>OX276377.1:10380000-11787500 GCA_946251855.1 Alsophila aescularia | reverse complement strand
TGATGATGATGAACCCTATTGTTGTGGCAACGCTGTCTGGATGGCTGTAATGTTCTCTTTGGTATGTCTGCCACCGGCAAGGAAATTTTATATTACCTATGTACATATAACTTTCTTGTCTTGGTCACCACACAGGTCACCGGAATGGAAGAGAGCTTGTACAGCCTGCCCCCCGATTCAGAACCTTTCGATAACGAACCGAATCGATTTGATTCGATATAGTGAATGAAAAATGTATTGAATCGAACGATTTCAACTCCACAGAATAAATAATACCATATCGATCGACAATTGAGTTATCAAAGGGTTCTGAATCGGGGGGCTGGAGATCTAGAGCTAGAAAACATAACAATATACCTAGAGGTTTGACAAAACTAATTTTCGAAACTAAATTAATTGAGTGAATTTAAAATGCGCCAATTTCGGCGCCACTAAAAGGCAACCACGAAATTTGACTTTGACAGTGAGTGAAAGGATCTGATATTGACTGGAGCTGTATTCAGCTAGAAAACCTAACTTATAAACCTACACTGCAACGTTATCGCTGTGCGATCGTTACCTTTCGGTGTGGCCATACTTAGAAAAAAATAACTGGGCAAATAATGAGGTGATGTTGGTTTGGGGAAGTGAGGGAAGGTAAGGGAAAATGACGGGAGAGTAGGGGGAAGTAGATGAATGGTGGGGGATGTCAGATAAAGGCGCGGGAAGTGGGGCAGGTGGTGTCAAGTGGGTGAAGACTGAGAGGAAGGGTGGGGCCAGACTGGGAGAAAGGGGGAATGGTAGGGGGAAAGCCCTTTCACGCTACCCTCCCCTAACTTTACCTACCATTTCCCATCATTTCATCATCATCATTTCCCCAGCTTTTTTTTTCTAAGTATGGTCACACCGAAAGGTAACAATCACGTTGCAGTGCATTCCCTTTAGGCAGCTAACAACCTGCACTGCAATGTGATCTTTATCTTTCGTTGTTGGCATACATTAAAAAAAACTGGGGAAATGTGGGGAGATGTGGGGGAAGGATTGGGGAAGTGAGAGAAGGTGGGGAAAAGTGAGGGGAGGGTAGAGAGAAGAGGCATTCCCCCACCATTCCCCTTTTCTCCCCTCTCTGCCCCCACCCTTCCTTTCAGTCTTCCCCCACTTTGCACCACCTGCCTCACTTCCCGCATCCTTCCCCGACATCGCCCACCATTCGTCCACTTCCCTCTATCCTCCCCTCACTTACCCCCATATTCCCCCACTTCCCCAAACCTTCACTATTTCCCCAGTTTATTATATTTTCTAAGTATGGCCACACCATATGTATGGGGGGAGGGTGACCGAGCATGATGCCGACTGCTGTTTTTATTTTTAACGTAGATAGAGAAGCTAAGCTTAAATGTCTACGATTATTAGAGACAAAAATCGATAAATAAATGTAATATTTAAGCTATCATATCAATCTATCAGATCATGTCATTTAAGCTTAAAATAATAAAGTTTTTACAGATTAGTTTTTACAATACTCTAGAAAAAAAAAACATATTTTGATACTAAGTTTCACATTAACCATTTTTGGCCATGATGTTTAGATATTTTTAATGGAAGATTGTTAATATCTCAAAAAGTATTAATCTTACCCATGAAATAGTCTATTTTTAAAGGCGGTGGGGTTGCAATACTTTAGGGTCTTTTACTGTTTTTCTCTACTTTTTACTGTTAGGATCGTAGCACCCAAACGAATGAACCAATTTTGAAAAACTGATGTGATCGAGATGGTTCTTAGCTATATGGGGGGAAGGGTTAAGAAAAGGAGGGGGGAGGGTCAAGAAAAGGAGGGGGGGGGGGACTCGAGACCGTAATTCAACCTGCTTGCGTTAACAGAATAATACTATAGATGAAATAATGGTACGTGACTTTAAACCTATAAACATAAACATTTTGTGTAAGAAATTGTCAACCCCGAGCGAAAAAGTGGCAGAGTGATTCTGAAACAGTTAGAGCAATGGAAGCTCTCGCGCGTTTTGATACGATACATTCTAGCCTGCACGCGATAGGCGAGCGCCTTCTAGGTAAATACATAATAATTGAATGCTCGCAACGCTGTGCGAGTTAAATTGCACTTTAAATATTGCGTTGCAGCGAAAGTCGCTATGTATTTATATGACTTCACTCAGATGTTATTATCCTTCTGTACTGGTACTATTATTTATTCTGTGATTTTTAGGGTAGTTTTACATTAGGTTTGACAAGGATCGGTAGTGTCAAAAGTTGCAAAAAAAGGGCAAAGGTGTTGAAAATGTTCAAAGCAAACGGCTTGTCAAAAATGAATATTTTCGAAACTGCCCACAACGCCATCTCATCATCTCGAACGCAATGTTGATTGATCTATCTGTCAATTTTGATAATGACATTGGCATTGGCATGTAAGCCCGCCAAATCTGCTGTCAAATCAAACCAAATTGTTTTGTTTTGATTGTTTTTTTTTTCTTTGAACTGAAATAGATTATAATTTTAAATAAAGGTAAGGCTAAGCACCGGAATCTTGATATATAAACAATAACTAACATGAAAATAGACAGTAAACCGTTAAGGTACGCTCATGCTGAAGGCCATACCGATGTGTGTTTTACTGAAGACGGAAGGTAAGTTTGTCTTTCGATATGGTTTTTACTAGTTTACCTACTCTATTCTATGAACAACTATCTAAAACTATAGCATCTAAGGTTAATTAGATTTGTTCACAAATTATTAATTTATTTAAAGACTTGTATAGGAAGTCTGTGAAACTAATAACCTTAGGAGACAGGGTTCCCTACTCGAAGTAGGAAGTAGTATCATATTTCAAATTTGGTAAGAACCTACCAAAGCAATATTAAATACATCTAGAATAACTAGTAAACACTTATACACAAAAATGTTTGGTAATGTAAATGTAGATTAATGCTCCACCCAACTAAGATATTACCAACTCTATTATTGAGTTTTTTTTCTGCATGAGTGCACATAAACCTTTCCTCCACTTCCTGTTTAGGAACCACGCCAGTGCTCTTTGAAGTTGTATGTGCCTTGTTTGGTTTTGGATGGTAAAAAAACTGTCATCAGACATAAAAACTGTACATAATTCAGTTTCTTTCTTTTGTTTAAATATTATGATAATTCATTTTAAGTGCACGTTACTTTATGTTAGATACTGAAATAAGGAAAAAAAAAAAAAAAAAAAATTGGAGGTTTTACTTACCGAAAATTGGATTTCATTAGCAACAGCCCTAACATTGACATCTAGACATTTGGTTGGTGGAGGTTATGTGTTAAAAACTGGTGGTAGGTGGCTAAGGATCTTAATTGTCTTGTTGTCTGGTTTCAAACAACTATCTATCCATCTTCATTGATGAATTAATTATTTTAGTCAGATTATAACATGTGGGCATGATGGGGACGTCAGGATATGGATGGGCATTGAAGATGACGATCCTGACTCACACTGTGTTGGTGAAAGTGCTCTCGCTGTGTGTTTCAAAGAGAAACGTCTGTATGTGGCCACTGACAATCATGCTGTTCAAGCCTACACATATCCAGCATTCGACAAAGATGGCATTGTCACAAGATTCACAGCACCTGTCACACAAATCAAGTCCACCAGTAAGATTGAAGTAAGTAAGTTATAAGTTGTCAGGAAAATATCATTTAATAGAAACTTACAAGTCAAAATCTTTCATTCTTTCTTTGGCTTGTACCTACTATTAGTTCTTCTTCGATATTATGTAAATTAAATATTTTAACAGAAAAGCGAGCTTTAATATTTAGAATTTTATGTCAGCTTGTAATGAAATATTATGCACAATTGCTATGTTCAGATTTGCATTTGGACGTTGTGGTCAGTTTCAAAATGTACATTTTGACAAGATATTCTGTTATAACATATAAATAAAGTTGCTTTTCCAATGTCAAATTTAAATCATGTCCATTTTTTTTATTGTTGATTCTTATCATTTTGTTTCAACACAAACAGCCTATTTAAAGTACTTCAAAAAGGAGGGTCTCAACTTATTTATCTTTGCCAAATATATAAAAATAGTACCTGATATTAACATATGTGTTAATGTTGAATTTTTGTTTTAGGCTCTTGGTTGTTCATCAGAGAATATGGAGGCAAAGATATGCAGCTTAGAAGGTGGTGCACCATTGTGCGTTATGAAGGAACATAAGGGTCCAGTCTTAAGTATTGCTATATGCCCTCATATGAAGTATGTTAGTAGTTCCTGTGGCGATGGTACTCTCAGGATTATGGATATAGACAGTGTCGAACTAGTCAAGGAGATTTCATGTGTACCCAAGATAAATACATTTTATGCTGCGAAAGTTTTGTGTAAGTTTTTATAATCTAACTTTATAATACCAACTAGTTAATACAAATATTATTAAAATGCTCAAATTAACAAAACAAATTAAAAAAACTCCAGTAATCCAGTTCCACATGTGATAATCGTTACAAAAATTAATTGTTTTTCTATTGGTTACACAGAGACTTGCCAAATACTTGGTTGGTCAAATCCTACATAAGTCAAAGCTTAATTTGTCAAATTAGAGATTGGTCACAACCTAAAATGGTCAAATTACTTTGAATCGTCATTGTTTTATTTATATTTTATTGTCAAATCCATAGCTCGTCAAATTATTTATTAGTCAATCACACTCTGGTACAGTCAAGAAGAAATGGAAACCATAGGTTTTTTTTATAAACATATTATAAAAAAACCTTATTAATTGTTGCAAAAATTAGTGGAACTTGAATGGTTAATTTGGTGGAGATGCAAAATGCATGTCATGTGAATCATTTGTAAGACCCTAAAGACATGATTGCTACTTTGTCTTACCAGAAGCTAAAAACATTCACAAACTGAATTACAAAGGACTATGCCAGATCTCCAAAGTGACTTGGGCTCGATGTAAAATTATCGCGGACACAACTGAACAGTATCTTTATTTTTAAAGCATTACGTTAAAAGCTTTTGTGTGTTATTAGTTTTTTCTGGAAACTATTAAAAAATAAGTTATGAGGAAATAAAGTTAACTTTTGTGGTTATGTGACTTTCGTTAGATTATGAAACGGTTTATGGTCAAGAGAATAATATAGCCAACATAGTTATTGAAATCTAATATTAAACTGATATATTATGTAGGTACCTACACTTTACGATTATGTTTAATACCATTTATAAAGTATTTTTACCTGCCTATACCTGCTATAGAATTAGGCACTTAGGTACTCAATCTGAGAATCGAACCCTGGGCCTTCTCGGCTCTTGTCATGAGCTTGGTACTTAAACCACTGAAACATTTATACAAAAAATAATGAATTAACGTATAAGCAGGATAAAAACATACATTGTATGCGTTTGTTGTTGTTTATTTCTAATATCATAAAATAATATACTGAAATGATTTCTATTAGAATAAACTAACATAGCCTGTAGATTTTTTTAAATCGATATTGTTTATCGTTTTATTAATAGTTTAATGGCACTAATTACGTTATAGTGAACGCTATGATTCGTAATTAGTATCAGTTCACAGCAATTTCCGGTCATTTCTATTCATTTTAATTCCTATTTTTTTTAATAACCATTCCCGAAAGTTATTGTTTTAATAAGAATTAATTACATTATTTTATATGGTCAATAATGTGGATAGTTTCGTGTTCGCAGCATTTAACTTTTAAAAGTCGTGTACAGCTATTTCCGGTCATATCTATTCATATTAATTGTTTTTATTTTAATAACAGTTCCAGAATGTTAATGTTTTAATAAGAATTAATTAAATTATTTTATATAGTCAATAATGTGGATAGATTTCGTGTCCGCGGCATTTAACATTTAAAAGTCTTGGAAGCCGAAAGCTGGCATCGTCCTTTCATGACAAGCTAATCTATCTACACTCATATTATATAGCGGTACAGTTATTTGTTACTATATATCGCCATATACGTGGAATAGGGCCTCAGTGGCCGTTAGGTCTTTATGTTTTTATTGCATTGTTGATTTTTGATAATGCATTATAAGATCCCAAAAATGCAATAAAAACAAAGACCTAACGGCCACTGTGGCCCTATTCCACGGATAGGGCGATATGTTCGTAAGATGTAATCTCTGGAACTACTGATCCGATTCTAAAAATTATTTCATTGTTAGAAAGCTACACTTTTCCAGAACGACAATTGCTACTTTTTTCCCTGGGAAATGCAAAGGTTCAGTGGGACAATGGAAAACTACTGGCTCTGCCGTAGGACAGAGCTATTAATCTCTAATGGTGAATCATTTCTCATTTTGGTGAACTGAGAAAATATTGTCTGACTAGGTATTTTTTTTTTGGGTTGTATGTATGTATATATGTTGCTTTGACGAGTCCTACAGCTAACGGCTTAATTGATTTTGATAAATGAGTTCTTAATCACGAGAGTGACATAGGGATACATGAAGTGTCAAGAAAACTAATATGGCAGCTTACAGCCAACAGTACAATCGTTTGAAGAGATCAGGTAGAATCTGGTGAGCGACTCATGTACTTTACACCATGCGACTGCATCTTATATTCATAAATAAAATGGAGAATTTATAAATTGGGAGGCATGAGGGTTAGACTGCCAGGTTAGCTAGGTTAGCTGATTCCGTCAATGAGAAATGAAATGCATGATGCCTCTGACTGCATCTTATATTTCAAAATCAAGAATCATAAGCTTTGCCTGTTTTTAGTTTTGTTCACAGTCGTTGTATTTTTAATAGTACTAGCTTTCCCGCCCGCGGCTTTGTCTGCGCGGACTACAGCTTATCGCAAATAAAAGCATCCTATGTTCTTCTAGGACATTAAAAACCAATGCAAAAGTAGGTATAGCACCAACGCTCTTGATGTTATTTGACAGAAATGTTATTTTGTTTCTGTTTACTGTTTCTTACAGCAAGTAATCAACATTTTCCAGTTTTCCCGTGGTAACTTACAATTTTCCGGAATAAAAAGTTTCCTTTGTTTTAATCCAGGGTATAAGCTACCTCCGTTCCAAATTTCATCAAAATCCGTTCAGCACTAACTTGTCTTGTGTTTGTTTTCTTGTGAAAGCTCTCCAAACAAACAAACAAACAAACAGAAAACGTTTTACTTTTATATATGTGTAAGAATATTTTTATTGATTACCATATTAATGTAATTATCAGCATAACTATAGGGTTTTAGCAACTTATCTCCTAATTAATATAATTTATTGATGTAAAACATCTACTGGCGCGGTACGGGAGTGAGGCCGAATCTTGGCGTGGTGATGGATCGCCACGGGGCGTAGCGATGCGCCGCTCGTGGCTCTTTGGCTCTTTCCGCTTCAGCACGGCGATATTCGATGTTTCACATCTGCCAGGTGTCCCGCGACGGCTCATTTTTTATTTATTTATTTTTAGGTCGAATGGATTTTGAACCTTCAGAAGGCAAGTACCTTGCTTACCCAAATAACAGAGAAATCATCTTACTGGATTGTGAAACTTGGGGTCAAAGGATGGCATTCACACATAGTTCAGTGAGTGACATAAATATTACTCATTATTTATTAGTTTGTCTGTTTGTTTTGTTTTCTTTGTCATATGAGGTAGTGCTAGCCTCTAGTGTCAGAGTTTGTCAGGACTCCCGAGGCCCATAAATAAAGGAAGCCGGAAGCGACAGATTAACGTGCCCTCTGAAGAGTGATGGAAAACCAGTCATAACTTAGAAAAGTCAAAGGTGCAGAGCCAGGGACTGAACCCAGTATTGTTTGATTCTTCGCACTTTTATAACGATTTTGTCTTTGCATCCTCATAGGCCATATTTGTAGGCTACATAATTATTTTGAATTTTAGCTTGTATTCTGGTACTGGGTAGTTTATTTTACTTACTAAGCATGCCTTGCCTGAGATGTTTAAATTAGAAATAATGTGTGACAAGTTGACAACCCCATTCAAGTTGGTTGATTGTTGACTAAATAATTATATGAAACTAGCTGTGCCCGCGGCTTTGCCCGCATGGTAATTTCTTTGGGTTAAAAGTAACACAGGAAATAACAAAAGTACCTATATACCAAATTTCGTTCAGCCGTCAAATAGTTTTTTATCGATTGCTCGGCTCCTAATCATCGGATTGAGATACCAAGTACACCAGTTTTAAGTCAAACCCTAAGCCATCCAACAGTATAAACGGCATCGCAATCTCTCCAGTAGTTAAAAAAACAGACAGACACGATTTTTAAAAACTTTATATTTTTATTCTACCTTATTTTAAGTCCACAGGAGTTTTTTTTTAAATTATCTACTTTATAGAAACTTTTTGAAAAAAAAAAAAGAATAAAAACATTTATTAGCACAAGACTATAAACACAATAATAATAAAATAAAAAACTAAGTAACTACTTAAATAATACTAAGTAAAAGATTTTGTAGCTTGTGCCAAAGGGGCCTGCACTCAGCAAAAATGTCTAGTAGCCACTGGACACTGATTTTCAGACAAACGTTGCGTTGCGTTGTTCGCGCATCACGTAAAAACTACTGGACCGATTTCGATGCGGTTTTACTATTGAATAGCTTAGGGTTTGACTTAAAAACTGAGTTACTTCGTATCTCAATCAGATGAGTAGAAGCCGAGCAATCGATGAAAATTATTTGACGGCTAAACGAATTGAACTAGCTGTCGCCGCCCGTTTCACGCAAAAGGGGCCGATGATCGGCCTAGTTGCGGAAAAGAAGCCCGACCACCAAGTACCAAATAAGTAAGACAGGAGAAATGTATAATGTGTAATGTATGGAGTATATTGTACCTTCTAGGTACTTTTGGTCCTGGAATAACACGTATGGGATACATTTAAATTAAATGACCATGCGGGCAGAGCCGCGGGTACAGCTAGTTATAAGTATAGAAGAAGATTATAAGTGTAGATATAGATAGATATCAACGAACCCAGTCTAGACGAAAAGGATTCCCTACTATTTATACATTTAGAATTAACGCTTATAAGGATTCCATACTATTAATGAATTTAAAAATGTTTTTAGATCAAATGCGCAATATCACAATGCCTATTTTCACCTTGCGGGAAATATTTGGCGGGCAGCACGGTGGCCGGTCAGATAGCTATATGGGAAATAGAATCGGGCACTTGCACTGGCGTCATTGAACACCCCACCTCGCACAATGTGTCGGCTATGGCATGGAGTCCAAAAGGTAAGAACAAACTGCATTTACTACGATGAAAAGTACTCTTAACTTCATCTAAGTAGCGTTTAATTTTGAAGAACAATAACTCGCCAACCTTCACGTAATACTATAACAGCTTTAACGTTTTTAATGCTAAATATAGGCTTGAGTTTAACTACTATCTTGCCTGAAATACGATGATCCGGTTTACGCTGGCATGCTTGCCTAGAAGATAGCTTAATAGTTTAAAAGGGGAAAGTGATGACCAGCGCTTGGACCAGCGTGGCGGTTTATATTCTCTTTGGTGATGACTTCTAAAATATTAGCAGGGTTACCTTCTTCACAATACATATAAGCGCATTCACAATGATAAGGAGTTCCTCAAGTTGTATGAAAATGTACATACACTTTTCTCAATACATTTTTTTTGTCTTCATTGGTAAAACCACAGTGTACTACTCAGTGTACAAGACTCGGCTGCTTGACTTGTGCAAATGATATGACATCATACATAATTCTTGAATATAAATAATTGACATAGATATTTTATCATTTGTTATCTTTCGTATGGCAGATAAGGAAAAAATAATCAAAATACTACGATAATGGAGGCCAATGACATTGCAGATTGTTCTATGAAATTCTTATTATGATCAATCATGATCGTGATACCATTCATGACCCTTGATCACGAGACGCTATTCTACATGACATGCAATATTGAGTTGTGTTAGAGTATTAGATACTTAAATGTTAGGTACACTTTATCATCAACCGTCATCATTCGTGCTACCTTACTAACCTTGTAATTGTCCTTATTTCTCGATAAGTAGCCTGAACCTGAGATTATTCAAACCCAGAATATGAAGGCATTTTATAGTCGACCGCATCCACGCTTTCCATTAGGGGAGAAACGGACAATAATGCATTGCCTTGATGGACTTCAGTATCTGTGAGACGCATATTAAATACTAAGGGATGGTTTCAGGGCTGTAAACACATCCGTTTATACCTATCGAGTTAAGGTAAAAAATAGGGTACATGTTTTAACAAATGAAAAAAAAAAGTTTACAATCTCATCATGGACTAGGAGTCACTGTGTCATTGGTGATGTAGACACTCTAATCGGCATACCAAAAAGATCCAAGACCCAAGAACAATCATTTTTGCTCATCACACAAATGTTTGGCCCAGCCAGGATTCGAACCTGGGGCATTAATCGCAGGAGAGGAACTACCAACTGCGCCACTCTCCACTATATGAAACCTCAAACATTTCTGTGTACAGCGTTCAAAATTAAGCGTACCAGTTTTTTTTTTATTTACCCTTACAGGTAATGGAGTGTTAGCGTATTGCGATGTCGCTGGTCAACTGGGGACTTTAGTCAATTGCTATGGCACGGACAGTAGCACTGGCGAAGATGGGGAAGACGTCGAAATGGTCGAGAGAGTTGGTGGTAAGAATAATCGCATGATACAGGTCGCGATACAGACAGAATTTCGTACATTGACCCCTAATTACTTATCTGTATCGCTCGCGCACGAATGTATTGCCGTCTCGCTCGTACATGAGCGATGTGGAACTTGTGTTCAAGAGAAGAGTCTCAAAAATTAAACCTTTCAAATGACTCCCTTTTTTTGAAAAGGGACTATCAAATTTCAAATTCAAATTGTTTTGTACCCTATCGATTCAAATTACACAATGTACAATTGTACATGTAAGAGTATGTACCTACATAACTACAATAAAACCGTTCACATTTTAGTGTACATAGAACCAGTACTAAGCTGAGCTTGTGTTGCAGGTTTATTGTTTTGTACATCGATTCACCGCGATTTTAGGCGAAATTATTTTTTATTAGAAAATTTTAGTAGACCTCCAGAGTAGAAACATATAAACTTCATGAAAATTGGGCCAGTAGTTTAGTAAATCTATTCGATTTTTGGTTCAACGAAGCATCCTTTCCCAGATAACGATGAAAATGTCGACGATCTAATCCAAAACTACGAGAGTGACGATGACAATGCGGTATCGCTGGAGAAGCTCAAGAACGAGACGCTTGGGTTGGCGACTGTACAGGATGAATCCCGACCTGCTTCGCGCCAGTATGCACCTGCGCCGACCACTGTGCCGCCGCAAGCGCCCTTCCAGCCGTCTTCGACTCCTATGCATCTTGAACATAGGTGCGATAGCTTAAGTCACTTTTATCTTTTATATTTGTAACTAGCTGTACACGTGGCTTCGCACGCGTGGTCTTTTTTTAGGTTCAAAGAACCATAATGTGCTATTCCAGGACCAATATACCAACATTTGATCAACATTTCTTTAGCCGTCAAAAATACTTTAATCAATTTCTCGGCTTCTAACTCACCAGATTGAGATACCAATTACACCAGTTTTTAAATCAAACCCTAACCTATCTAACAATGAAAACCGCATTGCGATCGGTCCAATAGTTTTTACGTGATGCGTGAACAAACAAACATACAGACAAACAGACAGAGAGACACGATTAAAAAAAACGTGTTTAATCATACCAAGTTTTCATTTGAATTCATCCAGTTGTTCCGTCGGTGTGATGCGCCGGCGGAAGATAGACAGACATACAGACAGAAATGAAAAAACATAAAATTTAGGCTTCATTATCGAATATTAAAGAAACCTCCAAAAAAAACTTAATATCTTTAATGTACAGAATTTGGACCCATATCCCGCAGGAACCCTTTAGTTTTTTTCGGGATAAAAAGTATCCTTAATTTCCACCCATCTTATAAACTATGTCTGTGCAAAGTTGCATCAACATCCGTCCAATATTTTCAGCGTGCTACGTGTTCTTTTAAATAATTTTCCACCACTATCTTGCAGGAACTCTTTAATTTTTCAGGAAGAAAAGTATCCAATGTCGTACCTCGAAGTATAAACTTTTATTTGAATTCAGTGAGTATTTTCGGCGTAATGCACTTCCAAGGTACAAACAGACAGACGGACAGACAGACACAAAGACAAAAATTAAAAAATACAGTTTTGGCTTTAATATTTAATTTAGAACGGCCCCCAAAAAAATATCTTTAATTTACAGAATTTGGGACATTATCCCGCAGGAGCTCTTTATTTTTTCGGGATAAAAAGTATTCTCAATTTTAACCCATCATATAAACTATGATTGTGCCAAGTTGCATCAAAATCCGTCCAGTAGTTTCAGAGTGGTAAGTGATTTGTGAAATAACTTTCAACCCCAATCCTGCGAGAACCCTTTCATTTTTCGGGATGAAAGTAGCCTATGTCCTACCTCATAGTATGAACTCAAATCATACCAAGTTTCATTTAAATTCATTCAGTAGTTTTGGCGTGATGCCTAGCCAAGATACAGACAGACAGACAAAAATGAAAAAAAATACAGCTTTGGCTTCAGTATCGAATCTAGAGTAAGGTCCAAAATAAATTTCAAAATATCTTCAATGTACAGAATTGGACCCGTTACAGTTTTATTATAAGTATAGATTTATGTGTTTTATTATAATTTCTGAAAGTTTATAAAGAATTTATAAAGAATTAACAAATATGGAAAAAATACATGCCCGTAGAGTTTCTTGGTGCTCTCTTCTCTAACGAGCGTAATTCTGAAGTACCGGTAGAGTCAGAAGGGTATTTACTTTTCCCGTGTGAGATTTAACTCCGTCGGCACATGAAAGGGAAATTTACTTTGCAAACACAAAGCATGCTTAGTATACCAAATTTTATGGAATTTATCTATTTATAACATTTTATGTTACTCTCCTTGTTCATGAAATGTTAATTTTGACTTGTAAAAGTGCTATAATTTAGCCTGTCACCAGCCTATATTTGTCCACTGCTGGACATAGGGCTCTCCTAATGCACGTCACTGAGCTTGGTCTTCAGCTCTCCTCATCAATTTTCTTCCATCCGCTTTTCGCAGGTCGTCACTTCACCTGGCCACAGGGCATCCTCAATTTTTCCTATTTACAATGAAATACTTTGACTTAAGCTAATGCTCTGTCAAGAACATAAAGTTATGGTCCAGGAAGATTTCAAAACGATGTCTAGCTGGGCTAGCATAGGCGACTACATTCGAAAGACTTAGCTCTGCGAGAGCGTGAGCGGGTTGACCAATGAAAACAAATAAAGCTCTATCACTTGAACGTCGTATCGAGAAAACAAAGGTGCATTCCGAATCACGCTATTATCGATGTGATCGCGATAGCGCGCGTTCCAAATCGACTTGAGCACGACTACGATATCACATCATCAGCATCAGCCTGTGTTCGTCCACTGCTGGACATAGGCCTCTCCCAATGAACGCCATAGAGCCCGATCTTCGGCTCTTCTCATCCAGTTTCTGCCGGCCGCCTTTCGCATATCGTCACTCCACCCGGCCGTTGGGTGTGACGATATAGGTGATGTCATTTTATCCGCCATTTTCCGATTGTACACGCCCCAAACGTTATCAACTTGATCGCGAATGGCAAAGTTAGAGACTGACAGTTGTTTGTAATCAGTGTTTTATTTTTTCAGTTGTGTGTTTTGTAAAGGGAAATTGTATTTTGAGGCTAAGGTTTTGTGATCACGTTGCCAAGCGTTCCGAATCCCTGTCAAAACTCAAACTGTCATATGTGCTTTATTTGAATCGGAACGCAAACTAGCACAGTGATCTCTATCGATTTTAGCCTGATTCGGAATGCACCTTTGAATCTCTATAGTGATAAGATAATACATAGTTGCTATTGAAATCGCAATAGACACTTGTCTTCTCTCTAGATAAACTGCCATGCTAGCCTGTTAAGTGGTGGTTAAGTGTTTTTTATGCAATTGAATGCCGTGCAGGTCGTTCGACTGATAGTTAGCGTCACGCCTTATTATAAAACTATTCCAGACGATTCATAGTCAGAAGGAAAGCTTTTATGAATCTGTTTTTATAAATCAAAAAGTGTGATAAACTTTGAAGCCTTGTATCCCCAAACGGAAGATCCAATTTGAATGCGTTTTAATATTGTTCGATAGCTGGTATGATTGTCTAATGGAAATATACCTACTACGTTAGTTTACCAATGTAACTCGGAAAGTTGCTTCACACTATAATATCTTTATCAAAACACGTACGAAGGATTATGACTGAAGTGTAATAATTAAATGTGTAATGTCATTTTCCGCGTATTCTTCATTATCTAAATTTTGATAAAGAGGGTTATTTATGTGTAGTAATCTTCAAAAACCACAACTATCTTAGAAACTCAGGTCTTATGGAGGAGGATGCTCGATTGATTATGAATCGATCAAATTCGATCGATCGAGGGGATCAGTATGTACTAGTACCTGTCGATCGACGTCAGCTGATCTCATTATACTATCGATCGACGCCATCGATCGGTTGGTGTGGTATTACCCTTAGGTTGACGAACGCAGTGCGTTGTACTGCAATACTTTGCTATACAAACTTCTGCACCGCTAATGTACAAACGAATTCCTTTCATATAACTCCCTCTTGTCATTATTGTCTCACTTTGAAATGTTCTCCCTCCTCCTACGCCATATCTCAACAATCCCCGCCCGACTGATTTACCAATGTTACTAGCGCTATAGATTTGCAATGAATCGAACAATACATTAAAAAAAAACACGTTCCTTAGAAATCATACTACGCGTTGATGAATACTGAAACAAAATTGGTTGAGTGCCTTACGAGATTAGCCCGAATAGAGACGCGATCGGCGACAGGTTTTATAATATGAATAGTGATTGACTAATGAAGATAGGATCAAGGTTCAAACGTTAGCTTCGAAAAAGAAACCTAATGTGCTCTTAAGCTCTTGTAACAAAACATTGAGCATTCGCCATTTTCGAATTTTGTCGAACTGTACAACATTATTTCATGTGATCTTTACCTGTCTTGTTACGTACGCTTAACAAGACAGGTAAAAGCTCACAAGTGAATTCTTTCAGATACATGTGTTGGAATGACGTCGGTATCGTCCGATGCCACACAGCACAGGATGGAGAGTCAACCGTCGACGTGGAGTTCCACGACACGAATGTGCACCACGGAATACATTTGAACAACTATCTGAACCACACCATGGCCAGTTTGTCTTCGACCGTGCTTGCTTTGGCTTGTGAGACGCCCAGGTAAGAATATTACTCTATAACTGCTATAATGTAAGAATATGTCACTAATATGTCAGAATGTCCCACTCGCTTGCTCTAGTGTCAGAGTTTGTCGGCCGTCCGAGGGCCTCTGACTTAGCTTAACGACTGCTATTAATCAATAACCTCCGGGACGACCGCTTAACGTGCCCTCCGAAATTCTGAGCGAATATTCCACTACAAAGTAAGAATACTTAACTATAATGTCAGAAGAATCCCCTATAATGCAGAAAGAACTATGCTGACCTCTATATAAAAGTTTTTTTTTGTTTAAAGTGGAGGGACTATGTTAGCGTTCCTAGCGCGCCACGAATATACGTCTCAATGTACATATTCATGTCAAAGCGCAAGGAACATTCGTATAAACGCGTAAGGAATCCATCCATAACGGCCTATAGTAGCGTATAATCTTATGAGATGAATGGCTTTTATAGATTTTAGAACTAGTAATAAACGTTACATATGGGAGTTGTTTTGTGCAATTAGTGCGTCATATATGATATACAATGCGCCGTGGCGGTCTCGGCTTAGAATAAGACCCCTCCGGCAGAGACCCAGCTACCAACCCTCACGATCTCTGGACCTGGCAACATACAACGCACGCACCTTGAGGACCGATGAGAAGTTGATAGAGCTGGAAGAAGTAGTAAGTTGCGCTGGGATATTATAGGGTTATGAGAAGTCCGAAGAGAGGGAGAGGATACGATGACCCTCAATTCCGGCAACTTACTTTATTACCGGGAGAACGAGAAACTAAACTTATGGCAGAACGAGATTTTGAGTGAGCTCGAAAAGTTCTATGGATAGTTATACACCTCATTGCGTATTCCTCCTAGCATGACTAGCGATGCAAGAGCCCGTTTGACCCGACATTATACCGAAGATATCCCTGACGACGAGATCAGAATGGCTCTTAAACAGCTTAAGAGCAACAAGGCACCAGGGACGGAATAACGACAGAGCTACTGAAAGCGGGTGGAACACCGGTACTTAAAGTCCTTCAGAGGCTGTTTAACTCGGTCATCCTCGAGGGTACTACGCCAGAGGCGTGGCACAAGAGCGTAGTGGTATTGTTCTTCAAGAAAGGTCACCCTCTTGAAGAATTATAGGCACTTTTCACTGCTGAGCCACGTCCATAAACTGTTTTGTTGGCTCGTAAGTTCGACGACTTTTAGCCTCCCGGACAAGCTGGATTCCGGAAGGGCTTTAGCACCGTAGACCACATCCATACGCTCTGGCGGTGCACAGTAGCGCAATCTAGTTAGCCTTATTGTAATACTAACATTAATAACCAAGGTGCTCCATCAAGGTAGTTGGTAAGGGCTGATTTCACTGGAAGAAACCTAAAAGTGAGCCATTTCCTTGAGAAATTCCTTGTGAGCCTTCCGTATCAGATCTTCAACATTTTTTTATGAGACCATCTTAAAGTTACTATCTTTCTTCCCGTACCCCCCCCCCCCCCCCCCCCCCCCCATCAAAGATCCCCGACGACTAAAAAATTCTAAAAATTAATGTAATCTGTTGAGTAATGCGATCTGTAGAGGATAGGTACCTGACGAACCTTTATATTCTGAAAGCTTCACGTCGCCTAACGTACGTCATCACGTAACCAAATCATACCTACCTATTTGATACGGAGACGCTTCGCGCTCGCTCGGTCAAATAGAAGATGATACGGGATATTCTGATAGGTACCTGACGTACCTGTATATTCTGAAAGCTTCACGTTGCGTAACCTATCTGGGGATCTGGATACTAAACACTTGTGTAACAAACCGACCAAGTACGTTTCGGACACGCAAAGCTTTACTGCCGCACTCATAAACGTTAGTTAATCCCAATCAAGAATTAAACCGCTCTTTTTATATGTATTTTCACTGAGTTTCATGGAATTTAGTGTTAATTGACCTCTCTCAGTGTAGCAGTTAGTATTCTAATAGCAGGATTCTTAGCGATCGTGTTCTTATTATTTTATCTACTAGCTGCGCCCCGCTGTTTCACCCGCGTGGATTGATGATGATAAAACAGCGCTCTAACAAACATAGTAACATACACAAAATTTAGCATTTATAATTTATGACATCGAACACATAATGAAATATATATTTTTCTAAATTGGGCTCTGAAGTATCCTATGTGTATCCCGGATATAAGATATCCTGGTACGACATTTCATCCAAATCTGTTCAGCCGTTTGAGCGTGAAGGATTAACAAACATACATACACACATACATACAAACTTTCTCCTTTACAATATTAGTGTAGTTATTTATTTGACGTACCTACAGTATTGTATCTGTCTATCTAGTGGATAAGAGCACGATGTACCAACTAAACTTATTTTGATGTGTGATGCTAGCACGCACACAAATCTGGCACATAGGCTACATTTTGCCTAATCTTGCTCCTGCGTTTAAATTCTAGTGTGGTATGAAAGGAGCACGAAAACGTTATATATTTTAATAACAATGAAAAAAAAATGCTGGTCTTAAACCTCTAGGTAAAATTAATACTATATCTATTCTATCAAGCCGCTACCAGCATTTTGGACAAAAACGTTCCCAAAATGCTGGCAGCATTGCCACGTTGTATGGCAATTCTTAGTCTTTGGGCAAAGTAACAGCCAGCATTTTGGTCACGTGTTGCTTCGACCAGGCGCCCTGATAGATCTTTATATATTGTATGTTCTCCTGGTAATAGTGTTTACCCCAAAAGGCTCAAATATATATCCACTGTCGAGGGTACTATATTTGCGCCTTTTGAGGCTCTCAGCTGATTCAGCCGCTGCTCCAGCCTTATTTGTTCCTTGAAGATGAGACGGCGCGAGAATGTAGCGTCCCACACCAAAAGCCGCCCCATCTTCCATGGAATAAGAATCATTCCGTCAGATCTAATACCATCGTCACGTATGAGGCCATTAGGTTCTAAAATAGCAGCACATTTGGCGCTGGTAAAAGCCCGACGGATGACATCATTAAGGCTGGAGTGTTGGGGAATCCTTCCTGCGCTTCTGCAACAGGATACGCCGTGGTGACCAAGCAAGGAAAAAAGGTATTTCGTTTGGGTTTTCGGTATTAACCCCGTCGAAATTGCCGGCCGTCGCAACGTCCAGGACAATAGACAAAAAAATAACATTTCCTGCATCCTGCTTACGATTTTATTTGCCCTCTGGTTATTCCATGTATTGTAGTAATGAATAAGCATTTAATGTGAACTATGTTCTAAAATTATATTACCTAGCTCGTTTTGTAATAATGTCACAATGTACCGTACCTAGCCATGATTTGCAAGCACTAGATAAGACTAGATTCCCTCATCTACATTTTCAGTGCGTAGATGCCTGACCTGATTATATGCGATTACCGCTTTAGTTACGCAATTCTGACGCCTGAGAACAATTTTCTTCAAATTATTTTATTTTCATATTGATTGATTTAGTATTAAATTCAACAAGCCGAAGTTTAACTATAATCCGACTACGACAAAAATGATGCAAGTTTCATGAGCACGTACACTTCTTGAAATGAAAATATTGTTCAACATCATACTTTGTTGCCACTTGTGTTATACATATATTTTAGAAATGATATCCACGCATCTATACTAATATTTTATAGAGAAAAGATTGTATTTTTTGTGTGTGTTGGTTTATAATGGATAAACTCATACAATACTTAACCGATTTTAAACATTATTTCACTGATAGAAGGCTTCAATTCAGTATTTCAGATGAATATAGGCACAGAATAAATAATTGTTGATATAGGCTAGTTTTTACATAATTTTTTGATGTGTAACATCTTTTCGCTCGCTTTCCAGCTGTGGAAGTGATTACGTGAAAAGTATAACAGTGCTAACAATGTGTTAACAGATGTTAGACATGTTCAGATGTTACACATCATATGCGTCTACTGTAAGGTTACTTTCGTTTAAATGCAAATTAGTACAACGGGAAATCTACGGGCGGAGCTGTAGGGCAAAGCAGCTAGTTTTTTATACAGAGTGAGTTTTTAACAGGGAATTCTATATCAGCTATGATAACCGTTAAAGGTAGGAAGATGTGACTAGAAGATTCAAACGTATTAAAACTGCATTGGATTTTTGAAAAATCATTTCCTTTTCTCTTATTTCAGTATTTTTGTGGATCGGATTTTCCTGACTAAAATCGAAAAAAATATTACATATTTTAATTGAAATTGTACGTGGGTCACACGGAAAGTTCCGAAACTGGCCACTTACATAAACAATATTCGTAAAGTAATTACAATATTTGTAATTACAAAATGAAACACTTTAGCTGTAATTTGCAGTTTGTTTCATCTAACTGTCGAAACAATAAAAAAAAGAGAAACAATAATTCATTTTTGACCATTCATAGTAATTTTTTCATGTTAATTCCGGTTTTTTTTAGTGTGACCTATGTATAATCTTTATCATAATATTATACCTGAAAAAAAAAAAAGTGGTCAAAAAGTTAAAAATTAACAAAAAGTTGTACTAACACATTTTCTAATAAAAATGCTACAATTCCATGAAAATCTACATTTTGGGTTTCTCTTGCCTAACATAATGTATGAAAATAAAAAAGTTGATTGTCATAAAGTTGTAGCAACTTCGGTAAAAATATATTACAACTTTTTGTTTATTTAAAGCAGCAGAATGGAGTAAAAAATTAGATCTTTCAATAACCTTATGCGTTTGAAACTTCTAGATGGATTTCTGAGAAAACATTTTCATAACTTTAAAGGTTATGATAGCTGCCATAGAGATTCCTGTTAAAAAACTCCCCCTTTAAGTCACTTACATGAGAACTATAATTAGGTGACAATATTAAATGCGTCGTTCGGTGTATAAATCTAACGCATTAGGTAGCTAGAAAATAACTCAAAACATGTTCCGTTAATTTAGCTTTGAATGCGTTGAATGAGTGTTTTTTTTATACGTGAGGGTATTGTATTGCAAAGTTTTGATGATATATAGTATACTTTTGTAAGCTTTTGAATTTGATATCCTAATTTTTATTTTTAGTCCATTATATTATAGAGTTCCATGGACACCATTTTTTTTTAGTGAAAAATGCCATCTTTTGTCACCCTGACAATTCGACGGTTACCTAGTTGAAATCGGTTAAGTACTTTGGGCGCTTTGAGGGAACAGACACACATACATATGATGTTAAAATCATAACCTTCTTTTTCGTAGTCTGAAAAAAAATGAGTTTCTCTATTCGACGCTAGTTAGTCATGTACAAGAGTAAGAATTGTAGGCTGATTTGGATGGCCCTTTTTATTTTAAAGGGGTAGACCTCCGGGGTGTGAAAAAAAATATGAAATGAATAACTTTTATTTTATAACCTTAAAATACATGTGAAATTAAGAATGAACTACATAATATCAAAAATTAAGGCTATAAAAAAAGGGCGCAACTCAGCATAATTGTCGCAAGCAAACAACACGCTGATTTTCAGTTACGACCTTTTCCGGGTGTGTGCATGAGTGGATAATTTGTGGTGTTTCGAAGTTGATATACAATTATATCACAAAATACTGCATTGTTTTTGATTTTTCGCGATAACTTGACAGAATTAACACAACTAACCAGGACTAACAGAGACGTGGACTTGCTGCGATGTGGCGGCCAATCGATATAACATGGTGTAAATGTGTGCGGTGAGGCTTGTACGTACATGCCGATCGGCATGTCTTACGTGCTCCACGTTCCACTTTCGATTTGGTGGTGTGGAATCCATCTTTTAACATTATTGTTTATAACATTTGTTTCAGCAAACTAGTGTGCATATCACTAGTGGGCAGCAGCAAAGAGTGGAGTGCATCCATGCCCGACACAGAAGAGATACTATGCGTGACCGCGGCAACGGGCGTCGTCGCGTGCGCAACCAATGCGCGGCTGCTGAGACTGTTTACAGCTATGGGCACACAAAGACAGGTATACACTCTAAACAGTTTAGTAGAGAAGTGGACAACACTGGGGTGGACGACGTTAGCCTCGGCTCCGCACCAATGACTTTGAATACTTTATGTGTGTGTAGGTAATTGGAAATAAGTATTTACTTGAAGGTGGATAAAAAAAACGAACCAGTCATGGTTGAACTATTGGTTTTATTATATCACGTCCTCATATAAAAATATATTTTTATGGCGCAGTCGGTAGGATTCTAACCTACGCTAAAAAAGGGAATCTGATTTCGAATCAAATATCATCCATATCCATACTTATATTTTAAAAGCTAAAGGAACTGTCTGTGTATTTGTTATCTTTTCACAACGAAACGGATGATCTGATCTTGATGTACTTTAGTAAGGGGATAGTTAGAACCCTGGGGAAGGATATAGGATACTTTCTATCGCGATAAACTTTAGTCCGCGCGGATGAAGTTTCGGGCAAAAACTAGTTAGACAAAGGCTTCAAACTAATAATACTTGTTTTTGCCCGATTGCCCAAAATGGGAGTGTAATGTTTTCAGGGTTCATCTATGAATGTTTGTATGTACATATGTATGTGAGTTTCTTTATTCCATCATAGCTTTTAAATGCCTGAACAGATTTTGAGGTAACGTTAGAATACTTACACCAGCAATGTAAAACAAGCGGCCCGCGGGCCGTATGCGGCCCTCTGAACATGTTCCTGCGGCTAAATCCATTTTGAATACAGCTAGACGTAAGCCGTAAGCCTGACGTAAAGTTATTTCCACCGATAAATTCACGCCACAAATAGACAAGTTAGACAAGACAACACAAAAGTTGAGATGAGAGGGATGAGAGTGAGGAATTTAGCTCCCAAACGAAAGGACCCATTTTGATGCGGTTATTATGTTTGAAAACTGATGTGATCGAGATACTTCTTAACTACAATAAGGAGTGGGGTCCGTTACTTCTTAACTACAATAAGGAGTGGGGTCCGTTTTTTATTTTTTATTTGTGCTTCTTTTCTCTTTGCTGATGTACTTTATGCGTCAGCGGCTATGAATGAAATAAAGAAAAATAATAAAAAAAAAGGGTTTACGCGTCTTTTGTGTAAATGTCACTTTATTTTTTCTTTATTTTTTAAATGTTGCCATGTAACTTTATACGTCCTTAGTAGTTTTTTTTTTATTCCTTTTCATGTTTCACGTTTTTAAGTGTTTTTTTATTGCTTTGTTATCGGTTTGTGAGCTACCCTGAAACATGCAGCCGGATATCTAATCGGGAAGTGCTCAAAATTTGAATTGCAAGATTCCTAGACAGATAAAACACATAGATACAAAGTTGGATGAAGTTAAATAAAAACTTTTTTTTTTATAAATAATTCTACTTATACTGTTTCAGGTAATATCGCTGGCCGGCCCAGTGGTGGCTCTAGCTAGCTTCAACACCACTGTGTTGGCCGTGTATCACAGAACGGACCCCGGGGTCTCGGACCAGCATCTAGCTATGGACATTATTGCAGTCAACGGTAAATATTCAACACTTCTCTATCTCTACTTAGCATAAAACAAAGTCGCTTTCCGCGCCTGTCTGTCTGTATATCAGTTAACTCCTCCTAAACCACGCAACGGTTTTTGATGCGGTTTTCACCATCAGTTAGATATTTTTATGTAAGTAGAAAAAAACAATATTTTGCAAAGAAGTCGCCGAAAAAAAAGATACATGGCTTACATAATAATATGTAGGATAAACCTTAAGAGATACATAAAAATGATTTACTAGAGAATTGTAGTCCTAAAATCCTAACGAAAATTCTCCGAATGCATATCTCTATCTGTTACGGTTGACCATTTCTTTCATAAAAACTTTAAATTAAAAATTGCATTTCTTGCGACGCTATTTACTCTTTCTTATTCAGTTCTAGGTTTCCCGCCCGCGACTTCGTCCGCGCGGACTACTGTTTATCGCGAAAAAAAGCATCCTATGTTTTATTCCAGGGTATAAGCTGTCTCCATTCCAAATTTCATAAAAATCCGTCCAGCCGTTATCGCGTGAAAGCTAAGCCCCAAACAAACAAACAGACAACGTTTCACTTTTATATATTGGTATGGATTAATCCTAATCCAAATAATATTCTAGTATTCCTGGGCTTTTAATGTAGATTATAATTGTCTATTACAGTATATAATTCTAATGAATACTTTAGAAGATATCAAATGTTAAAATAATAGAAAAAATAATTCGCGGACCGGAGTCGCTCGGCTGCCACAGACCGCCACGCACTACCGCTCTCCCCGCGCCCCCGCTGCCTAATAAATAGCGCGTAGATTCAAAAATTGCTTATAAAGAATTTCTATAATCAAAGGTATCGCCTCTTTTTTTTTTCTAAATTACAAACGTGCGAAGCCGCGGCGGGTCGCTAGTATAATCTAATATCTTTTTACCACGTTGTTTATTGATTTGTTTATCGGTGCGGTACTTTTGCAATTGATTTTAAACCATATCTTTTGAGCTAGAGACTTGAAACAGCTCAGAACTAGATGACAATGCAATTTTACTCGTCTTATTGTCTCTCTGTCTATTATAATTAGTACTACATGTAAATTATCATAGTGGGTGCCACATTTTGGCTAATTTAAGCTTTAAACATAACTATAATGAACAACGTATTTCAGGTCGTCAAGTACGAAGCAAAACCGTCCCTGTGCCGCTGACCCCAGGGTCGAAACTGGCGTGGCTGGGCACCACAGACGTGGGCTCACCGTGTGCCTACGACAACACTGGCGTGCTAAGACTGTATGACGTCGCCAGCGGAGTTTGGATACCCGTGTGTGATGCTAACAACCACTCGAGAGGCGCTTCGGACTCTTGGTTCATTGTTTCTGTAAGTATAGTCAAGTAGGGAGTAAAATAGTCCCTGTGCCGCTCACGCCAGGGTCGAAACTGGCGTGGCTGGGCACCACAGACGTGGGCTCACCGTGTGCCTAAGACAACACTGGCGTGCTAAGACTGTATGACGTCACCAGCGGAGTTTAGATACCCGTGTGTGATGCTAACAACCATTCGAGAGGCGCTTCGGACTCTTGGTTCATTGTTTCTGTAAGTATAGTTAAGTAGGAAGTAAAATCGTTCCTGTGCCGCTCATGCTAGGGTTGAAACTGACTTGGCTGGGCACCACAGACGTGTACTTACGACAAAACTGGCGTGCTGAGTATGACGTCTCGTGCCCATATAAGTTATACTGTCATCCTTATCCACAGTTACAGACCCTTTCCATTACATTTTTTTCATATTGCTTCCGGCCCGGGGGTTCAAGTTTAAAATTTAATGTGTTAGGATTGGAGATGTGCCGAGTACTCCTACACTGCTCGGTACTCGGTAACTTAATGCTAGCAAGCATTATCTTGCAGTTCACCTCGGTGTATTGTGATGTTTTTAATGCGGAATAGTGCCTATTTGAATTTGGAAAAACTAATATTTTTTACAGAGTGACATATTATGCAAATTTTTTTAGCAAAGCAAAGTACGGGTTATGTGTTCAAACTAAAAACGTGCTACGATTTTTTTTTGGCAAAGCAAAGTACTGGTTTTGTGTTCAGACTAAAAACGTGCTACGATTTTTTTAGCAAAGCAAAGTACGGGTTATGTGTTCAAACTAAAAACGTGCTACGATTTTTTTTTGGCAAAGCAAAGTACGGGTTATGTGTTCAAACTAAAAACGTGCTACGATTTTTTTAGCAAAGCAAAGTACGGGTTATGTGTTCAAACTAAAAACGTGCTACGATTTTTTTAGCAAAGCAAAGTACGGGTTATGTGTTCAAACTAAAAACGTGCTACGATTTTTTTTAGCAAAGCAAAGTACGGGTTTTGTGTTTTTTTTCCCGGCCGTAGTTTTTTGTGCTTGTCATATTACCAATTATATAATTGGTAAAAATACTAAGTGAACTCGTTTTCCAGATCTGTGAGCCGTCGCAAAAGATACGAGCTATATTGTGCAGAGGTGCTTCGTTCCCCGCGACTGCGCCGAAGCCAATCATAATTGAACTAGATGTACAGGTGAGATTCTAAACTATCCCGTCATACCTACTGCTGTGACTGAAATATTGAGGCAAATAACTAACAAGATTATTTTCATGCGGGTAAATTCCTGGTATTTATCACTTCGCATTGTTTTATTGCGTACTATCTACGAGTAGTGTACTATAATGTATTGTTATAGTACACTACTGTTGAGGAATTTCAACAAATAAGGATATTCATAATTTTATAATGAATTATTTATAATTATGGAATATATTTTTGGCTTTTGTTCCTCATTAGATTACATAGGATAAAGTGTCAGTTAATTAATGGGTTAGTTATGCATTGTTTTTGATTTATTTTTACCTTCCGGTTATAAATGATGATAAGCAGACTGGATGTTAAGGATTGAGTATACCGCCCTCGTCCATACAAAAAGAAAAGACCCATCAATCCACCCCTAAATAAAATTCGATTTCAATTATTTTTTTGCAAAAAAAGTTACGAGGGTGGATTGAAAAGTACTCGGCGTAACAAAGATCCATTCAATTCTAAAAATCAAATCTATTTACATTATTTAGTACAGTTCAGACTAGTTAATTGTGTGAAGT
The DNA here is from genome assembly GCA_946251855.1 of Alsophila aescularia. Taxonomy (NCBI): domain Eukaryota; kingdom Metazoa; phylum Arthropoda; class Insecta; order Lepidoptera; family Geometridae; genus Alsophila; species Alsophila aescularia. Next base: position 11,761,605 of record OX276377.1, on the reverse strand, counting down.
TCGAAACGTGTGCGATAATTAGTTGTGATTTTATAAAGTTATTAACAAAGCAATCGGACATAATTTCCGCGAATGGAGCAAATCGAGCAGCGTGCCGTCATTAAGTACCTCCATAAGAAGGGGCTATCATCAAAAGCCATCCATGATGATACGGTCAGTACATTAGGAGATTCTGCTCTGTCATATTCATCCGTCAAAAAATGGATAGCAGAATCTAAGCGTGGTCGTTCTGGATGGTTTTCGACGTCCACTACTAAACTTTTAAATATTAATTGATTTAATTATGAGAGACCGTAGATTAAAAATTAGAGAGACAGCCGAGATTATAGGCATCTCTTATGAACGTACTCAAAACATCATAGTCAACGAGTTGGGTTTACACAAGGCGTCTGCGAGGTGGGTTCTGCGACTGCTTTCAGTTGAACAAAAAAGGACGCGATTGACTTTCATGCGACTGTTTGGAGTTATTTGAAGACGATGCAGATGATTTTTTGAATCGTTTTGTTACTATGGATGAAACATGGGTTCATTACTGTACACCGGAAACAAAACAACAATCAAAACAGTGGAGAAGACCTGGTTAACTTCTTTCTGTTCCCTAACCTAAAAATGCACTTGAAAGGTCAAAGATTTTCGACAAACGACGAGGTCAAAGCAGAAGTAGACGCATATTTTGACTGTAAGGAAGAAACATTTTTTCATTTTGTACTCAAACGACAAGCAAGCAAAATGTCCTGTTTTTTAAGCGACTTCAGAAAAGGATACGGTTATATTGTAGTTTTGCTCTCATATACTTAGCATCAACATCAGCTCACTGTTTTAAAATCTTTTATTTAATTTCACTTATATGTATGTTTCTATGTATTTCTGTCTGTCCTGGAATCTTGCGATTCAAATTTCGAACAATTCCCGATTAGCTATCCGGCTGAAACTTTCAGGGCCAAAAACTTCAATAATTTATTTTTTTAATATATTTTTCCAGATTCCCGTATGCGAGCTCGATACGGAGAAAAGTCAATACGAAGAGCAGTTGGTGCGGTGGGCGCACACCACCGCCGACGTCGACGTCAAGTCTGCCAGAGAGACTGCTCTCAAACTATTTGCAGTGAGTTTTTTAACATTAGCTTTTTTATTTAATGAAGTGGCTAGACGGTCGTGACTCACGAAATGAAGTGGCTAGACGATTGTGGCTCACGAAATGACGGGACACGGGAATTTGGGCACACTACAGCTACGGTGTGTGAACCGGTGTATCTGCCCCGGCCGGCATTTCCAAAGGGCGGCAAATGCATGTTTGATGGAAACGAAACGCGTCTTTTTGTTTATGTGGTTGATTGGGTGTCAGCTTTAAATATTATTTTATTATTATTATTATTACGAGCCTGTAGTCCTGAGTCCTGCAGGACAAAGGCCTCCCTACTTTTTCCATTCTTTTCTATCTGTTGCAATGGTACACCAGTTCTTTGTGTGGGAGTCAAGCTCATCCCGCCATCTCTTTCTTGGTCTGCCGCGATGACGTTTGCAATCGTGGGGTACCCATTGCGTGGTAATTTTTGTCCAGAGATCATCCGACATGCGGCAGACATGTACAGCCCAGTCCCACTTTAGTTTTGCAGTTTTTTGGGTCACGTCTGTAATCTGAGTCGTGGAACGCAGTATGGTTTCTTTATACGGTCAGTTAGTTTAACTTCTAGAATACTGCGTTACATTGTACGCTGGCATACCTCGAGGTCAGAACTCTGATGATCAGTCAAATCAGTCAAGTCAAGTCCAGTCTGATGCACCGTATGTGAGGATGGGGAGAGTGCACACGTTCATGAGTCTGCGCTTAAGGGATAGTGGCAGATTTCCCTTCATAAGGTCTTTCATGGACCAATAGCTCTTCCAGGCGTTCTCAGTGCGACGTGCAACTTCTGCAACCTGTCTCGCCTGGAAAGAGACTAACGGGCCCAAATATACATACTCATGAACATATTCAACCTCCACATCCTCGACGTGGATCTTACGTCTTGTGCTGTTAGTCATCAGCTTGGTCTTCGACATATTCATATTTAGTCCGACGTCGAGGCTTGCCTTGCATAGGTCTATTAGCATGTGACCCATGTGTAGCTTTAAATATAATTAGCATAAAACATACATTTAAACTACAGTAGAGGAAATAAACGTTTAACAGGAATAACAGGTAAGAAAGAATATATCATTATGTTATGTTATCGGTGTAACAGTCCAGTCAAATAGCCTCCAAATGACATCCAAGAAAATGAAATCAAGATCAGATAATGTTTGCAAGAATATGAAATGTTGACAGTAAGTTTTTGCCAGACCGCTACACAAATAAAGTGCGTGTTTGATATTAAAATAAAAGAGAAGAGGGGGCGCTACTCTCAAGTTTCTGCCCCGGTTCAGAAAAATCGTAGATCCGTTTGTACTGTGTGTGTCTAATTACTCAGGCAAATGCGGTTGTCTACTTCCTGAGTTCGCTTAGCTGGTACTTACATCACAACTTGCGGGGTGAGATAGTCCTATTAACCGTTTATTGGCAACGACACTACCAGCCGCACTACCAGCAGTGTCGTTAGGCATTGGGGAATGGATGACGAAAAGTCTACGAAGTTAACAAATGCTGCCCAGCCTAGCTGTATTCTTCTACGGGCCTCTCTCTTAAAGTTGTTTTTACCCAACTTCAGCGTTTGCCCAAGATAAACATACTCTTGAACAACTTCAAGAGGAGATCCGTGAACATCAATCGGTTCCGGAAAGACATATTCATTGAACATAATATTTGTTTTATCCAAATTCATCCGAAGACCGATGCGTTGAGATGAATCAACTAGACCGCAAAAAGCTAGGCAGAAATATATACTTATTGATCTGATAGTTCTTCCGCATATAGATTGACACTTATTTCATTTATGGCCAAGATATCGAGGTATTTTCAAAATGCCGGAAGTTTAGGTATGTCAATAAGGTTACATGTTCTTTGAATTTAGAACCCATGAAGGATTAAAAAAATACGGTTCAAATCGCCAAATCGAAAGTGAAGCACCCAAGATATGCCGATTCGCTCGTACGCACAAGCGTCATGCACACACACTCGATCGGCCGCCACATCGCAGCAAGATATACTTGAATACGCTTGAATGCAAATTGTTTGAAATCCATGCCAATATATAAAAGTGAAACGTTGTCTGTTTGTTTAGGGAGCTTTCAACATAGGATACTTTTTATTCCGGAAAATTGCAAGTTTCTACGCGAAAACTGAAAAAATGTTGATTACTCGATGTAAGAAACTGTTGCCATGGAAACGAAATAACAAGTATGTCAAAAAACATCAAGAGCATTGGTTATATACCTACTTTTGCATTAAGAACATAGGATGTTTTTTTCGCGATAAACTGTAGCCCGCGCGGACGAAGCCACGGGCGACCCATCCTCGCCGTAAATACACAATTTCAACCCTATTATTACACGACTGCCCAAAAAAGGAGGTAATGTTTTAAGGTTTCAAGCATGAGAGTTTCTTTATTCCACCATAAGTTTTAAATGCCTAAACAGATTTTGATGTATGGGGATAGGAAGAATCCTCCCGAGTAACATATGCTATATTTTTTTTAGAAATAATTCACTATGTCTGCAGTATGGCTCCATTTTTAAATGCGACAAAAAATACTTCGTATTTTACAATATGGGTATCAAATTGAAGGCCTTGATGAGCACATTCCAACAAAATATGATTGGCAAAGTTCTTTTTTGGCAGAGAAGGCGAGTTTTTTAATTTATGTTCTGTTAATTAGTTGTTCTTTCCAGCTCGCGTGCCGCAGCGAAATAGAACAACGTGCATTCGAGCTAATGGAGCTGCTCAAAGACGACCGCCTCCTGCCCTTGGCCGCTAAGTACGCGTCGAGGCTCGGCCGCGTGCACCTGGCGGACAAGCTGACCAACCTCGCCGACACGTGGGACAAAGAGACGGACAGACACAACGCAGCGCAGAACTCGCATTTCTTAGAGCTCGACTCGCAGGAGACGTATGACGTCACCAGTTCTGAGCAGGACATGAACACGAGCCTGATTATACCGCATAAGGTTAAGGACAAGAAAGTGGAAACCGTTACGCCTATCAAGCCTGTAGTGAGTTGAATTGTTACGTGCTTTTATTTAGAGACATTGTCAAGGAAACGCGCAATAAGCTTAGCGCGTTTTAGGAGAGGTATCTAACTCATTATGGCACTAAATCTATATCTATATTAAATCAGTAAGTCACAAAAAGTCTGTACAATGAAGATAATAAAGATTTTCTGGAAGAGATCGCTTTAAGCGATAAGACCGCCCATTGTACTACCATAATTTTAATTCAATTAGGTTACTGGTAATTACAATAAAGTGTATCGTATCGTATGGTCTAGGGAAATAATGGTTTACCGTTGGGGTAAACTAGTTCTTGAGTGTAGATCACGTTTAGGCAAACGTAGTGTAGGACGTTCTGTGGCCAGGTGGAGGACGACCTGCGAAAGGCGGCTGGAAGAGAATGGATGAGGAGAGCTGAAGACCGAGCTCAGTGGCGTAAATTAGGAGAGGCTTACGTCCAGCAGTGGACAGATATAGGCTGATGATGATGGTCTAGGGCACTTAAAACAAGCTACCCCGCACTAAACAAGTTTTTAAATTGTTTCTGTTTGTCGGTTTGTTCGCGGTTTCAATGCGGTTTTGTTCGTTTGTCTGGATTTCTATGCTAAAAACTACTGGACCGATTAAAAGTATTTGTTCACAGCTTAAGGTTTGATATAAAACTGGTGTATAGTAGGCGCAGCCAAAGTATGTATCTGTGAAGTTATCTGCTAGTCGTATCCTATATGTTATGCCAGGAGCAAAAGTACCTTTAGGGTTTAATATATATTTTTCTGGGATATAAGTATCCTATATGTTATGCCAGGACCAAAAGTACCTTTAGGGTTTAATATATATTTTTCTGGGATATAAGTATCCTATATGTTATGCCAGGACCAAAAGTACCTTTAGGGTTTAATATATATTTTTCTGGGATATAAGTATCCTATATGTTATGCCAGGACCAAAAGTACCTTTAGGGTTTAATATATATTTTTCTGGGATATAAGTATCCTATATGTTATGCCAGGACCTAAAGTACCTTTAGGGTTTAATATATATTTTTCTGGGATATAAGTATCCTATATGTTATGCCAGGACCAAAAGTACCTTTAGGGTTTAATATATATTTTTCTGGGATATAAGTATCCTATATGTTATGCCAGGACCAAAAGTACCTTTAGGGTTTAATATATATTTTTCTGGGATATAAGTACCCTATATGTTATGCCAGGACCTAAAGTACCTTTAGGGTTTAAAATATATTTTTCTGGGATATAAGTATCCTATATGTTATGACAGGACCAAAAGTACCTTTAGGGTTTAATATATATTTTTCTGGGATATAAGTATCCCATATGTTATGCCAGGACCAAAAGTACCTTTAGGGTTTAATATATATTTTTCTGGGATATAAATATCCTATATGTTATGCCAGGAGCAAAAGTACCTTTAGGGTTTAAAATATATTTTTCTGGGGTATAAGTATCCCATATGTTATGCCAGGACCAAAAGTACCTATAGGGTTTAATACATAAAATTTCGTTCGGCCGTCAAACAGTTTTTTTATCGATTGCTCGGCTTCTACTCTTTGGATTGAGTTACCAAGTACATCAGTTTTTTAGCCAAACCCTTAGCTATCCATCAGTGAAAACCGCATCGCAATCGGTCCAGTTTTTTAACGTGATGCGCGAGCAAACAAACAGACAGACAGACACCATTTAAAAAATGTTCAGTAGCTTAAATTATAGTCTCCTAGACCATTTTTTTGTAATTATATCCATTGTACAGTTTTTTTTGCTATATATAGTAGCAAAAAATCTGCTATATAGGACATAACATAGATAGCTAATAAGGACATTAATCTAGCAGATTATAAGTATGGATAGCTAATAAGGACATTAATCTAGCAGATTATAAGTATGGATAGCTAATAAAGACATTAATCTAGCAGATTATAAGTATAGATAGCTAATAAGGACATTAATCTTGCAGATTTAGAGCGAATTCGTGATTTATTTTAATTGGACCTCTTAATACTGTGTCTAAATATAATGCATGTAAATTGTTGCAGCCTATCAAGCCGTCCCCCGCCGGCGGCAGGAATCCGTTCAAGAAGCAACAGGAAGCAACCCGGAGCGCCCCCAGCCCGCTCAGCTTGACTGAGAGGACGCTGGTGGAAGTACACTCAACTGATGACACCTCTGACAATAATGATGTTAGTAAAAAGCAATTTGTCCTGAACAGATTATTATTATTATATTCGGGACCAATCACACCAATTACCTAGCCCCTAACTAGGATACCCTGTACTATTGTTACTGGACAACGGATAAACATACATAGATACGAATATTACATCCATGACTCGGAAACAAACATTGGAAACGGAAATGGCACCTTCCAGGATTAGAACCCACGACCGTTTGATTACACACTAAATTTAATCAGAAACAAATAACACTAATTTTAAAATAAGTAGGTCGGTCTATCGCTAAAAAGCGTTAGGTGACAGCGGACTAAGCCGGGGCGTAACAACGCTTTTCCATATTTTTTTCCAGACAATCGTTGGTCGATGAAGGAATTAGCGCTAGAGACAGTTCTGATTTGAGTGTAATTCAGATCATGTGATGCAGTTCAGATTTTCATGCATTTGTATAAAACGTGGAATCTAACAATACCGGGTTCGGTCCTAGGCTTCGCACCAATTCTAAGTTATGTACGGTTGTTCATCGCTCCGTGCTTCAGAGGGCTCGTTAAGCTACGTTAAGTTATTGATTAATAGCAGTCGTTAAACTATGTCAGTGGCCCTCGGGCGGCCTGACATACTCTTACACCAGAGGCCAGCACTAACTCATACGACAAACATACAAACATTTTTGTCTCGACGCAGTTGTGAGGGTCTACTTTTTATGTATAGATAGAAAGCTCACCAAACATAAACAGAAGTAAATTGCCTATAAACCAGGGCTTGCATTACCGAAAAAAATATGGGTTATACGGTAAACGGTATGACGTCATACCTCTTTATTTCGATATCTGTAAATTACGATACACAAATTTTTCGCTACCGAAAAATAACGGTACCGTTATTTTTTTACGCTTAGGTAAAGGTTATAGGTTTACGCTACCTAAACCGGAAACATAAAGGTTTTCTTTGATACGGCAACGCCGCTCACGCTGCCCGCTTCGCTCATCGCAAGACAGGAATTTCGAATTCTGGCTCGATAGTCGCATTAGTCGCGCGGTAGCAGTTCAATTGTGTGTTTTGTGTCGCCGCAGTTTGCAACATTCTCTGTAAATATGTAGGTATATTAAATATGTATTGGCCTGTTTCAAACTTTCAATAGTTTTATAGAAATGTAAACAAACTTGTTTAGGTAAAACTTCACAATCACTCCCCATTTCTTCAACTCCGAAAAATAACAGGTTGTTTTTCCTCTCCTCATTTTCAAGTACTTTACCTGGAGTTGTAGTTCAGATACTTTTGTTTTTAAGATGTTATTTTCTTCGGTAATGCCTCTCATAATCTCATTTTGTCGTCAACCTCCTCCATGTGAAGAGTTTGGTTGTTCAGTTTCTCATCTATCTTTGTTACTAGCCATTCCATATATTTTTTCTCAATTTTCGGGGAGAATTTATCGGTTTGTCACTTTATTGTATGCACTTTTTTAGGTTATGTTTTAACTGATCTGTTGTAAAATCCTCCTGTGTTTTGTTCTTGATCTTCTTTGTTAAGAATTTATTCGGCTACTTTGAGCAGACACACAGCGTTGGGTTGGGCAGCGTTCAGCAAGCATCGTCAAGTCTTTTTGTCGTCCATGCCACAGTGCTTAAAGACAAAAGTCTTCAATCAGTGCGTCCTACCAGTCACGACCTACGGAGCCAAAACGTGGTCACTCACGGTCAAACTAGTCAACAAATTTAAGGTCGGTCAGCGAGCTATGGAGAGAGCTATGCTTGGAGTTTCTCTGAAGGATAAGATTCGTAATGAAGTGATCTGACAGAGAACCAAGGTAACCGGCATAGCTCTAAGGATAAGCAAACTAAAGTGGCAGAGGGCTGGTCACATTTAGCTGCGCTTTTTTTTCGGTACCGATATAATTTCGGTGATGTAATGGTTACCTAACGGTAAAATAAAGGAATTTATTTAAAAAAAACCGGTACCTGAATTTTATAACGGTAGCGTAATCCTAAATCTTAACCGATTTAGGTCTACCTTTAAAACACAGCGCTACCAGTATATTATACCGGTAGCGTAATCTTATACCTAAACCGCTTACAAGCCCTGCTATAAACGGACCTAATAGCTAAGCTGAATATAACTTACTCGTGACACCACGGTCAATGCAACTTGGTCTAAACTAGGTTAGTCAAAAATATAATTTTGAAATTAAATGTGCGCGAATAGACACATTTTAATCTTATAAACATGAATAAACAACCGCTTATTTAAAGCGGTTTAGGGGCGGCTCTTCAGTAGTCTTTAGCGCCGTCGCTTACTGACCATCAATTGAAAACAGCCAAATGCTTGCCTACTCATTAATAAAAAAAAGTGAAAGATAATTAAGCTTATTTAAAGATGATGTTCTTCGGATTTCGAACCCGCATCATCCTTGCCTCTGCGTGGCACACGCCTTTAACCAATTCGGCTACCGTGATAACTACATCATCATCCATTTTTTTCCCAGTTTCTAAATCCGTCTTACGGGAACGTTAACGCCATCTATTGATAGTTTGCTGAACTGGCCAACCGAGCACGGTTAATATTTCAATTAACTGTGTCGTAAATATAACGCCTCCCAAATCTAATGTTTTTAAGGATTTAGAAAATTATGGGTTGTTTAAAGATATATACTGTCACTTGGGTTATTTCATCGAACAATTCAACCGGTGTTCGGACGAATCACAAACCGCTCGAATCGCTGCGCAAACTCCTGATTATGGACGTTCGCATATCAATCGGTCCAGTAGTTTTCACGTGATTCGAGAACAGACACGATTTAAAAAGGAAAATGCTTCTTCATTAGCTTATTTTAAGTACACTGGACCATTTTTTTAAATTATCTTCATTGTCTTTTTTTGCACTTACTGCTTTATTATAAGTAAAGATATTTCTTTCGTTACAGCTGCTGAAACCACTCGAGAGTGAATCCTTTATGGACTGGTTTTCCCGTAACAAGTCAAAACTAGAGGAACAGCACCCAGAACTAACGCCTTCGGAGCTGACTCGCCTCGGAGTCCGCACGTTCAAAGCTGTGCAAACCAAAAACGGCACTAACACTCCAGAAAGCAGTAACAAGAGAAAACTTGACGATGCCAGCAATGGCATAGAATCTCCAGTCACAAGCGCTCCCAAGCAGTCTAAACTAAGCGCGTTTGCCTTCCAAAAGAAATTATAACGTAAATTCTTTGGTAGCGCCAGAAGATTATGCAATATTCTGGAATTAAACTTAGGAAAACTAGACGACGCCAGGAATGGCATGGAAGCTCCAGTCACAAGCGCTCCCAAGCAGTCTAAACTAAGCGCGTTTGCCTTCCAAAAGAAAACAACGTAAATTCTTTGGTAGCGCCAGAAGATTTTGCAATATTCTGGAATTAAACTTAGGAAAACTAGACGACGCCAGCAATGGCATGGAAGCTCCAGTTACAAGTGCCCCCAAGCAATCGAAACTAAGCGCGTTTGCCTTCCAAAAGAAATTATAACGTAAATTCTTTGGTAGCGCCAGAAGATTATGCAATATTCTGGAATTAAACTTAGGAAAACTAGACGACGCCAGGAATGGCATGGAAGCTCCAGTCACAAGCGCTCCCAAGCAGTCTAAACTAAGCGCGTTTGCCTTCCAAAAGAAAACAACGTAAATTCTTTGGTAGCGCCAGAAGATTTTGCAATATTCTGGAATTAAACTTAGGAAAACTAGACGACGCCAGCAATGGCATGGAAGCTCCAGTCACAAGTGCCCCCAAGCAATCGAAACTAAGCGCGTTTGCCTTCCAAAAGAAATTATAACGTAAATTCTTTGGTAGCGCCAGAAAATTATGCAATATTCTGGAATTGAACTTAGGAAAACTAGACGACGCCAGGAATGGCATGGAAGCTCCAGTCACAAGCGCTCCCAAGCAGTCTAAACTAAGTGCGTTTGCCTTCCAAAAGAAAACATAACATGGTAATTCTTTGGTAGCGACAGTTTTTGCAATATTCCGGAATTAAATTTACCCTCTGTTGTACTTAACCGCACTAAAAAAGTACTGCAGAACCGTTATTATAACGGTAAATTTCAAGCGTGTAGTTAGCAACTATTTTTGCAATATTCCTGAATAAAAATTAGCAATGTTGTTCTTCAACAATTACGAAGAATTCTTTGGAAGCGCTCGATTTTTTTGTAATATTTCGGAATATTTAGCCCACGTTGTTTCTGAACAATTATTATTAAGCTACTCTTGTTCGAACATTAATTCTTCTTTTAGTCGTAAAGGAGAACAAAAAAAAATCTTCTAGCGACGGATTGTTGTCTTATATTTTATGCCTTAACATTTAACCAAACCAAATGGAATTTGTAAATATTTTTAAAAATAGATTGTAAGGTTAAGAAATAAAGTGCATTTTCAAAATCTGGTCTCGTTTTATTTGGCGTTCAGGCGTTAACCAGTTCCGTTTCGTTGGGAAGTGGGAAGAGTCCTTCTTTTATCATTCGCCGCCACTCGCTTCCATTCGGGTATGCGAACTTTTCTAACGTTCCGGGTATAAACTCAGTGCTGTATCCGGGTAGCTGGAATAAGAGAGAAATTATTGTTGAACAACAATAAAATAAAAGTGTATTAGGTTCGATTAAATCATATAGGTAACCGTCCACAATCGGATGCAAACGTGACTGTTTCAGAGAATTAAAAACCAGTAACAGGCACTGAGCGTAACCAGCCTGTACAGAGGCAAGTCAAAATCTGGTCATACCTGCTATTTAGTCATATCGAGATGTAGTCACAAAGTTTATAACCCAATTCAAACTGCAAATGCGACCACATATGCAGTTGTGTCGAATGTTGGCGAAATTGGCTGCGTAATACTGGTCCTACATTATCAACCCGGACCGATTTTGTACGGGAAATAATACACGGGCAGTAATAGCCGTCCAAATATTTCGAATTCATGTACACGAAATATCAGGCCGTGTATTATCGTACATCGTATCGTCTGTTCGTACATTATTTTGGTCGTGTATTATCGTCTCCCGTCAACAGTTTCTGGCTTCGTATTATCGCATGTACAAAATCAGCTCGGGTTGATATTACACGGTCAATAATACGCGACCAAATAATGTACACCTTGATAAGACGATTCCAATCCACGCAATATTAGTCGAATATTATTGGCCGTTTATTACAGGGACTCCTTTTGACGATCGGGAAAAAAAAGTTGCGGTCGTTCAGTGTTGACGAACGATACTTTTTATTTGATGGCTTGTAAACCAGTGATCATGTTGTGAAACAGTTAAATTATCCACCGGTAGAGGCGCTAGGCGGAAGCCCGACTTGGCCGTGATAGGTTAGGACGAAGGAGGGAGCGAAGCGTAGCGAGTTTGTTTTAACCTATCTGTTTGAACATCTTTAATAACGAATTCATAATTAATTAATTAATTAATTTTACTTTTTAATAAACTAGCGTAGGTAATTCGTCAACACTGTGCGACTGGGTGACACCGACCGGGAATGACTCCATTCGATGGTGTAAAAAACAAATTATTCAATTCTTTTGTCTTCAGTTTTCATGTATCTGTCATACTAATTCAAAATTATTTTTTCAATATTGTTTTGTAGCGGTTATAAATATCTATACATACATGTGTCAAATTTCGACTTAGTAGTGTTAATAGTGTCTGAATAAAATTGCTGTGACATACTGTCAGACGTACGCAGAACGTGTTTGATTACATTACCCTTAAAAAAGCGTAAATCGCTACTTTAAGCGCGATGTATTTCGCTTTCTCAATCGCTACGTACTTTAGGCGCCATGTATCTCGCATTCTTAAATCGCTACGTACTTCAGGCACCATGTATCTCGCATTCTCAAATTGCTAAGTACTTAAGGCGCCATGTATCTTGCATTCCCAAACCGCTACGTACTTCAGGCGCCATGTATCTCGCATTCTCAAACCGCTACGTACTTCAGGTGCCATATATCTCGCATTCTCAAACCGCTACGTACTTCAGGAGCCATGTATCTTGCATTCTCAAACCGCTACGTTCTTCAGGCGCCATGTATCTCGCATTCTCAAACCGCTACGTACTTCAGGCGCCATGTATCGCGCATTGTCCACGACGCAGGGGTCGACAAAGTGCTCGTGCTGCTGGTCCACGTACTCCACGAGACGTCCGTCCATGGTCGCGGAGACGCTCGCGAAGTCCCAGTACTGCAGGTGCTGCACCATCTCGCACAGGCCCACGCCACCCGCGTGAGGGCAAACTTTCACTGGAAAAGAAGGTACATACGTTCCAGCACAGGAAAACTAACAGTTATGTATAGGTACTAGCTGTGCCAGCGGCGTTGCCCGCGTGGTAATTTTTCTGTGATATAAGGATCCCATGAGTTATTCCAGAACCAAATACCAATATACCAAATTTCATTAAAATTCGTTCAGACGTCGAATCGTTTTTTGTCGTTTGCTTGGCTTCTTCTCATCGGATTGAGATTTGGTATCTCAATCCGATGAGAAGTACACCTGTTTTTAAATCAAACCCTAAGCTATCCAACAGTTAAAAACGCATCGAAATCGGTCCAGTATATTTTACGTGATAAGTACTAAAACTCTGAAAGTAGTAAGTACTAAAACTATGTACAATGAAGTTAACAAGAAAATGGTATAGGGTACTTAAAATAAGCTACTGAACAAGAACTTTTTTTAAATCGTTTCTTCTATTTGCTTGTCTGTCTGTCTGTGTTTGATCGCACATCACGTAAAAACGACTAGTCCCATTGCGATGCAGTTTTTACTGTTGGATTGCTTAGGTTCTGACTTAAAAACTAGTGTATCTCAATCCGATGAGATCCGAGCAATCGATAAAAACTATTTGACAGCCGAACGAAATTTATTTATTTTTAGATAGTTTTAACCCCAGAACTCCAAAGTTATATACATTTTTAATTTGTACATGTGTACTTTATATATAAACTTTTGGTTCTGTAATAACACCTATGTTACTTTGAACCATGAAATGACCACGAGGGCACATCTAGTTTATAATATTAGTGTGATACATTTAAGTTTCTCAGCTATGAGATAGACGGACAGGATCTCGTTGACGCCGCCGATGCGAGCAGAGTCAATCTGGCAGTACTGCATGCCCCCGCTCTGCAGGAACTGTTTGAACATCACGCGGTTGGCGCACATCTCGCCAGTGGCCACGTCGATGCCGTAAGGACTGACAAACATAATGAGTGTGACACCTTTAAATTTCTCAGCCATGAGATAGACGGACAGGATCTCGTTGACGCCGCCGATGCGAGCAGAGTCAATCTGGCAGTACTGCATGCCCCCGCTCTGCAGGAACTGTTTGAACATCACGCGGTTGGCGCACATTTCGCCAGTGGCCACGTCGATGCCGTAAGGACTGACAAACATAATGAGTGTGACACCTTTAAGTTTCTCAGCCATGAGATAGACGGACAGGATCTCGTTGACGCCGCCGATGCGAGCAGAGTCAATCTGGCAGTACTGCATGCCCCCGCTCTGAAGGAACTGTTTGAACATCACGCGGTTGGCGCACATCTCGCCAGTGGCCACGCCGATGCCGTAAGGACTGACAAATAAAATTAGATTTTGGAATATTGTAGAAGCACACCGACGTAGCACTCAGAATGTTTCATTGTTATAATCCTCACCAACCGATATTGAAAATCAGAATAACAATGATAGTGTTTACTGTCACAATCCCCACTAACCACCAACCGACATTAAAAATGAGAATAACAATTATAGTTTTTACTGTCATAATCCCCACCAACCGACATTGAAAATGAGAATAATTTTGATAGTGTTTACTGTCATAATGCCCACCAACCGACACTGAAAAAGACAATAACAATGACTATGTTAACTGTCATAATCCCCACCAACTAACATTGAAAATAACATTGATAGTGTTTACTGTCATAATCCTCACCAACCGACATTGAAAATGAGAATGTCCATGATAGTGTTTTAGTTTTTGCAAGGAAGTTATATGTACTACTGTTGTACGTAAGTACATATAACTTCCTTGGTTTGCTGTCACTGTGTGTGTGCTGTGTTACTTGTAAAACTAAATTATGTTGTGCTTAAATTTTAAGCTAATCTGATCTACTTAACGATTCCCCATTTAAAGTTTAGGAGGTATTGATGTTTGAACAGGAACAGGTCCCTATTTCGCGATGGTCACAAACAATGAAAACAGGTAATCCTGTGCGCACTTATAAAACACCCACTTTATATATGCGATATCTTATAAATAAGTTAAATATACTAAAAATATACTTGATAACATTAGGTACGTTTATTTACGTTTATTTTCATTGTTCGTGACGATAGTGCAAGGGCCGCGATCTAACAATAATTATTTAAATAAAATAACGACTCCATATGAATTTACTAAACCAACTGTGGTGGTATCCATTATGATTACTGTATGTGGTGAGCATATTTCCACCATATTATGCTGTTATTCGGATTCAGTTAATATTCTCTAGCATTTTACATAATTCTACGACGCAAAAGCAATTCGCTTACACTTAGGATTCAATTACGAATGATTTTGGTATTTAGATATTTATAACCTTCCTTCACCGTCCTCTTAAGACTTTCACACAGATAACTTACGCCAAGGCCTTGGAGATTGCAGCGTGTCCAAGAACGTCATCAGGGGACGTCGGCTCCTCAATCCACATCGGCTTCAGCGGTGCGAGCTTCTTCATCCACTCTATGGCCTCGTTAACGCTCCACGCTTGGTTGGCGTCAACCATCTGATATGTGTTTACAAACAAGTTATATGTATGTCTGTTTTTACCTGACAGCGCGGAGGGTAATATGTTCATTAGCCTATATATGTTTGTTCCTTTGTGGCACTATATAGACCAAACGCATGGAACGATTTTGATGATTCGTACGTCAATCGATTTAATCTTGCGAGTGCTGTTAAATACATGACAGTAATCAAAATTCAATATGGCGACAAACATACGCCAAATAGAGAAAAAGAAAAAAAATATGTCGACGAACTATGTTAAGCGCGTATCATTGAATAGGTATTTGAAAATCATCTCTTCATGTTTCATTCTGAGTGACCATTTAGGATCTATAAAGATTTAAAGTTGGTTAGCAATCATTCCCAATTAAAGTTGGTTAGCAATCATTCCCAATTAAATTTTGCCTCTTTTTTGGTTTTGTTCGGTGTCGGTTTTTTTAGCACTTTCGGTTATGTCTTGTTGTAGTGGTAGGCCTCAAGCAAGAAGTACCACACTTACACACTTTAGGCAGATATTCAACCGCCAAGCAGTAGTGTGCAGACATTTCTGGGTTCCGGTTTGAAGGGCAATGTTTACAGTGAAAATACTTGGCATGAGACTTAAAAACAAATGTCTCAGGGTGACGAGCGCAGTGCAGTGACGCGCAAGCTTTTGTAATATAAAGTTCTGGGTGGCTGTGCAATTGTACGGCGTGTCGCTTACCACCAGGCGAGCGACCTGCTCGACACGTCCTCAAAGGAATAAAAAATAATGTCTTATGAAGTAGCGCCGGCCTCTGGCATATTCTGTGCCCTAGTCTCAGAGTTTGTCAGACCGCCCAAGGGCCCCTGATTTTGATACTTAGCTTTATTATAATGAAAAAGTCTGTACAGTAAAGATAATTAAAAAACTGAATAAGAATAATACTCTTTAATGATGTCTGTCTGTTTGTTCGTTTTCGCAAAACGTAACTCTGGACCGATTGAAATGCGGTTTCACTGTATCTTATCAGGATATGCCCTAAAATCAGAATAAATAATTGGTGTAAAATGTGAAAATAAAGACTGAAATCATAATCTTTAATTAATTATATTCATTTTTTTCCCGACTACGGCAAAGCAAGGGAAGGGTTATGAAGTCTATGTATGAATGTATAGGTATATATGACGGAATCGAGTCATCTCCCGAGTTGATTATTCGATTAATCGGAACGCCAGTGTCATCTAGCGGCACTTGACGGAGTCTATGGTGTGACGGTCGGCTGGAATAACTTTACTTTTGCCTGCGGCGCGGCGGCGGTCGACCAGCAGCCCGATTCCATAACTTGGCTTCAATCGAATTCTCAGTACCGCAGCCACTAATGCCTTGCGATAGAGTCGAATTTGCTATGAAAAAAGTGATAATCCGATTGTAGCCAAGTTATGGAATCGGGCTGCTGAGAACACACCTAGAAACTGTCTTGCGATCCGTATTGTTGTGCGTAGCTATATACATTGTGATTTGGTTGTGCAATAGTTAATAATCAAGAATTACAGTTTAATTTGAAGAGTTAGCGGTCTTCTATTATTTGGACCAACATCTTCCATCGTACGCCCACATGAGACTAGTTTACTATGACTGACGATAATGAAGGTAACCTATCCCCATACGTCATTTGGATATGCAAAAAAAACATACGAAATTAATAAATACATAATGATGATTCTATCCTACAACTCTTCGCTAATCAATTTATTTATTTTTCTTTGAGTGACGGTCGAGCAGGTCGCTGCTCTGATGGTAACCGTCACACCTGCCCATAACAGTTGCAGTGCCACCCAGAACTTAGGTTGCAAATTCTTGCGCGTCACTGCACTGCGCTCGCCACTCTAAGACATTAGTTTTTAAGTCTCATTCCCAGTAAACTGGAAACATTGCCCTTCAGACCGAAACAGAAATGTTTACACACCACTGCTTGACGGTTGAATATCTGACAAAGGTGTGGTACTTCCTCAGGCGGACTGTTTTGTGAAGCCTACCATTACAATTGCCAATTGCTTACCATTACCCCGGAATTCAGATTGATAATTATCAATCTGAATTCCATGTGATGACACAGGAATAAATATGTACTTACTAAAACCTTGTCATCACCAATGTTCTTCCTCACAGCGTTGCATCTTCTGTAATCGTCCTCGAAGTTGCTTCCCACCTTCACCTTGAAATGCGTGAAGCCGAGGTTCAAATACTTGGCGCAAAGCTCGTTAAGCAGCTCGTCGCTGTAACCCAGCCAGCCTATCGGGAAAATAAGATACATTAAAAATAGTACATACAATTTTGTTCTATTCATAACTGAAGAAAAATTATAAATAAAAATTGCATTTAGGTTTGGACCCCACATGTCCGCATTTAGGTTTTAACTTTATCTGTCCGCATTTAGGTTTGGACCCCACCATCCGCATATGTAGATCCGTGACTACGCAGCCCAGGGGAAAAAATATAAAGGAGCCAGACTTAATACACTTGGGGACAAATTTAGAGGACCGCAAACAAAAGTGTGTATAAAACAAAACATCATGAATATTTGTGACAATTAAAATGAATAAATATGTTTAATTTGGATTTTGCTTGGAGTGATGAAAAGCGCGAAAAGCGGCTGGAAGAGAATGGATGAGGGAAACTGAAGACCAAACTCAATGGCGTGCATTAAGAGAGGCATATTTGTCTAGCAGTGGACAGATATAGGCTGATAATAGATGATAATGATGATGGTACATACATATTATTCTTAAACATAAAATTGCAAACGTCGAAAAAAAATAGCAGTTTTTTTCATGAACTCTTAGTTAAGGCTAATTATCAGAACTTAGTGTAGCTTAACTAGAGGGTAGCTCATCGATTTGCTTCCAGTCTCCTTGACAGACTCTTAATTAAGTTGTCAATAAAAATTTGAGTGATCGCGTTACATTTTTCCTGTAGATAGATAGATAGATATATAACTCTTTATTGCACAAGAAATGAAATTGATGATACAATAATCAAGTTAAAATGCGTTAAAAGGAACCTGTAATGCGTTTTTAAGATCGCCCAAATTAGCGGGGGCAGGATTTCTTTTTTAATTTGTCTTCCATGCTTATTCCATACATGCTCTATGGGATTTAAGTCGCGCGAGCGCGCTGGCCACCCATCCCATATTGCAATCACTAAAATTGGAACGACGTAGCTAGGAGTCAAGTTCTATTCAAAGAGGAGTCCAGACTTTGCCTGAAGGAAAGGATTAAAATGTGGAGACGCCCGGGAGAGAGGCTCCCGGGCGTCTAGTGTCGGGAAAATAGTGAATGAACTGCGCGTCATTGAGAATGGGTAACTAGCACTAACAGCGGCTCGATATGTAACTGATGTAACTGATTTTGGAAGAAATTGTTGTGCCATTTGCCCGTTTGATAGGAGATGGATTTGTTTTTATACATGATTTCACTTTTATATATTGGTATGGATAATGTACGCCCCCATACTGCGGCTGCTGTTATCAAATACCTTCGATACGTTCAAATGAAGCCAAGGCAAATGTTTAATAAAATTTTAATATAAACTCAAATTCAAAATTTGTCGAAAAACTTCGCAGTATGAAAGAACGCAATATTACGCAATAATTAAATAAAAACAAGTGAAATAAAACAAACTCATTTTTTATTGGGTTTTCTAATGTTTATGCGTTTGTTTGCTGAACCGATCTTGATGAAATTTATACTCATTTATTAAGTCTTGACATGACTTAAAAAAAATACCGATTGCGATTCAGTTTTCACTAATGTGATAACTGCATCTCAATCGGCCCAACAAACAGACAAACAGAAACTATTTAAAAAAATGTTACAGTAGTCCAGTTAGGCTCTGTTAACGATTGCGAAGCTACTGCTGTGGGGATAAAACAACATAAAGTAAGAGCGAGATAGAATATGCGAAAAAAGTTAACATGTGAGCGAGGCAGTTATACAATGCTGTCTTCACCTTCAACATTGAGATTAGGTACGCCTGAAAAATAGCAGTTTGCGCACAGACTAGCAGGCAACTTCCGAGACACAAACTTCCGCTGCGACTACTGTATATTCTTGTATCGTAGTTAAGTCTCCTAGACTTTTATTAATTATCTTCATTGTATAGACTTACTGCTACACGACGACGTACACGAGTACGGCGAAGTAATGAACTTAACAGTCTATGTATGTATGTATGTATATACATACATACATAGACTGTTATATGTGGATGGTCCACCATATTGGTCCGATTTTGACAAGCGAGGTGTTAGTCGACTCGGGTGCATTTATAGTGTCATAGGCATTTTTTTACCCGACTACAGTGAGGCAATTGAAGCCTTCAGTTGCCTTCAGTCTGAAGGGTTATAAGTATATATATCATTGGACGTCACTGGTAAAATCATAATAGCCGAAGTACGGTTAACTTACCCACTTGAGTAGTATACGCGGGGTACCCATTTTGCTTCAAGAAATTGATGCGCTCTTCTTTGCCGGCCTTTTTGTTTTTCAGCATCTTTACCGCCTCGTCTTTGGTGATAACGTCGGTTATGTAACGGAAGTCTATCGTTGACACCATTTCCTGATAACATTAATATGTCAACATTTTAGATAAAATTGTATATTACTAATGTGGTTTCATATCTCCTATTTTTGCATAAAATCAATAAAAAAAACTGATGTTATTTCATACTTTATACTAGCTGTGCCCGCGACTTTGCGCGCGTGTTCAATTTTCAAATATATAGGATATATGGATCCTATGTGTTATTCCAAAACCACAATACCGATATACAAATTTCATAAAACTTCGCTAAGATGTAAACCTTCGTTTATCGATTGCTCGGCTTTTATACTACTCATGGCCCAGTAGTTTTACGTGATGCGCGAACAGACAGACTGACAGTTTTACGTGATGCGCGAACAGACAGACTGACAGTTTTACGTGATGCGCGAACAGACAGACTGACACCATTTAAAAATTGTTATGCTCTTGTTTAGTACATATCTTATTTGATGTACCCTAAAGAATTTAGATAGTTTTTTTGACATAAAATTTATATAATATCAAAAGAAGTGTTTCGAATAGTTTTAAATTTGTTTGTAGCGCGGATACCGTATTCACTTTGTACATAGTAACAGAACATCGTTGTACCTCAGGTTCCATATCGGCCAGCAGCCTCCAGAGCGGCTTGTTCTCCAGGCGAGCCCACAGGTCCCACAGCGAGTTGAGGACGGCTGCCTCGGCCAAGTGAGCCACGCTCTTTGTACATAGTAACAGAACATCGTTGTACTTCAGGTTCCATATCGACCAGCAGCCTCCACAGCGGCTTGTTCTCCAGGCGAGCCCACAGGTCCCACAGCGAGTTGAGGACGGCTGCCTCGGCCAAGTGAGCCACGCTCTTTGTACATAGTAACAGAACATCGTTGTACTTCAGGTTCCATATCGACCAGCAGCCTCCACAGCGGCTTGTTCTCCAGGCGAGCCCACAGGTCCCACAGCGAGTTGAGGACGGCTGCCTCGGCCAAGTGAGCCACGCTCTTTGTACATAGTAACAGAACATCGTTGTACTTCAGGTTCCATATCGACCAGCAGCCTCCACAGCGGCTTGTTCTCCAGCCTAGCCCACAGGTCCCACAGCGAGTTGAGGACGGCTGCCTCGGCCAAGTGAGGCACGCCCTTTGTACGTAGTAACAGAACATCGTTGTACCTCAGGTTCCATATCGGCCAGCAGCCTCCAGAGCGGCTTGTTCTCCAGGCGAGCCCACAGGTCCCACAGCGAGTTGAGGACGGCTGCCTCGGCCAAGTGAGCCACGCCCTTTGTACATAGTAACAGCATCGTTGTTGAACCTCAGGATCCATATCGGCCAGCAGCCTCCAGAGCGGCTTGTTTTCCAGCATAGCCTACAGGTCCCACAGCGGTTTAAGGACGGCTGCCTCGGCCAAGTGAGGCACGCCCTTTGCACATAGTAACAGAACATCGTTGTAACTCAGGATCCATATCGGCCAGCAGCCTCCAGAGCGGCTTGTTCTCCAGCCTAGCCCACAGGTTCCACAGCGAGTTGAGGACGGCTGCCTCGGCCAAGTGAGGCACGCCCTTTGTACATAGTAACAGCATCGTTGTTGAACCTTAGGATCCATATCGGCCAGCAGCCTCCAGAGCGGCTTGTTCTCCAGCCTAGCCCACAGGTCCCACAGCGAGTTGAGGACGGCTGCCTCGGCCAAGTGAGGCATGCCCTTTGTACATAGTAACAGAACATCGTTGTACCTTAGGTTCCATATCGGCCCGCAGCCTCCTGAGTGGCTTGTTCTCCAGGCGAGTCCACAGGTCCCTCAGCGAGTTGAGGACGGCTGCCTCGGCCAAGTGAGGCATGCCCTTTGTACATAGTAACAGAACATCGTTGTACCTTAGGTTCCATATCGGCCCGCAGCCTCCTGAGCGGCTTGTTCTCCAGGCGAGTCCACAGGTCCCTCAGCGAGTTGAGGACGGCTGCCTCGGCCAAGTGAGGCACGCCCTTTGTACATAGTAACAGAACATCGTTGTACCTCAGGTTCCATATCGGCCAGCAGCCTCCAGAGCGGCCTGTTCTCCAGCCTAGCCCACAGGTCCCACAGCGAGTTGAGGACGGCTACCTCGGCCAAATTAGGCACGCCCTTTGTACATAGTAAAAGAACATCGTTGTACCTCAGGTTCCATATCAGCCAGCAGCCTCCAGAGCGGCTCGTTCTCTAGCCTAGCCCACAGGTCCCACAGCGAGTTGAGGACAGCTACCTCGGCCAAGTGAGGCACGCCCTTTGTACATAGTAACAGCATCGTTGTTGAACCTCAGGATCCATATCGGCCAGCAGCCTCCAGAGCGGCTTGTTCTCCAGTCTAGCCCACAGGTCCCACAGCGAGTTGAGGACGGCTGCCTCGGCCAAATGAGGCACGCCCTTTGTACATAGTAACAGAACATCGTTGTACCTCAGGTTCCATATCGGCCAGCAACCTCCAGAGCGGCTTGTTCTCCAGCCTAGCCCACAGGTCCCGCAGCGAGTTGAGGACGGCTGCCTCAGCCAAGTGAGGCACGCCCTTTGTACATAGTAACAGAACATCGTTGTACCTCAGGTTCCATATCGGCCAGCAGCCTCCAGAGCGGCTTGTTCTCCATCCTAGCCCACAGGTCCCACAGCGAGTTGAGGACGGCTGCCTCGGCCAAGTGAGGCACGCCCTTTGTACATAGTAACAGAACATCGTTGTAACTCAGGTTCCATATCAGCCAGCAGCCTCCAGAGAGGCTTGTTCTCCAGCCTAGCCCACAGGTCCCACAGCGAGTTGAGGACGGCTGCCTCGGCCAAGTGAGGCACGCCCTTTGTACATAGTAACAGAACATCGTTGTACCTCAGGTTCCATATCGGCCAGCAGCGTCCAGAGCGGCTTGTTCTTCAGCCTAGCCCACAGGTCCCACAGCGAGTTGAGGACGGCTGCCTCAGCCAAGTGAGGCACGCCCTTTGTACATAGTAACAGAACATCGTTGTACCTCAGGTTCCATATCGGCCAGCAGCCTCCAGAGCGGCTTGTTCTCCAAGCGAGCCCACAGGTCCCACAGTGAGTTGAGGACGGCCGCCACGGCCAAGTGAGCCACGCCCTTTTCGGGGCCGATCTGCAATTACCAGGTCAGTACTTTAAAAACGATCTGTAAGTTTGTACAGCTATTTAAAAGCTTTTATTTATTAATTATTTAACTTCACGTGTATCTATCTATGTATGTATTTTGTCTGTCCTGGAATCTTGCAATTCAAATTTCAAGCACTTCCCGATTAGCAATCTGGCTGAAACTTTCAGGGTAGCTCACAAACCGATGAAAAAGCAAAAAAAAACAAGGAAAGAAAAACACTTAAAAATGTTAAAAGTGAAATGCCAAAAAGAAAAAAAAAATTTGAAAGAGGAAAGGAAAAAATACTTAAAAACGTAAAAGTTACAAAGCAATAAAAAAAGGAACCCGTAAAAGCTTTTTTTCCAATTTAATTTCTTAAATTATACATATTTAATGTAATGTGTCACGATTATAATCAAATCTGATTATTATAATGGCCGATGCACACCGAATGCGTTACGTTGACTGGACACACAGGTGGTCTGACATCTATCTTCCTTAGAATTTCAACCGCTGCGTTTCACGCATCCGTTGTGTTCCGGCCTTTTAGTTTGTTACCATTCAGTGCTGAAACGACTGACCCTTAGAATAGGTAGTTATTTTAAGAACTGAACAGATTTTGATGAAGAGGAACGATGGCAAATTCTTACATAACTTATTTAATGTACCTACTTTAGATCCTGGAATAACATGTAGGATACTTTTCATTAGCATCCATCAAAATTGCATATGCAGCTAGTAAATTATATTTGAATGCTTTCTTCATACTCATAAATACCCA
The DNA here is from genome assembly GCA_946251855.1 of Alsophila aescularia. Taxonomy (NCBI): domain Eukaryota; kingdom Metazoa; phylum Arthropoda; class Insecta; order Lepidoptera; family Geometridae; genus Alsophila; species Alsophila aescularia. The sequence continues at coordinate 11,738,090 of OX276377.1, read as the reverse complement.
TTAACTTTGCCGCTCTGAAGTGAAGTTTCAACAAACAGTGGACGCATTCCGAGATGCGCTCATAGTGCTCACACTGCGCTCATAATAGCATACAAAATACTAAAAAAAAACATGTCTTGTTTCTTCAGTTTACTATTGGTCGCAACAAACTGACTAAGAGGAAAAAATGGCATAAAAATGTACCTAAAAGGGGGCGCGGAAAGTAGGATGGAACTGATACCAAGAATAAAATACCAAATCGTTTGCAGGAATCCTCACTGACGAATTCAAGCGCTACTTCCATACCTCGGGCGATGATAATACACTGGCCTTCAAACTACGTACCACACTTTTATAGAGTTGTTACGGACGAAAAGAACACCTCAGTCGCAATTGGTTAATTCAGATCTAAGTACTCCTTATAACCAGTATATCTTAACTCCTCGCACGTTGCAATGAAGTCTCTTTCTATTGAGGTACTTATTCTCGCTCTAATGTTGTTGTCGGCCTCGAACAGTGCCTGTGATTGGCTCATATGAAGTCGACTGCTCTTTATGTTGTAAATAGTTAGGTAGTACGTAAGATGGTATTAATATAGTGAAGTAAAATTCGAAAATATGTGACCGAGTTCAGTATAAGTTTAGACGGCGAACAGTGAACAACTAAAAGTAAGAAACTAGAATAAGAAGCCTATTGAAGAAATAATAATACAGACCATTTAATAAAGAAGAAAGTGTTTTGTTTGATTGAAATCCTGTTAGGAACCCCACAAGAGTATTTATTAAATTTGGCTCCTACTCATCGGATTGAGATACCAAGTACACCAGTTTTTAATTCAAAGCTATCCAACATTGAAAATCACATCGCAATCTGTCCAGTAGTTTTATACAAAACTTAATTCCACACTTTTATAATTAATAGTTTTTTACTAGCGGTATTCCGTCCCCTCGGACAACTAAGACAGCTGCGTCTTAGTTGTCCGAGGGGACGGAATACCGTCCGGCATGTCGATGTCTATATGATTCCCTGCCATTGCGGTAAATGTTACGTTTGTGAAACGAGAAGAAACGTTTCCACTAGACTCACGGAACACGTACGCTCTATGAAGAATCTGGACGTCAATGGTTTCGCCGTGGCGGAACACTGCTTTCTGATACGCGGCATAATATCCGTTTTGATAAAGATCGGGTTCTGGCGCGTGAAAAATTTTTCGTGCCTCGTAAGATCCGAGATGCTATCGAAATTAGTAGGCGTCAGAACTTCAACAGAGATGGCGGATGGTTTCTGCCACCTGCTTGGAGACCATGTCTTCGTGGAGCATATGATAATGCGAAGGAAGTGACTGGTGGAGATGTAGTGAGTTCTGTGTGTTTGGGTGTTCCTCGAGGTTACTCGAGCGATGAAGAAGATTCACTCCAGGATGCACCGACGCAGCAGACAACCCCTCGCCCCCCGCATCAGTTGTTAACATCGCGCGCGCTGCAAGCGGTGGCCCGCAGTGCGAGGCTGGACACGTTCGCGAGGGTTCTGCACTCGCCTTAAGAAAGACCACCGGATGTGGTCAATTCAATTCAATTCATTTATTTCATCTTTTGACTCATTACATGTTCTTAGACAGGTCAGTTACATTGTAATTAGTTATCACAAAATATAAATTGTGTTATAAAATATTCAAATAAATTTCTGCAAAAGCAACGTCAGATTTCAACATTATATATAATTATAACATTACAAAAAGTAAGTCACTCCATAGAAAACATATTAGTATCAGCAAAAGCTTCGTCAAGTTTGTAATAGCTCTTTGCTATTAAATGATTTTTAACACAATTCATAAAGTCGATGTCATTCTTGTTTCTTATGTGTAATGGAATCTTATTATATAATTTAATTGATACATGAAGATAGCTTTTCGCTATTTTTGCAAGTCTAGTTTGTGGCAATACTAAATTATGTGTATGTCTTGTGTTGTAGTTATGTATATCCCTATGCAGTATCATATTAGCTAAATTATGTGTATGTCTTGTGTTGTAGTTATGTATATCCCTATGCAGTATCATATTAGCTAAATTATGTGTATGTCTTGTGTTGTAGTTATGTATATCCCTATGCAGTATCATATTAGCTAAATTATGTGTATGTCTTGTGTTGTAGTTATGTATATCCCTATGCAGTATCATATTAGCTAAATTATGTGTATGTCTTGTGTTGTAGTTATGTATATCCCTATGCAGTATCATATTAGCTAAATTATGTGTATGTCTTGTGTTGTAGTTATGTATATCCCTATGCAGTATCATATTAGCTAAATTATGTGTATGTCTTGTGTTGTAGTTATGTATATCCCTATGCAGTATCATATTAGCTAAATTATGTGTATGTCTTGTGTTGTAGTTATGTATATCCCTATGCAGTATCATATTAGCTAAATTATGTGTATGTCTTGTGTTGTAGTTATGTATATCCCTATGCAGTATCATATTAGCTAAATTATGTGTATGTCTTGTGTTGTAGTTATGTATATCCCTATGCAGTATCATATTAGCTAAATTATGTGTATGTCTTGTGTTGTAGTTATGTATATCCCTATGCAGTATCATATTAGCTAAATTATGTGTATGTCTTGTGTTGTAGTTATGTATATCCCTATGCAGTATCATATTAGCTAAATTATGTGTATGTCTTGTGTTGTAGTTATGTATATCCCTATGCAGTATCATATTAGCTAAATTATGTGTATGTCTTGTGTTGTAGTTATGTATATCCCTATGCAGTATCATATTAGCTAAATTATGTGTATGTCTTGTGTTGTAGTTATGTATATCCCTATGCAGTATCATATTAGCTAAATTATGTGTATGTCTTGTGTTGTAGTTATGTATATCCCTATGCAGTATCATATTAGCTAAATTATGTGTATGTCTTGTGTTGTAGTTATGTATATCCCTATGCAGTATCATATTAGCTAAATTATGTGTATGTCTTGTGTTGTAGTTATGTATATCCCTATGCAGTATCATATTAGCTAAATTATGTGTATGTCTTGTGTTGTAGTTATGTATATCCCTATGCAGTATCATATTAGCTAAATTATGTGTATGTCTTGTGTTGTAGTTATGTATATCCCTATGCAGTATCATATTAGCTAAATTATGTGTATGTCTTGTGTTGTAGTTATGTATATCCCTATGCAGTATCATATTAGCTAAATTATGTGTATGTCTTGTGTTGTAGTTATGTATATCCCTATGCAGTATCATATTAGCTAAATTATGTGTATGTCTTGTGTTGTAGTTATGTATATCCCTATGCAGTATCATATTAGCTAAATTATGTGTATGTCTTGTGTTGTAGTTATGTATATCCCTATGCAGTATCATATTAGCTAAATTATGTGTATGTCTTGTGTTGTAGTTATGTATATCCCTATGCAGTATCATATTAGCTAAATTATGTGTATGTCTTGTGTTGTAGTTATGTATATCCCTATGCAGTATCATATTAGCTAAATTATGTGTATGTCTTGTGTTGTAGTTATGTATATCCCTATGCAGTATCATATTAGCTAAATTATGTGTATGTCTTGTGTTGTAGTTATGTATATCCCTATGCAGTATCATATTAGCTAAATTATGTGTATGTCTTGTGTTGTAGTTATGTATATCCCTATGCAGTATCATATTAGCTAAATTATGTGTATGTCTTGTGTTGTAGTTATGTATATCCCTATGCAGTATCATATTAGCTAAATTATGTGTATGTCTTGTGTTGTAGTTATGTATATCCCTATGCAGTATCATATTAGCTAAATTATGTGTATGTCTTGTGTTGTAGTTATGTATATCCCTATGCAGTATCATATTAGCTAAATTATGTGTATGTCTTGTGTTGTAGTTATGTATATCCCTATGCAGTGTCATATTAGCTAAATTATGTGTATGTCTTGTGTTGTAGTTATGTATATCCCTATGCAGTGTCATATTAGCTAAATTATGTGTATGTCTTGTGTTGTAGTTATGTATATCCCTATGCAGTGTCATATTAGCTAAATTATGTGTATGTCTTGTGTTGTAGTTATGTATATCCCTATGCAGTATCATATTAGCTAAATTATGTGTATGTCTTGTGTTGTAGTTATGTATATCCCTATGCAGTATCATATTAGCTAAATTATGTGTATGTCTTGTGTTGTAGTTATGTATATCCCTATGCAGTATCATATTAGCTAAATTATGTGTATGTCTTGTGTTGTAGTTATGTATATCCCTATGCAGTATCATATTAGCTAAATTATGTGTATGTCTTGTGTTGTAGTTATGTATATCCCTATGCAGTATCATATTAGCTAAATTATGTGTATGTCTTGTGTTGTAGTTATGTATATCCCTATGCAGTATCATATTAGCTAAATTATGTGTATGTCTTGTGTTGTAGTTATGTATATCCCTATGCAGTGTCATATTAGCTAAATTATGTGTATGTCTTGTGTTGTAGTTATGTATATCCCTATGCAGTATCATATTAGCTAAATTATGTGTATGTCTTGTGTTGTAGTTATGTATATCCCTATGCAGTGTCATATTAGCTAAATTATGTGTATGTCTTGTGTTGTAGTTATGTATATCCCTATGCAGTGTCATATTAGCTAAATTATGTGTATGTCTTGTGTTGTAGTTATGTATATCCCTATGCAGTGTCATATTAGCTAAATTATGTGTATGTCTTGTGTTGTAGTTATGTATATCCCTATGCAGTGTCATATTAGCTAAATTTTCTCGAACATACGAGTATAAAATATTCTGATAAATAACTTCCCCTACTATCGTCATAATATTAAGTTCCCTAAACTTTTCTCTGCAAGACTCCCTCCATTTTAGTTACAATATGTACCAAACTGCACGCTTTTGTAGCATGGAAATTTTCCCAGCATTAGCTGGCACTCCCCAAATATTATACCATATGTCAATAACGAATGGAAGTATGCAAAATATGTATCCCTTGCTGCTCCTTTACCTCCCAGTTTTTTTTATTGCATATGCCACTGAACTTAGTTTCTTAGATAACTCATTTATGTGCACTGCACGTGTCAGTTTGTGGTCAATCCAAAGCCCTAACAATGGAAAAAACTGAAACGTTACATGGTCAGTACAACCTAAAGGTAAATCATTAAAAGTGTCCTTGAAAAAGTTAAATGTGTGAGTTTTTTCTACATTTAGAAGTAAATTATTAAAGAAAATCATTGTTAAATTTTGGGAATAATGTCAAGAAACTTATCTCTAATGCCATATCGGTTTTTTCATTAATAACTAAACTTGTATCGTCAGCAAATAAAACTATGTCAACATTATTAAATACAATCGAAATGACATTTATATAAAATTAAAATAATAGCGGTCCCAGGATTGAACCCTGTGGAACTCCCATAGTAATTTTAATTTTTTGGTCGAAACTATAGTTGAAATAATTCAACTAATATACGCGAGTTACTCCCGTTTTTGCCTTTTAAAGTACAAAAGCAAACTCAATATTGCTAGTGATCTACGTTGTGCACTTTCTTCTATAGAATCCAGAATTGGAAATTTTGTCAAAACAAGCAAGCTCCATCCCTCACATTGACTCTTGTTATAATAAGTGTGTAAGAACAATATTATGTTGCATAATAAAACATAAACATATATTTTTTTAACTTTTTTTTCTTATTTTTATGGGCTCGCCACACAACACTTGCTGCGCCGAGGGGGCCGCCGTGGGCATTTTCATTTTAGGCAGCGGGAAGATGTGATAAAAAAGCTTTGGGAGCTCCTGCACTAGTGTGACAATAATGTGACCACGACACAGTGACATGAGTCTTATATTTCGATAGTTTACTATTGGCACAGAATAAATAATAGTACAAGTACGCAACAAACAGTGCGACACCCAGGAAAAAATAACACCGCAACAAAAATTCATCATTCAAATTAACGTCAAATATTAGTCATTATGTGATGCCGTTTAGGTTCTTACTTTACTTCCCACTCATTAGTGATAGTTCGCCAGAAGTTCCCAAAGTCTGCGAAGATATCAGACACTAGGCAGTTTCCTTATGACAACCGCATAATTAACCAGACCAGACACCAAGCGATCTCGTCTCCAAAGCAACTGAGCCTCAGTCAACACAGAAATCTAGTCACTCATATAGCTTACCCATCTCATCTGGGAGTCATTAGTGATAGTTCGCCAGAAGTTCCCAAAGTCTGCGAAGGTATCAGACACTAGGCAGTTTCCTTATGACAACCGCATAATTAACCAGACCAGACACCAAGCGATCTCGTCTCCAAAGCAACTGAGCCTCAGTCAACACAGAAATCTAGTCACTCATATAGCTTACCCATCTCATCTGGGAGTCATTAGTGATAGTTCGCCAGAAGTTCCCAAAGTCTGCGAAGATAGCAGTTTCCTTAGGACAACCGCATAATTAACCAGACCAGACACTAAGTGATCTCGTCTCCAAAGCAACTGAGCCTCAGTCAACACAGAAATCTAGTCACTCATATAGCTTACCCATCTCATCTGGGAGTCATTAGTGATAGTTCGCCATAAGTTCCCAAAGTCTGCGAAGATATCAGATACTAGGTAGTTTCCTTATGACAACCGCATACTTAACCAGACCAGACACCAAGCGATCTCGTCTCCAAAGCAACTGAGCCTCAGTCAACACAGAAATCTAGTCACTCATATAGCTTACCCATCTCATCTGGGAGTCATTAGTGATAGTTCGCCAGAAGTTCCCAAAGTCTGCGAAGATAGCAGTTTCCTTAGGAAAACCGCATAATTAACCAGACCAGACACTAAGTGATCTCGTCTCCACGGCAACAGAGCTTCAGTCAACACAGAAATCTAGTCACTCATACTGCTTACCCATCTCATCTGGGAGTAATTAGTGATAGTTCGCCAGAAGTTCCCAAAGTCTGCGAAGATATCAGATACTAGGCAGTTTCCTTATGACAACCGCATAATTAACCAGACCAGACACCAAGCGATCTCGTCTCCAAAGCAACTGAGCCTCAGTCAACACAGAAATCTAGTCACTCATATAGCTTACCCATCTCATCTGGGAGTCATTAGTGATAGTTCGCCAGAAGTCCCCAAAGTCTGCGAAGATGTCAGCCGCATTCTTCCCTACGACGAACCGCTTCATGGACCTGATGCAGAGCACCACCACCTCGGTGCCGCGGCCGCAGGTGAACGTCAGTCCGAACCCCTTCCTGCCACTCTCGGTGCAGGTAGTCACGTACGCGCAAGAATAGTCCGGGTCTGTATGCTGTGTAAATAAAAATAAAGTAATATAAAAAACAAGAAACCCGACTGCGATCAAAACTGAAAAGATGCAAACAAGCTTTAGATATTTAAATATAAGATGCAGTCGGAGGCATCATGCATTTCATTTCTCCTTTGACGGGATCAGCTAGAACCTGGTGAGCTAACTCTTCTTGCCTCCGACTGCATCTTATATTTGAGCGTAGTTAAACAGAAAGCGACCCATCGACGCATTTTGAGATACAGCCGTTTAAAGGGGGTTTCGCTGCTTTTTTATGTACAGTTCATAATTGATTTAAATGATATACTTATATCAAACGACACTTCAGAGGCTATAAAATGGGACATTTATAACTAGAAAATTGATTAGGTTTGATAATAAACTTTTGAGTTAAACACATAGTCGTTTTCTGCTTTTTGCAACAATTCATAATTTAGTTTTTTGCAGAACGCGTCCATAGAAATGGTCTCCTTCAGCTTATTGAGGTTCGGACAACAACCGAGAGATATGCAAAGCCAAATCAATGGTGTTATTCTGCAAATTGTAATAACCATATAAAATAAATCTAGAACGAATCAAGGAATTGTTATGCTCACATGAGTTCTTTCCATAGCGCCCTGCCTCCTGTGTGATGCTATACGAGATCAAAACATGGACGAAATCTTATAAAGAAAATTAATATAGAACGCCAAAAATATTTTTGCAAAACTAGACCATTGTTGTGGTCGGCTTCTGCAAATAAAAAATGGGAACTATTCCATTATAAATAATATTTGCAGAAGCCAGACCAACTGCGATAGTCTGATTCCGCTTACCACAATTTTCTCTTTTAGGGATATTTTGATTGACCATCCCCAAAAATAGTCGGCTTTAACACAAAAAATGGGAGATAATGGCAAGTGGTCTTATTGGACAATTTAATATCTTCACCTCAGAATGTGCTTTGAAGAAACGTGTCTTTGGAATACGTAAAGTAAATAAAACCTTATGTCATAGGCATTATAATTATAACTCATTTTCTCAAAAAACAGGGTTGGTTGCTTTCTGCTTAACTATGCTCATTTCAAAATCAATAAAGATCATTTTCAAATACCTATACGCCACTTGACATAGTTCGTCGACTTTTTTTTATTTATTTTTCTTAGTATGGCCTCTGGTTGTCGCCATATTGTTTTTATATGTCTTTATTAGCACTCGCAAGATTAGGACGAAACGTTTAAGGTAAGAATTATCAAAATCGGTCCACGCGTATGACCTATGTAGTGCCACAAAGGAACAGACATACCATACAAACATACATATAACATACGGTCAGTTGGGGCGAGTGCGGCTAAGGGGGAAGTGCGGCTGGCATCGATATCTAAGAAACTAACAGATATATTGATAAAACCGACATCTATCCACGATAGGAGAATTAAACCAGTTCCAAGAGAAAATAAAGATGGCGTTACTCGAGTGGAAGAAGATTTGACGCCATCTTTATTTTACAGTGATGTTTCACTGTGCTTTGAAGTTGACACGTGTGCTTTGCTGTACTCTTAATTACACTTTTTTTCAAAGGAGTCGCTGATTTTTAAAACGATAGTGTTTTCTTTGTATTCGTAGTTCAGTTTATTTAGTTATTGCATTTGTACCTTGCAAAATATTCTAATAAGCCGGTTTGAAAAACATGACCTCAAATTGTATGGTTTGGAAAAGTGCGGCTATCATACCTAGGGTAAGTGCGGCGCTATGACGCACTTGCCCCAGATCAGAGGTTCTCAACCTTCGTGTTTGTCTCATGATTTTATTTCCTTTATAAAATGCTATAGGTATGTACTACTAACTGATCATGTCAATTTTTAGTTTTTCCACTATCGAACTGGGGAAAATGTTTAATAATGTATCTATTAAGTAATAAAATAATATCTGCATTTATATCAGAGCGATGCCAGCCTAACGTTTCATAGTGCAACTTAGAATCCAACGATACCGGGTACCTAGTCTCCGCACTAAAAGTTATGTGCGGTTTTCCATCGCTCTGTGCTTCGGAGGGCACGTTAGGCTTTCGGTCCCGGCTGTTGTTGATTAAAAGCAGTCGGTAAGCCATTTCAGAGACCCTCGGGCGGCCTGACATACTCTGACACCAGAGGCCAGCACTACCTCATACGACATACAAACAATCAGCGCTTGTCTTATTTAGAAAAAGATATTTCAAATAACCAAAACCATAACTAAAGTTCATTCAATTTAATCATTAAAAAAATGTTCAGTACCACTGTCCTTTGAAAATATGCCGCACTTACCCCATATCACTTTTTTGCGTTTTTAGAGTGGACGTTATTAGACAGAGTCGATTATTGTCTAACATTTTAACTATTCTCTAACTGATAGAAATATTAAATTTCCATAATATAGTCATCTACTGGTAAATAAATACGAATGGACGTTATTATTATGAAACAGAGTCGAATATTGTCTAACATTTTAACTATTCTCTAACTGATAGAAATATTAAATTTCCATATTATAGTCATTTATTGGTAAATAAATACTACTGCCGTACTTGCCCCATTTTATTGGGAAAGTGCAGCTAGGGATGAGATTCCAAAAAATACATAAAACTTTATCAAATTACCAAAATGATTCGTTTCTTATTGACATTAATAATCAGGCTATTTGGTATTAAACTGAATTATTTAAAAATTGTCATATCATCAATCATCAACCCTATTCGAGTTCAAGTGCACTTTGAAAATATTATGTCGCACTTGCCCCAACTGACCTTACATCTGATAAACACATTACTGGACCTTTGCATTCCGCATGCAGTCTGGTAAAAAACAGTATCAATTTTTAGCAAGAAGTTTTTACATTAACAAAATGGTATTTAGCTTTATAAATGATCTAATAGCACGTGGTCCAATACGCATTTCGTCGTTAAAAAATGGTACATAATATGTCTATGGTACAATATTATGCTTTGTGACCGCATCACGGAACATCTTCATTAGTTGTTTCAAATATCAGATAGGCGAAGTTATATCGTGGGCTTTGTAAAAATACTTGAAAAGAATATTAAAAGGCCTAAAGTATTTTTCTTTTTTATTCATCATCATCATCAGCCCGTATTCGTCCACAGCTGGACGTAGGCCTCTCCTTGTGAACGCCACTGAGCCTGATCTTCGGCTCTCATCCAGTCACTACCAGCCGCCTTCCGCAAGTCGTCACTCCACCTGGCCGGCGGGCGCCCTGCTACGCGTTTCTAAACGCGGTCTCCACTCTAGAACTCGTTTACCCTAACGGTTGTCGGTTCTTCGAGTTATGTGACCGGCCCATTGCCACTTCAGCTTGCTAATTCTTTGAGTTATGTCAGTTACCTTTTCTTATTACTAGATCGTAAAAGTTACATTCCACTAGACACTTAAACAGCCCTTGTGAAGTATTAAATACGAAATATGTGAATTTTCGATCAACAATCCCTTTTAGTCATTTAAGTATATATGCAAAATGAAAATGCTATTGTTTTCGGACGTTCCTTAGCAATGTACCAAATGATAAAAGATAATATCGAAAACAATAGTCAAACGTGACGGCATTAAGTAGCTGAGCGTAACTAGGTAAGTAATTGGATATAACTCACCAAAGCATCGGATCCGTGCCCACCGAGTGACGTTGGAAATCTTACATCTTTAACGTCCAGATCAACAATCTTCAAACCATCCCTATTCGGTGCAGGCATCTTGAACGTCCAACAGTGGCACACTTCGTTAACTCTACGTTAAAACTGGCATCTCATCTGTTGTTATGTCAACCCACCGCGACTGATAACCCGATTGTTATACATAATAACATTCTGTAGATAAACAAATTGTCATAAAACGCTCTTTCCGAACTATCACGGTGTGTTGATGTAAACGTTTTGATTTTTGAACTTAACGTAGTTGTGAAAAGGTTGAAATTCCGTTGTGTTTTTTTTCGCCCAAAGTAACATTAGTGCCCGTTTTCACTATCCCGAGAAGTCGCTTAAATCAGATGCCTAAATATTTGGGAGTTATAAAAAAAAAACGTTTCACCACACTTTAGGAAATAATTAGTGACGTTAGGCATCAATTAAATTTACAACACCGATTCGGGGGTGCCTAATGATCACTATCATGTCAGCCTTTAGAAATCTGCACTGCTGGACATAGGACTCCCCCAAAGATCGCCATGGCGAGCGATCTTGTGCGACCTCCACCGACTTCCTGCGATGGCTACAATGTCGTCGGTCCATCATGTCTCTACACTTCGCTTGCTTGTTCGTGGTTGCCATTCGAGAACCTATATTCCCCAGCGGTTGTCAGTTCTGCGAACTATATGGCCTGCCCATTGCCACTTCAACTTACAAACTCTGAGAGCTATGTCGGTAACCTTGGTTTTTCTACGATTTCCTCGTTTCGGATTCTATCCCTTAGTGAAACACCGAGCATAGCTCTCTCCATTGTACGCTGCGATAATATAAAAAAAAAACAATAAAAAGGAATATATATATTTAAAGTGTAACATTACCAATAGGCGACTATTTGGAGCTTTTGGGTGTCGAACTCACATCAAACCTTAATTTTGGGTCTTATATTGAATCCAAAGCCAAGGTAGCTGCAAAAAAAACTTGGTATTTTGTCTAAGATTAGGCGGTACTTCACACCGGGACAGCTTTTGAATCTTTACCAAGCACATGTCCGATCTTGTATTAGTACTGCTGCCACCTCTGGGACGGTTCTGCCAAGTATCAGCTGGAGTCTTTGGATTCAATTGAGAGACGTGCTATCAGGCTCATTGGGGATGACACTCTGGTAAAGAGTAAGCTTCAAAGTCTGGCGCATCGACGTGAGGTAGCAAGCCTGGCGATATTCTACAGATTGCACTATGGAGTGTGCACAAGAACTGCATAACCTGATTCCCCCATCACCTTTCCATCACCGTACGACTACACGATCAGCAAAGCGCCACCCTTTCATTGTTGAAATACCTCGCACAAGAACGAAGCGTGACGCTTCTTCATTTATTATAAGAACTGCAAAGGAGTGGAATGCCCTGCCCTCGTCAGTGTTTCCGGTAAATTATAACCCCGGTGTGTTCAAGTCAAGAGTGAATAGGTATCTACTAGGCAAGCGTGCTACACCTTCGACCACATCATCGCTTTCCATCAGGTGAGATCGCGGTCAAATGATTGCCTAGTCCGTAATAAATATATATATATATATATAGATAGATCCATATGGACTGGTGAAACAGAATTAAGATTACGCTTAGGAATTTGCTTATATTAAGAGTTCGTTAGTTAGGCGTCGCCTTGTTCGTGGTTAGTGAAAACGGACATAAGTACATAAAAGGAAGGTCTTGCTTACATGATCTCTTCCAGACAACAATCGGATGTAGAGCCATCCAAATTTCGCCTGAATTCAATTGAACAACAAGATTACGTAGATATTTACTTTTGCCGAATTTCGTTTTTCTTGTGATTCTAATATTTTATTTAAATTTCTAAATAAATCAGGAAATGAAAAACCAGTGAACATGTTATTATAAAATATATTTTACATCTTTTTATTAACCAGTTCAGATAAATGATATTGACATTCAATACTTACATTAATAATTGACGTTAATATTTTTCCTCGTTTAGTTTTTATCTATATTCAAAAATTGCACCAATTTTGACTAGACTAGACATATAAAAAGTAACGAAATAAAAAGCCATATATTACATATATCTAGACCTACTACTTACAATTGTTAGAACATGCCAAAGGCCTCGTTTTTGCAACTTATCTATTGTCTTTTAGAAACACAACTCTCGCTAACAATAATATTATTATAATGTGTACAATATATTTCTTAAAGGAATATTGCGAAACTGGATGCGAATTCTTGAAAGTTCCTCAAGAACTTTATGTTTTTATTAAGAACCTCGTGGAAAAGAAAGTATCTCCACTGTGCATTTGACTTGAATAAAATTAAGTATTTTATCGAAAGCGTCTGCAGACACAACGAGTTGCAATATAGCAAAATAACTATTTGAATAACCGAGTAGTATTCCTGCGGTAGTGGAGCGGTGCGGGAGGTGTTACCCTTCCCAAACCGCTCCACCAGAGCTTTAAAACGGTATTCAGTACACCCATACCCAATCGTTATGCAACTTGAACACTACAATGTCGTTATTGTTAAAGTAGCGCTACTATACATCGCTATCGATAAAAACGTTATCGAATTCGTTGTATGGAGGGGCGGGGGCGGAATCGAGCTCGAGCGATCCTCAGGTGATGTATGAGTGAGCAGGAAGCATATATACGAATAGAAAGAGCACGCAAGAAAGTAATCTCAGATATCGAAAAAAATACGTTACATTGAAGTACCTACCTAGAGATAGTGCTATTCGGATAAATCGCTATTCCTTTTGAAGATAAACGTTAATTTTACACCGTAATTTTTTGTGCTCCACTACCGAATTTCCCTTCCCGGGCCGCTCCATTAGCGTTAGAACCTACTCAGTTATGCGCTACGCCTGTAGAAACTCAGTTGAGCCTGGGCTAATAGGTTAAGCTACTGATTAAAATATAAGTTCCCTAATAATAATAATCCAATGAGAGCCTCAAAAGGCGCAAATATAGTACCCTCAACAGCGCTCGATATATATTTGAGGCTTTTGGGGTACAGACACTAGGGCGTGGGGACCAGGAGCTCATAAAAGATATAAAGATCTATCAGGGAGTCTGGCCGAAGCAACACCAAAATGCTTAACTTTGTGCCCAGACTATGCATTGCCATACAACGTGGCAATGCTGCCAGCATATTGGGAACGTTTCCCACTGGTTGCGACTTGTTAGAATAGATTTAGTATTACCCCTAGGTAATTAATACTAAATCTATTCTATATCTAGGCTAGCATAATAATATATATTTTTTCAATTAACCAATCTCATCAGTTTCCTTAATGCTAATTATGATCTTATCATTTAATTTCAAGTTATCAATATAAATTTATAAAATAACTGTCGGTCACATCACAGATTCAGCTTATATAAGTATTTTACTTTAGTTGTATATTTCTAATCTAATATTATGCATTTTAGGGAGCTTCCATTAATTTGTAATCCCCGCTCTACATTACCTTGCGAAACACGCGAGAAAACGCGTGAGTATGGAACACTTTCACGTAACTATTATTCGCAGCTTCGCAACACGTTCGCGCCAAGTTCCCGATTTTTGAAGATTTTTTGCTCCAGGACAAAGGTTCGTGTCAAGGTCCTTAGAGCACGAAATTTGCGCGAAAGCAACTATGCTCCACATTCGCATGCGGCTCAGTCGCGAAGGCGAGTCCCTCAAGTAGTTTTGTGTAGTGAATTTAATAGTTTCGAGCTTTCGAGCGTAAAAAAAAGTGACCGTAAATTGGTCAAAAACAAATGACATGAGAGCCTCCTCGCATTAGAAGTCCATTAAAAATGGACAGTGATTGTTTTTTAGCCGACGCTTGCCACTAGCCCGGGGCTAAGATAGACGAGCAAGTGAGCCAAGTCTAACAATTGCCTAAACTAAGACTGCAACCGCGCTCTTGCCATTAAATCCATACAAAATTGAAAACCACTGTCAATGTGTAAAAAGAATTAAAATACAGAATTGGCTCATGTTGATTGGAAGCTCCTCTTTATAAAACGTATTTGAATAAAATTATAGCAGAGAATGTATATCTTGTCTAAACGCATACATAATGTTGACAGAACCTCGGAGTCGACTAAAACTCGACTCTAGTCGGCTGATATTTAGAATTGTAGGAAGGACTTTGCATAAGTTTTAATGCGCAAGAAATATTTATGCTGCATATGCTGTCGGCTAAATAACAGAAATTGCTAACTCCATTTCAAAATACTAAAGAGCCAGAAATTTTAGATCCCATTCGTAACTATTACATAATTATTATTTATTTATAAAAATAAATGCATTTCTGTAATTACGGTACTTATAATAGCAAACAACTTGTGCTAGGTTTTTTTTGTATTAAAATATCTCCCAAACTTGAAATGCAAAGTAAAAAATACATTCGTCTGACTCCCACTACGTGTACTTGCACAACTAATAATGTACTGTTTCACCCTCTTAATTCTAGAACATCATTTATCAAAATTATGAAAATATTATACAATTATTACATTTCACATGCTTAAAATAAAATCCTGCGAGCTTTAAAAGAAAACACGTTTTTTAGACTAAAACTTCCGAGTGCTGTCGACATGCCTGCAAAATGGCATCAAGTGATGGGAGTTAACCAACTTGCGCGCGTAAATTCGACGAGTCATGAATATGCGGCGCGAATTCTATAATCTGTGTGTATTTTGCTCAGTTAGCGTATTTCACGGTTATAGTTTTTCTCTCTTATCCTCGAAATGGAGTTAGCAAGTTATTAGAAGAGATGTTAAAATATGTAAAATTAGAACATCAAATAAATCTTACTTTATAGACTCAGTGGAGTGTCACTTAACAGTAGTTGCAGTAGATCTTTGTGGTTGTGAAGTTAGGCTCTCTGAACGACAGCGCAGGTACTGCTGTGATGATAAAACAGCATAAAGAGCGAGATAGAATATGCAAAAAACGTAAGAGTGTGCGGGGCAGTTATAAAACGCTGACTTCACTTTCAACATTGAGATTGCGCCTGAAAATAGCAGCTTGCGCAGCTACTTCCGAGCCACAAAGATCCGCTGCGACTACTGTAACATTTTTGTTACGTTTGTATAAAATTTGTTTTTGTCCTCATTCCGTTTTAGAGCTTGTTCCCTTTGTATAAAAGTGCTAGTTCCTTAACTAGAAGTCTCTCGCCGAACTCCCACAGAAAAGTGGCCAAGCGACCTAGCGAAGGGTCGTCATCGTTGTTGATCCAGTCCAGTAAGAGTTTGTAGCGAGCCTGGAAAAATATACAACTCTTTAAAATATTGTTACCTTTTCACGACCAAACGGCTGACAATATCTTTATGACAGGTATGGAGATAGTTTGAAAGACAGGATATGTTTTATCGCGATAAACTGTAGTCCGCGGAAAGTCGCGGGAAAAGCTAGTCTTACTATTTTAAAACTGTAACAGATATGGCTGAACATTGAACATATAATAAACTAGTGACTCGCCCCGGCTTCGCACGGGTAGCGCTCACACCGCGGCATTTTTCTTACTTTTAATATTTTCATACCCGTTGTAACTTCTAAAAAAAATACGCCAGTAAGGGCCGATTTATCAATGCTCAGATAGCCTTTATTCGAATAGGCTTAGGACTGAATTTTTCAATCGTCAGATGAGCTTTATTTGACGAACAACCCGCTTAACTGATGAACAAATTTATCTAGCCGTCCGACTTATTCACAACATAACATTCCGTTCTGTATTTTTGATACCTTGGGTAACATTATTGCAAAATACAAACAAAAAAAAAAACAAAAAATGTGACTTACTATAGGTGAAAGAATTTTTAAAATCGATTCAGTATTTTTTGAGTTCATCCTTTGTAAACAAACATACAAACTATCAAATCTTTCCTCTTTATAATAAATAAATATAAAATAAATAAATATATTCTGGACAATTCCACACCAATTACGTAGCCCCAAACTAGGATATATGGGATATATAGATAACGGATAAATATACATATACGAATATCAACATCTATGACTTGGAAACAAACATTTCTGCTCATCACACAAAAGATTGCACCTTGCAGGATTCGAACCCGCGACCGTTTGATTTCGTTCCTAGAGTCACTAGCCACTAGACCAACCAGTCGTCTCAATCATAATATTAGTGTCAGTCGTCATAATATTAGTGTTTTAACAAGCCATTTAATCCGAGACATTTATCCGCCCAAGCCGAAGGTGAGGTTTATTGAAGTCGAAGATAAAATGCCTTTTTTTCAAATTCAATTGTTTTTATTTATATAAAAAGCAACATCACGATTTAAATTCCTGATTGTACATTTTTAAGAAACGAGTTCTACACAGTTTTTACTTCGATTGCGAGGACATCAAGAATGAATTATAAAGTATCTTAGATATCTTATTTAAATACTGCTAAGAAAAGACGAGAGCTCCTTTCGCGCCACTATTTTTTTAAATTTCTGCTTGTAACATTATACTATAAAGTTCATTTATTGTACTAATTTCGAAATATAAATACATTCTGGCAGCCATTTCATCCTGATTCAATGCCAACAAACATTTAGGCCGTGGGTCTGTGAGAAACAATATGAATTTCAATGTTACCTCTGAAATGCCATATTTCTGTGTGTCGAGCACCATGGTTTCGATCCTATTCTTGGAATACCCCAGTTTTATGAAGAACTTTTGCCAGTTTGTCCCTAGGTTCTTAGATATCAGGTCTGTGTACTCATGTTCCGGCTGTAAACAAACAAATCACAAACACATCAATAAAAATACAAAACAACTTTTATTTGTGTTTTTTTCACGCTTTGTCATATTTGTGATCGAGTTGTGAGCTACCCTGAAAGTTTCAGCCGGATAGCAAATCGAGAAGTGCTCGTAATTTGAGTTGTAAGATTCCGAAACAGAAATACATAGATACATACAAGTGAAATTAAATTAAAAACAACAAAATATATCTGAAACCTGTCTGCGTAAGCAAAAAGTGTATTAAAAATCAATTGGTATAAGTATAGATACTTCAGGTCCAAGAATAACACATGTTAAATATATTCAGGACTTACCTAGCTTTAAACTAGGATACCCTATACTATAGGCACCTACTAGACAACGGATATATAAACATACATAAATACGAACTTGTACATCCGACTCGGAAACAAACATTTGTTATGCACAAATATGTGCACCTTACCGGATTCTAACACGCGGCCGTTGACTTTGCAGTCAGAGTCACAAGCTACTCAGCCAAACACATACCAAGGTAATAGCGAAACATTAGCTGACATGACAGTGACCGCCATCTTCATTTTAACCAACCTACATAATAAAGTGTTTTTTGTTTACGCAATTTACAAAATACGTGAACTACATTTTGTATAAATTACAAGATGCGCACTCACTGGGCGCGGGCCATTCTCTTGCTACGCGAAAGATCCACGCTTTACAACATTTAGTACGTTTTGCCATAAAATTAAACATGAGAAACAATATTTATTGGAATGTGATGGTGATTCTAAAGAAACTAGGACTAAATTACGTAAACAAAAATTAACGTTGTATATACATTGACAGAAACCTCATTGAAAATGGGGTATAGTTAGAATCCTTACATTATCCCGAGTAACATAGGCTATATATGTTGCTGAAAAAAATACAATATGGCGACAAAATGGCTCCATTTTATTCATGCGGAAAATATAAACTTTTCTTTGAATTTTACAATATGGGTATAAAATTGAAAGTCTCGTTGAGCACATTCCAACAGTTATAATTTTACAATATGGGTATCAAATTGAAAGTCTCGTCGAGCACATTCCAACAGTATATCATTTTACAATATGGGTATCAAATTGAAAGTCTTGTCGAGCACATTCCAACAGTATATAATTTTACAATATGGGTATCAAATTCAAAGTCTTGTCGAGCACATTCCAACAGTATATAATTTATTGGCTTAATTTCATTTATGGCAAGGAAGGCGTATTTTTTTTTAAATTTATGGTTATTTTTGCTAAGATAACGGCGTCTCCTAGTGACCTCCATATCGGTTTAATTGTTTACCATGAGATAATTTTTTCTTAACAAATGAAATAAATTCTCCAGCCGTACCTTAATCTTAGCCTCCAACAAAAGTTTGATGTTATTGCACATCTTGACATCTCCCTCTGGTTCTTCATCATCACCTGCATTTCCACCGTGTTTCCGCGGAGGAGTCATGTACGTAGGACCCATGTAGTAATCATTGCCCCACCTCACATTCGCTGAGTTGACTACGTTGATCACGTTTCCGGTAGCTGAAAATAAAAAAAAACAAGTTCAAAAACTAATACCCGACTACGGTCGGGTAAAAAAATACCCTATGACACTCTTGCGATGAAGTCGAATCGTTTGATACTTTATACCTCGCTTGTCAAAAACGGACCACGTTTTTAGTTTGAACACCTAAGTAATGGTTGGTGGTGGGAACAGGAACAACCAAAGTGTCGCGTTTCTGAGATACTGGAGCTCAAAGTTAGCATAATATGTCGGTATTTCTAAATTATGGTTGGTGGTGGGAACAGGAAAAACCAAAGTAATGCTCCTTGCAGAAAGCTTATGTCCAGCAGTGGACGTGTAAGGGTTGAGATGATATGATGACACTGTTTTATTACATAACTAGCTATGCTCGGCTTTACCAAAAGTACCAAACTTTGTACCCAAGTTTTTAAGTCAAAACTTTATAATAAAGTTCAAAATGGTCTAGGGGACTTAATAATCTATCTACGAGTATACTTGTAATAAAACTGTAACAGGTCCAATTCTGTACATTGAAGACATATAGTAAAAATTTTTTGAAAGCTGTTCTTTATTTGATACTGAAGCCAAAACTGTATTTTTTTTCTTTCTGTCTGTCTGTATGTCTGTATCTTGGCTAGGCATCACGCCGAAACTACTAAATGAATTCAAATGAAACTTGGCATAATTTGAGTTCATACTACGAGGTAGGACATAGGATACTTTTCATCCCGAAAAGTTAAAGGATTCCCGCAGGAAAAGGGTTGCAAGTTTTTTTTTAAAAACCCGTGTCACGCTTAAACTGCTGGACAGATTTTGATGCAACTTGGCACAGTTATAGTTTATATGATGATTGTAAATTATGGATACTTTTTATCCCGAATATATAAAAAGTTCCTGTGGGATAGGGGTCCAAATTCTGTAAATGAAAGAATTGTGTATTTTTTTATGGACTCTGTTTTATATTCGGTACTGAAGCCAAAATTGTTTTTTTTTCTCTTTGTCTGTCTGTATCTTGGCATAGCATCACGCCGAAACTACTCACTGAATTGAAATGAAACTTGGTATGATTTGAGTTTATACTTCGAAGTAGGACATTGGATACTTTTCATCACGAAAAATTTAAGGGGTTCCTTCGAGATATGGGTTCAAATTCTGAACATTGAAGTTTTTTTTTTTCTTTGTTTTCTATATTGCAGCCAAAACTGTTTTTTGTTTTCATTTTTGTCATTCTGTCTGTCTGTATCTTGGCAGCGCATCACGCCGCCGAATGTACGGAATGAATTTAAATAAAACTTGGCATGATTTGAGTTGATTCACGCCGCCAAATTTACGGAATGAATTTAAATAAAACTTGGTATGATTTGAGTTGATTCACGCCGCCAAATTTACGGAATGAATTTAAATAAAACTTGGTATGATTTGAGTTGATACTACGTGGTAGGACATTTGATACTTTTTAACCCGAATAAAATTTAAGTGTTCCCGCAGGATAGGGGTTGAAAGTTATTTGAAAGAACACGTATCACGCTGTAACTACTAGACGGATTTTGATGCAAATTGGCACAGTCAATAAAGCAATAGGTACGAAAAAGGCTGTACAAAGAAGTCAAATTGAAAAAATGGTCTAGGGTACCCTAAAATAAGCTACAGAACATTTTTTTAGTTTTAATTTGTGACTTTCTGTCTGTATGTCTGTTCTTTTGTGCATCACGTAAAAACTACTGGACCGATTGCTATGCGGTTTTCAATGTAGGGTTTGACTTAAAAACTGAAGTAATTGGTATCTCAATTTGGCGATTAGAAGCCGAGCAATTGATAAAAAATAAATTGACGTATGAAGTAATTTTGATCAAATGATGATACATTGGTATTTTAGGTCCTGGATCACATTGTGGTACTTTTAATCTAAAGAAATGACCACGTGTGCGAAGCCGCGGGTACAGCTAGTATATTATATAATTATGTCCCCTAGACCATTTTTATTATTATGTCTTTGTACAGACTTTTTGTTTACTTACAACTTTATTATAATAGATAGACTTAAAGCTAAAAAATGTTATGTTGCCAATCGCTCTGTATAGCAATAATAATATTATGTAACGTTTTTCTCATTTTACTTATGTTAGCGATGTTACTTATGTTGGCATAATATACGACCCGTTGGTCTAGTGGCTAGAGACCTTACTATGAAATTAAGCGGTCGTGGGTTCGAATCCTGCAAGGTGCTATCATTTGTGTGATGAGCAGAAATGATTGTTTCCAAGTCATGGATGTAATATTCGTATCTATGTATGTTTAACTGTAACCAAGTACCCATAGTACAGGGTATCCTAGTTTAGGGCTAGGTAATTGGTGCGAATCGTCCCGAATATTATTACTATTATTATATAAAATGTTATATATTAAGAACAAGCTTTCGCCCGCGATTTCATTTGATCGCGAAAAATGCATCCTACGAGTACGTTCTTCTAGGATATTAAAAACCAATGCAAAAGTAGGTATATCACCAACGCTCTTGATGCTTTTTGACAGACTTGTTGTTATTTTGTTTCCATGGCAACCATTCCTTACAGTGAGTATTCAATATTTTCCAGTTTTCCCATGGACACTTTTTATACCGGAAAATGGCTTACCATTTTCCGGGATAAAAAGTGTCCTATGTTTTATTCCAGGTTATAAGCTATCTCCATTCCAAATTTCATCAAAATCCATCCAGCCATAATCGTTTGTAAGCTACCCAAACAAACAGACAATGGTTCACTACTTTTATATGTTGGTGTGGATCAACTGATTTTCTATGTGAGCATGTGTGACCTTTTTATTATACAGTGACGTCACATCTGTTTACAGTGCTGATAATGGTGAATAAGGCAGACTTTAATTAGTTAAATCACTATATGTACCTACATATATGAAATAAGTCGCCAAACACATCTATCTGTCTGTTTAGGCTTTTGGGTGGGTGTGGATGCTTTATGTGTTTATATATAAAAATGTTACCATCAAAAATCATAAAATGCTTACGCATCAAAGCCTGGACAGGGTAATATTGTGTGAGATGGTGATGAAGCAGACAATGAGTACCTAAACGACAGTGATGAATGGATGCATAATGAAAATGTCTTTTTTTTATCGCTGTCTAGGCAATCGTTTGACCATCATCTGATCAATCCTTTGATCTCACCTGATGGAAAGCGATGATGTGGTCGAAGGT
This sequence comes from Alsophila aescularia, assembly GCA_946251855.1. NCBI lineage: Eukaryota > Metazoa > Arthropoda > Insecta > Lepidoptera > Geometridae > Alsophila > Alsophila aescularia. Next base: position 11,715,660 of record OX276377.1, on the reverse strand, counting down.
GTAGCACGTTTGCCTAGTAGATACCTATTCACTCTTGACTTGAACACACCAGGGTTATATTTTACCCTGCCCTCGTCAGGCAGGGCATTCCACTCCTTAGAAGTTCTTATAATAAATGAAGAAGCGTAACGCTTTGTTCTTGTGCGAGGCATTTCAACCATAAAAGGATGGCGCTTTGCCGATCGTCTAGTCGTACGGTAATGGAAAGATGATGGAGGAATCAGATTGTGAATCAGACTTTGAAGCTTACTCTTTACCAGAGTGTTATCTCCAATAAGCTTCATAGCACGTCTTTTAATTGAACCCAAAGCCTCAAGCTAATACTTGGCAGAACCGTCCCAGAGGTGGCAGCAGTACTAATACAAGATCGGAAATGTGCTTGATAAAGATTCAAAAGCTGTCCCGGTGTGAAGTACCGCCTAACCTTAGACAAAATACCAAGTTTCTATGCAACTACCTTGGCTTTGGATTCAATGTAAGACCTTTGGGTCATTCAAAAAAATCATGTTCGATGTGAGTTCGACACCCAAAAGCTCCAGATGGTCGTCTAATGGTATTGTTACACTACGGAAAGACGGAGATCGGTTAAGAGGACTCTTTTTAGCAGAGAACAAACACGCCTGCGTTTTAGTAGCATTAACCAGGTTAGCAACACCCCAATCAGACACGGCTTCTAAGGCTTAATTCAAACGGTCCACCAAACTGTCTCTGAAGCTGGACAGCGTCGCAGCTGGCTTGAGCATTGGAACTGTATCTCTCAACCACAGTACTGTCATCTGCATACGCAAAGGTACCGGGCTTCAGAAGGTCATTAATGTGCAGTAAAAACAGTGTAGCCGAGAGAACGGATCTTTGAGGTGCACCAGCATTGATGGCCATTTGATCAGACGAGCAGCCTTCTAGGACTACTCGAACAGATCGTTCCCTCATAAAATCAGCTATCCAATTGCAGAAGCCAACAGGTAATCCATATGAGGGAAGCTTGTTTAAAAGGCCATCGTGCCAGACCCGACCAAAAGCCTTAGATATATCAAGGGAGACGGCAAGCGCCTCACCATGCATCTCGATGGCTTCGTGAGTGGCATACGCAAGAAGATCCCCAGTAGACCGGTTTCGGCGAAATCCGTATTGCCGGTCACTGAGGAGATCATTGTCCTCAAGATATGCCAATAGCCTAACGTTTATGACAAGCTCCATACACTTACAGAGTAAGGAGGTCATCGAGATGGAGCGATAATTGGCCAGATCAGCACGAATACCCTTTTTAGGTACTGGTTGTACATTGACAAGCTTCCAGCTCTTCGGAACTTTAACTGAGTGAAGAGAGAGGCGGTACAAACGCGTTAAGATGGGAGACAATTCGGGCGCACAGTTTTTCAATACAATAGCTGGGATGCCATCAGGACCACTGGCCTTGTTCACATCTAGGGCTCGAAGCGTTTTGAGAACTTCCTTCTGGCGAATGCGTATATCGGGCATAAAAACCCCGCAATGAGGAAGGCAGGAAGGTGTCTTGCCGGTAGCGTTTAAATGCGAAGATTCTGCAAAAAGAGAAGCAAATAAATTCGCTTTCTCTACAGCAGTGTGAGCCAGTGATCCATCAGGTTTCAGCAGTGGTGGCAGTGAGGGGCGGCAGAAGTTCACTTCGACCGAATTGGCCAGGGACCAAAAAGATTTGCTACCCGCAGGGTATTAAGACAGTTTGGCTCCTATTCGACCTATGTGATCAAAATTAGCCTTCCTAGGAGTCCTCTTTGCAGGTTTTAGCGGCAATATTGAATTTTTGTTTCTTAACCCGAATATCAGAGGATTTGCGGTTTCGAGCATCAGCCCAGTCCAGATATGCCTTATGCTTTAGAGCCACAGCACCACCACAGTCGGATCCCAACCAAGGCTGAGCTTTGCTGAGAAGAGGCTTATCACTGAATGGAATATAATATTCCATTGCCTGACATATTACCTCTGTAACAGCAGACGCGCAAGTCGACGGGTCCTGGGAAGTGAAACATGTTTGCCGCCAAGGGTACGATGGTAAGGTACGATGCAAGGAATTGTCGCATCTGGACCCAATCTGCTGAGTTGTATCTCCACACGCGTATATTATCTTTACGGCTAGGATCAGGTGAGGAATACACAGAGACGGACTTAACCAGACAGTGATCAGAGCTACCAAGAGGTGGGCATACTGACACGGAGTATCGGTCTGGTTCAGTCGACATCAGCAGGTAAAGACAGTTGGCAGTGTCACCGTCACGGTCAGGTACCCGTGTCGGCTCATGCACCAGCTGAGCGAGATCTAACGCTAGAGTAAGTTTTCGCGTCTCTCTACCAGCGTGGTCGGTTTTCTGGTATGGGACAAGTCACTCTTTGTGGTGGGCGTTAAAATCCTCCAAAAACACCGATTGAGCAGACGGGTAACGCTGTGTTAGGCCACACCAGCCGCCTCACAGAGATAGTCTACCAATAAAGTCGTCCCCCAATCTCCGCTTTGAGAACGGTACACACAGGCATAAAGAATTTTCTCTATGCCCGTGTCCAACAGCACCAAAATCACCGAGAAGTTAGGGTGCTCAAGATTTCGGAAACGCAGACAGCATATGTCATCACGGGCGTAAACACAAACGCCCGCGTTTGGGATAAAAAGGTGCTCCAAAACATCTGGGTATTTTTATGGCAGTTAACGCCTGCTTAGCGTAAATATATATAATAATTTTCTAATGGAAAAATTTGGGTCACGGACGAGATTCGAACTCGCATACTGTGCCTCAGCGCGGCACATGCATTTACCAATTCGGCCACCGAGACCTATGCATCGTCATCCAAATCTTTCCACTAGCTTCTTTTAATCCGTCTTATGGGGACGGTAACGCTATCTATTGGTAGTTTTCGGTTTTTTTTGTTCTTTAATTCCATTAGAAAATTATTACATATATTTACGCTAAGCTGGCGTTAACTTCTATAAAAAATCATAAAAATATAGATTTGGGAGGCATTATCTTTCAGACAGGAAGTTATTCAATATTAGCCGTGTTTGGTTGGTAGTTCGTAATACTGTCAATAGATAGCGTTACCATCCCCATAAGACAGGTTCAAAGAAGCTAGTGGAAAGATTTGGATGAAGATACATAGGTCTCGGTGGGCGAATTGGTAAAGGCATGTGCCGCGCTGAGGCACAGTATGCGAGTTCGAATCTCGTGCGTGACCCAAATTTATCCATTAGAAAATTATTATATATCCTGGGTAATTCAAGTATCCCGTATCAGCTGGACATCCTATCTGCGTCTCCGACAAGAAGAACAAGTGGGGCTTAGAGGTCTCCACTCCAGATGATAGTGGACCGGTTGGAGATTGGAGTGAATCCCACGAATATTCGCAAGATCTACTTTGAGTGTGATAATGTGCATCTGCCATTTAAACTTATTTATTCTTTAGACTTTTTCATGATTAGTTTGAATAGGTTGGAGAAGTAATAGCATAGGAGATGTCGGAATGGCTAACCCACGGAAGTCAAGGCATAACTAATGCTTTGGAGAACTTGCGCGGAGACTGCGGGGACGCCCGAACCCCCTGAAATAATTCATAAGTTCCTCACATCAGGTCGCCAGCCGGCCCAATGAATCATTTCAGGATTTTTCACAAGCGGCGGGGCAGCCTTTCGTACCTGGCTAAACTACTACTTGGGCCCCCTACAACTTGCGTTCGGCCAGCAGAGAACACTGTGCTTCTGATCCCGCTACCCTCCGAAGTAAGGCCTCTGACGCGGAAACACCATCATTCCGATCACGGTCCACCCTTCCAGCACAGCTGTATCCTATACTCATCCAGACGGCTTCCCTAAATATAATGATGGAACACAACATGTCGTTTGGCACCAAGGCTTTGACCAGGGTAAAATAAAAAGCCGGCGACCGAAGCCTACCACCAGATTTGGTTGCTCTTTTAGCACCACCCGAGGGTCACGTGTAGTATATCGAGGGCTAAATCCTACGGACGCGAGCAAACAATAAACCCTAAAAATACATTATGTTCATAGGCTTATTATTAAACTAATAAATGACATACATTATGTACATAGGCTTATTATTAAACAAATTGGTCTAGAAATTCCAGAACTAACGACAAGTTTAGAATAATCAATATTTCTTCAAGTTCATTTCAGGAGTCTACATTTTCATTATTGTTTAATAAAACAAAGGTGGATTTTAAATCTAAACTACTAAATTCAGAATAGACCACAAAAAATAAAAAAAGTAGAAAAAATAAAATTGCATAGAGTATACTGAGCGGCACTTAAGTATTTTATAAATAACATAACTCAGAAAAACAAAAATGTAAAGAAACAACCTAAACGTGGCACTATTCCGTATTATTTAAAAAAAAAAACAATGTGGTAAATAAGACATCTGAAAAAGGAATTACGCCTGACTTACCATACCCAAAATTACCAGGGAAGGGAACTATACCTTTCTACTTTAAGAAGAATTCAAGTGAGACCAAGGATGTGACTCTGGGCGCGGAATCTAAATCTCAAAAATCGTTTTTTCCCATCCAAATAACAAAGAAGAATCTACGTTAAACATCCTACATTACAATATTCAAGGTATTAGATCAAAACTCAATCAAATAGAAATTCTAACTGGCGATAGAAAAATAGATGTACTTGGTTTTAGTGAGACTTTTTTGTGTGAGCACAAATCAACCATTTTACAAATTGATCGTTACCAGATGGCATCTGCTTTCTGTAGAAATAAACGAAGAGGAGGAGTCTGTTTGTATGTAAAAAAATGGTGTAAATTACCAGAAATTAGATTGTGCTTCAAGTCTTTCAATATACTTTCATTTTGAATGTTGCGGTATTGTTTTGTCTGACTTGAATTATGTTGTTTTATGTATATATAGAACTCCAAAGTCTAATTTAAATCTATTTTTAAAAACCTTTGAGCTATTAGTTTATAAATTGAATATACGATCACGTTATTACGAATAACTTCACTTTTGTACCATTTTCTAAAATGTCAACGTTGAAATCACCCAAAATTATGATTTTTCTATTAGAATACTAATAGAGAAATCATAATTTTGGGTGATTTCAACGTTGACGTTGGTACAAAAGTGAAGTTATTCAAAGATACTATGCTAAATCTTAAACTTAAGCTCACTATTAACGAACCAACAAGAATAACTTTGACTTTAAAAACATGCTTAGATAATATAATAACGAACATTAATAAATTTACTGCGGAAGTTCTCCATTTAGGATTTTCTGACCACTCTGGGCAAATAATATAATTTCCCTGTAGTCAAAGCTATTGTGAAAAGTTTTGGTTTGTTTGTAAAAGAAACATCAATGTAAATTTGGATAAATTTGCAAGCTTCACAACGCAATTATCATTCTCTGAAATCTTTTCACACTCAGATGTAAACTTGGCCTATGCTTCTTTTATTGAATTATTCAAATTAATATTCGATTTATGTGTACCTATAGAAAGAATAAAAATAACTTATAATAAAAACCTCACTGGAAAACTAAGGGCATCATTAGGGCTAGTAAAGTAAAAAGAATGTTATATGTGAATAATTTAAAAAGCTACTCGTGAAAGAATAAAGAACATTATCGAAAATACTGTAAAGTTTTAAAATCTGTTATCCGAAATTCTAGGAAAAAAACAATATTCATTATATTAAAAATTGCTCAAATCAGAACAAAGCAGTATGGGAATTGATTAAACAGCAAACGACTTGTACTAATAAAAAAAATATGAAATAGAAAATATAAAAAGCAATGATGAAGTTATAAAAGATCCGATGGACATCTCGAGAATTTTTAACAATTATTTAATAAATCAAAATTCAAATAATCAACACTTGAGTCCCAGTATTAAAAAAACCCACAACTGTAATAGCATATTTCTTTCTCCGGTTGATGAAATAGAGGTCAAAAGGACAATAATGCAGCCAAAAAATAAAAAAGCTTTGGGTATGATCATATACCTATCCAAGCGATTAAAATCTCTGCGGAATATATTTCTCGACCCTTAACTCATATCATAAATCTTATGTTAGAATCCGGACAGTGTCCAAATGATCTGAAAAAAGCTTTAATAAAACCGATTTTCAAAAGAGGCTGTAAGCTTCTTGTGTCAAATTATAGGCCTATTGCATTATTGCCAAACTTTTCAAAAATATTTGAAAAAATAATTTATACTAGGCTTATTAACTTTCTAGACAAAAATAATATACTTGATGGAAACCAGTTTGGTTTTCGTAAAGAAAGAACGACAACATTGGCAATTTTTAAATTCTTTAAGAAAATATAGGACTCTATGAATGATAGAAAAATGGAAAATGTTGGAGTGCGTGGCGTCGCACTGAAATTATTTGAAACGTATTTGAGAGACAGATATCAAGCTACTTTAATAGATTCATACAGTAAACAAACAAAAATGATAACCCAAATAGAATCAGGTTATCAAAGGGTCAAGTTAGGTGTCCCCCATGGCAGTATTTTGGGTCCGCTTCTCTTTCTAATTTACGTGAATGATTTGCCGTCAATAGCTGAACACTTGTGTGTCATGTTTGCAGACGATGCAACGATCTTCCTATCTGCCAGAAATAAAATGGATATCATTACTTTTGAAAACGACATTAACCTAACTTTAAAGAGAATTGCTGATTGGCTTCAGTCAATAAACTTAAATATTAATCGTAATAAAACAAAATATATTCATTTTAAAAATTATAAATCACCTCCTCTTAATCTTAATATAACTGAATCTAAAACTTTAATTGAAGAAGTTAAAGAAGTAAATTTTCTTGGCGTTACAATCGATTCTCACCTAAATTGGAAATGTCACATAAACAAAATTAACTCTAAATTATCGTCCTACTGCATCTGTTGTTATGTTATCTGTATTAATAGAATCAACTTCCATAGAGGTGACACGCAAGGCATATTTTGGATATGTGTACTAGTGATGTAACGAATATTCGCATTCGCGAATATTCGCATATTTTTGCAGATTCGCATTCGCGAAATTAGTGCGAATGTTTTTGCGAATATTTTTGCGTGTATAATTTTTTTAAGTAGGTAATTATAGTTGGTTAATATAAGAAAATCCAATTCCATTAATTTCTTATGTTTTTAATGCAATAAAAAGTAACTTAACCTCGTAATCACATGATAATGTCTTCTCTTTATCATTTAGTATCATTTATTTATTTAACTTTGGGCAATGAAGCTTAACAATCAAACTTTCATAAAAATTTAAGAACAAAACTATATATTAAGTGGCCTAAATGCAATGTAAAGAAACAAAAATAATCTTCTATGAATTTTTACCAAAGTTTAATGTTAACATTAAAGATAATATTAGCTTTATCTAAAAATAATAATTTTCAAATACTTCTACAATAAATAAACAATAATTAAAATCAAATAAAAGTTTAACATGAGTTGCTGTCATCATAATCACAAAGTGTTTATAGTATACCTATATTATATAGTTTATAGTATAAATATAATCATTTTACATTAGAGTTAACAGTGAACACTTTAAGCAAACAAAAATAAAATTAAGTCATAGTCGCGTTCGTATTAACTCGGCTATTCTCGGAACGAAAAACAGACGGAACGCACTTCGTTCGAACGGGACTGCCGCTAAAGTCACCAAGCCATAGACAAATGGCGCCAAATTTAAACAAAAACTGAATATTCGCATTCGCATTCGCAAATGTTGGCAGCAGATATTCGCGTTTGCGAATGTCCAAAATATGACATTCGTTACATCACTAATGTGTACCCACTTTTAAATTATGGTATTATCTACTGGGGAAATTCTGTAAACGTCGAATCCACTTTAATTCTCCAAAAAAAGTGCCTACGTTATAATCTATAACATGTACAGCGATGAGACTTGGAGAAATGTTTTTAAAGAAAAGGGTTTGTTGACTCTCACTGGTATTTTCATTCTTCAGCTTTGTTTATTTGTCAAAAATAATATGGAATATTACGAACTCAAATCCGATGCATGTACTAATTTACGCAGGATATATTTAAATAATCTTTGTTTACCGAAAGTTAAAAGCTATGTTTGTAATAAAAGTGCTTTTATAACGAGCATTAAGATCTATAACCACTTACCATTGTATATGAAGGATTTGAATGGGAATATTTTTAAAAGTAAACTTAAGTCATGGCTCATTGAGAAAACCTTCTATAACATAAAAGAGTATCTAAGTTATAAAACGTAATATTTTTTTAATATATCATGCATTAAATGTATATGTACATGTGTACTCATTAAATAAATATCATTAGTTTGTAATTTGAAATATTGCATGCCTGATATGGGTAAACTGTTACGAGATATGAATTACCTACTATGTTGCTTTTTATAGTTATTACTGGCAGTTGAGCAATAAATATTACTTTACTTTACTTTACTAAGTCTAGCAGTGAACGAAATGTGGCGGGGATCAGCACACAGCTTAGCACAGTCAAAGGTTATATAATGTGTCATAATGTTGAATACTTTTTATCCCGAAAACTAACTGTGCCAAGATCCCCGCCACATTTCGTTCACCGCTAGACTTATGTGCCGCTAGCTATATCCTTTGTTTCTTTTTTATTTCTGATAAAAAATTGCCATTTTTCTACCTTCTCATTTTCCAATCAATTTCTAGATTTTGACTGTAATAAGTCCAAAACAATTGTCCAAAACTTGCGTTCTATAGAAGCAGATGACGCTGCTGCATAAAGTAATGAAAATTTCAATGAGATCTTTATTAAACACACTTTTCTAGTAGTTTTCCACCATTCCATAGGCCACATTTTTTTATATTTTCTTCTCTGTACCTAAAATATAAGAGTAAATGGTCCTAATATGGTTGCAATTACAAAGACAGAGCAGCTCAGTATTTGATAAGGAGGAATATGAGATATAGAAAAACTAGTAAAATTAAAGAAACAACATGTTTTAAAATTAAAATAACTTGATTAAAATAAGTGTGACTTGATTTCAATAAAAAAATACATGATTTTTGCCTACCTTGGCCAGAATTCACAATGCTAGCACAGTGGTTGGTGTATATCACATGTCTTTGTAGACATGCCAACAGATTTCTCACATGTTTTTCCTTAAAGTTTTTTTAGCGACAGCATTGAAATCTGCACACATCAAACTATATAAGTATTTGGTGCACGTCCAAGGTATTCAACTGGGAAAATTGTAGGTTTCAAAGGTATTGGATTGTGTTTAGTGATTTTATCTTACCTTGGGTATTGACAGTACTGCTACTATGCTTGTCTTTCTTTCTAGACTTTCCTTCTTTCTTGCTTGGCTTAAAGAATGACTTCTTAAACTTTGGTTTCTTTTCACTTTCAACTTCATCATCCGATTCTACCAATATTTCTTCAGGTTCATTTGAGGAGTCTACATTTTCATTGTTTTCTTCTTCTTCTTCTTCCCGAGTTTCTGTTTTACTAGCTTTTTGTTTACTTGGTCTTGGTGGACGGGGCATAGCATCCGATTTTAAGTTCTTGAACATCTCAAACAATTTATTTATAGTAGTCATTTCGCTCAAAAACACTTCAATAAACTTAGCACAAAGAAATTTTGCAGAGATGACACATTGGGAATCCCAGGATGTAGGAAATTATTTGTATACAAAACTACACGTAAGAAAACAATATAGAAAATGCTAGGTTTATTTTAAGAGTACACTACAATTTACGACTTCGATGAATTTGTGGTAAGTATGTACATAAATGGCAATTAATCTAATTAATATATCCAATACATATGTTTTTGAGGAAAGAAGCAAAAAATCAACAAAACAACAAGATGGAAAATGGTAATAGAATGCAGTGTTGCCAGATGTTTTTGATGAGCGATCGTACGCTAGTGAGGATAAGGAAATAAAAAAGTCGTACAAGTTTTTTTAGTTGTATTTTACAAGATTAGTTATACATTTTTTTACTATTAAAAGCCATGTTTTAGCCAATTTTGTGGGCATCAAGTTTTTCACACTCGGGACGATACTTTTGGGCTCTATGTTTGTCTTTTTGCTCTTTTGATAACTCGTTTCACCTACCTAACGTAATTCGTCTCCGTCCATTTTTTAATACATTACCAACTTAATAAATAAATTACAGGTACTTTTTAATCGGCAACCCTTCGACAGCCAGTGAGTAGAGAAAAATGAACAAATAAGTAAACTATCTATATTAAAAATACCGTAATAATATACATGACTTCAAACAAACACATGATTCCAAAATCGGTTGGATAATAATTATTCATTCAGTCTGTTGATTGAATGAACTTTCTGGATGATAAAAGATAAAAGAAAAAGATAAAATATCACAGTGCCTAAAGACGAAAGTCTTCAATGCGTGCGTCTTACATGACCTACGGAGCCGAAACGTGGACACTCACGGTGAGATTGGTTCGTAAGTTTAAGGTCGCTCAGCGAGCTATGGAAAGAGCTATGCTCGGTGTTTCTCTTAAGGACAAGATTCGTAACGAAGTAATCCAACAGAGAACCAAAGTCACCGACATAGCTCAAAGAATTAGCAAGCTGAAGTGGCAATGGGCTGGTCACATCTCTCGAAGAACCGACAACCGTTGGGGTAAACGAGTTCTACAATGGAGACCACGCTTAGGCAAACGTAGTGTAGGGCGCCCACCGGCCAGGTGGAGTGACGACTTGCGAAAAACGGCTGGCAGGAACTGGATGAGAAGAGCTGAAGATCAGGCTCAGAGCCGTTCACTAGGAGAGGCCTACATCCAGCAGAGTGGACGAACATAGGCTGATGATAATGATTTATTTATTGTACAGAAGATCAACAGCATTTACAAAACAAAGATACATAAGTTTAACATGTTCGCAATATAGACTAATAATAGATCTTCCTAAACTAAAATTATGATGATTATGATGATAAAAGGGTAATCCCTGACTAGTGAGGGGGTTCTTGGTGAGTAGTGACGGGCAAAAGCATTCATTTAGCGGTTTATTGGTTCGATAATGTACAGACACCCAAAAACTTAAAAAATCGTACAAATCACGTTTTCGGTAATTCGATCGTACACTAGTAAAACGAAGAAAAATTGTATGGGCCCGTTCACATAAACGTTCGAGGACGCACGGATCACCCACGCGTACACTCGAAATCGTTCACGGCGTCGTTCGGGCGTTCGCCTGGGTCATCCGAAAAATAGTAGTGGAGGGGAGGAATAGTATGAAACTGACACTTGACAGTTGTCAGTTGTATGTGGACGTCCAAAGTCGTTCACGATCTCCGGATGATCGAGCGATAATCGCACGGATGATTCGAGCGGGTAAGTGAACACAGCCCATGAATACGATTTAAATCACAGATTAAGTATCGGCAGCCCGATTCCATAACTTGGCTTCAATCGAATTCTCAGTATCGCAGCCACTAATGCCTTGCGATAGAGTCGAATTTGCTATGAAAAAAGTGATAATCCGATTGTAGCCAAGTTATGGAATTGGGCCACAGAATGGATAGAGCTATAAAACGTTGCCGCTCCGCCCGCCTATTCGTTCACGCGTTGTCTTGTTTCTTTGTCTTTTACACGGATCGTCCCCTTGTGTGAATGAGAAAGATATTATAAGATTGGCAACCTCGCGCTGTCCGTATGCCTCGTGCCGATTGTTGACCTCCTAGAAGGCCATAACATTGCAACCTGTGTGCATATAAAGTGTAATCCTAGTGAAATATCTTTGCTAATACTAGACATTCTAGATAAATAATAAAACTATGTCGTGTTGTGCTGTGTTTTGTGCATCAAGAACAACAAAAAGAGGAGTAAAAGATCCGGAATTATCATTTCACAGGTATGTCTTTACTGGCTATTATTATCTTCATTATCGAAGTTTCAAAGCAAAAATGTATTTCACATTAAAGATACACAAAATTAACATCCTATAATTACCTCGTAGTGATGATTAACTAAGCATTTAAAGCTTTAATCTAAGTTAATTAAATGCATTGTTTTCCGCCTCCAGACTAGTGATATTCCTACAGGGCTAATACGACTTTGTCGATGTTTGCTAAATCCTTATGCTTGCTTAATCAATATTATTAAGTGAAACATTGACCGTTTGTTCTTCTTTCGCTGAATGGATTTGGATGATATTTTGTAAGGAAGGATGTTGACTGGGATATATTGGGCACAACTGTACAAGCTTAGCCCACGATTTTAGGAAAGCGGGTCGGGGCAACAGGTAAGGGGAAGAGAGTAGTACCGACTACTGCCCCTGAGAGAGGGGGGAGGATCTCTCCCCTCTCTGAGATATGTTTTTTTTAATATATATATTTTGCTATTTTTTTGAAGTTTTACGCTTCTGTTATCTGCTGTTTTTTTAGGTTAGATGGTGAAGGAGGGAGCAAAGCTAACCAAGCAAAAAAAACATATCTCAGAGGTTGGGAAGATATAGCCCCCTACCTTTACGCTTCTGTTAAGTGCTGTTTTTTGAGGTTAGAAGGCGAAGGAGCAGGCGAAGCAAAGCAAGCCAAAAATAAACATATCTCAGAGGGTGGGAAGATCTAGCCCGCTACTCTCAGGGGCGTTCTTCACACTCTCTTCTCCCCGCTCCCTCCTTAAATCATGGGCCAAGCAAGTACAGTGGTCCCTCAAAGTGCCAGGTGTCAAACTGACAGGTGTCAACTTTATGGGTGCATTATGGAGGAATTTATTTTTCAAGTGTTGGTTGAAGTTCCTAAGAAATTGTTATATGCCACTGTGTATGCAATATGACTGATACTTTGCCACTTTACTTCGAAGTTACAGAAGTCAGCTTTCCATCAAATGATTGCTTTAGATTGTAGAATTGTAAATCAAGGCACTATTTTTAACACACTATTAACCGGGCCGGCCACCATGCCGATTTCAAATCATTCAGTGTGCACACAGACGAGAAAACCCTATATCTAAAATTCTAAGCCCTTTGTTGCGAGTTGCGACATCCAAATTAACGGAATGCGTCATCGGTGGTCATCTATCATAGTATGTATGTCGCCACGAACCCCACAATAATAGGGATCTCTACCGATACGATAATAACCGATATGCTGTTAGCCTCTTTTTTAGTGTCGTCTGCGGAAATCGTGCACTCTTACGTACTATTGTAAGTATTCCATGTGGTTTGCCTAGCAAAAGTCAAGTGTAACTTATTGTAGATATTATAGCGTGCTCCTGTTGAGTGTCAATGTGATAAGTATTTATTAAATTTATTTCGTAACTAGTTTACCCGCACGCGACTTCGTACTCGCGGTCTACTGTTTATCGCGAAAAAAGGCATCCTATTTTCTTCTAGGATATTAAAAACCAATGCAAAAGTAGGTATAGCACCAATGCTTTTGATGTTTTTTGACAGACTTGTTATTTAGTTTCCATGGCAACCACAGACCATTCGAGGCAACCGTTCCTTACAAAGAGTAATCAACATTTTCCAGTTTTCCCGTTAAAACTTACAACTTTCTGAGATAAAAAGTATTCTATGTTTTATTCCAGTGTATAAGCTATCTCCATTCTAAACTTCATCAAACTCCGTCAAGCCAATATCGCGTGAAATTTCCCCAAACAAACAAACAAACAAACAGACAACGTTTCACTTTTATATATTGGTTGCCTTACCATGTCCATAGAATCCAAAAAATAAGAAGTTATCGTATTTTCTTATTTTCGTAATTTCTGTTTAGAATCAGCTGTATTTAATACAGTCAAATTAACATGAATCTGTCTGAAAACGTTAAACATTGTTATGATAACAACACTGAAAAACTGCTACTTATGAGTATTATGAAATTATTTTTGCATGTTCTGTAAAGTAAATATTTTTAGCATAAGTATTATTTCCTATATTTTCATATTCTGCAGTTATGTGATATGTTTTTATCGATATGGTCGGCACTAGCGATCACTTCCCTACTCACGCACACTAATGCAGATATGGGAACTCACACCAACATAAAATGGACATGCTACCCAAGCATATGCTCCATCCATTCTGATACTTAATCTGTGATTTAAATCTAACGTCTGGCAACACTGATAGAATGGAACCAAAGAGAATACAATACTACATGGGTGCGTTCACTTACTACGCTCGAGGACGCACGGAGCACCCGTGCGAATATCGCTCGATCATCCAGAGTTAGTGAACGGCTTTGGACGTCCACATAGAACTGACAACTGTCAAGTGTCAGTTTCATAAGCTTCCTCCCCTCCCTACTATTTTTTGGGTGACCCAGGCCAGGGCGGTCGCACTCCGCAACAAGTACAAATAAATTCAAGGATCCAATATTCGGGTCCGTTCAGTCGAGTGTCAAGCGTGCGCTCGATGAGTCGCGCGCCTTGTACTTAGCGATAGAGCACCTACTTACGTAAAGTACGTACTTATTGACAAACTTTATTCGTGTTTTAATTATGAGTACCAAGAAGACAGCTAGAAAGTACTGCATAGCATTCGGCTGTTTGAATAGTGATAGAAATGACGAATTGTCATTATTTACGTTTCCAAAGGATATTGAAAGGTAATAAATTGTAATACCTATAATAGGTCCTAGTTATGTAGTTAGATATTGATATTTTTTATTACGCAGGTTCCTGTAGTTTTATGTTATTTCATTTGTGTTCCATACAGAAGCTACGCATATTTAAGGTTTTTCCGCGCAGAAATAAAGTCGTTTATTAAATCGATCAACGTAATTTTATAATTGATTATAGTAGGTATTGTTGATCGGAAAATGAATTACTGTGCTGACTTAGTTAGTAGCCTACAACTAATTAGGAATTTATATAATATATGTCTCGTATAATACCTACCTACTTTTAATACCTTTTATTACGTAGGTAGCAATTTATTTTTCACTCATTAAAAAGCATGGAATTCAGACAGGCACCTTTATTTATCAAAGTGCAATACCTATAGGATATAATCATTATCAACCAACGACACGTAGGTAGGTATCTCACTAAAGTTATCGGCGGTCTGAAAACGGGATAGGTAGGTAGTAAAAATGAGGTAGTAGGTCTATTCTGATAAGAATGTCATTGTATGTAATAGAACTATTTTAATTTATAACAATAAGTAATAACATAAAACATTATTACTTATTTATTCTGTTACAATATCTAAGTCATAACATATCACAGAATAATTAGTAGTACAAGTACCTAGTCATATCTTAATACAACCCTACCGAGCGAAAAAGGGACAGAGTGATTCTGAAACAGTTAGAGCAATGGAAGTTCTCGCGCGTTGTGATACGGTGTATTCTAGCCTGCACGCGGTGTGCGAGCGCCTTCTAGGTAAATATAATTGAAAGCTCGCAGCGCCGTGCGAGTTAAATTGCACTTTATAGCGTTGTAGCGAGAGTCGCTATGTATTTATATGACTTTACTCAGTTAGCCTTCTGTACTTGTACTATTATTTATTCTGTGCCCAGGTGTACGTCCGACGACGCCGTGAACGATTTCGAGTGATCGTGCAGATGATCCGTGCGTCCTCGAGCGTAGTAAGTGACGCACACCTTAGGTAAGAAAGACGTATGGATGGAATGAACCATGGATGGAACCATCAACCACAGACTATGAGAGTAAGGCTCTTTAATTTAATTTCTTAAATTATATGTATTACATGACTGCCCAAAATACGGAGTGTAATGTTTGTATGAATGTTTGTATGTATGTATGTATGTATGTATGTTTGTATGTATGTATATTTGTGTATGTGAGTTTCTTTTTTCCACCATAACTTTTAAATGCCTGCTCAGATTAAGACGTATGTGTTATCGTTAGAATCCTTACATCCCCAGAGTAACAAATGCTAAATTTTTTTTTTTAAAATTCAATGTGGCGGCAATATGGCTCCATTTTGAAATGCAAAAATTATATATTTTTTCGTCTAATTTTACAATATTGGTATCAAATTGAAGGCCTTGATAAACACATTCCAACAGTATATAATTTATTAACATATGTTACTTTTTTGGCGGGGCAGGCGTAATTTTTTAGCTTTTAGGTTAGTTTTATTTACCTGATACTACGGCGGCGGCAGCATGACAGACCTATCAAAAGGGGTACTTCCCATCGGATCTCGAGATCCGTTGCAACTCAAATGAATATTAGATTTTGTGCCCATCGGATCTCGAGATTCGTTGCAACTCAAATTAATATTATTTTTCTTCCCATTGGATCTCGAAATCCGTCGCAACCCAAATAAATAGTATATTTGCGTTCGCAACATTTGTTACGAAAATGTTGTTTTTTATTTTAGTTATTTTCAAGCCTGTTTTTATTTGTTTCAGAGCAATAAAATCTATAATCAATATTGCGATGTCGTGTACTTAGAATGTGATAGCTATACTTATCTGATGAACAACATTTTTTTAGATTCAGCAACTCATACAAAATTAAATTAAAAAAACATTATATACGAAATAGGTGTATGTGTGGATAGAGTAAAAAATCGAAAGATTTGAGGGCGCTTCTTAGTAATTTACGTACAAAAATCTCAAATTTACTCTTATCGCATTATGACGCTGCGAAGTTTCTCTTTCCGTACGCATGACAACCTATTCCAAACAATAGCGTCATGCAAAACAGGTAAAAATAGGTATCCATATTACCTAGGATTCATGTATGTTTGTATGTTTGTATGTGAGTTTATTTATTCCACCATTACTGGTATTAATACCTGATCAGATTTAGACGTTTTTTGGTATCATTAGAATGGCTTACTGCAGCGAAACAGTATTTAAAAAAAGGAACCTCTCTTACTGGGAGGGAAGTAAGGATTCTAATGATACCCCAAACGTCTAAATCTATTCAGGCATTTATACCAGTTATGGTGGAATAAATAAACTCACATACATACATACATACATACAAACATTCATGAATCCTAGGTAGTATGGATACCTGTTTTTACCTGGTTTACACGATGCTATTGTTTTGAATAGGTAGTCATGCGTACCGAAAGAGAAATTTTACTACCTAGTAATCAGCTGGGAAAAAAACAATACCAACCTTGACCTTGAATTTGTGCTACAGTGCTACCAACTTATCTTTGAACTGAATGATGGCGTGACTGGTCCAGTCAATCGATAAGTAGACCACTCAAACAAGATATAAGTTCAAAAACTAAAACCCGACTACGGTTGGGTAAAAAATTGGCTATGACACTCTTGCAATGAAGACGAATCGATTGACACCTCGTTTGTCAAAATCGGACCACATTTTTATTTTTTTACACATGGCCCTTCCTTTGATTTGCAGTAGTCGTATAAAAAAAGCCTATGAAGCCACTCTGTATCAAAAGACAACTCGATTGATACCTGGTTTGTCAAAATTGGACCAATAGGAGCGACACTATGGAGGTACATCCACATAAACACATACATAGATACATATATACATACATACATACATACATAGACTGTTAAACTCATTACTCTTCCCTTGCTTTGCTGTAGTCGGGTAAAAACAGAAAAATACATAAGTTCTAAAATTAAACTAAACGAAATATTACATATTTCCGGGATAAGAAGTAGCGTTCTCGCCCGCGAATTCGTCCACGCGGACTACTGTTTATCGCGAAAAAAGCATCCTATGTTATTTTAGCATAATAAAAACCAATGCAGAAGTAGGTATAGCACCAATGCTCTTGGTTTTTTGACATAGTTGTTATTTCGTTTCCATGGCAACCGTTTCTTACAGCTAGTAATCATCATTTTTACAGATTTTTCTGTTTTGAGTTTAAACTTACATATTTCCGGGATATAAAGTATGTTATGTTTTATTCCAGGTTATAATTAAGCTATCTCTATTCCAAATTTCATCAAAACCCGTCCAGCTGTCATCGCGTGAAAGCTCCCCCAACCAACAAACAACGTTTCACTTTTATATATTGGTATGTATTCATAAACGATGGTAGGTAAGCATGTATTATCTTTACTTTGATGAGGTGACACATCATCTATAATCCTCATCATCAAAATCATCAGCCCGTATTAATCCACTGCTGGACGTAGGCCTCTCCTTGTCAATGCCACTGAGCCCGATCTTCAACTCTTCTCGCTATTCGCAACTCGTCACTCCACCTGGACAATGGTCTCACTACGTTCGCCTAATCGTGGTCTCCACAATAAAACTCGCTTACCACAACGGTTGTCGGTTCTTCGAGTTATTTTTATTATTATTCGAGTTAAGTCGCGGGCGAAAGCTAGTACTTGATAATTATTTTTTCCTACGGATGTTTTTTTTTACTTAGGTGCATATAGAGCATAGACCATCTACACCAAATAAAACGTGTCATTTTGCTAGAACAAAATTAGATTAGAGAGGAATCTATTTTACGTAATTCAAAATCTTTGCTTTTTACCACAACGATAGACTCAAATTAGCTAGTGAAAACTTTTTTATGAATTTATTACGATTAAGCAAATAAAGTTATTTCGATTTTCGCAATCGATTATAATTGTTTTATAGTCTGTTATTAAGATTTCGTAATGAAAATTGAACATCCCTTTCCGTCACACATAAATAGTACGACATTGTATTGGGTACATTTTGACTGTAAAAAATATGAAATTTCATGCGCGTTATCTCGATGACAGTCGTCATGGAGATCAAGCTATAAAAAACAAAGTATAGTGGGCACCCCGTGCGCCGGTAGGCCGGGCCACTTTCATGTAAGCAAATATAATTATCAAGGAGGTTTAATGAGAGGTTTTCTGACAGCTGGAGGAACCTAGTTCTGAAACCATCGATAGGTGGCGCTGACGGGACATGGTTCTCATTTTTTTCGCATTTAATCAATGAAAATGCAAAGTTTACTCTTAGATACCTACTAATTCGTGTTGTGTTGTGGACAAAACAAAAGTACTTTGTTTGATATCAAATAATAGCCACAAAAACTAAAGAGAATATAATACATAATAAAATAATAACAAAACCAAGCATGACAGACAGATATACGCTTGTCTATGTTAGTAAGAAAGTTTTTTTATTGGCCTTGTTTCGTGTGGTTTTACAAAATCTCCAAATCCACGTCTCGTCAGCGCCATCTATCACATTTATATGAACTTTTTTTTTTTAATTGTCTTACGGAAAACTACCCATTGTCTAGTAAATTGACATTGTTATTAAGTTAAATCTATCACACTAATATTTTACGGGCGAATTTTGTATGTATGTGTGTGTGCATGTTTGTTACTCCTTCACGCTCAAACGGCTCAACGGATTTGGATGTAATGTGTTACCAGAATAGCTTATATCCTGGATTACCATCTAAGCTACTTTTGATCCTGAGTTAGGCGTAGATGCGAGTATGCACCTACTCTTTCTACGGTTTTAGGGAAAAAAAATAGTAGTGCCGCTCAGTGACCCCGCTATAAAAAAAACAATATTGTAAATATACTCCGACTACGTGACCATGACATCATTGAGGCAAGACGGCAAAATGGCGCGAAAATATTGTTGCCGAGTAAAACTTATTTTCCGTTCTTTCCTCAACGGTTCCGCGGATCCGTACAAAACACGGCCTGTGATTGGCTGAATATATGTAGCTACTGACAAACTGAACCAAAATTTTATGACATTATTATGTAAGGAGAGGGCACCGCGGGAAAATGATAAAGCCAAAAATGGGAGCACTTTCAGAAAAAAAAACCTGTTTTGGAAACGAAAGCGATGACATAGTGTTTTTTGTTTTATTTAAATACTGGATGAACCTATATATCCGTTAACATTTAAACACCAACAAAGTTTAGTACAATAAGTGACCAGAATATTTTTGTAAAAACCAACAAAAATTGCAAAAATTTACGGCTCGCGGAGAAGGGCCGTGTTTTTTTTTTTAAATATACTTTTTTTTGGTGTCTTTACGTATAATATATGTATCCCTCTGAAGAGAGAAACACACAAATTCGATAATAATTGCGAGATTACATTTAAATCGATTTAAATCTGAAAAAAGTGACAATCTGATTGAAGCCAAGTTCTGTAATTGGGCCACTGGTCATGGTCAGTTACTATGGGTGCATTCCGATTCACGATAATATCGCTGTGAGCGATCACAGTGCTAATTTGCATTCCGATTCAGATATCGCGCTCACGGTGATATCGGTTTGGGGCATGGTCAGTCTAATCGCAAAATGGTGGATGTAATGACGTAATCCGTGACGTCACAAGGGATATCGTTGTTGCGCTCACGATGACTCGGTACGCGTTTTAGCGCGATAATATCGATTTTATCGATTTTTGCGCGTCTCGGAATGCACCCTAAAACTAGCTTGTGATGAATGTGTGTGTGTGCAAATCTATTTTGTTGTGGGTTATCGGAATTACCGCGCATTCTATATCTCTGGAATTTGATAATTAATCTTAATAATTGTAATATTTAACGGTAGATATTTGGTTTTGTTGATGATTGAATGATTATTTTGTGGGAGAAGATGCGCTAGCCATCGTTTTTATGTTTCTTTCAGAAATGCCCCAGAGGGTTTATTCCGGATAAAAACTGCTTTTCCATAGTAGTTTCCAGAGGTTTACCAATGGATGTTTTGTGGGGTAAATCCAAAAATCAAAGTAATCAAATATGTGTTCTGGATATACTATAAAAGATATCAGATCGTTTTTTTATAGAGGGGTAAAGTAATAGAAAGAAAAGGAAATTTAAACTTAAGTAAGTACCTACAAACTACACTCAAACAGATGAATTTACAATTTCATTCGGAATTATCCCGTGGTATTATTATAACGTAGTAATAATACCAGAATGCCTGAATAAAAGAAAAAATTACAAGTTTTATAATGACTATATTTACGGAACGCAATTACATTTATCTGTACAGTTTAACGCAAGAGTTGGAATATTAATTTCAACAAATAAAAGTAACATAGTTAGGTAGTAGTAAACTTACAGAGATTATTAAAAAAAAAATCAAAATTTAAGAATAGTATCAACTAATCAAATAATATTTCGAAATTACCCCAAAGCACCATACATACTTAACTATAAAGTAATATATTTTTTGGTTTCTTAATCCTTGACTTTTTTCGCAAACTACTAAAACTAGTGGCTCTGTGAGCTGTAGCCACAGGCTGTAGACCTAGCGAGTACCTACAAACTTTTTTGCATCAAAATAGCGGTGCACAGTAGCGCCATCTAGTTTCCTTATTGGCAGAGCGAGCGCGAAGCGCGAGCAAAGCGTCTCTGTTTCAGCTTGTGTAAAAAATATTTCGTATGTCCGGCAGCCCGATTACATAACTTAGCTTCAATCGGATTGTCAGTATCGATATCACTAATGCCTTGCGATAGAGTCGAAATTGCTATGAAAAAAGTGATAATCCGATTGTAGCCAAGTTCTGTAATTGAGCCACGGATGTATATCCGGCTGTTCTCCTCTACAGGTCGCATTTCTCAACCGATCTAGATGAAACTTGGTACACAGGTTAAGCGAATTTTTAGTTTTTTTTTAGTCGGGGATTTTTGATTGGTACCCTCGTACCCTCGTACTTCCCCCAAAAAAGAGGGCTACTGAATATCTCCGCATTATTAAATCCAATTTCGATGGTTCCTTTTTTATTTGAAAGTAGTAAGTTAGTCTCATCAAAAATTGGTGAAGATCTGTTGAGGATCTTCGGCGTGATGAACAGAATAAAAAATAATAATAGCTCCTCAAAATGCAGTAAATTTCTCACTTTTAGGTTGCTGCCAGTGGAATCAGCTTTACCTACTAGGTAGGGATTGATGGAGCACCTTGGTTATTAATGTTAGTTGTACAATAAGGTAACTAAATGGCGCTACTAGTCACCGCTAGATTGTATGCAACAAAGTTTGTACGCGCGAGGTCTACAGCTCACAGAGAACATGAAATAGTAGTCAATTACTAAGTCATGGAGGTCAGTGCAGTGCTCAACTGTAATATTCTAGGCCTCAACCAAAGGCTAATAGGCCAGTCAATATCGACAAAATAAGGCAAACATCGCAAGCGCGCATGTACCTACTCGTATCTATGATTTTTCTATAATTTGTCAGGAATTCTGTTTGTTTGTCTTAGGAGGTTCTGGACTCTGGTGTCAGAGTTTGTCAAGCAACCCGAGGGTCTCTGCCATGGCTTAACGAGTCGACTGCTATAACAGCCGGGACCGACAGATTAACGCGCCCTCCAAAGCAAGGAGCGATGGAAAACCGCACATACTTAATTTAGAAAACTCATTGGTAGGAAACAGAACTAGAAACAGACTAGGACCAAACCCGGAATCGTTGGATTTTAGAATAACGTTGCCTGTTGTTTTTTTGATGTGCACCCCGATCGCAAGCTGGAAGCTGGTTTGATGTGCACCCCGATCGCAAGCTGGAAGCTGGTTTGACCGAGCCTTAATAGGTATTTGTATAGGTACTCTTTGCATTCCACATTTAAAATTGACATGCTTCACACGTCACTCGTCACAATTTTCCATATTTTGTGGAGTATCTAAATAATTTACATTAGTTTCTGTAGAATAATCAAACCCCTTGGAAACTACATTAGCTTGGATATGAGTCAAGATAAATCAACGAACTATTCACATATTTCGCTGTTTAATTTATTGAAGCTAGGAATTTTTGACACAATTTACGCAAAAACAAGTTCAAGCCCATTAGAAGCTAAAGCGTCCACTCCCAGGAAAGAACCCGGGATTCCAGTGCGAACGTGTCAACCAAAACCGGATAAGGAAGCGGGAGGAGACTGTCCGCCGCCGGCGGCGGTGGCGCCGCGCAAGTGCGCCTGTCGTCCGCCTGAGACTTCGAAATGCACTGCTAGTGACCGAGGAAAGACCGGGGCGGGAGTCACCGGCTCCCGCACGGAGGTCAAGCCTCCTGTGAAAGATGCGGACGATCTCCCCCCGAGCGTGAACCACCCCGGCCTGCTCCGACACTTGCATAACGCGGCGCGGAACTGCTTGCCGCAATGTTTCGAAGGTGCTAGCGTGTCGGTAAAGCAGAGCTCTTGCAACAGCTGGGTGTTGGGGCACTCGATATCCTTCAGCTCTGTCTCTCCGGGTGGGTACAAGCTGCTGCTATCGTATGCGGATAAGAATAAGTCGACGGCGCTGCCTTACTTCGTGATGGAGGCGGCGCCGGGAGGGCAGATGAGCTGCGAGTTCCGCGTGGAGCCCACATTAACGACGCGGGCTACTCTGGTGGCGCAGGTCGCTGATGGAGAGTTTCACAGCTTTGAGAGCATTATGGACGCTTACTTCCAGAGTAATACTGCTTCAGTTTTAGCGGTGAACAGGGATTTTATTGCTCTTCATTATCTGCAGGTATTTGCTAAAATTGTGTCTTTTTCTGTCTATCCAGTCTGTCACAGCGTCATGACTTGTGTTAGTATCAACCGTAAGACATGAAATTTGTTACAAGGATAACTATTTATAAGGATACAACTCATACAACGCATACACGCTCATCCCTATTCGTGTAACGTGAGGATGAAATTAAAAAGCCAAGTTTTCATTTAAAAAAGTGTATGTCCGACCACACACTTGGGCCAAATATTGCTTTATATAATATAAAAACCTATTTGTTACCTAAAACAAGTTTCAAGTTCTATTTTCATCTTTTAATTAACGCCATTCCTGTCCCGAAAATCGATAAGATTGATCAAGTGTTACTACATAATAATTATTATTTACAGTAGGAACAGGTATTTACGACATGCATTGAGTATACAATCCTGTCTCAGGCGATAACCGACCGAATCTCACTGGGCGCCGAAGTGGTGGCGCGAGGTCACCCCGCGGAGCTAAGCTCGGCCTCTGGCGCCGGACGCTGGGCCAACGAGGAACAGACCGTGAGCGGCACACTAGGAACCCGCGGCCTGGACCTGTGCTACACAAGAGTCATCACGCCGTATCTGACCGCTGCAGCCATGCTTGAAGTACGTCAACACTAGTCGCTCAGTAGAAGTAGAAGGCCCACTCTAGGCCATCGAGGATTGCAGTCCGTGAGCGGCACGCTAAGCAAGCACGGCATGAGCTTTTACCACAACAAGGGCCGTCATGCCATATCTGACCGCTTCAGCTTTACCATGCTTGAAGTACGTCAACACTCTTCGCTTAGTAGAAGTATAAAGTCTAGGCACATAGGGCACTCATTCTAGGCTAACAAGGACCAGTGCATGAGTGGCACGCTCGAAAAGCACAGAATATAAATAATAGTACTAGCATGGGCTTGTGCTACAACAACGGCCATCACGCCAAATCTGTCCGCTGCAGCCATGCTTTGAAGTGTCGACACTAGTTGCTTAGTAGAAGCGTCTACATAGGCCGCCTTCACTGGCCAAGAAGACTATCAGTTCATAAGCGGCACGCAGGGCGACACCTGTGCCACCTTGTGTATAGCTGGCACAGGAGTCGCCCAGCTACACAAGGGCTAACACTAAATATGTGACCACCGCAGCCATGCTTGAAGTACGTCAATACTATAGTCACTTAGAAGTAGGTAGGTCTACATAGGGCCCTCACAGGGCCAACAAGGACCAATACCTGAGTGAGGGCAACCACGACCTTGCTCGTGCCTATTAATCGCTCCGTATCGTATCATTCAGATCTGACTCTCTCTGGGTTAACAAGGATATTTCGTATGAAATCGCGCCATATCTATCCGCTGTTGCATGCAGCTATGTAAATAAGTACACCACGGAGACTGATAAATCTGCTACATACCTATAAAATGAATGTATCTATCACAGGTGGGATTCATGATTCGTCGTGCGGTGGCGACGCTCGCGTACGAGTGGCGATCGGACAACTGGACGGTCCGCGGATCGACAGACTCGGACGGGCTCGTGGGCGCGACGTTGCAGCGCTCCGTCGGAGGGAAAAGGGCCCAGCTTGCGTACGCCATATCCGCCCTGCTCAACCATCCCAACGATAAGTTCCGGCTCGGCTTCGGCATCACTGCCGCTATCATTTAGATCACGAAACTTTGAGACACTGAGACAATTAGGAGCACCTTGTAATTTGGTTCAAAAACTATTCAACATACTTGCACCCGTTCGATGTAAAAGCACAATACATGTAGGTGACTACTGAATGTGGTAAAAGTCCACTATGACTTTTTACCTGTGAATTATTATTTGACCTATTTTGTCTATTTATACAGGTACCTATGCCCACAACTTTACGATTAGATTTATATGGTTATTGTTACGTAGTTTTTCATTTAGAATAGCATATACATTACATAGCATTTAGACTAGGATGTGATTTACTTATATTTAAAAATGTATTTATAATGCTCAAAAATTGTAATAATCTTCAAATAAAAGTTCTAAATATTACACTGTCTTGAATAAGATTTCATTCATACCTGTCCAATGAAGTCAGAGCTCACCTAAAGGCCTAAAGGTCAATAACACAATTATCACACTCACAAATACACGTTAACAAATTATTCAGGCGCCTTGTCCTCACTGTTAGACACAAACACAATGTTAAAAATTCATTTTCAATATAACGATAATGTAGGCGTGTATTAGCGGACTACGAGTAAGTGGTACGGCGTCGCTGCGGGCGCCTGCGCGGTTTCTGGGCGGGGTTTGAGTCGCCGCCCCAGCTCGCTCACCGTATCAATTTGCTCTTTGTATTTTGAGATTTAAGGTGCAGTTTAATCGGTGCGAGTGTTAAGGGTAGGTGTGGTTGTGTAGCGGTTACTGCAGTGTAGTGAGTAGAGCGTGGCGAGCGACGGGCGCGCGCGGAGACGCGACCCCGCGGCAGTAATGCTGATGGAGCGGCTGGCGGACTTCGTCAGCAAGTCGCTGGAGGGTGGCGAAGCACCCGCGCCGCCGCCGGAGCCCGGTGACTCCGAGGACGCGGATGACGTGGAAGTGGACATTACCGAGTTGGACGAGAAGGCGCCTCCTGCGAAGCGGCCGCGGAACTGGCTGCTGTCGCCGGTGCCAGCGCAGCACTGTAAGAGGGAGACGACTAATGACGATGAGGATGATCACAGGCATGGTGAGATGATGTTATGGTAGTTATGTATTAGGATAGAATACATTTCCATGTAGAATTAGTTTGACGCTTTATATAAGACTAGCTATGGCTTTGCCCGCGTGGTCATTTCTCTGGGTTATGATTACCCTATGTGCTATTCCAAGACCCAAAATTCCTTCAGCCGTCAAATAGTTTTTTATCAATTGCTCGGCTTCTATTCATCGGATTGAGATACCAAGTACCTACACCAGTTTTTAAGTCAAACCCCGAGCTATGCAGTAGTGAAACCCGCATTGCAATAAATCCAGTAGTTTTACGTGATGCGCGAATAAAAAAACAAATAGACACGATTTTAAGTCCCCTAGTCCTTGTTTTTTAATAATCTTCATTATACAGATTTTTTGGTACTTTCTGCATTATTATAAGTATAGATTGAAGGAGAACACGAAAGCTTGTACTATTATTTATTCTGTGACGAAAGACACCATAAAGTATACGATGAAAGGACTCTCACAACTCGACTCACATGAAAATCATCATCATTAGCATGTATACGTCCACTGCTGGACATTGGGCCTCTCCGACTCTTCTCATCCAGTTTATGAAAATCTTCGATCTTATTGGTAAAATATTCAGTAATATACGGGAATGGTAACTCGACGTATTACAGACAGGACGGGGTGGGGGGCTAATACGCAACAAATTTAAGCCCACCAATGTATGACAGGAAGTTCAAAGTTTTTGAGATTTTTGAAGTAAGAACTTCGGTGCGTGATTTTGATCAGAACTTGTTCATTTTGGGCACGCTGCGATTGCTCCCCTAAGTCCTCCACATAAAGTATAACTCCTACTTATTTTAAAAGCTTTTATTTAACTTGCAATGTTTGTATATGTATGTGACGATGTTATCCTCTTTCATCATAATTTAAACCTCATTTCATAGTTTATTCTAAAATTCAAATATTTACCTGTCGATCTAACATTGTTATTCATTGAGTTGCTCAACTCGATGGTTACGAGATAAGTTTGAAATAAATCATTTTTTCCTCTATCTCTGGCAATTTTTTAGTTTATTGTGCACTCACTAAGTATTAAATCGTGTTTGCTACTAAGACTTATATGCGGGTTTTGGGATTTGTACGCGGGTTCGAATCCCGCATGTTGCAATCATTTGTGTGATGAGCAATAATGTTTGTTTCCGAGTCATGGATGTAATATTCGTATTATGTATGTTTGTCCGTTATCTAGTGCCCATTGTACAGGATATCCTAGTTTGGGGCTTGGTAATTGTGGTGTGAATTGTCCCGAATATATTTATTTGATTTATTGTGTGTTGTATGTTTGTTTATTTCGATGTAGATACCATTAAAAATGCAAGTTAAAATAAACCTACTTAAATATCTCTAATCTGTGACTTCTTTCTTCACTTCATCAAAAAGAAGTCCATGATCCATACAAACATTCCACAAACGAAGAGGTACCGAGAAGCTTACCTTGTAGATTATTAAATTGTCTCGAGGCCAAGCGACTCGTGAAGAAATCTCAAGAATACTTAAAAAGTTTTTTTTTATTAGGGACAATGCAATCGTTTGTCCACGATCTCTCTTGAGCGGTGAGACGCTGTTGACGAAAATACGACAAACCTTCTCATAGAATATGTATGATTTATTGACCTTTCGGTTGAGCAGCTAAGCCAGAAGACCGCCGACTTCTGTATTCTACTGTTCGGCTGCCTCTTCCTCCGTTTTTCTGTACTATATAGTTGTGCGCTGAGAGTTGTTTCTAGAGTTGGTATACACCCTCGACCCTCGAGGGAGCCCCTCGCGACTTAGGTCAAATCTTGCGAGCTGAATTAGAACCACTTCCTCTTATCCTACGAAGTTGAATTTATACATGTTTGTTCAGTTCCGATGACAATGAATTTTTATGGTATGCAAGAACTGAATCGATATCCAGGATTAGCTCCAGATAAAGGAACTCTTCAACGGTCAAAAGCATATTATAGACACGAAATCTTGTGTACGCATTTCATTTGGGCATTATTTAAACATACCAGTTTTTTCAACTCACTCATTTTACCAGTACTAGGTTGCTTAATCGCGATTGATTTATCTTCCTAGGGAGTCTGAAAAGTAGAAAATAAAAATTGAGGTACAAATTTTATCATATTTTGTTTTATGATTACATACATACCTACATGCAATACAATAATATTAATATGCACATGATTGTACTATTTATGTATGGGTCAGATAGATGACGAATATGAGGATATCATTGTCATCGAGTCTTCATTGTGAACAACTTGGAACAACTTTTACTATGAGATCAATAAATCACGAAAAATTTAAGCAGTTCCATACATTCCAATGAACGCGAATGGCATTTTTTATGGATCAGCTGCGTATGTATGTTTATAGTTCGTACGCATTGGCTTGCGAAAGCGAAGGTATTCAAAATGTTTTCATCCATCTACAGAGAAATATTTAACTGGTATCCCTAACTCGATAGAAACCCAAATAATTTATGGAGACACGTCAAAATATGGCACTTACATGGTAAGCTAGGACTATCTTTTCTAGTCGGGTAATACGAGAAAACAAACTGCAAAATTCGCTCATATTTTAGTTAGGGTCTGATAATAACATGTGAAAATAACTAATTACAAATGATACGAACGTTTTCTATCGCAAATACTTCGACAAACTTAAGAAAACATGCTCACTTACCGATAAAAGGTTATGGCTTCAATTTACTGCTCAGGTCGGTTTGTACAACATAATAAACAACAACGCCCGATAATACAGCTAGTATGAATTATCTGTTTCACTGAGAAATACACACAATTATGAAATAAGCGTCACAAATTCAGTTTTACAAATAATTTGCTATCAATTTACCGCAAGCTGACATTATTAGCCGCATTGTTTATCTTGGGAGCCAGTTATCACTGCCTCCCAACAGAAACAGGCGTATACGCGAAAGGGATAAAAAATATTCATATTCGTCTCGTTCAATCTTCCTGTTTTTATAGTATGTATGTCCTCTCATTATTATTGCTATTCAGTGACAAGTCTATCTATAGTAGGTACATACTCGCGTCTACGCCAGCAGTGCGATTACGTATAATGTTGATCATATCGGTTTCAAGCCGTCAAATTCATTAGTGCCTTGCGATAGAGACGATTTTGCTATGAAAAAAGTGACAATGTGATTGAAGCCAAGTTCTGTGGTCGGGCCCCAGGTCGTAACTTCTAAAACTAGTGGCTCTGTGAGCTGTAGACCTCGCGCGCATAAACTTTTTTGCAAACAATCTAGCGTTGCACATTAGCACCATCTAATTACATTAATAACTAAGTTGCTCCATCAATCCCTTCCTAGTGGGCAAAGGGCTGATTCCACTGGTAGAAATTTACTGCATTTTGTAGAGCTATTTTGCTCATCACGCCGAAGATCCTCATCAGATCTTCACCAAATTTTATGAGACCAATTTAAAGTTATTACCTTTCAAATAAAAAAAGAACCATCGAAATCGGAGATATTCAGTAGGCCCTTTTTGCCCCTTTTTGTGGGAAGTACCCGCCCAATCAAAAATCCCCGACGACGAAAAATATTCTAAATATTCGTTTAATTTGTATACCAAGTTTCGTCTAGATCGGTTGAGATAGGTGGGCATCCGTTCATCTCGAACGAAATTTGTTCTTTAAAAAATTCATTTTTGAGAGAGATGGTTCGATGACAGTAGTACAGTACATATATAGTCTTACTATATATGTACTTATATAGTCTTACTATATATGTACTTATATAGTCTTACTATATATGTACTTATATAGTCTTACTATATATGTACTTATATAGTCTTACTATATATGTACTTATATAGTCTTACTATATATGTACTTATATAGTCTTACTATAGTATATGTACTGTGACATTAGGTAGGCAGGGATGTTAAGGATATGAAATTTTGAATATGGATACAGAGATACAAATAATATTATACTGGTTTCGGATACGGTTACGGATATGAAATTTTTAAGATAAAAAAGATTCATCTAGGCATTTAGACTCCGCCTCTATCCGAAATTATCCGAAACTTTTATATCGAATTCGGTTTCGATTATCGTTTTTTTTTTTTTAAATAATTTCGGTTACGGCATGCCGGTCGCACTCCGCAACAACAAGACAGAAACTGCTAGAGGAACAATTATGGACGTTAAAATTAATTATAATGTGTCCTGGTCAGATCACTTTCCAGTGGAATTAATATGTGATTTAAATAATTTGTTGCTAAAAAGTAATATTAATAGACATGTGCTTAGCACTGTGGTTTGGGGGGAAAGAGACAAGTCACAGATAAATAACTATTGGCATCAATGTAATGTCAATCTACGGGAGATAGATTCTATGGTAGTTTCAGCGTGATATGAAAGAACACATATCACGCTGAAACTACCGGACGGATTTTGATGTCACTTGGCACAGTCGAAGTTTATGTGTTTATGTGTTAAACTTATAGATACTTTTTATCCCGAAAAAAAAAAGGTTTCCTGCGGGATAGGGGTCAAAGTTATGTTAATTTAGAAGTATAATAAAATACATCGTTTATAAAACGGTACCGTACTTTCGACCTTCCATCCACAAAGCAGAGTGGCACAATGGGAGAATGCTGGGCTATAATGCTTGACTATAATCGAATCCACGCACTTCTAGAAATATTTTGCTCCATATTCATAAGAATTTACATATTTTATGCGTTATTTTTACATTTTTAACCGACTTCAA
Source organism: Alsophila aescularia (assembly GCA_946251855.1). Lineage (NCBI taxonomy): Eukaryota > Metazoa > Arthropoda > Insecta > Lepidoptera > Geometridae > Alsophila > Alsophila aescularia. Next base: position 11,684,853 of record OX276377.1, on the reverse strand, counting down.
GAGGAGGTTCTCAATTCGACCCATATGTATTTTTTTTGTATGTATGTTACGTAATATCTCCGGCAATTGTGGATCGATTTAAAAAAAAAAATTTTTAATGGATTGTACCTCAGGAGTAGTCCCCTTAAAATTTCATGAAAATATTCCAACTTTAAGGGTGGAAAATTAGGGGATGACTTAATTTTATTAACTTTTACCCACTTTATGACGCGATATCTCCGTCAAATGTGGGTCAATTTTGAAGTTTTTTTTTATCGTATAGGATATGCTTTAGGTATGGTCCCACCATATATATAATTTGGTGAAGATCTGATGAAGACCTTCGGAGATACAAAGGAACTTCTCAATGGATAACAGCAAGTCGTGACTGCTGTAATTGCATGTTCATGTATTGTCACGCCACTCAAAATAAGGGAAACAAAATGAACTTTAAAAAAAAGTCCCAATTTTCTTAAATCTAACCAAATTAACGGCACAGATTTCCATAACTGTTTCCCACATAAGATTATTTTATTCTTTTTGGAATCAGTTTTTACTTTTTTTAATTTTATTTTTTCTAGATATTTTTTAAGGCTGCTGTAATTTCCTGAAGTGAACCGTCAAGTTTTGTTTGAAAACAAGCAGATAAACCTATACAGGCAACCGGGCGTTTGTTATAATTATCATGTGATATTGATATTTTTTAACGTCACTTTACGTTTAACGTTTTTTATGACGTTACTGGCCGAGCTGACATCGGGTATACTTTCGAATTTAGGATTACGCGCGGCGTATTTCGAAAATATACCCCCACACAATGCTACCGCAACACATAGATTTCCGTCAACAACCTTCAGTGTTGTATTGACATGACCGCAACTGAAGTCGGGTCGCAACTGAGGTTGCTAATACAGATAGGTTCTCAAGGAACCACGTATAAAGGGCTACTTTATAAAGACTTTTGGTCCTGAAATAACACGCATGAGTTACATTTAAATGATCAAACCATGCGAACAAAGGCGCGGGTACAGCTAGTTATATAATAAAACTTATAGACTTATAGTAGGTACCTACTTATAGTGGTACTTCTGAATTGGACTGTAACTTTCACTTTGTACTTTTTGTTTTAACTTTGTATGAACTTGTATTTCTGAATAAATTTATTATTATTTTAACTATAAACCGGAATTCTTGAATACCAACTCCAAACAAAACAAACTTAACTAATCCATATTATATACAAAATTCTAAACTAAGATCCTAAAATTACTTTCGCTAAGTAGGTACCTATGTACTTTTTTATCTCAACCAGTAAACTCTAATAATATCTACCTAATACCTAACTACGAACTTCAAATGAAACAAACAAACAATTCTAAACCAAACCAACCAACGAATCTAATTATACAACCTAAAATACTTTCGATAAATTACTCTCTCGCTGACCTGTGCTCTGTGCCTTGCCTTGCTGTTTCGGCCGGCGGCCGGCCACGTCACCAACTATTATATATTCTGTGGCGGCACGCAGTCAGTTGCGCACGCGTCGCGCGGGCGGTCCCATATATTAATGGTATGACGGGAAATAAAACTACAACATACTACTACTTTTGCTACTGCACTTAGCATAATAAAAACATTTTATTATATTATATTTATTACTTCAATATTAACATAACTTTGGACCCCTACTTTTAATACAGCAATAACTTTGGACCCCTACTTTTAATACAGCAATAAGTAAGAAAAAGTCAGCAAAAAGATAATTTAAAAAATAATGTCAAGTGTACTTAAAATAACCTACTAAGAAAAACATTTTTTAAATTCATGTCTGTCTGTATGTTTGTTTCTTCGCGTATCACGTAAAAACTATTGGACCGATTGTGATGCGGTCATTGTTGGTCCTTGATGGTTTGACTTAAAAACTGGTGTACTTGGTATCTCAAAGCCGAACGATCGATCTGAGTAGAAGCCGAACAATCGATTAAATCTTTTTGACGGCTGAAGGAATTTTGATCAAATGATGGTACGAGTATATTGGTATTTTAGGTCTTGGAATAGTACATGAGTACTTTTACCTAGAGAAATGACCACGCGTGCGAAACCACGGGTACAGCTTGTTATTAATAATATTATTTTTATCAATATAAGAAATGAGATGAACTAAATTTACCTTTTTTAATAAATATGGCCACGGCTTTGCACGGGTATAGCGCTCACACCGCGGCAATATTCTTACTTTTTGCATATTTATACCTGTCGTAACCACTAAAAACAAAATATTTTTCCAAAAAAAAAAAAACACTTCATAATAAAAATGTTATTTTGTAAACAACTACTAAAAATAATAAAATAATTACAATTGAGCCAGAACAGTATCACTTTTTCGAAATTACCAACGTCATTCAGCATCTTTGGACGTCCTTAAATTGTTCAAAATTTACATACAATGTAGTCCTAAGCATTACAACACAGTGAATTAAATTAAAGCTTGTTTAATGCTACTAAACCAATTTTGATGAAATTTATACAGTTCCACACTAGAGGTCTTCTTACTCAAGTAAAAACAATCATCTAATTCGGTTCAGAAATCCCAAGATATAAGAGAACATAAACTATAAAACAAATTGATTTTCTAATAAAACTACTGAACCAATTTTGATGAAATTTATATGGGACCACACGGAAAGTTTACCCTTTTGAATAAAAAAAACAACCATCTAAATTGGTTCAGTAATCTTAGAGATAAACACAAAACAAAGGCAATATAATATAATCCTGCAAGGTGCAATCATTTGTGTGATGAGCAGAAATGTTTGTTTCCGAGTCATGGATGTTATAATATTCGTATCTATGTATGTGTATCCGTTATCTAGTACCCATAGTACAGGATACCCTAGTTTGGGCTAGGTAATTGGTGTGGAATTGTCCCGAATATATTTATTTATTTAAAAAAAAAAATATAGACAAAAAATCGAATGGATTTATTCAACAAAACTGTTTATTCTCGAAAAACTGCAGAACCAATTTTGATACAATTTATATGGGACCATTTGGAAACTATACCCTTTCAAACAAAAAAAAAAAAAACATATATACATACATACATACATACATACATACATACAGCCGAACATATAACCGTCTCCTTTTGTGAAGTCGATTAAAAATACGCCAGTAAGCATAATTCAAAATCTTCAGCAGCAACGACGTGGTGTTTTTTGACCATAGACAACTGCATTACTACTCACGTACTTGACAGACTGTTATTAGTTAAAAGAAAATAGGTCCCACGTTACTCGCTGATAATGTAGCTTTAGAGAGGTGAAAGAATTTTTAAATCGGTTCAGTATTTTTTGAGTTTATCCATTACAAACAAAACAAGCATACAAAAAACAAATTCTTCCTCCTTATAATATTAGTTTAGATATTTGGAAAACAAAAACATAATTACAATTAATAATTTACAAAAATATTAATTGAAAAATTAAAAAAAAAAAAAAAAAAATATTTTTAATTTTATTAAAATTATTATTTTTATTTTTTTCAATTATTAATTATTTTTTATATTATTATTTTATATTTGGCCTATTGTATTCATCATGTCCAATTTTAACTCTGTTGATTAAGGCTGTTTGTTTTCCATAAGTGTAAAATAAAATAAAATAAACTTCCAAAAAATCAATATTGATTGAGGACCTGAAATTGATCATCATTTTATTTTATGAGGAATGCAAGAAATCTATTTGGTTTGTTACCACCGTCATATGTGTAATTATTGAAACAGTTGCCAAAGTGTTTGACAGTATTATCGCTATTTATCTTATTTACTGATTTTCCCATTAATTAGGACAAAAGGGCTACAGGTGTAGCCCGCCAACTTCATTGACGATTTATTCCGACATCCGTGTGCCGTGGGTGGGGGTCGACATGCAACTAGGGGGAGCGGGGATGAGTACTCGAGGGATACACGAGAAGACAGTGACTAGGCAACATAATGTAGTCCACGCTGCACGCGTGCAGTCTAGTGTTAACGAAGTGTCATTTGTAATTTAATGTCAAGGAAAGTGTTAGGCAAGTTGCACCCTGCATGGAGAATCGTCTGTGGATCGGTTAAATTAGTCAGAGTACGTTATTTTTGCTACATACCAACTCATTTTACCTCTTTTTATTTGAGTATAAAAGTAACTTGTGATCTTGAAACACAGAGTCCGGTAAAATATTGGGACATAAAGTGTAACTACCTCTTCTTTATACTTAGTTAAAGGTTTCGTTCTTAGGAAACAGGGGTCTACTTTGAAAAAAACCCCTGTTTACTATAGATTTTTGAAACAGTAGTCAGTCAAAAAGATTTATGTAAAAAAACTGGTCTCAATCAACTATTGGCCATAGACCCTGTAACGATATTATTGTGTTGTTATTCTTCAGCTTTTTAAGCTAGACGTTATAAAGTTGCTAGGTTAATTACTATTGTTGCAAAATTTTGCGTTAAGATTGGGAAAGGAAAATTAGACCACGAAGCATGACTTGAACCTGCGACCTCCGGAATGCCGCTCCGTCACTCTTGCAATTGAGCTAATGGTTCTGAACTGTTTTCGGTCAGCGTTCGTTTTCCGTGTTTAGATGACATGTTGCTAGGAGTTGTTAGGTTATTGTTAGGAAAATCGAATTTATGCCCTTAACCATAGGGTCGTTTTCATTCAGTTTGGAAAGGATTGGTAGTGTCAAAAGTTGCTAAAAGGGCAAAAATGTTGAAAAAAATGTCATCTCTTTGACATTTTTTTCAACATTTTTGTCATTGAGTGAGCACTTAACTCACTTTTAACTATTTATATTTATTGGGGTGTTTGCAAGCCTAGCAATATGAATGTTTTTTATTTCCAAAACTATGTGGATTGAGTGAGCACATATCACAATTTATAACTCAAATACGTATCATGATAATGTTTCGTTTTGTATGTTACGAAATCCTATTGAATATTATCTAAAACTAGACATATAATTTAATTCTATAGTTGGTAAGTAGAAAATCGGCCCTTCTGAAAATGGTGGATTGAGTGAGCACAATTAATTATTTGTAAATGTTTCAATAAGGCACTAGGCGACCTGTAACTAAAGACCATAACTACGCAGATTTAACTAGTACACAAGGTTTCTGTGTAAACTTAATACATTTGCATATCTCGCCGGTCCTCTGTGAGAACTGAGTGAGCCCACATTCAATGATTTATGATTTATTTTATCTTTTTACAAATAGATATATTGGTTTTACAATTACTTCAGAGCTTTTACTACATAACTTATTTTATTTATAAAAAAAACAGAAGGTGCTCACTCAATGCACACGCACACTAGAAATTTAATAGCAAAGTCAAATTCAATGCATTTATTGTAATAGCCCAAATAATAGCACTTTTACAAGGGACTGTTACTTATTTTTAATAGGATTCCTTGAGGCAGTTTGTCTCTAGAGACAGAAGTCAATCTTGAAACACTCGTGTGGCATAATGACATGAAATCCAGGGTAGACAAATAGATAAACTCTTTATTGAACACCACAGTACAAAGAAAAATAAATAAATATATATATATATTAATACAAACTTAACCATAAATGTCACAATGTATTATCGTCCAGAGCGATCTCTTCCAGGCAACCATGTACGGAGACAGTGGGGGTACCGCCGTGGACGGATGCGTTGAGGAGAAGCACATACACGTAGAAGGGAACCTTCAGAAGTCGGTAAATGGTGCACGGCTTCCGTACGAATTTTATTATTATTATTATAATCTACGACTATAAAGGTTATCGCCCGGCACCGTAACGGCATCGCCTTGCCACGGGATAAGCTAGTGAACAGCTTGCGGCAAGTGGTCAACTCGCCTTCACCACCGCGCTAGTTGTTGGTCCTGGTATTGAATAAAAAATGTGTCCCTCCTGTGTAAGGTACGTACACTGGCACTGTCATTTTTCCCCGTGGCACAGAATAAATAATAGTACAACCCCGTGGTCCAAAAATTGTACAGCGCGTGGGTCGATTAGACCTGTTTTATTTTTTCTTTTCAATTTTAATTTAGGGTGAAGCTCTTCAGCTAGAAATTATAATAAGTTTTTTTTTATTAAAATGATCTAGGCAAACTAAATCAATTGTGACTAAAGTAAGGTGTACGGATTGCAGTACAGTCGCAGAATAAATAATAGTACAAATGTACAGTGCAGTCGACGAAAGTGAGTGCTCGGATGATGTAATCTACTCTTACTTATACTCTATACTTATAATAAAGCAATAGGAACGAAATAGTCTGGTAAGGTACTTAAAATAAGCAACTGAACAAGAATATAACATTTTAAAAATCTTGTCTATCTATTTGTCTGTTTGTTAGTTTGTCTGTATGTTTGTTTGCACATCACGGAAAATATACTGGACCGATTGCGATGCAGTTTTCGCTGTTGGATAGCTTAGGGTTTGACTTAAAAACTGGGATACTTGGTACCTCAACCTCAATCCAATGAGTAGAAGCCGAGCAATCGATTAACATATTTTTGACGGTTGAAGAAGTTTTGATCAAATGTTGATGGATAGATAGATAGATAGATAGATAGATAGAGAACTCTTTATTGCACACCAAAAATTTACAAATACAAATGAACTTAAACTAATACATATTATTGTATACTGGGCGGTCTTATCGCTAAAAAGCGATCTCTTCCAGACAACCTTTGGATGCAGAGGAAATAAATACGACAACAGACGGTGGTGTACTCATAGGTATCATAAAAATATGCTAATTAAACTAAAATAAATTATATAAATAATAAGAATACATACCAATACAATAAAATAAATATCTAATAATATATATCAAATACCATACATAACATAAAATTTATAAAATACATATGGATCAATAATAAATACATTTATATCAATGTCATATATTCATAAAGTTAATTCAAGACAAACAATGACAAGAAAAAAACAGGGGAAGTGAAATCAGATTTCAAGATATAGTGTTTTAACTTGGTATTTTAGGTCCTGGGGGAGTACTTTTAACCTTGAGAAATGTCCACGCGTGCGAAGCCGCGAGCATCAGCTAGTACGTACATATATATCGATGCGCGAGGCAAGATGTCTGACGGTCGACAATGACGACATCGCCCGATTCCTCTAGCGACACTTGCCGCGGCACATTTGTCTCTGTCGCCTAGTGAATGCGAAGCTTAAGCCACGCTGACGTGTTGTAACTGTTGTCCTGCCGTCAGTCACCCACCAGTTTTGCTAGCTTCTCTCAATCAATTCCACTCGTCTAACATCCAGACACGGCTAGCCCCAAGACGTCTGATCGTCTAACAGACATTCGGAGCAATTTAGCAAATTGGGAAGCTCTCCTTTTTATACGGCAATTATGTAAATGGCAGGATTATCCAACGTAGGCGGCGCTTGGGGCCACACCTCTCCCCTTTCGTCCCGGGGGCCTCAGACACCCAACGACCTGAGCAACGTGATTAATCGAGGAATAGCAGACCCCCCTTAAACACTCCAAGTGTCAGTGATTTATTTGATTGAGAAGTCTTTTCCGGATATCCATTAACGGCTTATTCGTTCCGTTTTGTTTCGGTCGGCGCTTAAGTTCTTGTTAATTGATGGCTGTTGATAAATGCGGGATGATAAATGGATTTGTATCGAATTCTATTATTTTTCTCGTTAGAAAGAAACAGAGTAGTCTATCTGTTGGTCCCATAGTTTCATTGCAAGTCAATGTTTGGTCCACAGTTACATTGATAGTTTTTGAAAGGAGACCGGCGGCGGCAGGGCCCAACCATATAAAAACAAATACTAAACAATATATGTAACTAAAGGACATGGCCAGTTTTTGCCTAGAACGTACTTTGACTGCAGGTAATTATTAATATTCACAAAAAATATATAGAAATTACGGCATGTGTTATGTATGTCTAAAACTCCAGGCTTTAAAGGGCTGCTATTAAAAGTAATTAAATTGTTCTATCTGAAAATCAACGACATTTTGAATGTCTTACTTTCCGTTCAACGAAATGTATGTACGATGATAAATAAACTTATAAATGAAAAATGAATCAATAATTAAAGTGAATGCACATAATGTTTATTAAAAATAATATTGTAAATTGCAACATTTTTTGACTTGATTATTTGTTTGTTATTTCATTCTTACAAATAATTCAATATTATTTTGCTTTTCACTTAGCAAAATCGGACTACGAGAAATATCAGACAAATGTCACATCACACTATGTCATGTAACTTGTGAATACTTTTTTGCATTTTGTAGTTATCGAAGAGAATATGATCACTACGTTTTAGTAGTTATCACAAGTAGTTATTCATTGACTCCGTTGCGCTTGCATTCTTGTGTATGGTACACCATATAATTCTGATCTTGTTAGTGCATTATAAAACCGATAACCTTCGCTTTTCTCCCGGACTGATTTCTTCTACAAATATATCTTTACCATCGTTCGTTACTACGACTCATTTTTGCTCACATTTTGGATAAATATTTATGTGACTGATTTGATTGAGGTGTATCTACTGCAGCATAGCCACATGATAGCCACGCAACGTTTGCGAAAGTATAATGTATCCTCACTATCAACGAATTTACTTACGAAGCTCACACGATGGCTATCAATTGAGGTAAGTATGTAAAAATGAATTTTGAGTGGGCTATGTAAAGATTTTATCTAAAAATAGTAATTATTCAATGAAACACTCTATAATTCAAAAGATTTTCTCAAAACAAATTCAAATGGAGTGCCTGAGAGCCTCTATAGCTATTTCTAAGTGTTTCAACTTGTAAAAAAGTATCTTGTCATTATCTTTAAAACTATAAGTTCTTGAGAGATGTTGCTCATTTGCAATTAGTAATAGGGTAATCTTCAATACAAATAACATTAAATTATTGATGAACATGAACTTTTAATAACTAGGCAGAAAGCGCTAGCAAAACGGGCCGTGTCCTTTGACCCAAAAAACAAACAGGGCAAACTAAATAAAACCGTTTAAAAAAGTTGGACATTCAAACACATTTTTCAAATCTATAGGAATATATTATTAAACGTATTATTTTGAGATGAAGCAGTGATGGATATACCTCCAGACCTCCCTTCCAAACAAATAATAATCAGGTTCAGAATTATTTGATATAATAGGAATGAAATCACACACACGCATACACGCTCACGCACACAAAACACGCTCAAATTGAGGACCGCAATTGGAAGTCGGTTAAAAAAAATCTTTGTTGAAATATGACATACTAAGCGCAAGCGCGAAGCAAAATAACATTAATATAATTTATTCTGTGATATAACGCCATATTATAAGTTACTCAAATAAGTACCTAATACTTACTCATTTATCATTGTTGTGCCCACTTATGTTGAATGACCGAATGGTATAAATAAACGAAGCGTCATAATTATACATACCTATTACCGCAAATAAACAAGCAATAACTCGTAATTAAATAACATGATGCAATTTTTAATCACAAACGTTAACAAACAAGTAACGAAATACACAACCTTGAAAAATATAACATTTATTTACACAAATATTTTAAAGAGGAATGATTTGATTATTTGTTTGTTTGTAATGGATAAACTCAAAAAATACAGACCCGATTTTAAAAATTCTTTCACATAAAGAAAGCTAAATTATCAGGGAGTAAAAGCATTTTATTTTTCAAAAAATTTGTGTTCCCTTCGAAAATTGCAATAATGAAACCCGAGGTATTAAATTTTGCAAACAAACTCGATTACTTTGTATCACAGACCAAAGAGTATATAAATACTACTTATGATCACAAACTAAGAAGGAGATACGGGTCTTTGTATATGGAACGTTGCCATGGAAACGAAATTACAGAACATTTAATAATCATTGACGTAGGAAATGCTCTATGCTAATAATACACGAAATAGTAACCGTAATTCAACCTCCTTGCGTTAAACAGAATAATACTATAGACGAAATGGTACGTGAGTATAAACATATTGTGTAAAAAATTGTTGTTGTTCTATTTGTCCAAATAAAGTACCTACTAATTTTATCTTTCTATATATCTACCCGTGCGAAGCCGGGGCGGGTCGCTAGTTATTGATAAAAGGAGAAGAAAATAAATAATAGTATAAAAAAATAAAAAACACGCTTTATATAGAAAACCAAACTAAAAAATAGAAAATAAATTTTAATAGTGTAAATAAGAAAAAAATGATTTATTTCAAAAAAATCGTGGCGTGCATGGGGCAATAGTTATAAATATTTCACCCCACGCTATTCAAAATTTTTAAAATTTATTTTCTATTTTTTAGTTGGGTTTTCTAGTTTTTTTTAATCTATTATTTATTTTCTACTTTTTTTTTCGGTTTTTTGCATTGTCATCGGTCTTTGACAGGTGTGCAAAATTTGAATGAAATCTGACCGTTTAAAGTGGGTCAAAATAGCGTCCAAAGGAGTCGGTTACAAACATACAAACAAACATACAAGTGAAGTTAATATAAAGCGTATAAAAACTACTCACTAGCTGTGCCCGCGGCTTTGTCCGCGTGGTCAATTTTCTGGGATAAAAGGATCCTGTGTTATTCCAGAACCAAAAGTACCAAAATCATCAAACTTCGTACAGACTTCAAACGTGTTTCTTTTCGATTGCTCGAATTCTACTCATCAGATTGAGATACCAAGTACACCAGTTTTTAAGTCACCCTAAGCTATCCAACAGCAAAACCGCATCGCAATCGGTCCAGTAGTTTTACGTAATGCGCGAACAAACATACAGACAAACAAACAGAAAGACACGATTTAAAAATATGTATAATATTCTTGTTCAGTAGCTTATTTTAAGTACCTATATACCATTTATTTTTAATTATCTTCTTTGTACAGACTTTTTCGTTCCATTGCTTTATTATAAGTATAGGTAAGATTTACCCAGTACCCCAATTATTATACTGATGTCCCTTGAGAGCCGGGGGCAATGTCACGGCAGGATATAGCTGAACCTTGTGACCGATTTCTGTTACTTTAGTTAGAGCACTGGCTGCTCCCCACGTGTTTGCCCACTGTAGATCCTGGCCCCAAATCGAGAGATGAAATTAAACTGTTTTAGAATAATACAAGAATGAAGTATATGCAGAAGTGATATCTATGTTAATGCTAAGTTGTGAATCAATCACTGTTATTTTATGCGATCATGAAAATACCTCGGTGCATACTCTTTGCCAGCAAAATATATGTTTATTTGAAAGAAAGAAAGAAAGAAAATAGTTTTAATTGGCACAACAAATAAAATATACAAAAACATAATTAGTTCCTAGTAATACAAAATTGAGTTGACGGCACGCACTCATCGCTTACTGAATGCATCTACATACGTTATGTTTTAATTTAAGTTAGCTTGCACAATGTACGTACAGCCTCTATAACATTTTCCGTGATAAAAAAAAAATCGTCAAGATCAGCTCAGCCGCTTAGTCGTGAAAAGATAACAAACAGATAGGACACAGAGTTAGTTACGCATACTCTTGTGACTAGCTACGCCCCACGGCTTTGCACGCGTGGAAACTTGGTCTGGTATAAAAGTGTCCCATGCTTGGCTCTCCTTCAGTGTACAGCATCTACATACAAAATTTCATCAAACCGAATTTGATTTGACAAATACAACGATAAGAAAAAACTGGCGGGAATTTTGTATTTTCCAAATAGATCCACTACATGCCCACCACATTTGGCTATCCCTCTACCAAACACTGTATATTAGTAGTAATTTCATTAATTCGATAAACATAAAAAGCAAATTCTTCCATCTCTACGTCCAGCAGTGGACAGATAAAGGCTGATGATGATGATGATGATGAATAAAAATGCCATATTGTCCTCTGTGCCACATTGACTGCTTATCACATCGATAATAAATATATATATATATATCCCATACCGAACGGTGATCTCCGCAGCCGCAGGCGTTAAAATTAATCAAAGTGTAGTGTGTAAGTGTACCTATTTGTGGTGATATATATCTAACTAAGACATTATTCTTATAACAGATTCTACGGACAAGTCGCCAAACGCGGGCGGTAACGGCGGCGGCAAGCAGAGGCGATCTCGCACCAACTTCACGCTGGAACAGCTGGGCGAGTTGGAGCGACTGTTCGACGAAACGCACTACCCGGATGCCTTCATGAGGGAAGAGCTCAGCCAACGACTGGGACTCAGCGAGGCTAGAGTTCAGGTAAACTGGTTCTATTAACCTTGAATCACCAGAGCCTAGCCCATCACTTTCATGCTGGAACAGCTACAGCGACTGTTCGACGAGACGCACTACCCGGACGCCTTCATGAGGGAAGAACTCAGCCAACGACTGAGACTCAGCGAGGCTAGAGTTCAGGTAAACTGGTTCTGATAATCTTGAATCGTCAGAGAGGCTGGCGCACCATCTTCATGCTGGAACTGCTAGAGCCACTGTTCGACGAGACGCACTACCCGGATGCCTTCATGAGGGAAGAGCTCAGCCAACGACTGGGACTCAGCGAGGCTAGAGTTCAGGTAAACTGGTTCTATTAACCTTGAATCATCAGAGCCTAGCCCACCACTTTCATGCTGGAACAGCTAGAGCCACTGTTCGACGGGACGCACTACCCGGACGCCTTCATGAGGGAAGAACTCAGCCAACGACTGAGACTCAGCGAGGCTAGAGTTCAGGTAAACTAGTTCTGATAACCTTGAATCATCAGAAAAGCTGGCGCACCACCTTCATGCTGGAACTGCTAGAGCCACTGTTCGACGGGACGTAGGTTTGACACCTTAATGAAGTGATAATTAACCCACCAGTATACTTGATAAGTATTTATATACTGGATTAGTATGACTCATATTAAGCGCAGCCGCAAACAGGCACCTTATCATCTTTACAGTGATTGATAGGTATGATTAAAATTGAAGGGTGAATATCATCAGAACTTTGCAACTGCATAAAACATAAAGTATTTATTTATTTAGATGGAAAACAAACAGCTGCTTATTGGTTACATAGTTTGATGACAATGGGCATAAGAGAGCCTTAAACAGTTTTCACTCATACAATATTAAAAGACTTACACGAAAGTGACCGCTGTTAATAAGTAACAAAATAAGTACAACAACTATAAAAACGAAGCCACATAATTTTGCCGACAAATTAAACAAAACAAGTCGATAGGGATAAGTAATTCTTAATAATAATACATTTGTAAATATTTGCCTAGACATAAACAGATCTACATGTTCAGAAATTAGAATTGAAAAGTCTGATAGTATGTAAGAAAAACGAATTATGGCGCCAGTAGAGACACACGAAGGACTTTAGAGTTTAAGATCTAGACGTACCTACTTTACGGAATTACTTCGATGCAGTATTCGATCCGCGATTCTGGAATACCATTCAATCCTAAATAAGGTTTTCGTGGTCTTACGTAAAGTAGTAATTCTTCGCTTACTTTGTTTTTTTGTCGCGGGATTCTACTTAATACCTACCCTTCACATAACACACATCAACACGGACCATCCAGTCTCCATTCCCAATTATCACATACAATATTAATTAAGCAACAGCACCCTGCGATCCGTTTTCATTCTCGAGACCCCTACTCATTACTAATGCACGTAATTAGCTGCTGTAGCCCAACAAGTGCCAGTTTAGAGGCGATAAATCTCGATTGCTCGATATATCTCGATTAGAACCTTATTACACTCGAATTCACTCGATTGGCGTTAAGTGCCTGGTGGTAGGGGACGGTCGGTGCATTGGAATAAAAACGCTTGACCTCTGTGTCTTAACTAGTGTCAAATGACGTCGCATTAGTGAACTGAGTGATCAGATTTATTGAAATGTTTCGATTTTACTTTAGTACTAAACACGTAAATGAAATACCCCCATTGTTGAATACCGAAGCCAGTGATTAACATTTAGGCTAACGAGATGCTTCTTTCCGATCTATGATGGCATGTTCTTAATTCTACGTATTAGAAATAACAATTAATAGTATCGTACTCCAACAAATTTATGATTCCCTGGTACATTTCGACAAAAATAAACATGATTTAACGAATATTGAGTGTTCTCTCAAAAAAATTAAGTGGTGGTGGTGGACAAGCAGCATGGCTAGTTTTGATATCTACCACAGGTGGACAAAGCAACTCATTTCGATCCCCGTTCCGCCAGACAACGGGAAAATGAATCAATAAAGATCGAATAATAATATAATATACATACATAATAACAAACAAACTCTACAAACTAAATAATACGTACACATATAATAAGTATATACATATATAAGTTTAATGGTCGGTACTAAAATTATACAATAAAATAGACAACAATAATAGCTACAAAGTAAATAATCAACTAGAAACTTCTGATAAATAAAAGATTTCAACTATTGACTTGAATGTCGGCAGAGCTTGTGTTCGTCTTATTGGAAGAGGAAGGGCGTTCCTTAGACAAAAACCAACAAAATAACAATATCTAACTCATCATCATCATTATCAGCCAGTGTAAGTCCACTGCTGGACATAGGCCCCTCCCAAAGCACGCTACTAAGCCCGATCTTCGGCTCTTCTTTTTTAACTGCTGCCAGCCACTTTGCGTATATCGTCGCTCCACCTAGCTGCAGGCTGCAGGGCGCCATACACTACGTTTACCGAGTCGCGGTCTCCACTCAAGAATACGTCTAACCCCAACGGTTATCAGTCCTTTGACAGATATGACTAGCCCACTGCCACTTCAGCTTACTAATCCTAAGGGCTATGTCGACAACTTTGGTTCTCTGCCGGATCGCCTCATTCCGGATAATATCTTTCAGAGAAACTCCAAGCATAGCCCTTTCCATAGCCCGCTGAGCGACCTTAAATTGGTGGACTAGTCGTATTAATTAATTCTTTGATCACATTCTAACAATTAACAAATACGAATGTTGTTTTGGACGATAACAAAATCAAATTCCTTCCAAAACCGTTCAACAAGAAATAAGCAAAAAAAAACAGAACTTTTGGCGATTACGTTGAATAATATCACACACTGTATTTTTCTTCCACGCCTCTCTACTCTTCGTTATAACAGGATCAGCATTTAGTAATATTTTATTAAACCGAATCCTAAACTACACGACAAACAACCAAATTATATTAAGCTAATACAATCTCATTACATAAAGAGTCGGGGGTGTGTTTGTTTGTCATTTAGTCGTATTGTCTTATGTAATCAGCACTAATGAATGTGTCCCTAGATTGAGCGACCGCTCGGATACAGGCCTGTTTACCTACCGTATAGGCTTATAATATAACAAGCTGTTGCGTGCGATTTCATCTTCGCGAACAGTTTATCACGATAAAAAGTATCCTATTTCCTCCACAAGGGTTAAAACTATCTCTATACCAAACTTAATCAACAGCAGTTCAGCCGGAAAGTCGTGAAAAGATAATAGACAAACAGTAAGACAGAACTGCTTTCGATTTTATAAAAGTTGTATGATACACGTTATTGCATATTATTATATTTGCAGTACGAACAAGTGTTCCAAGTTACTTAGCGTCTCTGAAGCAAATAGTCAGTAGGAACCCAGCAGTATTGCAATTACTGTTGGTACAGTACTTAGGTACCTATTTAAAATCTCACATAATAGTTTACTTACTATTGGGTTATGCCTCGGTGTGGACTCTATACAGATTTTTATTTTAGAATCACTGGTAGAAATCTGTTTTTTTTTTAAATGAAATCAAATGTTTTTACTGCAGAAACTGTGCTATAATGCGTGGTTATATACAATATTGTTTGTATCAACAAATTGTCCATCTAAGGATGTGCAATATTTATAATAATAACATGCACATTAATGTACAATAATAGATAGGTATTTAATTTCAATACTTATTTGAATTATTAAATATCAAACAAAATCAATAATATAGAAGAATATTTTTTAATACATGTTATTTTTATATAATAATCAATTTAGCATTTAATCAATTTGTCATAGAAATATTTTCCAGCTAGCCACATAAACAGCTTTGTCTTAAATTCCTTTTTTGGTAATTCTCTGAGGTCTCTAGGTATTTTATTAAATATTTTACAGTCATAACAAATTGTTGTTATATAGACATTCAAGAAGGTTTAAAAAAAGACAGAATCCATAGCTCCAAACAGAAAGTGAAGCACCCATTATATGCCGATCCGCTAGTACGCCACACACATACTCGTACTTACACCACGCTAAGCCTATCCGCCACATCGCAGCAAGATCTCGACCTTTTTAGTCGTGTTAAAAAAGTATGTATGTCTTTTGTGATGAAATTGTGTATCATCCACAAATTATCCACTCACGCAAACATACGCAACCGCCATTTGACTCACTCTTTTGTTTAGCGTTATTTAAACGTTCTCGTAGACACTATTAAAGAGGGTAAATGAAATGCTGTTTTATTTTGCATTTTTTTGGGACATTCGCAAACAAATTTCAGATATATCGTACGAATTTCCTATTGGTTTATATGTATATTTTAACATGTAGACCTCGAATGGGTACGAAATCATGACTGAATTCAATGCAGATGAAATTCTGCCTGCACCAAATAGGTCCATACTATTGCCCCATCATCCAATAGAACTTGTAACGCAATGCAATCAGCACGGTACGTGTGTCCCCAACCTAATGCGGTTACTATGTTTGTGCACCGTTCACTAGACCCACAGAGTAACTAATAGTATAAGTACTTGATCACGATGTACGACTACGTCAATGATGTATAGACATTAGGTACGATATAACGGACTGGGCGCTTATTCACTATGGCGCATGAAATTCCTTGCCGAACACGTGTGACGATTCCACGCAGATATCTTAACGCGGCGCGTAACGTGTCTTATTGGCAATAGAAAATAATGGCCCTGAAGTGAAGTAGTTGACAGTAAACGAAAAAGAAAATGTCTTGTTTAGTGATATTATGTCACTAGTGTTGCAAAAACACAATGTTTTTAATCTAAAAACTAAAAAAGAACATGTTTTAAATCATTTTTTCATAAGTATTTTATTTGTTATGTTTAAAAAAAGTTCTAAACATTATTTTAAACACCTTGTTTCCTCGAGCACGAGGCGGCGCTGACTCAATATTGCAAATATATTTGTTTAGATGATTTTTATGCTTGAAGAGTAACTCTTAAATTCCCGGTTGTCCTAATTATACCGCTCAAACCATGCTTGAACTTCAACGTGGCCATATATGTAATAATTTATTACACATATGATGTGGCTATGACAAGTACTTACAATTTAGTTTTTCAGTTTTCTTTTAGCGTGATGCTGGTCTTTATGCCGTGCCCTAGTAACAATGATGATTATGATGATGATGATTATGTCCTCCGTGATGTATCCTTGCAGGAAGCTTTGTGACGGTTCAATTACAATTAACTTCAATAAGTAATGTAAAGTAACTATTGAAACAAGACATAAGTTCAAAACTAAAACCCGACTATGCTCGTATACGGTTGGGTAAAAAATAGCCTATGACTCTTTTGCGATGAAGACGAATCGGTTGATACCTCGCTTGTCAAAATCATCGGACTAAGTTTTTAGTTTGAACCATTGGCGAAGGAAATGTCTAATAGGTTTGAACACGTACCCTTCCATGGCTTTACCATAGCCGGGCAAAAAAATAGTATATGGCACTTCATAGATGAAGACGAATAGATTGATACCTCGCTTGTTAAAATCGCTCCTAGTTCTTAGTTTGAATTCATAACCCTATCTTTGCTTCGCCTTACTGGGGTTGCACATATGACTCTCTATACCTGAAGACGAATCGAGTGATACCTTGCTTGTCAAAATCGGACCAATAGCGGCAACGGTACAGTGGAACATCCACATATAATTTATAGACTGTTAACTTCATTACCCTTCCCTTGCTTCGCTGTAGTCGGGTAATAAAACAATCATGTTTGTTATGTATGTTTTAAACATGGTTATAAAAAAATACTTTAAAGGGGATAGAACCTATATGGCATATCCACCGGCCGCCATTTTGTTTTTTTTTAATTTCCGCGTACAATGGAAGTAGTATTCGCGGGTTCGAATCCTGCAAGGTGCAATCATTTGTGTGATGAGCAGAAATATTTGTTTCCGAGTCATGGATGTAAATATTCTTATCTATGTATGTTTATCCGTTATCTAGTGCCCATAGCACAGGGTATCCTAGTTTGGGGCTAGATAATTGGTGTGGAAATGTCCCGTTTTAAAAAAAGAAAAAGAATGAAAAAAGTATATATGGGTAGGGGACACTTTTACAAACAAAAAATGACCAGTAATATATAACCCTAAAGTGTCACGTTCCCAAAATATTTGGAGGTAAAGATCGCCATATGAGGACAATTATAATGATTAAAAATGCAGTAATTACGTGTGTATACGCATTCCATTGTATGAATAGTTCCCAGTAGTAGTTGATTTTACTAATTAATTGAAGACAGTATTAATATTTACACGAAAAAGCCGCTTTAATTCATTACTTCATTTACTAAATCGCATCACAACGCAAAAAAAACGCTATTTTGTTTGTCAAAACATATACCTAATTCTATACCATAAATGGTAACGTTAAATAACTGGTGAAAACTAAAATAAAATACAGATGTTAAGTAATAATCGTTATTCTATCCCAGTCGCGCCTTGATAAAGGGCGTCACAGACGATTAAGATACTATAATATTTGATGTTACGATATCTGCATATAAAATATTATAGCATCTTAGGGTATCACACACGTCTAAAATACGATAATATATTGAAATTATTCATTCGCTCGCAGGCCGTCCTAGGTGCCACACGTATTTTTTCACCGCATTCTATATTTCATAAGATATGAGTAGTACGGTTTCACTATTATATTTATTAGATAGCTCACCAGACGACGATTATGATTTTGAATTTGATATGCAAATTGCATTAGCGCACTGTAAAAGGTGATCAATTTGGATAGAAAATCACATTAAATTTACAATAAGCCGCGGTGAATTTAATCTTCACGCAGATGTTTCTACAAAAAAAAAACAAACTTTAAGTAAACTTTTCTCGAAATTTATAATTTGATTAAGGAAGATTTAGTGAAACGAAATACGAACATGCGCGAGAGCATTTGTACAGAACAACGACTTGCAGTATGCTAAGAATCATCTCGTTTACCTCAGCTTTCAAACATAAAAAACCGCAGTTAAATCGGTCCATTCGTTCGAAAGCTACGATTTTCACCTCCCTTTTCTTTCTGACCTCCCCTTCCCTCTCCCTATATATCTAAGAACCATCTCGATCATATCAGCTTTCGAACAGAAAAAACCGCATCAAAATCGGTCCTTTCGTTTAGGAGCTACGATGCCACAGACACACACGCACACACACACACACTTAACACCCATCTCTTTGTTCAGGAGTTAAAAAAACCGTCACGAATACAAAACAGAGCAACCTGTAGAGTTTATTACGATATATTTTGTATCTTAAGATAGTATATTAATATATATTTTGTATCTTTTACGATATATTTCGTAACTTAAGATGACATCTTATAATAAATTCCATATCGCTCGATATCTTAAGATACTGTCAGATGCAAATATATATTATCTTCGCCGTTTGTGATGGTTCATATAAATTGTATAGCGAGTGATATTTTATCTTAAGATAAAATATCATCGTATCTTAGTCGTCTGTGACGCGCTTTAAACCTTTTGTTTGAAGTCACCGGTTCTCTTCAATTGTTTTGCCGGCGGCATAAGCTAAGACAGAAACTATAATTATGAACAACGAGTGCGAGTTAGAGAATATAGATGTTCCCTGGTGAAGATTATTTAACGTTACCAGTTATGGTATAGAACTAGGTATATACTTTGACAAACAAAATAGCGTTTTTTTTCCATGATGCAATTTAGTAAATTAAGTAACTAAATAAATCGTCTTTTTCGTGCAAATATTTATACTGTCTTTTAATAAATAGTAAAATCAACTACTACTGGGAAGTATTCATACAATGGAATGCACGTAATTACTGCATTTTTAACGATTGTAATTGTTCTCATATTTGTTACTTTACCTCCAAATATTTCGGGAACGTGACACTTTAAGGTAATATATTACTTGTTATTTTTTGTTTGTATAAGTGTACCCATATATACTACTTTCACCGAGCGCGGAAACTTAAAAAAATAATGGCGGCCGGTGGATACGCCAGCTTCCATACAGAAATGTTAGAACCCCTTTTGTTTTAAACAGGTTTGATTATTTTCCAGTGTTTTAAACATTGCCAACCCTGCATCTAACCAAACTGCAATCCGGCGGAGAACCAAAGTCACCGACATAGCTCAGAGGATTAGCAGGCTGAAGTGGCAGTGGGTTGGTCACATTTGTCGAAGAACGGACAACCGCTGGGGTAAAAGTGTTCTTGAGTGGAGACCACGGCTTGGCTAACGTAGTGTAGGACGCCCACTGGCCAGGTGGAGTGATGACCTGCAAAAGGCGGCTGGCAAAAACTGGATGAGAAGAGCCGAAAACCGGGCTCTGTGGAGTTCATTGGGAGAGGCCTATGTCCAGCAGTGGTCGGATACAGGCTGATGATGATGATGATGAATCCTGCATAGGGATTTGTAATATATGTTTAACTTAATTCATTAATAATAAAAATCGTTTTAGTTTTAAAACAAAAAACAGTAAAAGTGTCTTTTAGCCATTTGACTAAAACACAGCGCAGTACGCGAGACGTCACTGCTTTCAATTTCGGTTTGTTCCTGTTTGGCTTGCAATTATTTGTCTTGTTTTTGTACATAGTGACGTCATACGGTCGCCATAACAGCAATGGTCATTCTATCGTATTTGAATACTCTTTGGTTTTGGTACGATTCAATTTAACAACTCTCAAAAGTGTCAAAGTACATTAATTTTCTTTATATTTTTTTCATAAATAAAGTATACCCTACTGTGTGGTTCTGCACCCTATCTTTTTTTTATCAAGACAAAGCCCCAAACTAGGATACCTTGAACTAGGTACTGCACAATGGATAAACATACATAGATACAATTATTACATGACTCTGAAACAAACATTTCTGCTCATCACACAAATGGTTGCACCTTGCGGGATTGGAACTCGCAACCGTCTGACTTCTTAGTAAGGGTCACTAGCCACTAGGCCAAACAAACGTCAATTTTACGAAAATAATTACCTACCGTAGTGTACATTTTTTTATTATCGGGTTGTCTATTGTCATTGAGTGTCATTTAAAATCAATTCAATCCACAGATTCTATCATTATAATTGACCGTAGAGAGATTGATACTCTCTCTACGTAACTGACAGATCTCTTCTCTTCATAGTTCTTTCTTTCGATACGTAGCGAGGCAGGTGGATGAAGCTGCTCGTAGCTTCTTCGTAGATCCCCCTACGGTGATTTACGTAGCGCGGCAGTCGGAAAAGCTCTCCGTAGCTCTTTCGTAGTGCCTGCTACGGTAATTTACGAAGCACGACAGATAGAAAGGGCTCTTCGTGGCTCCCTCGTAGATCCTGCTACGGCAATTTACGTTTTTGTAGCGTTTGCTGTAAATATATATGTATTATATTAATCTATTTTTTACTCTTATTAAAATACTAGCTGTGCCCGCGGCTTTGCACGCGTGGTCTTTTCGCTGATTTAAGTAACTTAAGTGTTATCCCAGGACCAAAAGTACATACAAAATACAATATAACTTCTCAAAATTTCTTCAATATTTGTTCAGACATCAAATCGTTTTTGTTGATTGCTCACATTGTTGAAGTACACCGGAATTTAAGTCAGAACCTAAGCAATCCAACAAAAAACCGTATCGCAATCGGTTCAGTCGTTTTTACAAGATGACAAACAGACATACAGACAAGACTTTTAATAATGTTATATTCTTGTTTAGATTTTTTATATTCGTTTAAGTTTTTTAATTCTTTGTACAGACTTTTGCATCTTACTGCTTAATAATAAGTATACATTATCATTAAACCAAATGTTCTATTGCAGGTGTGGTTCCAGAATAGAAGAGCAAAATGCCGAAAACATGAAAGCCAAATGCACAAAGGTAATTTTGTTATTGAATTCAGCCTTGCTTAAAATATAAAGTTTTATAATATCTAGCTTACATAACATATATTTAAAAGTTTTTATTTAACTTGACTTGTATGTATCGATGTATCTATGTATTTGTCTTGGAACCTTGCAATTTAAATTTAGAGCACTTTCCGGTTAGCTATCTGGCTGAAACTTTCAGGGTAGCTCACAAACCGATGATAAAGCAATAAAAAATGAGGAAACGAGATAAAAAAACTTAAATGTGTATTAATGAAAAAAATATTATTAAACAAACAAAAACATTAATTAAAAAAGGTCATAAAACCTGTTATTTTATTTTATTTTTTAAATTATACTTATTTAGTTTATAAATGTATAGTCAGCTTCAATGAATATGTATTTTCTCGTCTATGATAATGTAACAAAATAATACAATAAATGATACAGCAACTCATTAGTAATTCATTCTGGTCGCACTGTTAATTATTACAAATGTTTATCTGCAGCTTTGCATTCAAATAAATTCGTTGTTTAATGTAGTCGAAAACTACAAATTGCAAATGATTCCGGCAAACTAGTTCAGCGAGTTGGCACCGCAGCTTAATAGTAATGAAGTTACTCGTGCGAGATCCTTGTAACACAAAATTACATACTACACTCTATTACGAAGCAATACGAGTTATAATACTCTTTTAAGTTTGGAAAAGAGTGCTCGCTATATATGTCGCTAGTTGCGGACATAATCCGTAAAGTTACACGTACATCAACTCACAAGTCAGCAAAATTACTGAGCATTTGAGACTTACTATACTGACAAAATGAGAACTATGCCAAAACTATGCTCCTGCCTTCGTCGGTGTTTCCAGCAAAATATAACCCAGGTATGTTCAAATCTAGAGTGAATAGGTATCTACTAGGTAAGCGTGCCACACTTTCGACCTCATCATCTTTTTCCATCAGAGAGATCGTGGTCAAACGATTGGCTAGTCCATCATAAAAAAAACTGCAAACCGCAGCTTGTCCGCGCGGTCTTTTTTCCGGGGTCATCATCATCAGCTGGTAAAGGTCCATTGCTAAAGATCCCTCTGAGAAGAGCTTTGCTTACTTGGTCTTGTCATACACAAAGCTTGGCAGGCGACTTGGTGATCGTAGTAGGTGGTTTGTTTGTCTGTCGTGTAAGGTAATGCTGGGCAGAAGCCCTCAGGCCGACATAGCTTATGTACTGCTATTAATCAAAAACAGCCGGGACCGACAGCTTAACGTGCCTTCCGAAGCACGGAGCGATGAAAAATCACAAGAAGTTGCACTATTGAACCATTAGCTTACCATCGCAGTAATTGTTGATAAATAGACAGGAAAATTGTGCTGGCGATTTTCTTAATTCCCTTAGCCAATTCTTCAACATTCGCGGGTTCAGATGGCGTGTCAAAAACTAAATAGCCTATGTTCTTTTGACGACTGTTTGGCCAATTGGTTAGTGACCCTGACTGCGAAGTCAACCAACGGTCGCGGGTTTGAATCCAGCAAGGTGCAATCATTTGTGTGATTAGCAGAAATGTTTGTTTCCGAGCCATGGATGTAATATTCGTATGTTTATCCGTTGTCTTGCACACAAAGTACCAGAGTGTTATGTTTATTGATTCCATCATTCATCAAGATCAGTTCAGCCGTTTAGTCGTGAAAAGGTAACAAACAGAAAAAGAGACATAGTTAGTTTTGCATTTATAATATTAGCGAGATGTGATTTAAGTATTGTAACATAAAAACTAAAATTGTTGTTTCAATAAAATAAAACGCTGCTAACCCTAACATCGCATATCACATCAATCTATCAATCAAGATTCGTTTTGATCTGACTTGCATGTTTAACGAAACGTGAACTACGTTTGTTTGAAACCATGCACATGGCAATCATAAAACCAAGTCCTCAGGGTGACAAACGCAGTGCAGTGTCGAGTTGGACTTTGCAAACGAAAGTTTTATGTGGGACTGCAATTGCTATAGGAAAGAGTTGCGCAGGCTACAGACGCATCGTGTCGCGATGCAATGTCGTGTCGTGAAAATCTTCAAAAAAAACACGACACGATGACGCAACGTGCCAAGATGCACGACACAACGTGTCGTGTCATGAAAACTGACATTGCAATCATTTGATGTTCAATAGTCAAAGATGACGCATAACATTCTACTTCATCGTTCCTTTCTTTTTTTCTTCAAAAATTGTGAACACTTTTCAAGTACCTATTTTTTTCTTAAAGTTATTCAATAGATTTCTATCATTCATGACGAAAAGAAATGGATGGACCCAGTATTTTCTGTGTTTTCGTCTCTTCCTGCGTCTTCTTAATAACAGCGAGAGAAGAACACGTCTAGTGCGGTCCATATCTCCGGATCAACTGTGACAATTTTTCTTCAAATATTAACGACATGTTTTTGTTAATGTGTCGTGCATGATGGCAAGTTGCGGCGTGTCGTGTCGTTATTTTTTCGAAGATTTCCACGACACGACATCGCATCGCGACATGACGTCGCAACGAGCCACGATGCCACGTCGTATAGTGTGTATGTTTTTTGGCCCTTAGGTAGTTAAAAAATCACAGTTACAGCCAGTAAGCACAGAAGCACAGAACTAACGCATTACGTATTCTCCATGACTTCTTGTAACTCGATTACCTCTCCCGGCGGCGCCGGTCCGACTTTAACAGTTTTTTAATTCGACCATAACTCACGAGGATGAATAATTAAAACGGCGGGCCGGAATCCGCGCGAACTCGGTAAAAAAGCGGAGCGGAGAGGAGCGATAAATTGAGGGAATTGCACAACGCACTTAGCGATCGAGTGAGCGACCCGCGGTCAAGATTGAACTTCGAGGCTTCTTGGGGGTCAGCAGGGCGAAACTAAGAAATGGAAGATACAATTATTGTAGGAAAATCGATCTCCAATATTAGGTATTTTCCCATTCGAGTTTAAATAAATAAACTCAAGAATGTTAAAAAATAGACAGATTCCACATCGCCAAATCGAAAGTGAAGCACTCAAGATATGGCTCACACACACATTTACACCACGCTACGCCGATTGGCCGACACATCGCAGCAAGTCTCGTGTTTGTTAAGCCTAATTTACACGTATTAAGTTGTCAAGAAGATAAGTAAATTTTAACTTAATTTTAAGTGACTTCATTTTAAGTAAGCGTTTTCACGCATTCAGACAAGTAATTTAGTAAAGCTCTTAAGTCCAGTATAGTATGCCTCAGTCATGTTAATTCGATCAAGTTCTCAAGAAAAAACAAAAACAATGCAGTCTTTTGTGATGAAGTTTTGTCTATACTACAAAACGCCACAAATTATCCTCTTACTTACATATACGCAGTCGCTATTTGCTTCACTCATATGTTTGTCAGTTTTAACATTCTTGACTGCTAAAGAATATTCAGTTATTAAACAACTAGCTGTGCCCGCGTGGTCATTTGTGTGTTAAAAGTTAAGTTACTCGTAAGTTGCTCGGTAAAACCGAGTATCTTCAGTGGTATCATCAGATTGAGATACCAAGTACACCAGTTTTTAAGTCAAAACCTAAGCTACCCAAAAGTAAACATACAGACAAACAGATAAACAGACAAACAAACAGACAGACACGAATTTTAAAAATGTTACATTCTTGTTCAGGAGTTTATTTTAAGTACCCTAGACCATTATTTTAAAGTTATATTAATTGTACAGGCTTTTTAATACTTACTGCTTTATTATAAGTGATCATCATTATCATCATCAGCCTATATCTGTCCACTGCTGCACGTAGGCCTCTCCTAATGCACGCCACTGAGCTCGGTCTTCAGGCTCCCTTCATCCATTTTCTGCCAGCCGCTTTTCGCTGGTCATCATTCCACCTGGCCACAGGGTGACCTACATACACTACGTTTGCCTAAACGTGGTCTCCACTCGAGAATCGTCTACCCCAACGGTTATCGGTTCTTCGGGAAATATGACCAGCCCACTACCACTTGCTTGCTCATCCTAGAGATGTCTGTTAGCTTGGTTCTTCGTCGGATATCTTCATTACGAATCCTGTCCTTTAGAAAAACTCCAAGCATAGCTCTCTCTCCATAGCTCTCTGAGCGACCTTAAATTTGTGGACTAGTTTAGAACCAGGCAATGGAATTCGGGAAATAGACAACAAGTTCTTTTTTTATTTAGGATAGTAAGAATCCATATTTGAAAGATTTTCGTGCGAACATTACCGTGTCCGGTAATGTCTCAGGCTGACAAGCGCACTGTAGTGACTTGCAAGATTTTGCAACCAAAATTCTAGATAGCGCTGCAGTTGCTCTGGGCACGCACGTTGTCTATCATCAAACGAGTAAACTGAAAGAAAGTAAGAAAAACCATTTATTGGCACAGATCACAACATTCGTATCTATGTATGTTTATCCGTTATCTAGTGCCCATACCTAGTACAGGGTATCCTAGTTTGGGGCTAGATAATTATCCGTTATCTAGTGCCCATACCTAGTACAGGGCATCCTAGTTTGGGGCTAGGTAAGTTATCTAGTGCCCATACCTAGTACAGGGTATCCTAGTTTGAGGCTAGGTAATTATCCGTTATCTAGTGCCCATACCTAGTACAGGGTATCCTAGTTTGGGGCTAGGTAAGTTATCTAGTGCCCATACCTAGTGCAGGGTATCCTAGTTTGGGGCTAGGTAATTATCCGTTATCTAGTGCCCATACCTAGTACAGGGTATCCTAGTTTGGGGCTAGGTAAGTTATCTAGTGCCCATACCTAGTACAGGGTATCCTAGTTTGGGGCTAGGTAAGTTATCTAGTGCCCATACCTAGTACAGGGTATCCTAGTTTGAGGCTAGGTAATTATCCGTTATCTAGTGCCCATACCTAGTACAGGGTACCCTAGTTTAGGGCTAGGTAAGTTATCTAGTGCCCATACCTAGTACAGGGTATCCTAGTTTGAGGCTAGGTAATTATCCGTTATCTAGTGCCCATACCTAGTACAGGGTATCCTAGTTTGGGGCTAGGTAATTTGTGTGAATTGTCCCGAATATATTATATAAAAAACAAGTATACAAAAAATGTGACATCTTGCAGCTGTACCAAAAGGGCCTGCGCTCAGCAAATATGTCCAGTGCTAGTCGTCTAAATGTGACATCTTGCAGCTGTACCAAAAGGGCCTGCGCTCTGCAAATATGTCCAGTGCTAGTCGTCTAAATGTGACATCTTGCAGCTGTACCAAAAGGGCCTGCGCTCTGCAAATATGTCCAGTGATAGTCGTCTAAATGTGACATCTTGCAGCTGTACCAAAAGGGCCTGCGATCAGCAAATATGTCCAGTGCTAGTCCTCTAATTGATTGATTGCTGATTCCTGCACTTCTCGTCACATATTAATGTAATAGCTGGGCGCTTATTTGGTACGCAACATGACGTTCCTTGCGAAAAACCCCGTTACGATAATTCCACGAAGATATCGTCTGAATGACTATAGCGAAAATGCCTCTGGCGGCATGGCCAGCGAAGTGTGCATTCTTTTTATAGCATACTAGCTGCGCACCGCATTTTCAACCGCGTGAGTGATGATGATGATGATGATGATGAAAAGTACTATATGTGTTATTCGAGGGTACAAGCTATCTCCATTCCAAATTTCATCAAAATCCGTTCAGTCGTTTGAGCGTGAAGGAGTAACAAACATAAACACACACACAAACTTTCATCTTGATAATACTAGTGTTTTTTTGCCTAGACAATGTTTGTAGCAAGAAGGTTTAAAAAAGACGGAGTCTACATCGCCAAACAAACTAGTGAAGCATATGGCGGCTGTGTGTGTTTGGATAATTTGTGTTTTTTTTTTGTGGTTGTTACACAGTCTCATCACAAAAGACGAGACAAGGACGAGATCCTGCTGCGATATGGCAGTCTATTTTGGGTGCTTGACTTTCGATTTGAAGGTGTCTTTTTTTAAAGCTTCTTTATTTGTAGCCGTCGCGGAAGCTGAAGATCCTAACTTCCCAGTTTTTATACATCGATATATGTATAAACTTAGGATCTTCAGCTTCAGCTAGCTGCTTAGCATGTTAGCTTTACCCAAGACCTTATACAGGGATGTATGGTATAAATAAACGTAGTTATATCGTATGTAGATATAAACGATCCACTTAATACAATGACAGTTATATAGTATTAAGGGGGAAACCCCTTAATACTAATTCCTAGAATGTGTTCTAACATCACCACTGTTATAACAATAGTAGCCAAAGCAATCCTTGTCCCAGTTCCCCATTAACACGGAACCAGCGAGGACCGTAATCTAATCTCATTTCGAATCGTTCTGCGGCCTCGCTGTCTCCGCTCATAACGTCATATCAACAAATGGAACTTGATCGCGCGGCTCCTTGCTAACGTAATAATAAGACTAGCTGTAATCTGCGGCTTTGCCCGCGTAGACTATATTCACAACAATTATCTTTATACCTCCTCTCTTGCTCGTCAGGGACGTATGTCCCGAAGCGTGATATGCGTAGGACGCGCGTGAATCATCGGCCTTGGAGGAGTTGGATTGACTTTAGAAAAGTCTTAGTGGAGGTGGTTACCTTCAGGCTGTGCGTTGTCATATCAGTTAACCAGTCAGGGTTTTGCTGACTACGAAGTAGAGGGGTTCTTAATTCGACTTATTTTTAGGGCTACGTGCAATAAGCCACTATTTGTTTTGCTTGAGCTATCGTATGTCTGCGGGATTTCAGAGCCGATTTGAATGACAATTTACCTTATTTAAAAATAAAAAGTTAGGTAGAGCTTCAGAGTGATCCCATAAAAATTTCATAAAAAATGGTATAGTAATTATATTTTTATAAAAATATTAAAATTAAATTAAATAGACCGATCATTATTTTAACAGTGCGCTGTGTTACGGCACAGAATAAAAAAATACGGGCACACCTAGTAACTATCGCTGATTCTGCAGCGGTCGAGACATCCCCAAGATCGCACTATCGTGATTGCTCCAGCATCGAGGAACCGCTAAACGGAGCGTAAAGCGGAAAAAAGCCGCTCGCCGGAATCGAATAAAATGATTCCCCGCGGGACCCATTCGGACGCAATCCCGCCGTCCCCTGCTAAATGTCTTATTAACTTATGTACCCCCCGCGCCCCTCGCTCCCCGCTAACACGAGAATAATCATGTAAAGTGAAATGAAACGGTTATTTGTTATGTTATGCCCCTTAAACGTCGCCGGCGCGTCGAGCAGCCATCATGTTATTGATTGCGCAATCGTTTGTGGCTTTGTGAGTTGCAGAGATAAGCGTTATTGATGATTGTATGTGTGATGATGATTATGCACATTTCGAATATCATTTGAGTTGGTAGGTACCTATACTTTTGAACTTTCTCGTTCATTTGTAGCGCGCTCGTTATTGCACACACTTCACTTGTTGTTTCTATTGTTTCATTATCATCATCAGGCTATATCTATCCACTGCTGGATGTGGGCCTCACCTAAAGCACGCTACTGAGCTCAGTCTGCAGCTCTCCTCATCCATTTTCTTCCCACCGCATTTCGCAGGTCGTCACTCCACATGGCCACAGGGCGTTCTACACTACGTTTGCCTAAACGTGGTCTCCACTCGAGAACTCGTCTACCCCAACGGTTAATGGTTAGAGAAAGGTGACCAACCCACTGCCACTTCAGCCTTCATCCTTAGAGCTATGTCGGCTACCTTGGTTCTGTCGGAAATCTTCATCGCGAATCTTATCCAATCTTCTTGTTGTTTCTATTGTTTTTACATAACTAATTGAAAACGATTTTTTTAAGACAAGTCTTTTAAGTACCTTTACGATGTATCCACAGGAGGAATATCTCTATGCGTTTTTTAACTTCTGTAGTCACGACAAGAAATTAAAAAAGTAAATATAACCATTCATCGCACGAAAAAATTGGAAGCAAGAACAAATTGTAACAACACACAAAAAGAGCAGTATTTCACCTTCGTTCCCATTAAATCATAAAGAATAGGAGTTGAATCTTCATAAAATTAAGAATTCATATTCAACGAAGACATGAATCTTCGCCTCGCATTCCGCCGCGAAAACAATCACAGCATCCGCGGAATTTAACAAAAAAAGAATACACCGACGCTTAATTGTTCCCTTGTTCATAAAATTGTAAAGTTATTCGCGCACAGCGAGGGTGGCGATATTTTATTGCGCAAAAACCGCTGTAAAGATGTTCCGAACGGTTTAAAATAAGCGAGAGAGGGAGGCGCAGCACCCGACGGCTTACCTTCTAATTCGATTAAATTAAACAACTCAGAGTTAATCAAATAAATGCACGACGGCCGCCGGTGCCGGCGGGGGAGTGCGGGAAGGGAGCGTCCGACGTTCGTATTTATGTCGGCACTTCTCGAAAGTAATTCGGTGTCAAATATGGAAATAACTCATACGCGCGGGGAGCATCCATTTTGATAATACCGACGGCGACCGGAGAGGCTTTGATTTACGGCGAGCGTAGCGCCCGCCCTCGAGTCGTAGCTGCCCGCCCAGAGCCGCGCGAGCGTACAGTATGTAGCCTATCGTTACGAGATTATGTCTTTTAATATTTCATGACATAACAGAAGCTGAGTTATAAATAACATGAAAATAATTACTGTTCTTTCTTGTCTTACTTTTGAGGCTCGTTGGCTAAAAATGTGCAGGAAATAATATAGTTTCAATCTAAGTAAATCCTATGAAACAAAAAGATTACCATAAAGTTTTTCGCCGATCGGTAATTTACTTTGGCCAAACCATCAAGTGAATGCATTACAAAATACGATAAATTATGGTTCATTGACATAATTCCCACCAGACTTTCCCCACTGGTGGGGATTATGTAGGACATCCATGGGTGCCAGGAAGGGGGTGCAAAGGATGCACTCGCACACCCTGGGTTTAAAAAAAACACACAATACCTATATTTGAGATATTGTTTTTTTCGCGTGCTAGAAACCATATTTTTTGAACTCCACTTTTAAATAGTTACTACTCCGTAATTGATAAGAAAAGCACATTCGTTTCACTTGCTTATTTATTGCAAAACATAATCAGGAAGCCTGCTCTGTTATCCTTCATTTTCCAAATACACTGCTAGCAATACACGCTTGCGTCTTGTTATGTATGATGATACCGATTTCTCTCGCCCAAGGGACAATTAATGTCTATATCCTTCATCTACATCTATACTTATAATAAAACTGTAACGGGTCCAATTCTGTACATTGAAGATATTTTGAAATTTTCTTTTGGAGGGTACTCTATATTCGATACTGAAACCAAAACTGTTTTTTTTTTCATTTTTGTCTGTCTGTCTGTCTGTCTGTATCTTGGCTAGGCATCACGCCAAAACTACTGAATGAATTTAAATGAAACTTGGTATGATTTGAGTTCATACTACGAGGTAGGACATAGGCTACTTTTCATCCCGAAAAATGAAAGGGTTCCTGCAGGATTGGGGTTGAAAGTTATTTCAAAAAACACTTACCACTCTGAAACTACTAGATGGATTTTGATGCAACTTAGCACAGTCATAGTTTATATGATGGGTTAAAATTGAGGATACTTTTTATCCCGAAAAAATAAAGAGTTCCTGCGGGATAATGTCCAAAATTCTGTAAAATGAAGATATTATGTAAAAAAATTTTGAGGACGTTCTATGTTCAATACTAAAGCCAACATTGTATTTTTTTTATTTTTGTCTGTGTGTCTGTCTGTCCGTCTGTCTGTCTGTACCTTGGCAGTGCACCACGCCGAAAATGCTTAATGAATTCAAATGAAATTTGGTATGATTTGAGTTCACACTTCGGACATTGGATACTTTTCATCCCGAAAAAATTTAGTATTCCTGCAGGATAAGGGTGGAAAGTTATTTAAAAGAACACTTAGCATGCTGAAACTATTTAACGGATGTTGATGCAACTTGGCACAGACATAGTTTATAAGATAGGTGAAAATTATGGATACATTTTGTCCCGAAAAAATAAAGGGTTCCTGTGGGTTATGGGTCCAAATTATGTACATTAAAGATATAGTGTTTTTTTTATATTACTCTATATTCTATTATGAAGCCTAAATGGTATGTTTTTTTATTTTTGTCTTTATGTCTGTCAGTCTGTATCTTAGCCGTGCATCACGCCGCTGGAACAGTAGGATAAATTCAAAAGAAACATAGGATACTTTACATATTGAAAAGTTTATGGGTTATTATTTAGGGGTTAAAACTTATTTAAAAGAACACGTACCACGCTGAAAGTAATGGACGGGTTTTGATGCAACTTGGCACTGTCTTAAGTTATATGATGGGTTAAAATTGAGGACACTTTTATCCCGAATAAGTAAAGTGTTTCTACGGGATATGTGTTCAAAGTTATGTTAATATTTAAGTAATAAAAAATATTTTTTGAATGGTTCTCTATATTCGACACTGAAGCCAAACTGTTTTACTTTTTAATTTTGTCTGTCTGTTTGTCCGTATCTTGACCGCGCATCGCACCCAAACTACTAAATGAATTCAAATGAAAAAAATGCTCTTGGGTGCCTAAAAAATGTATTGAACAATATTTTTTTTGTTAATTGTGTCTTTCTTTCTGTTTGCCTGTATGTTTGTTTGTTCACGCATCACGTAAAAACTACGCG
Organism: Alsophila aescularia; assembly: GCA_946251855.1. NCBI lineage: Eukaryota > Metazoa > Arthropoda > Insecta > Lepidoptera > Geometridae > Alsophila > Alsophila aescularia. The sequence goes on along the minus strand of OX276377.1, from coordinate 11,652,053 downwards.
ACCGATTGCAATGCGGTTTTCATTGTTAGATAGCTTAGGTCCCGTTTGATTTAAATCTGGTGTAATTGGTATCTCAATGCGACGAGTTAGAAGCCGAGCAATTGATAAGTATTTATGACGGCTGAAGAAATTTTGTTCAAATGTTGGTATATTGTTCCTGGAGTAGCACATTATGGTACTTTGAACCTAAAGAAAAGAACACGCGTGCGAAACCGCGGGTACAGCTAGTTTTTAATATAACTGCTTTCGGATTTTCATGCTGGCTTCGCTAACGCCTTTGTAGTCATGTTATCTGTTCGTAAAATTTTGCGTCCGCTCGTATATGTTCAAATTGGCCGTTGTCATAAATCTATTCAGAAAATTTAAAATATATTTAAACAAAAACACGCTCACTTCGCTAAAGCTTAGATACCAATATATTCACGGGTTTTCTGCGCACAAGTTTCCACTTATTTCTAAACAGTATATTTTGTAATTATTTTATAATTTTGAACATAAATTGTTCAAAACTATAGGCTACCAATATTTTTTTACTGACGTTTTAGAGGTTTCATACACAGCGCGCTGCCAATGGTCAGTGCGGCCTTGGATGCACCCCCCTGCTAAAAAACCTGTCGGCAACCATGAGGATATCTATATGAAAACGAAAGCACAATAAAATTAATGTGAATGACCCACTGACTACTCCACTGTTGTAGCACGCTAACTACTACATTTATCTCTCAGTTTATTTCAAAATGTGCTATTGCAATTAATTAAACGAATGCTTAAACAATTTTCTTTGATCGAGAGCTGAGCTTGAGAGTAATTAATTTGATGAATATTTCAAGACGCGCCGAACACCTTAAGTCGGAGTAGATCCTCGTTAATTTATTAATTGGTTCGCCGTCGCGCTATAAACAACGGCACTTAATTTACGAGCAAATTATGCTTTACTTAAATATCAATTTAATTAAGTGTTCGGGAAAGGATCCGGCGCGGGCGGATCTACTCCGCGGCTGCGAGTGCTCGTTTGTAACTGACAAGGGCGAATCGATGGCTGGGTGGAGCTGAGATTAACTTGTTTCATGATAATGTTTATTTGTATCAATTAGAATAGATTACAGATATTTTAAGATAAATCCCACAATGTTGTATTTGGTCTACAAATAGTGCAAGTGCAAAACTAACTTAGTGTTTTGGTCATAGGCTTAGGATTTTTTCGCTATGCTTTTGGTCCAGCTACGACCTACGACTACGTAGAGGCGTAGATGATCGTAGACCTTCTACGCATTGATATTAACAATAACAAGTAAAATAATTATAAAATACAATTAACCCGACTGCGAACTAAATTATTGTTTACGAGCTGACCAGCAAAAATAATCACACTAATATTATAAAGACGAAAGTTTGTGTATATGAGGGGTAAGGGTATGTGTATCTTCACGCTTAAAAGGCTGAACGGATTTGGATGAAATTTGGTACGGAAGTAGCTTATAACCTGAATTAACAAATAGGCTACTTTTTCTCCCGGAAAAATGTGTGGTTCCTGAGGGATGCGGGTGAAACTGCGGGGCGCAGCTAGTATTTATATAAATTTAATGTTTATTATTTAATAACATATTTTACTTTACTTTAATAGTTGCAATTGCAAAATTAGACTATAGTATTTACATTAACTTGAATAATCAAAAATTTAAAATTTTGTAAGAAGCTTAAAAGAAAATTGCTACTGTTTAGTTATGAGATGGATTTTTGAAATGTTCTTTTAAAGACCTGTATTTGATACCCCACTCGATAGGTTTTGGTATTTTTTTGTACCGTCCGAAATACAATATGGCAGCTGTATGCCGCCATATTGTTTTTTTTTACGCTTCATTTATCACAAAGCACTCTCGTGATCAAAACGAATCCAATAATACCTCATTTATCAAAATCAGGGCAGTCAGGACTTTCGTTTAGTGCTCGGTCAAATGCACTGTCTTGAGTCGAGGTAGTGCGTTTGACCGATCGAGACTGTCGATCAAACACTCGAGTGTAACGGCTTTTTAGGCCAGGCTCTCCATAATCTCCAAATATTCTGAACGTCGTGTTTTTATAATATATTACGTCACCGGTATCTTCGCTTCAGGTCTAGTACTGAGCGGCGGCGGCACCCCCTTGGAGCCCTGCCGCGTGGCTCCGTACGTGTCGGTGCCGCGGCTGTCTGCGGTACCGCGCCCCCCACCGACTGCGCCGCAGCTGCCACCCCTGGGGCCTCCGCCCTCGGCAGCATTCGCACCTTTCGACTCCGCGCTGCTCTCCGCTGCTGCGCATCAGGTTTGTTTAAAGATCAGGGTTTAATTTGTTTTTCAGCGTTTGAGGAACTGACGTGTTGTGAAGTTTGTGATTAAAACCACGTGTGCAGTACCTATGAACAACAGTTCAATGTCATTCAAAAAGGATAGAGAACACGTTATTCCTTCAATCTGCGAATCAATTCCGTCTTAAGAGTAAAGTTATTATATGCCGTAATTATAGACAAGACGAGCTGCAACTTCAAATAATATACTCGTATGAACTGGTTTCGAAAAGTTTTCGGTCAGATTACGTCCATTTTCTTCTTCTAAATATCTAACTACTACAGGACTAACGAATCCCGGATCTAGTCAGGGTCCTCTGCCCTACATAAACTTGCAAAAAGCGTTTTAATTTTGGAACATTGCGCGTTATTGGCAACATCAGTTTTCGTACAAACATCTCTTCCTCGCTTTACTTTGATTAACCGACCAGCTGACCCTCTGTAACCTAGATTGTGTTGTCCAGTACGCGAGCGCAGCCGCGGCGGCGGCGGCTGCGGCGCTGTGTCCACCGTACGCCGGGCTGGCGGCGCTGGCGGCGCGCTGCCGGTCGTCCTCCATCGCCGACCTGCGGCTCAAGGCACGCCGACACGCGGCCGCTATAGCCGCAGCCCGCGGCAGCCCTCCGCCCCTCTCAGTACCAGCAAGCACGCCTGCAGACACATAGCCCTACTTGTGTACGACGATCAATAGAGCCAGCCTTACAGCCTTCATCGACTCTTACAGACTTCATCCCGCAGACATAGCCTCACGATTTGTGCATTTCTGCGATAACTTGAGGTCTACAGGCGTGGGAGTGTACGAGAAACTCCTCCGATGGTAAGGTACCTATTACTGATTCAAGATGCTGCAAGAAAAATGGTAGATATCATTTTTTGACGACAGTTTCTTCATTAGACTATTACTTAAATAGTTTCACGGAAATAAGAGCGGCTATTCAACTTGATGTACTTTTGCACATAATATAGTCGGCATATAAACTTTTGATTAGAATGTGGCGAGTTATAATTACCGTGGAAGCTCTGCAAAGGCAACATAAATTTCGAAACCTATATTATTAGATTATAATAATACACTAGGTTTATACAGATATTATGTGTACACTCACATAATATGAAAGCGTGGTGTACAAAATGGCTGCGGTGGCTTCTATGTCATTAGAAAACATATGTTTTAAGAAAAATCTCTATTCGTTATTCTAGTTACCAATTTAAACTAGTTACGTAAAACTCAACGCATTCATTTGTTTTATGTCATCACGACATACCTACTTTACTTTTTTATATTTAGAAATGAATATTTAATATTTCGTGTAAAGTAAGTTCTTCGTGCCAAGTTTATTCGCCTAAATAAATGGAAGGGATAAAAACGACCAAAAGAGTAAATTGGACTGTAAATTAATAAGCTGTGATAAGTGTTAGATGAAATACTATGATCTCACTAAATTATTAACTGTTGTATGCTTTCCTAAGTCAGTTTTTTAAAAAGCTTTGAGGTTAAATAGCGTTTTCTTGAATGATTTCACAAATTATTGTAAATATTATTAACTGTAAGATATAATAGATATTATGGTTATAGTCTCATAATGAATATGTTCATAGTTGTGTATTTATTACGTAATAAATTAGAGTGATGAACTAAATTCTTTGTATTATTGTTTGTTGTTATGTGGCCCTTGGGTATCTGAGCCACAGCTATTGTTTATTCTTTCGCACGATAACGGCTTGACGGATTTTGATGAAATTTAGAATGGAGATAGCTTATACCCTGGAGTAAAACATAGGATACTTTTTATCCCGGAAAATTGTAAGTTTCCACGGAAAAACTGGAAAATGTTGATTACTTTCTGTAAGGAACGGTTGTAATCACAGAATGTTCTGTGGTTGCCACGGAAACGAAATTACAAGTCTGTCAAAATACATCAAGAGCATTGGAGCACCTACTTTTGCAATGCTTTTTTTTCGCGATAAACAGTAGTCTGCGCGTACGAAGTCGCGGGCGGGAAAACTGGTACTTATAATAACGTAGTCAGTATCAAAAAGTATGTAGGTAAGAAGATAATTAAAAAGTGGTCCATGGGATTTAAAATAAGCTCCTGAACAAGAATATAACGTTTTAGAAAAACGAGTCTGCCTTTTTGTCTGTTTCTTTTTCTGTTCACGCATCACGTAAAAACTACTGGACCGATTGCAATGCAGTTTTTACTATTGACTTGTTTGACTTAAAAACTGGTGTACTTGGTATCTCAATCCGATAAGTAGAAGACGAGCAATCGATAAAATACTACTTAACTGTTTAAATTTGGTATTTTCTGAGCAACTAGTTGTGCCCGCGGCTTTTCCCGCGTGGTAATTTAATTTGAAAATAGCCCATACGTGTTATTCCAGGACCATTGAAAAGTACCTATACAGTAACATAATACAAAATTTCTTCAAAATGCGTTCAGTGGTCAAATAGTTTTTTATCGATTGCTCGGCTTCTACTTATTTGACTGAGATACCAAGTACACCAGTTTTTATGTCAAACCCTAAGATATCCAAAAGTGGAAACCGCATTGAAATCGGTTTAGTAGTTTTTACGTGATACGCGAACAGAGAGACGCAAAAAAAGTCCCATAGACCATTTTTATTTCTGCATTGTACAGACATTTTGACTTACAGCTTTGTTATAAGTATAGTTAGATAAGACGCACTTCACGGGTGCGATAAATCAAATAGGAGCGGGTCGAGGATCCGCGCGAACAATTGTATTGTTTCTACATTTCTCGCTGATTGATAACCCTGGCTAGACTGTTTAGTCAATTGGAAATGTTTATTTTATTTGAACCTTTTGTCAAACGGTGTTGCACAAATCAGTTATACATTTTCATTGCCAGCGTATTTTATCTGTCATTTTTCTGGGATATAGGGTCCTATGATTGTGTTATTCAAGAACGAAAATAACCAAAACCATCAAGCTTCGTTCAGACTCAAATGTTTTTTAAAACGACTAGCCAAAAATGGAGTGTTATGTTTTAAGGTATGTATGTCATGTATGTTTGTTTGTATGTATGTACGTATGTGAGTTTCTTTATCCCATCATCACTTTTTATTTGCCTGAACAGATTTTGACGTATGGGGTATTCGTTACATCTCCCCAAGTAACAAAGTACATATTATTTTTTGAAAATGTTACTGTAGTATGTATGGCTCCATTAGATATCAAATGCGAAAAATAAAACGGATTTACAAAATTGAAGGCCTTTACATTCCAGTTAAAGGCCTTCAACTTTGCAAAATTCAATAATTTTTGCATTTGCATTTGCATTTGATATCTAAAGGAGCCATACATACACTGCCATCATAAACTTTAAAAAAACATGTTGCTCGGGGGATGTAAGAATTCTAACGATACCCCATACGTCTAAATCTGTACAGGCATTTAAAAAATATGGTGGATTAAAGAAACTCACATACATACATACATACAAACATACACGAATCCTAAATACATTAAACTCCTTTTTTAGGCAGTATATAATTTACTAGCATAAGGATTTTTTTGGCAGGGCAGAAGTATTTTCTTCAGCTTGTATACTAGTTATTTATCAATTGATCTTAATCCGGTGGGTAGAAGTCGAGCAATCTTGGTTAGAATCTACCAAGTACACCAGTTTTTAAGCCAAACCCTTAGCTATCCAACAATAAAAACAACATCGCAATTGTAGTAGTTTTTACGTGATGCGCGAACAAACAAACATACAAACCGACAGACAGAAACCATAATAAAAGTTATATTCCTGTTATTTCTTGTAGCTTATTTTAAGTTCCCTAGACTTTTTTTACTATGTTTATTGTATGGACTTTTTGTTACAATGCTTTATTATAAGCATAGATAGATGTTTGTTGCGAGGATTTTAGAGCTGTTTTCAGGGATCCATACCCAATGGGCCCACACAGAGCCCTTTGTTATCCTTTCTTCCTCTTTCCACTTATTTCTCTTACGGTCTCTGTCTGTCCGTCTGTATTTGGATTGTAGTGTCTATAGTTTGACTTAGAAACTTATTACTGAAACTAATCATACTTACTTTATATTTACACAACAAAAAGGTAAAAACCTCGCCGCCTCATAATCCATAATTGGAAAAAGGAAGAAGGGATTTAAAACAAAACAGATTTCCCACCAGGATTGCGTTGAAGGTGGCGGCAAATGGAAATTAAGCTATCAGATCAGATTATGCAGTTCCTAGTCATGTAATGTGATAAATAAAACATTAAATTCGTCGATGAGCGATCGAGAGAATAAATAATAGTACCTGCAAGACACGTTTATACGTACATAAAACTTCTAGGTAGGTACATAATTGTAGAACTTACCTACATAATTGTAGAATTTAGTTATGGCTTTTAAGAGAATCCAAAACCAAATTCTATACAGTACTTAGAAATGATTCAATCCACCAAAACAACATGTTATGCATGCACAATGCACATGCTAACGTAAGGCGCTCGTCACGGCTGTTTGCGCAAGCTGTTAAAAAAGCCCGCCCTCGCATCGGGGCGCCCAATTAGGGCGGGCGGCGACGCTGCTGATTGGGCGTAATCGGGTTAGTATCGGCGACAAACAGCCCCTGCATCCTCTCTGCAAACGTTCGCTGAATAAACAAGCATCTGTACAATATGCGGTACAAGCGGCGATCGATGTTCTTCAAGCTCTCAGGTTTCGATTAAGTTATAAATAATAATAACAATATACCTAATATCTACTATAATACCTCATCCATCATCATCATAATCATCAACAGCCTGCATAAGTCCACTGCTAGACATAGGCCTCTCCTAATGCGCCCCACTGAGCCCCATCTTCGGTTCTTCTCATGTAATTGCTGCCAGCTACATCGCGTAAATCGTCACTCCATCTGGCCGGAGGGCGTCCTACACTACGATTGTCTATACGTGGTCTCCACTCAAGAACTCGTTTACCCCACTGGTTATCGGTTCTTCGACTAATGTGACCGGCCCATTGCCACTTCAGTTTGCTAATTCTTTGAGCTATGTCGGTGACTTTCGTTCTCTGACGAATCACCTCGTTTCGGATGTGATCCCTTAGATAAATCCCGAGCATAGCACGTTCCATAGCTCGCTGAGCAACCTGAACCTTGTGGACCAGTCTCACAGGCAGTGCCCACGGCATGCTACTAACGACTATTGGTCCCGGTGTAATGTGTTGATTTATCATCAATTTTGTTTTGTCGATGTTCATGCGGAGGCCAATACGTCGGAAGGCATCTGATAGGCTGGTCAGCATTTGTTGCAACTCTTGCAGCGACTCCACCATAAGGACAATATCGTCTGCGAATCATAAGTGTGAGATGTACTCGCCGTTTATATTGATGCCCATTCCATTTCAATCCAAAGTTTTGAACATATCCTCCATTGCGTTGGTAAACAGTTTCGGAGATATAACATCCCCCTGTCGTACTCCCCTAAGCAATTGTTTTTTTTCAGTTTGCCGGTCCTGAATTTGGACGGACATCGTAGCAGTGTCATAAAAGCATCTCAACACTTGAATATATCGCCAGTTCACTGAAGAACAGACCAGTTCTTCTGGATAATCTGGCGCACTGTATGAATGTGGTCTTCGGTGCCATATCCTCCGCGAAACCCGGCCTGCTCAGGAGGCTGAAATTCGTCCAATCTGCGCGCGAGACCATTGGCGATGACCCTTGAGAAGAACTTATAGACGTGACTCAGGAGTGAGATGGGCCTATAATTCTTAAGCAAGGTTTTATCCCCTTTCTTGAAGAATAGTACCACTACACTCCTGATCTACGCCTATTATACCTATCCTTACCAAATACCTAGCTTAAGCAAAAAATATATTTATAATAGTTTCACTGCGCCCGCGACTTTGCCCGCGTGGACATATAGGTGACCTAACATGACCTGAGTATATTCCAAATTACGACAAAATTCGTTCAACCGTCAAATAGGTTATTATCGATTGCTCGGTTATATTAATCACATTGGAGGTCCCATACACCGCAGCTATCCATCAATGAAATCCGCATTTCAATCAGTTCAGTAGGTACCTAGTGTTACGTGATGCAAGAACAGACAGAAATCAATTTTTTTAATGATTGATTATTCATCAGTAGCTTGTTTTAAGTTATTTTGACAATGTTTTTCAATTATCGTCATTGTACAGACTTTTATGTTAGTTTTATAAGTAGGTATAGTAGAAAAGATAGGTTTACACTTATACAGGGTGTTTTAAGCGGATATCCTAAGGTAGAGCATCCCTAAGGGGACCCGAATAACCCCCATGTAGGTATGTACCGCGATATTTTATATATTTGTTGTTATTTCATTTTGGTTCTTTTTTTCACAAAACTTCAGACTGCAACACAAACATAGTAATTTTGACCAAACTATTCAGTTGATTTTTTGTTCGTTGGTAGTCCAGTAGTAACTCTATTAATAGACACCATAGTCATTTTGTAATAATTAAAAAATAATAACAAACATGAAATAATCATAAGGAAAATATGTATTTAAAGTTTGGAGTTAAGCTTAATATAGAGTATTTTTTTTACATTTTAAATTCGCTGGTAATTAATTGAAAATGAGCTTAATTTGCCTAAATTTATGACAGCACAGCCTACAAGGATTTTCAAAGTTGTAAGGTTGATTTTCATTGTACCTATAATAAATAAGTACAATAGGTATCTACGTTTCAAATAAGAACAGGTTTAAAAATCCGCGTGTTTGATCTCGTTGGACAACAACTTTAGTTTTTTTTTGTACAGTGTTGTCTCATCATCATCATGTCAGCCCTTAGAAGTCCACTGCTGTTCATAGGCCTCCCCCAAAGAGCGCCATGACGAGCGATCTTGTGCCACCTCCATCCACCGACTTCCTGCCATGGCTACAATGTCGTCGGTCCATCGTGTGGGGGGTCTCCCCACACTTCGCTTGCTTGTTCGTGGTCGCCATTCGAGAACCTTTATTCCCCAGCGGTTGTCGGTTCTACGAACTATATGCCCTGCCCATTGCCACTTCAACTTGCAAACTATGAGAGCTATGTCGGTAACCTTGGTTCTTCTACGGATTTCCTCATTTCGGATTCTATCACGTAGAAACACCGAGCATAGCTCTCTCCATTGCGCGCTGCGCAACTCTGAGCTTGTGTATGAGACCAATAGTTAGCGACCACGTCTCAGTGCCCTATGTCATCACTGGCAACATATATATATATATATATATATATATATTTTTGGATGATCTTTTAAAAACTTCATTTTGATATCTCACTCGATAGGTTTTGGTAAGTTTTTGTTCCGTCGGAAATACAATATGGCAGATCTATGCCGCCATATTAGTTTTCTTGACTTCATATATCCTATGTCACTCTCGTGATGACAAATCCAATGATACCCCACTTATCAAAATCCATCAAGCCATTTAGGCTGCAGTACACGCCAAAGGAACATACAAACATAAGTACAGCACAAAAATGTAACCCTCCGCAGTCGAGTAAAAATAAGGGTGTAAAGCGATCCGATTCTTGAAATGCTTCAGGAGCGAGAAACGAGCGAAGATTCGCATCGCAATGGGTATCGTGGAGGAAAAACCCTTCTGGCAGGAATTACACTTTTCTATTGACCACAGCATTCCTGATTAGTGCATTTCACAATTTGCAAAAAGTATAGCGCCTCCAGCACATGCGTTGAATACCAAACTGGATCTACTAGGGGTTTTGTATTTTTATCATAATTCGTATAAAAAAAGAAGGAAAAAATAATAATTATAAACGTACCTAGTTTATTCTGTCATTAATAAAAAAATACCAGAATTATTGGATTTGGATATGGTCTAATATCGTAGAAACGTTTTCTCACAAACGCAAATTTCACGGAAATGTAAAGTAAAACCTGTAGAAGCTGTCTATCACTGCCGCACGATCCGCACCTGTGCGGTACTGAGTGCTTTTTGAAATTATAATTTTTGCTTACATTTGCGATTTTACGTAAGAAAAATCTAGGCCCATTTCCACTCCCCCATGTAAGAAAAAATAAGAATTGTTCGGACCCCCCTAGATCATCCCCCCCCCCTCCCTAAATCATCTTACGTAATAAATGAACAGCCCCTTAAAGCAAAAAAGTGCGTTATGTTCAAAATTATAGAAATGAGTGAGATTAAAATAATTATAACATCTATTTGTTTATGACAAATACAATCATTTTAACTGTTATTATTATTTTATTTAATAAATTTAGCTCTAATTTTGGAAATCCACTGCAATCTAGCACTATTTGGGATGCCGTTTAGAAACCTGTCGAGGAATAGAGTTGGCAACCCTGTTCATACCTCATACGGGATGAGTATGACTATCCACAGACTAATACCTACTCAGAGACTCAGTGCCACAACCACAGAACTTGATTTCAATCGGATTGTCAATATCGCTATCACTAATGCCTTGCGATCGAGTGAAATAGAGTCGAAATTGCTATGAAGAAAGTGACAATCTGATTGAAACTTAGTTCTGTAATACGGCCGCGATATTATTGTCCATACATATTTTTTTAGAAGGAATCAAAGTCAATCAAAGACAAAACAAATGGTACAATCAAATAACGAATAAAAAAAGAAAAAGAAAAAGTGGAATAAGAATACATGAAAAGCGCGGGAAACCTTGAAATAGGCGGGCTTGCAATTTTTTGGAAAATAATTTTTAATTGTAATAAAGGGAGAGGTTAAATCTGTAAATAATATTCATTTAATTTATTTTTTTCTTATTTATTAGTGTACATATCTTTTGGTAAGTCTTCGCTGTTTTTTGTCAGAATGGATGAGGGTGGTTCACAAGTTCCCCCGGCGTCATTTTTTGTTACTGTAATGTCTAATGAGTCGGGCATGGAGACTGATGGCTCCGTGATCTCTGTACCAGGTCGTCCAGTAAAACGTAGTCGTACGAGAAAGACATGCAGGAATTGCAATAAGCGTAGGCGTAAACGCAACTCATCAGAGCAGAGAGACACTGATTGCATCTGTGATTCAATCGTTACCATTAGTGAGAAAAGTACTGCCTCTGTGGTTACCAATACTAACCCACTTGACACCACTCCATCACAACCTCCTCCCACTCCCACACTGGTAGGCAGAACATCTTATGAAGCTACGGATGTGGTTCCTTACATTGTACATGTACAGAAAGTGCTTACCAGTCCAGAGTATAACCCTCCATCCTATTATTGCCTTCGGTAAATTCCTCCAAAATCAAGGTTTTAGAAATATTGTAAATGGCAGTATAAAAAGAATAGGACGAAACAGGATTTCCCTTGCATTTACTCAAGCTGAAAATGCGAATGCATTTATAAGTCATAACAGTTTAAATAAACAAAAAATGAAAGCATTCATTCCGACTTTCCATGTAACCCGTATGGGCCTTGTACGTGGAATCCCAGCTGAATGGTCCCCGGAGGAAGTTATAGAAAACATTAATGTACCTATGGAAAGATCCTTAAAATCAGGCGGTTAAATTACAAAACAAATGAAGGAGGAACCCCTACTTGGAAGCCCTCACAAACAGTAGTTATCACTTTTGATGGACAGGTCCTACCAAAAAGAATCTATGTATGTTACAATGCACTATCAGTTGAGCTCTATAGTTATCCAACTATTCAGTGTTACAATTGTTGTTGTTTTGGTCACACCAAAGTCCGGTGCAGGCCCAAACCTCGCTGCTATAAGTGTGGCCAAGCACACATTGCTGACAGTTGTAATATTGAAGAAGATTGTGCATCCTGTTGCCTTTGTTCTGGGTCTCATTTTGCAACTAGCAAATGTTGCCCGGAGCTTGATAGACAAAAGCAAATTAAACAATCCATGGCTGAATGTTGTGTATTGTATTCTGAAGCAAGTAAACTCCATCCAACTGTTTCCAAATCATATGCAGATGTAACTGCAGCCAGCCGACCAACCCCTATAATAGGTAAAATGCCCCCTCCATCTTCATCCAATATGTCTTATAAAAAAACAATAATGTTGAAACCACGTTCACCGCGTCAGTCCTCCAATGGATATGACCGAGTGGCCCACTAAGAACTTATAAAAGAATACGATATGCCACCTCCAGCCAATGGATGTGCATTACAATCAAGTTCCTCTAACAATGAGGAAACGTCTTTGACTGAAATCATAATGTTGTTAATTAGTATTCTTTCTCAGTCCAACATCATAAAACCGATGATTGAAATGTTGAACAAAATAATACAAATCCATAATGGATTTACACCATCAAATAGTAAATCACAATAATCACGCTTTGGCGGTTCCACTGTGCAGTGGAACTGCCGAAGTGTGGTTAGTAAAAAATATGAAGTTAGTTACTTAGCCAATAAATATGAGCCATCTGTAATTTCTCTGACTGAGACCTGGCTTAAACCAGGCTCCGTCTTTAAATTAGGTGATTACACCTGTCTTCGTGAAGACAGAAGTGACGAGTATAGTGGAGCAGCTTTACTCGTCAAAAAAAAAACTGTATATAAAACCTATTCTTCTTCCACAACATTCTGAATTTTATATATTCCCTACCCATCTTCTCAAATATCAGCATTTCAGCAGTTAAATCAGTGGCCGTATTACAGAACTTGGCTTCAATCAGATTGTCACTTTTTTCATAGGAAAATCGACTCTATCGCAAAGCATTATTGAATTTGACGGCTTGAAACCATCATGATCAACAATACGTAATCGCACTGCTAATACTTACTCCCAAAACCATTCCTTAATATAAGGTGGTGGTGACTTCAATAGTCACCATAGATTGTGGGGTAGTATAGAATCCAATTATAATGGAGAACAAATAGTAGATCTATTAGATCAGCACAATCTTTGCATATTAAATACAGGTGTTCCAACACGTCGTACAGGTCCTACTGAAAAACCTAGTGCCGTTGAGCTATCTAGTGCTGTCTATAGTCTCTTTATCATTAGCATCATCACTTTCTTGGCATACCCTTTCATCTACTTTTGGTAGTGGTCATTTTCCTATCCTTATAACCTTCCCTGGAAATAAAATTAAAAAAATGCTTCTTAAACCTCGTATGAAATACAGAATAATCACTGATAATTGGGCTAAATATAGGGAACATGTTGAAAATAATCTTCATAACCTACCAGACACAACAAGCAATAACCAACAACTGTCTTCAGCATTAACAAAACTAATGGTAGATGCTGCTGATGTCTCCTTTCCAATTAAAAATGCTTTCAATGGAAAACTACCTTCTGCACCCTGGTGGGACAGTGAATTTTTCATTTTTCTATTAAAAAAAGGAAAGTGGCAGAGGTAAATTATAACATAAATATGTCTGAAGAAAACTTCAAAAACGTATTAGATATAATAGCTAACGCAAAAAACTATTTAAAGAAAAAAGATTCCTAATATGGAGACAGTACTGCACTACCATTTCTCCAAGAACACCATCCTCAGTGATGTGGACTAACATCAAACGATTCCGATAGGTATTTCTGATTCGACGTTCAGCACACTTCCACTAATGATGGCTCATGAGTTCTTAAATAATTTAGCTCCTTCTTTCGTTCCTGAAGAAGAAATAATAAGTCCTCCTCAGTTGTCGGTAACTAGTTGAAATTATTGGTTCATGAATTCTCTTTTACCTTCACTGAGCTCCAAGGTGTCCTCTCCGGAGTCAGAGATTCTTCCCCTGGCGAGGACAGAATACCATATTCCTTTTTCTCCAATAGAGGAGAGAATAGTTTACGTTACTATTGGGAGGTTATACATTCTGTACTAGTGACAGGAGACATTCCGTCAGTGTTGCCAAATGGTTCTGATGAACGATCGTACGCTAGTGAGGAAAAGTCATATTTCTTAGAGATAAGGAAACATGTACGATTTTTTTAGTTGTATTTTACAAGATTAGTTATACCTTTTTTACTATTAAAAGCTAGTAAAAAATTGATGATTGAAGATCTTTTTTACGAGTTGAATGAGATTTAAACACGCTAATTTCGGGTGTCTGTAATCACAGTGACACACAACACATCTTGCTTTGTACTCATGTTTACCATGTTTTAGCCAGTTTTGTGGGCATCAAGTTTTTCACACTCTGGACGATACTTTTGGGCTCTATGTTTGTCTTTTTGCTCTTTTGATAACTCGTTTTACCTACGTACCTACCTACCAACGTAATTCGTCTCCGTCCATTTTTTAATACATTACCAACTTAATAAATAAATTACAGGTACTTTTTTATCGGCAGCAAGTGAATAGAGAAAAATGAACAAACAAGTCAACTTTCTAAAATAAAAATACCGTAATAATATACCTGATTTCAAACAAACACATGATTCCAAAATCGGTTGGATGATAATTTTTCATTCAGTTTGTTGATTGAATGAACTTTCTCGATGGTAAAAGGGTAATCCCTGACTAGTGAGGGGGTTCTTGGTGAGTAGTGACGGGCAAAAGCATTCATTTAGCGGTTTTTTGGTTCGATAAAGTAAAGACACTCAAAAACTTAAAAAATCGTACAAATCACGTACGATTTCGGTAATTCGATCGGTACACTAGTAAAACGAAGAAAAATCGTATGAATACGATTTAAATCGTACGTCTAGCAGCACTGCATTCCGTTGTCATGGAAATCTCAGATAATGTTGCCTGTTTTAAAACCAACCAAAAATCCGTCAGAAGTTACTTCTTACCGCCCCATAGCATTATCACCCGTGGTAACAAAAATAGCCGAACATTTAGTGAAAAATAGATTGGAATGGATTCTATAAAGCAGAAATTTACTGGCTGGGTCACAATATGGATTCCGAAAAGGTAAAAGCACCTTATACAGTATTGACATATTGATTTCTGACGTAAGACTGGCTTTTTCAAACAAAAAGTCAGTTGTAGCAGCATTCTTAGACATAAAATCAGCATATGACAATGTAAGTTTAGCAATTTTAAGAAATAAGTTACAGTTATTGGAAGTACCAGATAACCTAGTAAGGTTTATTTTAAATTTAATGTCGGGACGCTCGATTAAATTGGATTCATTAAATAGGATAATCTGGAGAGGACTCCCGCAGGGCTCATTACTAAGTCCAATTCTATACAATGTCTACACTTACGACCTAGAAAGTGCATTAAAAGGAACTTCAAGTATTTTACAATATGCAGATGATGTTGTCATTTATAGTTCAAATCAAAGTGTCAATAAAGCGCGTCACAGACGACTAAGATACGATAATATTTTATCTTAAGATAAAATATCGCTCGCTATACAATTTATATGAACCATCACAAACGGCGAAGATAATATATATTTGCATCTTACAGTATCTTAAGATATCGAGCGATATGGAATTTATTAAAAGATGTCATCTTAAGATACGAAATATATCGTAAAAGATACAAAATATATATTAATATACTATATTAAGATACAAAATATATCGTAATATGCTCTACAGGTTGCTCTGTTTTGTATTCGTGACGTTTTCTTTAACCCCTGAACAAAGCGATGGGTGTTATAAGTTTAGGGTGTGTATCAATGCGTGTGTATGTGTGTGTGTGGCATCGTAGCTCCCAAACGAATGAACCAATTTTGATGCGGTTTTTTTTGTTCGAAAGCTGATATGATCGAGATGGTTCTTAGATATATGGGGAGAGGGAGGGGGGAGGTGAGAAAGAAAAGGGGGGTGAAAATCGTAGCTTCCAAACAAATGGACCTGTTTAGCTGTGGTTTTTTTATGTTTGAAAGCTGGGGTAAACTTAAAAAACCACAGCTATAATTTGAGGATGGAAGGGGGAGGGGGGGCGGGAGTGGTGCGAATCGTAGCTTTCGAACGAATGGACCGATTTAACTGCGGTTTTTTATGTTTGAAAGCTGAGGTAAACGAGATAGTTCTTAGCATACTGCAAGTCGTTGTTCTGTACAAATGCTCTCGCGCATGTTCGTATTTTGTTTCACTAAATATTCCTTAATCAAATTATAAATTTCGAGAAAAAAATCCTTCGACTTATTAAAATAAGTTTTTTTTTGTAGAAACATCTGCGTAAAGAAAAAAATCACCGTGGCTTTTTCGAAATATAATGTGATTTTCTATCCAAATTGATCACCTTTTACAGTGCGCTAATGCAAAATGCATATCAAATTCAAAATCAGAATCGTCGTCTGATGAGCTATCTAATAAATCTAATAGTGAAACCGTACTACTCATATTTTATCAATTTGTAAATAGAAAGTGGCGAAGAAATACGTGTGGCACATAGGATGGCTTGCGAGCGAATGAATAATTTCAATATATTATCGTATCTTAGCCGGGTGTGATACCCTAATATGCTATAATATTTTATATGCAGATATCGTAACATCAAATATTATAGTATCTTAATCGTCTGTGACGCCCTTTAAGCCTGCTCTTCACTTTCAAATGCTCTAAAACACCTCAAAATCTGGTTGGACACTAATGGTCTAGAAATGTCAGTGTCCAAGAGTTGTACACTTTTGTTTACCAGACTACTTATGCCCCCACCTATATCTGTATTATAAAACGGAGAGCCCATTTCTATTAAAACTCAAACTAAATTTTTAGGGTTAATTCTAGACTCGAAATTAACTGGATTACCACATTGTGAATATATTTCTGATAAGTGTGAACGCTCACTTAATATCCTTAGGTGCCTTTCGGGTGTTTGGTGGCGCGCACATCCCTTCTCTTTAAAGTTGGTCTACAATGCTCTGATTAGAAGTGATCTTGATTATGGAACTTTCTTGTTAGAGCCTAAGGAATATATAAAGCCTTAGAATACATCGTTATAATGAATCTTAAAAAATCTGTAATTTTCTCTGACTCCATGAGTGCATTACAAGCCCTTTCTAAATTTCCCTTCCAAAGGAATACTGTCATTTCTCCTGTAATTATTATTGCTCGAGAAAAAAAAATCAGCTGCGTAAGTGAGGGTTATTCTGTTTCGTTTGCCTGGATTCCGAGCCATTCTAGAATTAAAGGCAACGAAAAAGCAGATAAACTTGCTAATGAGGCGATAGAGTTTGGAGACGTGTTTCCTTTCAAAAATTATACCCACGACCTCGCTGCTCTTCCTAAACTTCATCTCCAAAAATCTTGGAGTGAAGCATGGAAGAGTAGCGCCTGCTTAAAAGGAAAATATTATTGTACCATACAACCCGAAATTCAAGTGAAGCCTTGGCTCTCCAAGGTAAGACTTAGTAAGAGGGCCACATCCGTGCTTATATGTATGCGTTTGGGTCACATGTGCAGTCCGGCACATCTTTGTCGAATTCGAATTAATGACTCTCCAAAATGTGGATGTGGAGAAGATGTTGGGGATATTAACCACATCATATTTAAGTGCCCCTTGTACGATAAGACTACTTTTTTCAAAAACCTGGCAAAACTTGAAATTCCTTTTCCTACAGAAATACAATGTTCACTCCATAACAACTATATTCCAATATATAAAGTCTTAGCTTCATTTATTGAAGCTAACGACATAAAATTATAATTTTGCATTATGTATGTATAATATGTTTTATTTTTATACTATGTTCTATTATTATTATTCACGTATCCTCTCCTTGCTCCTCTGACCATCCTTTCTTTTCTCCGATATTCCGTTCTCCAATATGTTAATTTTGTAAATAGTTATTGTGTTTCCCTCGTTTTAATAATTTAAAAAGAAAAGAAAGCAAAAGTTAAAAATAACTCTAATTAGAAAAATGAAGAAAACTGGCAAGAAAATGAAAAACCTGACACTGGCAAATACACGAGAAGTGTGACGCCAAATCCTCGAACGAGGAAAAGAAAAAAAAGAAGAATACTTGAGAATACGACTGGGATGCAGTGTGACCATATTTAGCAGGTTCCTGCGATTTCAGCAGGATTTGACTCTCATTTTAGCTCCTAGCAGGTTTTTTAGCATTTTATTGAAATCTAGCATTATTTAGCAGAATCCAATGATGCATCCAATAATAGCATCCAATAATCTGGCAGGATATATTGAACGCGTTTCAAAATGCCCCAAAAGTGAACACAGTACGCTCAAGCAATTATATTTGAGTTTATTGTCTTCTGGCAGCAGCTCTGATGCCAAACCAACAGATACCGAAAATTTCTGAAGACAAATTGAAACGATGAATTTTATTTTATTTAAATGGTAATGGTAATGGTGTTGGTAACCCCAACATTGTGAATCTTGCGGGGGCTATTATGATTTTACTAATGCCACACACTTATTGTGAACGAATCATTTCACTTATTAACAATATAAAAATCCAGCTAAGAAACCGGTTCAAAAATAAACATGACGATTCTGTAATTTTGCATGCCAAAAAGGCAAAAAGGAAATATATGAGAAAATGGGTGTGTGAATTTCGAGCCGACAAAAATATGTTAACATTATCTCTTAACTCATCATCATTATACAAAGAGTTTGCTAAGGACAGTGATAGTGATGAGTGAATTGTGTTGTAAATAGAAATGAACTCGCCAAGTGCGAGTTGAGCCGCGCACTGAGGGTTCCTTACCACACCACTTTTATTTTTCTTACTATAGTTTTACTTTAGAGTGTGTAATCATGCCAAGTTTGACTTTTACGCTTGTACTTATCACCGCTTAGAGCAAAGACAAAATACGTAATAAGTACTTTTGTTGTATAGGGATCCCCCTTTTTTATTATTATTATTATTTCTTAATTAATCCGCTATAACATTACAGTCATATTCTATAAACATTTTAATATCTATTACAGTTCAAAAGATCATCGGTATCAGTTCCCGCTGCTGGGACACGGGCCTTGAGAGAGAGAGAATGGGCCATCATCCGTCAGATTGTAAAGCGCAACATGATACCATTCGGATACTATTTTCTCCAAAGATACAGTATCGGTTCAAAAGATACAGTCGTTAAAAGGTAGGACGGACAAACAGACAGACAGCGTAGGCTTAAAAATATTATAGTTGACCGTTGACACTCTTTGGGTACGGAACCCTAATAAAAATGACATTCTAATCGTACAAATTGGCATTTTTTTCATATTTTATAATGTTTAAGCTTATATCTGTGAAAGCAGTAATTTAGCATTATATGAAAAATGTCTAGCATGTATTAGCAGTTTTTGTCATTCAGGCTAGCAGAATTTGACATTTGAATCTGGTCACACTGCTGGGATGGGAACAGTGCCTATAAAATAAATTTAATAAATAAAGGAATAGTGGGAAATTTCCCTCAGACCTCAAAGAAACTCAAACAAAAAGAAAATTAATATTTTCCTGCAGTCCTGTACTCAAAATTCCTATTGCAAATATTTCCATTTAACCCAACTCAACTCACTGAAATAAAGGTATTCAACCATTGACATTATATTCGTAGTACCTACATAAAGGTATATCGATGTATTCAACTCAAATTTAAAATCATGTACCTATTTTTTTTCAATAGCGCTACCTAGTAGTTTAACAAGTAGTACTTTGTGCCCTCCCAATCGTTTCCTCACTTGTTTTCTAATAAACTCCCTTCACTGAGTACCTTGAAGTACCTAACCGGAAAGAACTTAAATTCGCTTTAGTTTAGATGGCACTGCAAAGAGCAAAGTGAACGTCCAGTGTTGTATTTTATAAAACACTTGTTACATTGAGCTGCTGTGGGGCTGTTTGCTTTCAAGGACCTAGTTTTCAAGAAAATGGAAATTAATTTCACTCAATTGTAAAGACACATTAAAACATTAATTATAATGTAAAATGTAGACATAACGTAAGTAGTACCTAGGTATATTCTCATGAAAATAAAATAAGTATAAATAAGCAATCTCATTAAAAATAACTGTAACTTAGATCTGACGCTCAAAAAACTAGACACAATCAATTTGCAAAACAACTCTCCAATATTATAAAATTATGTCATTGAATTATGCATTCGGATTCTCATTATTCCTCCTCCTACTTGTAGCATTAAATATATATTTTTTCTACACTCTAAATACAGTGAGCAAATCAGCTACCATTCATGTTCCTCACAGTAAGTTGGATCAGACACCAAACATATTTAGGGAAATATTTGACCATCTCAATTACTTACCTATCCAGTACAAAGCTAAGAATCCTAAGTACTCGCCACTGCAACGAAGTCTCCTTCAGTCCTTTAACCCTGCTTCATACCCTGATCCAGACCATTTGTGGCATGACACGGAAAACGTAAGTATTTGCAGTGTGTTCTTGTAATATTGTTATAGAAATAGAAAATTTGATTGTCTGGATCTCTGGCGTATAAAAAGACCGCAATTAACATTGAACTTTTTTTTATGGATTTTGATATAGCTATGTTTTTTGTGTTAGTTATCTATGAGTAATCATTAGATACGATCCAGACAAGATAGATGCCAGAGATCCAGACAATCAATTTTTTGTGTTCCTACAGGGTTAACGCATAACTGAGTACCTGCGGTAGTGGAGTGGTGCAAGAGGGGCGTGTTGACCATCACATTAATTACTCCTCCATCTAGGTACCGCAGGAACCTACTAAGTTATATGCTATCCTTGTGGTAGTCTTGCACAAATTATATAAACCCAATTTACCATTTATATTATTAACTGAATAATAAATATATTGCGGTTTTTCAGTGGTCTAATGAAGAGTCATTGTTTCCTCACACAAATGGAGCCCCGGGCCGGATACTTCGGGCTATACAAACCGCACAGATAGCTCTGGTCGACAACGCACCTAAAGGGACGCAGTTGAAATTGTTACTGCTCTTGGAGGTCTGTGCTACTTTCAATGAATTGTAAAATCTGAGTGGACACATAGTACTATAATTTATTCTGTGTGGATACTGAGATATTCTTATCCGCATTAATGAGTTGATATTGTATTGGCATCATTAAAAACCTACTGTACTAATCCATGCATTGCTACTGCTACTGTACTAATATATGGGTAATGCTAGGTATATTAATCATGGCTGCTGAACTTCAGTAGAGGGTTTGGCAGGCGTCTTGGTGGTTTGCAGTAGTTGGTGATAATACACAGGTGCATGCTCTTGCCCTTTTCCTGAATTCCCTATGTTCTCACCTCCTGCGGGATGAGAATAAATAATAGTATGGCCATATACCACATGGCTAATAATGCCGATATATCTATTATGGTGCTAAATAAAAGCCTCACAATTATTCTGTTGTTATTGTTACAGGGTAAACAAAAGCTTTATTTTAAACCAAAGAGATACAATCTGACTGAGGTGATACAAGGGAGTATTTACGCAGGCTACGACCGCCACAACTCAGAAGTTTTTGCATACTATCTAGCAATGGTGCTGAACTTTAAATGGATTGCGCCATCAGTGATAAGGAAAATAGATTTTAAGAGAGATATTGTTCCCTACGCCTCCGTTGGATTAAAGAGGACTATAGTTAAGAATGGTACGGAATCTCTGTAAATACCGACTTCTTCTGCAAAATATTTTTTATAAAAATGGCTTGTGCAGAGTTGCCACAATTTCACAAGATAAACGCTGGAGATGGCCGGCGAAATTATTTTGTCTGAGTATATAAGGTATATTTGAAATAAACAGCACAAGACAACACAGGATGAAACAAATATAAATTAAATACATCTTTCACTTTGAATTTTTAAGAATTGCCGCTGATAGTTTAAAATATACTTCTCTTTGAATAAAAAAATAGGGATATACTTAAAAAAATGTAGGAATGGCCAGAGTGGTGATACGAGTAATAACAAAGTATTTCACAGCTTATTTTATTTATTTTGCCGAAACACAAACAGTTTTCGTAGTATTTTTATAAGTCCTGTCATCTGTTCTGGGCCTTATTTCATAAAACTATAGTAGATGGACTAATGTCAATCGACAAATGTCAGTCAAAGTACCGAAATGCGTTTCATAAAAATCCAAAAAACATTCAATTAATTGTGAAAATATCACTTAATGTGTTTCATAAAACAATAGTAGTGACCGGCAGTCAACTGACAAATTTCATGAGAAAAACTTTTTATGAAACGGTGGTTGCTTACAAATTCCCACATTTGTAGAATTGTTGTGACAAATGTGTCAGCCGAAGCTCTACCTGTCACTGGTTGGTTAATCAAAATAGTGAAGGTTTTTTTTTACTATGACTGTGGCATGACTGACATTGTGAAATGCAATTTGACTGACAATAATCAGTCCTATTGTGTTTGTTTGATATATGAAACGCAGGTTTGGCGTATTCGACTGACATTTGTAGTTATATTATGATTTGTCGCTTTAACATATAGGGCCCTGGACAGCTATCTCACACAATCAAAGACAAAAACTTTGTTTTAGGACAATCAAAATACACGTAAGGCACAGATTTTGCCAAACTATCCCAACATATATGTACCATAGAAGAAATCTAATTAAAGTAGTGTTTGTTTGTTTGTCATATGAGGTAGTGCTGGCCTCTGGTGTCAGAGTTTGTCAAGCCGCCCGAGGGCCTGTGACATGGCTTAACGACTGCTATTAGTCTTTAACAGCCGGGACTGACATCCTAACATGCCCGTTAAGCTGTTGGTGTTTATTTAGTGTATTCAAATCAGTTCACAAATCAATGAGTTTTATACCTACATGGCTCTTTCATGTACTACATAACTAATTGCTATTTTTTACCTTGTAAAAAAATTGCAAAATATTTTTTAGTAAATAAAAATTAATAAATATGTATTGCTTGTTTCAGAAAGTGGTTCTCTATGTATCTACGGGAAGTGCTTTTACTGCAAGATGAATGAAACAGTATGCCCTGACAGCAGCGGTGAAATCGAGGGTGCTGCCATCTTGTACCTGGAGAGGACGTTTAAAGTACACAAGTCTCCCTGGCGACGGTCTTATAATAGAAACAAAATGGCATGGGAGAAAGATAATGATTTTTGTAAGTAAGTACTTTTGTTAACTAACTTATTTGGGATTCTGTATTGAGACGAAAAATTGTATGCAGTATCTAATAAGCTTGGTTCTATGTGTAACCAAACAGCCAGCACGAAAAGCGTCTTAAACTATTATGTTTTGGCTTAAGAAATCCTTTCTATTATTATTCAGTTTTTAGCAGGTTTATTTTTTCTTATTCTAGCTATAAAATTATTATTTAATAAAAAAAAACTAATTCAATGTTGATGAAATTTATATGGGACCACTTACCACGTCTATTAAAAAATACACATCTGTTCAGAAATCTCATTCTTAGAAAATAGTTGAACTTAAAATATTATTACTTTTGAGTTACAAAGTAAACTTTAAACAATTTAATTTCAGGCAGGTGACAAAATCCCTGACAACCAAAAGGATACTAAATCTCATCGATGTGGCAATATTCGACTTCCTGATACAAAATGGCGATCGACATCGCTATGAGGTGTATAAAGACAAAATAGTCATGTTGGACAATGGGAAAGGGCTCGGGAACCCTGCGGTGGATGAACTGGACATTTTAGCGCCGCTGTACCAATGTTGTATGTGAGTAGCATGTTTGAAATAATATATTGATTATATCAATTTTATTTCAATTGGTACCTCAGTAGGTACTTAATGAAAGTACCCGAAAACTTTAATAAGAGCTTAGCTATTAGAGGGGGAGGGGTAGAACTTTAATTTTATTAACTTCTTGCTTTTCTGATAAAGGCAGACATGTGAATCAAATCACAAGCTATTTTAAAATAATTGGCATGCATCATGTTGCATTCATTTTATTACTGGGTGGTTAGAACTACTATCGTTAATGGGAAATATATAGAATCGAAGGGCCTATCGATATATAGAGTTGAGGGGTGTGGGGGAGGGGAGGGCTGCCCCCTCGCGGGCGACGCTTAGTTTATGAGATACTAGCTTTCCCGCCCGCGAATTCGTCCGCGCGGACTACAGCTTAGCGCGAAAAAAACATCCTATGTTCTTCAAGGATATAAAAAACCAATGCAAAAGTAGGTATAGCACCAACCCTCTTGATGTTTATTGACAGACTGAGTGTTGTGTGACGGAGTGCTTAGCCACCGCCTCCCCCCACCGCCTCCCCCCACCGCCTCCCCCCACCGCCTCCCCCCCTCCCCCACGCCCCTCCCCTCCCCCAACCCACCTCCCCCAACCCACCTCCCCCAACCCCCACCTCCCCCCACATAATCATATGCTTCTGCAAATTGCATTACGTTTCAGGTATACGATTTAAAAAAAAGCTAAGCGTCCACCTCCAAACTCCTGTTTCTCGATTCAGTAGTCAACGCCAATATAGCTTTAAGTATATACAGGCTGAAATTTTTAAGTGGGCGTGGTTTGCTAAATCAGAAACTGAGGAATAGCGAAAAGTACTCAAAGGAGTCTCGGGTCCGATTTTGATGAAAACTAAAACTGCATATTTGGATTTTTGAAAAAACAATATTCCTAGGCAGAAATCGAACACGTTGATTTTGGAAAAAAAAACACATACTGTATTTTTACACCATTCGATAGTGTCGCTAATAAGGATTGAATTCTGGGAAGAAATGACATACGGCAAACTTAAGGAAAATGTTGTATTTTTATAAAACTGATTCATATTTTAAAGTACTGTTTTAATTCATACCTGCATTACCTGTACCTTGTCCGAAATTATGCTCAATATTTTTCTCAACACAGACCCGCAGCGCGGTCATCTTCCCAACAATATGCCTGCCTAGGAATATTGCTTTTTTTCAAAAATCCAAAGATGCAGTTTTAGTTTTCATCAAAATCGGGCCCGAGACTCCTTTGAGTACTTTTCGCTATTCCTCATAGTTTCTGATTTAGCCATCCACGCCCACTTGAAAAATTCAATAGCCAACCCCAATATAGCTTTAAGTATATATAGGCCTTTGCACAATGCCCTCCACCTCCCCCCCCACCCCCCAACTCACCCCACCCCCCAACTCCTGCCCCTTGATTCTATAGCCAACCCCAATATAGTTTTAAGTATCTATAGCCCTTTGCACAAACACTAATAAAATAATGCAATTTTAATAAATGTTGTTCTAGGCTAACTTTATCAACCTGGCAGCATTTGGAAATGATCTCAGGAGGAAGTTTGACAGAAACTATCAAGTTACTGTCTGGATTGCGAGGAGAGAAGTTGGCCACGGAAGAACATTTTAGAGCAGTTGAACGTCGACTACTAAAGATTTACGCTACTGTGCAATACTGTATAGGAAAACATGGCAGGGCCAAAGTTTTTATAAATACATTTTAACCTAACAAAAACATGTTTTTTTTATTTTTATAGTGATACTAGCTGTGCCCGCGGCTACGCACGAGTGTTCATTTCTGTAGGTTAAAAGTACTCTATGTGCTATTCCAGGACCTAAAATACAAATATACCAACATTTAATTAAAATTCCTTCAGCCGTCAAATACATTTTTATCGATTGCTTCTACACATTATTTTGAGATACCATGTACACCAGTTTTTAAGTCAACTAGCTATCCATCAGTAAAACCGCATCACAATCAGTGCAGTAGTTTTTATGTGATGCGCGAACAAACAGACGCAGATAAATAGAAAAACAGACACACGAATAAAAAATATGTGTAGGTATGATAAACTGAAAATAAATCAAATTTATAAATGTTATGTCATTTTAATAACATTACAATAGATAACTGCAATATTAATGACAATTTACATTTCTTGAAAAATCCGTTTTTCTTAATTTTTCGGTTTGTCCAGATAACGGGAACTTTTGGTCCTACAAAAGTTTACTTGGGCTTATATTAAATTTAAGTAATTATTCTACAACTTTTTCCCATGATTTTTCTCGAGTATTATACAAGTAAAGACAGACAGACTTAAATGAAAAATGTACAGTTTAGCTTCAGTATCGAATATAGATTACCCTCCAAAAAAACATTATTTATTAAAAAAATACAGGAACATTTAATTTTTTTCGGTATAAAAAGTATCCTCAATTTAAACATATAAAAAAAAAGCCCATCATATAAACTATGACTGTGCCAAATTGCATCAAAATCCGTCCAGTAGTTTCAGCATGGTAAGTGTTCTTTTAAATAATTTTCAAGCCCTATCCTGCGGGAACCCTTTAATTTTTCGGGATGAAAAGTATGCTATGTCCTACCTCGTAGTATGAACTCAAATCATACCAAGTTTCATTTATATCTAATAGGCAAGCGTGCTACACCTTCGACCACATCATCGCTTTCCATCATGTGAGATCGTGGTCAAACGATTGCCTAGTCCGTAATAAAAAAATAAATGTAGTTGTTTCGGCGTGATGCCTAGTCAAGATACAGATAGACAAAAATGAAAAAAAAAAAACAGTTTTGGCTTTAGTATGGAAGAGTAAAAAATATACCTATTCAAAATATCTTCAATGTACAGAATTGGACCCGTTACAGTTTTGTCTATAAGTATAGATACTGTTTGAAATACAATTAGGTTTGTTATCTCAGACAAATATATCTACGCAGTCCTTGTACAGAAATTCAGGGTAACTTTGTCAGGTGGAGCGGAATTTTAATCTACAATTTATTGTGACGGTAATACTTTACTCGTAGCTACGATTGACTGTTATAAAATTATATTACTATCTTCGTAAACGCTACGCACGGAGAAGTGAAATTTCAATTCTACTGATCAGCAGTGCGATTCCGTATCATGACGGTTTCAAGCCGTCAAATTCAATAATGCTTTGCGATAGAGTCGATTTTCCTTTGAAAAAAGTGACAATCTGATTGAAGCCAAGTTCTGTAATACGGCCACTGTCATTATCGATAGTAACCGGCACAAATTGAGCAGTTTTTTTTTGTTAATTGTCTAAACCTAAGAAATTATAAATAATTTGCCTTAAAAATACATATTAAAATCAAATTTCATTAGTTTTTGTATTATTTTGGTATATATCCGGGTAACATTGACAAGGCAAAAAAAAGAAATAATTTATTATTTACATATATGTAGAAAATGAAGTTGAGGTAAATACTACAATGGCAGAGATCTTAGAAGAATATGATGTTATTGATGGATCCTTAGACCATATTCCAACAGAAATAAATAGCTTATCCTCTATGCACCTTCAGGTCAGAAGGTATAGCATTGCAGTAATGTCAAAAGCATTTGAAGGAGGTTGGACATGGCCTCATGCAAGAGAATATACAAAATACCATCTAACTGATATTGTTAATGACATAAATGAAAATAAAATGAAGATACGGGGTTTGGGCACCTACGAAATAGATGACGAGTTTGCTGTACACGGAATGATTTGAATAAATAGTTAGATAAATAATTTGGTGTTTAAGATTAAATCAATGATAAAACAGCTATCAGTTGTTTAATTTATTGATATGAATCAGTATCTCCAAAACAACTACCCTGATTCAATGCAATATCACAGGTTCTTTACGTTTCTTTATTCAAATATACCCTCTATGTACTGTTTGTTCATGAGGATTTATAGTGTAGATCAAAAATACATTGACGAAAGATACCCAGTCAATAAGAAGAAAGCATAAAACGGTTTTTTAAAGTAAATGTAATAGGGTGGCAATGTTACCCAGTTTGGGGGTGTAACTTTGACATGGGCTAAATCAAGGTGCCGGAATCGAGTCTCCTCTGATTTCACCCATTCAAAAAAAAACAGGGGACAGATATCCCCCCCCCCCCCCCCTGTCAAACATTACATTGAAACCATAAAAATAAAATGAAGTCAAATGTCAAGAAAAACGTACCTGTAGTTGCTTCTTTGCCTGTAGGAACCAAACTTTATGGCGGCTATGAAGCTCACTGCGAGTGCGACATCACGCTGGTACAGTAAGGTTCGCAATTATTAAAGTCAATTTTTACTACCTACTTGTAGAACATGTCACTGTAAATAATGTGATGATAGAAAAATGCTATATTAGTGGTACATACAAATAATGGAATAGACGAAAGGTATAGACTCAACAAATGATAATTGTATTATGACACTAGGACACATTCCTATCACATTTTTATCCAATGATGTAACAACTAATCTAACTAACAAAGTAGTATAGACTTCGTAAAAAGTATCCTGAAAATTAATGATGCTAAATTTCACATCCTATGTAACGAGCCCGTGTACACTATTCCTCCAAGAACTGAAACAGTAATTGAATGTTGTGTTTCCAATCCCGAGCTTAAGGAAGGTCTCATCATCGACCAGAAACCAATTGAATCTTTGTTAGTCGCCAATTGTATAGTCAAAGTTAAATCCAATTTACGCGTTAACATCTCAGTAGTTAATACCGCAGAACACACCATTACAATTGATTCCACGTTAAAACTCAATCTCGTCCCCCTTATAACAAATGACTTAACACCTTGCAAAGTTGAAACAGTATCCTACTGTAATGAAAATACTACCCCTAATGCACATTCACGAACAAATCAAGTACTTGACCAACTCCGAGTGTCTCATTTGAATCAAGAAGAAACACAAACCTTACACGAAGTATGTGCGAAATTCTCAGATATATTCTATTTGCCCAGAGACAAGTTGTCATTCACCAACGCCATTTCACATGATATCAAGACTACTTCTGCAGTGCCTATTAACACTAAGTCATACCGATTCCCCGAATGTCATAAAACAGAAATCGAAACGCAAATCAATAAAATGCTTGAAGATGACATATTCAGACCATCTTCTTCACCTTGGTCTTCACCTATATGGATTGTCCCAAAAAAGATCGATGCTTCTGGGGAAAGGAAATGGCTCATTGTAATAGACTACCGCAAACTGAATGACATCACAATAGGTGACTCCTACCCCATTCCCAACATTGCGGAGATTCTTGATCAGCTTGGAGCAAGTAAATATTTCAGCACGTTAGATCTTGCGTCTGGCTTACACCAGATTAAAACATCCCCTCTAGATGCTCCTAAACCTACCTTTTCTGTCCCGCAAGGATTTGAGTTTTCTCGAATGCCATTTGGCTTAAAAAATGCACCTTCTACCTTTCAACAACTCATGAATTCTGCTCTATCAGGCCTCAATGGTATCAAATGTTTCGTTTACCTTGACGACGTCATAATTCATTCATATGACCTTCCCTCTCATATCTCTAACCTCGAAGAAATCTTCCGAATTTAACCTAAAACTACAACCTAATAAATGTGAATTCTTAAGACGAGAAGTATCCTATCTTGGACATTTGATTACAGACGAGGGCGTGAAGCCTAAGCCGGACAAAGTCAGAGCTGCCAAAGACTTCCCAATTCCAAAATGTCCTAAGGACATTAAATCCTTTTTAGGACTTGTATCCTATTACAGGTAATTTATTCCTGATATCTCAAAAATTGCTGAGCCCTTGACAAACCTACTAAAGAAAGAAGCACGTTTTGAATGGAAAAATAAGCAGAAACTAGCATTTGACACTTTAAAAGAAAAATTAATAACAGCACCTTTTCTGATATATCCAGACTTTTCAAAGCCTTTTATTCTTACCTGCGACGCATCTAATTACGCCATTTCAGCCATTCTCTCGCAAGGCCTTATTGGCAAAGACAGACCAATAGCTGAACAAAGCTGAATGCAATTACAACGTAACAGAAAAAGAATGTTTGGCCATCATTCTCGGCACAAAAACCTTTAGACCATACCTATATGGGCACAAATTTACTATCGTCACTGACCACCGTCCTCTAAAGTGGTTATTTATTTGCAAAGAACCAGGATCCAAACTTGTCAGATGGAGACTCAAATTAGAAGAATTCGATTATGAAGTGATGTATCAAAAAGGAAAAATCAACAGCAACGCCGACACATTGTCGCGTTATCCAGTTAACCCAATCCTTCCAAACGAGATTGATCCACAACCTTCTACATCAGGATTATCCAACAACCGTCCCACTCAAGAGACATAAGTTCCTACAGACATCCTTGACGATTTGATCGAGCTAGGTGACTTGGGTATTAGCCCACTTGGTGAATCAAACATAGACTTTACTCCACTGAATCTTCCGTCACCTCCAGATTCTCTCCCTCCACCGGATCCTATTCCTCCTCTCAACCCTCTTTTTCCGCTGGATCTCCCAATGGAAACAAACAGACAAATTGATGTTTCATCAATTTGTCTGTTTGTTCTAATTCCAGTAAAGAATACTCCGAATTCTAAAATCTTTTGCCAATAAAAATGAAACCTACAACACATACATAAAAGAGCATAACGAAAGCCTTCTGAAGAGTAAAACTAATACTATACTTGTCCCTATATCTATTGACTACGACGAATCAAACCCTTACCTTCAAGACATTATTTCCGCATCCGATGACTCGATCCACGATGGTGAACGCGAACTACACTCTTTTAAGAAACACATTATAAAGGGTAAAACTTACTATTTCCTATTTACGAAACTTTACTATTTCGATACTTATTCCTATCCTGATATTTTCAAAACGCTAAAATCAGTTAGAGATGATACGAGTATCTTACTCAATGGTAACATCAATGAAATAGCAATATCTGATTTCAGAAATCCATTTGAACAAAATTCGTTTGTGAAAATCTACGGCATGCTCATGTATCTGTTCAATAATACAAATATAACCGTTAACATTCACCACAATACAATTATATATCCTACCCCATCCGAAATAGCAAAGATCCTGAAGGAGAATCATGACACGACCTAGGCTCTAATATAATGTACGACAGAATCAAAGAGCGCTATTACTGGAAAAATATGCGTTCTGAAATAGAAAACTACATCAAAAATTGTAAATTATGCCAATGTAATAAAGCTATCCGTAAAATCAACAAAGCTCCTATGCAGATCACAACCACTTCCACTCGTCCATTTGAAAGAATCAGTCTCGATATCGTTGGCCCCTTACCTGAAGCAGGACTTCATAACTTAAAATACATACTCACCCTTCAAGACGACCTCACAAAATTTTCTCTCACCTATCCTATCTCAAATGCTACAGCGGAATAATCTCGTGAATGTCTAGTCCATTTTGTAACACTCTTTTTCAAAATCAATACTTACAGATCAAGGAACCAATTTCACTGCTGACCTATTTAAAAAAACTTGTGAATTTTTAAAAATAAAGCAGATCTGATCCTCACTATACCAACCCCAAACACAAGGTCACTTGAGAGAAGCCACTCCACTTTAAAGGAATATTTGAAATCCTACGTAGATGAGAACCAATCCAATTGGCATAAGTTCGCGTATACCACTATTTTAACTTATAACAGCACCGCCCACACTACAACGCTTACGCATTGGTCACGCGTTTTACCCCATATGAACTTATTTTCGGACACAACCTTTAATTCCTGACTCAGTATTCGAGCTGCGCACTGATATCACGTACCCTGATTACATCAAAATGCTTCACCACCGTCTCAAAATATCTGGGGAAAAGGCATTACAAAATATTCAAGCTTTGAAAGAAAAATCAAAAACCTACTATGATAAGCATAGCCGCCCAGTACAATATAAAGTTGGTGACTATGCATACTTAAAACAACATCTCAGACTTCGAAAGGCCCGTTTAAAATTGTAAAAGTAAACAGTAACAATACCTTGACTCTTCTTATTAATCGACGTCATGTCACCCATCATTTTGATGAGGTAAAACCTGCAAGTCAAAATGATTTAAATAGATATAATTAGACATATTAAGTATATAAATATATATTTTTAATTACAATCTAATTTTATTAATTAAAACTTAGTTACTAATTCCTAAAAAAATGATTATACAAGTCAAACTAGCGTGGTTATTACAATTTACAGAATCATTGCCACTCATTGTAGCACCGCACCGCCCTGGCAACTGATGACAACAATTTTGTGGAACTCATCACTAAGAGTCCTGGTATACTCTTCGACCCCGTTGGCACCTTAAAAACAATCAATGACCAATTTCACATCATTATTCCCATGGATGTCTCCCCATATAAAAGCTATATTGAAAACATTCATGACGTATTTAACGCTATTCGGTTTCGGTTGTCGAGAAACTAGAGAAGTAGATTACACTAAATGTCAAAATATGCTAGAACCGTTAGATTCATTATACAAAGTCATTTTACGCAACTTTGATTCCATATCACACATGACATCTGGTAGAATATCCAAACAAGCAGCATGGTTTGCTGGTGTAGGAGTTGTATTTAAACACATATTCGGCACAATGGATGAAGACGATGCTAGATATTATAATGAGGCAATCCAAACTCTGTACAACAACGACAAAATCATAACAAATGCAATAAAGGAAAATATTGTTGTGTCCCAAATGACTATATCAAATATAAATCAGTCTTTACACGAAATCAACACTAACCAAGCTAAATTGAACTATGCTATTGACAGAATATCCACAGTTGTAAATAATATATCCAAAGTAGTGCAAACTGATGTTTTCCAAATACATTTAAACTCCATTTTAAACATTTTACAATCAAATTTATTGACACTTTCATTTAAAATCAAAGAATCCTAAATTCCATTCTGTTAATTCTATTAATTTCGATGACGGCGATCTTACTTCCACAAATTCGAAAGTTTTAGGCCTGTCTTGGGATCCAGTCGAAAATAACTTTTTGCTGACAACTGACGCACTAAACAAATGCACGAAGAGGAGCATACTTTCATTTGTAGCTCGCTTGTTCGACGTGCTTGGCTTGGTTGCACCAGTAATATTGTATGAAAAACTGCTCATCAAAGCGTTATGGCTTACTCCACCACTTAAAATAATTAAACAATTTGCTATTCTCACGCAGGAATTTCCACTGCTTTCTACGTTGAAAATTCCTCGACACGTGAGCGTAACTAGCTCCGCAGAAGTACTCGTTGTTGGTTATTCTGATGCGATCTGTAAAGGTTACGGTTGTGTAATTTATTTGCATACGACTGATGCTTCTGGGAACATATCAGTCCGATTGTTGTGCGCAAAATCTAAGGTTTCTCCCACCAAAATTACGACGTTGGCTCGTTTAGAGTTGTGTTCTGCAGTTTTATTATCAAAGTTGATCAAGATTGTACTGGACACTTACTGGGATCGTATTCAGATAGCAGGTGTGTATGCCTTTTCAGACTCCACCATTGCCCTGACATGGATTTGCTCTTCCCCGCATCGTTGGTCGATCTTCGTCGGGAATAGAGTCGCGCAGTGTCAAGAGAATCTCGCTCCACACAACTTCTATCACGTGTCCGGATCAGAAAACCCGAGTGATTGTGTTTCACGGGGATTGCTGCCGTTGCAATTGGTGACCAATAAAGTGTGATGGAATGGTCCTCAGTGGCTTCAATGCCCACCATGTGAATGGTCCATTCGTAAATTCACCCCTTCAGATATTGCAAATTTACCTGAACATAAAACAAATGACATGACCACGACTGTAGTTGTTGAGTCATCGGTGTTATATGAACTGTCTCAACGAATATCCTCTTGGGATAAATTGCTTAGAATTGCAGTGTATATCCTCCGCTTTGTTAGGAAGATTAAAACTCCGTCTAAAGTAGTTGAGAGTTTATCGATCGCAGAGAAATAAATAAATAATAATAATAAATAAATAAATATATTCGGTACAATTCCACACCAATTAACTAGCCCCAAACTAGGATACCCTGCACTATGGGTAGGTAGGATGTCCAACAGTGAACCAATAGTATACACTGAACCAGCCATCTTGCTATGTAAACGCGACGTTGCCAGATCGTGCCGCGAACACGAAAGTGCTTCACTTACTCCGCGCCGCCCACTTCTGCCGCGAGCGAGCTAGCTCCAACAGTGCCCGCGCGGCCAGCCACATTGTAATTTTCGTCGAAAAAACAAAAAAACTACGTGAGTACAATTTTTCATCTTAACTCTGCTAGGTATTGTTTTTCTGACTAATATTTTTTCCACTTCTTAAATAATTACCTGTCCACCTTTTGCAAATAAAATTATTTCTAAATGTATTTCCGTTATTTTTCAATACAAACAAATATCTAAAATGGTGGGTGTAGTACACACTGGACCATCAAAGCTGCTTGAACAGTGAACCGGCTCACTGTACACCACCTTCAATTTGCTACATTATAAGAATTAAAAAAAAGCAGACTTTTTTACTTATAGGATGGGGCGAAATAAAAATGCGGTAAGGAAAATTGGAAATCACACTGCAAATGACATGCTACGTGCTATTATGCTGGTGAAAAATGGGGATTCAATACGTAAAGCAGCTAAGGAATGCCAAATACCCTACCCAACTCTAAGAAGGTATGTCAGAAAATTTGAAAAAGATGAAATGGCTAATTTAGTTCCAAATTATGAAGTGAATTCTGTTTTCACACGTAACCAAGAAAAATAATTAAAAGAATACATCATCGATTGTTCAAATAGGTTTCATGGACTTACTGCGAAAGATACTAAACGGTTAGCTTATCAGATGGCGATAATTAATAATATTAAAATTCCTCCTTCATGGGAAGAGAAGAAAATTGTCGGAAAGGAGTGGTTAAGGTCATTTAGAAAGAAACACCCGGAAATGAGTCTAAAAAAGCCTGAAGCGTGCAGCTTGGCACGAGCATCAGCATTTAACAAGACAAATGTTCAATCATTTTACAAAAACTTAAAAGAGGCTATGCAAAGATGTCCTAATTTTGGCAACGGAACTCGTGTTTTCAATTTGGACGAGACCTCGACCACAACTGTACAACGCCCGCAAAAGGTATTAGCCCTTAAAGGGAGTAACGTTAGTAAAGTCACGAGCGGTGAAAGAGGTGTATTGGTAACAACATGCTGCATTGTTTCCGCTTCTGGTCATGCTTTGCCTCCGGCAATGGTCTTTCCACGAAAGCAGTTCAAAACTCACATGCTTCTTGGTGCTCCTTCTGGAACTCTTGGGTTAGCCGCTTCATCTGGATGGATGAATGCTGATATATTATAAAAACCAGCGCTGCGTGCCTTCGGCAAACAGCCTAATGCTGAGTTAAGGCCCATTCATCACCACTTTAATTATCTACTTTTACCTTTTCTTTGTTTTCCTTTTCTATTGTTCCTACTTAATTTTTCTAAATATTTGTACCTATTATTTTTGTGTGTGTTGAATAAATGTATTTTCTTTCTTTCTTTTTCTTTCTTTCTTTCTATATTCGTCGACGTCATGAAGTATTTTATAAAACACACCTCGGCCTCTAAAGATAATTCAGCTTTATTAGTTCTTGACAATCACGAAAGCCATTTACCATTAGAGGCATTGAACCTTGCAAAGACTTCCGGTGTGACTGTTCTTACGCTTCCTCCCCACACTACGGCAAGACTACAACCGTTAGACGTAGGATTAAATGCACCCTTCAAAAGCTTTTACAACTCTGCTGTTGATTCCTGGCTGCTACGAAACCCAGGCCAAACATTGACTATCTATCATATAGCTCAATGCGTAGATGAAGCATATTTAAAAGCAATGACACCAATTAATATTACCAACGCATTCAAAAAATGTGGTATATATCCGTACGATGAGTCTGTATTTACAGAAGAGGATTTTTTTGCCAAGCTCTGTGACGGAGAGACCAGAACCAGGAAAAGATAATGATGAAACAGATGCAGAGATGGAAATAGGTGAAAACCGTTCAATTTCTACTACCTGCTCTCCTACAATTTTTTTGTTCAACTCACAACCATAATTGTTTCAAATACTTCCTGACTTCTTTACTATAAACGTTTCACCAGAAAAACAGGCTCCCAATGAAAAACCGCAACAAGGAGAAATTGAAGCTTCAACTTCTAAAGATGTGAAAAGTTTTATATCTCCTAAAATGTTAAGACCACCACTGAAAGCCGGCCCAAGAAAGACCAAACGATGCAGGCCTTTAGGAAAAAGCATGATAGCCACAGACACCCCTGAAAAAGACTTGATAGCAGAGAGAAAAAAGAAAGACAAACTCAAGGTAAAGAAAGTAAAAACAGATCTGTTTCAAGAAAAGAAGAAGTCCAAAAAGAAAGATACAATAATTATTCATTATGATTCTAGTGAAAAAGGCACTTTTCGTGCCAGTGGCTCTTCATCTGGTGGAGAACAGTTCTTTAGTGACAGCGAAGAAGATGAAATAATACTGACTGATGACTTTTCACCTCTGCCTCGAAATCCAAACGTGGGAGATTTTGTGATTATTTTGTTAGAATCGGAGAAAACAAAAAAAACATGTTATTACATTGCGAAGATTGTCGATGATTCTCCAGAAGACGGTTTTGACGATTTCGTTTCTTATTTGAAGCTAAAAAGTAAAGTTTATCACACGTTTGCTGAGCCTATGGAACCAGACATGGCAATAGTTACAAAAAATGACATAAAATTTATATTGTCGAGCCCCAAGATAGTAGGCAGCAGCCGCCGAACAGCAACGTTTCGATTTCCAGTAAATTTTTCACTTTTGAACTTCCCTTTTTGTTTTTTTTTGTTATATACTTCTAGACGTTGCTTTTATAAAAGACTATAGTTATATTTAAAGCAAGTAATAAATAAGACTGATTATCCTTAATTAAGTTGAATTAACGATGGATCTCAATGAGCCAAAGGCATAAAGTAGTAAAATTCTTTGGAACTCAATATTTTAATAAATACCTATTGTTATATAATACATATTTGTATGGTAAATACAATATACTGATACATAATTTTGCTGATAAAAATACGTATCTAATAACATATAGAAGAAGTTTTATTGCCTTTCCTTAGGTTATCTACCATAAATATAGAGGGTCTGAGTCACTGTGTACATACTGATTCACTGTTGACTTACCCCTAGGTTCAGTGTGTCCCACGAGGTGGACACAATTAATCATTTCCCATATTTAAAAAAACTGAAATGGACTCTATCTCGTACCGTTTAAGTCCAAAATTGTTATACTAAATGAAAGTCAGATTAATAATGAGGCTTATATTCGAAAAAGTACTTTATTCCATTCACAAACATTTGAGTTTTGAATGTTTAACTTTTTAGTGGTTCACTGTTGGACACCTACCTACCTACTAGATAACGGATAAACATACATATCGTCGGTGCAATGGCGAAGTCATCAATCTAAAAATGGCAATTGTTCAGGAGATGCAAATGAAGATTCAATTCGTTTAATTTCGTTCCCGTTTCGCAATGGTTAAATTTAGAGATTTAAGAAAGCTAGTGTATTAGTATTTGGTTAATACCTAAAGAGCCATACTATTAAAATAGCTGGTTTTTTTTTAAAATAAATATATTGTATATTGACGCTTTTACAATTGTCAATTTTATTATTTTATATGTATATTTAGGTAGGTAAAGTAGTCAATGTGGTAATTAAACGAGTTTTCTGTGGTGTGAAAATCAAAAGCAGTAATTAATTTAATTGAAAACTAGCCAACATGCAGTACAAAGACATCCTAGTTGTGATATTTGACTGTATAGATTAAATTATGGATAATGAAAAACGTTTGTAATGTTAGTTAACAAGTTTATTAAATAATTTTAAAAATCTTATTATTTTATCAACTTACCGTAGCAAAAATCTAAGTTGAAAAGTAATGTGCCTATTATTATTTTTATTAGAAAATTCTGACAAACAATTTTAAGTAAATAAGGCAATTTTTATTCAAAACAATAAAAAACCTTAAAATATTATAAGCTGTCATATATTTCTCTCAGTATTATAGTTATAAAAGCTTAAGGTTAAAAATGTATTTGTTAAACATGTTTACAATTATTTTTCGGGATTTTTTCCATATTAATACTTACTTATATGTAAAAAAATGCAGTTACAAAATTATTAATTTTTATCCAAAATGTATTCAAAAATATACAGTTAGATTAAAAAATATATGGTGGATTGTATTATTTACAAACCTTTGAAAACCTAACAATTTATAATCTACCTTAAATTGCTTTTTCGTGTAAGTTTTCACTTACGAGTCTAATACTCTTCTTATGGACTATTAGGAACTAGTTATCAGACTTTAGTAAACAACATACCTAATGTAAAAATGTGGTTAAAAATATGTCTGTTTTTAACAGTTACCTACTGATAAAGTAATGAAACATTATTTGCAGCAGTTTAACACCTTACTTCTTTGGCTGTTTATAGTAAATGAAATGAAAAAATGAAATGAAATTAATATTTATTACAGAAATGGTGTACAAATAGATCTTATTAATAACATTAGGTACACTATAATGTATAATGTAATTAACAATAGGTTCGATACAGACAAATTATTCGCTCTCTTCCACAATGGTACCGATTCTGTTGGCACGAACTAGACTAAACTACACTAAAATTAAGTTTAGTCCCGTTCCAATCCGATAACAATGCACTAAACTAAAGAACATAGGCGGAATTTTATGCGATAAATCTTGCAGCGTCTTGACATATCATTTCTACAGAACTTAAGTAATTTTTCTACGTTTTTTCAACATAGCCCGTAAGCTAGAAAAAAGCAGGTTAACAAATCAATTTAAAAAATCATGAAATTGTAAATTAATTTCCTTCCTACAATGTTTAACCGGCCTTGTTGCTTGCCCAACGGGTGAAAAAATATATATAATTCTATGACGTTTCCGGTTTGCACGTCAAAATTGTCAACACAGTATACTTCCCACCCAGTTTTTTAAACCAAAGGAGGTTGAATTATGTTTTCTTCCCACCCGGTTTTTTAAACCAAAAGAAGTTGAAATAAGCTTTCTGGCGTTAAATATTTTAACAGTAAGCGTAATTCAACCTCCTTGTGATAAACAAAATAATAATATAGACTGTGTTATAGACAAATGGTACGTCAATATAAAACCTCTATACAAAACATTATACTCGTAGCAAAGGGAATACAATGCATTTTATTTTATGGAGGAAGTGTAAAGAATTGTTGTTATAATAGGGTATGTTAATTTATTTAATTGTTTTGCACAAAAATAGTGTAGGTACAAGGAAGGACTTAATGCTAAACAACATTATCTATCAGTCATCCAGGTCTTGAAAGAAATAATAGTTCATAGGGCGTGTTGGTTAAAGTATTGAACAATAAATACGAAAGAAACAAAGGTTTATGTAAATAAAATATTTAGTGTAAAAAAATTGTTGCAAATTGTGCTAATACGGTACAACTGTTTCCCTGCACAGTGAAACAGCAGCAACATATCTAAATATATTGTTTATAAGTAACAGATTGAAAATAATTCTTATTCAAAAGCCTAGTCTGTTACACTAGATAGGTAATTGAATAGGTAGGGTACCTACAATATATTTAAACATTATATTTATCACGCATACGAGTAAGTACTTACTTGCCTACCTAAAATTAAAATCTCTAATACTTGTTTCAAAGGTCATTAACAGTAACATCACCTACAAAACTTTGAAGCCTAATAACAATTAACCCTGGCCTTCCCAAAAAAAATATCTTAGACTAACAATCTCAGGAAATGATGCTGAATTACTAGCGATATTTTTTGTCTAAAGACGCCGTGATTTTGACTGACATAAAAGTATGTATGGGAGATCGCCATTGTTCTTATAGTTTGACACACCTAAATTGATTTTTATTTCTCAGTTTAGTCTATTGGTATTTTTCTATTCTGTTGTACGTCAGTTTACGTACTTCTAAAGGTGCCTCCACACAACACTCGTGCCGAAAACTCTCAGCAAGAAATGAAATGAAACCCATAGACAAAAAGCGTGGTCTGTCTCGGGGCGCACGGCCGTTTGTCGGGAAACGTCTACTCCACGTACAAATCACAAGTTATATCAAATTAAAGATCACAAACACATAAATTTTGCTGATTATGAGCGGGACATATTCGTATTTATGTATGTTTATCCGTTATCTAGTGCCCATATTACAGGGTATCCTAGTTTGAGGCTAGGTAATTGGTGTGGAATTGACCCAAATTTATTTATTTGTGACTTTAAAACTAAAAAGGAGGAGAGTGAAGACAGTTATAAAGAATCCTCAAGCCGTCTATTCGCGGAGGATAATGATTTCCCAAAAAAAATAACCTGCTAAAACTGTGTACAGATTTGCAAATCCCTAGAAACTGTCACGAATATTACAATACGCTGCCTAGTTCAGAATCTGTGTCCGACACTTTATCAGAACATGATATTACGGAAGAGAGCGAATAATTTGTCCGTATCGAACCTATGGTTGATTCTACATTATGGTATACCTAATGCTATCAATAAGATCTATTTCTACACCATTTCTGAAATAAAAATTCATTTCATTCCATTTTTTCATTTCATTTTATTTAAACAGCCAAATATGTAAAAGGAAACGAAATGAAAATAAGATAGTACTGATGTTAACGTCATAATTTGTTTAAGTTTTAAACTGTTGCAAATAATATTTAATTACTTTATAAGTAGGTAACTGTTAAAACAGACATAATTTTTAAATTTAAGTTTTTACATTAAAGATGTTGTTTACCAAAGTCTGATAACTAGTTCCTAATAGTCCGTATGAAGAATATTAGACTCTTAAATGTAAACTTACACGAAGAAGCAATTTAAGGTAGGCTATAACTTGTTAAGTTTTTAAAGGTTTATAAATAATACAATCCACCATTTTTATATATTTTACTCTAACTGTAGGTTTTTTAATACAATTTTTATAAAAATGATGAATTTTATAACTGCATATTTTTCTTAACATATAAGTAAGCAAAACTATGGAACAATTCCCGAAAAATAAGTGTAAACATGTTTAGTAAATACATTTTTTACCTAGTTATATATACCACAAACCCACCGTTGTTTACCGAAGTACAATTGCGACATATTTAATCATACAAGTAGGTACTTCCTTAGATTGTGAAAGTACCAATTAAGCACTTTTTGTACTTATGTTGTTTTTCTATGAATAATGCGCAGTAGAGGTACTCTACATGTTGATTTGATTTAATTGCGCATAGCTGAATAAGCATTTATGTACTTAGATGTTTTTCTCGTTAAAGTATGAGAAATGTAACTACTTAGTTGTTTATTACAATGAAGAATGTACTAGAAATCGCCTACGCATTTATAAAAGTTATATAAGGAAGTTACTAAGTACAAATTGACATTATTTTATCTTCGCTTGAATTGTACGGTCAAAAGTAAGACCAATAAAATTAACTTCAAATTTAATTTGTTGTTTATTTTATTAAAATCTCGGCTCCGTCCAATTTGTCTGGCGCAGCCGGTTGTATTTTTTTTTAAAGTCGTGGAAATTTAATTTGTCCGGCGCTTACTTCAAAAATTGTGAAATATAATTTGTCTGGCGCAACCTACATATTTTGTGCAGCTGTCCTGAATAACTTCAGTGTGTTCCTGACAAATCCACGGAAAAAATACTCGAACCAAACAAATACGACTGTATTGGAAAAAGGAGTTGAGAAACAATTCAGCGAGTGGAATAATCACCGAGTCATGAGATCGAGCGGTTTTAAGTGAGTCAAAAATCATTCACTTTCCGTATTCTTGCCCTGCTATTCGACCCTTAGTGTTTTTGGACAAACATTGCCAATACACTTGTTATTTTTGATTTATTGTATGCGAATTTATGATTTTAATGTGAATTTATTGATTTTTTTATGCGTCATAATTGATTTTTATGTGAATTTATTGATTTTATGTGTCTTTATTGATTTTATTGTAAATATATTGACGTTTTATGCGTTTTTATTGAATTGTATGTGAATTCATTGATTTTTTAAACGTTTTTATTGAATTTTGTGTGAATTTATTGATTTTTATGTCTTTATTGAATGTTTATGTGAATTTATTGAGTTTTATGTGAATTTATTGAGTTTTATGTGCTTTTATTGATTTTTGAAGTGTTTTTATTGAATTTTATGTGCTTTTCTTTAATTATATTTTGAATTTTTGTGTGTTTTATGTGTTATATTGTACAAACACATACTCAATTTTAATATTTTGAATTTATTTTAAATAATAATTTAAAATGGAACCTATGAGAATTATAGCAAATTAAATTGTGAAATGGATTCCTAAATTTGATGGGAAATAAAAATATTAAATTTATTTTTTTCAATATGTGAATATGTACGTAGGTTAAGTGGAAGCGACGATACAGCAGCACAATGATTATATTTATTTCGTGTAATTTTAAGTAGAATTGTAGGCTGAGTAGCCTCACTACTAAATTAATTTAGCGATGTTACGACATGGCTACAATTGTTTTTTTTATGTTCATGTTAATAATATAATTGAAAAATGGAAACAGACGTGAATTAAATGATATATTATCTGAAAATCTACTTAAACTGTGATTAAATCATACGAACGACGAAGAAAAAATAAATATGCAATTTTTAATTTAAGCAATCAAATATGATGAATTAATTAATCAAATTAAAACTAAGCAAGATGCTATTTCAAAGAAAGTTACTTTAGTTGCAGAAATGGTTGATGGTTTTGTAAATTTTACTTATACTTCTTATTATAATTTTATACAATTTGAGAATAATTTAATTGATATAGAGAAAGCATTGAATAGAAGTAAAATACATGATTTTGAAAATAAAGTTACTCATGCTTATAGTTTGTTAACTCATAATTTTCAAATAATTCTTTCTAAGTTAGATGAGATTGATACAGCAATCGCATTAAGTAAAAATAAGATATTACATAGATCAATAATTGATACTAATGAATTATTTGAATTGTTAAAAAATATTGAGAGAACAGATAAGTTAATTTTCCCTGTTAATTATAAAAATTTAGTAAACATAGAGCAAAATATAGAGATAAAAGCTTATATTAAGGGTAGGCAAATTACATATGTACTGGCAATTCCAATTGTACGCAAAAACACTTACAAATATTACCAGTTATTCCCCTTACCTATCCTTTATACTTCTAATAATATTACATCCTTGATACTTCCTAAATATCCTTTTATCCTCGTGAAGGAT
The DNA here is from genome assembly GCA_946251855.1 of Alsophila aescularia. Taxonomy (NCBI): domain Eukaryota; kingdom Metazoa; phylum Arthropoda; class Insecta; order Lepidoptera; family Geometridae; genus Alsophila; species Alsophila aescularia. The sequence continues at coordinate 11,608,817 of OX276377.1, read as the reverse complement.
TTGAACTCTATTACATTGCTCTCCAAGCCATGCGACGAGATTGATGAGAAATTATTTCTTTGTAAAGAAAGTTGTGCAGTCGTATTGGAACAAGATAAATGTATAACTGATTTAATGAAATTTACGTTGAATATTACGTCGTGTTCTCCAATTTTAATCGAAACTTCAGAGATAAAAGTTCAACAAATTGAAATGAACATATGGATAATTTTTGCAAGTTACCAAACGTACTTGACAAAAACCTGTGAAAATGAGATTACTCGAGAAAAAATCCTTGGTACTTATATTTTAACCTTGGACGATAAATGTAAAATACAAGTTGAAGATATTACTCTACGGAAGAAATTGTTAAAAGGAATGAACTTACATATTCCTAAACTACCATTGATAAATTTACCAAGTGTTTCAGTTACAAATAATTTCAAAAGAAAACCTGTTAACTTAGATGGAGTAAACATGGAAAATCTACAAATGCTGAATTATATTTTGAAGAAAAGTGAAAACAGTGAATATAGTGAAATGAGTGAAATGGTCAATAAAGTGCATATAAAAAGTGTTAGTTTATGGACATTAATACTTTATATTATAATGATTTTAATTATTGTATACTTTATTATTAAATATAAAAATGAGATTTTGAAATTATGTAAAATTGAAAATAATCTGACTTCAGAAAATGAACTTTCAGATAATTTTCAATCTCAGGGTGGAGAAGTTATATGTACCACAAACGCACCGTTGTTTACCGAAGTACAATTGCGACATATTTAATCATACAAGTAGGTACTTCCTTAGATTGTGAAAGTACCAATTAAGCACTTTTTGTACTTATGTTGTTTTTCTATGAATAATGCGCAGTAGAGGTACTCTACATGTTGATTTGATTTAATTGCGCATAGCTGAATAAGCATTTATGTACTTAGATGTTTTTCTCGTTAAAGTATGAGAAATGTAACTACTTAGTTGTTTATTACTATGAAGAATGTACTAGAAATCGCCTACGCATTTATAAAAGTTATATAAAGAAGTTACTAAGTACAAATTGACATTATTTTATCTTCGCTTGAATTGTACGGTCAAAAGTAAGACCAATAAAATTAACTTCAAATTTAATTTGTTGTTTATTTTATTAAAATCTCGGCTCCGTCCAATTTGTCTACCTTGAGCTTTTATAAATAAAAAACTGTTAGAAGTACAGCTTTTGATATTTTAAGGTTTTTTTATTGTTTTAAGGAATAAAGGAAATTTAAAAGAATTTTCAAAGTGAAACCCTAGGGATACAAGAAGGAGGGAATTTTTAAAATATATTTTCTAAAGTGTATTATTATTAGGCTGCAGGTGCAGGCTGCAGGGTAAAAATATCAATATTTTGTTCATAGAAACCATTTTTGTAACCGTAAGAGTTGATCAGTTATGCCGATTAAAAGGACATAAAAACTTTAAAACACGATTATCTACAAACTAGCTTTACAAGCTAGCTTGTAGTTGTCTAGCTAGCTTTATTATCTAGACAACTACATAGCTTCCATCGAACTCATACAAGACAGAGAAGAACTTATGCATAGGTCTTGTGAAGAAATGAGACAGAACGTTATGATCTTTTGTTGCAGGTCGAGTGCCGCTTTTTTTCAAGGTCTGCACACCTCTGTGCTAAACACAAACCATAACCAAACCATTGTTTGTGAGAAAATTATTCACCTTGCCTGCATTCGAGATGAATGTTCCCTAGACTCTTTTAGTATTCTGTGTAAAATAAAATGATTTTATTGCATTGGTTCTCATTTGTATCAATAGTAAATTCAATATAATGTAATATCATACAATGTTGTTAATATGTATACAGAATAGAAAGTTTATTGAGAGAGCAAGGGTACCTACAACTACTTAAATGCCTTAACCATTAGAGCTACATACATAAAAACTTTGTGAGCCATGTTAGAGGCCCTCGGGCGGCTTGACAAACTTTTGTACTAGAGGCAGCATTACATCATAAGTCAAACAAACAAACAAACTGTGTGAGAAGACCTTCTGTGGATTTTGGAGACAGTTTGATTAAAATTTAAAGAATTTGAAAAAAAATACAGTGTGCAAGAAAAATGATAATCCATACCAATATATAAAAGTGGAACATTGTCTGCTTATTTGTTTGTTTGTTTGGGGAGCTTTCATACGATAATGGCTAAACGGATTGTGATTAAATTTAGAACGGAGATAGCTTTTACCCTGGAATAAAACATAGGATACTTTTTATCCCGGAAAATTGTAAGTTTCCATGAGAAAACGGGAAAATGTTGATTACTCGCTGTAAGGAACGGTTACCATGGAAACAAAATAACAAGTCTGTAAAAAAACATCAAGAGTATTGGTGCTATACCCACTTTTGCATTGGTTTTTAATATCCTACAAGATAGGATGCTTTTTTCGCGATAAACTGTAGTCCTCGTGGACGAAGTTGCGGGAGGGAAATCTAGTATTAACAAAAAAAATGCGTTCCTTTTATGGACCAAAAGTCTCGAGATTAATATTGGTTAGTGTAGGTACTAAAAAGTTCAATAATATTGAAAGGTACATTTGAGTACAAAATGATTGCAGAAATTCAAAGTGTGAAAAATAAACATAGTAGAAAGAAAAACTGATCACTATCAAGGAGACCGACCAGCTATCTTCCTGTATAACTTATTGCAGTTAGACAGGAAGAGAGCTGGTCGGTCGGGAATTAATGATTTTTATTATGGGCGTATTTTTGCAATGTGTTCACCGCGACACCACGTTTCTATGTTGACACGCACTATTTTAGACCATGCAGTCACCATGATGGATCATGATACACCAAAATAAATAATTATTTTATGAAGCTTCATGGTCCATCATGGATGACCATGTATATAATGGTACATATAAACATGCATGAAAAATTGTACATACATATATACATTTACATACTTATTATGGTACGAGATCGTACAACACCTAGAATTATTCAAAATCTCAATTTTTCTTTCTGACTAACGCATCAATAGTCTATAATAGCGGATGTTTTTTTTTTAGAGGTACAGAACTTTGAAATGGAATAAAACAAAGATGATTTTTTAAATTGACATGAAATTTACTGTATTTGAAAGATAATCTTCTGGCATCATAATTTAAATATGACTTCTGGCATATGACCGCCACGGTTAGCTCGGACGTAGTCCAATCTGGAGGTCCAATTTTCGATGACTTTTTCCAACATTTGTGGCCGTATATCGGCAATAACGTGGCGAATGTTGTCCTCCAAGTGGTCAATCGTTTCGGGCTTATCGGCTTAGACTAGCGACTTCACATATCCCCACAGAAAATAGTCAAGCGAAACGTGAAACTATGCGGTTACCAAACGTTTCCTTCAATAAATCAATTGTGGTACGAGCTGTATGACATGTTGCCCTGTCTTGTTGAAACCACAGCTCCTGCACATCATGATTGTTCAATTGATGAACGAAAAAGTCAGTAATCATGCGCTCACCATTGACTGTGACGTTCTAGCCAGCATCGTTTTTAAAGAAGTACGGACCAATTATTCCACCAGCCCATAAAGTACACCAAACAGTCAGTTTTTCAGGATGTAACGGTGTCTCAACATAAGCTTGAGGATTATCATCACTCCAAATATGGCAGTTTTGTTTATTGACGTATCCATTTAACCAAAAGTGAGCTTCATCGCTAAACAAAATTCTCTTATGAAAATAGGGATCAACGGCAATTTGGTTTTGCGCCCATTCACCGAATCTACGCCTTGCTAGGTGATCGTGTGGTTTCAATTCTTGCACGAGTTGGATTTTGTAAGCACGCAAACCAAGATCTTTCCGCAAAATCTTCCATAAAGTGGATGGACACATGTCCAACTCCTGTGCATGATGGCGGATAGACTGATTCGGGTCTTCCTCTACGCTACGCTCTACAGCAGCAATGACTTCTTATGTACGCACTGTACGACGTCTCTGTGCTTCAATCGAATTCTCAATATCGCAACCACTAATGCCTTGCGATAGAGTCGAATTTGCTATGAAAAAAGTGATAATCCGATTGAAGCCAAGTTATGTAATTGGGTCACGGGCTGCAGTTCTATCTCACAAGTGGAATGACATCCAAGTGTCTATTGGATTATCTGTCTACGACCCGCACACGCTCATGTTTACCAACCCTGCGTTCGAGATGATGAAGTGGCGTTTTGGGCTGTTTCGATTTCGTTTTTTGACACTAATGATCCTTTCCGACACGAATGAAAAACGACTCTAAAGTATTGACTATGAAGTCGCTTTTCTGATGTCAAATTTAACTGTCATGTCCAAAGGGAACGCTGTTCGAAACATATTTAGCGTTTTTAGCAGTTATTTTCGATCCATCAAAACGAACGGCCCCATGTCAGTTTCAAAAAATCCTTAAGGGGTGTGTTCACTTACACGTTTGAGGACGCACGGATCATCCGCGCGATCGCACGAAATCGTTCACGGCGTCGGACGTACGCTCCGAAAAATAGTAGGGGAGGGGAGGAATAGTATGGAACTGACAGTTGTCAGTTCTATGTGGACGTCCAAAGTCGTTCCTGGGGCCCGACCACATAACTTAGCTTCAATCGGATTGTCAGTATTGATATCACTAATGCCTTGCGATAGAGTTGAAATTGCTATGAAAAAGTGATAATCTGATTGTAACCAAGTTCTGTAATCGGGCCGCTGGGCCCAACCACATAACTTAGCTTCAATCGGATTGTCAGTATCGAATTATCGATATCACTAATGCCATGCGATAGAGCCGAAATTGCTATGAAAAAAGTGATAATCCGATTGTAACCAAGTTCTGTAATCGGGCTGCCAGCCTCAGAATCTATCGCAAGGCATTAGTGATATCGATACTAACAATCCGATTGAAGCTAAGTTATGTGGTCGAGCCCCGAGCCGCTGATGATCGAGCGATAATCGCACGGATGATTCGAGCGTGTAAGTGAACACAGCCCTTGTAAAACCATTCAATCAATTTCACAAGGATTTTGACAGATTTTGTGCCAAAATTGCCAAATGAAAGCTAGGTTATTTTGTTATCAATTATCAAATATTAGGAAACTATCTTACTATGTGCAAAATTTAGGTGTTATTTGTAGAAGAGGTGGACATTTTACAAAAATGTATGAACAAACTGAAGATACATTCCTTTACTTCGCGTACGGCAGTAATTTGTTGAAGAAGAGGATTCGTATAAACAATGCTTCAGCTGAGTTCTTAGGAATCGGCAGACTCGAAGTAAGTGTTACAATCTTAGGTACTTAAGTTTAAATGTCTAACTTAAGTATGTAATTATATATATCTAACTATTGTAATAAGTTATATGGTGTGGGGAAATTATCCTATCGAGTCCATAGGTAATGTCTTCATGTCTGTCTACACCAGCTTGTGTATCTAGAGCATAATGATACTGGTTATCTGATAATGATTAAATGACAAAAGAGAAGGTTATGTTAGCAGTAGCATATATTAAGTCAACTAGTTTAAAAAAATAGTACCTACCTATAGGCTATTTGTTACTTCTGCGTTAATATAATTATAGACATAAATAGTAAGCTATGAGTCATCATAATAAAAACCCTCTATATAGATTTTAATGAGCCCTCAGAATAAAGTAATGTTATTTTATCAACCCCAAAAATACATTTAGCAACCATTGCAACTTGAAAAAATACATTTGATTCAGAGATAACAGTGTAATAAATTATAAATACTTAACTTACTACTATTACTTTCTCGCAGTCAATGGTAAAAAGTAGAGTAAGTAAACTGTGGAAAAAAAACATCTCGGTCCTTGTATCTTGTAGTAGGTAAATTAGTCCCTTGAATTAAATTCACTATTTTTTCACTTGTTGTGTAATACTACTATAATATAATATACTACTATATCCAATGACAAAAATGTTCAGAAAACTTGAATAACAGCTGTAATTGGTCTAGATAATTAAGGCGGGCTTCTAGCACATTTGAAGGTTTTGAACCTCTGTAAATCGACTAATATATAAAAAAAATATGAAAAAAATATGTTTTATTAAATTTGAATATACACTCTAGAAATTGTAATTGATAGAAACGTGATTGAGAATTGTTGGCTCGATAAAAAATAATTCCAAAGATGACTCTAAATCGGTATTTAAAAAGTGTCCTGTTAAGTGATACTATCATAAAGCCATGTGAAAGTTATTCCAATAGAAGTTGGAATAACTTTCACATTGGCATGACGAAATGGCTTTTTATTCTTTAGGAGCTGCAAACAAAAATATTCTAATTTCATTCTTATTTTTTTCCAAGAAGGAAAAACAACCAAAATTTTGCATTTCGAGCACTAGTCGTCGTCGGTCAGTCTCCGAGGAAGGACCTATATCGTTTGTCTCCGCAAAAATACCCCTCTCGCTTATGTATGATCATTGTAGCGTAGAGCCGTAAATAAATGTTTGGCATAGTAAAGTTATTGTATAGGTAAAAATTGTGAGTAACATATTTTTATTCATTGATGTTGATTTATATTTTCCAAAACGGGTAAGAATAATAAAATAATTCAGATTGGAACTGAAAATAAAAATCATATATTAAATAAATATAATAGATACTTACCTATTTCTATCAAAAATAGGTATATACTAAAAAAGTTGTAAGCAGGTAATTTTTTTTATAATAATAATTAGTAGGTAAGTATTTTGATATTTAAATATGTAGATAAAAAGTTTGTTTCAAAAAATAACAAATAATACTTACCGATACATAATCAATTATCTAACTTTACCTAACTCATTTATTTACGTTGACAACCTACATTGTTTAGGCAAGCATGCCACAGTATAAAAAAGTACAGTAGGTAAGATTATCTGAACAGATTGTTACATAGTTAAAATTCTTTGCTCCATTACCCCAAACTAATGCTTAGGTCAGTAATTCAGTATAATTGAAATGATGGGAAATGAAAAAGTAGTGTGGTACGAGTAAGTTCGACAATTCTTGGCCAATTGCTAGTAAAGGTGTTTTTTTTTATTTGATATATAACTGAATATGCACATTTTGCCAGTTTTCGACCCTAAATCCCGTTTCGTCCACCTGCTGACTAGTTTTCGACCAATCACTGAAATCTGGAATAAAGTAGAAACAATGTTTTGATAGACGTAGGTAATTAACAAGTAAAAATTGTTATAAAAATACAAAAAACCCGACTGGCGTGCAGGCGTGGGGTGCGGAAAACATGACGCAAACATATGCTTGTGTGCTTGTTTTGCTTTTCAGCCGCGCTAGCGGATGGACCTGCAAAAATGATAGTAATATAATTTTAACGTTTCATATTTACTTACATATTATACTTTAATAGTTGCAATTGCAATATTGGACTATAGTACTAACGTGAATAATCTAAAATTTAAAATTTTGTAAGAAGCTTAAAAGACATTTGCTACTATTTAGGAAAAAGAATTGTGTATTTTTGGAATGGTCCTTTAAAGACCTTAATTTTGATACCTCACTCGATAGGTTTGGGTCATTGTATGTTCCGTGGGAAATAAAATATGGCAGCTGTATTAGTTTTCTTGACACATTATATATTCTATAGCACTAGCATGATTAATACGAATCCAATGATACCTCATTAATCAAAATCTATCAAGCCGTTTAAGAAAAATTTTTTTTTCATCTCCTAAGGCACGCCACTGAGTTCGGTCTTCAGTTCTCCTCATCCATTTTCTTCCAGCCGCTTTTCACAAGTCGTTACTCCACCTGGCCACAGATCTTCCTACACTATGTTTGCCTATGTTTACATGGTCTGCACTCGAAAACGTATCTACCCCAACGGTTATCGGTTCTTCGGGAAATGTGACCTCTGAGCCTTGTGACCTTAAATTTGTGGACTAGTTTGACCATGAGTGTCCACATTTCGGCTCCGTAGGTCATGACTGGTAGGAAACACTGATTGAATACATTTCCCTTCAGGCAATGTGGTATGGACGACGAGGAGACCTGACAAAGCTTGCCGAATGCTGCCTAACCCAGCTGAATTCTTCTGTTGGCTTCCTTCTCAAAGTTGTTTTTACCTAATTGCAATATTTGCCCAAGATAAACGTATTTTTGGACAACTTCAATTATAAACACCATTCACTGCAATCGGTTTCGGCTCAAAAAGATCATTCAACATGATCTTGGTCTCATCTATTTACATTTTGAGACCGATGCGTTGAGAAGCTTCATCTAGGTTGGTCAGAAAACTTTACAAGTCTTGCAGCGACTCCGTTATTAGGACTATGTCATCGGCAAATCATTAGTGTGAAATGTTCTTGCCATTTATATTAATTCAAATTCCTTGCCAATCCAGCGCTTTAAACATATCTTTCAAGGCATTAGTGACAAGTTTCAGGAATATAACTTCCCCCTGTCTCACTCCCCTGCGCAGTTGGATATGTTTATACTGCTGATTTTGTACTTGAACACTCATAGTCGCGGTGTAATACAGAAATCTCATCACTTCGGTGTATCGTCAGTCCACTTGATAACGCTGCAAAGACTCCAGGACCGCCCAGGTTTCAACGGACTCAAAGGCCTTCTCCACAAAAGCAAGATAAAGCGCCTGGTTATACTCTTCAGACTTCTATCTATCTTCATTACCTGCCTCACCGTGTGTATGCGGTCTATGGTGCTAAATCCTCCACAGGCCTAACTGCTGAGGCAGGCTGGGGCCTGTTCAGGACGCTGGAATTCGTCAAGTCTTCTTGCGAGACGATTTGAGACCCTCAAAAACAACTTCTAGACGTGGCTCAAGAATACAATAGGTTGGTAGGTCTTTAAAAGGGTTTTATCCCCTTTTTTAAAGAAGCATACTACCTAAGTCCTAAAGTCCTGCTCCACGCCTCTAGAGTTCTTCCACTGTTAAGAACGGTGCTTAATTACCCCTGAAGCCCCCGAAGTACGGGTTTCCCCCTGCTTGCAAGAGCTCTGAAGTTATACCATCCTTACCGGGGGCCTTTCTATTCTTAAATTAATTGAGCACTATCTCGGTCTCGTCTAGGCTGAAGTTGGGCAGTTCGTCAGTTTAGTGGCGGGTCATTGCGTGGGAATCCACTTTGCTGGGTTCAGGTCTAGAAGCATGCGAGTCATACAATCTGCCATAGAAGTCTTCGTTCTCACAGACAGAATATCCGGCTTAGAGACGATGGTTGTACCATTATTGGTATTGAGCTTCGTCAGATGGGACCTATTCAATTGCTGGGCGATGGCCTTCGCCCACCAATTTTGCTTAATTGCCTTTTCTATCAGGAGTGTATTTGAGCATTGGAGGTCACGTCACAAATCTGTTACAATTCAATTATTCGCACCTAGACCTTGGTCGTCGTTTCAATTCTGTCAAGTTCTCATGAAACATCAAAAACAATGCAGTCTTTTGTGAAAAAATTGTGTATCAATCACAAATTATCCACTCGCACAAATTATTCACTCCATGTGAATTATAAAAACGAACATAGTTTTTAAAAAAGGATTGGTAAATTTTTGATAGCCTAGTTTTTGGAAGCACAAGTTTATACTTGTGCCTTGTCTCATAGTTGTGACGTTGTCCGCATGTTGTAATCCTGTTTCAATGTTTCCGAGCGTACAGAATATCTAAGAGGACATACAAACAAGGCAATGTTAAAATTTTAACTTGTGAAAAGACTTTTCTTAGCGATTCTTTAGGGCTAAGCCTATAGATAGCCCTTACAGCTCGTTTCTGTAATACAAAAATTCTATTGGTGTCTGCAGCATTGTCCCAGAGCAATAACCCGTACGACATTACAGAGTGAAAATATTGTGAATCATTTTAGTTTATACATATATTAAAAATAACATGCCATATCACACTTTTTCTAATTTTAGCCATTCTTCCAAATCCGTTCAGCCGATATAGATAACATAGTTTCAATCATAAATAGGCACATAAACTTTATTAGTATGATATTATTACAGCTATACGTTTATTAGCTGCGCCCAGTGGTTTTACCTGCGTGGAGAAATTATGATGATAACATATACACAATTTCATCAAAATCCATTCAGCCATATCAGAGCTTAATGGTAACAGACACACATAGGTATACTAACAACTATGAATGTTTATATCTGAAATGAAGCAAATTGAATATACATAAATGCACACAAACTTTTGAATATTTATTATAAGTTTAGATTGCAATTACAATAATAATTCAGACCTAGGTACCTACATAACAATTAAACGTACTCAGTAGAAAAGCAAATTTATTTTCTCTTTCGTACCCACCCAATATAGCGAAAAGCTAAACCAGATTATACCCTAACCCGATCGACATATCTTCTGCATTTACTATACTGTGGCATGCCCAAAATCGCGGGGGCCTCCCCACTCGCACCGTGTTTCTCGCTCGTTGCGTGTTTACGCTCGAAACATTTGCGGGGGCTGAGGAAATGTTTTCATACCTAAATAGTGCCCTAGAAGAGCGCCTTAATGTTATAGATTACTAATTTTGTAAACAATTCAAATGTTTTTGTTTGTTTCAGAGCCACCAGCTAGACTTCATCAAGTATTCTGAACACTGGCGAGGAGCTTCTGCAACCATTGTCCCAACAACAAATAGTGCGCACATATGGGGAGCTATATGGAGGCTACATGTTTATGATATGCCAGCCTTGGATAAGTAAGTATTTTAGTAAGTTCTCAATGTAGATACAGATAATAAAATAGTTAATATATGCTATTGTTATCTTATAGTAGGTATCTATTATTTGAAAGATTATCAAGTATGCCCGTCAAAAGCATGCTCACCAATTGTTTTCTTTTCCTTATTCTTAGGGTACATAAGACTTACGCACCCTATTTTTATTACAATCTAGCCACAAATTGGCTAATAAGTAATTTGATTATAACTTAAACTTATAGATTGAGTATACTAAGAATGAGTCCATTAACACTTTTCTTATAGTCTCTATTAAGGTGAAGTCACATTGTTAATGTTTGCTTTATAAGTAGCACTTGTTACACACTAGTGATGTAACGAATATTCGCATTCGCATTCGCGAACCCGAAAATTGCTCTCTTAGTCTAGGTTTTTTGAAAAAACCGGAACAAGTGCCACAATTTCCAGTACCACGGGAGTAGCACAAGATTTTCAGTGTTCCAAACTTGGGTAAACACTCACTTAAAAAAACATATAAACTCTCATAGGGGTCCTAACAACATAATAATAAACACTTAATAAAGTGTTCATTATTATTATAAAAAAACCTTTTTGGTGTTAATAGAGACCAAAATTAAAGGACAAAATAACGGATAATATTTTTAAAATAGGCATAATGGGCAGTCTTATCGCTAAAAGCGATCAACATATAAACGTATAATGTATTGTTTGGTGCAGCCCCACAGCTGTATACCATAAGTCCAGACTGGCTTTAAAATTGCTTGTATAATATTAATTCATTGTGTGGATGTTGTTGTGGTAATTGTTTGTGCAGCCAATATATTCTTTTGTATCGCAGTTCTAACTCTTCTTTTTTTCTTGTTGATGTGCGCTTTCCAGCAGTGTTTCGTATCAAGCGTCATACCGAGATACTTGGCTGTATTCTCCTTTGTAATTTGTTTATTATTTATATAAACTAGAGAATATTCCTGTTTCTTGATGCTGAAGTCAATGTGAATTGATTTGGATTCGTTTAATTTAAGCCTCCATTGTTTAGTCCTTTGTTTAGACTCTATTGACCACTGTTTGGACCTTTTCTGTTGCTTCTTGATGGGTACTTCCTACTGCCATTACAGCAGTGTCGTCAGCAAAGGTCCCGATGGTGTTATTTTCTAGCTCAGGAATATCACAAGTGTAAAGCAGGTATAGGACCGGACCTAAAACACTTCCTTGAGGTACTCCAGCTTTTATTTCCTTAAGTTCTGAGAAGACATCTTCTTGTCTTATTCTGAATACCCTATTTGATAAATTAGATTCTAAGATATCCGCAAAATGTTTTGGTAGCATATTTCTCAGTTTATGTATAAGGCCTTCATGCCCCACTTTATCAAAAGATTGTGCCACTTCTAGAAATACTGTAGAGCACACTTTTTTACCTTCAATCGTTTTTCTATGATGTTTGTTATTATGTGCACTTGATCTATAGTCGAGTGCTTTTCTCGAAAACAAAACTGATGCTCTGGTATTAGATTTTTGCTATCTATGATTGGTTTCAGCCTTTTGAGAAAACTGATTTTTCAAATAGCTTTGTCATTATGGGGAGCAAAGAGATTGGCCTCTATGATTTGGTTTCATGAGATGGTTCCCAGGTTTTACTATCATGATTACTTCCACAACTTTCCATAAGTCTGTACATGTTTCAGCCTTAGTGTGGCATTAACTTCGCTATAGCCTTTCTTGGTAGATTACGAAGTATTTCTCCTGATATTAAATCATACCCAGGACATTTTCGTGGGCTTCTGCTTAGTTTTTGCTTCACCCTCATTTGCTTGAAAGATGACTTCTAAGTGCTCTGCAAACCGTTTAGGCTTTTGGTCATTGCTAACTGCCCATTTCGCATGTTCATCTTTAATTGGTGGTAAATGAGTAATAGGCCGCTTTAAATTCTTTGTAGCTTCCCATAGAGATTAATCTGTACTGCGGTCACTAGCTAGCTTTTCAAGATACTCACTGTTGGAGTCATCGTTGAAATCCTGGATCAGCCTGTTAACTTTTTGTTACGTTATAAGCTTTCTTTTGTCTTGAGGACATCTAGACAGATGCCATATATTTCTATGCTTTCTCTTTTCATTTATAAGTTCTTTGATCCTTAGGGGGTACGTGTTTCCTTTGGTCTTCTTATATGCGTTTGGTGTATTTTTCTAATCTATTAGTTGGGTTTTTTCTACGAACTTTTCTATTTCTATGTTCAAGTGTTCTGGAGTTTTGAGCGGAACCTTGAGATCTATACAATTATCTAGGTCTATCTTGAAGCTCTCCCAATCTCTAGACTTATTAACTAGAGTCAGAGCTTTTGCCGTATATAAGATGTTCATGCTTATTAATAAATATATTGCAGTGAACTGAATTCATATCGTAGCTTTGTTCTGTTTTTAAATAACTCGATGATAAATAATTCTTCGTTACAGAAAAAATACTAAAAGGTCAGGAATTTAATTTGGATTAGTCGGCCAGTAAGTGGGTTTCCCAGTAGACGAAACATCACATTTTAACTCTTTTAAAGCACTGAATTACTCTTTGCCTTTAGTAGTGGTTAGTCAGTAGCCCCAACACGTGTTCTTAGCATTGAAGTCACCTCTTAAGACAAATCTATTACCAAGGCACTTTATAAAGCTTATATACTGTTATTTTTTTATCGCATACTGAGGTGAACAGTAGATGGCTGAGATTGTTGTAGGATATCTCTTGGGTTTCAGACAAATCGCTATGGCTTGAATTTATTTCCCTTCGTATTTAGTTTCTTCGTAGTGATGAAGGTTTTATTTTACAATGATGGCGCTACCTCTTGTAGTATTATCTGGGTGAAGTGCATGATACATTTTGTATCCTTTAAACATTACATAACATTGTTTTGTGAAGTGCGTTTCGGATATTAGACACACGTCCACGTTTTCTATATCTAGGACTACCTGTAATTCATTTTGATGTTATTGTAGTCCATTCGAGTTCCGTGTCATAATTTTAAGTGTATGATTAATTTTTTCGTCTTGAATGTAGCCGATTTGGTGCTATTTTCAATTTTCTTCGGTTTTTCATCGAATAATGCGATGAACATCAAGATAATCATCTAGCTTATTGTCACTGTTAACAATCTTATCTTACGGAGATGTTCTTATCTGTAGTTTTTTTTATGTTTGTTTCATTTTGGCTTTAGCCACTTTGTCTTACAGTAGGTACGTTAGTTTCGGTACTACAAATTTTGGTTTCGATTTTTTATTACGTATTTGCTGGATGTCTTTGGATATCGCACATCCCCTATAGTTAGCTGGATGTGGAGCTCCACAGTGGATGCATTTTGGTTTCTCGTCTCTTGGCTTTTTACAGTCCTTAGTATGATGTTTACCCGTGCATTTTACGCATCTACGTTCTTTGGAGCAGTACTTTTGCGTATGTCCATAAGCCTGGCATTTTTTACACTGTGGGACCAATTTTGTGGTTTTTATTGGCTTACTTTGTACCCCAACACAGCTGAAATACTGATTTTATTTATTTCCTCATTATTTTCGAAGGTCAGCATGAACATATTGAGCGGCTCTTTAGTTTTCCAATTCAATTTGTTAACTGCTTCTATAATTTTATATCCTTTATTCTTAAGGTCTTCTATGATTCTCTGAGGTTTGCAAGTAGAGTGCTACAAGCAAGAGAGACCAATAAGTCATGTTACAAAAATTTAACATGACTTATTGGTCTCTCTTGCTTGTTTTCGTATGAGTGCCAGAGACAATTGTTATTAGTCTTTGGTTATTGATCTGTGAGAGTCATCATTTGTGGCATTCACTTTTACAGTATCACCGTTCAGCATTTTCATACTGAACGTATTCACTATCTGATTATCTGTCACAAAGTCAAAGAAACCTTGATAATCCTTAATACAATCTACTATAATCGGTGGCGGCAAAGGAGTTTATTTAATTTTATCTTTTGTTGTTTGTTCATCATTGCTAGTTTCGTCTTAAGTGGGTGAGCTGTTCATTTTTCTTTCTTTCTAGTTTTTGTCGTTCACTCAGTTTGTCGAGCTAAAGCTTCTTCGTCCGTACTATATGGAGCGCATGGGAAGAAGTCTCCATTGTTGCAGCTGCAAGCTCCGATGTCTTAGTCTCCGCAAGACATTTCAGCTGTTGCTGAAGAATTTCTATCTGTTTTTTTAAGTCCTTAACTTAGCCTTGCAGTTTTTCATGCTCGGCTCGTTCTTCGCATATAGTATCGTACAACAGACGTTCATTTTCTGTTGTTATATTTATTTTGGTTTGCTACGGGGATCCCATTTTTTTTTACACACTTATAATAAAATTAAAGCTAGTGTCAACTACGCCTTAACAATATAATTCGCCATAATTTAACGTGAAAGTTTTAATTATAATCTATTAGATTATACTAATGTTATTACTAGATATACAGTAGGATGCTCGAAGAAGCCCTGTTTAGCGACCCTAGCTTTGAACATCTTACCGACTGTGCCAATTACGGAGGCCGCAGCCGGAGAATGTAAAGAAACCCAAATGTTCTATAACTAGGTTTATTAATATATTTAAACTACATTTTACATTCTAACCTAAAGTAATGTGTACTACCGGCCCAATGCTAGGTACCGAAGTGACAGAATTGGGAGATGCACCGCTGAGCAGCACGTACTGCATCAGTGCCTCGTGGCATGCATTGAGGTCACTGGTTCAGTGGAAGTATAATGCAGGGTAGCACTTTACGTGGAGCTGCCCTACATAACACTCTTTCGTAAAAACCGGTAAACAACAAACAAACAACAAAAAAAAAACGCAGAGGCGGCGCTAGTGTCTACGCGAAAGCGAAAGTGTTAATGGCGTTTAAACGTTAGTTCCTCTTCGTGCCGTGGTACTTGTGCTAAGGACCTGTAAAATAATACTTCTTGGCAAAGACGAGACGCTTTTTCCCGACACTTTTTTTAATACTTTTGTTCTTGTGACATTAGGCTCGGGTCGGAGACCATAGAAAAGTAAAACACTACCTAGAGCATAAAATCATAGACAACTGCATAAAATGCAGTTTTATTTCGTCTACACCCAGCATAATGAGAAGTAAAAAGTTATATAGTAACTACATCATCTTTAACTTTTCTTTTGTATTTTCTTCAGACAAGAAGGCGTAGAAACCAACTGGTACTTCCCGAAGACAGTCGACGTAATAACGCCAGACGGCTACAAGGTGGCCTGCCGTACGTACCAGCAGACAATCAACCCTCCTCCATGCAAAGAAGGCGAGGAGCTACCCATGGACCGGCGACCTTGCATCACGTACCTCGACTGTATAGTCAACGGGGCGAAGGAATGTGAACTACCGAACTACTACATCGCACAACTGGAGAAAATTCCTCACAATGGACAAGAAGCGTCACCGAAAATGATTGAAAAGTTAAATAGGAGCGAGTAAGAAATATGTCTGTGATTTTATCGATGAAAAAATATAAGGATTTAATATATTGTTATAAATATTTTGTGGTGTTTTTTTTTTCCCAACCTAATAACTTATTTACACTTAGCTGTGCCCGCGTGGTCCTTTATCTGGGTTAAAGGTTAGATATGTGTTATTCCAGAACCAAAAGTTCCTATAAACTACAAAATACCAAATTTCGTTCAGCCGTCAAATAGTTTTTGTCGATTACGACTTATTTATTATTCCTCATCATCGGATTAAGATACCAAGTTACACCAGTTTTAAAGTCAAAACCTAAGCTATTTAACATTGAAAACCACATCGCAATAGGTCCTGTAGTTATTACGTGATGCACGAACAAACAGATAGACACGATTTAAAAAAGTGCTCAGTAGCTTATTTTAAGCCGTAGGGGCTTTAAAATTATATTCTTTTTACTAATAAGTATAGAGATAACGTAGGTATAAGGGCATATGGATTATTATGTTTAAACATGGGTACATACCCTTTTGGTTGGGTTCTGTGCAATTAGAATAGCTTTGAGTGTTTAAAACATCACGATAATGTAATTATCGTAAAAAGCAACATCAAGTTGTAGCAACTACTATAGACGTTTGAACTAATAATTATTAACTGTGAGCCATACCTAGTACCTACCTACCCCAGTATGGTTAGGTAATTTCTTTGCTACAACAGGGTGTTGTAATAGCTTTAACCTAGGTAAGTGTAAGTACAAGAGCATATTTTTTTATTTAGATTGTTGTTGTTATATTTCCTCATCATGTCAGCCCTTAGAAGTCCACTGTTGAACATAGGCCTCCCCCAAAGAGCGCCATGACGACCGACCTTGTGCCACCTCCATCCACCGAATTCCTGCGATGGCTACAATGTTGTCGGTCCATCGTGTGGTCTCCCCACACTTCGCTTGCTTGTTCGTGGCCGCCATTCGAGAACTTTTATTCCCCAGCGGTTGTCGGTTCTGCGAACTATATGGCCTGCCCATTGCCACTTCAACTTGCAAACTCTGAGAGCTACGTCGGTAACCTTGGTTCTACGGATTTCCTCATTTCGGATTCTATCACGTAGTGAAACACCGAGCATAGCTCTCTCCATTGCACGCTGCGCAACTCTGAGCTTGTGTATGAGACCAATATAGATAGCGACCACGTCTCAGTGCCGTATGTCATCACTGACAACACGCACTGATTATAAACTTTCGTCTTGAGGCTCTGCGGTATCTGCGACGAGAAGATATGGCGTAATTTCCCGAACGAACATATTTCCTAGATAGCTCTAATATTTAGCTCATCAAACATTATTAAGCAGAGAAGTTTCCGTGCTTAATAATACATACTTATAGATAAAGTAAAGATTAGGTACGGTTAGGTCATAGATTATTTATTCTGCGAACTTACATCTTGCGTTCCTAAGAATAATAATTAGGTAATCTAAGAAGACCACCTTTGAGTATACCTACATTACTATAATAATTACCACCAATAGCATCCAGGCGGCAGTTATTTATTGTTGATTGCTGCTCGCAACATGAAGGTCTTATACCACCATTGATCGTCATCTCTCGGTAGAGAGTAGTACATTCCTTGATCGTCATCTAATCCCTTCCATATACAAAGTTACTCTATGATTCCTTTGCTTCGCGTGCTTCTATCTTAAATTATATCCGATAAAAACTTTTACAAAACTGTCATTGAGGCACAGAGTACTATGTATATGCATCATAGAGTAAGGAATTTTTGCTAGGTATAATATACCCGTACCTATCTTCTTTGTAGTTTGTGGGTACAATAGCATTGAGGATCCTGTATCTCATATTTATAATCACAAATTATAAAGTAGGTATTATGTACAAGTAATTATATTAAGGCTATTTAGTTTGAGCTAGTATTTATATACTCTTTGGTTTGAGCCAGAGACTACAATATATTTGAGCATTGAGGTCTGACGGCATAAACAAATGTGACCTATATACATCGTCTCGCTTTAGTGCAATAAATTAGTAGTTTTTAAAATATAAAATATGATGAAATCAGAAACGGAATGCACGTGCCCCCAAACTTATTACCCGGATACATTTCTGTATTTCTCCTACGGTTGTAATATATTAACGTATTGGATTCACATGGATAACCCCTCGGCGGAATTTGTCTCTATCGCTCGTTTGGATGTAAGAACTTATTCGATTCCACACACTACACGAGTTCCATTATAGCAGCGTTTGCCAGAAAGTATAATGCATAATCATTAATCACCTTAGTAATCGTAGATGAGGATGATAATACATACAAAATGATGATGACAACAGGCTTACGCTCCGGCAGCCATCCCTTTCTTCGTAGAAAAGAGCCAGCCGTATCAAAGCTGCCCAGTCATCACTGCATCTCAATCATATTAGCCAAATCTAGTTTACTTCCGAATTGGGCAAATATTAAACACATTACAGATAAACTAAGTAGGTATACAGGGAATTATATCTTTTAGTACAATAGAGATTAGCATCATTAGCATAATCACAGTACGCGGCACAGACTTTAGTTAGATTTGTATATTAATTTAGTCAGACAGTAGGTACAGCAGTTAGCAAAAAAACACAAAGGTCTGCTTCTAATCATTGCAGATTAACGGTTTGTCCGAGCTTAGAAATCCTATATCAATGATCAGCGAAATTGTAAAACAATGTAAGTAGGTACTATTTCATTTTCCTTTCATTCAAGGGAGCAATATCGCCATTGGTTTGATTACCTAATGAAGCGATCATGGGATGTTTGATTAGCTTCCCGGCCAGCCGTGATAGTGCTCCCTGCTATCGTATAGTTTTGTTCACAATGTTCGAACTTGTTTTAGAACTATAGACTAGACTTCATACAGTATTCTTCATTATGGGGAGGCCCCACTGCGACCGCGGTGCCCACAGCGAATGCCCACGTCTGGGGCGTCTTATGGCGGTTGCACATAGACGACATGATCGCGCTGGACATGTAAGTTACTACCACATAGTTTACAAACTTAGAAAATATTTGTTTCCACGTATCAGCCCTAAGTTAGCTTTAAAAATCTCTTTTACTTGCAGACAAAAGGGAGTGGACCACAAGAAATCCTACGTAAAATACTTAAAAATCCAAACACCCCATATGGGAAGCTTCAGCGCCCGAGCGTACATCAAGAAAGTGAACCCTTTGCCCAGAGGAGATAGAGACCCCATTCCGCTAGAGAACTGGCCCTCCTGGACTTACAAGGAAGTGATGGTTATGGGCGCCACAGAAAATGGTTTCCCTGAATATTACATCAAGTATCTGAAGGAGTTACGAGATAACGGCGAGCACGGCGCCGTGAGAATGGTTTGCCTTCTAGTACGATACGCCGCTGATGAAACTTGCTTGTGCAGGGTGCCAGGGCGTATACCACGGAAACCGCTGAAGCTTGATTTGAGACTAATTAGAAGTGGGAGGGCACTTTTGACAAAACCAGATAAAAGCAAAACTAAGGAGAAGTATCGGTTAACCGTTTAACCCAAGACAGCCAGTGCTGCAAAAATGAAATAAAAATTGTGTGGTTGGTTGCATGGGACACAGCGATAAACAAAACAACTTCACATGTTTTTATAACGTTTTTATTAATATAAATATTAAAATTATTATTAATAGGTACTCGGTTTTCATTAAATTAATTATAAAATTGTACACTATCTCAATCGTTTGGTGAAATCTAAATTGAGCACATAGCACAACGCTACCCCCACACTTACAATACACATACACGCACAATCACACTAGGATACCGTATGGAAATTATATAATCAGTCAACAATTTTATGCATAATAAAAATAACTACAAATGAGGTAATGTAAAAACTGCCTTGTTTATTGAATCACAATGAGAAATAAATACTGATAAAATCAGAGCATAAGAAATAAAGCGATATTTTATGACACAGTTCGCAGAGACGCCGTGTGAGGCAACGTTGTGCGAGATATGCCGGGGCACTCCACGCGACACGCACTTCATTTAAGATACATTTAAATTGATAAACATGATCCATTTAAATCAATAAATTCGCAAAGAGGACTCGCGTGTTAGTTATTTTGATTCAGAGTTCACACGCTGTAATAATAAGCAAAATGCGGTGTTCGAATCATTTTTCTGATTTCACGATGTAGTGATTTAGTTCGCGGTGGAGTGTCCCGGCTAGCTCGTGTTGCAGGCAGCACTCCTATCTCGCTAGTACGAGTCGCTCGACCTTCCAGCGCCGGCAGATCTCATCCAACTACGACTTGGTGGGGCTCTCCGTCGTCCGCTGGAATGTCGCGACGATTCTAGGTGAACTAAAGTATGTCTCTAAATCGTAGAAGTACCTATCTACATTATTTTTTTGAGCAAAAGGCACTATGCAATTGCTAAATTAAGGCGCTGTAGATTCATAAAATGTTTGCCCCGCATCTCCAAGTTGAGCGGGAGAGAAATCGAAAAATCGCTATGAAATTAGACTAGATAAACTAAAAACTATTACAACACGAGTTAAGTGTCGATATACATAATACACTTTTAAAAATTAACTTTGTGTCTTATTCTGAAGTATTACGGTTTTAATTCCAAAAATAGAGTTTACTCACAGCGCCTTAGACAAATATTTGGACTTTGTAAAGTATTAGTACGATTCCGCTAATGAAAATATTCCCTCGCTGATGCAACGTGCCTTGAGCCCGGTCCTCACCGTCGCGACACCGGTCCTCGCCCCGTCACCTGAGAGCGCCCCCTCGAACGTCACTACTGTGAGAGGTGGCTGAGCTCCAACGGACAAATTACTATAAAATACTATCGGCAAGCCGTATATTACACACTTTCCCACAACCAACCTGAATCGAATTCCTGCGGCGAAGGTTCTTGATTGTGTTTACAAGGAACGAAACAGTTTTGGTAAAAGAAAACAAATTGTAATTGAATAACATTTCAGCAACGCACAAATAGGATCGAATCGAGCGTATACCATCTGTGTCCGCGATTCCTTCCCGTCCGCTTCACACAATCAACAATCCCGCATTCCTTTGAAGGCTGGGTGTCTGAAGGCACTCGTTTATACCCTTACAGTAACATTATACTTAGCGCGCCGCGCCGACATGTGACGCTCGCGGCGCGATCTCTACAATTTTTGTATATTGGAGTCTAACTTTGGTTGCTTTTACACAATTACAATTTTAAGTAATAAAAAGTATCAATTAATTTAAAAATTACAATATAATAATGTAGCTAGCGTATATTTTACTTAAGTATTGATAAAGCTATTTAATTGATGATAATATATTTTTAAATTGTATTAAATGATTTAAGTTGCGAATTTAGGTAATAAATACTTAAGTCCACCCCGTGACCATATTCGAATTTACGATTATGCATACTATGAAGAGATAGTATATTTTGTATAATATGGGAAAGTCTCGTGGTTCAAAAACAAAATTAATTTTAGCATAAATCTGATTGTACACAAAACAGACTTCCCACACACTACAAACCCTCAATTTGTAACAAGGTGTCAAGTATACAGAGTGGAGCAAAATAACAAGACATCAAGGGCAAGTACCTTTACTTTTATAGTTAGAAGCTTTTGTTCTTATCCAGTCGCTTACCGCTACGCGCACGCGCAGTATGCGCGCTGCAGTGCGCAATGTTAGATATATCGCCACCCGATGATCTACTGGAAACTGAAACTTCAAGTCTATTTTGAAGAAAATACCTGCTTTTTCGGATCTGCATTAAACAATCCAGTTAGCCTAAATAAATACATGAATTTACATAAACATGGTCTCAATCAATTCTATTTCCCACCAAAACTTTTGCCAAAGTAACTTACTAAAATATGAAATAGTAAAAATGTGAAAAGTTCAAAAAACGTTTTCCACTCTTCTTCTATGAAGTGCCGTTCGCCGCACCAATATGAGGTCTATGTCATGCGAACAATTGCAAAGAAACATTGTGCTCATAATTTAAACTACTGGCTCTGTGAGCTGTAGACCTCGCGAGTCTGTCTTTGCCTAGCTTAAAACTGAACAAATGTTCACCGCGCACCTTAAAACAAAAAGCTGAGACATTTGTTAATATGGGCCCCATAACTCCACCATTTTGAAAATTTTCAAAAATCTGTTTATCGAACCTGCTCACAAAATTTCACGAAATTTCCCGGTCTCGTGAAATTTTGGACCCATTTCTCAAATGCGATCTTTAGAGGAGAACAATCGCACATCCGCCGGACATACAAAAGCATTTTTGCGCCCAAGATGAAAAGGAGACGCTTCGCGCTCGCTCGGTCAATTAATGTCTTACTGGCAGAATGATAAGTTGTAGGCAACGAAATTCTAACTTTTTGGTTGTACCTAGTATTCAAATCATCGACCTTATAACCCAGTAGACGCCTAATGCCTATTTATTCGCAATGCAAATAGTTCTGTTAACCAACTGAGGTCAGCGGGCACGGTAAACCGTTTAACGTGATCATTACCTGACCAATGATCATTCAGTAAACTGAATGATTATTGGTCAGGTAATGATCACGTCATATCGCTACATATCGCTACTGGCCAAACATTAGTTGCTGTGGATTTATATAAGATCTATTTTCCTAATGTGGTATCTGAAAGCGTTCGCCCTGTACTAGGCGTCTACTGGGTTATAAGGTAAAAAAAGTATCAGTAAGTATACTTATTAAGGTAAGTCAAATAGACCTGATGTTATTAGGGACAAAAAACCTATTTATTAGCTTCTGGCTACAAAAGAAAAGGTTTGACCCTTGATGTCCCTTTATTTTGGCACACCATGTATATAAAACGTTTGTAGAAAAATATCTATCTAATATTAATTCATGCAGTGTGCAAATCCAGCTGCTATAGTTACATAGAGGTACTATTTCTGTTCCAAATATTACACTACAATTTATTTATTACAAGTCTATATATTTTAGTTATTCAACAATGTAATGCTTTATGCACTATGTGATTCTAAATAAGGTATATAAAACGTATTTTAGTCACTGCATAACACATTGTCAGAACGTAACAAGTGATCAACTCATCTGTTTACAATTTAATCTTTATTATTAGGATAATCGATAAATGTAGTAAACATTATTAGGTATATTGTTTTTTTTTTATAATCTTGTAATATATTGTTTTTTTTTGTATTCTGAAGTATCATACTGGTCAATCTCGAAAGTTTTAGCCTGACACGTTGTAACTATTATTTATCTGTGGCCTGACCGACGGACGGTAGATTGTATTCGATTATGGGCTACCTCCGCGGAGATGAAAGGGTTGAACTGAATAAGAGAGAAAACCGATTAAATATAGCAAATGAAGATTGTAGACACATTAAATACTAGATATTACGATTGGTTTTATCTAGGTATTTTTTTTCAATTTGCTGTTCTGACTTGATGCCGTTTTCTACAAGATGGTACAGTATTACGAAATTCACTGTGCACTTTGGTAATATTCTATTATTCAAATATTGGGCCAGGATGCATTTCTATAAGGCCTTAAATCAAAGCGCAAGATTTTGTCCGGGTTGAGCCGCTATTTGCCTTCTTCAATATCGCCAAGTATGACACTAGAGAACCAAACTCTGTAATATAATTAAGTATTCTGATTGCATAAATTCGAATGATCCCTATATGAAATATTTCGTAAACTGTATATTATTTGATTAAAACATTACACCTTAATACAATTCAAGTATTGCCAAACCTTTTGCGATTAATTTTCATAGTAGATAAGACAGTAATTATGTTACACACACACATACAAAGATGGTATTAAATATGAACTGGTACGAACGATTGAGTATTTAAACAGTTACACAGTTGCATCGACGTAGCAAGCGACAAATTAGTGATAAAGGTACACTTTTAACAAAAAAAATGCTCGTAACGACAACGAAATAACGAGAACAAAGAATTGGAAACTTTCTATTTGCCCTTACAATTGAAAAAGCTGTAAAACCGTTACTGAGCTGTCAAGAAATCAGTTAAATTAATTTGTACACAATGTCGCCCACACATTTACAAAACTATACACGCTTTACATCTTAGACGGTAAACTTAACGTTAATAGGCTGTGTCAAATACGACACGAATACAACTATAATATTGAGGTAAGCTATATAGGATCCACGTCCGCTGCGGACGTCCCGACACTCTCGACATCGATGCGGCAACTGATGAACTCCCTGATATGAAACTAATCGTCAAGCGGTACGCATCGCCGCTACGTGTCGATAATGTTATAACAATCAACTAGATCAACATTCTAAACGAACGCATCGTCCGCCGTCGCCGCACGAGTGCACACTTCTCGTGCAACAATTAACGTAATAAATGCAGAGAAGATCGAAGCGCCGTCCCTCGCGGAACAATTCAAACTAACGAGTCGAATCGAGACGGACGCGACTCCGCTTTAATCGATATAGGAACGCGACGGAATCGCCGACAGAACCGTCTCGAGAGGGACGACGCAGCCGACAATGTCGACCATCGACAAAAATGTATCTACGCATCGACGCGGACGTCCTCACAAAGTGTACACGCGGCGCGAGCACCGCGCCGCGCGCGCTATAAAAACGTACGTATACAAAATAAATAAAACGACCGCGACGCGTCGAAAGATTCACTAGCTACGCTTACACCTAGGATTCGAAGAGACGGACGCGCGCGCGTGGCGCGCCCGGCCTGAGGTAGATGGGGCCTTGCGGCGGGCGGCGGGGCGGGGGCGGCGCGCTAGGGCGGCGCGGGCTCGCGCAGCGCCCCGTTGCCCTTGAGCGGCTGCGCGGGCGCCTGCAGCGGCTGCAGCGGCTCGGCGGCGGCGTCGTCCGAGGTGCGCGAGCGCAGCGACGACAGCTCGCGCACCCACGACGCAAGGCGCCCCGACACGCCGAACAGGTTGGAGCCTGAGCCCGTCGCCACCGCGCCCACGTTCACCTCCGGCATCTCCTGCTCTTCTTCTGGACAAATTATACACATACATTTAGTATATTAATCATTTTCTAAAGGAAAAAATTGGATCACGCACGGGATTCGAACCCGCATCATCCATGCCTCTGCGCGGCACATGCCTTTAACCAATTCGGCTATCGTGACCAGTATACATCATCATCCAAATTTTTCCCTCAGTTTCTAAATCTGTCTTACGGGGACGGTAACGCCATCTGTTGGTAGTGTTCTGAACTGAACAACCGAACACGGCTCATATTGCACTTAACTTCGTGTCGTAAAGATAACATAACGCCTGCCAAATCTAATGTTTATTATACATTTAGTACTTTTGAAATTTTCACAAACTGAAAATAAGATTTTGGCACTATAACATCAGGCCAGATATAGTGCCAAAATAAAAATATATATAACTTTTTAAGCTGTGTCAGATTGGATTCAAACTTACAAGACAACAAATTTAAAGATGTACTCGCGCACAAATTAAAATGAAATTTTGATATTAATTAGTGCGCGAATAGAATAGACCCTTTTTCTATAAACATGAATAAACATACAGATTGAATAACACGTGAAATTATGTCATTGTCAAATCTGGAAGGCATTATCGACTCTTTTTTTCAAGTCTTTCTCTCTCATCCTGACTATGTATGGTGGTGGGGTAAAGGTGGTAGCCTCCCTTAAATATTTTCTCCACTTTGTTCTATTCTCGACATCCTGTTCTGATAACATGCATTCACACACTCCTTTGCACTAAATCTTTTCATCTAGTATTGGATCTGACTCTATTCAACAGCGGATAGAAATCTGGTGCCAAGTTCTCAATTCCCATTGTCATTTTTTTCAAGTGAAGCTAAGTTTTTTTATATTAGTTTCTAATTTTTTTTCGATTAAACAAGCTTTCATTTTATTGCCTGCCTAGGAATCTATAAGGAAATCTATTTGGTTTCAAGTGCGTGACTGACACGCATAGACTAAGGGTTCCGTAGCCAGGAACATAAGCTACTCAACTGTGAAAACCGAATTGCAGTAGTGTTTACGTGATACGCCAACAAAGTTGTTTTTACTGTTGGATAATGTCTCTCACTATGGAATTTGTTCCGAGTTGACGCGGGCATAAAATGCGTTATCTCGGTCGGCAATATTTTGTGACTAGTAGACCCTAGACAGCCGTAATCATTTTGTTAGTAAATTCGTATGCGCAAGTGCCCTTTTTTATTTCTGTATCTTTATAAGGCATGCAACTCAAGTAAAAAGTTAACTTCAGAGACAAATATTTCGTAAACGGAACCAAATAGAAAAAAACTGTCAAAGAAAATCATTAACATTTTTACAATACCCATCCAACGTGACCCGATTGGGTACAACAGGATAGGTCACATTTTTTTTTTAAATCTACATTTGCTGTTTGTTTCAATATTATTTTAATACGCACATCTTTATAGTGTTAATAGTTTCCAAATAAAATGACTGTGACATACGACGGACATGACGAAACTGTAAGGGTTCCTTGTTTGACTACGGAACCTTAAAACCCCATATTAAGTAGCGTGTACCAGCACAATTCTTTTTTAAATAGCGTATTTGAAAACTTATTTTCTATATAAATTTAATCGAAAACTTATTTTCTCCCCGTTGGTATGTAAGATAAAAAATACAGCATAGCGATCCCAGATAAAAAATCTTAGGAAGTGAGAGGGCGTTCATTTTTACCAGCTTTTTAATAAGTCACTTTCTTGTTTGTTGTCAGTCGTCCTGAGTGGAATCTTGCACCTCAAATTTCAAGCACTTCCCGATTAGCTATCCGGCTGAAACTTTCAGGGTAGGTCACATTTTTTTTTAAATCTACATTTGCTGTTTGTTTCAATATTATTTTAATACGCACAGTACTCAGTGTTCACTGTTCAGTACATCGCATCGTAGAATCGCCCCTCTCTGCCTTCTCACATGGTGATGAAAGAATATCTCTGGCTGTACTTGTTGAGCCGGAGACTTGAGCGTTCTAATTCAGGTATATAGGAAAAATAAAATGTATTTATTTATATCAAACTAGCTGTGCCCGCGGCTTTGCCCGCGTGGTCTTTTCTATGGGTTAAAAGTAACTTATGTGTTTTATTCCAGGACCAAAAAGTACAATATACTACATTTCATCACAACTCTTTAGCCGTCAAATAGATTTTTATCGGTTTCTCGGCCTCTACTCATCGGATTGAGATACCATGTACAGCAGTTTTTAAGTCAAACCTAAGCTATCCAACAGTGAAAATCGCATCGCAATCGATCCAGTAGTTTTTACGTGATGCGCGAGCAAACAGACAGACACGATTTAAAAATGATATATTTTTTAAGTACTCGAAACGATGCTCTTTTATTATATATATTTTACAGAGTTTTTAGAACTTACTAGTTAATTATAGGCATAGATTATCATAGTTAGGTACTGCTTCGAGATTGAGCCTCTACCCTCTAGTCCGAAATCTACAAAGGTGCTCTACACGGTTCACTCAGGAAATGATAACAAGTGCTGTTTACGCGTTAGCATGCAATAGTACCGTATACTCACGGTCACAGTGCCGTCTGCGCGGCGCTAACTTCTAAGAAGGCCATGGGAACAGAAAGATTAAGTGTTAGTTGTTGTTCTGTTATCATTTGCTGATATGCACCAATTTGTTTTATCTTTATTAACCCCCGAACTTCAACGAGAGGGGTGTTATAAGTCTAGGGTGTGTATCCGCGTGTCTGTCTGTGGCATCGTAGCTCCCTAACGAATAGACCGATTTTGATTCGGGTTTTATGTTTGAAAGCTGATGTGATCGAGATGGTTCTTAGCTATAATCCATTAAAGGGGAGCGGAGGTCGGGGGTAACATAAAATTTTAATTTGTGCTTGTGGAGTGGTTTGAAAACTAACGTTAATGCTGGAGGATTTTGGAGGCCAATTTGTGGATTAGATTTTGTTTGTTTTACAATGAGATCTAACAATGCATTTGAAATGAAGGATGATACATGCGCATGCATTTTGGTTAAGGTTTGAAGGCTAGCTCAAAAACGGCTTCAAAGTAAACGTTGTATCACAAGATATCATCATTAAGTCAGTCCTTGATTGAGCAGGTGACATACTTTTCTTATAAGAATGTACAGCAAAGAAATTAAATCAGCTCACATGGTTCTGTGGTGCCCCGCACCTTAGGAAATGAATACCCAACTAAACAAAGAACATGTAACTAAACCACATTAGTAAGTACCTAGTCACTCAGAGCAATTTAACGTGAAAAAAACTTCTTTTGTTTTTTTCTTTCACGAAATCTATTTATTAGTAAATAAATGTTTTATTTTAGGTACGTTTTCTATTTTTTTACATTTGCTTTCCACGTACTACATCCACGTTCCATGCAACTATGCTGTGCTATGATTGATTTGGGAAATCCCCTTTCGTAAATGTAAAAGTCATTGAATGTTGCCAATATATTCAGGTAAGCTTTTTGAATTGTGGAAAAAAACATGGTTCAGAATAAACCTTTTTGTTGTTTTTTTTACTGTAGTAACACTAGTGACTCACCCATATTAGTCCTCTGCAGCGCGTACATCTCCTGGCCCAGCGGCGAGTGGAAGAAGCTCCGGTGGCGGAAGTACTGCTGCGAGTTGGGCGCCAGGTCGGCCACCAGCTGCAGGAAGGAGGGGCGCGCGGCGGGCCGGTGCGCCCAGCACGCGCGCATCAGCTCGTACAGCCGGTCGGGGCAGTGCTCAGGGCGCTCCATCACGCCGCCCTCCACCACGTACCGCACTACTTGCTCGTTCGACAGGCCCTGAGAGCACGACGGTTACTTGTTACTTGTTGTGGATACTGGGCACATTTAAGTGAACCAACAATTCAATTATTAATAGTAATTTATGATATGAATAACGAGTGTGAGTTTTTATTAGTATCACACGAGTGTTGTAATACCTAGTTATGTGTTGTTTCATACACTACTTTATCTACACTCTTGGTGGGAAGGTACCTACATACTTGTAATTAAAAAAAATACATTTGTCGTTATATTTTCTTGATTTAGCTGGTAATAGATCGTTCGTCATTTTTGTTACTATTTACATGTCAGGTGGAGTCAAAATCTCCTCAATATCACTGCTGTCAGTATTTTTTTCTCAGAATAAGACTTCTGAACACCAATAACAGTAAATAATCCAGATTTAACGGTATGAGTGTAGATAAAAGCTTTTATTTGCAATGTATGTTAGTTTGTTTAGGTGGAATCTTGCGAGCTGAATTAGAACCACTTCCTCTTATCCTACGAAGTTGAATTTTTACATGTTGGTTGAGTTCATGACAATGCATTTTTTGGTAAGCATGACCTGAATCGACATTCAGGATTGGCTCCATATAAAGGAACTCTTCAACGGTCAACAGCACAGGTACGAAATTTTGTGTACGCATATGATATGATAGCCGGTTTTAAGTTTTACCATGACATGGTTGCTGCACTCAAGGTTCGGTCCTGACTAGGGAACTCCTCAACGGTAACGAGCACAGACATTAAATGTTGCATACGCATTTAATTGTGATAGCTCGTTCTAAGTTTCACCATGACATGGTTACAGTTTTTTTTTAAACTTATTTTATAATGTCTTTTGAGAAATTTAAAGCGTTAGGATTCTTACGCTGCCCTCTATCTTAATTTACCAGGTGGCGATGTTCATGAGAATAAATCTAAACTCGTTTAGGAAAAATGTAGATTTACATAATTACAAAACCCGGCGCGCAGTGGAAACTAACAGGTGTATAGCTAGCGAAATCGGGGAAGCTGACTCATGTCATGGGTCCGACGGTTTACTATAGTCTACCAACTTGCGTGACGGATGCACTGGGCCTCCATTCTTTCAAAATCAAGTTGAAGCGCTGGCTTGTCGACCAAATCCATATGACGATTTTGTTGATCCTATTTAATTCATTTTAATTTAAATTTTGACTTTTATTACTTTTTCTTAATAACAATCTTTATCTTAATAACATATTTTTATTTTGTAAAATTGTTTAAATACCTATCTATTTATTTTTTGTGTATTCAGCTTGCCGATTATGTGATTTTTATGATGTGTATTTTCTTATGAATAAATTACTATTGACTATTGAATGTTTTAATATACCTGGTAGGGCTGCATCGCGAGCGTCGCCATCTCCCATAAGACGACGCCATAACTCCACACGTCGCTATTACTGGAGAACACCTGAAACCACACAATAATTCGTCACATTCACACATTCAAATCAATACAAAAGCTAAATAATATCCTGAATCCTGACTTAGTTCTAATGACAACATGATATCAAAACATGACGGGTAAGAGACGATATAGTGATATTTTCATGTCTATTCTGAACAGGTACATAGTCAAAATTCTAAATTTTGCTATTCCAAAATAGATGGAGTATGCCAAAGGCAACAACTTCATGACAGGTTTTATTTTTCAGGCCAGGCTTTAACTATTTAAAAATTAAACCACCACTCACCCCGTCTTTTAAACTCTCGGGGCTCATCCATCGGACGGGCAGTAGGCCCTTGGTGCCTTTCCTATAATAATCAGTCTCATAAATATCTCTGGTCATGCCGAAGTCCCCCACTTTGACCGTGAGGTCTCCGGCGACCATGCAGTTCCGCGCCGCGAGGTCGCGATGCACGAACTTCTTGGCCGATAGGTAGGCCATACCGTCGGCTATTTCTATAGCCATCTGGAACAAAGGAATCAAGTAAATTGTGTTGAAAACTTAATAAATGTGAGGCATCGCCAGCATCTACTAGTATGCTTGGTAACAATAGTCACTAAGAAGCAATGTCAGATCTTAATGCCAAGGGGTCCATTGCTGTGTTTAGTTCAGAGAGTTCACTCTCAGGTGAGGCCACTCAGGACTTTTTCGACGATGATGGACTAATTTTGTTGGTTATTTTAGACCAACAAAATGACATGAGTTGATATGGTAACAGTGCCAAACCTGTTTGACTCAATTAAATTATTCAACTTCTAACTCTTGAGTCAACCACTTGGCATTTCATCCCTCCACACTTATTTGAACTGTGGGAGGATGGAGTTAGTAGTGTGAAAAAAAACTTGCGGATAAAAACAACTTAATATCTAACTCTCGAGGAGCTAACTACTGTTTTGACCAAAACTGAAGCATGTTTAAAATCGCGTCCTATATCAACTCTGAGCGCTAACCCGTGTCACCATCTACTGCTCACGCAGGGGCATTTTTTGGTAGGCGAACCTTTACTTTACGGATGAGTATCATTGTAATAAAGCTGTAGAATTATATAAGTAGAGAATTTGTCAGAAAATTATGTGGATTTTTTTAAAGAGGTAGTATTATTAACCCCCAGTTGTACCACGCGCACACGCCGAGCGCACACATTGTTGCGCACACATATAGTGACAAGCAAGGGATTAACCTAAATCAGAGATATAAATGGAACCAGAAACTTAATTAACCGAATGTGCGCAGGAATGGAGTTTTGAACATTATGAGTCAGTTTTAAAGTTGATCAAGGGTTTACCAAAATTATTGAGTTCATTTACTAGTGATTTGTTGTTGAAACTAACCTGCAGTATATTCTGAAGCGTAGGCGGATTGTCCGAGTCCTTCTTGGGCAGCGAGCTCTCTGAGTCGGGCCGGTGGGACCGCAGGTAGGTCTTCAGGTCGCCGCACTCCATCAGCTCCATCACCACGAGCGTAGGCTGCCCGCGGGACACCACGCCCATCAGGCGGACCACGTGGAACGTGTCGAAGGCTTTCATTACTGATGCTTCGTTTAGGAACTCGATGCGCTCCCTG
Organism: Alsophila aescularia; assembly: GCA_946251855.1. NCBI lineage: Eukaryota > Metazoa > Arthropoda > Insecta > Lepidoptera > Geometridae > Alsophila > Alsophila aescularia. Next base: position 11,576,862 of record OX276377.1, on the reverse strand, counting down.
GGTAACAATTAGAAGAGATGCATTGTATTGTGACACTTGTCTCGGTGCTTGTAGTGGTGGTGACAACGCTGTAATATGTGAGCTTTCTAAAGCAACGTTACCCGCATCAAAATTTCGGCCCTGGACTATATTATATGGTAATTTATTCAACGCGCTTTAACTTTTGCAAAATCGACATTTTCTAGTAGTTCGTGTAGTTATTATGGGCGTAAACATATCCAGCAAATAAAAGAACAAATAAATAACTCTAAGTTACCTGTCAGTGGCATGTTCATTGACAGTTTTCACAGCGCATCGAGTTTCCGGTTTGCCTTTTTCAAGGCCTTTTGCAATCCCTTCATACACCTGTAAAGAAAACAGATTATCGTTATGTTCATACTGGCGGCTGACGAGCATGCAATTTCGGTATGCACATTATTATTTTTTTGTTTATTTTTTACTCTAAATTAAAAATACGATCATGTTTGACCACTATATCTCGCACCGAAACACGACCCGTAACTTGCCACATCTTTGTCAGTTGGGTGATGACCCAATTGTATGATGTACAAATCACTGAGACGGCTTACGATGCGCGCTAGCAAGTTCGAGCTCGCGGACGAACTCGATGCTGCTGCGAGCCACCTCCCACTCGTCGGGCACGTACACGTTCGACACGTACTCTAATAAACATAAGTACACACCATGCCGAAGGAGCCCTGTCCGAGCTCGCGGACGAACTCGATGCTGCTGCGCGCCACCTCCCACTCGTCGGGCACGTAAACGGTCGACACGTACTCCGGGTTAACGCTCGCGAACAACTTATGCGCCTCCGTGGGGGATAGCAGTCCGCGTTTCACGTACCTACAGATATAAATTGTAAATCCTTCTTAAGCACAAGATACACATATTGACGGTATTCCAAGTTCTGCAGGACAAAACTTTTTTTTGTTTTGATAATATATTTGATTTTATCTTTTGTTGTTTTGTTGGAAGGATGATGACGAATAGAGTTCGGTTCGGTCAGTTAGTCCAAATGCACTTCTACTTTAGTCTCAATTTTACTTCCATCATGTCCAACATATGTTTAAACTATGGCTAGATCGCCACCATAACTGTCAAATCCCTACAAAATTAGGATAACACACGGAACCAAGCTAGTATTTTATTGTAAATAGGCAAAAATAATAGCACTTTTAAAAGTCAAAATTAACATCTCCTGAACAAGGAGAAATACATAAAATATTATAAAAAGATCAAATCAATCAAAATTTTGGAAACTAAGTATTCTTTGAGTTTGAAAAGGAAATTTCCCTTTCATGTGCCAACAGAGTTAAATCTCACACTGGAAAACGAAATAGCCTTCTGACTCTACTGGTGCTTATGAAATACGCCCGTTAGAGAAGAGAGCACCAAGAAATTCTACGGGGGATGTATTTTTTTCCATATTTGTTAAGTCCTTATTTTTTCCCACATTGTATAAAACAACGTGATATCATGTCATGATCTCATGGTATGTTGTGAGACATCTCACAAAGTACTTAGAACATTTTATTCACTTAACATTAACATCGAAGTTATCACTTATTATTATCATGGAGCTTGGGAGACATCAGGCCATCATGCATATCTGTCATTAATATGATCATTTACATTGTAATACGCTTTCTTTATTAGATTTACTTTAACAAAAGTTTTAAACTTATGCATTGGTAATTGATCAATGCCGTCAGGTAACTTATTAAAAAAGCGTATACAGTTCCCATATATAAACCACTAACTTTCTTTAACTGAAATCCAGACACTTTCAGTAGATTTTTATTTCTAGTATTAAAGTTATGAACATCTCATACATATATTCGTAATGCGTTATCACCTCGCTTGATCTCAAACTAATCTTTTGTTACGTAGAATGTCTAATATTAACTACACTTTGTCGGCCTCCGTAAATATATTTTGCCGCTAGCAGTTTAATATCTAGAATTATCTTGCCGTTAGCTATAATAATCAACAAACTAGACTGGGACATTATTTAAGCAGCTGCTATGTAATGCGTAAAAACAAATAGGTGCAGTATTGCTAGGTACTACTACATAGTATTATTATAGTAGTGGAACTTACCAAATGACACCTGTGAGAACGAGAATCATGAGCACGCATCCGCAGACCACTCCCCAGACCCAGTCGTACGTGACGGGTAGTTTCACCGCCTGTCAATTAAAACAGAACTTAGTAAATCATTCACCATTTAAGTAGTTATTACAATCGAACTAAACCGAGTAATGTAAATTCATCTCTGGGAATACCCAATACCGTCTGCGAGCTATAACATAGTAATATTATTTATTATGTGCTATTATTACTTACGTTTTTGCATGGCTATGCAGCTTTTATACACGATCGGTAAAACAGTATTATGCTATGATTCGAATTTAGTATCATAGATGTCACTAGCAACAATGGCCCAAGCGGCGGATTTTTGAAGTCTATAAGCGCTCACTTAGTCTCAGTCGATCTCTGTCCGTGCGAGGCGAGACACGCTCGAGAGCGTTTCACACTCCCCTAGGGAAGGACCACCGGATGAGGTTGAAACTATAGTTTGAATAATTCAACTGATATACGTAACTCCTTTTTTGTCTTTTAGGGCCCATTCACCACGTACCACAACCACACCACATCGCAGCGACAAAACGTGGTGACGCAGTGGTTACGTGTGAATAGCTTAGCTGCGGCTTTTTGCAGTTGCGTTGTGGTAACTACAAAGTGTACATGTGGTTGCGTTGTTGCTAGCAGTTGCGATATCGTTGCGTTGTGGCTGTTGTTTGGAGACAGACAGATCGAATCCGGCTTTCGTAGAGGACGCTATGACTGAACGAACTCATGGACATCGCTGGTGGTTGCGATGTGGTCGGTATCGCTAACGCGGACGAACGCGACGGCCAAATGTGGTCCGAGTGAACGAAACTAATAATTTTCATACAAATTAGCAACCCGCCCACGTGGTACGGTTGTGGTAGGTGTGAATGGTCCCTTAAAGTAGATAAAAAAAGGTTCCCTTCTCTTTCTCACAAATAAATGTTATTTGTTAGGTATTTACGTGTAACAAATGCACTATAAATACTTATATCAGATGTTGAGTTGCAGAATCCGATTGTCTCGTTATTTTTGAGCAAGTTGCATGGACAAGGCCCGTACATTCATTTGACATCGGTCGAAGCCTACAACAGCCTTTCTCCAAGCTCACTTACCGGCATATGTCAATGTAGACATCTGTGGAGACGTTCCCCAGCCCCTGCATGGTGATGGGCGTGACGCGGATGCTGTAGTTGCCAGGGTTGAGGCTGCGCAGGACGTGTCCGCGGCTCGTCTCGAACTTTCTCCAAGCTCACTTACCGGCATGTCGATGTAGACGTCTGCGGATACGTTCCCCGGCCCCCTCACTGTGATGGGCGTGACGCGGATGCTGTAGTTGCCAGGGTTGAGGCTGCGCAGGACGTGTCCGCGGCTCGTCTCGAACTCGTCCGCTGTGATGCAGTTCTGCATCGGGGAAGCATCCTAAACAGAAAACTCTCAAATAATATACAGAACTGTCAAAAATGGAAATAATAAAGAAACACGTCTGCCCTGCCAAAAACGAACTAAAAAGTCAAAACAAGAGGTAAATAAAACTCGTTTAGTTATCGTTTAGTCTAGTACTTATAGTTCGTTTTTGGCAGAGCAGGGGTGATATTTTTTTCGTTTTAGTGACAATAAATTATACATTTTTGGAATGTGCTCATCAAGTCATTCAACTTGATACCCATATTAAAAAAAAACTTTTTTTTTTCGCTTTTTGATAAGGTGCCATACTGCCGCCATTTTTTTTTAAATGTCTTTTTATCTCAGGAGGATGTAAGGATTCTAACGATACCCGATATATCAAAATCTGTTCAGGCATTTATAAATTATAGTGGAATAAATAAACTCACAAACACATGATTCCTAAAAATATTACAGTCCTTTTTTGGGCAGTCGTGTAAAAATGACACCCCCGTAGAGTTCCTTGGTGCTCTCTTCTCTAAGGGGCGTATTTCCGAAGCATTTGTAGAGTCAGTAGGGTTTGTTTTTTCCTGTGCGAGATTCAACTACGGGTCGGCTCATGAAAGGGATATTTATTTTTAAAACTCAAAGCATTGACCTAATTTTAAAGATTTGAACTATTTATAATATTTTGTTTTTCCTCCTAGTTAATGAGATGTTAATTTGGACTTGTATTAGTGCTATTATTTTGCCTGTCTACAGTAAAGTACTTTGACTTTGACTATTTGATGAGTAATAAAGTGCCACGCCAGCTTTTGCAATCTTGGGCGGCACTGCAAATGTTGTGAGCAGGTTCAACCTTTCAATCTTCTATTTTTTTTTCTTCTAAATTTCCAAGTAAAACACAGAACAATTTAGTAGTACAAGTCCTTTCATTTGATACCCATATTGAGGCGGTAAAAAATAATTAATTCGCCATTTTGTGGCGGCGGCCATCTTGGATTTACAATGATACTGAATATACATAATTGTATTGTCATCAGAACTTAAGCTGTGTACCAAATTCTATCGGTCTACAGGAAGGGGGTAAAATTCAAATCAATTACTTAGATTTGACCCAAACAAACAAACAAAAAACAAACAAGCTCTAATCCAGTGAACAAGTGTACTCGGAGGAAGAGGATTAAAAAAAAAACGAGTTTGTATTCGGTAGTTCGCAAAGTCAAATAGGATGATGTTTTTATTTGACAAAGTGAATGGAGAAGCATGCATAAGTTAAAACTTGATTGTTTCTGAATATAGAAGTTAAAACTTCTGTACAAATGTCAACAAAGGTTTAGTGGTATACATATACAGGTATTCCGTGTTTGTTCAGCGGAAAGGTCACCGCCCACATAACGCCTCAGCACCGGCTCGGCATAGCCTCGCCTCGAGAAAAGCTTACGGTGCGTAGACACCGCGCTTACGTCGGGTCGTCGCCGCGCTAACGTCACCCACGCCCACGCCCTGTGTTGGATTGAGGTTTCAAAATAGCGCCCTCGCCGTAAAAGTATTATTTTGCTCCCTCGTTATACAATCTATTATTACTTCTCTAATTCTCTATGGTCTCCGACCCGAGCCTAATGTGTAAAGTAGAATGTTTTTAAAAAATGACGGAAAAGAAGCCCTCGTCTTTTCTTAGCAGTATTTTAATGAGATATGGTAATAAATAATAAGATATGATAAGTGTTCGATATAGAACGCGCGAAGCTGTGAGCTATGTAGTAGGTACCTACCTGCATGCAGATAAAGGTGTAGTGCAGTCTATGCCGAACATGGCGTCGTTGCTATCTTTACTTTATTGTGCTCTGTTACGTTTTGGCTATTTATTACAGTTTATATCTTCTGAACCTGCCTATTATTCACGACCCGACAATAAGATATGTCTGTTTCTTCGCATTAGAAGTGTAAAGCCCCGTTGGAATAACCATAGCGGGGCTACTACGAATACTCCAAGTCTAGACGTCAACCAACCGCCCCTAGCCGTAAGCGAGGCGTCGCCCCACCGAAGCCAGTGGACTCCTAGACGGGTTGACAACTCGGCAATGCGATGTCGATCCAGCGCCGAGGCATTAAGTGGGCGGTAACCTTAAGACGGACACGGCAAGCGGTGGCGATATGTCAATTGAATTCAGTTAGCATAACGAAAGTTGCACGATGTGTGATAACACGAGCCCCCCACATTCTCGAGAGTGGGACAAATCCCAAACAATCGGCTAACTTTCTTCAATATCCTGTTTTATTTTACACGTTATATCTGTTGCATCGAGATGGTGTATCGACTTACATTGTCCTCCTGTATCTTCGTGTAGATGACGCTGTAGGCGACGACGAACCCGTTGGGGTTGGCGGGCGGGTCCCACGTCACGTTCACGTCGTGCGTCTTGTTGGAGATGGCGAGCTGCGCGCGCACGTTACTCACAATGTCCGCGTTCGCTGACCAAATAATTATTTAAATTAGAAGACTCACTTCAAACGGATTTACTAAAGTAACTACTGAACCAATTTCGGTCAGATTTATTCGGAAATACACTGGAGGTCTACCCTTTCAAATAGACAAAAACCCATCAAATCATAAAGATATGAACGACCATAAAATAACAAATTGAGTAAGGCCCACTTGCACAGCTGTCTTAGCCCCGGGCTAGTGTCTAGTCTGGGCTAAAAATTTAAGACAAGTAGGATAGAGTGACATACGCAGACAGTAGCACGAAAGAGATAACAATAATTTTTGCACTCACTAAGTAGATACTTTGTTTTGTTTTCGTGCAAGTGAGGCCTAAGTGGTTACTTTTACTAGACATAATAAAAGAAACAATTATAACAGGATGTCGTGTGCATTTCAAGCCACTTGATTTTGCGTCGAACAATGTTGAACTTTATGATATTGGAAACTCGGTGTAACATGGTGCGCATTTACGCTTGGCGGTTACGTCAAGAAAACGCTGGAGCGCACAATATCAGTTTATTTTTTGGTTTGCAACAATAAACTGATATTGAATTCAACATGAATTGAAAATGCAAGGAGCTTATTAGCTATTGTAGTTTATGAAATCACAAATGTGATTTATTTTAACTGAAGTTTGATATAAAATTCTACAGTTTGGTAAGTATTAGCACAGAAGAAATAATAGTACTAACTTACAGAAGGCTCACTCCGCTAAGACAATTAAATAAAAAGCGACTCTTGCCGCCACTCAATAAAGTGTAATTCAGCTCGCACGACGTTGATGCGTATCATTTTATATGCGTCTCTCTTTCTAACGCGTAAGTCTATCTCAGTTCAGTCTATCTCGCGGCAAGCCACGGACAGAGTATCGCGGGCGTTACAGAAATTAGCGCGCGCAAGTACATCGAGTGAGACAGGCCTGGTATTAGGTACAAAAATTTACTGGAACGCCATTCTTGTTTTTGCCCAACCTATCGATTTTGGCGTCTACACACGACATCCACGAAATATATGTGGGTATTTCCCGCGTTTTATTCCCAACATTATATTCTTACCCAGATCAAGCGTAAGGAACGTTTCGAATGCTCTTTCCGAGCACCAAAGTTTTTCGTAAACGTCGTTAGTCTCGTTTTCAGCTTGCTGACGGCATGCCCATACGTTGACCGTGTACCAAGTGAAGTGCCGCATATTCGTTACGGTTACAGCGCGAGTCTTGCCGTCTAAATCATAGTAGAAGGCTTTCACGTAACCTGCAAAGGAAAAACTTGGCTTAGCTATAGTTAAACTTATATAAACTGAGATTAACGGGTAGGATTCTTATAAGGAAGTACGTCTGGGTTATATTATAAATCCCACCAAAATGAAAGCGAATCGCAGTAGTCTGGAAGAATAACTTTGTGGTTTTATTACTTAGATTAAACTCAATTTGACTTTTTATGTCACAGTTCTCATTGCTTTGCATCTCATTTTGCAATCGATAGTGGCGCTTACCAAGAATGTAGTACGTTTTTCATGAGGTTGATGGGTTGATAGCACAAAACACGTGCCTGACAAGTTGTTATAGACATGTTTGCCAACTCCAAACTAAATACATACCTAAATACCAAATTATAAATACTACATGCATTTTTATAAGTTAAATGAATCAGTCGCTCAATCGCCTAACTCAATGCTATAGCGATAGCGATACCAATGCACTGTCCGTCCTTGTCATTGTGTTACGATACGACAAGGACGGACTGTACGTTGACGTCATAAACAATTACAATTCCATTACGATCGCTCAACCGCGGTAGCCTTAAGCCCCAATTCTACTGAAACAATTGTAATGACAATTATCAACAATAATTGCAAAATTTTCGCTTTTACCTCTTAAATGTGGTAGAGGGGAAATTTTGAGAAAATTTTCACTTTTAGAGTTGTTTATTTTTTTTGTATTTCACAAAATTTTTGCTTCTACCACATTTAAGAGGTAAAAGCGACAATTTTGCGAAAGTTGTTGATAATTGTCATTTCAATTGTTTTAGTAGAATTGGGACCCTGCAGCTTTGTATTGTTCATAAAACTCCATGCATATATGTGAAACTACTTTATCTAACTACATGCTGGTCTGATTCAGCCATCCAATGCTTACTATAATTCTACATTGTTTAATCTTGTCTTTAATGTATAATGGCTGAATTCCATTGATTATACCTGAAGTTGTAATATTATCTTGATGAAAATATACTCACTTTTCACGCGCAGAGCCAAATAACGACTTTAACAGTATGTTTTTAACAGAATTGTAACTTAAAGTAATATAATCCCGATAAAATTGGCGTAAGAACACATAATTATATATTTTTAACTATTGCAAATGAGAGTTTTAAAGATGGATGTAATGATGAAGACAATGCTGTTTTTAGTGTTCTATGCCTCAAAAGGAAAAAGGGAACCCTTACAAGATCACTTTGTTGTCTGTTCGTCTGTCTGTCAAGACCCTTTTCCTCAGTGGAGCGCGTGGAGGGGTATCAAGTAGAAATTATTAAACTTCTAAGTCAACGCAATTAAAAGATACGGTCGTTTATGACGTATCTAGAATTATGAAATTTGGCAAGAAGCAATTTATTATAGCACAAATAAAGGAAAAGATCCAAAAACCATAAAATTGTAGTACTTTTTATATATATATGTTGGAGATTTGATTCCCGCGATGGACGAACTATTTACATACCTACAAGTTTGTACGGAACCTTCGGTGCACGAGCCCGACTCACACTTGGCCGTATTTTTTATCTTTGTGTCTAAGATATCTTGGTTGCTGTGGTGACTACAAAAATAAATATGAATGATTTAAGAAATCTACTAAAAAAAGTTGTGAGCAGGTTGTTGATGTTATTGTCTCATTTTTATGGGGATTCATTGCATTTTCATAGAATTTGTACCTTAAGGACGGGATTCAATTAGCTTAGATCCTAGTTCTTTGGTTTTCCAGCGATCATGCTATCCCGCTCTCACTTTATTTCGGTATGTTTTCTTTTTATGAAATGCGGAACAAGTGCTACTAAACTTTTACAGACCTGTCATTGCAATTCAGTCAAAAAACAAAAGGAAATAGGCTAGTTGACCATTTTTGGATGACTGTCATACATGGCTAATTGCACACCTAATTTGTATTCTCTCGTAAACTATGCTATACACTAACTATACTATACTATATTTTTGGTAAATATTCCGCCGAAATACTCTTTCTGTCATGGCGCGAGTGATGACGTCACAATAACAATAACGGGTTGGTATGGATTACTCTAGTAAACATCCTACTTTCAGGAAGTGACGTTAGTAGTTAAACAGAGCGTTTGAGATTATGTGACCGACCAGTGACTATGTAAGCTAAACAAAATATTTCCAACTTTCTTTAGTTTTAATAGAAATTCATAAATATTTTACTGAAACTAATAAAAATACCCTTTTCAGTGACTAATCTTTCAGGTGGACTACAATCCCGGATATATTCTCAACAGTCAACTAGCCTAACGTCATAAAAGCCTGTGATGGTAACGCATGCACCGGATACCCGTGAACGATTATATGCGACAACGGAACTTAATCCATGGTAGTAACCTGAGTGATTTTCCTCAATGACGCAAACTTTAGGCTCGACGCGACTGCACTTGACTGAAACGAGAATGTTAGATGGTTGTGAGGTGATTCAAGCATGACACAGGTAGAAAGCGAAGAGGAAGCTGTCGGAGGCGAGATGTGGCCAGCGGGCATGCTGTGAGATACCAGAAAAATGATCAGTCCCGCCTATAGGCCACGTTATATGAAATTAATGAGGTGTTACAGGGCATAATGGTTGAACGAATATACATCGACACAAAACAGGAATGAGGCAGTTACAAAAATAATCTTAACTATTTGGTACAGGCAATTTTTACTTGTTCAGATGAAGCGATTTACGCGCGGATATACTGCCGCATTCGGAATCACTGTTGGTTTATAGAAACAAAGCCTTATTGTCTTAGTACAGATTTATTACCTAAATCCGTACTCAGAAGGCTGGCTGAGAAATCGTTAATGACTTCGAGTGGAGCAGTTAGGTATGGTCTACTAAGCCCATTAAGTATATATTTACTGACCGAGCTGAGCGAGTGTTCCGATTCAACAGGGACGAATCAGTGTTTGTGAGTACGTACGTTTCTTCGTTAACAACTTTTGAACCGTTGATTTGTGTTTTATGTGTTTTACTTTATAACGAAAGAATTGTTAAGTTCGTATGAAATTAATCGGATTGCGGGTACGAGTAGTTGAGATTCCGGGGTCTATAAGCCCAACCCCAAAAGGGGGTTAAACATTTTCAAATTGAGTCAATCAGGTCAAGTATATGAAAGGTTCTGTACGAACCACTAGTAATTATAAATTTATATTTTACTAAGTCTATTATAAATTTGACAATATACAATGTAAGCAAGTTCATCTTTACAATTTGGGCCGCGAATCAATTTACGCTATCATTTGGACAAAGTAACGATAATAAAAGACATTATCCCGCGAAAATTACGCAAAACTCACCTTCCCCGTCGGAGTTATTGAGGTACTTCGCTTCTGGCTTCGGGTCGATGTTCTTGGTCAACTTGACCAGCATCCTGTTCAAACTCTTGTCGACCGACCGCTTGATCCTGCTCGAGGGCGACTTAGGTTTGGCCCTGTCGTTGCTCTTCTTGTAAACCTGATAATATTTTATATAAGTTTCAGCGTAATCACAAAGTCAATGAGACTTAAAGCCGAGGTCTAGAGGTCGAGTTGTTTCCAGTATTTTCCTAGGTATTTAAATTGCCAAAAACTGTAATTGGTTAGGATACATTGACAACTTATGTGGTGAATTGGATCGTTTTGTATGTCCTTGATTGTTAGATCTAGCTTCTAGGGAGGCCTCGATCTATGGTATAGCATTATAATATGAGGTAATTCCGTGGACGTGACGTGAGCAGAGAGGGCAAAAAAAGAGACCAAATAATATAGTATTTGCGGGACATCAATAAGAAGTCACCGATTAGACCAAATAATACAGTATTTGCGGGACACAAATAAAAAAATCACAGAATAGACCACATAATACAGTATTGGCGGGTCTTAAATAAAAAGTCACATATTAGACCACATAATACAGTATTGGCGGGACATAAATAAAAAGTCACAGATTAGACCAAATAATACAGTATTTGCGGGACATAAATAAAAAGTTATAGATTAGACCAAATAATAATTAAAAAGTCACAGAATACGAACCCAATTCTGCAGTTCATTCTCGAAGTGTATGCTGTCCATTCGTTCCTCCTCCGCTTGCACGTCGAACCTGGTGCTGGTCTTGGACTCCTCCTTGCACGCGCAGGAGCCGTTGTTCACGTCGCCCGTCACAGTCTCCTCCATGGTCTCCTGGGCCTCTTCCACGCGGGACGCTATGAGGTTGGCTAGGGCCATTGCTGTGAGAGAAACAAGTTCATTTTACTATGGTAGTAGCCTGCTAGGGCTCAGGTTTAGAAGTCGAATTGACCTAGGTTTGGAGCGTATTCGATGCTATTCCACAGGAGTTAACGATGCGACGCATCGCGTTAATTGTAGTCAACATATAAAAACACCATACATTGCACAGATCCTCTCAATTTAAGTCTTCATATGCTAATCATTGCTAGACCCTCATATATGGAGTACTAAGAATCCTATCAAAACTGAACATTTGTGTACACAAAGTTTCAACCTGCAATAGTACTCGAGATCCCTTCACAAAGTGTGATCCGAGCTTAACCCCGCAAATACCGCATTGAAATCGGTCCATCTGTTTGGGAGCTACAATGCCACGCATTAACTGCGTCCTCGCAATCTGTCACAACGATGTTACAACCAAATAAAATGGGAAGTATAAGGTCGATAAAGTCTGCGACTGTACTGTCGAAGGCAAGAGCATGTTCTGATGCCGTATTTTGGTGTAACAAATAATATGGAAAAATGCCTAAACGAGTAGATTTTTTGCTAACTTCTTCAGTTTGATTGCTAAATAATATCAAGCACCTTACAATATTATAAATGTGAGTACAATACTATAATGTATGTATGTATATCTGGCCTTCACGCTGAAACGGTTCAACGGATTTTCATGAAATTTTAAATGCATATACTTTAGGTCCTGGAACAATACGCAGGATACTTTGATCATCTTCGCGGGTGAAACCGCGGGGTGCAGCTAGTATTATAATAAATTAACAAAAAAATTGAACGTCTGAGAAATGTAAAAACATATATTTTATTTCAAATCCTCATCATAGATATATTTTTCTATGGAGTAAAGTATTTCGAATTGTGTGTCGAGCCTATGATTGCTATCACTAGATAAAAGGCCCAAGAATTCTTATTTTTTTTTTTCTATTCGATTACTTCAAGAATCATAAGCAAAACTTTAAAATTCTAAAGCTCTTTTTTTACCTTTCTTTTTATTACAGACTAGGTAATCGTTTGACTACGATCTCACCTGATGGAAAGCGATGATGTCGAAGGTGTAGCACGTTTGCCTAGTACCTATACCTATACCTACACCTAGATACCTATTCACTCTTGACTTGAACACCCCAGGGTTATAATTTACCGGAAACACTGACGAGGGCAGGGCATTCCATTCCTTAGGTCTTATAATAAATGATGAAGCGTAACGCGTCGTTCTTGTGCGAGGTATAGCTCGCTATAATATATCGTGAGCAGGTCGAGCCTTAATAGTAAATTTGAAAACTGTAGTGTACTTACGGTTGCATAGCTTAATCGCGCTGAAAACTTTATTCTATCAAGATGCATTGATCGTGGTCGCGACAAGACTCAAGAGTGTCTTCTCGTAAAAAAATACATTTCTTCCATTAGGCTATTTGACTTATTCTTGAAAATCAATTGCTTAGTTATTACAAGTAACTGACACACCACATTCTATTTTTATTTTCTCATAAACTGCCATATTTTCAGTAAAATAAACCATAAAGATTGATTAAAAAATTACTTCCGCCAAACACTCTTTCTGCCGCGGCCTTGACGTCCTTGACGTCCTTAACGTCACATGCAAGCAAACAACAAGGGGTTACTCTAGTAAAATCATACACAACTGCACATTACTCCGTACAGTAGAGATCAGTGAGTAAAATATATTCTGTTTTCAGGACATAACGCAAAAATTACGTCACGAGGCCTACTTTCAATCATAGTATTTTGCTTTCACGTGACCAGACCATGTAATCAAAATGAAAGATGTTTATAGTAACTTTTTTTTGAATTTGTAAATGTTTTTGAACTGACATTAATTAGACAATCCGACAGCAATCCGGGATAGACATATATTCACTACAGTCAAATAGCCTATTAACAATGTGTTCGAAATGCGAAAGTTTAAAAGTGACTTACGGTTGCTGCAGGAGTCCTTAGAGTGCCTGCCCGCCAGTATCTGCTCGCGGTTGTAGCTGTTGGCCTGAATCTCTATGTGGTAGCGGATGATGGTGCCGTTGGGCATCGACGGCGGCGACCACCGGATGTACACCGAGTGCGGCCCGTGGTTGTCCACCGCGATCCCCAGCGGCGGGCTCGGCTCTGTGAGCGGGAGGATGGGTGGTAAGTCGAAGATGTCATCGCATATCCGTAGTGTAATGAAGTTAATTAAGTATATATTATAATATGAAAAATTAAATTAAAAAAAAGAAGGTAGATATTATGAGTTTTTTTTTAATGACAGTCGTAATCATTTTTTGTTTGATTTTTTTTTCATTGTCTTTTAAAAAAAATTGAATACTCACGTCCAGGCAGAGTTCTGAAGTAAATGATAGGGCTTTGCGCGCCTTTCTTGTCCTGCAGCGTGGTGTAGGTCTTGACGTAGGCCGCGTATCTCGTGAAGGGCACCAGCTGCGGCACCGGGGAGAACTTGGGCTGCTGGGCGTTGCACACTTTGAACACGTCGCTGGTCTTCGTGTCCTGGAGCTCGGTGGAGTTCCGGTTCGAAGAGTCGTCGGCGGCTATATCCAGGACGTTCCAGCTGGAATGGAACGTTTGGTTTATGCCACTGCAGAGTTAGTTATCCTAGCACATTTACAAACAAAGGCCACAACGAGCGATCGCTCGCTGCTCGCTGTCATACCCCCACCACCACGGCTCTCACCAGGATCCCAAGTCCGTTAGCTATAGACAAAAGGTCTTGCCACTGCGATACCTCTGCGATTGTACTGCTTACAGTATCTTTGGCAGTGCACACTATCGCAGTTTTAAAGCAAAAGCAATGCAGTAGCACGAATGTGCTACGTCTTCCGAAAACCCCTTGAATGTTGCCACTGAAATAAAATCTATAATGGCTATCAATCAAGCATCAGCGTAAAAACATCAGTATTGTGGTTTTCTAATAGACAAAATCTACCGACAGCAGCTATCGGCCCGCGATCGAGCCTAGATAGCAAGCAAACTACGAAAACTGACAAACCATAGATTTTTCATGATAGTATAAAACTGTGTACATTGAGATCTTAAAATATACATTTGTTTCAACAGTTTTTCCATTCCAGACGTACAATATTTTAATCTAACCAAAGAATAACAGATAACTATTAAACTCCTATGTTAAACTAAAGCTACACGCATTATAGAAACAGAGTAAATCCACACCAATACATAAAAGTCTCATACACAAGCTCGAGCAAGGAGAGAGCTATGCTCGGAGTTTCACTACGTGATAGAATCAGAAATGAGGCAATCCGTAGAAAAACGAAGGTTACCGATATAGCTTTCAGAGTTTGCAAGTTGAAGTGGCAATGGGCAGGCCATATAGTTCGCAGAACCGACAACCGCTGGGGAATAAAGGTTCTAGAATGGCGACCACGAACAAGCAAGCTAAGTGTGGGGAGACCCTCCACACGATGGACCGACGACATTGTAGCCATCGCAGGAAGTCGGTGGATGGAGGTGGCACAAGATCGCTCGTCATGGCGCTCTTTGGGGGAGGCCTATGTTCAGCAGTGGACTTCTAAAGGCTGACATGATGATGATATAAAAGTGAAACGTTGTGTGTTTGTTTGTTTCGGGAGCTTTCACGCTAAAACAGCTGATCCGATTTTGATGAAACTTTGTAAAAGGTACTGTACAATATAGAGACCAACATAGGATACTTTTTATCCCGGAAAATAGTAATTTGTCATGGCAAAACTGGAAAATGTCAATTAGTGTAAGGAACGGAATGACGTTGCCATGGCAACGAAATAATATAACAGGTCTGTCAAAAAGCATCAAGTGCGTTGGTGCTATACTTTTGCATAGGTTTTTAATATCCTAGATGAATATAGAATGCTTTTTTTCGCGATAAACAGTAGTACACGCGGACGAAGTCGCGGGCTTAGTTTATTCATATTTAGAGATCTAGTTAACATCGAAGAATTATTTTAAGTTGTAATGGACTTTATCTACACTCATATCGTAAAATCCGGATTATGAACACAAAAATGATGGCATAATGATATACATTACGCAAGGCACGTCTTTTTTTTTTTCGTCATTCATTACCTATGACGGCGCGTGTTAGACCGTATGCGCGCAAATTCGCTGTGGACTGGATTTTGGCGCCATAATTTACTTTACATTAGTCCTAACCAATTTTATGTGATTTATTATGCTGATCAAAAGTTTTATCCTGATTAAAAATGTGACAAAGATGTGTTAAACATGTGAAAATAGTGTTCGTGAGGAGAATTTGACTCCACCTGATATCACGGAACAGCAACGAACATGACGAACGAGCTTTTACCAGCAAAATCAAGAAAATATTACGATATTATATTTTTCATTAAAAGTACTAATACTTATATTAAATATAAATAAAACGGCTAAAAACTCACGAAATAGAAGATCGGAAATACTCCGACCAGTTTCAGACTATTTTGAAGTCCTTCATCTGAGAGTGTTATGCCGGCAAGCCGCGACGAGCGCTACGAACGTCAGCACACGAAGCACACTAATTTCACTCGCGTTAGTTTTCAAAATCAAATAGTACTAATACTCGTGTAATAATTATAATTCCCATCATTAAGCAACCGTTTCATAAACTACTATTATTCAATAGGCTTTCCCAGACGTGATTTTTAAATTCAATGCCATTTATAGATTTTAAATGATTTTATATATTTAATGCTCCGTCTATGGCAATGGGAAGTCGGAGGATCTGCAGCTTTGAATCGCCTCCATCCAACGACCTCGCCATCAGGCCAGGCACTATACATACTTACAAGTGGTTTAAATAATAGTGAGGCGTTTGGGACACCTAATATTTAAGATATTGTGGCGCAGCTAGTAACGCCCCTGCCTGCTGAGGTTAGTAGCCCAGGTTTGAATCCAGACCGGGGCAAACATTAGTGTGATGAGCATAAATGTTTTTCTCGGGTTTTGGATGTTTGTGATTGTGTCCAAGTGTGTGACCAAGCGACCCGTGACTCCGATAGTCCTTGTGCGTGCGTAAAAGTTTTAACATATTTTTATCATCATCAGCCTGCGCTTGTCCACTGCTGAGCCTCACCTAATGCACGCCACTGAGCTCGGTCTTCATTTCTCCGCATCCATTTACTTCCATCGTTTTTCGCAGGTCGTCACTCCACCTGGCCACAGGACGTCCTACACTACGTTTGCATAAACTTGGTCTCCACTCGAGAACTCGGTTATCGGTTCTTCGGGAAATGTGACCAGCACACGGCCACTTTAGCTTACTTATTCTATGTCGGTAACATTAGCTGTCAGTCGAAAGTTTTTTTTTTAGTTGTTAATAAGTATTTTGTATGGCCAATCCGCGACTTGTCCTGCTTTTAATGTAACCTCTACAAATGCAGATTGTGAATGTGGCAAAGCCTTTAAAATCATCTATTAAAATAAAAAAACGAGCGAGTCTTACAGTAGTCGCATATGATGTGTAAAATCTTACATCTCATGTTGGTATTAGGCAACATTAACATACTCTAGCAACGCGCGCGCTCATTCGTTAACTGTGAAACGGCAACTACTTCATCTGACCTATCTCATATTACTTTTCGTCAGAAAATCGTATGTCTTGATAGCTCAGCCGGGAACCGTTCGGCTGATAGTCTGAAGTACCCGAGTTCTATTCGCAACTGAAGTGTTTATTTTGCACTATAACAAATTTATATGATGGCTTCTAGCTTGATAGCACCGCGGCTTCATATTACACTTCCGGTTACACATTGACTAACACTTTTCACGAAATCACTCCCATAGATTTCAGGAAGCGGAAAAATATTACACATCAAAAAAGTTCTGAAAAAACACTAATGAGAGAGTTGGATATCTTACATGTCCGAGCACGCGTCCCTCTGTTCATAGAGCGTGACGTTGGTCTCAGTAGCGATGTAGTATATAGAGTACCCGAGGAGCTTCCTCATGTCGTCGGGACAGTAGGTGTTCCAGCTCAGCACTGCGACGTGGTCTCGGAGCTCCGTCACCGCCAGTTTCAGGTCCCCCGGGAGACCTGGCAACGTGACAACAACAATGATAAACATGTATTTTTAGAATAATCATAAAAAAATTAAGGAGGATGTTCAAATTTAAAAATATATTTAAGTATGTTGCGCAGATGCATCGTGGTTTTATCAGGCGAAAAAACACAATGGTAGAAATACAATGTTAATATGATACCTTTTATTAGGTTTTCACTAATCACATATATAACCGACAATTATTACAAGTACTAAGCTCAGAGGTTAGGAGACGACCGCCTGGGCAAAGAACGCCGCACACGAATTGTGTTTACCTAGGATTTATTTGTCCAGACAGTCCCTAAAATAATAAAGCAGAAAATAAAGACAGACCCATAGATTTTTTCTTTTTCCGTATCATAATTGAAAAGTTCAATGGGTTAACCAATTGTGAAATTGGTTTGGAATAAACCTTCTTTTTTTCTTTCATTATAAGGGGACTTATAATAAGCTAGGTACTGAATAAGTATTTTATTTTTTATTTGGTGTCTGTCTGTTTCGCGTCACGTAATAATAACTGGACTGATTGAAATGTGATTTTCACTGTTGGGTAACTTAGTACGCAACTTAAATTATAATGTACTTTGCAACGAGTAGAAGTAGAGAAATTGTTTGAAAACTATTTGCAGGCTGAACTCATTTTGATGTTTGGTATAATAGGTACTAGGACCTGGAATAACGCATTTTTTTATGTACACGCCGACAAAGCTGCAGGGCCTGTTGAGAGATGTAGAATTTTGGTATTTTGTACATAAAACGGAACTACAACATAGTAGACGCAAACGTATGAAAAGCGGAAATTAATTTACAAAGATATGCCTATTTGAGCAAAATATGGACCTATTTATGCTTATAGAACCAATTTTGATGAAATTTATATGGATCATATTTTATGTCTACCCTTTCAAATGAAAATCCTAGGAGATATAAAAAACCGACGCATTAAAAACCTCCTCTTTTTGGAAACTAGTACAAAGAAGTTTGTTAAAGAACTTTAAGTTGTAATATCCAGTACATCCTAGAATCACAAAGCTATAAGGGCATGAGTCAAGCCCTTGTCAAGTCAAGCCCTTGTTGGGCCGGCATGGTTGACAAGCCTCATAAAAAAAGTAACTTAACAGGACGATAGTGAGCCGTAGGTTTGATAGACGGTTTCACAGCCGAAGCAAATAACGTTAAGAAAATCTAAATAAAAATTCAAACCTACGACAGTCGAGACTAACCTTTAAAATAATTTGTCTGAACTTACAAGACGCCTGGTTCCCGTTACTGTCTTCTGACACTTCTATATCTGTGAAGTTCGACTGCGGGTTGCTTGTCATGGCTTTCAATGGCAACAGCTGATGGTAGCACAGCTTTGGGTTGAGATGTATGTAAATGGTGCCTCCAGAGATCTCTAACGGTCTGTGCGTCTTCCAGTCCCATAGCAACTCGAGATTTGGGTTGTTGAGTATGTGCAACACTTGTCCTCTGAAATTTTAACAGTTACCAATTATTGGAGGTAAGAGGAAGCACAAGGCCTCCTCCACATAGTTATGCCTATTTCACACGAGGGTAGGGCAGTGCGGTAGACCAGTGAACAGGACAGTGTTGCTATAAACGCACTTTAAGAGTGTGGTACATTACTGTCAGTGTAAGAACAGTAATCGGGGTCGCAAAGTTAATAACCAACCGCTCTAAATTTTTTCAGGGCTGTACGATTTCTACTGCTTTACTGCCTCGAAACTGGACGCGTATGAACGCGTGGGCAGGTACGACAGGATAGATGTCTGTCACTGTTCTTAAATGTTGTGATTTTTTCAAGGCAGTACGCCCTCTTATGCCCTACTGACTCGAAACTAGATTCATATGAACGCGTAGGCAATTAAGTATGGCAGGATAGATGTCTCTCACTGTCATTTATTGCTGGTTTTTGTTTGTGAGGTTAGGTGTCGATGTGACTTTATCATCGACGTTCTGTGGCTATACTATCCGAAAATTTAATCGCCCACCATTCAGTCCAATGCTCTGCCTCACTGCTCTTGTATTAAATAAGCATTAAAAACAAAGTCGAATAATTCCAATGTAACGATTGAGATTGTAATTACCTTTTGAAACACCGTGAACGCCTCGCAACAAATTTAATGTTGTAAATGTTAACTAAAATACCAATCTAATCTAAGTTTTAATAATACAGAATCTTTGATGTCCTCGCGCCGTGTCACGATGTTCTCAGCCTTGCTTATTTATTGTGGCCTTGCCGACTTCTCTGTGGGGTAACATCTCGCATATTACGATGTTCCTCCATTAGACTTCTTTTTTCTTACTAACAATCACTTTCAAAAATACCTTTATGGCACCTACAAGACCGTAATTTGAAAAAATCGTGAAATCTTGGCTACTGATCTAACCTTAATAAATCTATAGAGGACTACAATACAAACAAAAAAATGTTTGACACAAGTATCCTAAAGGTCGCATTTCGAAAAGCATATGACCTACATCAACCTAGATCAGCAATCTTTCAGCTCCCAGCTTTCTTTTATCTCAGAAACGAGACACTTTAGGATACTCTATCAATTTATTCGTTTGTCGTATGAGGTAGTGCTGGCCTCTGGTGTCAAAGTTTGTCAGGCCGCCCGAGGGCTTCTGCGACGAATGCTATTAATCAATAACAGCCGCGACAGACAGCTTAACGTGCCCTCCGATGCACGGAGCGATGGAAAACCACACATAACTTAGGTCATTGGTGCGTAGCCTAGGAACGAACCTGGTATTTTTGGTTTTAAATTACACTATAGAACCGTTAGGCTAGCATCGCTTTTTAATGCATAATTAAAACCGAATAATAATTTAAAAAGTTACGGACTCACTTATGTTCCGACTTGTTACTGTCTCCGACGATTCTCCGGAGGCTCTTGAGGAACATGAGAGAGACCAGAGGGTAGGAGCGCGTCACTTGAAGGCACCCCGTTATCTGGCGGATCTCCCCGAGGGACTTCTCTAGTGCAGCGAGCGTGTTGCCTGCGGACACCGAACACATACGTTTATAGCATACATTGATTTGTTGTGCAGTCGTAGCAATTTTCCGACTTTTTTATCCGGGATTAGCAGTTTTACATCTTTATAAAGGACTAGCTGCTCTGCCCTACGGCTCTGCCCGTAGTTTTAACCGCTATACCAGAAGGAAATTAAAAAAAAGGATTGAGAAGGAAGTAAAAAGTTGTCTATGTGTATGTGGATTTTTGTAAATCGGTTTAGGTATTTTTTGAGTTTATCCATTACAAACAAATATACAAACAATCAAATCTTTTCTCTTTATAATATTAGAGTAGATGTGGTTATTTATTATTTATATAGCAACTCAGCAGCAGGGGGCAGTAAACGGTCAAGTTTCGTCAAGTCTTCTCGTCGTCCATACCACAGTGCCTGAAGACAAAAGTCTTCAATCAGTAGGTCTTACCATTATGACCTACGAAACCGAAACGTGGACACTCACGGTCAGACTAGTCCACAAATTTAAGGTCACTCAGCGAGCTATGGAGAGAGCAATCCTTGGAGTTTCTCTGAAGGACAACATTCGAAATGAAGTGATCCGACAGAGAACCAAAGTAACCGACACAGCTCTAAGGATAAGCAAGCTAAGTGACAGTGGGCTGGTCAAATTTCCTGAAGAACCGACAACCGTTGGGGTAGACGATTTCTCGAGTGGAAACCACATTTAGGCAAACGTAGTGTTGGACGCCCTGTGGCCAGGTGGAGTGACGACCTGCAAAAAGCGGATGGAAGAAACTGAATGCAGAGTGACGTGTGTTAGGAGAGGCCTACGTCCAGCAGTGTACAAGTATAGGCCGGATACCGGATAATTACCGGATATCCGTTTCATCTCTATTATATATATTTATAAATAGGGGACAAAAAATATATAAGAAAACCCCGACTACGATCTTAGTGGACTTAAACACATAATTCTTCCTTTGCTTCGCAGTACCGACATAGCTCTCAGAGTTTGCAAGTTGAAGTGGCAATGGGCAGGCCATATAGTTCGCAGAACCAACAACTGTTGGGGAATAAAGGTTATCGGATAGCGACCACGAACAAGCAAGCGAAGTGTATGGAGACCCCCTACACGATGGACCGACGAAGCCATAGGAAGTCGGTGGATGGAGGTGGCATAAGATCGCTCGTCATGGCGCTCTTTGGGGGAGGCCTATCTTCAGCAGTGGACTTCTAAAGGCTGACATAATGATGATGATGCTCGTAAAGTTCTTTATTATAACTTAAACAGACATAAAACTGAATTCTATGCTCTTATACATAAAAGGGTATCAGCCTTTAGAAGTCCACTGCTGAAGTGGACTTCTAAAGGCTGACATGATGATGATGATGAATTGGGTAAAAATAGCTCTTGCGTTGAAGACGAATCGATTGGTACGTCGCTTGTCAAAATCGAGCCAATAGGGGCGACGCTATGGTTGAACATCTATACAAACATAAGTACATACATACAGAGACATAAAATAGATAACCCTTCCTTTAGTTCGTGGTATTCGGGTAAAGACAAAACAAGGTATACTAACCGCCCCCAGCCCTTATCGAGATCTCCAGCTTGCCCTTGAGGTGCGTGCAGCCGGTGTACATCCGCGCCGCGGCCACCGAGTCGATCTTGCCCGCCTCGCACTCGCGCACGCACCCGCCGCTTTTCGGGCAAGGCACGCACGTCGCGTTGCTGGCGGTGCCGAACTGCCGGACCAATATCACTCTTAGGTGCTTCTAAATAAAGAAGCATTATCTCGGACACCGAGTAAATACGTCACTTTGATAACAATACCAAAAAAGTTTGCTCAAAAAATTTAATACGAGTTTTTGAACTTTATATTACATTTTATTTTGTAGTAAAATATTGGTTTTTATCCCTTTGTGGATAACCTTTGAAACGAGGAAGTTTTATTATCAATTTGTATATTTAGTGCCATAATGTTTTTATAAGTACCTAAAGTAAAATTTATAAAAAAATAAAACATTTGTTGGTACCATATGGGTTGGTTACCTTTTCAAATAAAAAAATATCCAATTCGGTTAGTAATCCCGAAGATATGAGAGAACAAATAATAACTAAAAAAAAATGCATTAAAAATCTCCTGCTTTTGGATGCCATCTCGATTTTTTATCGAGATGGCGTAAACTGAAATTACCCGTGTTACCACTATTTCATTAAATAAAAATAGTGATGTGCTAATAAAGATTTAGATCATTCACAGTTCAGTTCTGAACTGATTCAGGTCGTGCATTATCGGACGTAGTGATTGGACACAATGATGGGCTGAATGCTACATATAAATATATGTATAGATATTTAACTATGATTAAAATTAATTGATTTTATCAGACCGTCCACTTCTTATTCAACTTGTTAAACGTCGACGACTCGTAGAGAATTTATTTAAATTGTCGGCAGTGAATGCTCGTTTGTTGAGTCATTAATATTAAACGTTTTTAGAAAGAATTAGCAGTGTCCGCGGCTTCATACGCGTCATAATTTCTGTAGGTTAAAAGTACTCTATGGAAGCTATTCCAGGACCTAAACTAACAATATACCAACATTTTATCGAAATTCTTTCAGCTGTCAAATAGTTTTTATAGCTTGCTCGGCATCTTATCATCGGATTGAGATACCAAGTACTTAGTACCCCAGTTTTTATGTCAAACCCTAAGCTACCCAACAGTGAAAATCGCATCACAATCGGTCCAGTAGTTTTTACGTGATGCGCGAACGAACAAACAGACACGAATAAAAAAAAAAAATCTTTTTCAGTAGCTTATTTTAAGTACCTACCCTAGACCATAGACCTAGACCATTTATAGTAATTATCTTCTTTATACAACTTTTCCGTACTTATTGCTTTATTATAAGTACAGATTCTTTCAATATTTCATAGTTCCGTTCTTTTGAACACTAAAACTGAACTAAATACTATCACTACAACATGAAAGCGTGCAACAGTGACATTACGATCAGTCAGTTAACTCCGTCTCGATTGAAAATCATCTGTAGAATAGAATATATTTTATTTACTCCAAATGTGAGTTAATATAAATTCATGTACTTGTTTGTTGATATTGTCATACAAGAGTAATGAGTACGTACTTCCATGAACCCCGCCGGGCATATGTACTCGCATTTCCTGTTCTCGTGTATCTTGTAGGCGTGCAGCCGCGACGCGAACTTGTCGCCGGAGCCCGAGGGCGCCGGCGGCGGCGGCATCGAGCGGCACTCCTGCTCCGTCACACAGCGGCTGAACAACTGCAACAATGATCATGGTTGAAGGAGGTGATGGCTCGCAGACAAGTCATACTTGTTTGTATAGCTACTAAGCTATATAGACGCGCGGGGCTGCGTCCCCCCGCCACCCGCTCGCGGAGAATAAACGTGTGTTAAAATGGCCGTCGTGTTGTTATTGCTCTGCCCCGTCTAAATATTCAACAATACTCGTGAACGGGAGCTGCTTCCACAAGCAAAGAAAGAAAAATAGAAGATAGGAGACCAGTCCCCACGGACTGGTCCAGCCTAGTCTCATATATTCTATCGCAGTCGCGGTTTCGAATCCCGCTAAGTGCAGTCATTTTATTTATTTTTTAATACTGACTTGGTAATCGTTCGACCACGATCTCACCTGATGCAAAGCGATGATGTGGTCGAAGGTGTAGCACGCTTGCCTAGTAGATACCTATTCACTCTTGACTTGAACACACCTGGGAAATAGCAGAAATGTATGTTTTCGAGTCATGGTTGTAATATTTGTATCTATGTATGTTTATCAGTTGTCTAGTGCCCATAGTACAGGGTATCCTAGTTTGGGGCTAGGTAATAGGTGTGAATTGTTCCAAATATATTTATGTATATTACATACTATTATTATACTGATAAAACAGTACTTACTGAAATACGGACTGACTGATAGATAGCGCACATCCTAAACTGGTGGACCTAGAGATTTGAATTTGGATGAAATATTCCGCGAGTACTCTAGAGATGCAAAACGGAGGGTTTTTTTGAGATTTCATCTGCATTCCTAGACATGGAATTCAATCTCTTAGGAGGTGAACGGCGGTGGTTGCAAAGTTTGCGCGGGCAATGCCGCGGAGCACAGCTAGTTACATTATATTGCAGTCATTGTATTATGTAGCCCAGTTTTGATGAAAGTGGGATATCTTATTGGCACTTATAAATGATGCTCCATTTATGTAAATAATATGTAGTATGTGAACTGTAATAATTCACAGACAGACAGACCTTGGAAACATTACACATAACATATCCTTAGGATAATTATGTTTACTGTGCCATGGATCTCTGCTATCGGGCCCGCCGTGCGTGCCCACCACCTGAACGGCGGAAAACCTAAATGAGGCAACTATATGAGGTAGTGTAATATCTAGCTGGAAGGTTGTCAGTCGCATGTAGTAATGTCAGAGTACCCGCCTCGGAAGGAGTCATAGAGACAAAATTATCATCATAGTATTGTGCCGCTAATATGAAGTGCCGTTAGGGCAAGACTCGACGCATCTGCGCTTGTCGCCGTAGAGGAAGAAGAAGTTGCGGCAGACGTAGCAGTCGTGTTCGGTGGTGCCGGTGCACCCCGCCCAGGCAGGTCAAGTGACAGTACCTTCTTGCCATATATATTGCATAGATACCTCGAAATTGCCGTTGGGGCAAGACTCGAATCATCTGCGCTTGTCGCCATAGAGGAAGAAGAAGTTGCGGCAGACGTAGCAGTCGTGTTCGGTGGTGCCGGTGCACCTGCTCAGTCAGGTCAAGTGACAGTACCTACTTGCCATATATATTGCATAGTTACCTCGAAAGTGCCATTGGGGCAAGACTCAAATCATCTGCGCTTGTCGCCGTAGAGGAAGAATAAGTTGCGGCAGACGTAGCAGTCTTTTTCGGTGGTGCCGGTGCACCCGCCCAGGCAGGTCAAGCGACAGTACCTACTTCCCATATATATTGCATAGTTACCTCGAAAGTGCCGTTGGGGCAAGACTCGACGCATCTGCGCTTTTCGCCGTAGAGGAAGGAGAAGTTGCGGCAGACGTAGCAGTCGTGTTCGGTGGTGCCGGTGCACCCGCCCAGGCAGGACGAGTGGCAGCACGTGTTGTTGTTGTTGTGCACGCATCCTCGTGCACCACATACTGCCGGACACACTGGGAACAATTACAATTAATTACTATCATAATATATGTACTCGTATAAATGCAAAGTATATTTGATTGTTTATTCCTCTTTCACGCAGCAACTAAGCGACAACGTATTGACGTGATGTTTTGCATAAGTATTCTTCATTGACCGGAGACTTACATAGGCTATCATCATCTTCACCGCGCGTGAAATCGCGGGGCGCAGCTAATAGTTTAGTAGTAATGTTCAAACTCCATTACAAAGTTTCTATTTTAAATTATAGTTAATCATATTCAATAACCGAGATCAGTGGTGTGCATTAGGAGAGACCTACGTCCAGCAGTGAACAGATATAGGCTGATGATGATGATGATGATTATATTCAATAAGATCCTCATCTGTACTTATAATAAAGCAGTGAGTAACAAAACGTCTGTACTAAGAAGATATTAAAAAACTGTCTATTGTACATAAAAATAAGCTACGGACTAAGAACCTGTCAGTATGCATGTGTGTCTGCTTGTTCAAGCATCACTTACAAAAATCTTCCAATTCGGGTGCATTAAGTAAGGTTTTTTTCATTACTTTCGTGTTAACAAGTTTGCGCCCGGGCAAAGGTGCGGGCACAGCGAATAGTGCGGGCACAGCGAATATAGTATAAAACTATAAAGAAATAGGATAAAAACTGTTGCGATATTATAGAATAGCGTTACTTGCAATTAATTTTATAATTCGTCATAATTGCTTATAGCGTTATTTTTTACTACCTAGTAAAATAATTAAGAAGTATCTAGTTTGCCACCAGTGACCGTTTAGCGTTTAGTTATATAAAAAATAACGATTACATTCATTTTTTTTTAAATAAACACATAATGAATATTGAATAAGAACAACATCACTTTTCGATTTTATAAAAGTCAAATCAATACTTAAACAAAATGATAGCAGTTTTGAAGTCGATGCCAATCCATACCAATATATAAAAGTGAAACGTTGTCTGTTTGTTTGTTTGGGGAGCTTTCACGCGATAACGGCTGGACGGATTTTGATGAAATTTGGAATGGAGATAGCTTATACTCTTGAATAAAACATAGGATACTATTTACCTATCCCGGAAAATTTTAAGTTTCCACGGGAAAACAGGGAAAATGTTGATTACTCGCTGTAAGAAACGGTTGCCATGGAAATGAAATAACATGTATGTATGAACAAAGTATGTCAAAGAACATCAATAGCATTGGTGCTATACCTACTTTTGCATGTGTTTGTTTTCCTAGAAGAACAAAGGATACTTTTTTCGCGATAAACATTAGTCTGCGCGTACGAAGTCGCGGGCGGGAAGCTAGTAATACATATCTACAAACCTTAGCTAGACAACCTCATACAAAACAAGAAACAAAGACTGAGCAATAAAGTAAAAAACCGATACCTTCCATACTCAAATATAAGTAGATTGTACAACAAGTCGTGCTTATAACAGGCTATTTTATCAGAGAAATGTATCCGCCCGAGCCGAAGGCGAGGGTAGCTTTGTTTTATAAACTTTGCTTTTCACTTTGTTTGCGAGGAAATCAAACAGTGATATTGTAAATATTTACAAGTTTCCCGCTCGTGCATAAAATTGTTATACGTTTTTAAATATATTTGCCTATATTTTGGCGGCAATGTCATTTAGTAGTAGGTATTATTCCATGTTCACTTCGTGACATATTAAGCTTTCATAACGTAAATTTAAATAACCAAACATTTTAAATAGGTACTGCTATAAGAAACGACGAGAACTGTTCCGCGACTTTATTTAAACTTTCGTCACTAAAAATTAGGCTCGGGTAGGCGACCATACAGAAGAAAACACTTTTATGCAATAGAGCATATAATGAAGTTTTAGTCCGCTTACACCTAGCATCAAAAATAACTTAACTAGTGAAAAAAGGTTTTATTCTAAGAGAAGTGTCGTTACCTTTCTGACAATGATTTTCGTCCCAGCAGAGCAGACGTCCGTTGGACCCTCCCGTGGGGCACTGCTTAAGAGATAGCTGCCGATGGTCCTTAACACGACTCTGTGCATCAGGGCACAAGCCACAAAACCGCGGGTCGTAATTCGCCTGCAAAAATGCAACAACAACGATTAGATAAGGCGCTATTTTCGGAACGATTACATGAAAAAAAAACAAAACATTACCGATGATAAAAAACGTTTTTACTGACAAACAATGTACGTCATAGATACGTGTCTACAATGTTCGCAGTAAATCTATAACCGGTGAAGTAAAGGCGGAACTATTAGAGAATAAATCCCACGGTGAGGCTAAACAAGTTTGGCAGCGGTCAACTATAAAGGCGCGATCCAATTATGCTAGTCTTGCATGCTTGTATGACGTCACATATGCGTACAAGTTGATTGCATTGGAAACATGTTTCCGAGATTGTGCAAAATTGCATCCAGGCTTTACTTGCGTACAAGTGGAGATTTTCGCAATTGAGTAGGATGACAGTTTACATCATGGGCGGAAGATGTGCTGCTGTGGTCGGTGTAGCTTGCCGACTTATTTCTGAGATGATAATATATTACCTATTGAAAAAAAAGCATCGTCGCCGGACTGTTCAGTTCGAAACTAAGATACTCCTCAAAAATATATGTTTTTTTTCCCTCTTAACAGCCATTATGTATCGCTAACTTGTACAGCGACAGAGACCAAGCGCGTACACGTCACTCGGTCGCAATTAGAAACGCGCAACTAACGTTTGCGCGTTCAATTTGCGCGTCACTTGAATAAAAATGTAAAGCTAAGCAATTTGCAACTTGCATAATGGAATCGCGCCTTAATAGGAGAGAACCGCAAGCGATGCGTCATTCATTCATTTCATTATTAAACCATATGACTGGACGTAACCGTACACCTTAGGGCATCGTTTCTCAAACTGTTTATTTTAGTTGCGACCCACTAAAAAGCCAAAAAGTTAAAACCTTCACTATAATTTTAATATTTTAATTCATTTAACGATTAACCTTGAACCTGCGCTGTCCTTGCACGAACTTTTCAAGTAAGTCGCTGCTTTAAAATCGTTGATACCCTTTTCTACTTCTTACTCGTCTATGGAAACATTAAAAACTCAAAATATATGAACATACTCATATAAAAAAAAACTTCTGAATCAAAAACAAAGCACAACCATCACATTAAATAATTTATGTAATTTAAATAATTTAACTTTACTTAATCATGTTGTGTATGTATTAAAGCTGGTAATATTAAATTTTAACGAAACTGATGTTTTTTATACAGGTCTTATTTTTTAGACAGATCGATTTCGACTCGACTCTTTAAAAGCGAACGCCCAGGTTTAGAAACAATGCCCTAGGCCCTGGGGGAATTACGTTGACTACGAAATAAAAATTAAACCACAGAAAATGAAGGATTGTGTGAACCCAGGAAACTAAAGAGCGTACTCATAAAACGACGATACGGAGTTCAATATCTGCATCGCAATTCTGCCGCCTATATTACATCATCGCCTGAGATAGAAAAGAGCTAATATACTATTATTTTATTCTGTGCTATAATGTACAGAGTTTCTAAACATCGATCGTTTTATCAACATACCGAAAGTGTTTCCTTTTAATGATGTCAGCAAAGTGTACAATTTGATGTCTTACTTATAACTTTGGATTACGGACTGTATTCGAAGCAGCGCCCTGTCCGTAGGAAGCATTATCTATACAACTTATAATAACTAGCTTAAAAGCTAAAAAAAAACAGGCCTGCCCTGCCAAAAAAGAGCTTTTGCCAATAAATTATAAACTGTTGGGATGTGCTTATCAAGGCCTTCAATTTGATACCCATATTGTAAATTCCGAAGTTTTTTTTCGAATGGAAATGGTGATTGCCACCATACTGAATGTTATCAAAAAAAATAGCCTATGTTGGGATGTAAGGATTCTAACGATACCCCGTACGTCTAAATCTGTTCAGGCATTTAAAAGTTATGGTGGAATAAAGAAACTCACATGCATACATGAATGCTAAAAACAATACACTCATTTTATTGGGCAGTCGTGTAATAAAGCAGTAAGTAACAAAATGTCTGTACAAAGAAGTCAATAAAAAAATGGTAACTTAAAATAAGTTACTGAACAAGTATTTTTTTAATGGTGTCTGTCTGTTTTTTGTTTCCGCATCACGTAAAAACTACTAGAGCCATTGCGATGCGGTTTTCACGGTTAGATAGCTTAGATTTTGACTTTTAAATTGGGGTACTTGTTATCTCAACCCGATGAGTATAAGCCAAGCAATCGATAAAAATCTATTTGATAAACGAAATGTGCTATATTGTTCTGTACCGTATAGGTACTTTTGGTCCTGGAATAACATATATGATACTTTTATCCCAGAAAAATCTCCACGCGGGCAAAGCCGTGGGTAATATTAGTGTGGTAATTAGCAAATTTTAATTTCAGTTGCAGTAAATATAAGCACCAGATGATACTGTACGAATGTAATCATCAGACCATGCATCGGGTGGGGACTGGTGTGGTGACTCACAGCTGCTAAAGTCTGTCGATGGAGTAATATAAGGATGGATTAACATTAGAGATGAATGAAATCTTTTGAGTCTGTATCACGTATGTATATTCTAATAATTATTGATGATGTGCTAATTATTTAAGCTAAGGGGCTTTAAGGGGCTGCTATTAAAAGTAATTAAATTGTTCTATCTGAAAATCAACGATCTTTTGAATGTCTTACTTCTTACGTAGTATTGTATTCTCTTTGGTCTTACTTTCTGTTCAACGAAACGTATTTACGATGATAAATAAACTTATAAATGACAAATGTATCAACAATTAAAGTGAATTCACATAATGTTTATTAAAAATAATATTGTAAATTGCATCATTTTTTGACTTTATTATTTATTTGTTATTTCATTATTACAAATAATTCAATACGATTTTGCTTTTCCTTAGCAAAAACAGACTACGAGAAATATCAGACCTCTGTCATATCACAAAAAGACATGTCACTTGTGAATACTTTTTTGCATTTTGTAGTTATGCATTGACTCCGTTGCGCTTGAATTTGTGTGTATTGTATACCTTTTAATTCTGATCCTACGGACTCAGTTTTGCTCACGTTTTGGATAAATATTTATACGATTGATTTGATTGAGGTGTATCTACTGCAGTATAGCCACACAACGTTTGCTAAGGTACAATGTGTCCTCACTATCAACGCGTTTACTAACGAAGCTCACACGACGGCTATCAATTTGAGGTAAGCATGTAAAAATAAATTTTCAGTGGGTAATGTAAAGATTATACCTAAAAATGGTAATTATTCAATGATACACTCTATTATTCAAAAGATTTTCTCAAATAAATTCAAATGGATTGCCTGATATGTTTTTGTGAGAAAAAGAGTCTTTATAGCTATTTACTAAGCGTTTCAACTCATTGATCCCATTAAAGTTTAATAGGGTCGATGTTTCAACTTGTAAAAATGTATCTTGTCATTATCTTTAAAACTAGAAGTATTTTGAGAGATGTTGCTCATTTGCAATTAGTAATAGGATATCTTCAATACAAATAACTTTAAATTATTGATGTACATGAACTTTTAATAACTAGGCAGAAAGCGCTAGCAAAATGGGCCGTGTCCTTTGCCGATGACTTTCTACCAACAAGGGTGTTAAACGGTTAGTCGGAAGAAATAAGGTCCAATTGCTATTATTTATTGTGTGCTAATTATTTATTATGTGCTAATTATTTATTCTGTGCTAATAGAATATAGTACCTAGGTAATTTACGCAGGTCATTTCACCAATTACTTTCTACCAACAAGGGTGTTAAACGGTTAGTCGGAAGAAATAAGGTCCAATTGCTATTATTTATTCTGTGCTAATAGAATATAGTACCTAGGTAATTTACGCAGGTCATTTCACCAATGACTTTCTACCAACAAGGGTGTTAAACGGTTAGTCGGAAGAAATAAGGTCCAATTGCTATTATCTATTGTGTGCTAATTATTTATTATGTGCTAATTATTTATTCTCTGCTAACAGAATATAGTACCTAGGTAATTTACGCAGGTCATTTCACCAATGACTTTCTACCAACAAGGGTTTTAAACTGTTAGTCGGAAGAAATAAGGTCCAATTGCTATTATTTATTGTTGCTAATTATTTATTTTATGCTAATAGAATATAGTACCTAGGTAATTTACGCAGGTCATTTCACCAATGACTTTCTACCAACAAGGGTGTTAAACGATTAGTCGGAAGAAATAAGGTCCAATTGCTATTATTTATTGTGTGCTAATTATTTATTATGTGCTAATTATTTATTCTCTGCTAATAGAACGTATTACCTAGGTAATTTACGCAGGTCATTTCACCAATGACTTTCTACCAACAAGGGTGTTAAACGGTTAGTCGGAAGAAATAAGGTCCAATTGCTATTATTTATTGTGTGCTAATTATTTATTATGTGCTAATTATTTATTCTCTGCTAATAGAACGTATTACCTAGATAATTTACGCAGGTCATTTCACCAATGACTTTCTAACAAAAAGGGTGTTAAACGGTTAGTCGGAAGAAATAAGGTCCAATTGCTATTATTTATTGTGTGCTAATTATTTATTATGTGCTTATTTATTCTGTGCTAATAGAATATAGTACCTAGGTAATTTACGCAGTTCATTTCACCAATGACTTTCTACCAACAAGGGGGTTAAACGGTGAAATAAGGTCTAATAGCCAGAATAGAACGGAAGCCAGATGGCCGACATTGTTGTAAATATCGCTGGTCGAACCTAGATCCAATTGGGACCGAGGCGAATGGCACCCAACAGGCTGTGGATGACTTTTTTTTAGGCTTCTCTAAACTTGCTGTTACAATACAAGTACGAGTATGTTAAAATAAGGCATAATAAAACATGAAAAGCAAAGACCTTCTGGAAGCAAAAAACTGCATGCGAATAAATAAAAGTATAACGAGTACAAACTACTACTAAAATTATACAATAAATTACTAAATAAGGTTTCCATAATAATTTGGACAAATTTTGCACAAGTGTTTTTTTACAGAAACTGGAAATTCAATGAAAATGTATAATGATGACGTAAATAAGAAGTAATTACCCTGATGATGTTCTCCGCGTCATCGGTATTGATGCGGCTCCAGTCGATGGTGTTAACGTAACAAAGCTGGTCGTTCCTCTCTATGCGGACTCCGCCTTTTTGCACTGCCATCAGCGACCGGAGGCCGAGCGCCTGTACGAAAAATATCAATTTATTAAAACTATACTATGTTATTGACCTAGCAGGTCATTTATTTCCTAGGAGAGTCATACTCATAAGTTTTTACAGTCGAAAGTTAACTTTAGAATATTTACTTACTACTTTTAGATTTTTTTTTACCCCAGACTAACGGCAAAGCGTCAACCTCTTATGGTAGAAATACTATGGACAAGAACGAAAAGTTATGGGCTTTCAATCCAAGATTCCGAAGCTTCGTAGCTCCGGAGTTTCGGAGCATATCATCGCTTTCCATCAGGTGAGATTGATTGAAAGATTGTCTGGTCCGTAATAAAAAAAACGCAATGTATTGTGTTGATTTATTGATCTTAACTCCGGCGCCAACTCCGGAGTTACGGAGTTGACTGCTCAACATCGTAACTCATTCCAGAGGAGTTGAAAATTATCTGAGTTTAAAAGGCCTAAGTTAAGCAGCCTCATTCATTCAAAGAATTGCAAAGGAGGTATTCCCCTCTTTTGAGCTTTGCCCTCGCCATTATTTCCGATAAATACAAACCACGTGTGTTTAAGTCTAGAGGGAGTAGATATCTACCAGGCAAGCATGCTACACTTCGGCCACATTGTCGGTTTCCATCAAGTGAGATCGTGTTCAAACGCTTGACTAGCATGACAATAAAATGAAGAAAAAAAAGCATTATAGTACTGTCTCACTGACTTATATTGTGAAATAGCTGCGCCCCGCGGTTTCACCCGCGTGGATTGATGATGAAGTTGATGATAAAATAGCACTCTAACAAACAAACTAACACACAAACTTCCTCATTAATTTATATGCCACTCCCGTCACCACTTTATATCAATTTCAAAAAGCCCTCCTAGGGGTGAGCACCCCTAGGTTCGACACCTGTCACTTTGACACCTGTCATTTTGATACCTGACACTTTGTCATCAAAGCGGCAATTCCGATACAAAAAAACGTTTTTTTTTCCTAAATCAGGAGCAAATCTAGCCTGTGTAGGATATAAGATACCCTGGTACCAAATTTCATCCAAATCACTTCAGACGTTTAAGCGTAAAGGAGTAACAAACATACACACACATATACAAACTTTTGCCTTTATAATATTAGTGTGAGTGCCCTCATTGCGACATGAGAAAGTGTATTTTTTCCTTTATCGTGAGCTGTTTCAGGCAGTAGACACGGTACTTAACAAGGTGTGGGAGATCAATTTAGGAAAACAAGATTGGCCGAGAACTAAATTAGGTCCAAACGTAGGTCAACTACTAATTGACCTTAAATAACGACCGCATTTGCAATCAATTTGTCATACACGGTGAACTGTTTACAGTTTGGATAGAAATAAACCTCCTACATAGATGGCACGATCAGCGCGGCCTCTTTAACGTCAACTAAGTTTATTATAATTTTTTTTATTTTTTATTACGGACTAGGCAATAGTTTGACCACGATCTCACCTGATGGAAAGCGATGATGTGGTCGAAGGTGTAGCACGCTTGCCTAGTAGATACCTATTCACTCTTGACTTGAACACACCGGGGTTATAATTTACCGGAAACACTGAACTGTTGCCATAAAACCAGTCTTATTGTAAACTGAATCGTACAGTACGCGTACTTCTCTTACCTCAAGATGTGCGTTATCGAATATGACGAGCGCGAAATCCTTGAATAGCTCCATACCCCTCACGACGGTGAGGTTCGGAAATAAATCGCCCAGGTTCCGTACACCTTTAGTCCTGGAATGGAAACACGAGCTATTTGACCAAAAGAAAATTGACTTGATCCCTTGAACCAATACCAATTATTATAAAAAAAAAAACTCAGGGGACGAGCGCAGTTCAGTGACGCGCAAGATACTGTAACCAAAGTACAGGTGGCACTGGAATTGTTATGGGCAAGAGTGGCTTACAATCATGCCAGCTACCTGCTCGTCTCGTAAGTCAAGAATATAAATAAACAAATTAAAAAAAACAGGCTTGAAATCGTACAAAACTTAAAATATACAAATAATTCAATTTTTTTGAGGTCTGCGCTACGCCCATGCCGACTAAAGTAAGTAGGCACTTACCTGGCACTAGCAAAAATAAAGCGAATTATTTATTTATTTTAAGTTTTTCATGATTTGAAGTGTTTTTTTTTTAAATTGTAATTAGTTTCTTTTCGAAGACCGGTTGGTCTAGTGGCTAGAAATCCTACTACGAAATCAAACAGTCGTGGGTTCGAATCCCGCAAGGTTCAATCATTTGTGTGACGAGCAAATATGGTTGTTTTCGAGTCATGGTTGTAATATTCGTATCTATGTATGATTATCCGTTGCCTAGTACCCATAGTACAGGATATCCTAGTTTGGGGCTAGGTAATTGGTGTGGAATTGTCCCGAATACATATAATATGTTTATATTTCTTACTTTTTAGTTTTGTTAAAGTAGGTTTAAGAAAATGAAGTACTTATTCCGTTCGCTAAGAAAAACGACCCACTGGAAAAAGTTAACAGTCCATATCTATAAACCACTGGATCAATTTTGAAAAAAGTTAAACTATTCACTAAGTTGAAAGATACTGAAACTATTAGAAGAAGAATTATTGCAATCAATTTGTAGTTTCCGAGAAATGCGTGGATAAACAAACATACATACATTCGTGAAATTTGGTATATTTGTTTTGATATTCATATATGAATATAAATAATGTTTTACAGAATCACATACAAACACGAAATCTTGTAGTACATATGCTTAGACACCCATATAGATTAACACATACGAATATTACACATTTTCAACAATATTACATACACAAAAAAAATGAGGTGCTCAAGCTGATGTGTATGCACATCAGCTTGAGCACCTCATTTTTTTTAAGACGCTTGTTTTTTGTTTGTTTGTTTGTCGTATGAGGTAATGCTGGCCTCTGGTGTCAGTTTTATCAAGCCGCCCGAGAGCCTAATGGCTTATCGACTGCTATTTCTCAATAACAGCCGGGACCTTCAGCTTAACGTGACCTCCGAAACACGGAGAAACGCATATAACTTAGAAAAGTCATTGGTGTGGAGCCTATAGGATCGAACCCGGTATCGTTGGATTCTAAGTAGCACTATAGAACCAATAGGCTACCATCTCTTTAAGTCGGTTAAAAATTAACAATAAAAATTTCCATTTTGCGGAAATATTCTTCTTCTTAGTCGTAATCTTCAATAATGAAGGTCGTGTCTAGCTAGACGGAATATTCAGTATCAGTCCTTGCACCAAACTTTTCCACGATGTCCTGTCCTCGGCTATTTTTATGGCATTTGCTATAGGCAGACCAGTTAGTGATTTTATTTGGTACGTCCATCGAGTGAGTGATCGACCGCGTGGTCTTTTTCCTTCGCACGCAAGCTTTTCAAGGTTGTCACAGTTTCTACGAGCAATGTGTACGAGTAATTGAGAATCTGTTTAAAACAGATGGCAGAGAGTCTTGTTTCTATGTGCAGTTGACTGAGAATATAAAAGTTTGTTCGGCGAGCAGTCCATGGAATACGCAACATTCGCCTCCAACACCACATCTCAAACGCGTCGATTTTCCTAGCTTCGGTCTTTCGTATTGTCCATGATTCTGCGCCATAAAAGAAGATCGAGAAGACCAAAGTGCGCACCAGCCTCACTTTTGTTTTACGTGATATGTTGCAGTCTTTCCATATTTTAGTGAGCTTCGTCATCGCTGACTTTGACATTTGGATCCTTCTGCTTATTTCTTTATCGCTGCCACCTTCGCTAATTATAAGAGAGCCGAGATATTCAAATTGGTGGACAAACGCAAGATCTTTCAGTTTGTTGGAGCGTAAAAGTGTACCTTGTCTATCAACCACTAAGACTTTGGTTTTCGCTTTGTTTACGCTAAGGCCGACCAATTTGCTTTCTCTCTCCACACTGGCAAGCAGTTCCGCAAGTTCTTCCTCAGACGACGTGATGAGTGTTGTGTCGTCGGCATAAAGTAAGTTACTTATCTTCCTACCCCCCACAGCAATGCCACTTTCCCAGCCATCCAAAGCTCTTCTCATAATGAATTCTCCATAGATGTTAAAGAGAATTGGGGACAATATGCATCCTTGTCTCACCCCTTTTTGTGGGTTAAAAGATAATTGATAATACATCATTCACCTTAACAACTGTATTACCATCCAGATACAGGTTTGCAATAAGAACGGTGAGGTGTCTGGGTACTCCCATTTCCGTTAAGATGTTTCATAGGCATTCCCATCTTACACAGTCAAACGCCTTTGAGTAATCGACAAAACACATAAGCATTGGAATGTTGAATTCTTGTTTTTTCTCTATGATCAGTCTGACATTTACTATCTGTTCTCGCGTGCCTCACCCCTTAACAAAACCTGCCTGCTCTGCTGGAATGCTCTGTTGCCATTGTAGGAATGCTTTAAGACATTCATTGATAACATACAGTAGAATTTTACTAGCGTGGGAGATGAGCGCTACAGTCCTGTAGTTTCCAGATGACTTCGTCAAACCCTTCTTATGAAGAGGTATAAGGACAGATTCCGGCCAGTCACTTATCCATTCACCGGTTTTCTATATCTGGTTGCATAGAGTATGAAGGATTCCTATGCCAGTTTCTCCTGTATGCTTTAGATCTTCGGCAAAAATGCCGTCACTACCGGCTGATTTATCAGGTTTTAACTTTTTTATAGCGAATTCAATTTCGGACTTTAGTATGTCAGGCTCGGTTGGAATACCATCAACGTTGTATAGAGCGTTTGTAGGTGCTGCGATTGGATCTGCATATAAGCCTTCGTAATAGCCCCTCCATCTGTCAACTACACTGTCAATCTCCGTAAGCAAAGCTCCATTCGCATCCTCTATTGCCCAGGTCTTAGGCTTAAACTCCCGCGTAATGAATTTTATTTTCATAAAAATATATATATATAAATATTACTAACTGCGAATAACCTGACCCAAGCTCCAAGGATAGGTATTGTTTAAGAACAGCTAGTTTACGAGGTATTGGCGAGCTTTGCCCTCAGTCGAGGAAATGTAAAGTCCCATGACCCGTAACATTGGCCATTAAATGTTGTTACAACCTGTTGTAATGCCAGCACAAACAATAATTTACGACGCGTGCCTATTACTGCCGCGTAAGAAGGTTGTAATGTAATTGATAGTAAACAGGAAAGCGAACGTTGAGCTCTGGATGTGTGCCAATCAGAAAATGTGGAAGTCTTATTTAACCAGCATTTCCCACCGGAATGCCGTATGCTATTAGGTATTAGCAAATGTAAGTCATGTTATCTTAATTAAGCAGAAATCTAATGATCAAAATTAATCTTTTCATGTTTATTGTTCAGCAGTGGACTTCTAAGGGCTGAAATGATGATGATGATGATGATGATGTTTATTGTATTTTTACTCTTTCAAGGTACGACTAGTCCACCAATTTAAGGTCGCTCAGCGGGCTATGGAAAGAGCTATGCTCGGAGTTTCTCTGAAAGACCATATCCGGAATGAGGTGATCCGGTTGAGAACCAAAGTTGTCGACATGATCAGTAAGCTGAAGTGGCAATGGGCTGGTCATATTTGTCGAAGGACTGATAACCGTTGGGGTAGATGTGTTCTTGAGTGGAGACCGCGGCTCGGTAAACGTAGTGTAGGGCGCCCTCCAGCTAGATGGAGCGACGATATACGCAAAGTGGCAGGCAGCAGTTGGAAGAAGAGCAGAAGATCAGGCTCAATGGCGTGCTTTGGGAGAGGCCTATGTCCAGCCCACTTACAAGTTTTTGAGTGACAAGCTTGCTTTAACCAAAACTCTTTCGTGAAATTTACTGAAGTTAAGATACAGTCAAATCCATGAACATGGCGAGAATGAAGGCTAATTGTTGAATATCGGACTTCATGAATGTTAAACTTGATCCTTGATTTTTCCTTTAGCGACATCTGTAATAGTAACAGAGTATCTATAGTCTATAGGTACTACACAAAGGCATTTGTGGCACAGAATTCTGTGGTAATATTATATGAAACAATTTCAACTGTTTACTTTCTACTCAAGAACGTTTATGAAAGACTTTTCACTGCCAAACTCAAGAATGAAGCATAACAATGGAGGGCGATGTTATTGATAGAGGATGGCAATTTGTGATGTTCTATGGTGATATACATTGTTTTAGATTTGTCGTGAGAACTGTGACAATTAACACAACCACAGATCATTTAACACGGCTAACGCGGACGAGGTCTTGCTACGATAACATACATAACATACATGGTGCATGGTGTTAATATGTGCGTTGAGCGGATCGGCATATCTTACGCGCTTCACTCTTAAATTTTGCGGTGAGGAGTTCATATTTTTTAAACGTTCTAGTTTCTACTGATAATAATATCATCTTAACGGATTTTCGATCTCTCATAACTTTAACTGTGAAAGAATAGCATCTTGTGGAAACTGCCATGTCCAAGATCCTAAAGTTTCCTTAACATTCAAGACAAGTGCTTCCACCATCCCGCACTGGGCCATAGACACACCAGTGACTCTGCCTTGTATGTGCAGTATTGTGCAGTAAGGACCTTGTTTCGGCGAGTTAGCTCTCCTTGAATCTAGGAAGCATAGAACGCGCCCGATTCCTCGCACCGCGCGCCCCGCGCAACTGCCGCCCTTCCGTCTCACCAACACAGATGGACGCGATCGGGTTTACTAGACAAGCTTAACTGTCGATTCTTTTTGTATTTTTAAAAGCTTTTATTTAATTTCACTTGTATGCATGTATGTATCGAAGTATTTTGTCCTGGAATCTTGCAATTCAAGTTTCGAGCACTTCCAGATTAGCTATGCGGCTGAAACTTTTAGGGTAGTTCACAAACCGATGACAAAGCAATAAAAAGAAAAAATAACAACTTTTTTCATTTAATACTTATAAAGTGAAAATGCAAAAAAAACTCTTTTTTTATGAAAAAATCGCAAAGAAAAAGAAACATTAAAAGTGAAATTCATTAAAAAAATAAAAAGTTTTAAAAGTTTTTTTTTTAAATTAACCTTATTTTGTTTGCCATAGTGGTGTTTTCATTCTGTCTCTCTCTCTGAATGAAGGTCTGCATCCCAGCAGTGGAAACGTGATAGGTTGAATAATATCTCACCTATAAATGAGTACGTATCCCGTCACCTCCCGGAGCTCAGGGAAGCTCATGTTCTCGTAGATCTTGGGTGTGGCGCGCTCCATCAGCACGATGCTGAGCTGGCCCTCGATGATGCGGCATCCTTTCAGCTTCTGGAACTGATCCGCCGTGTTCCTGATGTCCAAAGACGAGCATACTGCAACAAGAAATGGAACATCTGTTGAAAATGTTGGGCGAAGTGGCCTTTCACTTATTCTGTGCTTTTATCTACAAGTAAAAATGCTGATTTGAAACGGCCTTTAAATCTGGGCGGTTTTGAAATCTGGTTTCACCGTTGGATAGCTATCCAACAGTGAAAACCGTATTTCAACCGGTCTAGTAGATTTTTAGTAGTTTATGATGAGTAGCATTCGGCAAGCTTCGTCAATACAAAACAAAACCCCCAATCAGTGTACCAGTCATGACCTACGGAGCCGAAACTTCTAACGAAAACTCAAACTAGTCCACAAATTTAAGGTCGCTCAACGAGCTATGGGGAGAGCTATGCTTGGAGTTTCTCTAAAGAACAAGATTCGTAGTGAAGTTATCCTACAGAGAACCAAGGTAACCGACATAGCTCTAAGGATAAGCAAGCTACAGTGGTAGTGGGCTGGTCACATTTCCCGAAGAACCGATCACCGTTGGGGTAGACGGAGTTCTAGAGTGGAGACCACGTTAGACAAACATAGCGTAGGACGCCCTGCGGCCAGGTGGAGTGACGACCTGTGAATAGCTGCTGGCAGAAAATGGATGAGGAGAGACCGAGCTCAGCGGCGTGCATTGGGAGAGGCCTACGTCCAGCAGTGGGCAAATACAGGCTGATGATGATTATAAGTCCTCTAGACTTTTTTTTTATTATCTTTGTTGTACCGACTTTTTGTTATTGCTTTATTATAAGTACTAGCTGTGCCCGCGGCTTTGCCCACAAGGACATAAAAGTTACCTATGTGTTATTCCAGGACCAAAAGTACCTATAAAGTACATAAAATAAATTAATGGCGTATAAATAAAATAATTAAAAACGTTTGAAAAAAGATTTTATGCAGTAGCCATGTCATGGTGAAACTTAGAACGGGCTATCACAATTAAATGCGTATACAACATTTAGTTTTGTGCTGTTAACCGTTGAAGAGCTAATTTATCTAGAATCCAACCCTGAGGGCAGTACAGCCATGTCATGGTGGAAGTTAGAACGGGCATCATAGTTAAATGCGTTTACAACATTTAGTGTCTATGCTGTTAGTAGGAGTTAGAGGAGTTCCCTAGTCAGGACCCAACCCTAAATGCAGAAATCATGTCATGGTAAAACTACTGGTTTATGGTAAACCGGCTGTCATAATAAAATGCGTATACAAGATTTCGTGTCTGTTCTGTTGACCGTTGAAGAATTATTTTAACTGGAGCTAATCCTGGATGTCGATTCAGGTCATATCACCATAAAAATGAATTGTCATCAGTACTGAACCAACATCCATACATTGCAACTTTAAAAACCAAATTTTGTCAGCTGTCAGATAGTATTTTTCAGACAAACACACAGACACGATTTTTAAATCGTTTTACTATTGTTTAGTAGCTTATTTTAAGTCAACAGGATATATTTTTTTTAATTGTTTTCTTTGAACATACTTTGTTGCTTAATTAATGCTCTATTACTAGTTGTTCTGTGAGCTGTAGACCTCGCGAGTCTGTCTTTGCCTAGTTTAAAACTGAACAAATGTTCACCGCGCACCTTAAAACAAAAAGCCGAGACATTTGTTAATATGGGCCCCATACCACCACCATTTTGAAAAATTTCGAAAAAATGAATCGACAAAAAAATTATCGAACCTGCTCACAATTTTTTTCCGAGCATCGGTTGAGAAATGCGACCTGGGCCCTATTTCATAAAACTATAGTACACTGACAAATGTCAATCGAACGGACAAATGTCAGTCAAACTATAGAAATGTAGTCCTTTTTGTTATATGAAACCTCAGAGCAAGTATCTTGCTCTGATTATGAAACGCATGTTTGGCGTATTCGACTGACATTTGTAGTTTTACTAAGATTGTCGCTTTATGAAATAGGGCACTGTAGAGGAGAACAGCCGGAAATCCGCCGGCCGGACATACGCAAGCATTCTTGCCCAAGTTGAAACGGAGACACTTCGCGCTCGTTCGGTCAATAAGTTTATAGATAGAGACAAAACTAATATGAATAGATCATAACCAGAATTAGCTCCTAATAGATATCAGATTAGTTTGTTATTGTTTTTGCTAACATTTCGATCATTGACCACCAGTTAGGCCTCCCACGGCTTCGGTGATTAAGTAGGCTACCCCCTGTGGGCGGATGTTTGTATTTACTGGAGATAATAAGTAATTTTCTTTAGTATCAATGCTATAAATAAGTCTTTCCTGTACAGTTAGTTGAGCTCACTGTGTTCGCTGCTTTACTGTTTTACTGGGAGTGTGTATTTTCAGGTGTGAAAATTGGTGTGAATTTTGCTAATCCAGGGCATAGACGTAAATTTTGAAACGTGCATCTAATTTCTTCAACATCCGTTGAGCTGTAATGGTCTGAATTCTGATTAGGATCAAACATACGAACTGAATACACGACTGCCCAAAAAAAAACTTAAAAAGAGAAAAGGGAAAAAAATAACATAATAAAAACGAATTCGTTTTTTTTAATTATACTTATTTATGGTAAGCATGGCCTGAATCGACATCCAGGATCAGCTCCAGATAAAATAACTCTTCAAAGGTCAACAGCACAGACACGAAATTTTGTGGACGCAGTTTATTATGATAGCAGGTTTTAAATTTTACTATGACATGGTTGCTGCACTCAGGGTTCGTCCTGACTAGGGAACTCCTCAACTGTTAACAGCACAGACACGAAATGTTGTGTACGCTTTTAATGTGAAAGCCTGTTCTGAGTTTCTCCATGACATGGCTACTGCATAAAAGCTTATTTTTTTAACGTTTTTTAACTATCGTATTTTAATTATCTTCATTGTACAGACTTTTTGGTACTTGCTGCTTTAGTAAAAGTATAGATAAAGATAATAAAAAAGGCTTCGTGGACCTAGAATAAGACACGGTACTTTTAACCCAGAGAAATGGCACGCGGGCAAAGCTTAGGGCACTGCTAGTTTAAAAGTATATCAATAGGTAAGT
The DNA here is from genome assembly GCA_946251855.1 of Alsophila aescularia. Lineage (NCBI taxonomy): Eukaryota > Metazoa > Arthropoda > Insecta > Lepidoptera > Geometridae > Alsophila > Alsophila aescularia. Next base: position 11,533,608 of record OX276377.1, on the reverse strand, counting down.
AGGTACGTAGCTACCTGGGTCTGTAGGTACCCAGACAACCACTCAGTGATAGTTGTTTTCACAAGGACAGTAACTATCACTGAGTTACTATCATTTTTTAATTATTTTCATAAATACGAGAAACGTATTTGCCAATGTTTATATTATTTCACTTCAATTCAAAACATTACTCTCACATTAATAGCTTCATCTATCGAAATGCCAAAGGAGAAAAACGTCAAGAAGGTTTAAAAAAGGACGGAGACCGCACCGCTAAACATACAAGTGAAGCATAGCTAATGGCGGCTGCGTATGTGTGCGTGAGTGGATAATTTGTGGTTGATAATTTCATCATAGAAGACTGCATTTTTTTTATTTTCCGTGAGATCTTGACAGATTTAACACGACTCATAAGATCGAGATCATGCTGTGATGTGTTGGCATAACATGGTTGTAAGTGTGTGTGTATGAGGCTTGTGCGTACGAGCGGACCGGCATAATTTAGGTGCTTCAGATTCAATTTGGCGGTGTTGCATCCGTCTATTTTTAAACCTCCTTGAAAGAAGTAATAACAATCAACATAATAATATTAAATTGAGAGAAAACAGCGAAGACAATAAACTCAGTACAGTTATCAAGTATTTAGAGGCAATTAGACATGTTTGTTTTGATGGATCCCTGACGTCAGTCTCAATTAAAATTAATTTTAACTTACGTACTGCATTGACGCGATAACACAGTCGGCTGCATAAACAAGTGCATACCTACGCAATCATTCTTATAATAAAGTACCTATTACTACTGCCTATACTACGTCTAATTATAACCTTAACTATTATAGTTATTAGTAACTCGTATCATGACTGGACTGTAGTCTAGCCTGTAACATGACATTGAAACCTCGTCACATCAATGTATACAGTTTATGTTAAAAAGGACAAAGGCAACACATGTTTAAAAAAATACGGATTTAACACCGTCCAATAGAGAGTGAATCACACATGTTATGCCGATCCGCTCATACGCACAAGCCTCACGCACGCACTTACACCATGTTACGCCGATCGTCCGCCACAACGCAGCAAGATCTCGCCCTTGTTAGTCGTGTTAATTCTGTCAAGTTCTCATGAAAAATAACCAAAAACAATGCAATATTTTGTGATGAAATTGTGTTTTAACCACAAAAAAATACTAATTATCGACTCACAAACATAAACAGCCGCCATTTGCTATGCTTCATTCATTTGTTTGGCTGTGTGGAATACGTATTTTTATAAACATTCTTGTAATGCAACCTAACGTGCTCGGTGCACTATATAAATAAACACCATCTAGACACCTAACAATATTTCAATTCAATCTATGCAACGGATTGCAGCGTGACCGAATTTGAAGCTCCATTTTGTATACCTATATAAAATGACAAAAAATATATTGATTTTACAACATTGTTTGACTCTTATAGTTTCTTATACCATCAATGTACCAAACACGTAGCTTTCTGAAATTACGCACATTTTGCACTCTGCAGGATCACAACACAAGTTAAGGCTAGATGTACACAAAGAATGCAAAAGATAGATTTGCTTTGTACTAGATATCGGCATTTAGATAGGTAGTAAACGTTAACAACAATGTTATTGCATGAGTCATACGAGGCAATTACGATCGTACGTCGTGCGTTTGTTTTGATGGAACCATGCGACGCTATAGTTATGGTAAAACCATGAGTTGCGCTTGGTTCATACCAAGCGAAAAATGAATATCACAAACTACCTATTGGAATTTATCCACAAAATACCGCAAGGCAAAAAAGACCTCATACTAATAATTATTGTCATTTTACATTATATTAAAATATTGAACTTCATAAAATAGTTGATACAGCTAAACTAACAGAATGCACTAGATGAATGATAAAAACTTTAACGCTGCGTTCGTACCTACACGAACCGAAACTAAATGCAAATATTTACATCAACAGCTTTGTAAAAACCTGTCGAGTGTCGCAATGAATAGCACAAAGAAATAAATAACTGCTTTCCTGACCTCTGCCGTGATCATGAAATCAGCGGTTTTATTTTCGACACTATAGCACGGAATAAATAATAATACTAACTATAGCACAGACTATAGCGATAGTAGCGCGACAGATAACGAGTTTTTGGGAACGATTGAAGGTCGCTATAAAAACAAACGCAATACATAGCTAAATCATTACAGATTTTAGCAACATGGCACTAACACAGAACTTACATTTTTATTTTATGAGAAAAATTAAGCATGCAAAGGCCTAAACCTAAACCGAACACGTTTACGAAGTTTATCTGGTAACGACAGTATTTTTGATTTGACACTCGATAGATCGTAGGTACTACAGAATAAATCATTAGTACATTTACTACATCGGCAAGGTAGGTAAGTGGAGTTAGGTGAAGTACACTATTACAATTGTTATGATAACACTCAGATAGAGTTACGTACAGTAAGCTCGATATAAAATATTGAATATTTTTATGAACGAGCGGGAGATGCATAACATTATAAATAACAATGTACAAGGTCGTATTATTGCGTAGTTGACACAGAGCGGTTCGAAGCCGGATTCGCACACAGTCAGACAAACGGAACGCACCTCCGGGAAGTAAAGGCGTAAAGGTCGTACGAACTGCGCATGTGCATGTGCTGTGCAAGGAAAGCGCGGGAGGAGAACCCAAAATGGCGTCGTCGGAATAGTAGGTAGTAAAAGTAAACAAAACGTACGATAGACAAACAGTGCAATGCTATTGCGTAGTGATTATATTATTCTCTTTGATGCTATTAGGTACCAGGTACCCAATATAGGAACCTTGACGATATGATCATAGCAGATCAAGAGTGGAAGGTAATCTGTACGCATTTTCATTAGCAAAAATGACGCAATACAGCATCAAGATGATGAAAACATAAATAAGGTCAGCGAAGGCAAATATTCCGAATATCACAGTAGGTAGAGTAATATAACTTTTTATCGAATTATAAAGTTCATTTACCTGACTGATAAACCAGTTTTTAGTGGTAATGGTTTCTATAAACAACAAACCAAAACATTTGAATTACAGCTGATCTCTCAACCTTAGTAATGGTAAATGATAAACCTGAATTAACAATGGGTAGATATCTATTTTATATAAATTACAGAAGTCATCATTCAAGTCAATAGATTCAACAAGACCAGGCAGAGCAGTGGACAATAACATAAGGATGGAACAGAGGGCGTTCAAAGACTTTCTATCTAACCTTTGTGGTTTAGCTACACGTGAAATAACCGTCGGCGATAGAGGACTTTTTAGACCATTTTTTGTTGTTGCACTGCAAACAAAAAAATAATTAAGTACACTGGTATTCTAAAATGTCCTGATTCTGAGATATTGGACCTCAAAGAAAGCGTATTATGCTATAACCTAACCGAACCGCGAATTGGACCAATCGCGCCAAAACGCTATCTTTGAGCTCCAATATCACAGAAACGCGAAGCGTTTTTTTTTAAATTGTAGTCTTCTATCAAATTATTATAGTTTGATCAGTGGCCGTGGCTTTTAATTATTTCCACTTGTAGCTATACAGGCTCCATAGTAAAATCTAGGGAAGGGGACCCCTTTCGGTCCGGTGTACAGTACATACCCAGAATAAATAATAGTACGGTAACGCAGACGTCACCCAAATATAATCTCTACAATAAATTTTCAGCACTGCCCGCGAGCTCACAGGTGGTCATGCAGAAGAGCGAAATGTAGTAAGAGGAGCGTATTAACAGTTCTGCCCTGGTTTACAACAGATCTACTGACAGACCGGTTAGATAGATAGAAGTAACTCTTTATTATACACCAAATTGTCTATAATTGCTATTGTGTTGTTCTGCCTCTGTTTGTTGTAATTATTTTGTTTGTAATAAATTTTGTTTACTTTCTTTTTCGGAAAGCGCGCACAAACTGTGGCAGTACTGTTCTGTCCACTGCTCTGCCTCACTCACTGCCCTGCCTTCATGTGAAACGAGGAATTGAACGTGAATGCATGTGGCGCATAGAAAATTGTATCTATCTACGTTGCATTGCACTTTTCTTTTTTATTTTGCCTTCTGCGGCGGCAATGACAGCAATTTCGCCAATAATGTCGTTTTTAGGTTTACAACAGTGGTCTTTACGTACATACGTACACTTCACTTGGAGGCAAGGTAGGCCGACCTGTGCCATATTATGTAATCTGTGCCTGTACTGCCAATATTGTAACCTTAGTCACTATTATTTATTCTCTGCCTAAGTGCCATTCCCAATAAATCCACTGATCTGGTAGGTATTTAGTTTGGTCATCCAAGCTGGCTCATTGGTAGATGAATTAGAATGGTCAAATCTTTTGCTTTATCATTTTCGTCTCGAATATTAGCAAGAAATGCATTTATCTAATTATTCCAAATTAAAATTCACGTATGGATCGTTAAATTTTAGTGCTGCTTATTACGTCTAAAGAAACTGTTATTAGAATCAAATAAAAACAAAAACTTTCAAGTCTTCCAGCACCATAATAAACAGTTCTGCTTTATGAAGCATAGGTTACGAAACATTGTTTAACTAGAGGCACAGAATAAAAAATAGTACAAGTCTGGAGGGTAGAGTGGCATCAAAGTGCACGAGAGACGCACGCACAGAATAAATAAGAGTACGTGCCACCATGTCAGCCAGTGCATTGCGATGCAAATGAACTCCGCCTCAGCGCTTCTCGTTACACCCCCCTCCCCCCTTGCGGACTTTGACCACCACCACTCAGTCCAGCAGACATTTATAGCCCAGAATGTTATTGTACAACTTCGCGAACTAGTGATGTCTCACTGTCGATAAAATAAACGAATATGAAGCAACTAAACTAGCCCTCGCTTCTCGCTGTCTAAATATATATAATCGCGGAAATGCGAGGCTTTTTATAAATTAGCAAAATAAAAGAGTACGGGAAGAGTTATTGATTAGCAGCTGTTATAAAAAATAGAAGATTATTGGTAACTAGCTGTGCCTGCGGCTTTGCCCACATGGTCATTTCTGTGGGTTACATTAAAAGTAACCTATGTGTTATTCCATGAACAAAAGTACCAATCATCTAACTTTGTTCACATGTCATTATTAAATGGTTTTTATCTGTTTCTCGACTTCTACTCTATTCAGATACCAAGTACGCTAGTTTTTAAGTCAAACCAGGTCCAGTAGTTTTTAGTTGATGCGCGAACAAACACACAAACACACAGAAACGATTTAAAAAAAAAACCTTATTAAGCTTATTTTAATTACCCTATCCTATACCTTTTATTTTTGGCACTTATAACTTTATTATAAGTAGAATAATAGTAGAGTAATAATAGTAGTATGTATAAGATAGACGCATGATTCTCGGTTAATGAGAACAAGTACATAGGTAGGTAGGTTGCTTTATATAGCCGTAACAATAACATTTAGCCAATATACCTTCTTCAGTTTTCGTACATTTTATGAAACCCTTATCTATTGAAAAGTAAATGTAGGCCACGAATGGGGTGTCACGAAATACTTCGTTATCTAGGTCACAGTCTCACAGTACATAAGGATAATATTGTGTGTCACATGCCTGGGTAGCATAGGTACGTAGTTCAATTAAATCCACTTTTAATGAGACCTATATGCTAGTTAAGTAAAATGTTTTCGCATAACATCCCAGTGTATTGAGTGTCGTGTAATGTGTTGTAGGTACTGCACTAAAAGTAGATCCCGCAGTCGGCCTCACTAACCTCGTAGTGGAACCACGCCGTACTTACAAAATATTATTGAGCGCGAAGAGTGCCGCTGCCCCCTCTCGCCTCCTCCCCATGCTTACTACTACGTCGCTACTACAGCCTACAGCCACCGCCGCCGCCCCTCCCGCACCCTTGGCCCTAGTACCACGATACAAGTTCGCGCCGCGCCTCGCCACTAACATACGAACGACAATCTCGCCAGTTACAAAAAGAAACTGCAATATGATCTTAAGGTAATTGTTTGTGCCAATGCAAACTTAGATATTCCCGCAGCGTAGGTCAGTATCTATTTCGTTATTGTCTTCACTGTCGGTTTATTATTCACAACTAACATTCAGAGGTGTACTGTGTACGTACTCTGTATACATTCACCTCTACCAAGGATATAAGTAACCTTACAATTAAACAGCTAATACACTCGTGAGTTAAAATAATGCTCCTAAAGAAACATTAGGATTCAAGGGCCAACGATTGGCGGCAAAAGGCGTACCTTTTAGACCGTAGTCTATCTGAAAGCCAAAGAAAAAAAAAACTTCAGGTAGTGGCTTGATTCATTCAATGATCTTACGCACGCCGTAATGTAATGAACGTAACTTTAGGTCAAATCATTCATTTCGATCATTCTTAAAACGCTACGCATTACAACATCAATTTCCTCGGAGTTACACAATTGTTTGGAAACGATCTGGGGTAGGATTTCCGGGCCATTCCGTCGTGCTTATAATTTCAGAGGTAAGATGACGGAGTGACTTGGTACAAGCATCGGCGCTGCTCGAGACAGATCAAGTTGTTCCTACGTCGTACGATAATTTCGTGAAATTGTAGACATTCAGCTCGCTCGGCGATGTGCAACGGATAAACATAAACAAGAGTTGAGTCATAGACACACGTCGTAACACAAGTGTGTAGCGTACGGATGCAGCAGGCGAGCTACGTAATGCAACGCACGCCAATGATGCACATCACGTCAATGTATTGCATCCCTAACTATATTGTTTTTATGTACGTAGTTTGCGTAGCGTAGTACTATAGTGTACTAGAAGTGTACTAAGTTTAATTGCTCGAGTCATTTCAATGAATGAATAGATGTTGAATAAAATAAAGTACCTATCAGGTGGTACCAGTGAGTTAGCAAAAGAGAGGGACGACAACATACTAGTTTGGTACGAGTATATAGCACAATACAAGCGTGCAACTGAAGATATCTATGAAAAATACTCATAATGTAATCAATTAGGTATGTTGGGGTAAGTTCGGATAGTTTTTTGCTGTTCTCGAAGGACTTTTGTTTACAAAACTTTCGATTTTGGTTTTGTGTACTGACGTGTGAATAATTTAATACGAATTAAGAATGGTTATGTTTTAAGTACACGTTTATTTTAGCTCCACTTGATCTACAGATAGTGATCACAATTAATTTCAAAGTAGCATTCTTTTTTTTTATATATATATATATATATAGGGAAAGTTCGGACAATGCAGGGAGAAGATCGTACTAATTCTAAAACACATTCCTATTATCGTACGCTAAAAATTCATAGAGCGATAGAATCGGGTCTTTACCGTGATAAAACATATAACAAAAATTCCCTCGATTCTTTTATACATTTTTTATACAGTGTCGTAAGTCCGGACTTACCCTCGTATAAAAATAACAAAAGTATTGTTCTAAAATGTATCTTAGTCCGATCTTCCCCATTTCAAGGCTGATCTTTACATAATTCTTAAACCTAGCCTAGGGGTGTTCTGTCATAACCACTACGGTTGGCAAGTGGCGCGGTGATGGCAGTAGATGTTGATAGTGACACAGGTGCATGCTGCTAGCCGTTTTCTGCATTCCCTTTGTTGGCTCTCACAGCACACGCGAGGTGAGAAGCGGTGGTCCTATTATTAAACCACACGGCCATATCATTATTTACTGTCTGGTTTTATGAAACTGTGACTGATCCATGCTCGTACATTGAATATACAATTTCTAGAATTTTGGAGTCTACGTGGACGAAGTCATGGATGATTCAATATAATATTGAACTCCTCGATATTTGTTCCGGATATGGCAGTATCTTTCAATAAACTCTTACTATAATTTTATAATATAATATTGAACTCCTCAATATTTGTGCGATATGGCAGTATCTTTCAATAAACTCTTACTATAATTTTATAATATAATATTGAACTCCTCAATATTTGTGCCGGATATGGCAGTATTTTTCAGTAAACTCCTTCTATAATTTTATAATATAATATTGAACTTTTCAATATTTGTGCCGGATATGGCAGTATCTTTCAGTAAACTCCTACTTTAATTTTATAATATAATATTGAACTTTTCAATATTTGTGCCGGATATGGCAGTATCTTTCAGTAAACTCCTACTTTAATTTTATAATATAATATTGAACTTTTCAATATTTGTGCCGGATATGGCAGTATCTTTCAGTAAACTCCTACTTTAATTTTATAATATAATATTGAACTTTTCAATATTTGTGCCGGAAATGGCAGTATCTTTCAGTAAACTCCTACTTTAATTTTATAATATAATATTGAACTTTTCAATATTTGTGACGGATATGGCAGTATCTTTCAGTAAACTCCTACTTTAATTTTATAATATAATATTGAACTTTTCAATATTTGTGCCGGATATGGCAGTATCTTTCAGTAAACTCCTTCTATAATTTTATAATATAATATTGAACTTTTCAATATTTGTGCCGGATATGGCAGTATCTTTCAGTAAACTCCTACTTTAATTTTATAATATAATATTGAACTTTTCAATATTTGTGCCGGATATGGCAGTATCTTTCAGTAAACTCCTACTTTAATTTTATAATATAATATTGAACTTTTCAATATTTGTGCCGGATATGGCAGTATCTTTCAGTAAACTCCTACTTTAATTTTATAATATAATATTGAACTTTTCAATATTTGTGCCGGATATGGCAGTATCTTTCAATAAATTCCTACTATAATTTTATAATTATCTCAATATCATGTTTTGTTATGCATGCTTTTTCCTCATTATTTGTCGAAAGGTTTGCAACACTGATTCCACGTACCGTGCGTAAGACAAGGTTACAGAGAGTCAAGAAGCCATTCACAATGTGGACAGGAAAACTGCAAATGAATCATTCGCTGTGGACTCTACCGCCGGTAAATGTTGCAACAGTTACTATTATATTACTACATTAATACTTTATAATAATGCGGAAAAGGAAATCTAGGCTTTGACTGTTTTGCTGAGGAAAGTTGTAGGACTTATGTGTTATTGTAGCACGCAGGAAATAATATAGCCCAATGCACGAAGCGGCGCCGACTAGGTTACATCTCGGAGTCCATGCCAAGTGTGAAGTAATAAGTACCTAGCCAGAGTATCACTCCATTAAATTTCGCATTATCTGATTTAGAATTTAGTGCAGTGGAACAATTATGCCCGCTTGTTGCGTGTGCATTGCTACAATGTCTACAATGCTCCGTCGCGCGCGTTCGCCGAAGGCGCTAGGCGGCTATAGCGGCGCAAGCGCAGCTCTATTTCCGACACGCTGCGCTGCTGTCGAGTGACTCACGGCACTTTCACTGCAAATAGTGCCGCTCCGCTTGTCTACCAGTAATTGGCCTCACTCTAATAGGTTTAGCTGTATAGTTAGACGTACGCACGTACTCGAACAACAACAATCTACACGCGACGCTAAAACTGCATAAACGAGAACAGTGCAATCGTCCCAGCCGTTCGTAGTCTACTTAAAAGCGGACATCCGCTAACCTGATACATTTTATCTCATCTTTGTTTCTCGCTGAGGTTGCAAGACAGAAGCCTCGAGTCTCGTGTGACGTTAAAAAATCGAATCATGTTTCTGAAATCGTCTAGGTGGTCCACAGATAACCAATTTGTGCAGGTGGCTATCATGTTCACGATGTTTCAACTAGAACCGCACTTTTCACGTCGGTTGAAGTGAAGCATCGACACGAAATAAGAAGACTTTGCTGAATTTCTAGAGATCGTTCTCTAAGCTTACCGCTTAAAGAAGATTTTGCTGAATCTCTAAAGATCGTTCTCTAAGCTTACCAAAAGAAGACTTCGCTGAATACCTAGAGATCGTTCTCTAAACTTCACGATATACGGCTTAATCCTATACAGCAGTGCGAGCATGGATTTTATCGATCGATAAATTTACCGATTATTTTTAATCAAGTTTTGACGTTAATATTCGATAATACGAGTTCGGTAGCACGGAACGTACTTTATCGACAACGACATAAATTCGATAAATCATATTGAATATATAGTATTATATCGACAAAAGGAAGTATGAATCTTATTTTTGACAATTGTTGTCGATATAATGTCGGGAATTTTACCGAATTTATCGAATTTTATCGGCTTTCCAAAGTTACACGACTGTTATTATTATAAACTTTAGGTTAGGTTTAAGGAATATACTACTTTATGGTAGTTAGGTAGAATTCCAAATGACAGAGATTTCTCCGTAACAAAAAATATTCGTGTGTCAAAAAATATGTGTTTAGACTATTAGTCGTCTATCTGATATATGTATAGTCCACGAGTTGCCATTTTTTAAATCGATAAATTCACGACGTGTTATCGAATCAATAAAATTTACCGAGAGGCTAGATCCATGCTACCGCATTTTGATAAAATTGATAAAAAAGAACTGTTTACCGATGGATAAATTTATCGAATTTTATCGATCGATAAAAGATCCATGCTCGCACTGCAGGACTTCTAGCTACACTGACATCTTCGCTAAACTGTTTCTCGCTATTCGACTTTTATATATAGCTCAGATTTCATCAAGAAGCAGAAGCATTTGAATTGAAGCGACCGTAAGTTGTCACTATTAGTTCGATACGGTGAGTGTTGTGTCCACAAAGGCGTCGGGGGTAATTGCAGGCCCAAGATACGCCGCGTGGTCCTCGGGCGCGGTGCTTCGCGTAACGTTGATTTATGTTTCCGCTCCCTGAATAATATTATCAATGGTCGCCTCACATGGTGCGTGGAGCGTAACATCATGTTATTGTTGCTGTTCATTCACACCATTCATTACGATACGACAAACGCAAATTCCAGTGTGTTTTGTTTTTTACATCCACCGCGTTCGCAAGTGCTAATAAACGTATACGTTCTTGTGCATCTTGCTTGTTATCGCCTCGAAAGCACTTCTGTTGAAGTGTGTCCACTTAACGAGTTAATTAGTGTCTCGTCTATCGATAGTTTATTGACCGTGACGATTCTGTTGATATTAAAAATTACGGGATAGAATGACAGATTTCTTATCAGTATTTCACTTTTCTTTTGTAGATATAACGTAGCGCGCAAAAGGTATTGTATTGTAAGTATAATGGATGCTGAAATCGATGTAAGTAGAGCTGTGAAATAAACAAAACGGATTGTAATATAATATAAATATATTGTAATATAAATGTAGTTACCTAGTGTTGGGGGCAAAACAAGTTGCGCAACGTAACACAGCTGATAGTTACGAGGAGCATTCGGTCGAGTGGGTGCCGCAGCCGCAACCGACGACATAAATAGTATAATTTATTCTATTGTATACATTATACTAAACAAGAATCAACTAGGCTAATAAAAAATTGAATTTGAAATGACACTTCAAATCAAAGTGTCCAATTCAGAAATATTCTGAGGAAAATAATAGAAAAAATATAATCTTAACATGCGCGAAAAGGTTGAGCGACCCCGGCTCGATGGCCCTACTTAAAGCCAAGCTCTGCTTTTTAAGGGTTTTTACCATAAATATGCTGGGTCAACTACAAACCGGATAAATGTGAAACTTAACATATATGTTTTTTAGATCTGTATCTCTCTAAGACAAAAACATGATTAACACAATTCATTCGATACATTTTCTTATCAAAAATTATGTTATTTTCGGTAATATTTTCATTTTTCTACTCAACGGCTTAAGTTTTATCTCTAAAATAAATCTCACAGCAAGAAAATATAGTTTATTATCTAATGCTTAGACAAAATTTACCTAATTAAATTAGTACTCATAGCCTGCCAATAAAATAAATAACTTTTGAGACGTACGTCATTTAGTTCCGAGCTAAATTGTGTGTTCAAACAGCGCTCGCGATATTCAACCTTGTTACGTAGGCACTTCAGTGCTTATTGCGGGTAGCGGGTGGCAGAGTGTAGGGGGCGTGGCAGGGGAGCGGGGAGTGGGAAATTGTAACCTTGGAGCCTGGACTTAATTTACTATTTACTTACACGTCAAAACATTATTCTAAACAAGCCTACAAAGCAGGGTTGATAAATATCATGTTTTTTTGTTTATGGCAGATTCTTTTGATTTATTTAAAAAAAAACAACAATAAAAAACATGATTTTTTGATTTTTATAAGGTTTTTCGTGTTTTTTTCCGTAAACAGTAGTTTTTGACTTATCTGCTCTATTCCCTATGGAATGAAGTCGCTTTTCCTATGTCAAATTTAACTATCATCACAAAATAAATAACAGTATGTCATCTAATCATGCAAACGAACGGTGATCTAACATTTTGAGAACGCTAATTTCGTCCACAAATGTCCAAACCGAACGGCAAATGTGCTCATTTTTGTTTGCCAGCAGGGTCCCCAGATTAGGGGTTTAATCCCCATTTTAGGGCAAAAAATAACACTTTAACAGAAAAGAATTGTGTTAAAATAAACACAACTACATACTTATATATTTTAATAAGCATTTTTAATTTTTAGTCTCCTAACATTATGATTTTAATTAATCAATGAACTTTTATGGAGAAAACCAATTTGATTTAAATCAATCAACCCTGCTGAAAGGGCACGCTTATAATATGACCTGTTTCCAAGAATGCTCGATAAGTTTGTGCCCATTTTGATAATTGTTTGTAGATAAAATAAAGTATTTTTACGGCTGATTGCGGCGGAGAGCATTCGCGCCCGCGCCACCGCTGTAGAGGTCAGATATAGACAAACAGCACATAAACAGACTAAAAAAATATATTAAAAAAAACTGCTTGAGCGATGCCGATATCGTAAGCCCGCTGTCCGTGCTCCGATGGAATTGCGCTCTTCTATCTCATTAAACAAACATTTACCATCATGGTTGATGTATCACCATTACGAAATTAGGTGACGACGAATTTGAGAACTGACGTACGCCAGTTATCCGTCAAGTCAATGTACACACTTTAATGGCAGTTTTTACCAAGCGTCTTCGAACATGGTTTTGTGAGACAAAAACATAACACTATGAATTTCATAGCGGTATCCTTGAGATCAAGGAACATCTCAAGGATTACGTTACATTTATTACGTTACTAGCTGTGCCCGCAGCTTTGCCCGCGTTGTCATTTCTCTAGGTTAAAAGTACTCTATGTGCTATTCCAGGACCTAAAATACCAACATTTGATTAAAACTCCTTCAGCCATCAAACAGTTTTTTATCGATTGCTCGGCTTCTACTAATCGAATTGAGATACCAAGTGATGCGCGAAGATAAACAAACACACAGGATTAAAAATGAATTATTCTTGACCAGTAGCAGATTTTAAGTACCCTAGACCATTTAATTTAAATTATTTCATTTGTGCAGACTTTTTGTTACGTACTGCTTTATTATAAGTATATATTAGCGTACTAAAATAACAATATGCCTATTACCACAGAATAAATAATAGTTGCTTGTACTAACAAGCTTTGTGTAACAATTATTATGTGGAACAACATTATAGCCATTAGCCGACTAGGAAGTCATATTGTTATTCCCTGATGAGTACAATATTGAGCCACAGATTAAATATGTTACTACGTACTGAGCCTAGCAACTAGGAAATAAATAACGATAAATGTAGACAATATGGCGGAGTGGACTCGTGAAGGGTCCCCTGGAATCACGCTAACGATAAGTTAACAAACGATGAGCCGCAATATGTGGACAGTGTACACGAGCAAAGAATATTCCAAGAGTCAATACCATTAGTGATACTCGTATTTCACGAGGTTCTCACTCGTCTAAGAATCTTTTCTTACAATAAAGGAGTAACCAACAAAAAGTCTGCTCAAAGAATGTCTGTTATGTTTTTATGTTCGCGCATCACCTAAAAAGTACTGGACCGATTGCGATGTTTTACTCACTTTTTGATAGCTAAGGTTTTGACTTAAAAACTGGTGTATTTGGTATCTTAATCCGATGAGATGAGCAGAAGCCGAACAATCAATAAAAAACTATTTGACGTCGGAACTACGTTTGATGAAATTTGGTACGTATCAAATTTCTTCAAACTTAGTTCAGACGTCAAATAGTTTTTTTTCTAGAATAACATCTAGGATCCTTTAAAACAGAAAAATGACCAAGCGGGCCAACCCGCGGACACAGCTAGTACTAAATAAACAGAAAACGACTCAAAGGCTAAAATATTAAAAGAAGTAAAGTCTGATTTATAAGGTTAACTCAGATTAGAAGCCGTAAAAGTCTGACATATTTATAAGGTGAGACCCTCTGATTAGAAGCAGTAGAGCCTAACATATTTATAAGGTGAGACCCTCTGATTAGAAGCAGTAAAGTTTTTCATATTTATAAGGCGAGACCCTCAGATTAGAAGCAGTAAAGTCTGACATATTTATAAGGTGAGACCCTCAGATTAGAAGCAGTAGTCTGATAAATTTATAAGTTAAATACCCTCAGATTAGAAGCAGTAAAGTTTGACATATTTATAAGGTGAGGCCCTCAGATTAGAAGCAGTAAAGCCTGATATATTTATAACGTGGAGACCCTCAGATTAGAAGCAGTAAAGTCTGACTCATAAGATTACCCTCAGATTAGAAGCCGTAAAAGTCTGACATATTTATAACTAATATCAATACATAACATATGACATATTTTTGACTAATTCAATGTGAGACCTTCAGATTAGTAGCAGTAGTCTGACATATTTATAAGGTGAGACCCCTCAGATTAGAAGATTTTGTATTTGATTTTTTGGCTTTATTTCCGCGTTCCGCATCCTTTTTTCTTATAATCTCAAGTAAGACCACAAAAATTCAGTGCTAATTCAGTGTGTTCATCATACCTAAATACTAATTACTCAATGTTAAGTACTTCCTACCGAATGTTTTATGGACTTCCTATAAGCCAATAATATTCTGGTTCTGGGTACCAAGTTAAAATAAATAATTAATTAGTTAAGACGAGTTTCCCTTTGCATGTGTCGATGTGTCTTACGCGACTTTCAACTTTATTACCTCTGCTCTTTGCGGTTTGAAGGGTAAATATCGTGTGCGCTTTTTTTTAACGGAATTAATGTATTTGCGTTTTATTACAGGGTAATCGTTGATCTAGGTATTTTATTCTAGCACTTGATCATAAACAATGTTTTACTTGACTATGAATATTTATTTACGACATAATATTCAAGTTGTTTAAAATAAAATGTTAAAATCTTATTAAACTGCACGATTTAAAAAAAAACTAACTAACGAATCTAACTGTGTGACTTTAAACGAAAGAAAAAGGTTCATCAACTTTATCTTTATATTAGGAAATTTGCACTACTCAGTATTCAGTACTTATATATAAGCAAAAAAACATATTATACTCGTATAGGAAGCCTCATCTTGCTATTTTAAAGAGTAGAAAAATACAGAATAACATTACCATCAGCCTGTATTCGCCCACTGCTGGACAAAGAGGCCTCTCCCAATGAACGCCGCCAAACCCGGTCTTCGGCTCTTTCGGTTGAATACCATCACACTATCACAACGCATTAATTTTATAAATGCTAAAAAATGGTTAAAAAGAGCTACTTTATAGCTCTTTTTAACCCCCGAACGGGGGTGTTATAAGTTAAGGTATGGTAATGGTAAGGTAGCTCCCAAACGAATAGACCGAATTTGATGCGGTTTTTTTATGTTTGAAAGCTGATGTGATCGAGATGGTTCTTAGCTATAATGGGGGGAATGGGTCGGGGGTTATATATTTTTTAAATTTGTGCTTGTTGCTTAGTACCTACCTGATTGACTGAATAAATAGTGTAGGTACTTCATTACATCACAGGGGTTCTTTTTACTTTGCCCCCGGAAGTATGAGCATGTGGGCAAAGCCGCGCGTCTATTAAACACCTGTGGTGTCGTGTAGGTACTGTGTCACAGTGAGGTTGGCGAAACACGTACCCTATGGTGTTTAGAATTTTCCTTGAATTTATCGTCACAGATAACGAGGGGCATACATAATGAGGGTAGAGAGCGTAATCCAAAACTCCAGGGTGGTCTTACGCTAACAAACAATGCTACAAATCATCAAAAAACGTGGAGAGCCTTTTTTAACGAGCTATAAAAATAAAACAATTCGATAATTTAGCAACCATCCTTTTGGCACCATTTAATTCGTAGCCTTAGAGTTTAGATCTCTGCGTGATACATGAACTATTGACGACCGGTTGGTCTAGTGACTAGAGATCCTAGGTACGAAATCGAACAGTCGAGGGTTCGAATCCTACAGAGTGCAATTATTTGTGTGATGAGCAGAAATGTTTGTTTCAGAGTCATAGATGTAATATTCTTATCTATGTATGTTTATCCGTTATCTAGTGCCAGGGTACAGGGGTGTGTACAGGGTATCCTAGTTTGGGGCTAGGTAATTGGTGTGGAAATGTCCCGAATATTGACCATCTATGTATGATTATCAATTCATATTTCCGGGATCGAACTAGTAGGCGTATTTCTGGATATAGTTCTGGAACTTCAGGACAGAAAAAACTAAACAAAAAAGGAGCGTGCCTTACAGAAGTCGCATATGATGTGTAACATCTAATTCAAGCTCTGTTTTATCATCGCTGTACAAGCTGTTTTATCATATACTAGCTTTCGCCCGCGACTTCGCCCGCGCGCACTACAGCTAATCGCCAAAAAAAACATACTGTATATCATCTAGGATATTAAAAACCAATGCAAAAGTATAGCACAAACGCTCTTGATGTTTTTTGACAGACTTGTTATTATTTCGTTTCCATGGCAACCTTTCCTTACAACGAGTAATCAACATTTTCCAGTTTTCCCGTGGAAATTTACCATTTTCCGGGATAACAAGTATCCTACGTTTTATTCCAGGGTATAAGCTATCTTCATTCCAAATTTCATCAAAATCCGTCCAGCATTAATCACGTTAAAGCTCCCCAAACAAACAGACAACGTTTCACTTTTATATATTGGTGTGGATGCTAGCACCGCGCGCGCTCATTGTTACACTTTTCACATGCTTTTCACGAAATTACTCCAATAGATGTCAGGAAAGATAGATAGATGAACTCTTTATTGAAACACCACAATACAGAAATATACAATTAATAAACTTAATCTAACAAAAACATGATACAATGTTACACATGAAAGATGTTATACATCAAAAACTGTTCTTGTGTTTTCTTTAAGAGTTCCATCCAGAACTATCTGCAGAGAGACCTACTTTAAATATATTTAAGTATCGATCCCGGAAACATGAATATAATTCTGTTAATTATTGTTAGTCCATTATTGCCAAGGGAACAGAGATGCCGCGTGTCGGCGACCACGGCGACCATAACCACAAGCATAGTTTACATGTATAACCGACTTCAAAAAAAGCATATGTACAAAATATTTCGTGTATGTATTTAATATTGTCAAAAATACTTAATATTCACATATGTTAGTCTGTATGAGTATCTGAACAAATATACAAAATTTTGTGTATGTATGTATGTATGTTTGTCCAAGTATTTCTCGGAAACTACAAGTCCGATTGTAATCACTATTTATCTATTAGTTTCAGTATCTTTCAACTTAGGGAATAGCTTAAATTTCATCAATATCAGTTCAGTATTTTAAAAGATGTGGACTCTTCTTTGTTTCCATTATGGGTTTTCTTAGCGAACGGAATAAATTCTTAATTTTTTTACGAAACCAAAAAGAAATAAAAAAAAAATTAAACCAACTTCACATCGCATAAAACTTAAAAGAAATAAATAAATCATATTTTTTTTGAGGTCCGTGCCAGGTTGTCCTTTAGTCAGTTTGGCCACTTTGGGCGTACCACAGCAAACAAAGACAAAGACTAGGACAAAGGAGTAGTTTTTTTTTAAATTAGTTTTTATTTTGGTATCTATACTCGTAGTTTTGGTTGTGACAATAATCTTTCAGGCCCTGAGAAGAGCTGACCGTTGTAGGCTGTAACACTCGAAACGTAATACCTATTGCCCAATGATATACCTGAATATTTCAGCTGTAAATCAAACCTTTGCCGAATCGATATCGAACAATGTTGTAAGCAATCGTTTCGACAGTAAAGGAAGGACACGGCACAGTACATTCGGCTCGGAGTCATAAAACACGACTGGTACGGTACACTAACGCGCAATTGATCACAATATACCTACTAACTTACGGAATGGAATTAGGCGAGGTATGTGTACAAACGGTTTGACATATGAAGCCGAATTCACTACATAATTATAAAAGAAAGTCACGGAGTCTTTCTATCTGTCCTCAAATATTTCAGAAAATACTTAACCGATTTTGTTCCGGTTTTTACCTAGGCGTAGGTTGATTGAAGAGGAAGATTTTAAAGTATAATTATTTACTTTAAAACCTTATTTTAAGTACCCTAGACCTTTTTTATTTAATTTTGTAGACTTTTTCGTACTTATTGCTTTAATATAAGTATAGATTACTTTCTAGAGCTCATGTGCTAAACTGTATTAAAACTTATCGAATTCAATATCACACCAATCTTCCTCTTTTCATTAAGATCAATTTTGCCTTGTACTCCATACTGTTTTGGCGATGTTTTTGAGGAGCGAGCGTCCCGTACTCCGACCTACTGTTAGTTTATTCTGTGGTGTAAGCTAACACGAGGCGCGGGTGCGGGTGCGTGTGGTCAATGTAACGTCTTGAACAAATAAAGATTAATCCTTAGCTAACCCACCCGTGCAAAGTCGGGGCAGGTCGCTAGTAAAAATAAAAGCGTGTGAACTTCTCACATTTGTTTTTATTGAGCGGTCGAAATATACAGCTGATAAGATACTTAAAATCTTAAATAATTTGGACAGTCTTCAGTTCAGTTTTTTCAGTCAGTTTCAGTCTTCAGCACTTTATGATTCGAGCTTCGTCTTTTGAAGCATACAATCATAATACTGCTAAAGCTGACCCTGCCTGACCCCATGAAAACAAAACAAAATAATCACAATTTCAAAACATAAATCGAATCAATGGCAAATCCCAAGCGATAAGCACAACAATCGTGGACTAGTCGCGTACCTACGTGCTACATATTTAATATTTTGTACGTATCATTGTCAACATGTACGACCTTAATAAATAATAATAGGTACATAATGTACGAGCCAGTATAGAGCGACTTTACGTTGAGGGGGTTTTATTCGGGGAATGTAATAAAAGAGGCACGGGCTGCCCGGGCCGGGGCCGACCCGACACGTGAGCTGCCTCCGAATCCGCCCGCCAATACTGCCGACACTATTTATTTACGCCAGCCGCGCAGATGCCTCCATAATGGAAGCCTAATCCAGCCTCCACCTCTTTTACAACTACACGACAAACTTGCACGAGGCTTAGGACAGTGGTCTGGAAGGAGACAGCTCAATAACAACGAGACTATGTACGTAGTTTTGTTTATTCTGTGTTACGAATGAAGAGTCATCATCATCAGCCTTTGTCTGTCCACTGCTGGATGTAGGACTCTCCTAATGCACGCCACTGAGCTCGGTCTTCATCCATTCTCCCCCCCTCATCCATTCTCTTCAGGCGGCCTTTCGCAGCTCGTCACCTGGCCACAGGGCGTACACTACGTTTGCCTAAACGTGGGCTCTACTCGAGAACTCGTCTACCCCAACGGTTACCGGTTCTTCGGGAAATGTGACCAGCCCACTGCCACTTTAGCTTGCTTTAGATGAGTACAAAATGTATTCATCATCATTACTCTATACTTGTCCACCGCTGGACGTAGGACTCTAAGGTTATAGAAAATTTTGAACTCATCTAAAGCAGACTACTTTTTTCTAACAACAAATGCTTCCGAGCTTCTTAAATAAGATTACCTGCACGACTGAGGACAGAACAAGCGGCTGCTTTTTTTTGCCAACATATTTACAAATCTAATTTGATCAGGGTCGAACCAATGACACGATACAAATAAAATGAATGCAGTGAGTTTCGATTGTCAACTCCCTAAAACAGTTGCTGAAGATATCACCTCGAAAAATTATGCCGACCGACATTAAAAAATATTATTAAACAACGGCGAGAATCACAACAAGACAGATTTAAAAATAAACTTTATGTGAACGTGGGCAATAAAAGCGTAATCCTTCAACCGAATAATATTACGTAGGAAGGAAGCTAACAAAAATAACGACATCGTATTTTTGGGATTTCTGTAAATTTGTCAAGACGAGAAATCTTTCGCACATCAATGACCGTTCGGAGAAACGATCATCAGTTACAAAGATTGTATCTTCAGTATCTTGAAATGAGGAATACAGATTACAGGGAGAAGCTGCAGCGTAATCCGTTAAGAAACTTGAGCACCTGGCACAGGCACTGGTGTTCCTGCGGGCTCCCAGACTTTGAAGATTAGGTACAATCAGACATACCACTTAAGAGTAATAAATACTAAAATACTAGTTAATTAAATACTTTAAGATTTGGACATTTATGATCGGTCGGAAAGACAATTCACTTATCGACCATTGCAAATCGTTTTTGTGCAGACTATAAAAATTGAATTAACTATCTTTTCGACACTTCCATTTGTAATGCTCCATCATTGTAATAGCCTTAAAACAGGCAATGCGAGAAATGTGGCGAGAAACATGCAACGTAGCCGATACATACGAGATACAGTATTAACATTTTTCACCTTGTGTGAATAAGACAGAACACGAACTATTAAAAATAAAAGGTATTATGTAGTAGGTATTATGTTGGTATTTCTGGTCATCCACAGCCCAAAATCGCGAAGCCTGGAAATTGTGGGGAGAGGCCTTTGCCCAAGATGTGGACACTACAGGCTGACTGTAACTGTAGGTAGTGCTGGCCTCTGGTGTAAGAGTTTGTCAGGCCGCCTTGAGGGCTTCTGCCATGGCTTAACGACTGCGTTTAATCAATAACAGCCGGGACGGACAGCTTAACGTGCCCTCCGAAGCAAGGAGCGATGGAAAACCGCACATAACTTAGAAAAATCCTGGGTTAACTTTTTTAATTGGAGTTATACAATTTATTTGTCAGGAAGTTCTCTGAAATTACTAACATATTAAAAAAACACTGCTGCAGGTTGAATTACGATTTTTGTTGTAGGTTTTATATTTTTTCCAAGTTATGATTAGCCTGTATTGGAAAATTTACCAAGTGAGTATGTATTCATACTTGGTTAAGTCAAAGTTTCGACATTCAGTATTATCTTCTATTATGCAAGAAGCATAGTCATTTTGCCATCCAAACAACTTAATAAACCTCTAATGTATGATCAGAAAACTGGATTAATTAAATATCGCAATGTAAACAACGTTATGTCTGTGGATGTTAATTAAGCACATTAATTGGTTGATTTCGGTCGAGATAATCAAAGATGACAATCTAAAAACATCCACGACAATACACGTTACGTTGTTTGTTTGTTGAGCTTTCACGCGATAACGGCCGAATGGATTTTGATGAAATTTGGAATGGAGACAGCTTATACCCTGGAATCACACATATGATACTTTTCATCATCATTATCCTTCACGCTCACACAGCAAAACGAATTTTGATGAAATTTGCAATGGAGATAGCTTAGGGTTTAAGCTATCTCCATTGCAAATTTCATCAAAATTCGATCAAAATTCGCAATGGAGATAGCTTAACCCCTGTTATAACACATAGGATACTTTTCATCATCACCATTCATCACGGGGGTGGATCCACGGGGCGCAGCTAGTTATGCTATATGAGGAGGATAACCGATTAGAGATTTTGGATAAGAACTATAATAATCCGACGTGTTGTATGAATTTGGTTGTTAATGAAGAATTCGCAGAATACACAGTGTGAGCTTTCGATTTGGTTATAATCAGAGCCTCCACATTTAACTTCAAACTTGTTTGATTACTCCAAAGAATTCCACAGTTCTACTCAAACTTTCTTCCTTGAATGTCTATCTCAATTCAAGACTCAACTTATAAAACTACGCTCAACGTGGTATGAAGCTCATAAATACACTGGCCTTAAAAACATAGTGTCACACTTTAAAAAATTGCTATTTTTTCCTAAACTATAGAAGTCGTTAAGCCATGTCAGAGGCCCCCGGGCGGCCTGACAAAGTCTGACACCAGAGGTCAGCACTACCTCATACGACAAACAAACAACCAAACGAAGTAAGAGTTTTAAAATAAAAAACGTTTTATAGCAAATATCAGCAACGTTCTTTGAAATTATATTTTATAAAGTAGCTTAAAAGCTAAAAAACACGCCTGCACTGCCAAAAAACAACTAATTCCAATACATTATATACTGTTAGAATGTGCATAACAAGGCCTTCAATTTGATACCCACTTTGTGAAAACAACTAATTCCAATACATTATATACTGTTAGAATGGGCATAACAAGGCCTTCAATTTGATACCCACTTTGTGAAAACAACTAATTCCAATACATTATATACTGTTAGAATGGGCATAACAAGGCCTTCAATTTGATACCCACTTTGTGAAAACAACTAATTCCAATACATTATATACTGTTAGAATGGGCATAACAAGGCCTTCAATTTGATACCCACTTTGTGAAAACAACTAATTCCAATACATTATATACTGTTAGAATGGGCATAACAAGGCCTTCAATTTGATACCCACTTTGTGAAAACAACTAATTCCAATACATTATATACTGTTAGAATGGGCATAACAAGGCCTTCAATTTGATACCCACTTTGTGAAAACAACTAATTCCAATACATTATACACTGTTAGAATGTGCATAACAAGGCCTTCAATTTGATACCCACTTTGTAAAAACAACTAATTCCAATACATTATATACTGTTAGAATGGGCATAATAAAGCCTTCAATTTGATACCCACTTTGTGAAAACAACTAATTCCAATACATTATATACTGTTAGAATGGGCATAACAAGGCCTTCAATTTGATACCCACTTTGTAAAAACAACTAATTCCAATACATTATATACTGTTAGAATGGGCATAACAAGGCCTTCAATTTGATACCCACTTTGTGAAAACAACTAATTCCAATACATTATACACTGTTAGAATGTGCATAACAAGGCCTTCAATTTGATACCCACTTTGTAAAAACAACTAATTCCAATACATTATACACTGTTAGAATGTGCATAACAAGGCCTTCAATTTGATACCCACTTTGTAAAAACAACTAATTCCAATACATTATATACTGTTAGAATGGGCATAACAAGGCCTTCAATTTGATACCCACTTTGTGAAAACAACTAATTCCAATACATTATACACTGTTAGAATGTGCATAACAAGGCCTTCAATTTGATACCCACTTTGTGAAAACAACTAATTCCAATACATTATATACTGTTAGAATGGGCATAACAAGGCCTTCAATTTGATACCCACTTTGTGAAAACAACTAATTCCAATACATTATATACTGTTAGAATGGGCATAACAAGGCCTTCAATTTGATACCCACTTTGTGAAAACAACTAATTCCAATACATTATATACTGTTAGAATGGGCATAACAAGGCCTTCAATTTGATACCCACTTTGTAAAAACAACTAATTCCAATACATTATATACTGTTAGAATGTGCATAACAAGGCCTTCAATTTGATACCCACTTTGTAAAAACAACTAATTCCAATACATTATATACTGTTAGAATGGGCATAACAAGGCCTTCAATTTGATACCCACTTTGTAAAAACAACTAATTCCAATACATTATATACTGTTAGAATGGGCATAACAAGGCCTTCAATTTGATACCCACTTTGTAAAAACAACTAATTCCAATACATTATATACTGTTAGAATGGGCATAACAAGGCCTTCAATTTGATACCCACTTTGTAAAAACAACTAATTCCAATACATTATACACTGTTAGAATGTGCATAACAAGGCCTTCAATTTGATACCCACTTTGTAAAATAAAATGTGAAAAAAAAAAACCGCCGCCATTCTAAATTTTTTCCAAAAAATATATAGCCTATGTTTCTCGGGGGGATGTAAGGATTCTAATGATACCCCATACGTCTAAATCTGATCAGGCATTTAAAAGTTATGGTGGAATAAAGGAACTCACATACATACATACATACATACATACATACATACATACATACATACATGAACCCTAAAAACATTACACTCCATTTTTGGCAGTCATGTAAAATCTGTTAATTTTAACAGTGTGGTACCAAGTTTTGAACGCCAGTGTATATTAGAGACTGAGAAGCTGAGACAGAGCTTAACATCTTGAGGCTTGCAAAATTCCAGATATGGTGATTAGGGCACATCGTCGGCCTGTCAACAAATCGGTACACCCATCTGAGGCGCGCGTTATTTTGCGGGCCTCGAGGGCGTAGCTCTCGCTGTTTACGCGCCCGCTTGCTGGTGACTCATTAACGGTCGCTTGAGCGACGCCCGCTACGACGTTTCTATCAAACTCTTCTAGTTTGTAAACAAGTACAGTGGGATACATAAGTACTTGTCAAACAATATTCATATAAGTTTTAATTATACGTTAGTAATCTTGCAGCACTGAACTGCTTTTATATACAATAACGAGCCCTTATTTTGAATGAGTTCATACGCTTGATTATATTCAGGACAATTCACACCAATTACCTAGCCCCGAACTAGGATAACATGTAGTTATATATTTAAATATAGGATAACATGTACTATGGGCGCCAGATAACGGATAAACATTCATTTTTACGAAATCATACGGTCGCGGGTTCGAACACCGCAAAGTGCAATCATTTGTGTGATAACAAGAAATGTTTGTTTCCATATCATGTATGTAATAATATTCGTATGTATGTAATAGATTATTTAATTTTACACATTTAAGAACACCACCTTTTGCAAGGCAAATTTCTATACTTACTGAGCTAAAAGTTCAAATTATATTCTCGTTGCGCATTGTGAATAAAATCTAGAAAATATATCTAAGTATTTAGATTAATAATGACTGATGGGAAATTAAAATTAATTATAAATAACATTGAGGCAGTGATCATTACCGAGCGAGCGCGCAGCGTCTCCGTTTCAGCTTGGACAAAAATGCTTTCGTATGTTCGGCTGTCCGCCGTCCGCCTGTCCGTCCGGATCTCTGTTCTCCTCTACAGGTCGTCGCATTTCTCAACTGATCTAGACGAAACTTGGTATACAGGTTAAACAAATTTTTTGAAATTTTTGATTGGGGAGGTACTTCCACCAAAAAGGGACAAAATGGGGGCTACTGAATATCTCCGCCTTATTGGATCGGATTTCGATGATTCTTTTTTTTAGTAGTAGGTAACTTTAAGTAGGTCTCATAAAAAATATGTGAAGATCCGATGAGGATCTTCGGCATGATGATCAGAATAGCTCCTCAATATGCAGTAAATTGCTTACTTTTAGATTTCTATCAGTGGAATCAGCCCTTTACCTACCAGGTAGGGATTGATGGAGCACCTTAGTTATTAATGTTAGTTTTACAATAAGTAACTATATGGCGCTACTGTGCACCGCTAGATTTATTGCAAAAAAGTTTGTACTCGCGAGGTCTACAGCTCACAGAGCCACTAGTAAATAGTCTACCAAAAAACAAAGAGATGTAAAGTACGGAAAAAACGAAAAGAGTTCCGACGGCCAGTGTACACATCAAGATATGAGCAAACATGAAACCATTAGTTAACGCGCAAAGGGCTAGTCTGCCTCCAAGGTCGCAGAGAGGCGGTCGTTGACCCGGAAGCGAGGGTTCCAACTTCCACCAACGAGGCTCCGGGGGACGGGGCGAGCGAGACCCTTCCTTACGGCATTCCTAGAGAATTTTATTGCGCATTACACTCGCAATGTGTCTAAAGTCCATTCCTGCGATTGTACGCCCGCCATTAAATGTTGCTTTAGTACTCTGTAACGCGCATAATGGACGATAAAGCTGAGGGGTAGTGGCTGGGATATGACTGCATTTCCTAAAGCGTCATCTAATTGAATTGTTAAGACGGCTTCACGTCACTCCCATAGCTTGTACTATTATTTATTCTCTGCCCATAGTATGAAAGGCGTTTGTTCAATCTATATCTATACTTATAGTAAAGCAGTATGTACCAAAAAATCCAAAGAAGATAATTAAAAAAAAAAGGTCTTGTGTACTTAAATTAGGAATATAACATTTATTAAGATCATGTCTATTTGTTCGCGCATCACGTAAAAACTACTGGACCGATTGCGATGTGGTTTTCACTGTTGCATAGCTTAGGGTATGACTTAAATACTGGAGTACTTTGTATCCTAATACGATGATTAAATGCTGAGCAATGGATAAAAAACTATTTGACAGCTGAACGAATTTTGAAGAAATGTAGTATATTGCACTTCATAGATACTTTTTTTGGTCCTGGAATAACACGTATGCGCCTTTTAAATGACAACGCGGGCAATACCGCGGGCACAGCTAGTAAGATTATTAAAATGTGACCTAGTAAACTGGACTTTTGACAAGCGTCGTAATAACTGATAAGTTACAAATTTTATTTCATTTCACACTTACCTAAATGTTCATATATAGTTAGAGGGCACGGAATCTAATAGCGGAATGATTTCCATCGATACCTACCTGTATGGTTAATTGCGTTATTTATTGACTTGTATGGCATTCCATCGGAGTGCATATTTGCGACTGGTCGCTGGCCTGTGGGCGCGGAATGCGCTCGGAATGCAGCCGCAGCCACAGAATAAATAATAGTACTACGTACCTCTGCGCACCTCTCAGACCTCTCACCACCCCCTCTCACCACCCCGCGCTCCGGCCTCCATTCGCAAACTGACGCCGACCGGTTCCGCGCTCGTATTAGGTGATACCTCTTTACGCTATCAACTATACAAATTCCTAGTCTTATTTAGCACGGATAGAGGAACCTCATTCTGTTTTCGGAATTTACGATGGGATTCACATTTTATATTCATCAAAGTCAGATGCCCTGATTGCAAAGATCGGATTCGAAGTTGGGTATTTCCGTATTTTGAATGTTGGTATGAGATGGCTCCGGAAATACATAAATCATTGAACTATTCGAAACGATACGATGATATACGTATAAAATCATCGCAAACGCACGTAATTACTTACATCGACGGTTTTGGCAAATTGCGAGGTGGAACTCGGAACATAGGCGATGACGATAATGACGGTGTTTGTTTGCGCAGTGTGACGCGGAGTGGGTGACGACGTCACAGTACACGACTTCTTCCACTCGTCTAATACTACACTGGGCCACAGAATAAATAATAGTACGAGGGGGGGGGGGCTCTTTCCTGTAATCTTACCTACACACACACCACAGCCGCCGCCCGAGTCTTCTACTATTATTTATTCTGTACCCATACAAACAATCCATAAATTAAACAGAAAATAACGACCTAGTATTATTAGCGTCAGTTTCACCCGGTGAGAATGTACGTGGACCACTAATTTATGTATTTGACTACGAATTCCTTGGAACTTCAAATTGGGACTGATGTAAAAGATGTTTAATTTGTCAATGTTTCTAGACTAATACATGTTTATGATATCGTACATTTGTAATATAATGTACGTATTATTAGCATGCGTATGAAAATTAACAGGGCAGTTGCATTAGTAATGTTTGTCTCCATTTTAATTGAATATTCATTAATCTACGTTCAAAATCGTACGTCTGCAAACTGATCAGGAACTCTGGTTGGGAATAAGAGCTTTTGTTTATGTGACCGTTAGGAGAATTTATCTCGTGAAACATTTTAAATTGAGATCATTTTAGATTGGAGTGGTACATTTGTGTCAGGTATTGAAGACGTGGATCAATATAATTGATTTGCAGCTGACAAATGTGCCGGCGCCGGCCGCGGGTGAGAGTGCGGGCGCGGGGCGCGTGACGTGCGCGCGCGCCCGCTCGGGCCTCTCTCTGCAAAACAACACTTGTTGCGGAAATAGCGACGAAAAGTAAATGCTCATCGTGCCGTGACGCGTGACGCCGCCGGCCCGGCTCGTTCACCTCGCCTGCGGGGGGGCCGCGTCTCAGGCTCAGCCGCACCTCATATGCACATCTTCACTTATTAATGTAACAACAATAAGACGGAATCATTTGAGTCCACTCGTCATTGCGTAAACATTATTATGTCATTAGACATTCATGGTCGTTCTATTTACAGCATTTAAGAAATAAATATTTTTTAAACTACCTCGGCTTTCTACAAAGACTAATATGTACTGTGCTTCTACCTACAAGTGTGACAAATTAATTAAGTGAACTAGAATTAGAGCGATGAAATTCTAATGGTTCAATAATGCAACTTAGAATCTTACGATACCGGGTTCGGTACTAGTTACTACCTACGAGTATGTTACAAAAGTCCGCACCAATTTCTTTTCCCATCGCTCCGTGCGTCGGAGGGCACGTTAAGTCGTTGTTCCAGGATGTTATTGTTGAATAGTAGTCGAGAGGCTCACGGGCAGCCTGACAATTCTGACACCAGAAGCCAAAACTTCCTCATACGTCAAACAAACTACAGTAAAACTTACCTACTGAAGAGACTTTACCTGGTATCTAATCACGATTATTAGGATTAATCTTCAGTAACAAAAGTAATGAGAAATAAATATTGCATTACGATTTAATTGCCTTAGCTCGAGATAAGTTGTCTGGTGTCACACAAGGCGCGACCTTGGGACTACTTTATTTTTATGTCGAAACTATTCAACAACATTTCGATCAAGTCAAACAATAATTATTCATTATTGCTTTAAATTGTGAATGGTGTGGATATAAGCATCCATTTTAAAATATTTTTTATTTATATTTATCCAACAGTAAGTAAATAAACTAAAAAAAATGTCACGCTTAATTTTTTATTAGCGTTATTTCCAACATTAATCGGCTTGTGTAACGTTCGCGTGTTTTGGCAAGTCAGAAATCAAAACAAACCGTCTTTTGGCCTCGTCAAACAAGATAGTTATGCAGTGTGCGAAGCGCGATAAAATTAGACGATACACTGACATTGAACGCAAAAACAAAGTGGGGCGAACTGCGCGTATGCGCTCACGCAGGTACTCGTATGTGGGGCAGTTTTAGCTTTTAGCAATCGCATTGTTGTTACAACTGCGGGTGGCTGCAGGCAAGAGGCCCATATCGGGGCCGAAATACCTAGCGCACTAATTGGAACGAGCAAGATCGACGCCCGGTCGACGACCGCGCCACCTCCTTCGTGAGGAGCCTCTGCAGAGGTTGTTACCCGCGCGGCTGAAGCGGAGGTGGCCGCTCCTGAGGCCTCCCCGGGTGATCTCTGACCCGATACTATTTTATTACCCACGCTTATTTTCCTCACGAAAAACCCACAACCGATAACGGTACCGAGATGTTTTGTCAATGAAAATCAAATTAGCAAGTTTTTTGTAAGATCATAGGTGTAATTTAGAACTAGGTTGGCTACACGACTAAGAAACGGTGCCCACGACTCCATCTAGGCACCTGCGTCACGGAGACCACGTCATATCAATAAATAGAAAGCCAATTTGAATACAAAACTCAAGAATGAACACATAAGAATATTTCGATTGCATGCGCCTTTTAAGTTGCCAATGCTGCACTTTTTTTTAAATTTTATATTTTCTGCAATACTTTGATAATCAAAGGTGTCTGTCTGGTTATAAATTCTTGATTTCCAAACTGCGATGCGACAAAAGTTTTCTGAATAACTTTGATTTACATTGATTATTAAGTAATCAAAGATGATTATTCAGTGAATTATCAAAGACATATTTATTCGAATTTAAAAGTGGTTGTCCCAACTCAGCAGAGCGTAGATTACACAAAAGTAACGGTCAACTCGCGAAGGTACAGTGATAAAGAGCCCCGTGGCCTATATTCCGTGATTGTTTAGAAAATAGGGCGAGATAAATTTAACCGCGACCATTTCGTTGTCTATTTCTCTCGCAGCTGGTAATTACAAAAGTAAACAGATCTGCTATCAGAAATAGAACGCACAAGAATTCACTTTTATTTCTGCAGCGGATGTCAATGTAGTTAAAATAGAAACATTTAGAGACGAGCAGGCACAACAGGTTATTGTTATTGTTAGTATGATTGGCAAGATATCTGCCTAGATTCATTAACAGACTAGCTGTACCCGCAGCTTCGCACGCGTGTTCTTTTTTTAACGTTCAAAGTACCATAATGTGCTATTCCAGGACCAATATACCAACATTTGATCAAAATTTCTTTAGCCGTCAAAAATACTTTTATCAATTGCTCGGCTTCTAACTCACCAGATTGAGATACTAATTACACCAGTTTTCAAATCAAATCTTAAGCTATCTAACAATGAAAACCGTATTGCAATCGGTCCAATAGTTTTTACGTGATGCGTGAACAAACAAACATACAGAAACAGACAGAGCGATACACTTTTTTTTTTTTTATATTCGTGATCAATGAATACCCTTTTTAAGCACCCAAGAGCATTTTTTTATTTATCTTCTTTTTACCGCCTTTTTCGTACCTATTGCTTTATTATTAGTATATATGTATATGTCTGTGTCAATTTGCATTAAAAACCGTCTAGTAGTTTCAGCGTGGTACGTGTTCTTTTTAATAACCTTCAACCCCTATATTGCGGAAACCCTTTAATTTTTCGGGATGAAAAGTATCTAATGTCCTACCTCGTAGCATGAACACAAATCATACTAAGTTTCATTTGAATTCATTCAGTAGTTTGTGTACGATGCGCGGTCAAGTTACGGACAAACAGACAGACAAAAATAATAAGTAAAACAGTTTTGGCTACAGAATCGAATAAGCATCCAAAAAAATATGTATTTATTACTTAAATATTAACATAACTTTGGACCCATATCCCGCAGGAGCCCTTTAATTTTTCGGGATAAAACGTGTCCTCAATTTTAACCCATCATATAAATTAAGACGGTGCCAAGTTACATCAAAACCCGACCATTAGTTTCAGCTTGGTACGTGTGCTTTTAAATAAGTTTCAACCCCTATCCTCCGAGAACCCATTAATTATATCACAGAATAAATGAAAAGCACCAGGATAATTATCTTCCTGGATTACACAAAGGCATTCGATATTATTATGTACTCATAGCTCTATATTTAATGCTCTTCAGAGCGAGAACATCGAGCCCACTTACATACATCTTATGCGTAACATATATTATTCACAAAGCACTGCCGCAATCAAACTTCAATTTCATGGGCCATCATTCAAAATAGAGAAAGGTGTCAAGCAGGGCGACTCGTTGTCCCCCAAATTTTTCAAGAACGCTCTTGAAAAAATCTTCAGGAAGCTGGCGGTTTTTTGGGAAGGGAGGGGCATCGATGTAGGTAGAATAAGGTTCACTTACCTTCGTTTCGCTGATGACATCGTTCTTTTCTCCTCTTCCACTAAAGAGCTACACAGCTAATGCTACAAGATCTTAGCAATGCAAGCCTTGAGGTAGGACCTGTGGTAGGACTGCGAATGAATATGACGAAGACAAAACTAATGTCGAACATCACGAAACACCGCGTTACGATAAACGGCGAAGAGATGCACTAATGAGTACATCTACTTGTGCCAAATAGTCTCCTTCCCGGCCAGGTAAGATCAAGAAGTCGCAGGACGAACGGAAATGCCTGGAGGAGCTATTGGTCCATGAAGGAACTCATGAGGGGAGATATTCCAGTCTCCCTAAGGTGAAAGCTCATGTACATGTGCATCCTACCCATTCTAACACCCAAAAGTCCAAAGTCAATATAAGGTAAGGTTGCCAGAGGGCAAAGGATGGCAATATTCTGCGGGTGTTCAACAGATCGTATTCGAAACACTGAACTGTGCTCCAGAACTGGTATTGCAGATGTAGCTCTAAAAGCCGCTAAGCTGACGTGGAACTGGGCCGCCACGTCTGCCGCATGCCCAAGGTGCTATAGACCCAAAGTAGCCTAAGTGGAGTCCCAGCACGGAAAGAAGGCGATGCGGCAGACCACGCAAAAGATTGCGGGACGAGCTTAATAAAAACATATAATGAAATTATTTTTAAGCCTATCAAAGAATTGAAGGATTTCATGAAAATCTTGCCTTTACTCTACGAAAATTCATGCACGTCTAGATACATGCTACATATTCTCATCTACTACGGAGCTCAGACTTGGTCATTAGCAAATTAACAGGGGCACAGAATTCGACGGAGGCACAGAATATGACAGGGATCTGCACAGTATAGTTTGACTATGTGTTTAATTATCATACTGCCCATGAAAATGAAAGCAGCATCGATTTAAAAAGAGTAAACTGTCTGTCCAAAGATGGTGCGGCAGAAAAAGTGGCCAAAAGACATAAACGGGTGCTGTTAAAATACCGATTCGCCATTTTTATTTTATTTGTTATTGAAGCGCCTCTTGGTTCTGCTCCGTAGGTCAGTCACCAAAAGTCTAGTATTTGCCCGCGTGGTCATTTTCAGAACCAAAAGTACAATAATACTGCATTTCCTCAAAATTATTTCAGCTAATCGTTGAGATACGGAGTACACTAGATTTTAATATATATCTTATAGGTATCTTAGTTGTGAGTAGATAGATTAAATGGGTACCTATGATAAATCAAATTTTATCCCATACTTTGTGATTGCTAATCATTGATCCTATTACCTTATAACAACATCAATGTTTCTAAGAATGCTAAGTCTAAAAGTTGCTAGGTTTGAGCGGTTTAGGTATAAGCGAGCAGTCAATGCGGTAGGTCACGCACTATCAGATGGCTTGGCTCGTCGTGTGTTCGACGATGTTCGCACACTTGCGAACGGTTATCGCTTCACATAAGCCCGCTGCCACAGATTACTTCATGTCAGCCAGATAATGCTGCAACTGGATACTTACGACTTTCATAAACATACATACAGCAACGCGCGAAACAGTAACCCAGGTCGCGCTGCGCTCTAAATACCGATGGTCGATTTTATTGCAAAGAACTCGGTTATCAATAACAAACAAGATAAAAAAAACGTTAACTGGAACAGAACAACTTATATCCAAGCCACTATTATTATCTTAGCCTAGTCACTATGAATAAAAAGTATTTAATAAATATACCTAATTATTCACTTGTAAAATCCATACCAATATATAAAAGTGAAACTATGTCTGTTTGTTTGGGGAGTTTTACTGCGATAACGGCTGGACGCATTTTGATCAAATTTGGAATGGAGATAGCTTATACCCTGGAATAAAACAAGGGATACTTTTATCCCGGAAAATGGTGGTGGTGTCCTAACGGTTCTATAGTGCAATTTAGAATCCAACGATACCGGGTTCAAATCCTAGGCCCCGCACCAATGACTTTTCTGAGTTATGTGCGGTTTTATTTATTTATTTATGGTATCCAATTTACACTATTATTACAGGATTACCTAATGCAATAGAGTAAGACAACATTAACATTATTAAATAAGAAGAAGTCCTTAACTAATCGTCTCCATAACATATTTAAAATAAAATTGATCTCCGAAACTCGGCAACTGAACAATTGAATATGTCAATTTTCTGGGCAACTAGATTTAGTATGTGCAACATGCGTGTCAATGGCGTTTTAGATAATAAATGAGTCCTCGCACGGGGCACCGCAAACAACCGAGGCCGCCGGCGCCTGGCCACGTACCCATCCGGCACATTCAGCCTCATCCATAACAATATCTCCGGATTGGAGATGCTGCCTCTGAATACCCTCATCATGTAACATGCGAGCTCCAAATCCCTTCTAGTTTCCAATTTGTTGTATCCAACCATGCCCAAAACGAACAGAGTTGGATACATCAACGGATAGAAAGGGTAAACCCCATATAACCTACGGTACAGGTACCTCGTAAACTTATTTTGTATGCGCTCCAACATGAGAGTGTATTTAGTTTCATGTGGAGCCCACACGGCGGCGTTGTATTCGAGCTAGCTTCGAATAAGAGCGTCGTACAGAGCCGATATTGCTCTTATATTTGTAAAGCGTTCAGCTCGACGTAACACAAAGCCTAAACTCCTGTAAGCCATTTTACATACGTTTATTATGTGATCTCTGAACGTTAAATCGGTATTCATACTAACTCCAAGATCCCTAACCGCACTACACGTTTCAAAACCTCACCATCGACCTCATAGTCAAAGTGGAGTGGAACTCTTGACCTGCTAAACGATATGACAGAGCATTTCGTGACATTAAACTGCAGTTTATTTTTATGACTCCACTCGACCACTCTGTCCACGTCCTCCTGCAAACGCTGACAGTCTCCCCTGTCTATAACCGCCAAGAGTAACTTAAGGTCGTCCGCGAACAACAAACATCGGGCTTCCCGGACTACATCTGGAAGGTCGTTTATCATAATGATAAATTCTAATGGACCGAGATTTGATCCTTGGCTTACCCCTGTCCTTGTGAAATAAGGTTCAGATTTGCACCCAGCGTATTCCACGTACTGCTTTCTGTCCCTCATGTAACTCGCAAAGAAATTTAATAATTGGTTGGTGCATCCGACAGCCGCCAACTTCGATAGTAATATATCGTTGTCGACCAAGTCGAATGCTTTTTTAAAGTCGAAGTAGGCTGTGTCGACTTGCACCCCCGCGTCCACCTGAGGGATGACGTAAGACATCGCATGGAGCAGGTTGCTGGTAGTGCTACGCGCCGGTCTGAAACCGTGCTGGGCGTCCGAGAATCGCACCGACACCTCCTTTTGGATACTACACTGCACTGCTGACTCAAATACTTTGGCCGGGGTCGAAAGGATCGCCACCGGCCTGAAACCGCTCACTTCCGCACCGGAGTCTTTTTTTGGTATCGGAATAACCCGTGTTATTTTCCAACATTGTGGAAAATATGCCGTATCTAAACATAAGTTGAAAACGTGTAGGGGTCGCTTTGCTAAAACTAAGCGGCAATCCTTGACAACATAGGAAGGAATGCCGTCTGGGCCTGCCGAGCGCTTCGGCTTGAGCCGCACGAGCGCCGCCTGCACCTCGCTCAGTGTGAGGCGCGGGAGATGAACGCGCGCGGCGCTCGCACCGCACGCCGCCTCCGCCACCTCGACGTCTAGTTTTGCACCCTCTATTCCATACACAGAGCGAAAAAATATTGCAAACTCTTTTGCGCATTCCGAGTCGGTTAAAACTATTCCTTCCTTCATATTTTTTTTTGCGATTTACTGTACCTTTTTTCGATCTTATATAATCTTTAAAGTTCTTTGAACCGTCTCAATATAATGATCGTGAGCAGTATTAATCATGTATTTAACTTTCGACCTACACTCAGAGAAAGTCCTATAGTTCCCCGCCGTTCCACTAGATTTGTACCTTTTATGAAGTTTCGCTTTTAAGCGTATGGCACGGATGAGATCTAGGGTGTACCACTCCGGATAACTATTCCATCGCTCTGTGCTTCGGAGGGCACGTTAAGCTGTCGGTCCCGGCTGTTATTGATTAATAGCAGTCGTTAAGCCATGTCAGAGGCCCTCGGGCGGCTTGACAAACTCTGACACCAGAGGCCAGCACTACCTCATACGACAAGCAAGTATCCCGGAAAATTTACAATTGTAAATTTCCACGGAAAAACTGGAAAATGATGATTACTCGCTGTAAGGAACTGTTGCCATGGAAACGAAATAAGTCTGACAATAAATATCAAGGGCGTTGAGGCTATTGCATTGGTTTTTAATATCCTAGAAGGACATAGGATGCTTTTTTTTCGCGAAAAACTGTAGTACGCGCGTACAAAGTCTCGGGCGGGAAAGCCAGTTATTAATCATTATTAATTTAAGGTCGCTCAGCGAGCTATGAAGAGAGATATGTTTGTAGTTTCTCTGAAGGACAAGATTCGAAATGAAGATATCCGACGGAGTACCAAGGTAACCCACATAGCTCACAGGACAAGCAAGCTAAAGTGGCGGTGGGCTGATCACATTTCCGAAGAACCGATAACCGTTGGGATAGACGAGTACTCGAGTGGAGACCACGTAAAAACTACAGGCCCGATTGCGACGCGGTTTTCACTTTTGGATAGCTTGACTTAAAAACTGGTGTACTTGGTATCTATAATCCGATGATTATGAGGGCTGTTTGATAAGTCCTTTTAAATATAATTATAAAACCCTTTTCTGGTAAATGGCATTAACACTGGCAGGCACAATCTTTCAAATGAAGACTGTCTAAAATTCAGCAAAAAAAAAACAAGTTTTTGTCAGTTTAACCATTGTTTAACTGTGATGACTCGTAAATTTTCAACAACTATGGAAAAATCTGAATTTCATGCCGTTATAAAACATTTTTTTATGACGGGTTGCAGTGCTACCACAATAAAAACTGAACTTGATTCTGTTCATGGCACTAACGCACCAACGTTGCAGACTGTTTATAACTGGATAAATGATTTTAAACGTGGTCGGTCAAGCACATCTGATGCTCCACGCTCTGGTCGCCCAATCGAAGTCACTACTGAGGATGTTGTTGAAGAAGTCCATAATATTGTATTCGACGACCGCCGAGTGAAGGGAGTGAAATAGCTGAGAACACAGGCATCTCCACTGAGCGAGTACATAAAATCCTGCATGAAGATTTGGGTATGACAAAGCTGTCTGCACGATGGGTGCCACGTATGTTGACAATCAAGACAATGCCCCAGTGCACACGTCAGCTATTGCAATGACCAAAATCCACGAGTTGGACTTCGAGCTGGTTCCGCATGCTCCGTATTCGCCGAACCTAGCTCCGTGCGATTATTACCAATTCCCAAATCTAAAAAGATGGCTTGGAGGGCAAACATTTTTGACAAATGAGGACTGCATCGCAGGTGTAAATTTTGAAGACCTCGACAAAGCGAATTTTTGGAGGGGATAAAAAAATTGGAAACTCGCTGAAACAAGTGTTTGGCCCTCAAAGGAGACTATGTTGAGAAATAAATGTAAATTGTTTAAAAATATATATATATTTTTACTTTTTATAACGACTTATCAAACAG
This sequence comes from Alsophila aescularia, assembly GCA_946251855.1. Lineage (NCBI taxonomy): Eukaryota > Metazoa > Arthropoda > Insecta > Lepidoptera > Geometridae > Alsophila > Alsophila aescularia. The sequence goes on along the minus strand of OX276377.1, from coordinate 11,496,549 downwards.
CCCTCGTAGATGCCGAGCAATCGATAAAAAACTATTTAACGGCTGAATGAATTTTGAAGAAATGTGGTATATTGTACGTATGGGCTACATTTAAATGAAATGACCACGCGGTTCAAACCGCGTGGTCATTTCATACAGCACATCAGCAGCATTCGCACAGCTAGTATATTCTAAGAACCGTACTAGGGATTCTTTTGGTGAACATAATAAATAAGCAATGGTTAATTTATATCAATTCACATCACTACATACAAAATGACTGAAGTACTTATAGGTTTGTTATACTGTTTTTCGGTTTGAAGGGCAATGTTTCCAGCGAAATGACTGGGGACTTAACAAACAATGTCTCAGGGTGACGATCGCAGTGCAGTGCCGCGCAAGACTTTGCAACCAAAGTTTTGGGTCGCAGTGCATCTGTTATGGACAGGCGTAACGCTTACCATCAGGCGAGCGACTTGCCATAATAAAAAATAAATAAAAAAAAAGGTGACAATTGAAAGAGAATGTATCGATATAAACATTGGTACCGTACAACTATCAGTAACTCAGACTGTATAACCGGGAAGCGCTGTGATCGTACACCAGCACTGCAATAAGAAGTACAATGAAAACTTATAACAAGACAAAATAACCAGTCGAGATGAAGTGAATGGAATAGCCGGCCGCGGACAAGCAAAAATCATTAACAAGTCATTATCATTAACAAGTGCTGTACCAAATACCATGGTACAAAAATCGACTTCAAATGGCTTATAACTAAAAAATGCTGTTAAATTAAAAAAAAAACACTGATCCTATTCTGATGAAGTTTATATGGAACTACACTAAAAGTATACCCTTTGAATAAAACAACAAAACAACCATCCAAACCGGTTTAGAAATCTTAGAGATTTGAGGCAACATGCAACAAAATCAAATGTATTTACTAAAGTTAACTATTTATTCTCGAAAAACTACTGACTTAATTTTAAAACAACTTTTGTGGGACCACCTGTAGAGTATACATACAATTCAAACGAAAAAATATTTTTTTAAATCGGTCCGCAATTGACGGAGAAATCGGTGAACATACATTTCAAAAAAAGATACAATCGGACATTATAACCGTCTCCTTTTGTGAAGTCGACTAAAAACAATTAACACAAGATTAATGCTTGCAATGCAATAAATTTAGATTGCTTCATCCAATAGGGATGTGGTCGTCTAGTAGTGTAATATAATAATACATGTGCAACAGTAACGGCGACAATATTGCAACCCGTAGGGTTGCCACGTGCGCAGGAAATGGCGCACATGTTTTTTTTTGTTTACCATTATTTCAATTAAGGCCGATTTGTAGCTTATGTTATTAATAAATAATTATCGAAATTAACGCAAAAGTGATACCTATAGTCTAGCAAAGGTACGAATGGCCGTCGCCGCATCGAACACGAAAGTAAGGAGTAACTTACTTACAGGAAACTAGCTTTGCCCGCGTGGTCATTTCATTAAAAGTAGCCACTCGTGTTATTCACAGTACATATTCTGTAGCTTATTTTAAGTAACCTAGACCATTTTTTTTCAATTAAAATTAGCAATAAGTACTTTTTCGTACTTATCGCTTATACGAGTAAGTACACATAGATTGACAAGCTCCCCATAGATTATGATACGACAACTTCACACCAATCGTATCAGTGTGTGTATGTGTACACATCGCGCGGCATTGTTTGATGTCAAGCAAGACACTGTACAGTGTACACTGTCGCATAACAGCTATTATTTATTCTGTGGCAGTGGTTTGATTTGTTTATTACTATCTACATTTTTTGTTAGGTTACATATACAGAGTGTCCGGTAAGTAATGGATAACCCCGCAGGTACTTGTGGGGGACCCACATTTAATAAGAGTTCTGGGTAACACTGCAACTGTTAAGAGCAGGCGTGAATCTTACTATCAGCTCCACTCGTCAGTAAAAGGAATAAAAAAAAACATAAAACACAAAAGTACCCACTACGTGAAAATATAAATAAGTAAAGGTTAAACATACTTAGAAACGAATATTACATCTAATATTCGTTTCTTTACTTATTTATATTTTCACATAGTGGGTACTTTTTGTGTTTTATGTCAAACGGCCGCGGAATCCCGCAAGGTATATCCGAGTCATAGATGTATGACTCGGATATACCTTGCGGGATTCCGCGGCCGTTTGACTTCGCAGTCAGGGTCATTAGCCACTCAGGTCGGCCAACCCAGTCGCCTTTTAAAAATGGCAACCCTATCTGTATGAATTAGGTTATGAGTAGACTAACAGCAAGTGGTGTGTGTGGCGCGGACATTATGATGAAATATGTCTAACAATTTTATTATTTTAACAAGGATCTATGTACAAAGCAGGTATGAGATCAATATTTATAGAAAAAAATGTATTTGCTATCTTGCAAAAATATAAAAATAACTAGTTGTTTCCAATTAACGGGAATTCGTTCTTAAATCAATTTTATTATCCTCGATGTTTTGAAAAGGTAATTTGCTACCTTTGAGTAGATATACTATAAGTTTGCTACATTTTCAATTAAGCTAGAAGTACTAAAATGGATTCTGTGGCCGCAGAAAGTGGTGCAGAACTAAAGACCAAGCGAAAGATAACCAAGGAAGCCTAACATTCTAACGCATACGAGCTTGGGTTGGGTGGACGTTAGCGAAAGCAAGATATAGCGTATTAGGGCCGTGCACCCGGTGCACCGTCACTGAAGATATAATGCACCGTCTACACTGTCTGTCAGTTCGGTACATCAAAATATACATCGGTACATACAGTGAATGGCGCAAACAGTGTGGACGGGCGCTAATCTCATTCAGTGGCGACGAACACATATAATAGTAGCTTGTACAACAGGTGCATAAAGCAGGCCATTTTATCACAGACATTTAACCACCCGAGCCGAAGGCGAGGGTAGTATATTTGGAAGTAGAAGATCAAATGCCTTGTTTTATAAACTATTTTTACACTCTGCCTTTCACTTCGATTGCGAGTAAATTAAACAGTGGTAGTTAAAAAAAGTAGCAGGAAAGTAGCTCTCGTCTTTTAGCAGTATTTAATTAAGATATAAGATATTATATATCTGAATTAAATACTGCTAAGAAAAGACGAGAGCTTCCTTCCCGCTACTTTTTTTTTAAACCCCTATCTCAAAAGAGGTGTTATAAGTTTAGGGTGTGTATGTATTTTCTCTTAGTGTCCGTTTGTGGTATCGTAGCACCCAAACGAACGGACAGATTTTGATGCGGATGTATATATTTTTTATTTGTGCTTGTAAATCTTCCTACATTAAACATTAGGCTTGGGTCGGAGATCATAGAGAATTAGAGAATTAAAACACTTTTACGGACTAGCTACAATATAAAATGCAGTTTTATGTCGCCTACACTACACTCAGCATAAACAACAACATTACGAGCATGACAAGTGAAAATATATCTAACGAAGTTTTATTTCTTGCGACGATGGATGGAGTGGTCTAATTAGAAATTATATATATAAATATATAAATTATATAGGTCTTAGATTTATATGAACAAAACCCTGTTTTTGGGGTCAAAACCACAATGATTTTATATTTTCGTTAATTACAATAACAGCCACACTTGCATAAAGTCTTCACCTTATCCATAGTCGGCGAGCTAGCTGCTCCCTTGGCGCAAGGCGCTTCGCTAATCGCTATGGTTCATCGAGCATCGCTACATTCGCTAACCTTCGCATCCCTTCATAACAGTGCAAGCGAGCGAAGGCGAATGTGCTGCGGTCATCATTGGCCAAACCAACTAGTTAGCCTTCGATCGCTTGGGGTGTATCCGTATGTACGCGGCTTTAGAATATAGTTGAGACATTTTTCATGAGAAAAACATTGCGAGCGGCGCGAAAAGTTTGTTTGAATAAATATGATAGAATATCTCGGCGCCATCGATTATTTTTATCGCAGATATTTTGTTTGTACAATACTAATGTTATCACATTTTCAGAATTGGGCAACCCACGTTACGCACGTAAGCAGAGCGATATCTGCACGTCTGTTTTCATTACAACTATCGACACCTAGATTTCCCCCGCTACTCGTTTTTTCTGATGTTTTTTTTTTCGCTTTTCATGCTATTTTTTTTATTCCCCCTTCCCTTATCTCCCATTATAGCCAAGAAGAATTTCGATCACATCAGCTTTCAAACATAAAAAACCGCATCAAAATCGGTTCTTTCGTTTGGGAGCTACGATCCCGACCCATCCATTATAGGTAAGAACCATCTCGATCACATTAGCTTTCAAACAGAGAAAAACCCATAAAAATCGGTCCATTCGTTTGGGAGCTACGATGCCTCAAACAGACACTATGATACATACATACATACACACCTACACCTTAAACTTATGACACCCCTCTCTTTTGAATTCAGGAGTTAAAACTAAAATTGATCGACATAAACGAGTCAAGCGACTTCAAAAAGGAGGAAGATCTCGGTTTGTCTGTATTTTTGTTTGTTTGTAAGTTCTGCACCGATGTGGGGGTTATTTTTATTTGAAATTGTAGAGGCCTCCAGGGTGGTTAAATTTTATCAATATTGGTACAGTAATAAGTCGAAATTAAAGGTACCTATCGTGATTGCCAAGTCACAAGTAATAAATAGGAAAGACTTGGCTCTTCCCGAGACTTCAAAACTTTTCACTGCACAATAGTTTTGAAACTTGGCGTTCTTAAATGAATGTGTTTGATCAAATTTAACTTCATTATTTACTAGCTGTGCCCGCGGCTTTGCCCGCATGGTAAAAAAACATGTTTTATTTTGCTAATTATTTTTCAAAAATAAAAGTAGCCTTTGTTACTCCTTAAAACATCAGCTATCTGCCAGTGAAAGTCCCGTCAAATCGCTCCAGCAGTTAGCCGCAACAAAAAAAACAGATGCACTTTATAAAAAAAAAAAAACCTTTTTTGTTAAAAGAACCGTACATACTTTCATATGCATTTAGTAAAAAGCTGTTATTTAGAAATTACAAACGTCTGTTTGTACTTCATTTTTTTTATTTGTAGGACAGATATGCACCCCTTTGTACCCTTCCTTTGATAAGTTAATTTATGTCAAAACTAAAACCCGAGGGGTGAGAGCCGGTCGTTGACCCGACAGCTGCTAGGAAATGTATAAACCAAACAACAAAATATCGAAAGCTATCGGACTGTGAAGATCCTGATCAAGACAAATACAAATAACGAATCGTAGATGGGTACAGTCAGTGATAAAGTCACTGAACATGTCCAAGTGTTTATTTTATTTAGACAAAATATGTTTAACTAGCTGTACCCGCGGCTTCGCACGCGTGGTCATTTCTCTAGGTTAAAAGTACTTTATTTACTATTCCAAGACCTAAAATACCAATTTACCAACATTTGAGCAAAATTACTTAAGCTGTCAAAATGTTTTTATCGATTGCTCGGCTTCTACTCATCCGATTGAGATACCAAGTACGCCAGTTTTTAGGTCAAACCCTAAGCTATCCAACAGTAAAACGCACCGCAATCTGTTCAGTAGTTTTTACGTGATCTTTTTTGTACAGACTTTTTCGTTTTTATTGCTTTATTATAAGTATAGATATCATTTTGATGTGTAATTTTAATGAAAGCTTGGATATCTTGAGCGATTTTTGTCGCCGAGTGTACCTATACCAACTTGTGTTCTGTGTGCCTTGTTACAGTAAGTAATTCGTATCCAGGGAAAAACTTATTTTTGTTTCCATGAATGCGAATCTATAGTTATAATAAAAGCAGTAAGTACCAACAAATCTGTACAATGAAGATAAATTTAAAAAAAAACGGTCTAGGGTGCTTGAAATAGGCTAAAGTACAAGAATTTACTTTTAAAAAATTGTGTTTGACTGTTTGTCTGTATGTTTGCTCGCGCATCACTTAAAAACTTCTAGACTGATTGCGATGCCGTTTTCACTATTGCCTTAGGGTTCGACTAAAAAACTTGGGGTAGTTACTTGGAATCTTAATTCGACGATTAGATGCCGAGTAATCGATTAGGAACTATTTGACGGCTGATCGAATTTTGAAGAAATGTAGTATATTGTACCTAGGTACTTTTGGTCCAGGAATAACACGCCTACTTTTATGTAAAAAGACCACGCGGACAAAGCCGCGGGCACAGCTATTTTAAAATAACATCACACAAACCAAACCAAGTTAAGAAATATCCATAGGTAGGTAGGTACAGCACATTCGTGCCTACTAATGGGTATTGATTGATTGAATATGGTTTGTTACTTTGTTAGTAAGTTACGCACTTGATTGCCACATACGTAGGCAGGTATGCCCATAAAAATAAATTGATATTCGGGTTGTGCGTGCGCAAATATTACTCGGAAATAGAAACCTGGTATGTTAATTTTTCCATGACAATGGACCTACACTTAAATATTTGAAAGGGGGTCTCCGTTGGCGAAGAATAACAATTTCCTATCCACAGATAATAGGAAATGTGCTCCTATCCGTTAGTATGTTTGTTTGTCGTATGATTTAGTGCTGGCCTTTGGTGTCAGAGTTTGTCAGGCCACCGAGGGCCTCTGACATGGCTTATCTACTGCCGGGACAGACAACTTAACATGCCCTCCTAAGCACGGAGCGATGGAAAACTCACTTCACATAACTTAGAAAAGTCATTGGTGCAGAGCATAGGGTCGAAACCGATATCGTTGGATTCTAAGTTGCACTATTGAACCGTTAGGCTATCTTCGCTTAATATCCGTTATATTACTTCTAGTGAGATTTCATACGATTATCTTCTGTTTAGGAAACGTTACCTTTACTTTAGTTCATCATAACAATATCACCGAGTTGAAATAGGTTAAACTTGTACCTATTCAAGAACAATATTATGTCGTACCTACTTTTTAAGTGAATAAAAGTATATTTGCGCCAGGCCAATTTGGGATGAATAGTCAAAATAATGTACCTACCGACTCGTAATCATTTAATTATTGGATGCGTGATGCGTCATGCATGCCTCAGCGTCATGCGTATGATAATTTGGCCAAAATTTACTTGTACTACATAAGGTTCATAATAAAAGTTTACGCAACATTATGCAATGAGTTTGGTCAATCACTAAAATAACTTTTAGATGCTTATAGAGAGAGGAAACGTTCGAATTCGTTAGATATTTTTAAATTGGCAAGTTCAATATCATCGTCGCGAATAGCTATTACACGGTCGAGCGAATTCCGGGCCGGTTTGCAATACAAGATAACGCGGGGCGCCTCCTAAACGAGGCCTCACCGTGCGCCCGCGCCGCCCGCCCGTTCGACTTCGATCTAGCGAGAATCACAAACAAACAACATCGCAATATAACTACAGTAAGGATGGTGTTCCAGGAAGAACATTCGCCCTAGATACCGCTGGAATGACGCAAGACCTGAGCGAACGGCAAGCCACCGACGGCGACAGGAGAATGGGCGGTGAAAAAGACAGTGTAGAAACTAATGTGATCTATCTTGCCGAAGGCCAAGATTTACTTGGGTCGTTGCGCCAGTGGAGTAGAAAACAGTGTAGTAGGGATCCGTTCGCACTCATCACACTACAACCCGTACGACTTAACTAGACACCTCGCTGGAATGCAATCCCCTCTTACACATGAATATAGCGTCATCAGCTCGAGGTGTCTAGGCAGTACGAGCATGCGCGCGTGTTAGATTACTACTTATTGTAAATATAGAAATGTATAAAAATAATACTGGGTACATGTAAATGTAATGTATCCAGCTTTCAGAACAAATTTATTTATTCTTAATTATATAATTATAGCATAATAATACAGATGTTTCATAGTGATGGATGACATACACCGAAGTTTACACGTGGTACTTTACTTTTCTTAAAGTAGCCAATACTTCGTTTTAGAACGAATTCGTACCAAGTATTATTTTTATACATTTCTATATTTACAATAAGTAGTAATCTAACACGCGCGCATAAACCAGTTTTGGTACTGAGGTTTGGCTGCCGCGTGCAGTAAGCCTCTAGTTAAGTCGCACGGGTTGTACCTTCACTGCAAAACTCGGGTAGTTTAAAAAACCCGGGTTTTCCGAGTTTTTTAAAAAAAATGGTGAAATTTAATTAAAATATGTTTCACTTTCGTGTTTTTATTTTTTATTTTTTAGCTAGAGATCAATCAAATAACATTTGGTACTAGTAATAATAAAAAACTGACTGTCCGTCTCCAAAATCGGAGCACGAATTCTATCGAATTGCAAAAAGGGTGAGACAGGGAGACGTTATTTCTCCGAACTGTTCACCTCTGCTCTGGAAGATGTATTCAAGCTTCTGAACTGGAACAGATATGGTGTTAACTTCAATGGCGAATGCTTCACTCACCTTCGATTTGCTTATGTTATAGTCATCATGGCAGAAACCCTGGAAGACCTAAGCACAATGCTCAGTTACCTCAATATTGTTCCCCAACAGGTTCCCCACGTCTATAAGCTGTTTTCGAAAGTAGTTACAAACCGTCTCGCTCCTAGGTTTGACGACTTTCAGCCTCCCGAACAAGCTGGATTCCGGAAAAGCTTTAGCACCGTAGACCACATCCATACGTTCCGGCAGATTATACAGAAGACCGAGGAGTATAATCGGCCACTATGTCTAGCGTTTGTGGGCTACGAGAAAGCCTTTGATTCAGTCGAGGATATGGAGTTAACATCAATGGCAAATGCATCACTCACTTTCGATTTGCTGATGATATTTTTTTGCACAATGCTCAGTGACCTAAATATTGTTTCCCAACAGGTGGGTCTTAAAATGAACATGGGTAAGACGAACATCATGTCAAATGCCCATGTCGCACCCATGCCGGTTTATGTTCGGAGAAATATTATCGAAGCTGTTGATCGCTATGTCTACTTAGGTCAGACGATCCAACTCGGATGGGCAGCGTTCGGGAAATTACGCCATATCTTCTCGTCGCAGATACCGCAGAGCCTCAAGACAAATGTTTATAATCAGTGCGTGTTGCCAGTGATTACATACGGTACTGAGACGTGGTCACTAACTATTGTTTGTTATTTGTTTTCATAATTAGTCTTAGACATAAACTCAAAGTCGCGCAGAGTGCAATGAATGAATGAGTGAAGAGAGCTATGCTTGGAGTTTCACTACGTGACAGAATCCAAAATGAGGAAATCCGTAGAAGTACCAAAGTTACCGAAATAGCTCTCAGAGTTTGCAAGTTGAAGTGGCAATGGGCAGGCCATATAGTTCGCAGAACCGACAACCGGTGAAAATAATAACCAAAATTGTATTCACTTCATCTATAATTATTAGCACAAATAAATTAAGCAAACCAAGGTTATGCAAATATTATATAAGTACGTAGAACATGAACTTCCCTACCTCGAAATTGCAACACGTTCGCTATCCGCACAGAACTTCTGTGGTCATCGGTTATTGCCCTTCCCATATTTGGCTTTCGTCCAAAATAAGAAAATTTGCTTCGCCCTTACTGTTCGTTATCAAGTATAGTGTGACGCAAGCGTCGATTTGTTATCTGAAGGATTAAACGCAATAGTGGACCGCACGCCCGGCGCCGAGTTCAATAACACAAGTACACACAAACACAAGTACACACAAACATGGCAAAAAATACTAAAATACCCATGGGTGCCCCCCACAGGACAGCAGGAGCAACGGCCGCGGAAGTCTTAGCTAACATCCGGCAAGTCGACGATACGAGTTGTTTACTCGGAGGTGTCTGTCCTTCACTCTGTGACAGATACTTGGCTGTCTGGCCGGCTTTCGTCGGAAATATATGGACACATGACTGTCTGAGATGTCACATGTTGAGCGGCACACTTGGAACGTTTACGGTTGAGAAGGTAAACGAAACGTCTGCTCATGAATAAGTCGATTAGTTATTTATTAGTTGTACATACAGGCTGAATCTATATCTATCTAATAGATAAAGCAGTGAGTAACAAAACGACAAAGAAGTACACAAATTACACTACAAAAATTACGACTAGGTAACATACGTGTGCCCGTAAGTATGTAGAAGGGATCTTATACTCAGCACAAATGCTTAATGCATTACACTAGACGATGGTTTTTAGATAAATCCCGGAATATTTTGTGTGTGTGTGTGTGTTTGTGTTTATAGAAGACTGTGTGTGCAAAAGCTCATGGGTCATTTTAGTTCTTTGACGCGTATAGTCAGCTCATCGTAGTCAATAGAATAGAAGAGAAACCCAACTTTTTACACAAATAAAAAACATTTCGCACGTATTCGTGTTTGGGATGCGCCTGTTCCCATTTCTTTTAGAAACGGCTATGCCGATTCCGATACGGTTTTCTACGAAAAATATGCATGTTCAACTCACTTCCAGTGATATTGTCCGGTGCGGCGTGCGCATGCGCCGCGAGCAGCAGCAGCGCGCACGCCAGCACCGCGGCCCGGGCGGGCGAGGCGCACGCGCGCCACATCACGCCGCGCCGTGCCCGCCGCCGCCTGACCACATGACCCGAGCTGCAACAAAACAACGAGCACAGTTAGTTTCAGCAAGCCCAACTCGAATGGGGCTAGCGACACAGAATAATTGATAGTAGGTACTACGTACAAGCGTAGTGGACTTTTTGGACCATCCTATCTCTGACTGTGTGACCTATGTCACAACCCAACTTCCCAAGTAGTCCCAACAGCAGACATTTAATAGGCCATAAAAGCATAAAACAAATTTAAAAAAACGACTACACATAGTGTAAAAAATAAATATATAGAAAATTAAATGTTGATGTCTGGTTTGGTTTTATACTATTTGAAGTAAGTAGGTATATATATATAATTCTTTCTTTTTACACGACTGCCCAAAAAAGGAGTGTTATGTTTTAAGAATTCATGTATGTTTGTATGTATGTGAGTTTCTTTATTATGTATATTTCTTTATTTCATAACTTTTAAACGCCTGAACAGATGTAGATAGATGTATGGGGTATCGTTAGAATCGTTACATACATGTAATTTTTAGAAACTCACTCCAACATATTTTAATCCTGAGGTATTTTCGACTACCACTGGTGAATTTCATTAAAAACAGTTTAAATAAGCATGCGTGTTTAGGTTTCCGTAAACATCCAATTTTAGCATAAAATTATCGTAACTACTCAGGGAAATACCCTATTTATGGTAAAACCGTGATGTCGAAATATTTCACAGAAGTTCCTCTCAATGATAGACGACGGCGGATACTAACATCCTGACGGAGATTAAAGAGTTTCTTTTGGAGAGCATCATTTCCTTAGACTTCAACGAACTCTTCTAAATAATCTAAACTAATATTATAAAGAGGAAAGATTTGATTGTTTGTATGTTTGTTTGCTTGTAGTGGATAAACCCAAAAAATAATGAACGGATGTAAAAAATAAAAACACATATAGAAAGCTACGTTATCAGCGAGTAAAACGGACAGGATTTAATTTTTTATAAGTTTGAGGTCCCTATGAAAATTGCAATAATGTAACACGAGGTATCAAAAATACAGAACGCAATGATATGTTGGCATGGAAACGAAATAATTACAAGTTTATCAAGTAAGTAAGTAATAATGCAGTTGTATAGTATAGGGTCAATAAACACCACGATCGCTGCTGCCAAAGATTTTGAATTACGCTTACTGGCGTATTTTTTTTTAGAAGTTACGACGGGTGTGTTAATGCTAAAAGTAAGAAAAATGCTGCGGTGTGAGAGCTACCCGTGCTAAGCCGGGGCGAGTCCCTAGTCCATACCAATATATAAAAGTGAAACGTTGTCTGTTTGTTTGTTTGTTTGTTTGGGGAGCTTTCACGCGATATCCGCTGGACGGATTTCGATGAAATGTGAAATGTAGATAGCTTCTACCCTAGAATAAAACATAGGATTCTTTTTATCCCGGAAAATTCCACGAATTCCGTGGAAGTTTCCACGGGAAAACTAGAACATGTTGAATACTCGCTGTAAGGAACGGTTGCCATGGAAACGAAATAACAAGTCCGTCAAAAATCATTAAGAGCATTGGTAGAAGTCTAAGTCTACTTTTGCATTGATTTTTAATATCCTAGAATAACGTAAGTAGGATGCTTTTTTCGCGATAAACTGTAGTCGGCGCAGACGAAGTCGCGGGCGGGTAAGCTAGTAATATATAATTGTTTGTTTAAAAACGACTCGTCAAGATCACCTTAGTTTAAAATCTTGCTAATCAGTTTCTTTGTTGTTTGCGTACAATCTGGTAGTGGATTTTGTTGTTTTTGACAGTAATCTAGTACTGCTGAATTATTGATGAGACTATTACTGATAACCACGACCTGACAGTATGCTGACACTTCAGCCAGGACAATCAATGAATTACTTGTCCCTGCTCAACTCAAGGGCTAAAGAAAGACGAAGTGTTGACGACAGTAAGTTCATTTCACCTCTGTCAATGCCTTTGATAAATACAATTGTATCAGAGCGGCTTGATGACCGATCCGGAAGTATTTAGCAGCTATACAAAGCGATCATTAAGGAAACCATCTGACGTCCATTGAAAAGTTTGTTTCAGGTACTAATTAGAAATTAAAAACGTTTAAAAAAAGCTTTTATGCAGTAGCCATGTTATGGTGAAACTTAGAACGGGCTATTATAATTAAATGCATACAACATATAGGTACTTTTTTTGGAGGTAATCCTGGATGTCGATTCAGCAGTGCGAGCATGGATCTTATCGATCGATAAACTTACCGAATTTCCCGAATTTCAACGTCAAATTTGACATAAATATTCAATGAAACGAGATCGGTAGTACGGAACGCACTTTATCGACAACGACATAAATTCGATAAGTAAATCATATCGAATATATCGATTTATATCGACAATAGGAAGCATGGATCTTATTTTTGACAATTGTTGTCGATGTAATTACGTTAATCTTACCGAATATATCGATTTTTTATCGGCTTTCACAAGTTACACGACAAACTTTTTTTTTTGTTGTAAAATGGATTTCTGCAATATTATTACATTGAAAGCCGAAAGGAGTAGGCGTCAGAACATCGCGGTTGTGAGGATTAATAGGCAAAGTTTAAGAGATTTTTATTTTTTTAATTTAAAATGCTGTTCTTCCAGATCTTCCAGAGCATTAATACAGTTAATAAGGAAATTGCCCTCGCCCTCTTCAAGGTGTTTAGGGCGATTTGAAAAGGATAAGGATTCGATCTAATGTACTGCCTGTGCATGTTGTAGTAAGCATATAGTAACATATACATCAATGTTAGTAGGTATCTACTTTACATAATAATATCAAAATACTTAGATACGTTTTACCTACTTCCAGAAATTATCTTTTGTAGTATTTGAGCCTAATGTTCTAATTTTATTATTATGGTACCTAGTAGGTACTCAGTCTAAACACCTACCTGGAAAATCATAGTTGTAGGTCGTAACTAACACCTGGGGCCCTAGACAAGTAGGCTTTTCTATTCTTTCAATGTAATGGAATAGAACGAAAATGTATGGGACTGACATTAACGAACGAAAACTCTAATGTCAGTACCGAACATTTTCGTTCTATTACATTAGCATTGAAGGAATAGAAAGCCTACTTGTCTAGGCCAGCAGTATACTTTTTCGCCGTGGTGGGCAGTTACCAAAGATGCATCGGCCGGGAATACAATATCGTACTAGGACAGCGGACTGTCAGCAAGCTTGTCTCAAGCAATTGTGCAAAGAAGTCCTACTTATACACCACCACCACCACCACCACCACCACCACCACCACTACCACTTTCAAAAACTTTGAGTTTCCGCCACCACCCCTTGCAGGGGGAGAGATATCCCCCCTCCCTCTCCCACCCCCTACTCGCACTGCAGATCATGCTTACCATAAAAATAAAAATGCATTCTCGGAACTGAACCAACATGTAAAAATTAAACTCCGTATTTTATAAGAGGAAGTGGTTCTAATTCAGCTTGCAAGATTTGACATACACAAACATACAAACATTGCAAGTTAAAAAAAAACTTTTAAAAATTACGAATGAGTTTTTACTATTCGTCGCCTGTCAATACTCAATATCAAGTGCGTACGTACCTACAGTATGAAACAAATACATACTCAATGCTCATTTATTCCACGCTCAGAATTATAAATCATCTGAATTTGCCATACAATGGCTAGCGTTCTCTGCAAATTGCTAGCGTTATTGTACGTCCACAACAATAGTGGATCCATTGATGAATATAAATTTCATTGATCCGAGTGCCGGTTCGTAAGCTAAAGCATGGGCGTAGGCAGGATTTAAGAGGGGGAGTGCAGTCTACTTACGACAACTTGTCTATCCACTTCCTGACGACAACTTGTCTATCCACTTCCTGCTAGTAGAGTTATCCTCGTATTTACATAATTTAGCACATTTTTCGGAAAAAAAGTGTTTGTGTTTTTATGCATGGTCTATGAGATGGTGGATTAATCCCCCACCTCCTTCCCTTGATTACGACCATAGTAAGGCCAATGAGTGGATAAGACCACAGTACGCTCTTAAGACGGCGGTAATTAGCGTGGGAGCCATCGCGGTTCCCACGACACGCCCGTAACAGGAAAATATTTTAAAAAAACACGCTTCGACTATGACTATGGCTTATGCTACGCGGATCTGGGAATCACCGATGTATATGTCGCAGGGAAATGATCAGAACAGGGATTTCGTCAAACCCCCAAGAGATTTGATAAATTCACGGTATATTTTAAAATGACTGATATAGTGAAATGATTAGAAGAAAATTATGGAACGAAAAAAAATATGTAAAATAGAATTGCGGCCACAATATCAGAATAAATTTATTCGTGCGAACCTAACTAATCTGCTTTTTGTGGGTTCAATTCTATCTAAGTAATTTTCTATCTTTATATCGTTTCACTAAATCAGTTTATGGATTTGATCAAATCACTAGATTTGTTTAGGGAAATGTAAATTTTAACATCTCAAGTGAATTGATAAAATCTCTAGGGATTTGATCAATTCACGGAAGATGTTAAAATAACCAATTGATCAAAGACAAGAAAAAAAAGTTTCTTGAAGATGTTCAGGAGCCGCGCCGCTTGTACTATTATTTATTCTGTGGCCGCGGCTAGAATCTGATATCGTCCCGTATACCATCGTCTAATACCTGATTTCGTCCGGTGGAATGTGTAATTTCAGGATAAACTGTACTAATATTGTTCAAACGGAAATCATTTTTCTTAATAGTGTTATTTTCTCTTACTCATTGTTTCCAAAATAAACATAATCACAAAGCTAGAAACCACTGCACTACAACTTTCCTTCTTTATAACATCGCTATACTTCACTTACCTTTGTTAATTTACAAAACACGGAGAGTAGAATCCGTCGAAAGGTGAATAAAACAACATTAAACACAATCAATATCCAGGCGGAAAAACGCACAGAAGGCAAGACGCCATGTCTTTCGCCACCGCAAACTGAAAAACCAGAAACAAGGTTCTCCTACACTTTCGAGTTTTGTTGCCTTTAATTTTATTATCGCTATCTTAGAGTTAAGAACAGTCTTTAGTGTAAATACTCGGATATAACAATTATTTTATGCTCACAATTAGAAGGTTTGTTTTTCGAATTAGTGTCTTGATTGATATATTCCGATATTCCGGGCCGACGGGACTTTAAATTCCCAACTGCCCCATTAACATCCCCATCAATGGGGCCGATGGGAAATTAAATTCCCACCTGCCACATTATCGACGCCAATGGGGCAGGTGGGAATTTAAATGCCCATCGGCCCCATTGATAGGGATGTTACTTTTGAAATATCTTTGACACACTGGTCTTGATCACAAACTACAAAGAAGATACGGGTCTAGATAAAATAACTTTTTTCTTTTTTTGTTCGCTGCGGCGCGCGGAAGCTGTGCCAGAAATTTCGCCAGTGTCAAGCACAAAGTAAATAGGAAATACAGGAGTGTCAAGTTTTTAGATATATCAAGCATAGAGTGAGGAATTTTCCCTTTAAGTCTATTAGACATTTCCTTCGCCATTGTTATCAAGTCGTATTAAATTAAATCATTAGACATTTCCCTTGCCGTTGTATTAAACACGTCACAGTCAACTGTCAAAGTCACGAATCAGTATTGACCATGACATTTCCTAGGTACAATCGTATTAGTACTTATTCTGTGGTACAATGGTATTGGCACAGAATACCTAATAATGTAACTGTTGATTATTTACTGGGAAGTTTTTGAAAGTATTCAGCTGTTCATGTTAAATATTTTTTTCCTCATACTTGTATTTTTTTGGAGTGTTAATGAGTAATATTGGTGGAATATTAATCATTAGGTGTTCGTTAACGCTTGTATGACTTGCACAAACCATATAAGAGAAACGGATGACACGACAAAACAGAATTAAAATAAAACAGTTTCTACACAAAATGTAGTACAACCATAAATTCCACAAGTTTAAAAAAGATAACCAAGCGCGAATCGCGCCTCGTGCATTCTAGGTTCCCTACTTCGAAGATAACCAAGCGCGAATCGCGCCTCGTGCACTCTAGGTTCCCTACTTCGAAGATAACCAAGCGCGAATCGCGCCTCGTGCACTTTAGGTTCCCTACTTCGAAGATAACCAAGCGCGAATCGCGCCTCGTGCACTCTAGGTTCCCTACTTCGAAGATAACCAAGCGCGAATCGCGCCTCGTGCACTCTAGGTTCCCTACTTCGAAGATAACCAAGCGCGAATCGCGCCTCGTGCACTCTAGGTTCCCTACTTCGAAGATAACCAAGCGCGAATCGCGCCTCGTGCACTTTAGGTTCCCTACTTCGAAGATAACCAAGCGCGAATCGCGCCTCATGCACTCTAGGTTCCCTACTTCGAAGACATGTCTAATAGCGTTTTACACAGAATCAATAATAGTACTACATAATAGTACTACGTAATATGTGTCTTTAGTCTCATTTAATAAGATTTAGTTATAGTTATCCCTTTGATCTACAATAAATGACCGAGCGAGCGAAGCGAACTCAAGTCTCTGCTTCAGGTTCAATCAATTTGCTTTCGTGTGTCAGTTTGTTGGTACTCCTCATCTACAGGTCGTATTTTACAATCGATCGACGAAACTTTAGTATAGTACAGATTTTAATCGTCGCCTTATAATGAGATCGGATTTCGATGGTTCCGAAGATCCTTATCAGAAATTTGGTGAGTTTCTGATCAGGATCTTCGGCGTGATGAGCAGAATAGCTCCCTCAAAATGCAGTACATTGCTCACTTTTAGGTTTTTATCAGTGGAATCAGTCATTTACTAGGTACTAGGTAGGGATTGATGGACCTTGGTTATTAATGTTAGTTTTACAATAATAATATTTAATAAATAAGATTAACTCAAAAAAATATATTGCGATTTTCGTATTTCGCCCAAGGTAACAAAAAGTTGCACAAAAATTACGATTACCTTCTCACTGGGAACAGAATAACATTGTGCCGTGGAAACGAAATAATAACTAGTCAGTCAAAAACGTAGATGCGAGTAAGTAGGTATTATCTTTCTACGGTCAAAAATGAGTAATAGTGCAGTTGTCTATGGTCAAAAAACACCATGATCGTTGCTACCAAAGATTATGAGAGCTTACTGGCGTATTTCTTTTAGAAGTTGCGACGGGTATAAAACTGCTAAAAGTAAAAATGCCGCGGTGTGAGCTCTACCCGTGCGAAGCCAGGGCGAGTCACTTCACTAGTAGGTAATTCATATAATTACTATGGACCAACAATAGCGGACCGACAAACGGTTTCCCTTGTCAAAATATTGGCACAGTAAATGACGGAGAATAACGTGGCTCACAGAGCGAGGAGTAGATAGAACACATCTGACACAAATAAGGATGTTTGCACACAGTGTAGGTACATTGCGTGTAGTCTAAAAAACAAGTTTTTTCCCCAAATAGCACAATTTTCAGCAATTAAACAAATTGTCACAGTAGGTAGTTATGTATGTGGCATATACATAATTATTTGATTTGCAACAAAGCGTTTCTGTAATGAAACTCGATAATGCATTACGATATGTAAAATTATGCCGTTGGTGGCGGCGCCGGCGCGACCGAGGGTGGCGCCGCGAGTGGCTTTCAGCTTTACTTACATAGGTACAGGGCGACCTTTCTACTGAGGTGACACAATGCTGAGGAAGTACTAAAATTCCTCTGATTAGATAAACCTCATACTTTTCCCACTACCATGAAAAACTAAGGCGGAGGCCTAGGCAACCTGTCTCACAATCCGAGCTGTAGCTGCTAAAGATATTAAGGACTCATTTCTTCCTCATGACAGATAAAAAAAACCTGAGCAAGAGAAGGCCTGTACCGCATGCGTACGTGCCACAATTTCGCCAGATATTCAGTCGCCAAGCAATTATATAGTGTGAAATTTCCGTGGTCCGGTTTGAAGGGCGTCAGCCCGAAGTTCAAAAGAGGACTTTAACCGGCTGATGAAGTGTGAGAATTATGTGATATGTTAAACCCATTACGAGACAGAAATACAAACGTTTACATAAGCTAGGTACTGGTTAAGGTTCTATAGCAACTAAACTAATGTGCCTAGAAATTACATTTTGGATACACACAAAACATTACTACGTTATTGTATACGCTGGCTACGTCACCGTGACGACATCTGGCGCCTGTCCGACGGTATGCAGTCGCGCGCACAATTTGGACCTACTACGAAGTAACCGAAGCGATGTTGCGAGAGCCTAATATAGCCTAATTCGTAGGTACTGTAGTACCTACGAATACTAACTTTAGACCTTTGTATTATTGTGCCTATGCCTAGATTCTAGTTGGCGATAAGGATGATATAGGAAGTCGACTAATCTGTCATGTCTGAAAATGATGCCTGATTGCCTTTTGTTAGGTAAAGCTTGACACACAGAATACACCACGTATTGTGGCGTAGAGAGAGTATCATATTGTGACATTTGTGGCAGACACAGCACAGACGCAAGTTTTCATACAAAACAAAAACGAGTGTCTGTGCCAAAGATCTAGAATATAGTACCATAGATGGATTGTAATTTAGCAGGATCATACGAGCTATTGTTATCCTTTGTAACAACAACAAATTGCCATAAGCCAGAAAGAGACAAAGACAATCGCCTTAGTGGGTCGAAATAATCTAAATGTATTGTTCAATAGTGCCGTGCATTGTTTATTGATAACCATGTATCGATGAAAAATAATATCGATCACGTAATAACATATGCGATCGATATTATTTTTGTTTTATGTAAGTATCAAAAATATCTATACACAAAACAGCATATTTTTAATTGTATAACTATAGCTTCTAATATTTTAGGTATATTATTAGGTATATAGCCACATCTTGTCCAATCCGGGTAAAGTTTTGAGATATGAAGTATTCCAGTATTTAGTTTGAGCTATAGGTTTTCAAGAAGTGAAAACTGCATCAAAATCGGTTCAGTAGTTTTTTCGTGATACTTGTAGATATAAACATACAGACAAATGATTTATTCATGTTTGAGCAACCGTATTTCTGGCGCTGTAAGTATCTAGTTTTCATTGTAAGTTTTCAAAATAAATATAAATAATTTAGAATAAGCCAAATTAATTTCTTACAATTATACTATACCCTACATAATATACATACATACATACCATCACGCCCGTTTCTCAAAGCGGCAGAGAGGACCACGTATTTTCACTTGCTACGATCTTAACATGCTTAGTTTATAAATTTTATTCAGTGCCGAATAGAAGGAATGTTCAAATATATTGACCCTTGAATAAAACAAGTTTATTGTAAAAATTTCGGACGCACTCGTCTTTTGATACTGAAGCCATTTTACACTCGTGATGTATTCAATTTACGAATAAAAGTCTACTATTGCCTTAGTAATGAAATGTAAATGACTAACACACAATTATCCTGTCAGTGAGTAATTAACTTTGAAAACACATCTGTATTACCGCATATTTCAAAAACTTCCATGGTTACCTGGTATATGTAATAAGGTAGTCCGACTTTACTTACTAACTTTTTCGGTGTTCTTGAAAATGCGTATTACATCATTTGACGCCTTTGTCAGCCCACCTTTGTCTATAACTCGAATCAATTAACTTTTATTTGTATCATTTGTAAGAACTTGGTAAAAAAACAACTAGTGAAAGCTAGTGGAAAAATTTGGATGGCGATGCATAGGTCACGGTAGCCGCTTTTGTATAGGCATGTGCCGTGCATAGGTACAGTATGCGAGTTCGAATCTCGTCCATAATCCATTTTTTTTATTAGAAAATTATTATAACTTGGTAACAAATTAACAATATTCAATTAGGATATTTTTCTTCATTTTTTTTAACTATGAAGCCAGCCATGTATGAAATTATATTTCCACTGTATTTGCTAAGAATATCTGGGTCTGGAATATAATCATGATCGGCGATCATTTCTTCTTGGAAATTGACAGTTGGTTGATTTTCGGTAAGATCATCCAGCATTTTGATTCTCTCTGTTGTTTGGTTTAGGGCTTGAATAATAATACTATTTTTTATTAGTGTGCAAAATTCTAATTTCTTCGAGAGGTAAACAGTTGCCATTTCTACTGTGTCCTGCCCACTGCCACATAAACTTGCTAATCCGTTGGTCTATGTCTGTAATATAATGATAATAATAATATAGTATAACACTATGGCAAATTTCAAGTTTGTATCTTTACAGAAACAAATACAATACAATAAACATTAATTATTTTGTTTGTTTGTTTTAAGTTTCTGAGAAAAACGTTATGACGGACGCGAGATCATCATCGTTTCGTAATTTTTCGTTTGAGTCTATCTATATATATACTTATAATAAAACTGTAACGGGTCCAATTCTGTACATTGAAGATATTTTGAAAAATTTATTTGGAACGTCTTCTTGCTTCGATACTGAAGCCAAAGCTGTATTTTTTTCATTTTTGTCTCTGTCTGTCTGTACCTTGGCTAGGCATCACGCCGAAACTATTGAATGAATTTATATGAAACTTAGTATGATTTGAGTTCACGATACTACGAGGTAGGACATAGGCTACTTTTCATCCCGAAAAATGAAAGGTTTCCCGCAGGATTGAGGTTTAAAGTTATTTCAAAAAACACTTACCACTCTGAAACTACTGGACGGATTTTGATGCAATTTGACACAGTTATAGTTTATATGATGGGTTAAAATTCAGGATACTTTTTATCCCGAATAAATAAAGAGTTCCTGTGGGATAATGTCCCAAATTCTGTAAATTAAAGTTTTTTTTTTTAGTGCCGTTCTATTTTTAATAGTAAAGCCAAAATAGTTTTTTTTTTAAGTTTTGGTCTTCTGTCTGTCTGTCTGTACCTTGGAAGTGCATCACGCCGAAAATACTCAATGAATTCAAATGAAATTTGGACACGGCCCGTTTTGCTAGCGCTTTCTGCCTAGTTATTAAAAGTTCATGTTTTTCAATAATTTAAAATTATTTGTATTGAAGATTACCCTATTACTAATTGCTAATAAGCAACATCTCTCAAGAACTTATAGTTTTAAAGATAATGACAAGTTACTTTTTTACAAGTTGAAACGTTTAAAAATAGCTATAGAGGCTCTCAGGCACTCCATTTGAATTTGTTTTGAGAAAATATTTTGAATTATAGAGTATTTCATTGAATAATTACTATTTTAGATATAATCTTTACATAGCCCACTCAAAATTCATTTTTACATACTTACCTCAATTGATAGCCATCGTGTGAGCTTCGTAAGTAAATGCGTTGATAGTGAGGATACATTATACCTTCGCAAACGTTGCGTGGCTATCATGTGGCTATGCTACAGTAGATACACCTCAATCAAATCAGTCGCATAAATATTTATCCAAAACGTGAGCAAAACTGAGTCCGTAGTAACGAACGATGGTAAAGACATATTTGTAGAAGAAATCAGTCCGGGAGAAAAGCGAAGGTCGTCGGTTTTATAATGCACTAACAAGATCAGAATTAAATGGTACAATACACACGAATGCAAGCGCAACGGAGTCAATGCATAACTACTTGTGATAACTACTAAAACGTAGTGATCATATTCTCTTTGATAACTGCAAAATGCAAAAAAGTATTTACAAGTGACATGACATTGTGTGATGTGACATATGTCTGATATTTCTCGTAGTCCGATTTTGCTAAGTGAAAAGCAACATCATATTGAATTATTTTTAAGAACGAAATAACAAACAAATAATCAAGTCAAAAAATGTTGCAATTTACAATATTATTTTTAATAAACATTGTGTACATTCACTTTAATTATTGATTCATTTTTCATTTATAAGTTTATTTATCATCGTACATACATTTCGTTGAACGGAAAGTAAGACATT
This sequence comes from Alsophila aescularia, assembly GCA_946251855.1. Classification (NCBI taxonomy): domain Eukaryota; kingdom Metazoa; phylum Arthropoda; class Insecta; order Lepidoptera; family Geometridae; genus Alsophila; species Alsophila aescularia. The sequence goes on along the minus strand of OX276377.1, from coordinate 11,474,108 downwards.
AAGTTGATTTTCAGATATAACAATTTAATTACTTTTAAAGCCTGGAGTTTTAGACATACATAACACATGCCGTAATGTCTATATTTTTTTTGTGAATATTAATAATTACCTGCAGTCAAAGTACGATCTAGGCAAAAACTGGCCATGTCCTTTGAGTTCATACTTCGAGGTAGGACATTGGATACTTTTAATTTCGAAAAATTAAATGGTTCCTGCAGGATAGGCGTTAAAAGTTATTTAAAAGAACACTTATCACGCTGAAACTACTAGACGGATTTTTTTGAAACTTGGCACATTCTTCATAGTTTATAAGTTTATATAATGGGTAAAAATTGAGGATACTTTTTATTCCGAAAAATAAAGTGTTCCTGCGGGATAATGTCTAAAATTCTGTAAATTGAAGATATTATGTAATTTTTTTTGGAGGCCATTCTATATTCAATACTAAAGCCAACACTGTTTTTTTTGTCTGTCTGTCTGTACGTCTGTACCTTGGCAGTGCACCACGCCGAAAATACTCAATGAATTCAAATTAAATTTGGTATGATTTGAGTTAATACTTCGAGGTAGGACATTGGATACTTTTCATCCCGAAAAAATTAAGTATTCCTGCAGGATAGGGGTGGAAAATTATTTAAAAGAACACGTAGTACGCTGAAACTATTGGACGGATGTTGATGCAACTTGGCGCAGACATAGTTTATAAGATGGGTGAAAAATTTTGCCATTTTGCCCCGAAAAAATAAAGGGTTCCTGTGGGATATGGGTCCAAATTCTGTACATTAAAGATATATTGTTTTTTTTGGAAGTTACTCTATTTTCGATAATGAAGCCTAAACTGTATGTTTTTTTCATTTTTGTCTGGATGTCTGTCAGTCTGTATCTTAGCCGCGCATCACGCCGCTGGAACTACTGGATGAATTCAAATGAAATTTGGTATGATTTGAGTTCATACTACGAGGTAGGACATAGATACTTTACATCTCGAAAAATTTATGCGTTCTCGCAGGATAGGGGTTGAAACTTATTTAAAAGAATACATACCACGCTGAAACTCATGGGACGGGTTTTGATGCAACTTGGCACTGTCTTAAGTTATATGATGGGTTAAAATTTAGAACACATTTTATCCTGAAAACGGGATATAGGTCCAAAGTTATGTTAATGTTTAAGTAAAAAAAATATTTTTTGAATGGTTCTCTATATTCGATACTGAAGCCAAACTATTTTACTTTTTTATAATTTTGTCTGTCTGTTTGTCCGTATCTTGACCGAGCATTGCATCCAAACTACTAAATGAATTCAATGAAAAAAATGCTCTTGGGTGCTTAAAAAAGGTATCGAACAATATATTTTTGTTAATCGTGTCTTTCTTTCTGTTTGTCTGTATGTTTGTTTGTTCACGCATCACGTAAAAACTACTGGACCAATTGCAATGCGGTTTTCATTGTTTGATTTAAATCTGGTGTAATTGGTATCTCAATCCGGTGAGTTAGAAGCCGAGCAATTGATAAAAGTAGTTTTGGCGGCTGAAGAAATTTTGATCAAATGTTGGTATATCGGTCCTGGAATAGCACATTATGGTACTTTGAACCTAAAGAAAAGACCACGCGTGCGAAGCCGCGGGTACAGCTAGTTCTAAATAAGTTAATTTATAAATATTAAAAAAGAATCTTTTCGGCAGAAACCATGTAATGATGAAACTTAGAACGGTCTATCACAATTAATTGCGTATACATCATTTCGTGTTTAACGTTGACGAGTTCCCTAGTTAGGAGCCAACCCGGAGTGTAGCAACCATGAATATCATGGTAAAATTTCGGGTTGGCTATAGACATCCCGTACCGGCGTTGAGGGAGGGGAGTGGGGGGAATGGAAGGGGAAGGGGGAAAGTCCCCCACGATCCCCTCCCCCTTTCCAGGAAACGCTAAGTTTTTGAGATAGGATTGACTATAGAATCGAGGGGCAGGAGTTGGGGGGAGAGTGGTGGTGGGGGGGGGAGGAGGGGCTGGTGGTAAAGGGCTACTCCCTAGCCTCCCCCCTCACTCCCCGCGGAAATGCTTAGTTTAAGAGATATTTTAGTTTTTAGTTTGTTAAAAATCGGCTGTTTGGTCACTGTAAATGAAATTATTAATTAGTTAGAATGTGTGTTTTTCCTCTGCTTTCGCCAGAAAGTAAATTGTAGATGATATGTATGTTCTTCTTATGCGACTTCCAACAAGGTTGCGTTTAACGTTTAACGCTACCATGGAAGCCTTCCTATTTCCACATTACGAAGTTTCACTTCTTCCGCGCGGAGGGACTTCACGATCGTTTTTTTTAGGCCTATACTACAACTACATCAAACTATTAAACTAGCTGCGCCCGCGGTTTGCCCATGAAAACATTTTAGTCAAAAGTAAAAAAATAGCCTAAATCCCTCCTCATAATGCCCACTTTTTTGTTATCTAATTTCTTCAAAACCGGTTAAGCCGAGAAAATATAACAAACAGACATACAGAGAGAGTTACTTTCGCAAGTGATCGCTTTTACTATTAATTATTTTTATTATTATTTTTTTCATATTTTTTTTCTATTTTTTTATTTACTATTTTTTATTATTATTATTTATTTCTGTTTCTGTGGTTTATTGTTTGTATGTCGTAAAGCCGTTAATACCTACTCGTAGTTAATAATTATTCGAACATCAACCGACGTCATGTAGATTTATCTACTAACAAAATACTGAACCAATTTTCATGAAATTTACAGGGAGTTGAGGGACCACCCAAAGTATTTGGTTCTCTTTTTTTGCTAGGGTTGACCTCTAGTGGTCCCATAACATTTCATAAAAATTGGTTTAGTAGTTTTATTTTAGACCATGTTTTGTTTCAAATATATATTTTATAATACTCCTCCTCTCAAAAAGGCTTAAATCTTCTACTTACTCTTGTCACAGAAAAGCCAAGGAGCACCCACCGGATGGCTAAGGAGCACCCACCGGATGGCTAAGGAGCACCCACCGGATGGCTAAGGAGCACCCACCGGATGGCTAAGGAGCACCCACCGGATGGCTAAGAAACAAATAAAAATAAATGTTTGAGGTTTTATAATCAAATATAATATTTTGTTTTTTGTTGGAGATTTGCAACAATATTTTGTAGCAAGCACCTCCTATGCACGCTATGGTCAGCATATCGATGTGTGCAGTTCTCGCAGAAAAGATTGTCTCAGATTAAATACTGCACAGTCATGGTCTCAGGGTACAATACACAATATGTCGACGTGCATATTGTCACCGGGCGAGGTAAGCGTACCTTCGTACCCCAAGGCACAGAATAAATAATAGTACTGCGTCAAGGTCCCGAATGCGGGTGAACGGGCGAGCAGGTAAGCAGGGCAGGGCAGGGACCGTATCCCGCGCTGCAGCCGTTGTTTACGCGGCGGTGGAGGTTCAACGACCCCTGTAGTACCACGCCGCTATATTTTGGGTAATAAATAAGAGATAGAGGCACCGGCATTGTACCGCAACCCGCAACGCAAGGATCGATCTACAGACACAGAATAAATAATAGTACAGTACTACAGACTACAGCGTTTGGGCGTAATACTATTACTGTACTACTGCCGAAAAAAAGGAACGTAATGTTTCAGGTATGTTTGTGAGTTTCTTTGTTGCACCATAACTTTTAAATGCCTGAACAGATTTCAATGTATGGGGTATCATTAGAAGTAACAAGTTATAAAAAAGATCGTTTGGCAGGGCAGTCGTGTTTTTTCACTTACTTTGATGATGTACTTGTTTATTCTGTGGTTTGGGCTCATTGCTGTGCGAATAGTGCGATGCTCCTCGCATAATTTGCGTTCGTTTGTTACTTTATGGAAACCCGAAGCACAGATTAAATCGAAGGCCCATCTAGATAATATTTATCCATGATTTTCTAGAAAACGTAGCTATTCTAGATTAGCGATTGCCGTTTCCAGTAAAGCGGGTGTCGGTCGGTAATCTTCATAGAGTAACTTTTTATATAAGAGGGTTATCTTCCCTCCATACGCCGCTGTTAAAAATCTATAGGAGTTCCAGATAACAGACTGTTGGAAAAGAGATTGGCATGAGGTTACTAACGGCTCTCGAGCTCAAGATATTGACCCCACTTCCCAAGCCCAAATGCTTCAACCTGCCACGCAAACTATGGTGTCGCCTTAACAGGGAACAGGACACGGGCGCTGCAACTACTTTCGGCACAAGTGGGGTTGGATAGATTCTGCAATGTGCGAGTGTGGCCAGGAAGTCCAGACCATTGAACACGTCATCCAGCGCTGCCCCATTCACTCGCAACCATGTTCTTGGAGCGACATTATGGATCTCCCTTCTGACACAATCGGAGCCAATGCTCCGTAACTTGAAAATTGATTTGTAATGATTAGTTTAATTTATTTTTGTTTTTAGTTAAGTTGTGATTAAGTTTAACCTGTCGGCTATCGGTATCCCGTACGGGATATTTGAGGTTATTTTTGCAAAATATGTAAAATAAAAAGTTTTTTTTTTCTTTTTTATGTTTCTTTTGCCTTCCTCAAATACAGATTTTGTGTATGGCAAATCTTTTAATCAATCTTTATTTAAAATATAGCCCAAGAACTCCAAGAACGCATTCGTCCACAGGTTATTTAAGCAATTTGTCATTTTTGTATTATTTATTTAGAATTTTATTATTATTTTTCTCTCGCTTAGTCATACGATTAAACATAGAGGGTAATCTTGAAACAATATGGTTAAGTCACAGTACATATATCCGACAACCGCTGGGGAATAAAGGTTCTCGAATGGCGGCCACGAACAAGCAAGCGAAGACGACACGATGGACCGACGACATTGTAGCCATCGCAGGAAGTCGGTGGATGGAGGTGGCACAAGATCGCTCGTCATGGCGCTCTTTGGGGGAGGCGTATGTTCAGCAGTAGACTTCTAAGGGCTGATATGATGATGATGTCGATAACATATATCTATCTTAATGTACTGTGGTTAAGTCGTGGTGGCGAAAAGGCTAATATTTTATTTGTTACTAGGTTTCCCGCCCGCGACTTCGTCCGCGCGGACTACTGTTTATCGCGAAAAAAGCGTCCACCTGTGTTCTTCTAGAATATTAAAAACCAATGCAAAAGTAGGTATAGCACCAATGCTCTTAAAGTTTTTTGACAGACTTGTTATTTCGTTTCTATGGCAACCGTTCCTTACAGCGAGTAATCAACATTTTCCAGTTTTCCCGTGAAAACATACAATTTTCCGGGATAAAAAGTACCAAATTCATCAAAATCGGTCCAGCCGTTATTGCGTGAAAGCTCCCCAAACAAACAAAGACAATGTTTCACTTTTATATATGGTATGGATTTGCCGAAATGCCCTCTGCTGATAATGATGGAGATTTTGAGAAAACTTTAACTTTTAATAATCCCCTATACCTATAGTATATGTTTAGATATCTAATAAGGTAAGCGGAACTACCACATAGGCCTCTCCTACGCGCCCGACCCTGGGTTCCTAGGTGAATCTAGCAACAATTACATGAGAAGAGCCTAGGTCGTCGCTCCATGTTCTGGTCAGACCTCATCTATCTATCTATCTATATATTTAAACTTATAACAAAGCAGTCTGTACAATGAAGATAATTAATTGGTGTCTGATTGTCTGTCTGTTTGTTCGCGCATCACATAAAACTACTGGACCGATTGCAACGCGGTTTTCACTGATGGATGGCTTAGGGCTCGATTTAAAAACTTTTGTAGGTACTTGGTATTTCAATCCGATGAGTAGAAGCCGAGCAATCGATGTAAATCTATTTGGCGGCCTAACGAAATTTGGTATATTGTTTCCTAAAGGTACTTTTCCTCATTCTGCTCATCACGCCGAAGATCCTCATCAGATCATCACCAAATTTAAAAAAAAGTTTATCCTCTATACCTAAGTTTTGTCCAGATCGGTTGTAAAATACGACTTGTAAAGGAGTACCAACAAACTGAAACACGAAAGCAAATTGGCTGTACCTACTTAAAGCAGAGACTTGAGCTCGCCTCTCTCAACTAAATACTTTCATTTCCACAGTTTTAAACAATAATATAATAGTTATTCTTAATGAAAAAGATCGCAACTTAAATAGGTAGGTAGTATATCAGTATCACATCAACAAGTGATTTCAAGGCCAAGCGCACGGCGCAGTAAAATGTTCTTTTAGCAACGAAATTATTGTTTTGATAAGACTCCAAGGTAGATAGGTTTCTAGTGCGAACTGCCTGCGCGATAACAAACTGAAGTCTTTGCTTTTATTTACAGGTAAACAGAATACCTACTTGTAAAAGCGCTATACATCCTTGAATGAGCATTCGACATTATACCACAGAATAAATAATAGTACAATAACTGCCTACCGGTTCACGAATACCTCTAAGTACCTAACAAAACAAACCTAATTTTACTTACTTCTTCTAGGTACTTAGCTTTCTAAATTAGGTAAGTCGGTACACAAAGTATTGTTTGTACCGCTTCTTCAGATTTATAATATATAACAGTATTTTTTCTATGACTTAATTTACTATCTAAATTAGGTAGGTAGTAGCTCATCTGTTTATTTGTGAAGCCTTCACTTCTCGAATTTGATGAAAACTTTGGACAGGGATAGTGAACACTGAATACTAGACTGGGGTCTCTAGTGTTAGTTACAAAGGCTAGGCGCTGATAGACTCCCTATACCGTGAAAATACCTAGTTATATGTACCCGTCGGATAACGAAATAAAGCCGTATTCGCAGTATAAATAATAGTTGGCCTGGCTCAAATAATAATTAATTGGGTATTTAATTATGAATTGATATTAATTTGTTTTCATTAATTGAATTATTTGTTAAAATTTATTTCTCAGTAATTTTTAATTTGAATGTACTGTTGATCTTGGAACACCTACTTACAGGTTATATCTCGGCTCAAACGCCTCATGCTATTCGCAATAAGTTTAATGTAATGCGCATACAAATTGTTACCTACCTACCAAATAAAAACTGCTCGTAGCGGACGTCTGCGTCTGGTCAGTTTAAGCGAACAAGTATGTATGTCTGTTGGTACAGGTAGGTCTAGATACCTACTTAATCTTTCTAGCCGTTGTACACATACCTTGGTATACCTAATGTGTACTGTGCTTTAGGTATACATTGTATACTCAAAGATACTGTGCCATTGTTCCCCAGATGGACCGATATATATATATATTATAAACTAATTTATTACCTATAGGTAGGTAAAAAACCTACCTACCTACCTACCTACGTCAGAATCAGTAATTCAGTACCTAGAAGGAAGAGGAATAAAATCTGTAAGTACAGTTAAATGCTTAAAATAAGAGATGTCAATGAACACAAGACATTAACAATAGAGTGCACGCGTGGCCCAGGTCGTAGTACTATTTTTTATTTTATCTACACTCATATCATGAAATCCGGATTATGAACTCAAAAATGATGGCATAATTGCATAATGAGGGGAATTAAAACACAAGAGTGAGTTAATGGTACCAATTCGGTTGGCACGAACTAGACTAAACTACACTAAAATTAAGTTTAGTCCTGTTCCAAGCCGATAACAATGCACTAAACTAAATTTTAGTTTGACACACCTAAATCGATTTTAATTTATCAGTTTAGTAATAATAATAATTTATTCATTAAAAAAAATTGTACAAGATATACAAAACCATCAAAATACAGTATAAAAAATAACATGGTGATCATTAGATTAGGTAGGTTAAGTAAGGTTAGCTGCGGGCCCCAAACTAGGCAATGCTCTATCTTGGGCTATGCTGCTGTATCTTGGGGACCCAGGTGAAAAGTATTACCAAAAAATTATGAATACGCTTGACGATCTGTACATGTACATGTTCAACCAAACATTTGTAATCTACATTGAAAATTATATTACAAATATATTGTGAACCAATGCAAATAACTAAAATAGTTAGTACTAGTAGGTTATTACATTGTTATTATAAATTTATATGATTATTTTTTTATTATTCTACATACATAATAAATAAAAACTAAGATTTGATAAGTAAATAATACAGATAATAAATAATACTCTGAGTGAATTTACTAAGGTAAATTTAGAAGTTTTATGTTATGCCTAAATCGTAGGTTATTTTTTAGCCGTCTGATGAGGGTTATTTTTCATTTGTTGCTACACTATCGCATTAGGTGAAATCCTGTAATGGTAGTTGTAAGTTTTGTAAATAAATAAATAAATAAAAAGATTTAACATTGCAATCATTAATTATTAGAATTTGACAAAAACTTATTTTCAATTTAATAATTTCAGTTACATAGTTTAGTGGTATTTTTATTTTTCTATTCTGTTGTACGTCAGTTTACGTATAAATGTGCCTCCACACAACACTCGTACGGAAAACTCAGCAAGAAAAAAAACCATAGACAAAAAGCGTGGTCTGTGTCGGGGTTCACGGCTATTTGTTTGTCGTGAAACGTCTACTCCACCGAAACGTCTACTATCCGTAGCCCGCGCGAGCGTTTTTATGGAAGTTTTTGTCTTATGGCTTATGGCGCAGAATAATAATAGTACAAGTAGGTACATAAGGGTCAAATGTAGGGAAGGTTTAAATTTTAAACCTTCCCTACATTTTTAAACTTTAAAATCAGTTAATAATAATAAGATAAATAGAGTTTATTGTCAAACACCTTGATAACTGTTTCAATATGATGGTAAGTAAGAAACCTTAATATACACGATATATATAAAAATAATAAAACAATTTCATGCACGCAAACAATGTAGGTAGGTAGATTTTTTAAAGTTTACGTGTAAGTTTGCGAATAATTATATTTTCTAAGTAAATTTCGTAACAAAAAAAAATGTGATCATTTTAGGGTTCATCTCTTTTCATGTATTTATCAAAATACATAATTGTATATAGGTAAGCGCAAAAACAAAAGTGGGCTACCCATGTACCCTATGTGTGTTCAAGGAGTATTTTAGGCCTCTAAGCGCGTGCACGGCGTGCACTTTAGTGAAGATGGAAGTTTCCATTGTAGAAAACATAATACATATATGTATAACATTATTTTTTTTACTGTGTATTTAAAAAAATCTTTCGCCAGTTTTCATTGTAAGCATAGTGTTTTTTATAAGTACTTCTAATAGAAAAACTATAATTACAGAACATTTTTATTTGATTATTATATATATATATATATATATATATACCTACCTAACTAACTACCTAGGAATAATGAAACTTTAAAAATCTTTGTTATTATACAATAGTGCCTTGCCTTCGTAGGCACACAGGCACATAATAAATAATAGTACATGACACAGGTAAATCTCTCGGTTCTGTCTGTCTGTAGCTACCTACCTACCGTCCTCTATGTAGAACGGAGGAAGGCGGGCCGAACAGAAACAGGCGCATTTCGCTCGGCTTCGCCTCGAGACGCACTCAATGCGGGCAGGGCCGCGCGCGGCTTGTTTACACCGAGCCACACCACGTGGTGAGCTCTAAGCATACCTACGAGTACACAACCGTCACGTGTTTCCATTCACTACACCTGTGCTCTACGAACATGAACTCCACTCGACCGGATTAGCCTAGCCGTAATCAGATTGAAAACAAATACGGAACAGTACCTGAGCTCGGCGCCTGCCGTGGCTGTCTGCTCACGATCACGATCTACAATTTAGTACTCGATCAATCCTGGTGCACAAATAAGTTATCTCACACTGACACAGATCACTGGACGTTGCAATGAAGCAATAACAACAACAACAACACTATTGTAAACACAGTACGCGATAGAGAGCGGACAACACGCAAGTAGACAAGTTATCACAGGCAACGCGCGCGAGCGACTGCGGGCTGTGCGGGTGGGAGAACTGGCGGCGGGCACGGGCGCGCGGCGCGGCGCGGCGCAGGCAGCCGCAGCCGTGCGTCGACCCAGCCGAGGAATGTGGCTCGCCCGTTCTCGCGTGCTTTTTTTTGGTCGGTTCGGTAGGGCGCGCAAGGGATGCCGCATGGCATAGGTACGCTTTCAAATGCGGACCCTTCTTGCTCTCATCTCCTTTGCCGTTACAAGCTCACAGGACAAATGATGGCCGAGCGGTAGCTATACCGGTGCGCGTTTATAATCTAACAATACCGTGTTCGGTCCTGGGTTCCGCACCCAAGTTATCGCTCCGTGCTTCGGAAGGCACGGTAAGCTGACCCGGTTGTTATTGATTGACACATCAGAGGCCTCGGACGGCCTGAAAAACTAGCTGTCAGATGCAACACTACTTCAACAAGCAAGCACCCCAATCTAATTACTTATAGGAATTACCTATTATAGAGGAAGTATGTGTCTGCTCGATCCAGACACAAAATACTAAGTAATCCGGATCCAGACATGCTACCTTCTTCGTCCAGGACCTGCTACTATTTATTCTGTGTCCGTACACCTGTGCCGCATTGCAGCTACGTCGCACGAGGCAGGAAGATACGAAAAAACTTGTACTTAATATTTACTTATCGCTTAGTTGTATGCATTTCTTATCAGTTGGTATACAATATTGTAACAACACGTGAGTTACTGACATTACAACTGTAGTGCAGAATAACTAATAGCCAGTAGGGTGGGCTACTGTACAGTACAGTACCTACATCCCATTTTGGGAAACATCCCATTCGGGGAACCTTATAAAACAACTACATAGTCGAAAATGGCATTTTGGAAACTATTTAATATTTCATACATATATAATCTCATCTGAGTTGAGCGATGGTAGACACGGTTCAAAAGTGCAACTTAGAATCCATCGATACCGGGTTCGGTCCTAGGCTCGGTACCAATAACTTTTCTAAGTTATGTGCGGTTTTCCATCGCTCCGTGCTTCGGAGGACACGTAAAGCTGTCGGTCCCGGCTGTTAATGATTAATAGCAATCGTTAAGTCATGTCAGAGGCCCTCGGGCGACCTGACAAACTCTGACACCAGAGGCCAGCACACAGCACTACCTTAAACGACAAACAAACAAACATCCCACCTGGGAACCCATTTCACTATTTTGCTACAGTACAGCCAGGTTAAAAAATTACTAATGTTTATTCCTAGCCATTCAAACCATTTTATCAAAATATTGTATTGCAGTGAAAAATAATACAGAAGTGTGTATTCTGAGCAATTTAACTTTCGGACACCGTATATCTACCTCAGAATACCTATCTATTCAAATATTCCAGTAACATGGGAACTAGTTCAGCGTTTTGCCACAGAATAAACTAGTGGCTCTGTTAGCTGTAGACGCAGGCTTTAGACCTCGCGGCTACAAAATTTTTTGCTAACAATCTAGCAAATGCACAGTAGCGCCATCTAGTTACCTTATTGTAAAACTAACATTAACAACCAAGGTGTTCCATCGATCCCTACCTAGTGGGTAAAGGGCTGATTCCTCTGGTAGAAACCTAAAAGTGAGAAAGTTTTGAGGAGCTACTCAGCTCATCACGCCGAAGGTCCTCATCAGATTTTCACCAATTTTTTATGAGACCAATTTAAAGTTACCTTTCATATAACAAAAAAAAACATCGAAATCGGATTTATTGGGGGAAGTAACCCCCCCCCCCCCCCCCCCCAATCATAAATCCACGTAGACTTAAAAATTCGCTTAACCTATATATCAAGTTTCGTCTACATCGGTTGAGAAATGCGACCTGTAGAGGAGAATAGAGATCCGGACATACGAAAGCATTTTTGTCCAAGCTGAAACGGAGTCGCTTCGTTCGCGCTTCGCGCTCGCTCGGTCAATAATAGTAATTCTTTGCGCACGACCACGTTGTTGGTACGAAATGGTCATAGCCTATGAGCATATGACCCTTCATGGGACGAAACTCTGAACTAGCACAGAACAAATAAATTGGCACATTGGTAGGTACCTCCTACGTAAAGTACGTTTATGTAGGTGCTAGGTATTTGGTAGGTATACATAGATGTTTGCCGGCACGTGTATGATGAGTCTTGCGTGAGTTTAATTTTAGGTTAAAAAATAACATTGCAGTAAAACTGCATAAACTTAATCTTACGTAAGCACAGCGTTTGCGTTAATACTTGTGAGGCTGTTGGTCCAAGTGACCACGAAAGACTCGTGTCTCCCGCGAATCCAATATGTATTGTAATAAATAGACCTATCAATGAGTTAGAATATTCGAGCAAACGACCCTTCGCAGAAATAAACCTTCGCAGTTTTGAACATTCGAGCAAATATACCTTTCGCAATTTTGAACATTTGCAGAAACTACCCTTCGAGGATGTGAGCATTCAATGAATAGACGTTCGCAATAACGTCATTCTAAATTTAAAATCATAAAATTTGGCAAGATGTAACCAAGATGGCACCAGTAAAAAAGTTTGTGCGGAACCCTCGGTCGCGAGTCCTACTAGCACTTGGTCGGTTCTTTTTCTTCTTTGTACAGACTTTTTGTGACTTACTGCTTTAGATTAGATAGATGTTGTTCTGGATTTTATTTATTACTAGCTTTGGCCCGCGACTTCGTACGCGCAGACTATTTATCGCGGAAAACGCGTCCTATGTTCTTCTACGATATTAAAAACCAATGCAAAAGTATAGCACCAACGCTCTTGATGCTTTTTGACATGCTTGTTATTATTTCGTTTCCGTGGCAACCGTTCCTTATTCCTTACAGCGAGTAATCGACATTTTCCAGTTTTCCCGTGGAAACATACCATTTTCCGGGATAAAAAGTATCCTATGTTGTTCTGTATATTTACAGACACCTATTACAAAGTTTCATCAAAATCGGATCAGCCGTCTTGGCGTTAAAACTCCCCAAACAGACAACTTTTATCTTAGATAACTCTAAGTATTGGTGTGGATTCCTGCCACTACACCTATATAATATTGAAGGCTACGTAGGTAGCTAGGTATCTGTTATATTTTATTAGTCTTAAAAGCAATTTAAATGAGTACTTATTCTGTGTAAATACTTAGGTATACTTCATAGGGATAATTCAGTGGTTTAGGTACTTAGGGAAATCCTAAGTCCCTCTATACGGGTCCGTTCATAATTTGCCCGGTGTATATTTATTCTGACGCAGTATGTACCCGATTTGTTAAGAAACGAGAAATTTAATTATTAGCAATTTTTAATTCAAAGTACTTACTGGCACATGAGCTTGAAACATTGAAATCGGTACCTGCACAAGTACCTGTCTAGACATAATATATTTAGTAGATTAGGTACCTCAAGTCAATGGCTCGAAAGTAAAGATGTGGCGTAACCACAGAATATATAAAAGTGGCTTCACCTACACAAACAACCTTTCGCTCCTGAAGTGTTAGTTTATATTGTGTACCTGGGTAAGTTAAGTACCTACTTACCTACTTGAGCTTAAATTATAATCCAATGTTCGTAATATGGTACGTAATATAATATTAGAAAATAACATCGAAGTGGTAGTACTAATAGGATCAATAAACTGCGAACCATATGAAACCCAGTGTCGACTAATGCATATTCGAACGATGGGTATATACCATATTTGACACACAAATTGCACAATAAAAGGCATTCATCACGAATCCCAAATGAATGGACCTATTTTGATGCGTTTTTTTTCTGTTTGAAAGCTGATGTGAGCGAGATGGTTCTTAGGCCAATATGGATGGTTTACTTACGCGATGGTTTCCTTACGTACAAATCGAAACCGTATTAAAGGTCACAAAAACATCCATTTTGCTGATTCTGAGCGGGACACCCGCGGCTTTGCCCGCGTGGTTATTTCTGTGGGTTAAAAGTAGGGCTGCCATCCGTCCATGTTTCCCCGGATTTGTCCTAGTATGAAGGGCGTCCGGGGGGGTTTCTCAAGAAGCGTCCGGGTGAAACCCGGACGCTCGTCATGTAGTCAATTTTGTTCGTTTTCTATTCCAGTAATTAGTTATGTATACTATTATGACATACTAGCTTACTGTAGGACTTCGCCTGCGCAGACTACATATTATCGCGAAAAAGCATCCTATGTTCTTCTAGGACATTAAAAACTAATGCAAAAGTATAGCACCAACGCTCTTGATGCATTTTGAAAGACTTGTTATTATTAAGTTTCCATGGCAACCGGTCCTTTCAGCGAGTAATCAACATTTTCCAGTTTTTCCGTAGAAACTTATCATTTTTCGGGATAAAAAGTATCCTATGCATTCCAGGGTATAATCTAAATTCCACTTTTCATCAAAATCCATCCAGCCGTTATCGCGTGATAGCTCCCCAAATAAAGAAACAAACAGACAACGTTTCACTTTTATTATACGCTTTATATTAGCTTCACTTGTATGTTTGTATGTTTGTAACCGACTCCTTTGGACGCTATTTTGACCCACTTTAAACGGTCAGATTTCATTCAAATTTTGCACACCTGTCAAAGACCGATGACAATGCAATAATTCGAAAAAGAAATAAAAAGAAAAGGGTCTTATAAATAAACCAAACTAAAAAGTAAAAATAAATAATAGTTTAAAAAAACTAAAAAACACGCTTTATATAGAAAACCAAACTAAAAAATAGAAAATAAATTTTAATAATTTTGAATTAAGAATAGTGTTTGAATTTAAAAAAAAGCGTGGGGTGCTTTTTAAGATATTATCGAAATGATAATCCTTATTCTCATATCTGTCAATGAAATATTTATAACTATTGACCCATGCACCCCACGATTTTTTTCAAATTCAAACATTATTCTTAATTCAAAATTATTAAAATTTATTTTCTATTTTTTAGTTTGGTTTTCTATATAAAGCGTGTTTTTTAGTTTTTTTAAACTATTATTTATATATTGCTGTGGATGTTACGTATATGACTTGAGTCAAACAAACTGCCTCTCATCTGACACAATTTAATTGTGCATAGCATTTTTCGGGGACAACAGCAACACAAAATTCGGTGGAATAAGAAGACAGGGACAAAAAATGACTTCCACGCAAGCTAAAAGGAAATATGTTCATAATGACGTAAAGCGTGATCACCTTTCATTCATAATTCAACCGATGCGTGAGTCATTCAAATATTGTATTAACTATGAACCTACCAAAAACATTTTATTTCATAATTTGTTTTGAATTTGATGCCAAAAAGAAGAGAGTTCTAAATTATTAACATTTTTGTTAGATAAGTTCCTACATAATTTTCATAATAGAGTATAATACGTGCGATGAAAGATGAGACTTGACGAGCGTCAGTAGTGGGGAGCTTGCGCATGTATATTCGTGTACGAAATAATTATCCATAATTTGTAAATCAATTCAGGGATTTTTCAACGACATTCGGAATTATGTGTATAGCAAAACTATATTAAAATTCATCACAATATTTATTACGAAATAATAAAGTTAAAGATAAAAAAATGGCAGATTGTCCTAGTCACTCTTACTGTCTTCTTAGGAACTACCCGGGTTGCTGTCTGGCAAAATATCTTACTGTCATAATGATCTCCGAATCCGTCAAATTGACAATTATGTGATGACTTACTAAGTAAAAGTTTTTTTCCATTCATTTAGTCCCATTTAATTTGCTTTTTCTGTTACTAACTCTATCACATGTTTGAGGTTCCATTGCACATTCTTACTATGTACTTACATAACCTTTTATTGACGCCCCCATTACGATTGGATTTAAATCAGGGTGGTGTGGGGGTAGTCGCAATACGTCATGACCGTGTTGAGATAGTATTTTGTCAATGCTGAATGTCTTACAATGTTCTTTATGTATGTTTATCTATTTGTACAATAGTGGTTTAAGCATATCCTGAGTGTAGGGAATTCCTTTTTGGGTTAGCCATGATTGCATATCAGCTTTCACAAAGTTGCACTCGTATACAACACATCTATAAACAAAGTAGAAATTTATAAACACAGGTTGAACTCGTCTGTACTGCGGAGGAATCAAGCGGTGCGTGCGCGGGGCGAGGAGAACAGGAGGCAACTACCGCGCATGCGCAGCGCCATACCGCGCCTCCCGCGCTCTTTTAGACCTAAAAATCGTCTACTGCGCAAGTCAAACCACGTGGTGTGTCAAGTCTCATCTTTTGTGGCGCGTATTGTACGATAGATATAATTAAATTATGTTATTGGAGTTGTTTGACGGCCGGTTGGTCTAGTGGCTAGTGACCCTAGGAACGAAATCAAACGGTCGCAGGTTCGAATCCTGCAAGGTGCAATCATTTGTGTGATGAGCAGAAATGTTTGTTTCCGCTTCATGGATGTAATATTCTTATCTATGTATGTTTATCCGTTATCTAGTGCCCATATTACAAGGTATCCTAGTTTGGGGCTAGGTAATTGGTGTGGAATTGTCCCAAATATATATTTAAGACATTTCCAATTAGGCGAGAGGTATTTCATTAAAAAATAAATAAAAAATAGTGCGTCCGGAGAAAAAAGCCGATTTAGACCGAATGACCGGGGTTGCAATATAGATGATGGCAGCCCCAGTTAACGTAACCTATGTGTTATTTCAGGTAAGTAGAGATTACTTCTGTGCTTTTTGTGTTAGGGAGAGAGAGATGCAATTCAAGTAAAACGGTCACTTTAGAGAGAAATATTTCTTAAACGGTAACAAATAGAAAAAAACTCATTATAAGTACTTAATTGACCGAGCGAGCGCGAAGCGCGAGCGAAGACTACTGAATATCTACTACACATATACAGCTACTGAATATCTCCGCCATAGAAGAAGAACCCATAGAAGCCAAGTAAATTCGCGAAATTTAAGCCATTCAAACGGTGCCATATAATATGGCATCGTACGACGCTCGCGCGGTCAGTGCTCCGAGTCAGGTGATAGTGTAATAAGCTCCCGTTTTATTTATTTAAAATGGGAGACGATAATACACGACCAAAATAATGTACGACTAGTATTGTACAGCCAATATTACACGGCCAGATATTACGTGTACATGGATTCGTAATATTTGGACGGCTAATACTGGCCGTGTATTATTGCCCGTACAAAATCGGTCCGGGTTGATAATGCACGGCCAGTATTACGCTACCAATATTACGTGTACAACTGGATACGTAATATCAGCCCGTGCCGATTTTTTACGACCAATATTACACGGCCAATAATACGAAGCCAACCAAGAAGAAGGTTTATATTCTATACATATAAACCTTCTTCTTGAATCACTCCATCTATTGATGAAACCGCATTAAAATCCGTCGCGTAGTTTAAAAGATTAAGCTTTACAGACAGACAGACGGCGGGAAGCGACTTTGTTTTACAATATGTATTGATTTCTTCCAACATCTTGAACTTTATCGTCATATTTCAACAAATTAACGCGAAACAATATCAATCTATAAGTGTGTAAACCTTCCTCTTTGAAACACTATCTATTGATGAAACCGCATTAAAATCCGTTGCGTAGTTTAAAAGGTTATGCGTTGCAGAGGGACAGACTCAGCAGGAAACGACTTTGTTTTATACTATGTATTTAGGGCTACCATTTAGAAATATGAAAAGTCCTGACAAACCGGTGGACACTTCAATAGAAGTCCGGACATTTGAGTCAGAAAATGCAAACATTGCGCACGTAGTGTTATGGTAGGTTTGGAAGTAAACGCACGCGCGAGTCATGTGGGGCGCGATTGAAGAGAAGTTGCCGAGTGCGGTTTTACATAAAAAATAGTTTAGACATAAAGTTATTTATGTTTTGAAGAAAAATATTTTACGTTTGAACCAGTTGATTGTTTGTAATAGAGGATTTAATGTCGAATAACTTAATTGTGTGCAATAGGGGATTTAATGTTTGATTTTGTTAAGTTAATTGTAACAAGCACAAATAAAAATATATATATAACCCCCGACTTCCCACCCCCCATTATAGCTAAGAAGCATCTCAATCACATCAGTTTTCAAACATAAAAATCGTTCCATCCGTTTGAGAGCTACGATCATCACCCCCATCCCCCTTCCCTCTCCCCTCCCCCAATGATAGCTATGAACCATCTCGATTACCTGAGCTTTCAAATAGGTCCATTCGTTCGAAAACTAAGATTCGCACCGCCCTCCCACCTCCCTCCATCCCCCCTTTAAAGCTATGAATCATCTCGTTTACCCCAGGATTCAAACATAAAAGACCACAGCTAAATTGGTACATTTGTTTGGAAGCTACGATTTTCACTCCCCTTTTCTCACCTCCCCCCTCCCCCTCCCCCTCCGCATATATCAAAGAATCATCTAGATCACATCAGCTTTAGAACAGAAAAAACCGCATCACAGTCGGTCCATTTGTTTGGGAGCTACGATCATCATAATTTATTCTGAAATACTTTATTTCACATAAATAATGGCTTTGTTATTCTTATTTTAACGTTAGCCAGCCAGAGAAGTGTACATCCTTTGTTAAAATGTATGCCAAAACTAATAGCCAAACCGATAAACGAACGACAACATCAATGTTTGTGCTTGAGACGTAGCTATCGTGATTTTTTGTTGACATTATAAATATTATCAGCAAATTACTGAATAGTCAGAGGTCAACGGAAATCTGTTTATCATCATTATCGGTCGAATGGATGGCTCGACCGCTCGATAAAATTTCTGATTACTAAAAGACCTGGGTCAATTTTATTTGGCAAAAATATTTTGATACAACTGCATCTTCTAGATGCCGGATATGAAATAACTACTTATTTCATGCATCAACTATATCCTGTTTTTTACACACTGCCCAAAATAGGAGCGTAGTGTTATTAGGATTAATGTATGTTTGTTTGTATGTGAGTTTCTTTATTCCACCATAACTGTGAAATGCCTGAACAGATTTGGACGTATCGTTAGAATCCTAACATCCCCCGAGTAACATAGCCTATATTTTCATGAAAATAAAAAACAATTTGTTGGCAATATGGCTCCAAAAAGAGAAAAAAAAACAATTTTAGAATCATCATCATCATCATCATCATCATGTCAGCCTTTAAGAGTCCACTGCTGAACATAGGCCTCCCCCAAAGAGCGTTTTTGCGCGCCTCTAGGAGCCATGCGTGAGGAGTTTATTTTGATGTCTTCAGTCTTACACTCCTTGTAGATGCGAAAATTGCCAAATATATCATTGCAAAATGTAGTACTTATTTACATCACAGAATAAATTAAAGTACAAGTACCTACAGTCCTTACTTACTACAGTACCCGGCGAAAAATATCGCACATCGGTCTTTGGAAAGAGACTCGGCTAATTTCGGCTTCGTTCGCGTTGTCACACTCTACCTGTGTGATGTTTGTTAGTTATATTCTTTGTTTGTCAGTCGTTATATATATGCAAAAGAGTACGGTCGCATTTAGCTGAACATATATAATATAGAGTTATTAGACCCCCAACATTAAATCTATTAATTTACAAAATAATACATAATTGTGTTTTCATCCCATCTATTCGAAAAACGCTGTTCCTCAAAAAGAGGGAGCAAAGTAGGTCTTTTCTGTTCAAGACTTTCAGAGAGTGCAGTAGTGAGTTTTGAATTTGGAACTTGAATTTTTTATGTTGGCGATTCATCGGTACCGCGACGCGAGAGCTCGTGGCTCGTCAGCTCTTTTCGCCTCAGCTCGGCCATATTTAAGTTATAAGCCATCACATGTATTTTTTTGATCAAATTGTAAACACTCCAGTTGGAAATTGAACTCTGCTACTAAAGATTGGGAGTCGAACGATATTCCGTCGAGCCATGCAGACTTATGGTATTAGGCCGAAAATTTAGTATAGACCAGATGAAGAGTTGCTGATTCACAGTTGACTAATAAGCTAATTTTTTTGTTCATTGTGTCGCGTGGCGCACTGTCTGTATTTAAAAAAAGAATCATGTAAATGTAAGGAGAAGAGGAAAAAAATAAAAGCGCGCAAATTACGATATCAGCGTCACGGAACAAAGGAATATGGACAGTGCAATAACTAAATAATTTCACTATAATGCAAGTGTAGCGAAAGTATTATATCACCTACTTACATCTGAAAATACAACGCAATAAATGTGATACAGAATCTATGATCAACTAAACGACACTAAACGATGGACCGACGACATTGCAGCCATCGCAGGAAGTCGGTGGATAGAGGTGGCACAAGATCACTCGTTATGGCGCTCTTTGGGGGAGGCCTATGTTCAGCAGTGGACTTCTGAAGGCTGACAAGATGAAGCAACCTTCACACGTTTGGCGACCAGTATCAATAATGACTTTCAAATCGAGATATACACAAAATTTTGAACACAATGTCTGAAGAGACTGTCTGAAGGATGTATAAATCAAAGAAGTGCAAAGTGTTTTTTTTAGTTAAGTGTTAGTAATTACCTAGTTAATTTTAAGTTATTTATTTGTAGTCTATTTAATATCCTTTTAAATAACTAATATGAGTTGTAAAGCCAAGCTCCTTTTATTTATTTTTCTCATAGAGGAAGATGAGAAGTAGAATGTATCACTCGGACGCAAAATATTTTTTCCGCGTGCGAAGTATATTGAAATCCTTGCTATGTTCAGGATTCTACTTAAGAATCCTTCACTCCACTTTGGATTCAAAATAGCGCTCTCGTCGTCAAAATATTATTTTGCTCCCTAGTAATACAATCTACTATACTATCCTTTTTCTAGTAGTTGCAACAGCTCTCTATAGATATTTTAAGTTTACGTGTCATCGATTTGACGTAAACTAAAAAAGTCCATAAAGTGCAGTATTTATTTGGTATGAAATGAGTTGAAATAAATTTGTTGATTAATGGTCGGTCGTCAGTGTTCGGAAATACAGTAAGTACTTACACATATTATTTTTATCCTTTCTGTACTTTCAAATAAGCGATGCATAGTAGGTGAATTGGAAGCAAAGAGGTTATTTATATTACACACCATTTAATTTATGATTGGAAATATCTAGATATTATGTTGAGCAAAATCCGATTTCACCTATTGATTGGAAATGAGGAAATAGCAGATTGTATGACAAAGGAGCAAAATATATTTTGAAGGCGAGGGTGCTATTTTGAATCCAGAGCGGAGTGAAGGATTCTTAAGTAGAATCCTGAACGTATCGCCCGATGAAAAATAATTTGCGTCCAAGTGATACACTCTACTTTTCAGCCCCCTCTATGAGAAAAATAAATAAAAGGCACTTTTAGATACTTTGCAACTCATATTATTTATTTAAAACAGTATTAAATAAACTAAGATAAACTGGGTACTTAATTACTTATACTTAATTAACTAAAAATTTATATTCACTTTGTATTTCTTTAATTTAGGTCCTTCAGACAGTCACCTCAGATATTGGATATTGTGTTATTTCCATTTATATATAATTATTGGTACTGGCTGCCAACGTGTGAAAGTTGCTTATATTTGGGTAATTCTAGAAGATATGTGCAGGTTTTCGAAAAAGACTTCGCTTCTTTTGCATTATCCCACTCGATAAAAAAGTTATAAGCTTTCAAATATTTTTCCCGGGATTTAGTTGGTAATAGATTTTGTATCACATTTATTGCGTAGTATATTCAGGTGTAATTAGGTAGTATATATAATACTTTTGCTACACATGCATTTTCGTGAAATTATTTAGTTTTTGTACTGTCAATATTTCTTGTCTGACATCGTAATTCTCACGCTTTTTTATGTTTTTCCTCCTCTCCGTACATGGAGTAATGTGCCGTTGTCTATGTTTTACATTCACATGATTCTTTTTTCAAATACAGGCAGCGCACCACGCGGCCCGATGCACAAAATTCACGTTCCAAATTCAAAACTCATTACTGGCCTCTCTGAAATTTGAACAGAAAATACCTACTTTGCTCCCACTTACCACTTACCGAGGAACCAATAAATTGTTTTTGAATAGATGGGATGAAAAATAAAGTGTACCTATTACCTATTTATGAAAAATCCCAGAACCTTGTTGCGACAAAAATTTCATAAACGGTATAGTGAAATTAATAGGTCACCTATTATAGTAGGTTAATATTAATGAATGTGCATTAGGCAACTCCCGTTGACACAGGTGGTAGGTCTTTCAGCAAACACGCGTGGTTCGTTGAATGTAGTTCTTTATCTGCGCGGGCGCCGCTTATCACCCGCCATTGAAAAACAACGTTTACGCAAGCAACATTTATCAATGAAAGCAAGTTTTTTCTTATCGCACTTTCGGCCATGTTGAATGCGAGGTCGAGTGGTATTGCCATAATAGAATCAAACAAAGTAGGTTTGGTAGGCAGGTACCTACTAACGTACTACGAGTAAGATACTATATGTAGGGCCGCCTTATTGCTAATGTCAAACGGGTTGTACAATTGTATAATTATATAATTACTAGCTGGACCCGGGTTTCGCACGCTTGTTCTTTTCTTTAGGTTCAAAGTACCATAATGTGCTATTCCAGGACCAATATACCAACATTAGAACAAAATTTCTTCAGCCGTCAAAAATACTTTATCAATTGCTCGGCTTCTAACTCACCGGGTTGAGATACTAATTACACCAGATTTAAATCAAACCCTAAGCTATCTAACAATGAAAACCGCATTGCAATCGGTCCAGAAGTTTTTACGTGATGCGTGAACAAACAAACATACAGACAAACAGAAAGAAAGACACGATTAACAAAAAAAAAATTGTTCATTAACTTTTTTAAGCACCCAAGTGCATTTTTTTCATTTGAATTCATTTAGTAGTTTGGGTGCGATGCGCGGTCAAGATACGGACAAACAGACAGACAAAATTAAAAAGTAAAACAGTTTGGCTTCAGTATCGAATATAGAGAACCATCCAAAAAATATTTTTTATTACTTAAATATTAACATAACTTTGGACCCATATCCCGCAGAAACCCTTTACTTTTTCGGGATTCAACGTGTCCTCAATTTTAACCCATCATATAACTTAAGACAGTGCCAAGTTGCATCAAAACCCATCCGTTACTTTCAGCGTGGTACGTGTTATTTTAAATAAGTTTCAACCCCTAAATAATAACCCATTAATTTTTCAATATGTAAAGTATCCTATATCCTATCCTAGTACGAACTCAAATCATACCAAGTTGTACCGGCGTGATGTGAGGCTAAGATACAGACTGACAGACATACAGAAAAAAATGAAAAAACATACAGTTTAGGCTTCATAATTGAATATAGAGTAACTTTAAAAAAAAACACTATATCTTTAATGTACAGAATTTAGACCCATATCCCACAGGAACCCTTTACTTTTTCGGGACAAAATGTATCCATAATTTTCACCTATCTGATAAACTATGTCTGTGCCAAGTTGCATCAACAGCCGTCCAATAGTTTCAGCGTGCTAAGTGTTCTTTTAAATAAGTTTTAACCCCTATCCTGCGAGAACCCATTAATTTTTCGGGATGAAAAGTATCAAATGTCCTACCTCGAAGTGTGAACTCAAATCATACCAAATTTCATTTGAATTAATTAAGTATTTTCGGGGTGGTGCGCTGCCCAGGTACAGACAGACAGATGGACAGACAGACACACAAACAAAAATTAAAAAAATACAAAGTTGGGTTTAGTATTGAATATAGAACAGCATCCAAAAATATATATAATATCTTCAATTTTCAAAATTTTGGACATTATCCCGAAGGAACACTTTATTTTTCAGGATAAAAAGTATCCTCAATTTTTACCCATTATATAAACTATGACTGTGCCAAGTTTCAACAAAATCCGTCAAGTAGTTTCAGGGTGATAAGTGTTCTTTTAAATAACTTTCAACGCCTATCCTGCAGGAACCCTTTAATTTTTCGGGATGAAAAGTATCCTATGTCCTACCTCGTGGTATGAACTCAAATAATACCAAATTTCATTTGAATTCATTGAGTATTTTCGGCGTAATGCACTTCCAAGGTCCAGACAGACGGACAGACAGACAGAAAGAAAAAAAATAAAAATATACAGTTTTGGCTTTAGTATTGAATATAGAAAGGCCACTAATAAAACATACAAAATATCTTTAATTTACAGAATTTGGGACATTATCCCGCAGGAACTCTTAATTTTTTCGGGATAAAAGTATCTTCAATTTTAACCCATCATATAAACTATGACTGTGCTAAATTGCATCAAAATCTGTCCAGTAGTTTCAGAGTGGTAAGTGTTTTTTGAAATAACTTTCAACCCCAATCCTGCGGGAACCCTTTCATTTTTCGGGATGAAAAGTAGCCTATGTCCTACCTCGTAGTATGAACTCAAATCATACCAAGTTTCATTTAAATTCATTCAGTAGTTTCGGCGTGATGCCTAGCCAAGGTACAGACAGACAGACAGACAGACAGACAAAAATGAAAAAAAAATACAGTTTTGGCTTTAGTATCGAATCTAGAGTAAGGTCCAAAAAATAATTCTAAATTTCTTCAATGTACAGAATTGGACCCGTTACAGTTTTATTATAAGTATAGATATAGGTAACTAGCTGTACCCGCGGCATCGCACGCGTGGCTATTTCTTTAGGTTAAAAGAACTCTATTACATGGAAGACATGACCTAAAATACCAATATACCAACATTTAAACAAAATTCCTTCAGCCATAAAAAAAGTTTTTATCGATTGCTCGGCTTCTACTTATCGGATTGAGATAATAAGTACACCAGTTTTTAAGTCAAACCCTAAGCTATCCCACAGTGAAAACCGCATTGCAATCGGTCCAGGTTTTTTTTAGTGAAGCGTGAACACTAAAAAACAGACAAACAGACAAGAATTTAAAAAATGTTTTATTCATTTTCAGTAGCTTAGTTTTACAACCCTAGTTTTTTATTAATATCTTCCTTTTACAGTTTGTTTGGTACTAACTGCTTTATTTTAAGTATAGATGCCCTACACTTTAGGGCAGAATAATAAAAATATGTGTTTTGTGTTAAACAAAATAACCCTATCCTGCGGGGACCTTTTAATTTACCGGTATGAAAAGGCCAATCCAAAAATCCAAAAACCAATATCCTACCTCGTAGTACGAACTCTAATCATGCCAAGTTTCGTTTCATTTCATTCAGTAGTTTCGGCGTGATGCGTGTCCAAGATACAGACAGACAACAGACAAAAATAAAAAAATAAACAGTTTTGGCTTCAGTGCGCATAAAAGAAAAACCTCCAAAAAAAATATTACTTAATGTCTTCAATATACAGAATTTGGGTCCATATCCCGCAGCAACCCTTTATTTTTTCGGTATTAAAAGTATCCTCATTTTTCACTCATCATATAAAATATGACAAGTTGCATCAAATGCCGTGCAGTAGCTTCAGCGTGATACGTGTTCTTTTAAATAACTTTCATTCCCTATTCTATGGGAACCCTTTAATTTATCGGGATGAAAACGTATCCAATGTCCTACCTCGTAGTATGAACTCAAATCATGCCAAGTTTCATTTGAATTTTCTTCAGTAGTTTTGGCTTAATTCGCGGCCAGTATACAGACAGACAGAAAGACAAAAAATAAAAATAATACAGCTTTGACTTCAGTATTGAATATATAACAGCCTCCAATAAAAATTTACAAAATCTTCATTGTACAGAATTGGACCTGTTACAGTTTTATTATAAGTATAGATTAAACATATTTTCGTGATTGTATGTTTGTCTGTCGTATGAGGTTTGCTGGCCTCTGGTGTCAGAGTTTATCAGGCCACCCATGGATCTCTGACATGGCTTAACGACAGCTATTAATCAAAAACAGCAGGACCGACAGCTGAACGTGCCTTCCAAGGCACGGAGTGATGGAAAACCGCACATAACTTAGATAAGTCATTGGTGCGGATCCTAGGAAATAACCGGGTATCGTTGGATTCTAAGTTGCACTATTGAACCGCTAGGCTACCATAAGATAAGAAGATACCAGATAAGAAGATACCATAAGATAAAACATGCTTTAACTGTAAATATTAACATCATCATCATCAGCCTATACTTGTCCACAGTTGGACAAGTACTGCGCAAGTGATGTTCTTCTTTTGAGGTGTCATCTCCTACCGGAGGTCGGCTATCATTAGGGCTGTTTTAGATACAGCTGCTGCTGCTGCTCGGAACAGGTATCTGGTGCTCAGCTTAAACCACGTTCTGAGATTTCAGAGCCATGAAGTGCGTGTTCTTCCTGGTATTCTGCTTCCTTGGATTTTTCCTTGCATTATTAGGTGCGATAGTTCGTATTTACCATTTCTCATAATACGACTATGACCTTTTGGTCAATTGCAATTTTCGGGATTTTATGTTCTTAAGATCTGAAATTTTTTGTTTATTCTCTGCAAAACTTTCTCATTCGGCACTTTATCCAAGATATTTTAAGGATTCTCCTGTACATCCACATTTCAGAAGCCTGTAAGCGTTACTCATGGCTTGTAGAGTCTATGTTTCGGCAATGTACAAAAGAACCGAAAAGACGTAGCAGCGTGCCAAACGCACTCTAGTAGAGATTCTGAGGGATCGATTGCAGAGAAGATGGTTCATTTTCAGAAACGCGTTAAGTGCTTGCGCTAGGTATACGACATCTTATCTCAATGCGTGATAAAAAGTGCTGCAAGTGTGCAAGCGCTGTAGGCCTCCCCCCTGAAGTATACTAATCTTACAGTGGCTATATCGGTAAACTGTCTAATATTACGTACTGCAAAGGCTGCAGAGCTCAATCTACTAGCTACCAACAACGTGGTCGTGGGCAAAGAATTACAATTACAGACCGAGCGAGCGAGAAGCGTCTCCGTTTCAGCTTGGACAAAAATGCTTTCGTATACTCCGGCCGGCGGCTGTCTGGCTGTTTTCCTCTACAGGTCGCATTTCTCAACCGATTCTCGTGAAATTTTGTTAGCAGGTTCTATAGTTATATGTATTTTATTGTCAATTAAGTTTTTCAAAATGCGGAGATTATGGGGGTTTAAAACGTGAAAAAACCTACTCCAACCAATTCGAAAAAAAAACGTTTTTTTTTTTCAGTTTTAAGCTATGCAGGACGGACTCGCGAGGTCTACAGCTCACAGAGCCACCTGTGATGTTATTAGCATTGTAATTTTGAAACTAAAGTAATAATAAATAATAGTTTAAAAAAACTAAAAAACACGCTTTATATAGAAAAGCAAACTAAAAAATAGAAAATAAATTTTAATAGTGTAAATAAGAAAAAAATGTTTTATTTCAAAAAAATCGTGATTCTTACGTTACCTGCCATTGTTATTTTCCAGGTAGCAGTGTATGTAAGAAATTCTCCCGACCTGTATAAAACCCATAGTGACGTGCACGCCTACAAAACACGTAATGCTGCCAAGCTTGTTGGTATCCCGCGTTCTATGAAGAATTCAAGCAAACTGACCCGACTGTATATAACCGCCTACCGGGCAATGTAACGGGGGCATGAGTTGCTTCAAAAGCAGGTTAAAACGATGGCTTATTGAGCAAACTTTCTGTAGTTTTGACGAATTTTTAAAAAGTAGTGTAAACAATAAGAATTGATGATCATTTATCTTTCTATTTTGACATATTTTTTAATTAAATTTATACTATTGACATGTACCTATTTTTTAGATTCGATTTGTGGTATATTATTATTATTATTATTATTTTGTATAATTATACACATTTGTATACATACTTGGATGTTGTTGACATGTAAACTGATGTTTATTAATAAAATACTTATGACTTATAAACATTATTTTCAAATTTTTAGTTTGCTTTCCTATATAAAGCGTGTTTTTTTGTTTATTAAACAATTATTTATTTTCTACTCTTTAGTTTTTTTTTCGAATTATTGCATTGTCATCGGTCTTTGACAGGTGTGTAAAATTTGAATGAAATCTGACCGTTTAAAGTGGGTCAAAATAGCGTCTAAAGGAGTCGGTTACAAACATACAAACACACAAGTGAAGCTAATATAAAGCGTATAAAAAAATAAAAAACTTCACAATGTGTAGGGGCAATGTGTATGGGCGGACTATTTATTAAACTATTTCAATTCGTAGGGTTTGTTCGTCGTACATTGGGTAGCGAGAATTTAACACGTTTAGTTTTCTTATCATTAAATTATTAGTTGTAAGCCAATTTGGTCAAGGTTCTACCATCCTTAATAATTAGTGAAGTATCAATTGCAAACAAAACAACATCACTTAAGCTCTTTATGAAAAAGACATGCCTAAGTTAAAAAACTAAAACCGCGACGGTCGGGTAAAAATATCCTATGACACTCTTGCAATGAAGACGAATCGATTGATACTCGTTTGTCAAAATCTGACCATGTGTTTAGTTTGAACATATAACCCTTTCTTTGCAGGCGGGTAATAAAGATAGCCTATGACACCTATACCTGAAGACGAATGGATTGATACCTCGCTTGTCAAAATAGGAGCGACTCTATGGTTGAACATCCACATATATACATATCAGAACATACATAGAATCTTAAACTCATTATCCTTGCCTTGCTTCGCCGTAGTCGGGTAAAAAGGGAAGATCGTTAATATAAACCAAGAACAAGAATGGCCCTAATATTGAACCCTGCGGGACTCCTATTGTAATGACCAGGTGACTTCACACCATTTACATCTACTTTTTGACAAGAGAACATGTTCAGGATAATGTATCTACCTATCATACATTAAAAAAATATCGTAAATAATATTTTTCATATTTATTTTCGGTTTTCCATCGCTCCGTGCTTCAAAGGGCACGTTAAGTCCCGGCTGCTATTGATTATTAGCAGTCGTTAAGCCATGTCAGAGGCCTTCGGGCGGCCCACAGTGGTTTGTCCCTATACAAGAGGTCGGACTTATGATACTTGTCGTAATTTTACAAAACTAAATACACCTTTCGATTTCTATTTTAAAAAATAACATATATTAATATAACGTATTTTGAGACTGGACTTATAGTTTAGGACTAAATCGTAATAAAACTGTTATTAATGTATGGGAATCGACATATAAATATGATTATCTCGAATTTTTATGCCAGTATCTTATCGACATAAGCAAAGTTTTCTTTAAAGACACACTTTTTTATCTACTTTTTTGTACTTTTTGAGATATTTTGAAAAGTATTTAAATTCACTGTCTGGCCTGACAAACTCTGACACCAGAGACCAGCACTATTTCATACGACAAAACAAACAAACAATTTTCATATCGTATTAAAATGTTTTTTATTTTATTTTTACACTAGCTGTGCCCGCGGCTTCGCTCGCGTGGTCATTTCTCTAGGTTAAAAGTACTCTATGTTTATTCTCTATGTTCTATTTTTATCGATTGCTCGGCATCTAATCATTGGATACCAAGTACCCCAGGTCTTGGTCAAACCCTAAGCTATTCAACACTGAAAACTGCATCGCAATCGGTCTAATAGTTATTACGTGATGCGCGAACAAACATACAGGCAAATAAACAGACACACGAATTTTAAAAATGTTTTATTCTTGTTCAGTAGCTCAGTCCAATTTTTTTAAATTATCTTCTTTGTACAGACTTTTACGTTATTATTGCCTATAGCTGTGCCCGCAGCGTTGCTCGCGTGGTAGTTTTTCTGGGATATATCATTTGAGTTATTCCAGTACCAAAAGTACCAATATAGGTACCTACATAGGTACCTACCTACCTGTGTTAACAACCTTCAGTGGCGATCCGACATGCTCGTGATAGGTTAAGTAACAAATAATATTTTTTGGATGGTTCTCTATTTCAATACCTACTGAAGCCAAAGCTGTTTTATTTTTTATTTTGAAATAAAAAGTAAAACAATAAGTAAGTATGTTAGTAAGTTTTTTTAATGAATTCAGTAGTTCCTGTGCGAAACTAATGAATTCCTTCAATTTTTGTAATATAGGTTGTTTCCACAATATAAGTGTTGAAAGTTATTAAAAAGAAAACGTATCACGCTGATACTACTAGACGGATTTTTGGATGCAAATTGACACAGTCATATATCTATACTTATAATAAAGCATTAGGTACGAAAAAGGCTATAAAAAAAAGATAAAAAATGCGATTGGGTGCTTAAAAATGGTATTGACCATGTTTTTTTTTAATCGTGTCCCTCTGTCTGTTTGTCTGTATGTTTGTTTGTTTACGCATCATGTAAAAACTATTGGACCGATTGCAATGTGGTTTTCATTGTTAGATAGCTGATTTAAAAACTGGTGTAATTGGTATCTCAATCTGGTGAGTTAGAAGCCGAGCAATTGATAAAAGTATTTTTGACGGCTAAATAAATTTTGATCAAATGTTGGCATATTGGTCCTGGAATAGCATATTATGGTACTTTAAACCTAAAGAACCACGCGTGCAAAGCCACGGGTACAGCTAGTATTTAATAAAGGCTTTGAAAAAGGCAAACTAGTTCTAAAAACTGCGTGCCATCCCGTATGACCATTATAACATACGGGATGGCTGCGTAACGTTATAGGATAGTCAAAACAGGTCATGCAGCCACAGAAGGACACTGGAGTTCTCTGTAGTTGAGGTACAGGTTCTGTTCAGGAACTGCCCCGCTTTGTAAGGGTATTAATTTGCAACGCAGGGTGGACCTGAACTAGATTTATAAAATTGAAGGTAAGGTGTTGACAAACAATGAGTCATACTTTGGAATGTCATGATTCTGAGTCAGACATAGGTTAGCGTAAGTTATAGGTTATCATAAGTATAGGTGCCGTTTCTGTACGAGTGCGAAAAGCTTGAGAGATCGGAAGATCCCTCGCACCCGTAGCCCGACCATATTTTTTGTGCCTATTTCTTGAGCGTGGGAAGTTCTTGTCTAGAACAAAAGCTCATATTACGTCATGGAAAATTTGTAGTTGGTCGCCCAATGGAAGAGCTTTAAACGCTTCTGACAAAAGTATAAAAACCAATACTTGCTAATAAACAGTGTGCATTATCCGATCGACGTTCAAGCAAGCCAGAAGTTCTTCCATACGTGACCAACATTAGTGAAAGCACGACCCAGTGTATTAAAGGCTCCGAAGCAAAAGTTTGTAAATCGTTAGCGTAACTAAGTTCTTATTCTAACATTGTTTTCGAAAGTGATAATAAATTAATTCGAACCGTGAATCAAGTGCGTTTCCGTTTCGTCCCCACATCCAGAGCTCATTGAAGTCTCATTTCTCTGCTACTGGGATCCCGCACCTATGCGAGAGTCTGCAACATCTATACTGTCTGGTTTAGCGGGACCATTTCTGCCTGCCAACCCAGACGTGCGTGGATCGAAATCACGCACTTCTTGAAATGTTTTGTTCCATATGTTTATGCATTTACATATTTTATGCGTTATTTTTACAATTTCTTTGATATTTTAAATTGTTTTTTTTCCTGAAGTAAACCGTCAAATCGTTACAACAAAATAGGTAATAATTCCAATTCGGATAATTTAGAAAAAACTCAAAAACAGAAAAGAATTCTGACAATTTACTTTGTTTTTTTATACTTTGTAAATTTGTAACCAAACTGCTTACTGTTTTACATTTTTAACCCCCGAACAAAGAGACGGGTGTTATAAGTTTAGGGTGTGTATCACTGTATGTGTGTGAGTGTGTGTTTTCGTTATTTTTTTTTGGTTGAAAGCTAATGTGATTGAGATGGTTCATCATGTTTCTTTGCTATATGGGAGGGGGGGGAGGAGTTGAAAAAGGGGGGGGGGGAGGGTGAGAATCGTATCTTTCAAACCGAATGGACCAATTTAACTGAGGGTTTTTGTTTCAAAGCTGAGATAAACAAGATGGTTCTTAGCTATAATGGGGCTTTATGCTCGCTACGCTTCGCTCGCGTCTTCGTCTTCTAACCTATCACGAGCATGTCGGATCGCCACTGAAGGTTGTTAACACAGGTAGGTAGGTACCTATGTAGGTACCTATATTGGTACTTTTGGTACTGGAATAACTCAAATGATATATCCCAGAAAAACTACCACGCGAGCAACGCTGCGGGCACAGCTATAGGCAATAATAACGTAAAAGTCTGTACAAAGAAGATAATTTAAAAAAATTGGACTGAGCTACTGAACAAGAATAAAACATTTTTAAAATTCGTGTGTCTGTTTATTTGTCTGTATGTTTGTTCGCGCATCACGTAATAACTATTAGACCGATTGCGATGCAGTTTTCAGTGTTGAATAGCTTAGGGTTTGACCAAGACCTGGGGTACTTGGTATCCAATGATTAGATGCCGAGCAATCGATAAAAATAGAACATAGAGAATAAACATAGAGTACTTTTAACCTAGAGAAATGACCACGCGAGCGAAGCCGCGGGCACAGCTAGTGTAAAAATAAAATAAAAAACATTTTAATACGATATGAAAATTGTTTGTTTGTTTTGTCGTATGAAATAGTGCTGGTCTCTGGTGTCAGAGTTTGTCAGGCCAGACAGTGAATTTAAATACTTTTCAAAATATCTCAAAAAGTACAAAAAAGTAGATAAAAAAGTGTGTCTTTAAAGAAAACTTTGCTTATGTCGATAAGATACTGGCATAAAAATTCGAGATAATCATATTTATATGTCGATTCCCATACATTAATAACAGTTTTATTACGATTTAGTCCTAAACTATAAGTCCAGTCTCAAAATACGTTATATTAATATATGTTATTTTTTAAAATAGAAATCGAAAGGTGTATTTAGTTTTGTAAAATTACGACAAGTATCATAAGTCCGACCTCTTGTATAGGGACAAACCACTGTGGGCCGCCCGAAGGCCTCTGACATGGCTTAACGACTGCTAATAATCAATAGCAGCCGGGACTTAACGTGCCCTTTGAAGCACGGAGCGATGGAAAACCGAAAATAAATATGAAAAATATTATTTACGATATTTTTTTAATGTATGATAGGTAGATACATTATCCTGAACATGTTCTCTTGTCAAAAAGTAGATGTAAATGGTGTGAAGTCACCTGGTCATTACAATAGGAGTCCCGCAGGGTTCAATATTAGGGCCATTCTTGTTCTTGGTTTATATTAACGATCTTCCCTTTTTACCCGACTACGGCGAAGCAAGGCAAGGATAATGAGTTTAAGATTCTATGTATGTTCTGATATGTATATATGTGGATGTTCAACCATAGAGTCGCTCCTATTTTGACAAGCGAGGTATCAATCCATTCGTCTTCAGGTATAGGTGTCATAGGCTATCTTTATTACCCGCCTGCAAAGAAAGGGTTATATGTTCAAACTAAAAACATGGTCAGATTTTGACAAACGAGTATCAATCGATTCGTCTTCATTGCAAGAGTGTCATAGGATATTTTTACCCGACCGTCGCGGTTTTAGTTTTTTAACTTAGGCATGTCTTTTTCATAAAGAGCTTAAGTGATGTTGTTTTGTTTGCAATTGATACTTCACTAATTATTAAGGATGGTAGAACTTTGAACAAATTGGCTTACAACTAATAATTTAATGATAAGAAAACTAAACGTGTTAAATTCTCGCTACCCAATGTACGACGAACAAACCCTACGAATTGAAATAGTTTAATAAATAGTCCGCCCATACACATTGCCCCTACACATTGTGAAGTTTTTTATTTTTTTATACGCTTTATATTAGCTTCACTTGTATGTTTGTATGTTTGTAACCGACTCCTTTAGACGCTATTTTGACCCACTTTAAACGGTCAGATTTCATTCAAATTTTACACACCTGTCAAAGACCGATGACAATGCAATAATTCGAAAAAAAACCGTTCCTGTACTTATTGTACACTTGCGATATCCCAGATTTAGAAAATACCATCATTGCCACCTTTGCTGATAATACAGCAATCATGGCTATAGGAGCTACTCAAGAGGAAGCCGTTGAGAAAGTACAAACTGCCGTCAATACCATCTTAGATTGGACTAATTTTAAAATTACAATCTAGCCTTAAGACTAATCAGTAATTTTACTTTAAACTGTGCTGCTAAGTAGAGTAAAATACTAAGAATGTGTCCAATAACACTTTTCTTACTGTCTCTGTTTAAGGGGAAGTCACTTTTTTCTTGCGTTCATTTGGTTTGCACTCATTAATACTACATTATCATTATCACTTCATTAAACTAACTCAAAGAGTTTCGTCCGTTTAAGTCTTCTTACGATGTCCGTGTTGTAGAGGAGCTGGATAGCCTCGACGTTCACATGATGATGAAGTCTTCGTTCGTAAGCTTCAGCAAACAATTTAATAAGGTTAGTAACTAGATCCACCTTCAGGTCCCGATCGAGGTCGTTACTTCTAATTTACCACGGTGCATTTACGATACCTTTAGGTACTTTATTTTAGAATCGTTGAATAATCTGTACATTGCTTGTTTTTTTTTGGTTTGCTACAGCCCCATAGCTGGATACCATAAGTCAATATTGACATGAGGACTTCCTTGTACAAAAGTAATTTATTGTGAACTGACAAGGCAGAATATTTTCCCAGAAGCCAATACATTTTTGTGTAGCGAAGCTTCATTTCATCGCGTTTCTTTTTGACATAAGCCTTCCAGCGAAGCTTTGCGTCTAATGTCATACCAAGATATTTAGCCGAATTTTCGTGTGTTTACTTGATCGTTCATGAATACCGGATGATAAAAATTTTTTGTTGGTAAAATCTATATGTGTTGATTTTCATTGGTACGTTTTATTCTCAATTTTTTAGTCCAATCTAAGATGGTATTGACGGCAGTTTGTACTTTCTCAACGGCTTCCTCTTGAGTAACTCCTATAGCCATGATTGCTGTATTATCAGCAAAGGTGGCAATGATGGTATTTTCTAAATCTGGGATATCGCAAGTGTACAATAAGTACAGGAACGGACCTAGGACACTCCCTTGCGGTATTCCAGCTTTTATTTGCTTAAGTTCTGAGTACGCATCTTCATGCCTTACTCTGAACATTCTATGCGTTAGCAGTTAGGCAGCATAATTCTTAATTTGTGCAGTAGACTTTTATGCCAAACTTATCTAGAAATACAGTCGAGCAAACTTTTTTCTCCTCTAAAGCAATAACATTAGTGATTCTGTGCACTTGGTCTATTCTTTTCCCTAAATCCAAATTGATAATCCGGTATAAATTTATTTTCTTCTATGATGGGCTTCAATCGCCTCAGCAATAGTTTTTCAAAAAGCTTCGACATTATCGGCAGCAATGAAACTGATCTATATGATGTTACTTTATGCGGTGGTTTACCAGGTTTGAGTATCATAATGACTTCGGCTACTTTCATCTCTTTTGATACTTGTTGAAGTCTAAATTAAGCATTGATGAGAGTAGTTAGTTTAACAAAAGCTTTACGTGGGAGGTTTTGTAGGACTACACCAGTAATTAGATCATAACCAGGAGATTTCTTATGACTTAGATGTTTGATCTCGTTAAAGACTTCTTTTGGTGTAACAAATCTAATTTTTAGCTCATTTTTAGAAGTTTCTGCCTGTATAAAATTATCATCATCTGTGAGATCTCCAATTGATTGAAACACTTGCTCTAGGTGCTGTACGAACCTATTAGCTTTCTGTTCATTATTGATTGCCCACCTTCCATTGTTTTCTTTTATAGGGGGATATGCATGATTGGCTTTTTAAGGTTCTTCGTTGTTTTCCAAAGAGAGTAATCTGATGTCCGATCCTTTGTTAGCTGACTTAAGTTAGAATTTATAGTTTCATCACTAAAGTTCTGTATATCTCTTTTGAGTCTTTTGTAAGATTATTAAAAAGTGTTTTGTCTTGTGGAGATCTAGTTACCTGCCACTTTTGTCGTTGATTTCTTTTTATAGCAGTCAAGTTTCTGATTTCTATTTGGTAGGACTGAACTCTGGTTATTTTTTTAAATTCCGGTGTGTTTGCCCAAGCGCATTGTTGGATATCTCTTATAAGTTTTGTTACTTCTATGTCTAGCTGTAGTGCGTTTTTTAATGGGACTTTAAGATCGATTTTTGATTCTAAATCTAGTTTTTAACTTTCCCAGCCCGTTCTGTGATTAACTAGAGTCGGAATATTCTCTTTTTATACAATAGTATCACTTAAGGTTAATATTATATGTGAATGATGTGAGCTCATATCATAACCTTTCTCAATTAAGAGGAAACTGGTTGATACATTTTTAAAGATGGAGAAATCGATAAGATCTGGTATTTTTTTAGGATCAGTAGGCATTGGCCTAGGCATTGGCCTACTGATTCTAAAAAAGTACCAGATCTTATCGATTTCTTCATCTTTAAAAATGTATCAACCAGTAATATTACATTACAATGTAATTCTTTCATTGCACATAATAATTCCTTTCTTTTAGTGGTAGTAAGGCGAGACCCCCAGAAGGTGTTCCTAGCATTAAAATCACCCCCCAGTAATAATCGATAACCAAGTAGTTTTAAAAAACTTCGATACTGTTCTGCTTTCAGCGCATGCTTTGGTGGGCAGTATATTGCTGCAAGGGTTACAGGATAGCGCTTTGTTCTGACACAAATAGCAACAGCTTGTATGTGATGCTCTTAAATTGTTCGTAATGGTAGATGTTCTCCTTTATTATTACGGTGCTAGCTCCTCTAGCAGAGTTATCGGGGCACAATGCGTGATAAGTTTTGTAGCCTTTAATTTGAATAAAGGATTCCCTTGTGAAGTGCGACTCAGAGATAAGACACACATCAATATTTTCTATGTTTAGGACGGCTTGTAGCTCATTACAATGTTGTAGTAGCACCATTAGCATTCCATTCCATGAACTTAGGTTTACTTATCATTTTTTCGGTTTTGATGAAGTGGTCTAAACGAACGTCAAACAAAGTTACGAGGGTTAAAATTTAGTTTAATTTTTCATCTTTTTCATGTGACATGCTTACTTGTTTATGTTGCTTTGTTTGTAGCTGCTGGAAGAGGGGCTGTACTCCTTTTGTCATTTGTGCATAAGAAACATTTTTTGTGACATTTTGACTAGCACTGGTTTATTTTTATTTTACTGACACCGGGTACCTGAATCATGGGTGTTGGTACATTTTTTCTCACTAGTTTATTTTTAATGCTTTTTGGAAAATAGACGCAAGAGCGCCTCTATCTTAGATGATAGAGAATTTTGCGTTCGTATATCTATCTACCTACCTATTAAAAAAACATTACTGTTGTTTAATAACTGTCATTATGTTGCATCTTCGAAATTACATAAATGCCTGGAAAATAGACGCAAGAGCGCCTCTCTCTTATATTATAGAGAATTTTACGTTCGTATATCTATCTACCTACCTATTAAAACATATTTCTGATTTTTCGTAATAACTGTTATTATGTTGTATCTTCGAAATTACATAAATGCTTAGAAAATAGACGCAAGAGCGCCTCTCTCTTAGATGATAGATAATTGTGCGTTCGTATATCTATCTACCTACCTATTGAAAAAACATTTCTGTTTTTTCATAATAACTGTACTTAGTTATGTTGTATCTTCGAAATTACATATATGCCTGGAAAATAGACGCAAGAGCGCCTCGCTCTTAGATGATAGAGAATTTTGCGTTCGTATATCTATCTACCTACCTATTAAAAAAACGTTAATATTTTTTAATAGTAACTGTTATTATGTTGTATCTTCGAAATTACATAAATGTCTGGACAATAGACGCAAGAGCGCCTCTCTCTTAGATGATAGAGAATTTTGCGTTCGAATATATTTTCTGTTTTTTCATAATAACTGTCATTATTTTGTATCTTCAAAATTTCATATATGCCTGGAAAATAGACGCAAGAGCGCCTCTCTCTTAGATGATAGAGAATTTTGCGTTCGAATATATTTTCTGTTTTTTCATAATAACTGTCATTATTTTGTATCTTCAAAATTTCATATATGCCTGGAAAATAGACGCAAGAGCGCCTCTCTCTTAGGTGATAGAGAATTTTGCGTTCGTATATCTATCTACCTACCTATTAAAAAAACATTTCTGTTTTTTCATAATAGCTGTCATTATGTTGGATCTTCGAAATTACACAAATGCCTGGAAAATAGACGCAAAAGCGCCTCTCCCTTAGATGATAGAGAATTTGGCGTTCGTATATCTATCTACCTTTATTTATGACAGGTATATAATCAAAGCAAAATACCTACCTATTAAAAAAACATTTCTGTTTTTTCATAATAACTGTCATTAAGTTGTATCTTCGAAATTACATAAATGCCAAGACGCAAGAGCGCCTCTCTCTTAGATGATAGATAATTTTGCGTTCGTATCTAGGTACTTACCTATTAAAAATACACTATTTATTTTGTTGCGAATGGGGCGCCCCATTCATGTCATTCGCCGAGTGTGCTCGGGCCTGCCCTCGTATTGCCTTTACTATTTTTTAAGTGACTATTTAACTACCCAACTGGAGCATAAGTTTTCTAAGCTCGGCGTCGGAGATGTAGAGGTACCTACTGACGAGTGGTGATGCGACTGGATCGTTCGACGCGCATTTGACCCCAATCGCCCCCAATCGAAGGACTGATTGTTTGTCCAATCATCGCAGATTATTATCTTGATACAAACCGCCATTCCGACTGCCGTTATTATAGGTTTCTTGAGGAATCGTTGTTCTGGTTCTGAATTACTAACTTTGAAGCCACAGTAAT
This sequence comes from Alsophila aescularia, assembly GCA_946251855.1. Classification (NCBI taxonomy): domain Eukaryota; kingdom Metazoa; phylum Arthropoda; class Insecta; order Lepidoptera; family Geometridae; genus Alsophila; species Alsophila aescularia. Next base: position 11,435,544 of record OX276377.1, on the reverse strand, counting down.
ACCTAGGTAGTAATGAATGTTAGGCAGGTAGGTACCTACCTACTTACAATAATAATAAAATTATTTCTTAGTACAGATATTCTATTTCACGAAGTCCGTTTGACTATGAATGTTGTAAGGTCTGTACGTGCACACTGTTTTAGTGTGCGTAACCTCGGGAGCGCTCAGTCACGATCGCGACGCGGTCAGAGTCACTAGTGTTTTGTTTCCGCGCTAAAAAATTCAAAGAGTAACGTCAGCATGGCAAGTAAACGCAGAAAAGTTGTCCACAGTGAGGTAACATTTTTTTTTAACTATTGTTACTACTTTTTGTGTGCTATTAAGAGTTTATCTATCTAATATTATGAAACTTGTTACTTAAATAGGTATTTCGATTTGGTTTTGTTCTAGGGTCGAAGCATGATAGCTAGCGTTTATCATTTCCTGCGAGAAGAGTATGAATTCACAAAATCAGTTGCGGAACCTAACTGTGATTTGTCTCATTTACGAGATATTACAAGGCGTACAGCTGAGGCTACAGGTGTTTCTATGAAAACTGTTCAACGGATATTAAAAGTAGAGAAGGAATTGCCATCCTGCTCATCAAATTTCACTTCTCCTATGAAGAAAAGAAGAAAGCGGGATAGTAAGATAGAAATAGATAATTTTACAGCCGATGTTGTTCGCAGTACTATACAAAAAATTTAAATGAAAAAATTGGTTTTGATGGTTGTATCGAAACTGTTCGTCAATTGTTACTGAAGTTAGGTTACAAGTGGCGTAAAACAGAGAATAACCGTAAAGTTTTGACGGAGCGTCATGATATACAAATGTGGCGTTTAAAATTTTTGAAGAAGATGTCGGAATATCGCAGTCAAGGTCGCCCAATTGTGTACACCGATGAAAGTTATGTCCTTTCAACACACGTGCGAAACAACACCTGGGCACAAAAGAAAGAGGGTACACCTGTTCGAGCTCAAACGTATGTAAGAAACCAAGTAGTGCCATCTATTTGGTTTCCAACCTTAAGTTATTAAGTAACTCGCTAGATGGCGATAGTGTCGATTCGCTACTAAGTTAAAACACGCAAGCGGTGTGTTACACGCAAACAAGATAAGGGTGGCAAATTCAAAATTATACGAGAACCAGAACAGATACGTACACAAGGTGTTTTATTTACCCTTCGCGTTATCACTAATTTGCACATGGTCCTTAGAAGCCGGACGTGTTTAGGTCAACTCAGGTCAACTTTAGGTCAACTCAGGTCAACTAAGGTCAAAAATAGTTTTGTAGTCAGACCTCCCCCGTACTCGCAGTGGATCGCTGCACAAGGAGTACGTGGCACTAGCTTTGGGTGCTATTCGTCCGCCACGCGGACATAGCAGCTGAGCAGTGGTGGAAGGAAACTGCTCGACCAGCTCATTAGAGCTAGCTGGCGAGCTCGGCGATCAACGCCTACTTTGAGAATACTCATCAGAGCGCACTCACTCAGCAATCGCGCCTAACAATTGGAGCCAGCTCATCAGAGCCAGCTGGCAAGCTCAGCATTCTGAGCAAACATCTATATCAGCGCGACTTTGAAGTCATATCCGGAGTCCGGATTCCGGAATAATCCGGAGTGGAGAAAAAGTGTTGCAGTGTTGTAAATTGACAGTCGACACGACAGTGACAGCAAGTGAATAAAGTCAAGTTAAGTGCCTGGACAAACTGTAAGTACTTTCTCATATATCAAGCGAAATTGAACTTAATGTGTTTGAAGAAATTAACTCTGAAGAAATTAAAGTAAAACTTAACTTGTTATATTTTCAATTTGTGAATTGGGACTTAGAATATTTTGCATGCATTAGTTAAGAACTTAGAATAATTTGCAAAAAAGGTTACATACGGGGAACCTACGGCCGTTTTTGGTCCGAGGTTCATATATTCCAAACACTTGTAAAATTTTCGTGTTTTGCACATTATAAAAATATTCTAAGTTTTTTGTGTTTTAAATAAATTTAGATCAAAAAATAAAGATGGAAAGAGCTATTAACTTGCAAAAGGAAATACATAATGTAATTAAAAAAGCTTTAAGCAATTATAAAAAAAGTCCTACCGATCGAATTACAATTGAATATGTAGAAACAAAATTAGAATTATTGGAGAACAGTTGGCAATCATTTCTAGAAAATCATAATAAGTTGTATGAAAGTTGCAAGCCACAAGACTTAGAGGCATCGATTTATGTGACGTCAGAGATTTATGATATGACAGAGGATACTTACATAACTTATAAATCTCTTTTAAAGACTACAAAAAATAAATTTGTGTCTAAACCTGAGAATCCACAACACAACCCTTCCGCGTCTACGGCTGACAAGCAGTCCTCAGTAAAGTTGCCTAGAATTTCGATACCTATATTTTCGGGTAAGTATTCAGAATGGACGACATTTCGGGATTTATTTATTTCACTCGTTCACAAAAACGAATCTCTTGACAACGTGCAGAGATTGCATTACTTGAAGGGGCATCTCAGTGGTGAGGCTGCTCAGTTGGTTAGACACACACCGGTCACTGACGCTAATTATAATGAGTGTTGGTCTTTATTGGAAAAAAGGTATGATAACAAAAGGTATTTGTCTAATTGTATTTTAAAACGATTGTTCGGCCTACGACGTATGAATGCTGAATCTGCTATTGGTCTCAAAGAGTTGTTAGACACTACTGTTGATTGTTTAAATGCTTTGAAAAATTTGGGTATCAATGTGAGTACCTGGGACATAATAGTTATTCATGTAGTCACATACAAATTAGATTCGGAAACTCGTAAACAGTGGGAATTATTTATTTCGGGTGATGATTCACTACCAACCATGGAGCAGTTTAAGACATTTATTGAAAAACGCTTTAGAGCTTTGGAGTTTATTGAACCACACAAGTATACCCAGAAAAACAGTAACTATCAAGTTCAAAATACTAAAGTCATGCTAGCTACCAAATCTTTCAAGATCACATGCGAATATTGTTCACAAAATCATAAAATGTGTTTTTGCAAAAAGTTTGCGGAGCAATCTATTAGCCACAGACGAGAATTCGTAGCGAACAATAAAATATGCTTTAATTGTCTCGGTGGCAACCATATCTCTTATGATTGCAAAAAGACTTCATCCTGTAGATTGTGCAATAAAAAGCACCATTCTCTTTTACATCCTAGTAGCCAGCAGGATGAACGGGAACAAACTACTAGCTCTACACAGCGGACTATTGGTACGGCTAGTTCAGAGTCCGAACGTCCAATAGTAGCTTGTCTCTCCACAGGTCAGATTATGAAACCCAAACAAGTTTTGTTGGCCACAGCGCTAATCAAAGCCGAAGCTAAAAACGGTGTGCCTTTACTAGTTCGAGCGTTGATAGATCAAGGCTCGCAGGCGTGTTTTATTACAGAAGCCATAGTTCAGCATCTTCGTCTGAAGAAGATACCAACAAATGGAGTGATCACTGGTCTGTCTAATGACAAACATATGCGAGCTCAACACAAGGTTCGAGTATTACTTCAGTCACGTGTCGATCCAAACTTTAAAATAGAAATAGAAGCTTACGTTTTAAGCAAGATCACGACCTACCTTCCGGAACAGAAGATAGACGTCATAGATTGGGTGGATTTAGATCAGCTGCAGTTGGCAGACCCACAGTACGACGTCCCCAACAAAATAGATATCTTGTTGGGTGCGGATGTTTATGGCACCATAATGAAGGAAGGAATGAAGAAGTGTCCTAACGGATCACTGATTGCTCAGAGCACCACGTTAGGGTGGATTCTTTCAGGTGCGATAAACAAGGAAAATTAAAAAAATAAAGGCATAGCAAATAGAGTAAGTGTTATGCATACACAGGTTAATGAAAATGAAATATTGAAAAATTTTTGGGAAGTAGAAGAGAGTACCTTCTATAGTGCTAAGAAAATGTTAAGTGAAGAAGAACAGAAATGTGAAAAGATTTACGAAAATACTACTAAAAGAACAAAGGAAGGACGATATGTAGTGAACTTACCATTTCACGACGAGAATCCGCTCGGCAAGAATGGTGATTCCAGAGAAATATCTGTAAAAAGACTAAGATCATTAGAGAGAAGATTGGGTAAGGATTCTTATCTTAAAGAAAGGTATGATGATGTTCTCAACGAATACTTACGGTTGGGGCATATGAGACCAGTTAGAGAGTGCGATAAGTCAGCAAAAGCGGTTTACCTCCCACACCACGCCATTGTGAGAGAAGATAAATCCACCACGCGCGTAAGAATAGTGTTTAATGCATCACAACCAAACAAACAGGGAGTGTCCTTAAACGACGCACTGATAGTTGGACCAACTCTTCAAGCCGATCTTCGACATATCGTGTTGCAATGGAGAACCTATCCCATTGCCTTGGTCGCTGACATTGTAAAAATGTATCGCCAAGTGCTGGTGACTGAATCTGACGCCAACTTGTATCAACGCATTGTGTGGAGAGAAGATCCTACTGATGAAATCAAGGATTATGAACTTCTTACTGTCACTTTCGGAACTGCAGCCGCTCCATACTTGGCAGTCAGGACGCTACATCAGGTTGCTTTTGATTATGGAGCTCAATACCCTCTTGCTAGGGAACGGGTCTTGAATTGCTTCTACATGGATGATCTGATGACCGGCTGCTCCACAGTACAGGAAGGCTTTGAAGTTTTTAAAGAAACGCGAGAATTATTAGATCAAGGAGGATTCAAACTACAGAAATGGAATAGCAATGACAAGGATCTTCTTAAGCAAATATCACTATATACTGACAAGGCCAATCAAACAAATGAAAGCAATAAAGTTGAAAATAGAACAGATAGAGAAGAACTAGAAATAAAATTGGACAGTACTATTAAAGTTTTAGGACTTACCTGGAGTAGAAGCGAAGATATGTTCAAGTACGCAGTGCAACTCACCCCGACGACAGGACCTGAAACAAAAAGAAAAATAGTATCAGAAATTGCAAGACTATTTGACCCGTTAGGTTGGGCAGCACCTAGTGTGATTGTAGCTAAGATGTTTATTCAAAAGCTGTGGTTGACAGGTGTAAGCTGGGATGAACCAATATCTCACGAATTAAAAGAAGAGTGGAATACTTATCGTGCTGAGTTAGCTGAGTTTTCCAAGGTACAGATCCCACGATGGCTGGGTACTAAGAACAACGATCACAATGTAGAACTGCACGGATTTAGTGATGCGTCCCGTAGCGCGTACGCCGCGGCGGTTTATATTAGAATCATTGATAGTACGAATAACGTCACAACTTCTCTTGTTGTAGCAAAAACAAGAGTGGCACCGGTAAAACAAATTAGCATCCCTCGTTTGGAGTTGTGCGGTGCAGTCTTGTTGACACGACTGCTAGCTGAAACGTCAGAGGTGCTGAAAATTCAAAAAGACAAGGTGCATGCTTGGACTGATTCCACAATCGTACTGGCTTGGCTGAATAGTCACCCGAGCCGCTGGAAAACGTTTATAGGCAATAGAGTATCCGAGATTATCACTACTCTAGAATCGCCTCAGTGGTCCCATGTCGCAAGCAAGCAAAACCCCGCAGATTGTGCTTCAAGAGGCGTCTTACCGGCCTCATTGGCTGAAAATGACTTGTGGTTTTCAGGACCGAGTTTTTTGAGAAAACACCAAGTAATCTATAATAGACCAATGGACTTACACACAAACGAAGAAGAGTCTATCCGAACACATTTGGGAGAAGTTTCGGACGATTCCTTGTTCCTAAGATATTCATCGCTTCAGAAGTTGTTGAGAGTCGTTGCCTACTGTAGAAGGTGGTTAAAGAAGACTCGAAAGACACTATACCTACGTAAGGTCGAAATTGATGAAGCTTTGCAATGTTGCATAAGAAAGGCTCAAGTAGAAGAATTTGGAGAAGAGTATAAAGAGTTAAAGGAAGGAAAAATAGTAATAAAGAAAGGAAGCAAACTCAGAATATTATGCCCTTATTTAGACGATAAAGACATAATTAGAATAACTGGTCGTTTGAAGAACTCTAATTTGGAAGATCAAACAAAGACTCCCATCGTCTTGCCTCATGACTCACCTTTAACTAAATTGTTAGTAGCTGAAGCTCATGATAAGACGCTTCACGGAGGACAGCAACTAATGCTAAACTATATAAGGACAGCGTATTGGGTAATTGGCGCCAAAAGCTTAGTAAAACAGCACATCCGCAAATGTGTTACGTGTGTCAAGAACAGTGCACCCACGCACAATCCATTTATGGGTTCATTGCCGTCGGTACGATGCACCCCAGCTCGGCCGTTTGTTAACAGCGGCGTAGACTATGCTGGCCCTATTAATATCAGGACCACTAAAGGACGTGGCCATCGTTCGTACAAAGGGTACATCTGCCTATTTATATGCATGTCCACAAGAGCTATACACTTGGAGGTCGTGAGCGACATGACTAGCCAAGCGTTCATAGCTGCATTTAGACGATTTGTCGCTAGACGCGGTATATGTGCCCAGCTGTGGTCTGATAACGGTACTACGTTTGTTGGAGCGTCCAGAGAATTGCGGGAAATGAGTTCCATTCAACCTGAGATTGCAGAACACCTTGAGAAAAACGGAACAGAATGGCACTTTATCCCTCCTCGAGCGCCAAACTTTGGAGGTCTTTGGGAGGCAGCCGTAAAGGCAACCAAGTTTCACCTTAAACGTGCGATCGGAGAATTGACGCTTATGTATGAAGAGATGAGCACACTTCTGGCTCAGGTTGAAGCCTGCCTCAATTCGAGGCCAATGACTGTTGTTAACGGGGACGACCCTAATGTACCCCTACCGTTAACACCTGCTCATTTTTTAGTAGGCGAACCATTAGTTAACGCCCCTGACATAAACTACAATTCAAGCAATTTGAATTTACTGTCAAGGTGGCAGCTTGTGCAGAAAACTTTGCAATCCTTTTGGAAACGTTGGTCGGAAGAATATTTGGTAATGTTAATGCATCGATATAAATGGTCACGACAAACTCCAGAGCCAAAAATTGGAGACATTGTTTTAATTAAGGAAGATGATCTTCCCCCTGGTCAGTGGCTACTAGGTCGTGTTATAGAAAAACATCAGGGTTCAGATCAAATAACCCGGGTAGTCACATTGCGCACCAAATCATCTCTGTTGAAACGACCAACTTCAAAATTGTGTATTCTTCCAGTTTATAATTAATTAGATATTAAGATCAGCTGAAGCTTGTTATAAAAATAATTTCTTTATTTTGTAATTTTGTTATTATAAAATTATAAGTTCATTCATGATAAATAAAGCTCATTTTGCAAGATGCATGTTAGATAATGTTTTCCTAGTTTTAGTTTGGATAATTCCAATGTTTTGTCGCAATACTGTATATTGAAGTGCTCAGTTATTGTACTTAAATACAGACCACCTATGACAATCTATGCAGGAAAATTCAGTTCAGCCACGGTGGGCGGCATATTTTGTTATATAATTAGTTTAAAGGACATTCCTCATATAATGTCCTTGGTGGGCGGTATGTTCGAGCTCAAACGTATGTAAGAAACCAAGTAGTGCCATCTATTTGGTTTCCAACCTTAAGTTATTAAGTAACTCGCTAGATGGCGATAGTGTCGATTCGCTACTAAGTTAAAACACGCAAGCGGTGTGTTACACGCAAACAAGATAAGGGTGGCAAATTCAAAATTATACGAGAACCAGAACAGATACGTACACAAGGTGTTTTATTTACCCTTCGCGTTATCACTAATTTGCACAACACCATTCTTAAAAAAAATTAGCACAGGCACTCGCTTTATATTAGTGCATGCGGGTACAAAGGATGGATTTATTGAAAATGCTTCATTGATTTATAAAGCCAACTCAACAGCTGGCGATTACCATTCTAATATGAGCTACGATAATTATGTTAAATGGCTAAACGAAAAACTTTTACCCAATTTATCCCCACGCTCTGTCATTGTCTTAGACAATGCTTCATATCACAATACACGGACTGAAAAACTACCGACGTCGGCTACAAAGAAAGCAGACATGCAGCAATGGCTCAGGGATAAGGGTATAGCATTTGAGCAATCTCTCCTTAAATTGGAATTGTACGATATTATAAAAAAACACAAAGATGAACACATAACGTATAAAATTGATGATTTTATTAAGAGCAAGGGTTTTGATGTCATACGTTTTCCCCCCTATCACCCAGAATTAAATGCTATTGAAAATATTTGGGGTATTGTAAAAAATTATATCGCATCAAAGAATATCGAACAAAACATGACGAACATGGAAAGACTGATCTTTGAAAGCTTGGATAGAGTAACCAGTGAAACATGGCAAAAAACCAGTGCTCATGTTGAAAAAATTGAAAAAGAATACTTGAAATACGTCGACCTGGATTTTGAGTTCATAATTAACTTAGGGAACGATTCTGACGAAAGCGAATCAGAAATTGAATTTGATAGTGATTAAGTGCTGATTTTTTTGTTTGTTCTCTGTAATAAATAAAAATATTATTTACTTTCAACTGTTGTTTCTTTTGTTAGTTTTTTTTCCTAACGCTACCTACGTTTACACACACTAGCGCGCCTATCACTACACGTCACTACTACAACCAGAGCCAAACGGACTTCGTGAAATAGAATATCTGTAAAGTTATTTTGTTTTTTTATGATTACTGTATTTGAGTAAGTATTGTTTTATGAAATAATAAATAATTCACTGCTACCTATGGAAAAAAACGTATTTATTGCATAAGAAAAATTAATAAAGAATTTAATACTAATAGCAACAGAAAGTAAATTTCAAATAAATAATAGTTTAAAAAAAAACACGCTTTATATAGAAAACCAAACTAAAAAATTGAAAATAAATTTTAAAAGTGTAACTAAGAAAAAAATGATTCATTTCAAATAAATCGTGGGGTGCATGGGTCAATAGTTAAAAATATTTCATTGACAGATATGAGAAGAAGGATTATCATTTCGATAATATGTTAAAAAGCACCCTACGCTTTTTTTTTAAATAAAACTTAATTTTCTTATTTACACTATTAAAATTTATTTTCTATTTTTTAGTTTGGTTTTCTATATAAAGCGTGTTTTTTAGTTTTTTTAAACTATTATTTATTTTCTACTTTTTAGTTTGGTTTATTAATAAGAGCGTTTTTTTTTCTTCGAATTATTGCATTGTCATGGTTAAGGTAAAAATTCGTTTTATGGCGTATCAACGTAACGTAATCGAGACAACTGCAGTTGTCTCGATACACGAATATTTGGAAAAAAATACCTATAAACGCAGACGGGGCGTCGTGCTATCTTTATAATTAAAGCTTTAGAGTTCGTAATATGACGAAATGTTTTAAAAATGCAATCCGTGGCAGATTAAGAGATGTTTGTCCAATAGTAACTTTGAAAAATTTATAGATAGCTACATGAACATAATAAAAAAATAAAAAAATTGTAATATGTATTATCTGAATCGGTTCGGGGTTGTTGGATATCAGGATCCAGGAGCCCAAGGAGGGGTTAAAAAACCAAAATTCGGTATTTAATTAGGTATAATATTTATGACACGGCTGAATTTGTACATTTTAAAACAATTTGTTGTTTATTTAATTATATAGCAATATGCAGACAGGCTTAATCCTTCCGGACCGGTTTAAACGAGTTTCATTGTTTAGAACAATTCAATTTAGAACGATTCATATCGCATAAGTTTCCGAGCTCCAGGGAAGCCACAAAAATAATGGTATCTTATTTAGTACACTTTCTAATCTATACCTATAATAAAACTGTAACTGGTCCAATTCTGCACATTGAAGATATTTTGAAAATTTTTTTGGACCGTACTCTAGATTCGATACTGAAGCCATTTTTTTTTTCTTTTTTGTCTATCTGTATGTCTGTCTGTCTGTCTGTGTGTCTGTATATTGGCTAGGCATCACGCCGTTAGGATTCTTAAAAAAAACCTCTAAAAATTTTTAGGCATTCAAAATTATGTATATTTCAAAGTTATGGTGGAATAAAGAAACTCACATACATACATACATACATGCATACATACAAACATACATAAATACATACATACATACACACACACATACATACATACATACATACATACATACATACATACATACATACATACATACATACATACATACATACATACATACATACATACATACATACATACATACATACATATATACATACATACATACATACATACATACATACATACACACATACATGAGCCCTAAAAACATTACACTCCTTTTTTGGGCAGTCGTGTAAAAAATAAGCATCTAATTTGGTACAGAAATCCCGGAAATTTGAGAATATGAACACCAAAACAATTCGGTTTGCTAATAAAAAAACGAAAACCTTTTTGATGTTACATAAATGAAACTACAATGAACGTCTTCCCTTTTAAATCCTCCTACTAAAAACTACAGAAACTATTTAGACTAAAAAAATGAGACCTAATCGAAGTCATACCCTTTTCAGCAAAAAAGTAATTATCCAAATTGGTTCAAAGGTTTTAGAGATATGAGATAAGAAACATACAAAAAAAATATATAGATGCATACGAATTGAGAACCTCCTCCTTTTAGAAGTCGATAACAAGACATAAGTTCAAAACTAAAACCCAAATAAGGTCGGGTAAAAAATAGCCTATGACACTCTTGTGATGAAGACAAATCGATTGATACCTCGCTTGTCAAGTTTTCAGTTTGAACTCACAGACCTTCCTTTGCTTCACCGTAGTCAGGAAAAATACTTGCCTATGACACTGTGTAAATGAAGACGAATCGATTGATACCTTGCTGGTCAAAATCAGACAAAGTTTTAAGTTTGAACACACAGCCATTCTTTTGCTTCGCCGTATTCGGGTAAAAAAAAAGGTCTGTGACTCTATATCAGAAGACAAATCGATTGGATCCTCGTTAGTCAAAATCGGACCAATAGGGGTGACGCTATTACGAGACGCTGAAAATTGACAATATTGTGACTTCAAAATTAAGAAAATATAAAGTTTTGAAAAAATCTATTCAGCGCATATTCGAGAAGAGAATTTCGTATTACTTATGCGCTGAATGCAATTTTTAATTTTTTGTTTATAGACCCTAACTTTGTGTGCCAACATAGCTCTAAAAGCTGCTCGGCGCGAGAGAGATGTATTTAACGTTTGATTTACTTATCAAAAACTATCCAAATGAACGTAAAAAAAATACTCAGCTTTAGCATATATTACCTCCATTACTTTCAGCGTGATACGTGTTCTTTTAAATAAGTTTCAACCCCTAAATAATAACCCATAATTTTTTCGATATGTATAGTATTCTATGTCCTACCTCGTAGTACGAACTCAAATCATACCAAGTTTCTTTTGAATTCATCCAGTAGTTCCGGCGGCGTGATGCGCGGCTAAGATACAGACTGACAGACATACAGACAAAAATGAAAAAACATACAGTTTAGGCATCATAATAGAACAAAGAGTAACTTCCAAAAAAAACACTATATTTTTAATATACAGAATTTGGACCCATATCCCACAGAAACCCTTTATTTTTTCGGGACAAAATGTATCCATAATTTTCACCCATCTTATAAACTATATCTGTGCCATGTTGCATCAACATCCGTCCAATAGTTTCAGAGTGCTAAGTAAGTCGCTCCAATGTGTGTGGGCGATGTTTAGACTAGAGCTTAGCGATAAGGATTATTCGTAAGGCACAATGTAACTTTTAAAATTCATTAATTAAATCAGTCGTCTTCCAACTCAGACGTCTCTACATTTTCGTTTCAATATTTAGTTTTTTTAAAACCTTCGAGCGCTTCCCTAAACTTGACTGGCGCAGCCGGTAGGATTGCTACAGGCTGTGTCGGAAAATGGCGAGTTTAAAGTGTACAATTTTACCGATTTCCGTGATTTCCGCGTTATACAGTACGGCGATCCGACGAACCAAAAGAATTTGTCATGAATGAACAATGGTGCTTGTGGCCGGCTGGTGAGTAAGCCTTTTCACCTTCCTAACCTTCCTGTAGTGTTTTGTGTAATTTTGTTATTTGGGGATTGGAAATTTCCTTTTATAACTGTTATCTGATTTTCGCATACATTTCTGTGTAAATTTATAGGCTAATTAAATAAGTAATTTGGGTTTAAGCTTAAGTAGGAACACATTTCATTGTGCGTTTATTTCTAAGGTGTATTAGTTAGCGTTTAGAAAATGGAAGCCAAAGAGCAAATAACACTTATACCAAATGAATTATTGAAACTAATTCCATTGTTTGACGGTGATAAGAAAACTCTTAACTTGTATTTGAGGAAAGCCGAATACATAATTAACAAATATAACGGCAGTCTGACCCAAAATGAGTATCTTATGCACTCACTTACTTGGAGACTCATTGGAAAAGCCGCCGCACTTGTCAGTGAACGCGAAGACATCGAAACTTGGGTTCAATTTAAAGATTTACTTATTCAACATTTTGGAGATCCGCGCAGTGAAGGATGCATAGCCATCGAACTAGAATCCATGAAAATTGCACACAACGCGAGCTACTTAGATTTTTGTAACAGAATACAGTCTGTGCGATCAGTATTAATATCAAAAGTCAATCAAATACCAGATGCTAATTTAAAACAGAGCAAAATAACTATATATAATAACACCTCCTTGAACGTATTTTTTTACAACTTACCAGAAAGTTTGATCCGAATAGTGAGGTTGAAAACACCGAAAACTCTTGAGGATGCGTTAAGCACTGTGATGGAGGAAGTAGACTTCCATGAACACAACAACTCACAACGCAACAAATTAAATAGGCCTCAGTTGTCAAATACCCCCAGTACGAACAATACTTTTAAATTTAATGCTCCAAATATGCCCTTGCAGCCTACTGGTTTTAGGCCAAACCTGCCGCCACCAAAATTTAATTTTGGCGTTCCCCAAAATCGGCAGAGAAACGTACCTTATGCATTAAACCAGGGTCATAACTTTGGCTATCGTCCACCTCAAACAACAAGCTTTAGGCCACCACAGCCGACAGGTTATCGACCACCACAGCCAATAGGTTACCGACCTCCTCAGTTTGGGTACAAACCCCCATTTGGGTATCAACCCCAATATTCTAAGTGACCTCAACATTTTGGAATGCGTCCCCAAAATTATGGAGAAGCACCCCAACAATTTAATAATAAATTTCGAGCTCCTCATGATAATCGAGTAAACCCTTCCGGTGATATTTCAATGAGGACAGCACCTGACGTCACGCCTGTAGATACACATGGTGATTCTTATGACACTAATAATGTAGCTGCCACAACCCCTGTGACAGTTGAAAATTTTCACATACAAAGCCTCCACTCAGTCAAGAAGTGATAGAGATCAACAATATTGACCCTAACTTAAAACTACCTTACATATTCATACCTGAGATAGATGATAGATAAATTCATGATTGACACGGGTAGCATGCGATCTTTCATTAATCCTGAAAAAGCCTATCAGTATTTCTCAAACGCAATACGTCACGAACCGTTTAACGTAATAAGTACCCACGCATCTAGCTCACACAATGAGGTTATAGAGATTCACGCATTACCAACGTTTAACAGCTCGGAAAATCAAAAGCTCTATCTATATAAAGTAGATCCACAATATGACGGTGTATTAGGTGATGACCTGTTACGTAATATGGGTGCCGTGATTGATCTGAAACAGAACATTTTAAAAACGGATACCACAACTATACCTATCATTCACAGTAAAACTGATCATGTACTACACTTAGCCCCGCAATCAGAACAACGCGTGAAACTGCCCACAAATATGTATAAGGGTGAAGGAATCTTGGAGTATAAGAAATTTTGTGAGGGTGTGAGAATGGATATGCGACAAACATAATACAAAATACATTAGAAACTGTTATGGTGCTTACCGTGACTAGCCCCTTTAAAGTGTTAGAAAATGAGGGAAATGAATGTATGGTGAATTGTATGAATGACGTGGAGATGAAAGATGTAGAGTTAGATGGACTTTTGGAAGAGAACTTGAAAAATAAATTAAGGACAGATCATATGAATGAGGAAGAAAGACAGGCAATTTCCAGAGTGTGTGACGAATATAAAGATGTATTTTATTGTGAGAAACTTCCTTTAACCAAGCAGGTCAAACATTTTATAAGGACGAAAAATGAGGACCCTATCTATGTCAAACCATACAGACAGCCCCCGGCACAAGCCGCCGAAATTAAAGAACAAGTTGAGAAATTGCTAAAGGACAATGTGATACAGGAATCATTCACACCGTGGAGTGCCCCTGTTCACCTTGTACTTAAAAAGTCTGGATCTGGTGTGTTAAAGTACAGGATGGTTATCGACTATAGGAGACTTAACGAAATAACAGTAGACGATAAGTACCCTCTACCAAATATAAATGAAATTTTGACAAAGTAGGCAAAAGTACGTACTTCACAACATTAGACTTAGCTTCCGGGTATCATCGAATTGAAGTGAATGAGACTGACAGACAGAAGACGGCCTACAGCACACAATTTGGGCATTTCGAGTTTTCATGAATGCCATTTGGCATCAAGACAGCCCCAGCTACCATTCAAAGGGCAATGTATAATATACTAAGGGGTCTACAGAGTACAGGGCATACACTGGCTCGTTTACCTTGACGATATTATCATATTCTCAGCCAGTCTCCAGGAACACATAGAAAAATTACGGACAGTTTTTGAACGATTTAGACAGACCAACCTCAAAATTCAACTAGACAAGTCTGAATTTCTTCGGAAAGAAGTTTTGTACCTCGGACACACAATAACCAAGAACGGACTAAGACCTAACGACGACAAAATTCATGCAGTCATAAACTACCCACTCCCAGAGATGACGACCCAAATCAAAAGCTTCCTAGGCTTCCTAGGCTATTATAGACGATTCATCAAAGACTTCGCCAAAGTGACACACCCCCTTACAGCATGCCTTAAAAAACGTAACAAGATAGTAATAGACAAGAAATACGTTGAAGCCTTTGAGAAATGTAAAGAAATATTGACTAGTGCCCTCTATTACAATACCCTGACTACGAAAAGCCATTTATACTGACAACCGATGCCTCAAATGTGGCCCTTGGGGCCACATTTCCCAATTCTCCCAAGGTAATGTAGGTACTGACAAGCCAATAGCTTACGCAAGTAGGACATTGAGCGATACTGAAATGAGGTATAGTACAATCGAGCGTGAACTTTTGGCTATTATCTGGGCGGTGAAACACTTTAGACCCTATCTGTACGGACGAAAATTTGTAATATTTACCGATCACCAACCTTTACCATGGCTATACTCCCTAAAAGAGCCCAACAGTAAGCTTACCCGTTGGAGGTTTCGTCTTCAGAAGTATGACTTCAAAATAATCTAAAAAAATGGCAAACAGAACACGAATGCTGATGCACTGTCCAGAATCAAAATCTATGCATTGACATCTGACGACGAGACTGCTTCCATGGCAGTAAATGTAGATGAAAAGGAGAAAAAATTACGCAAACACTTAGACCAAGTTACACAAGACATCATTGACCTTACGACCGGACTGTAGCGGAAGAGTCAGTTTCTGACACTTCCGCAGACTCACTACACAGATACGAACAAAACGACTGTCCCCTAAGGTCAGATAATGACGATACTATGGATACGATTCACTCAGCCCTGGACTTAGAATTTAAAGGCATGCCTGTTCTTCATGAAGCTATTGACACGAAACCCAACCAGATCCTTGTTTTTGAATGGTATAAGAATGATATGCAAGTGAGAAATTTATCGCGCGATAAACAGAAAGTTATGGAAGTTTTCCTACCAATTAATAGTGAAGAAATTCATGAAAGAGTACCTAAAACCCAAATTGAAGTATTTCATTTATTTCGAAAATCCAGAATATAGGAAATTATTCTCTAAAATAGTCATTAATTTATTTAAACAAGGCATAAAAGATTTGTATGAACGCACCGAGCAAGTGGTATACGTGGAAGACGAAAATGAACAAAAAGCCATTATTTTAAAGCACCATGATGGAAAGACATGTCATAGAGGAGTGAAAGAAACAGTACTCAGAATTAAAAGGAATTACTATTGGAATAACTTACAGGAAACAGTAACAGCAGTGATAAATTCATGCGAACCCTGCCAAAAAATGAAATACGACAGAAAACCCGTAAAGCCTATCATTCAATTAACCAAGACACAGGATGCCCCTTTCCAAGAGGTGTTTATAGATCTTTTTACCATAGAATCAGTGTATTACTTAACAATTGTAGATGCGTTTATTAACCTCGCCCAAGCAGTAGAAATAAGCAACAGATCAACTGGAGAGGTAGTCAGAGCCCTAATTAAGTATTTCTCATTTTATGTCATACCCAGGAAAATTAGTTGCCCGGTAGTGAATTTAACAATGAATTAATGCGAGAAATGGCCTCTATGTATAAAATTGATCTTCATATCTGTACGCCCAACAACCCTAATTCCACAGGCATAATTGAACGTTTCCATTCGACAATTATAGAGATATACCGTCTAGCTAGATACGACCAAAAGTGTACAGACGCGGCCTCGGTGATGACCTATTGCATCGTAGCATACAACAATACCATACACTCTAGTACACGCTTGACACCTTTCGATGTAGTCTTTGGTCATACTGACTCCTGTAGAATGTTTGACGCCGATTTTGAGAAAGCTTATACCCAACAACTATTAAAAGACCATGCAAAACGCACAAAATACCTATACCAATACATAGCAAACAAAATGACAGAAAATAAAGTTAGAGACAAGAAAGGAGGAGAAAGCGAGATAGTGTTAGAAGAAGGGAAAATAATTTATGCTAAAGATGTCAACAAGCGAAAAAGTAAAGATAAGGCACGATATCAGAAAGCGATAGTCAAAGGAAAAGTAGAACGTAATGTAGTACCAATAAATGTAGGTAAGAGAGAAACCAATGTCGCGATTAAAAACGTAAAACGTCCTTAACAGGTGCTGCCTCAGCGCAGTGGCTCTGCTTCAACTGCGCTCACTTGAAAATAATCCTGGGATCATGCCCGTTAACACAATGTAACTTTTAAAATTCATTAATTAAATCAGTCGTCTTCCAACTCCGACGTCTCTACATTTTCGTTTCAATATTTAGTTTTTATAAAACCTTCGAGCACTTCCCTAAAATTGACTAGGTACCTACTTGTTTATATTCAGTGTTGAGGTGGCTTAGATTACATTATTATGCGCGATAAGAGTTGTTTTTTCTGCAATTTTGGTTGATTAGCTTGACCTCTCTTGTTTCTTAAACTTATTTGCTTACAACAGAAATACTTAAATTATTTTCGTCAACAAATGCGTTATTTTTTTTATTAATTTGCGTTGCCTACGCGGTGTATAAAGTTACAGTTGATTATCTACTAAGTTGACATCTCAGAACCCCATAAAGGTTCAAGTACACGATCGTTCCATTTACTTCACTCCGCGCGGCTTGGATGGCGGTCATTTTTTGCCAGACACGCGAGAGCACTCCAGTCCATTTATCGGCCATTTAGCGTCCCGACTTCTGTCCTGCCACACGTATAGATACTGCAGAGTGCAGTGCAATTCATCTAACAAACCGCAACGTGATAATTACCTTTTGTTGTGGCCAAACCTAGAAAAATTAAAAAACTGGGGTTATGCAGGAATGATGCTGAATGCTTGGTGGGAGAAAGACGTCAATTTCACTTTCCCCCAACCCTTTCTCCCGCTCTGCCCTCACCCTTCCTTTCAGTCTTCCCCACTCGCACCACCTGACCCACTTCCCGCACCCTTCCCCGACATCCGCCACCATTCGTCCACTTCCCCCTACCCTCCCCTCACTTTCCCAATCATTACCCCACATTTCTCCAGCTTTTTATTTTTTCTTAGTATGGCCACACCTAAGAAAAAATAAAAAACAAAGGTAACGATCGCGCAGCGATCACATTGCAGTTTGTTAGCTGAATCGCACTGCTGTACGTCTCTGTATCCGACGATTCATAAGTAGAAGTTTTTCTTGCAACATAACATCAAAATCCTTTCAGCCTTTTCAATGCTCAACGGTAACAAACATACTAGGTACTTACTTAAACACACACTTCCGCATAATTAACCAGACGAGCTCCCCGATGACTGCTGTGTACAGCTAGCAAACGGAGTACAAAATGGATGCGCATCGGCACAGAACAGACCGGCCGGTGCGGGCGGCGGGCGTGGGCTTGGAGAGAGAAAGAGCACTTCGCGTGCCGTATCTCGCACACACAATTGTATGTCTTGACAGCTGAGCCGAGAACCGTTCGGCTGATAGTCTGATCTGCCCCCCGATTCAGAACCTTTCGATAACTCAGTTGTCGATCGATTAGGTATTATTTATTCTGTGGATTCGGTTTGAAATCGTTCAATTCTATACATTTTTCATTCACAATATCGAATCGAATCGGTTCGGTTCGTTACGAAAGATTCTGAATCGGGGGGCTGAAGTATCTGAGTACTATTCCCGACTGAAGTGTTTAGTTTGCACTATAAAAAAATATGTGATGGCTTCTAGCTTGATAGCACCGCGCGCGCTTCCCCGGCTTCCTTATTACACATTGTCCAATATTTTTCACGAAATCTGCCCCATAGGTTCAGGAAGGCGAGCGGAAAATTTTTACACATCAATTACCTACTACATATAATAACTACAAATGGGGCGTCGATAATGTCGTTATGTATAATTGTAGTAGTTTTGCTAATTGACCTGCCTGCTTAGGGTGTCAACAGCAACCTCTTAGCAGCCCCGCGACAGTGTGAAAATCACTGATCTAATTAGTCGAACGAGGATGTGCATTTGTGCAACATCTGACGACCGGTTGGTCTTGTGGCTAGAGATCCTAGGTACGAAATCGAACGGTCGCGGGTTCGAATCCTGCAAGGTGCAATCGTTTGTGTGATGAGCAGAAATGTTTGTTTCCGAGTCATGGATGTTAATATTCTTATCTATGTATGTTTATCCGTTAGCTAGTGCCCATAGCACAGGGTATCCTAGTTTGGGGCTAGATAATTGGTGTGGAAATGTCCCGATTATTATTATTTATCTATCTATATATCTATCTATCTATACTATAGTAAAACTGTAACTGGGCTAAATCTGTACATTCAATATATTTTGAAAATTTTAATTGAGATAATTTTCAAAATCGATATGGAGTGCAAAAAGGTATTTTTTGTTATTTTTTATCTGTCTGTCTGTCTGTGAATACGCATCACGCTGAAACTTCCAGACGGATTTTGATACAACTTGGCACAATTATAGCTGATGTTATGGATTAACATTTAGAATACTTTTTATCACGAAAAAATAAAGGGTTCCCGCAGGATAAGGGTTGAAAGTTATTTAAAAGAACACGTATCACGCTGAATAAAAGTGAAAATAATTTTGCTCCCGAAAAAATAAAGGATTTTTAAGGGATAAGGGTCCAAAGTTTATGTTTAATTAAAGTAATAAACATCCGTTTAAAGAACTGTTGCCAAGCGGTAACATGCGTGGAGACGTCCGTGGATCGAAACCACGCGAAAAAGCATTTACATATTTTATGCGTTATTTTTACATTTTTTAATCCCCGAACAAAGAGACGGGTGTTATAAGTTTAGGGTGTGTATCACTGTATGTGTGTGGCTGTGTGTATTTACGGCTTTAACATTATGCGGTCTTTACCGTGACAGGAACCACGATTGTGCGGACTTACCCGGTTGTGCGGACGTCCGCATAATAATTTGACGAGGTCTCAAATATATCTTTGAATTCGTCGCGATGAGATTGGTTGACTGGTGAAATCTTAGCAAAATATGAAAAATGACCGCATACTAGGGATATTTGACAACTTTAGTTAACATACGTTAGTGTTTTAGTTCAGTGTGTAACCAGCTCGTGGCGCCACCAGTCCTAGTTGTGTAAGAGTTAGTACGTTATTATAATGTGGACCTCAAGGTGTGTATGTTAGTCTGCAATTGATTATGCGCTCGCCCTGTGTTAAAGTATGTATGTGATGTAAAATGCGGACTTGATTGTGAGTAATTAAAATACGTACGTTTCATTATAAAATGCGCCCTTTACGTTTAACGTTTGTTGGAGCGTATGCTCTGTTGCAGCGGGATGAGCGCAAGCAGCGCGGAGAGCTACTGACAGTTGTGACAACGCCATTTGCACCGCGCTTCCATAGATTATTAAATTCATAATTTTATCTATTTGGATTTGTGTGCCAATAAAAGTACCAGTATTTATATGCTTTTAAGTTTATCTTGAATTCCCGGATTAGAACCAGAACTAAAATGCAGTTGCGCTCCTGTAAACTATGAATTTTTATAGGTAGTTTTATTAAAATATGTTTTATTTATTTTAGTTAGGTAACTACTTATGTCTTGAAATTGTTTTTTAGGGTTCCGTACTTCCAAATAAAAACCGAACAATCATAGGATCACTCGTGTGCTGTTTGTCTGTCCGTCTGTCACAATAAATATGCTCCGAATCTACTGGACCGAAAAAGTTGAAATTTGGAACACATATGAATTTATGTGATCCAAACACGGACGTTTATACGGGCACGGGCATTTATATCAATGGCGAGAATATCTCACACATAAGATTTGCCGATGATATGTGTACCTCTTGAAGTTGTCCAGCAATATGTTTACCTTGCGCAAATATTGCAATTAGGTAAGAACAACTTTGAGAAGAAAACAAAAGTCTTCAATCAGTGCGTCCTACCATTTATGACCTACGGAGCCGAAACGTGGTCAATCACGGTCGAACTAGTCCACAAATGTTAGGTCTCTCAGCGAGCTATAGAGAGAGCTATGCTTGGAGTTTCTCTGAAGGACAAGATTAGTAATGAAGATATCCGACGGAGAACCAAGGTTAATTATATAGCTCTAAGGATAAGCAAGCTAAAGTGGTGGTGGTCACATTTCCCGAAGAACCGATAACCGTTGGGGTAGACGAGTACTCGAGTAAAGACCACGTTTAGGCAAACATAATGTAGGACGCCTTGTGGCCAGGTGGAGTGATGACCTGCGAAAAGTGGCTGAAAGAAAATGGATAAGGAGAGCTGAAGACTCAGTGAGCTCAGTGAAGTGCAGTAGGAGAGGCCTACGTCTAGCAGTGGACTAATATAGGCTGATGATGATAAAACACGGGTGTTTAGCTTAAATAAAATAATTTTGTAAATGGGGAACACTTTTAGGGACAATGAAAAAGTAAGTGTATTAGTTATACCAAAAACAAAAGTCAACATCCAAACGTTAAAAGACCACCACCTGGTTTATGCACCAGTTCAGTTCCGTTCAGATGATCACAAATTTACACATTTAAAAGTTGACTAGTTTTTAGATATGGTAACTTTTATTTTATTCGAATAATTGGTAAACTTGGGTGACATTACTAAAAAATAAGTTTTTTTATGAATTTTGTTTTCAGTGTAGTAATCCCAATTAGTTGCACATTATAATGTGCTAAGTAAAATATTTTTAATTGATTATTACGGTGTTGTAATCATAAAATCGATGTCAATCTAATTTTGATCATCAAATATTGAAATTTTATTAATAAACTACATTGCCTATTATGTTACTATATGTTTGCAAACTATTTAAAAAAATGTGCATCCTTTATTCAGATTTAAAATGCAAGAACTTTTTTATTTAATCATTAACTTAGACGTGGCAGAAGGATTTGTTTTTCTTATTAAACATTTGTGACATTATTTCCAAAAGTGAATTACGTTTGGAAATAATGTTTAATCCTTTTCTTGAAATATCTACCAATATTCTACACTTTCAATAAACTCTTTCTTATCTTATGTTGTATTTTTGCATTATTAAAACATTAGTAATTTAGAAAAAGTCATGTTGTTCTGGCTCATTCGTAATTATGTTATTCTTTTTAGTGGTTGTTTACGAAAGAACATTTTTAATATGAAGACTATTAAATTTTTTTTTGAAAAAATTTTTATTTCTTGATTTTAAGTGACCTAAGCAAACAAGAGAAGCAAAAGAAATAAAATAATGCCAAAGAAAATAATTAAACTCACTTTAGACTCAACGTTAGTAAATTAAAACTAAGGATGAATACCCTACATATAAAACAATTGAATCAGTTTTTACGAAAACTATCTATGATTTCACTGGAATGGAACTCTTTAAAAAAATGGTTACACATCTCGTAGATATGAGAAAACATAAACAAAAAATGGATTTATAAGTTTTAAATACGAGTATATAAAAACTTTTTTAAAACAATATTTTACGAGACACCACACCAGTACCACTAAGACCTGAAAACTCATCGAGGCCAATCAAATAAGCCTAAACTCGAAGGGGTTTCGTCATTTTGTTGTGGAGTTCCTGTGACTTCCTTCCGGCTCCATCATCAGACCAGCTCAACAGTACCATCATATTGTATTGTCATCAGAACTACATCCGTGTGCAAAACTTCAACTTCATTGGACGTCGTTAATTGACTTGCAAACTTGTCCCAACCCAGTGTATTGAATAAAAGCTTGTAAAAAGCAACTTAACTAATTTATACAGTATGTCCTCTTTTTTCAAGTAAAAATAATCATCTAGTTAGAAATTCCGAAGATATGAGAAAACATAAAAAAAATATAACAAATAGATTTTCTAATAAAAAACTACTTAACCAATTTTGATGAAGATTATATGAGACTACTCTGAAATTCTACCCTAATGAATAAAATCTTGGAGATTAAAGGTAATATAAACACAATTTAAGAATAATTCGTTTAATTTCAAAAAACTACTTAATCAATTTTGATGCAATTTATATGAGACCACCTCGAGAGTATACACTTTCAAACAAAAAATAATTTTCAAAATCGGAACGTAATTGACGGAGAAATCGGAGAACATACACAAAAAAAAACATACAGTCGAACATAATTATAACTTATAACCGTCTCCTTTTGTGAAGTCGATTACAAATTTAAAAGCTGACGATAGTCAGTTGCGGTACGGGACGGGTCGGAAAACTAGCGGGCGATTTGAATCTTGCGTTTTGTCAGTGCGTGACCAAAACAACGCGCAACGTATGATTTTGAAAAATATTATTGTCGTTAAGGACGATTTTGTGTAAGATTTTATAATATTATGCAAACAGTGTGTTCAGAGCGTTCGTGGCTTTTTCTTATACGGTAGGTCCGCATAATCGGGAATTAAGGTTTTACTGTGTAATAGAACATGGCAGAATATTATGCGGTCAGTGTTTGTTAAATAGTAAGTACGACTTTAGAATACTGAGCGGACTGTGTGTAAAATACGAGAGTACTTTCGAATAATATGGGGACAGTGTGTAAAAGAGTACGACTTTTGATTATTATGCGGACAGTGTGTAAAAGAGTATGACTTTTGATTATTATACGGTCAGTGTGTAAATGAGTATGACTTATGAATATTATGCGGGCATTGTGTAAAAGAGTATGACTTTAGAATATTATGCGGACTTGTGTGAAGAGCGTTCGTGCCTTTTTATTATGCGGTCGGACCGCATAATCGGGGTTTTAGTATGAAAGTTCACCATTTAATATCTCTGTCCTTTTCGAGTGTATAGAAATTCTGACCAGAGAATTGTGTTGGTCAGAGATAGGTTACTTTTCGTACGGTATTAACACTTCGCTAAAGCAACGGGAAAGGTAGGCCCGCATAACCTGGATTTTTGTAAAGGTCCGCGTATTATTAAAGCCGCGTATTATTAAAGCCGCGAACGAGGGTGTGTGTGTGTGTGTGTGTGTGTGTGTGTGTGTGTGTGTGTTTTCGTTGAAAGCTAATGTGATTGAGATGGTTTTTAGCTAAATGGGAGGGGGAGGGGTGAGGTGAGAAAAAGGGGTGAGAATCATAGCTTCCAAACGAATGGTCCGATTTAGGTGCGGTTTTTTATGATTGATAGCTGAGGTAATCGAGATGGTTCTTAATTATTAGAGTACGAGTATAGCACAATGGAGTATCCTACTTCCTTAACATGGGCGTAAGTCTTTTTAGTTTAGGACCTCTACACTAGAGAGCGTAGTATCTGTACTTATAATATAGCAATATGAACAAAAAAGACTGTACAAAGACGATAATTAAGATTGTAACACTACATAATTTACTAACATCAACAACTCCAGCTTGTAAACCAAACAAATCAAAGTTCTGCCTCCAATTTAACTAGATGGCACTGATTGACCTTAAATCACGCAAGCATTTCATTCACTGCAACCAAGCGTACCGCTAAATTCAAATCTGTAAACTTGTCGAATTCGGCTCACACTAGCTTTAGCGCTTTGCCTCAGCACGACCAGCTCTCAAGTCCTTGCGACTGGAAGTTGTCTGTTGAATTGCCTACTGTCCAGTTGATATCAAATTACTCTGCACATATCTACCTATATATATATATATATATATATATATATATATAGGTTCAGAAAAGGTTCTCATGTGAACCTATAACTTAACACCTTATACCTATTCTGAACCTATAACTTAACTTATTAACTTATACGAACAACGTATTTTACAAAAGGTATAAAAAGCCATACTTCTAAAAATCATTGTGCATTTTAGCAGTTTCCGTTCGCTGAAGCAATCGAAACAAAGAAGCTCTCGTACAAGTGACCAAACATAAGAATAGTATAGCACCACCAAGTATATCAAGGCTCCGATAGCCAAACTTTGTAACCGGGCTAAAACTATAATTCAACTACTATCCTTGTTTTCAAGTTGTAAATATAGAAACTAAAAGTGTAAACAAGTGTGTTTCTGTTTCAAACTCCTATTATATACATATATAATCTGAATCTTGGAAACGGCACCAACGATTTTCATGAAATTTAGTATACAAGGGGTTTCGGGGGCGATAAATCGATCTAGCTAGGATTCATTTTTAGAAAATGTTGTTTTATTCGTGTTTTTCAATAATCAACTTTATCGATAATCAACTTAAACAACTACTTTTTTTTCTATACTTACGCAATAGGTTGATAAACTGTAAAAAAAAACGTATTTATTTCTAATATAATATTAAACTAATTGCACTCGTGATTTTTTATTTAAATAATCAGTTCATATTTTTTTATTATTATGTCGGTAAGATCGACAAATATTATTCATATTTCATCAGTATGTAATTCGTATTTAAATATAATTTCTAAACACAATTTACAAAAAAATAAAAAAAAACCTACTAAACCCAAAAAAACTTAACCTACTTTTTAATATTAAGAACTTTATGTTGTGGTTTCTAGCAAATAAATTATTGATTTGATTTGTATTAGTGCATTCAGACTGCATACAGTGCAAATATTAACAAGTATTGTTGTCAAAAAATCTACAAGCTCCTTAATACTATTTATTCGTGTTTATTTCATCGCAATACGTGCACTTCTATGACACTCCGTACTTCACAGAATATGCGTTATAAAAACACAAGGCAGTGCGCGCTAGCCTTATTCCGATGATTAGATGCCAAGCAATCGATAAAAAACTATTTGACGGCTGAACGAATTTTGAAGAAATGTAGTATAATATTGTACTTTGTAAGTAGGTACTTTTGGTCCTGGAATAACACGTGTGGGCTACTTTTAAATGAAATGACCACGCGGGCAAAGCTGCGGGTACAGCTAGTCTGAGATAATGTTGCAATGTATTTTTTATTGAACATCTTATGAATAGTAAAACGAAGGCGAATCACAGTCTTTAGTCATCATAAGCGTAATCTAGCAGTTGCTGGTCTACCGACTCTCAGGGTATTCATATCTGTAAAAGATTTTAATAACGTGCTAATCTGAAGAAGCAGCCTTAAATCACTATCTACATCAGAAAGTACCTAACGCGTCTGTCTGTCCACATATATCTCGGAAAATACTTAACCGATTTTGATCCAGTTCAGGCGTATGTTGATTCAAGAGAAAGGTTTTAAACTATAAAAAGCTCAAAATTAACGCTTACACAAAAAAAACATTAAGTATTTACCTAATTTATTTTGTAATCCTCATCAAATTCAATATCACAGTAATCTTGCTCTTTTCGAGTGGATCAATTTTACCTTTTACACCATACTTTTTTGAAGAGTAGTAGTTTGAGAGTTATGGCGATGTATCTAGACGGTTTTATTTAACTAGCCCTGTTTGCTGTTTTTGGGTCAAATTTAGTAACTAATTGAAATTTTACCCCCTTGTTGTTGAACGATTGATCTTTAATTTGATACACACCTTCAGATCTGATGAGACAATACAATAATGTATATTCAGTAGGTAACATTGTAAATTAAACATGGCCGCCGCCACAAAATGGCGAATTACATTTTTTTTTGTTTAACCCCTCTGTATGGGTAACAAATGAAAGGGCTTAACTAGATACAGTACACCATGAAAATTCCAAATCCAAGATGGCAGCCACCACAACATGGTAGATAACATATTTTATTCAATCCCCCAATATGGAACTCAATTGAAAGGGCCTGACAAGTAGAACACAGCAGTACACTTTAGAAATAAGTAAATAAAAAACAAACACTAGAAAAAATAACGTTGTTTTTGGATATCTCTCGCTCCTTGATTTTATTTTATTTTTTAGCTTATTCTTTACAATAAAACCGTTTAAATTAAAAAATAAACACTTAATTGTTATAAGCGAATTCTGCGCTACGCGTATACAGCAATAAAGCATTATAGATAATTATTTTAATGAAGGCGGGAGCACCAGCAAGCCACACCGTCAGGAAAAGGGGAGCTTAATCAGAAGATCAGTAAGCTGGTGCGACGTGACCTCCGGCTCCGGTGCTGATATACACGCCGGTTATAAAAGGCAATTGAGCAAAATCGGGGATCAAAACTCTTCGCCCAGCAATTGAGAAGGTGCCATCTGACTAAGCTCAAGACCAATAATGGCACAACCGTCGTCTCTAAGCCGAAGATCCTTTCTGAAAGCAGAAGCAGCAGAGCAGCTTTTTGAGCGAAAATATTACCTTGGGCAAATATTGCAATTAAGTAGGAGCTACTTTGAGAAGGAAGCAAACAGAAGAATTCAGCTGGGTTGGCAAGCTTCGTTCAGTCTTCCCGTCGTCCATAAACAATACCTGGACCTGTACCTGGATGACCGAGCTTTGCTCAGCAATTTATTTTTTTATTTTTTGGTAAATTGTGTTTTTTAGAAATTATATTTAAATACGAATTACATACTGATGAAATGATGAAATATGAATAATATTTTTCTATCTTACCGACATAATAATAATAAAATATGAACTGATTAAATATGAATTGAGAAAAAAAGTAGATGTTTAAGTTGATTATTGAAAAACACGAATAAAACAACATTTTCTAAAAATGAATCCTAGCTAGATCGATTTATCGCCCCCGAAACCCCCTTGTATACTAAATTTCATGAAAATCGTTGGAGCCGTTTCCAAGATTCAGATTTATATATATATATATATATATATATATATATATATATATACAAGAATTTCTCGTTTAAAGATATAAGATAACATAATGCCTGAAGACAAGTCTTCAATCAGTGTTGCAGAATCTTGCGTAGGTGCGAGGTCCTAGTTGAGTCTTTGTAGAGCTCAGGATAGGAGTTTGTAACAGAAACACACTTGTTTACACTTTTAGTTTCTATATTTACAACTTGAAAACAAGGATAGTAGTTGAATTATAGTTTTAGCCCGGTTACAAAGTTTGGCTATCGGAGCCTTGATATACTTGGTGGTGCTATACTATTCTTATGTTTCGTCACTTATACGAGAGCTTCTTTGTTTCGATTGCTTCAGCGAACGGAAACTGCTAAAATGCACAATGATTTTTAGAAGTATGGCTTTTTATACCTTTTGCAAAACAAGATAAGCTCTCATAATTTGTCATCACGCTTTGCCGATTTCAGAAGCGTGCTCCCTGTAAGCTTTCTCTCGCTCTTACCACGTACGTTATTCAGTTTCAGTGATAACTTTCATCCTAGGCTGGCTCAGGCGTACTTTGCTTATGTAAATAAGTATCTTTTACATAGCGCAGATACCTAAGCGAATCTGTACCTCCTAACATCATGTATCCACAGGAATTTTCAGCCTGTCTGTGGCTGCATGTCTTTAATTATTCCTAAAGAGATACGCGGCCATCCCGTATACTTAGATGTCATACGTGATGGCACGTAGATTCTATTCAAGGTGCCTACGGGGTGGTGCAAATAAATCTTACGCTGCTTTACATTCTTATCTGCTAGGCAATAGTACAATAGTAGATTGTATTACTAGGGAGCGAAGTAATATTTTGCCAGCGAGGGCGCTATTTTGAATTCAGAGCAGAGTGAAGGATTCTAGAGTAGAATCCTGAACGTAGCGAGGGATTCAATATACGTCGCCCGAGGGAAAATATTTTTGCGCCCGAGTGATACACTCTACTTTTCATCCCCCTCTATGAGAAAAATAAATAAAAGGCGTTTGTAGATACTTTACAGCTCATATATTTATTTACAAGCACAAATAAAAAATGTACATAACCCCCCAACCACCCCCCATTATAGCTAAGAACCATCTCATTTATCTCAGGTTTCATACATAAAAAACCGCATCTAAATCGGTCCATTCGTTTGGAAGCTACGATTCTCACACCCCACACGTGTTATTTAGTCATTTTTACCATTATATTATTACCATATATGGCTTGATGTGACTGGTGACGTAATGCAGACACGACGCAAATTAAATATCTTTTCAATTTTGTACTTGCTTTTTAGCCTCACTTTCATGATCCGCGCGTGTCATCTGCTGTTTCTTCTAATCTGAAGTAGTAACCACAAGAATTCGTTTTACGTTAGGAATCTTTGAAGACTCTGGAACTCCTGGAGGCACATGCACCGAGATGAAGTTTAGTTAGTCTTCATTTGAATGGTGCTCAGCTCACATAATGAGATCGTGAGGTAGGTAGCATACTGAATGTCACGCGCGCCGCGCGCCTGGAAGAATAATACCTACTACTAACTTAGAACGTTTACTTTAATTTACATACAAATCTTTCCGTTAACGAAGCAAAAAGGACCTATGTACTTAGGTCCTTTAGTAGAGACAATCACTCTATGATAATAAAACAAAACGAAAATTAATTGGAGCCATGTTTTTTGATGCGAATGAGACTTTAGATTGTATGTAATTGCTAGCTGTGTGTGGCCATTTTCTCTGGGTTTAAGTACCTAACCTAACCTATGTGTTATTCCAGGCCCAAAATGTACCTACAAAATATGAAATTTTATTCAGGCGTCAGATAGTTTTTTATCGATTGCTCGGCTTCTAATCCTCGGATTAAAATACCAAGTACCCCAGTTTTTAAGTTAAAGCCTAAGTTACCCAACAGTGAAAACCGCATCGAAATCGATCCAGTAGTTTTTATTTAATGCAATAGACAGACACGATTTTTTTATTTTAAATGTTATATTCTTGTACAGTAGCTTATTTTGAGTACCCTAGCACACAATAAATAATATAACCATAGCCATTTTTTTTATTATCTTCATTGTACAGACTTTTTGTTACAGCTGTATTATGGATATAGAAGATAGTTCTCGCTAAGCAGGCGTTAATGCTAAAAGCATAGAAACATACTATCCACACTAATATTAACAAAGTGAAAGTAACTCTGTGTCTGTTTGTTACCCTTTCACGACTAAACCGATCTTGATAAAATTTGGTATGGAGATAGTCTGATCCCTAATAAAGAACATAGGATACTTTTTATCTCGATAAACTGTAGGCGCGGTCAATGCCGCGGGCAAAACTTAGTTCTCTAGATATACGAAAATCTAGGTACTTCAAATCGACAGCTACCTATATTTTCGAACGTGGTGTTCATTGCACACTGCACTATTGCCGTGAAGCGGGAACGCGTCACAACACAATTCACAATATTTTTCAAAAGCAATATTTTGCCGTATAAATTGTAGTGTACAATGTTCGCTAAAGCACATTACGTGTGAGTTATGGCATTGCAGTTGGCACTGGAGCTGAATGGGACTGCGCCTCGACGCCGCGTCACAGAATAAACAATAGTACTCAAAGCCGCGTCGCTCGTGTCGCCCGACGCTCGCCGGCTAATACAATAATATTCAAATCAATATAGCAAATAAAATAAATAAAAATGTAACGCATTACAATCATGTAATGTAACCGCCCGCTAGCTGTTTGGGTATTTTGTGTGCAAACTATGGCAATAGCAGTGCGAATGCCTAGTACTACCTAACCTACTGCAAAATATGAAACGGGGGCCGCCCTGTCTAGTCGGTATTAGTTCAATGAAAATCCAGAAATTTTGCAGACGACATTTAAACGTTTCTCGTCATGTCATATCTCTATCCGTACCTACCGGACGTCCGAAATGAAAGTTTCTAATAATTTAGTGTATGTCTATTTTAGTGTATATTTTAGTGTGTGTGTCTTTTATTGTGTATTTTTTTCTTTCGACAGTTTTTCTTCTTATTCTATTGGTTGTTTTTTAAACAATAAGCAGTAATTTTAGGTACATCGGGTTAATTTAAACCAGTAACTAGTAAGTAGATTACATTAAGAACTTCACCTCTCTTGTACTATTATTTATTGTGCCTATACTAATATAAAAATCTATGCGCATGTCTGAAGAAAAAAAGAAGATAGATAAAACGCTTTAATGCACACCGAAGAAAACAAACACAAGAATATTTTAAACTTAATTCGAATACAATGGGCGTTCTTATCGCTTAAAGCGATTTCTTCCTGAGAACCGTAGACGTGGGAGGATCACATTTAGTTGGCATGGTCAATAATAAACAAAAAAATAAGAAATATTAAAGACAACTACGTATACATTTCACGATTTATTCAGCAGTGTTTACAGTGAGGTAGTATAGTGCTGGTTCATCTGTATCGTAAATTTCACTCAAGCTTTTCAGGACAAGGGATTGAATGTAGTCGACCTGGAACAAACAAAATGACTCATAAGAATTTCACTTTAAATACTAACAAGACATTAATCGAAAGTGCTGAAAACCCGATTGCGAGCTCAACCTAATTATTTATTCTGTGGCTAAACAAATAACTAGCTTAAAAGCTAAAAAAACAAGCCTTCCATGCCAAAAATGAACTTATGCCAATAAATTATATACTGTAGGAATGTGCTTATCAAGGCCTTTAATTTGATACCCATATTGAAAAATTTGAAGTTTTTTTCGCATTTGAATATGGAGCCATACTGAAGAAATATTGAATTTAAAAAAAATAGCCTATGTTACTCTGGGGGATGTAAGGATTCTAACGATACCCCATACGTCTAAATCTATTCAGGCATATAAAAGTTATGGTGGAATAGAAACCCACATACATATAAACATACATGAATCGTAAAAACATAACATTCCTTTTTTTGGGCAGACGTGAAAAAAGAGGTAAAAATTTAAGTGAGAATGGTTGCTAACCAACTTTAAATCATAAATGGTCATTGGAAATGAAAAATGATAAGAGAAACTTAAAGAAGATTTTCAAATACCTACTCAACGAACATAGTTCATCAACTTAACATATTTCATCAACTTTCATTTTTTTATTTTCCATAATATGGAGTCTGGTTGTCGTCATATTGAATTTTGATTACTTTCAGTCTTTACTGTCAAGATTAAGCCAAATCGATTCACGTAAGAATCATCAAAATCAGCACACGCGTTTGGTCTCTAGAGCGTCACAAAGGAACAAACATACATAGGCTGATGAACACATTACCGTACGCGCAGTCGGGTTAATAGTACGTACACTAAGTAGAGGTCCAAATTCAGGACTGAATTTATAGTTACCTGATCAGGAGGACAGTATCCATCATCAGTAGAACGAGCCACAGTGACTAGCACAGGTGGCGGTAAATTCATCAGAAGTGGTACCAGAGCTTTCTTCACCAGACTTTGTATCTCATCATCTGTACTTATGTGATACGGTAATCCTTCTTGGTCTCTTGTGCAGCCGCCAGCGAACACCGCCCACCAATCTGGTGTCTCATTTTGTTTTTCTGCTTCCGACCGTACCAAGTTAGCCAAATCTGAAACCTAATCATAGATAAACCTACATACGAAGATAAGGTGCTCATTAGCTGAAGAATTTAAGTTGCAGTGATGCCATCTAATGAAGTGCAAAAAGTTCATACGGAGGAACTTTGTTATTTCTTCACAAATTTTAGGAAAATCATATTACTCGCTGAGTTCTGCGCCTATAAAGACGAAAAGCTTACCATGTCGTAAAGCTGTGACTTAGGTCCTTCGTATTTCTCCAGACTATTGTTTTCCTCCAGATGCTGGAACAAGTTTTCGAGCTCGACCAGTTGTCGTTCTCGCGATCCAATAACTTTCTCTACAGTTTCCGCATCGCAGCTTTCCGGAAGTTTAAAGTTAAATATCGGTTCCAATCGGTCGTATAAGCCAATGTTTGCATACAACCCGAGGAACGGATTGCCCGTGCTGAAGAAATCCAGATCGATATCGAGAACATACGGCTGCGAAACGTTCAGATTCGTTGCTAACTTTTGAACGTGATTACTGTCAGAGTTTTGGGAGGAGTTGGAAAGTTCGGCAACAGTGAGCGTGAACACCCTTTCGTTTATTAGATTTGAAGAGTACAGCGCATCTGAAAGATAATACGGCTCCGTGCTGTCCACGCGGAGTAAGCCCGTGGTAGGATCATCCCCGACTTTTATTTGACGAGTGCCGTCGGATATTTGTTTAGCCCAAGGCGGACGAAGCCATACAACTCTGCCAATATGACCCGCTGCTGCAGCGGGAACAATCCAGTTCTCTATTTGCAGTAACGGCAAAAGCTTTCTGCCCGACCGTGCCTCTTCGCCTTTCAACTTGCGATCTATTAGCATATCTGGATGAGCGTCCAAATGCACTAAAGTTGTTCCTTCGAGTGGTAGCTTTTTGCCTCCGATCGCTGAATATATGAATTGTAAGGCCTCATTGTGTTCCTCCACTACGTATATGGGAATCTTTTTGTATCGCTTCGTAGGCGGAAGTGCCTCATCTCTGTTTTCTGTCATTGTGAACTTTTGTAAGGCTTACGCCGCTGGTTCATATCGCGTTATATTTTGTACCTGAGTTAGAAAAACCTGATAAGATACCTGGAATAAGGTACCTTGATATCCAAAATAAATATGCGTGGGACAACTAAGTGAGCGTTTTTGTGAATATACAACCTTCCAAGGGAATATCCATTTGGGTCAAGGTCAAGCACCGGAAAAACTCCAAGGGAGCTCAGTTATTCGTGGCTTCTCCTCAGTTGTTAGGAAATGTTTACATTGTCAAACAATATGTAACATGGCTTGGACAGTGATAGAGTGAAGTTGAGGGGAAACAAGGGCCACGTATATTATACATACAGTTTAGCTATACAGTTTACACGTGTGGTGTGGGCCTTGTTTCCACAGGCGGCCAAACACAAAGCAATTATTCGTTTTTTGTATAAAATTCATAGTAGATGATATATTCATAGATAGGTGTAGGTTAAATGTTTATTTTGCTGATCATATACCATGCGGGATCAAAGCAATTATTACAAGTAACAACATCCCATGTTTACTTTAAATAACAGTATAATACCAAACAGAGATAATAACAAAACGGATGGATGGATGATACGTCATCGACCCAGGTTAACCACCTTACGAAGCAAATTATTAATGCAAAGGTATATATATAGAACCGCTGCAATAAACTGCTGAAGACCCAGTACCCGCTCTAATGGGATTTCAGAGTCTTCGAATAGGTATTTCATTAAGCATTCCATTTCACTTGACAAACGCAAATGAACGGTATCAATATCACGCCCCGCAAATACCTTCACTTCCATCAAACGCAATAATAAGGCGTCTCGGAGATCATTTCCGTGGTGAGCCAACTGCGCAATTTCATTTGACTTCATAAGGGTATAGATATAGCAGGGGTGTATATTGAGCATCGCCATTGTGTAGCAGGATGACAGTGATTCAATTGCATACTTAGGAAAGAAAGTATTGTTTAGGAGCGTGTTGCAGCTTTGGAGGGTAGGGTTCAGTCTGTGAGCATACGCAAAAAATTCTCCGTCAACTCCGTTTGCCATGCGCCGCAGTGTGCGGCTGGTCCGTGCAAGCACCGATTGATTGCACCAGCAGTTGCTATCTGTTTGTAGGAATTGGGATTTGTGGTGGAAATCTGTTTCAAATGACAATCCAACGTGCATTATCTGCAAGCGAATGGCCTTTATTATCTGGTCCTAACTAATAAATCTACGACGATTGTCGTAGCACTCGTAGATCTTCGAAGTCGTAGCTTAGATGCTACGAAAATCGACGTCGTTTTGCGAGTCGGCATCCAGGATTGTAATATCAAACGTCTTTAGCGTTTGAAATGTTGCATAATTTTTTCTTCACCAGTCAGCAAACAAGTTTTTGTTCGTATTTGTGAATGAAAAATGTCCGCACGACCTGTCATTCTAATTTCTAATATCAAGAGAGTTATCTCTTGGAATCTGTGATTGATTAAGGATGTTTTTGGTAAAGGTGTTGGTCAAAATCAGTAATGTATTCGTTTCAATTTTATAGATGGTGGTTTCGATCACGTCAATTCTCTATCAGTCAGCATTCAAGCGAGCTTAGTCACTGTGAGTCCGAATGCATTGTGTCGAAGGCATGAATGTTTTCCATTAGCCTCGGCAAACTTCCGGGCTGGCTGGCGGCGCGATGCGTAGATGCGCGGAACCGGCAGCTGCGGGGTGGCGTGCGGGCTCCGGGGGGCTGTTGTGACGGCTCGCGGGGTCGATACGGAGCGCCACTGACGTCACTACGCTACTACGCGCGCCCAAACATACCCCTCCGCCGCCCGCGCCTCACCCTCCTGACCTATTGCGCCGCAACACCCGCCTGGGTCAGTGTGTGCACTGGACCCGCCCGGATGTCATGGGACCGCTGCCGCATTCGCCAAATCGGATCTGCCCTATTTCTGTCTATTTATAAAACCCGATAGCAATGTGACCTGTTTAGTAATTTACTATACATAAAAAACAGTGTACCGGCTTTTATTCCGAAACTGTATAAGCAAATCGCAACATTACGACACATATATAGGTAGTCCATATATGTACTGTGATGTGATTACGAGTAGGAATAAATAAATAATCTACATGATTCCGTAGAACTTTATCACAGAGTATTATGTGTATAATATACGGAAACTTGATTCAAGAGCTCAGGTGTCCAGGAATGGATAGATTTTGTAAAAGCCCGTGGACATTCTCCTAATTATATTTGTAAGTAGGTAACTAATTAATGGGTTAATCCAATTTCATCATCATGTCAGTCTTTAGAAGTCCACTGCTGAACATAGTCCTCCCCCAAAGAGCGCCATGACGAGCGATCTTGTGACACCTCCATCCATCGACTTCCTGCCATGGCCACAATGTCGTCAGTCCATCGTGTGGGGGGTCTCCATACACTTCGCTTGCTTGTTCGTGGTCGCCATTCGAGAACCTTTATTCCCCAGCGGTTGTCGGTTCTGCCAACTATATGGCGTGCCCATTGCCACTTCAAATTGCAAACTCTGAGAGCTATGTCGATACCTTGGTTCTTCTACGGATTTCCTCATTACGGATCTTATCACGTAGTGAAACATCGAGCATAGCTCTCTGCATTGCACGTTGCGCGACTTTGAGTTTATGTATGAGATGGAGCGGAGTCCACAGATTTAAGGTCGCTCAGCTAGCTCCATAGCTCGCTAAATCTGTGGACTAGTCTGAGCGTGAGTGTCCACGTTTCGGCTCCATAGGTCATGGTAGGACGCACTGATTTAAGACTTTTGTCTTGAGGCACTGTGGTATGGACGACGTGAAAACTTGACGAAGCTTGACGAAAACTTGACGAAAACTTGTCGTAGTTTGGCAGTTGGTCTGCAAATTTTAAGACCAAATACAAAATTATGGGTTTAAATTGGTTTGACAGTGATGACATACAGTGCCATAAGTAAAAGTCAAAGTTGGAATTATGGACGTTAATGCAACGTAAAGAAGTACGAGATGGTCGGTTGTGTTCACGGATATCTCTCGGAAAAATGGAGTTGAGTCCGTTTAGCACAAAAGAGACGCGCGTGGGCTTACTGGGATTAAACTTGACCAAGTTAGCATTGCCCTACTTGGAGACAGCCTTGAGACTGGTATGCAATGTGCTGGATTGTGCTTTGGACTTGTAACTCAAACAACTGTTTAGAGCCAAAGATATCGGGCTTTAGCAGATTGTTGATGTAGAGCAAAAATAATGATGCAGACAGTACCAACCCCTGCGGGACCCCGCCATTAATAACCAATTGTTCAGACAACCAGCCATCAATTACCACTCAAAATGACCTCTGATACCTAATTACATAATCTGTAATTGGGTATCGGACATGGGCAGGCCTTTGAGACATCTCGAGAGGAAGGCTGTATGAAGGAAGGTCTTACGGAAATGACAAATGCTTCCCCATAATTCTCAATTGTCTTACTCCAGATGATTGGCACACTGTGTTGTTTTATGAGGTTTTTCAGTAAACTTTGCCAACATACTCTTCAAGTGACGCTACTGAGATGAGCAGGTAGTTGACATGGACAGCTAGCTCATCTGCCCTTGTTAGGCACAGGCTGCACTTTAGATTGCTTCCAGGCTTTCGGCACTGGTCTATTCTCTAATCCCACAATATAATATTTTTTGAGTTGGAAACAACCCTACCTAAGAACCTGCCTAGTTAACCTGAAGTAACACCATTGAATTGAATGAAAGTTTGTGTTGAATGTAATTTATCCTCATGCCCAATGAATGCTTCAGGGAGGGTGATGGCTGGTACACAAGTCATACTTGGAAAGAGTGCTGCTAGTGGGGACTGGTCCAGCCTGGTTTATTATTAGAGATGGCCGTTTCAGAAAAAACGTTATCGGGCATCGATGCCAGTGAATAATGCTGGCATCCGATGCCGATATAATGTAAAACGGATGCCCTCAACATCCGATTCTGAGAAAGGTGAGCACTAAACATTACAGATGCCACCGAGCCCACAGTGCCGACCAACTGAACATTATAGTCTTGCTGGATCGCACCTGTCGCTGTGCGAGTAAGACGACCAACGAGAACAATAACGTACTTTTATACCTACTCGTAGATTGAGCCGGTGCGCGCGAGTGCTTGGTTGCGAAATACAAAGGGTATTTAATAATAATGATCATAAAATAATGAAAGGCTTTTAACTATTGTTAGAAAGGTGTTTATGACTGGGACCCGAGGGCCGTAATAGGAAAGTACACTCCATCAAGCGATGAATCTCAATTCTGAGAGCTGATTACGAGATGCCTGTAAATATAGCTATAGTATTTACCTAATATTACCCCTTGGGTGGACAAATTAAATCACAGTAATTCCCGCTCTAAGATAGGTATAAACTCTAATAAATAAGATGATAAATCAATATGCATGCAGCTATAACATAAACATAATTAAACTATTTGAGTTTAATTAATTAAATTAGAGCTAGGTTTAATTAAGGAATAAATGAACCTTTAGCCCTTTAGATTGCATGAATAGAAAATATCATTGCTCATGAAGTCACCTATTTCTCTTAATTGGGCGTGGCCTGGGTGAGGCTTATCAGGTTTTATAAACATACGTGTTTTTTTTTTATAAAGCTGTAAGATTAAAGCATTGTGGGAAACATCCTCCTACTGAACGCGTTGAACTCGTTACTGAAGCTCCAAGTGTACATATAAAAACATATCATAAAATTATCGCGAAAGCAACATTCCCATCTATAAAGCAATTCAAACCATGCAAGATAAACTAATTTAAAAAAATTAACCACATTTTTCCATGGAATTGTGATTTTTGACTGTTGAAGGCTTAGGACCCTGAAAAGTCTTGTGATATGTATACTCCTTCAATCCAATTAAGGGTTAAATGTGTATTATTATAATTTCTTTCATTTGAAAAAATTAGGAAAGATATGACAAATATGGAAAAAATTACATCCCTGTAGGATTTCTTGGTGTCTCTTCCCTAACGGGAGTATTTCAGAAGCAACGGTAGAGTCCGAAGGGGATTTCCTTTTTCTGTGTGAGATTTAACTCTGTTGGCCCATGAAAGAGTCTGCACATACAAAGCATATTAGTTTAATTACCTAATTTTATTGATTCTATTTATAATATTTAATGTTTTCTCCTTGTTGGTGTGATGTAAATTTTGACTAGTAAAAGTGCTATTATTTTGCCTATTTACAATAAAATACTTTGACTTTGTCCATCCAGAAATACAGAGAGTTCATGCCATTTTACATAAATATTAATATTGTGCCTCAGAGGTCAACATAAACCAGTGGTTTTGATCAGTGTATAAAGCCAAATAGCCACCAAAGCAGAGATGAGCACAGAGGAAAGGAGATATGATTTTGTTATACTCACATCTCTCCACTTAACTATCTTCCTCCACCCATCTCCGTTTTGGATAGCGGGCCTAAGTACCTATCAGGCCAATATTGAGCATGCTTGTCCAGAGTGTGTTGTACATAATAAGTAGTTGATGTAACAACTCAGAACAACTGATTTTTCATAATATTTTTATACCTACCTGGAAAAATACAAATAATAGGGGAGACCCCTATTATTTGTTTTTTTTGGTATTTATTGATGGTTGGAATATATTTTACCTCTTTACAATTAACATTGTTCTAAGGTAGCCAAGTAACTCATGTTTTGTTAAAATT
Source organism: Alsophila aescularia (assembly GCA_946251855.1). Classification (NCBI taxonomy): domain Eukaryota; kingdom Metazoa; phylum Arthropoda; class Insecta; order Lepidoptera; family Geometridae; genus Alsophila; species Alsophila aescularia. The sequence continues at coordinate 11,396,701 of OX276377.1, read as the reverse complement.
CTAGGATTGGGCTTGGGTCTATTGGGTCTAATGGTTTTTATATACTTAACCTATAAATGTTGTGTTTACTTACCTAGCTAATTAGAGAAGAGTACATTTTACAGTTTTATTTAAAACGTTATTACTAATATGTAAAGAATATTCAAGTTTAAATAACTATGTAGTAAATTTTTATTTTAGAGCTTTATTACTTTAAATAAATTCGTACATACGTCAACCTAGATAATGTTTATTTATTTTCGTATCGTATTATGAGTTGCCAGTGCTACCTATTGATTTACGATTAACGGAATTTTAGTTTTTTTTTGAAGCCTGGATTTTCAAATTCCGCCATGTTCCGATAATATTATTACTCTCTGCATATCTATACACTCTGCCAAAAAATATGTAGGTAATTATTACATCACTCGGTCTAGCATCATCGATGTAGTACTTTGTCTGGTAGTTTGTGATGGCCACTGATATGAGGCACCTACCTATTAATAACTACCTAGGATGAGCAGAGATACGTACTATTTAATGCAAGGACTTCAGCCCGTATTGGCCCTTATACCGGCTTCTTATTCCGGACTGTCAACCACATTCACTCGGAAGGCTCTGAGTCTCTCCGCTCGAGTGGAGAGTTTCATTTCAAACCGCAGCTGCGCAGCCTTATTTTCTATGTTGGTTGTTGTTAAATATTTCCCAGCAACCAGGGAAAAGTTCTCAATACTGGCAGCAATTCTCTTCTTTTTTTTTGGCACCTCGTGTATAGTGTATTTAGCCAGCGTCAATTAAATCAATACTGGCAGCAATTCTCTTCTTTTTTTTTTGGCAACTAATGTCTAGTGCATTTAGCCAGTGTAAATTAAAGAGATATAAATACAGTAAGTAGTTGCAGCGGGAGTATGTGTCTCGGAAGTTGTCTGCTAGTCGCTGCGTAAACTGCTATTTTTCAGGCAATGTTGAAGGTGAAGACAGCATTGTTTAACTGCACTTGCTTATGTTTCTCGCATATTCTATCTCTCTCTTACTTATTGTCCTCACAGCAGTACCTGGGCAATCGTTCACAGAGCTTATCTTCACAAACCTATAGATTGGCTGCCACTACTGCAGTGCGATTCCGTATCTTAGTTTCAATCAGATTGTCACTTTCTTCATAGCAATTTCGACTCTATCGCAAAGCATTAGTGATAGTGATAATGAAAATCTGATTAAAACCAAGATACGGAATCGCACTGCTGTACCTATTACCAGTTTTAGTTTTTTTTTTACAAAATAGTAAACGACGAGCCCCAGTAAGCCCAGCAGCCCGATTTTATAACTTGGCTTCAATCGAATTCTCAGTATCGCAGCCACTAATGCCTTGCGATAGAGTCGAATTTGCTATGAAAAAAGTGATAATCCGATTGTAGCCAAGTTATGGAATTGCTGTGCTGCATTATGTGCACGTATTAGTGACAATCTGATTGTCAGTATCACTAGTGCTATTACTGATCTTGGTTGCAATCAGATTGTCACTATCTCTGCGCTGCACATAATGCAGCGCGTTACAGTTGAAATAGCTATGAAAATCTGTATGCAACAAAGATCGGTAATAGCACTACTACTGGTAGTCAAATGTCTTACGTAGTATCTATATACTCTTTGGTGAAATGTATCTAAAAGTCAAGTCACAGTTCAGTACAGCTTCACTGAAACTTCCTAGGGAATTTCGGAGAGAACACGAAATACAACGTATTTTTTGCGTTTGTATAATTTGCCTACACATAACGCGCGTTCAAACACTTAATGGTTAATATTCCAACCACAACAATATTACCCAATGCCCGGTTCAACGGTAAATAATAGAGGTAGGTACAGGCAGATAGTTTTGATTTAGGTGCAAGAAAAGGAATATATTGTTTATTCCTCCTAAATTGGTTATCCTTAATGGTTTTTTATTGCCATCTTTAACTTCTCGCGGGCCATTTAGGTCTTCAAGCCCGACCACCGCAAGCACCGTACGGCGGCGAAGCGGTGGCTGTCGAAAAGTTAAGTTATAATCTAAGATGGTGTTGTTGACCATTTTGTTGACGCTGCTTTCGCTCTCCTTACGAAGCGACCTATCGCATCGTCGCTATGATCAGTGTAGTAGGTACAACTACCCCGATGACGCGACACTGCCACCACCGAGTGTGGAACACTCGTGCAGCTTCAACTTTTTCCCCCTGGTCTGCATGACCATTCGTCGGAGGTGTTCCAACCTTTGAGGTCTTCAGGGGCGGCAGAGCTTGCACAAGCATAGTGGACGTCACCGCTTGTAGCATAACGCTTCTGGGGAAGATCTAATAACATTAGACCACAATGCATTCACCTTCACCTTGCGGTTAGAAAAAGCCTTAGAATCTTTGAGGCCAATCACAACGCGCAAATACAACACCAAGAAGGCAAAGTGGAGAATTTTCGTTTCACACTTGAAAGTCTCACTGACTGATAGGAACTTAACACCCACTTCTATAAGAGAGTATGAGTATGGAGCTCCTGAGGAGCTTGAGGACACTATAACATCGTATACCGAGGCTATCCACGAAGCCTGTGAACAGACCATCCCAACCGCAGGAACCTGGAAAGGTAAAGCCAGACCGCTTTGGTGGTCCGAGGAATTGGTTGAGCTAAAACAAGATGTCCTTAGGAAGAAGAGAAGTATCAGGAATGCATGCCGCCCCCTTATACACTATGTTATCGACGTATACAGGAAAACCAAACTGGAGTACATTGAAAAGGCTCAAAAAGCCAAGAACGAGAGCTGGAAAGAGCTCTGCACGACTCAAACGATAGAAAGTATGAGGGATAAGATCTACAGAGTGATCAGGAAAGCTTCGGGGAGACAAGATGATATACTCCTTAGAAACACCGAAGGCAGTACTCTAACCCCACAACAGTAAGCTGAGCTCTTAGCAAAGACCTTCTACCCCGACTATTCAGAGAGCACAGTGCCACGCTCAGCTACGAGAACTGATAAATAATAGGATGATCCACCATTTACATCAGCGGAGGCTTTTGGTCCAGATGGGATAACCTCTGATATCTGTGCAGCTGCTATCCAGTGTAACAGGGAGGTATTCATGGCGATAGCTAACAAATGTCTATCGCTGATGTACTTCCCCAAGCAGTGGAAAACAGCATACGTAGTGGTACTAAAAAAAGCCCGGTAAAGACGACTACACACATCCGAAGTCTTACAGACCCATAGGCCTTTCTCGATAAGATAGTAGAAAAGCTCTTAATCGCTAGACTCCAATGGCATATTCTCCCCACCCTTAGCAAACGACAGTATGGCTTCATGCTGCAGCGAAGCACCGAAGATGCCCTCTATGATTTGGTGAATCACGTGAGAGGAGTAATGGTTAGTAAAAGCACAGAATAAATAATAGTACAAGGACAGAAGGCTAACTGAGTAAAGTCATTTAAATAAATAGCGACTCTCGCTACAACGCTATAAAGTGCAATTTAACTCGCATGGCGCTGCGAGCTTTCAATTATATTTAACTAGAAGGCGCTCGCCCACCGCGTGCAGTCTAGAATGCACCGTATCACAACGCGCGAGAACTTCAACTGCTCTAACCGTTTCAGAATCGCTCTGTCACTTTTTCGCTCGGTAGGGTTGTATTAAGATATGACTAGGTACTTGTACTACTAATTATTCTGTGATATGTTATGACTTAGATATTGTAACAGAATAAATAAGTAATAATGTATTATGTTATCACTTATTATTATAAATTCAAATAGTTCTATTACATACAATGACATTCTTATCAGAATAGACCTACTACCTCATTTTTACTACCTACCTATTCTGTTTTCAGAACGCCGACAAGTTTAGTGAGATACCTACCTACGTGTCGTTGGTTGATTATGATTATATCCTATAGGTATTGCACTTTGATGAATAAAGGTGCCTGTCTGAATTTCACGCTTTTTAATGAGTGAAAAATAAATTGCTTCCTACGTAATAAAAGGTATTAAAAGTAGGTAGGTATTATACGAGACATATATTATATAAATTCCTAATTAGTTGTAGGCTACTTACTAAGTCAGCACAGTAATTCATTTTCCGATCAACAATACCTACTAAAATCAATTATAAAATTACGTTGATCGATTTAATAAACGACTTTATTTCTGCACGGAAAATCCTTAACTATGCGTAGCTTCGGTATGGAACACAAATGAAATAACATAAAACTAAGGAACCTACGTAATAAAAAAATATCAATATCTAATTACATAACTAGGACCTATTATAGGTATTACAATATAGTACCGTTCAATATCCTTTTTTTTTTCTTTTTTTTTTTATTGTAATGGTGTCTGCGGATGCACTGGCCTACTAGCAATTCCGCCAATGTCAAGTTTAGTTTATTGTATGTATTGTCAAGTCACAGTCAATAATTGTCAAAGTCACGAATCAGTAAAATGGTGGACGTTTTACTGAAACTTACTGGAGAGTTTTGAAAATATCACAAATAGTCACGTTTTTTATTTTTTTATCCCTTGCCCACACTTGTGCACGTTATCAAGCACCCAATGATTAATATTTCACCAATATTACTCATCAACCCTCGAAAAAACACTAATATGAAGAAAAAATAAAAATTTACAACATGACAGCTTGAATACATTCAAAAAACTCCTTCAATATCCTTTGGAAGCGTAAAGAATGACAATTCGTAATTTCTATCACTATTCAAACAGCGGAATGCTAGCTTTCTTCTTGGTACTCATAATTAAAACACGAATAAAGTTTGTCAATAACTTTACGTAAGTAGGTGCTCTATCGCTAAGTACAAGGCGCGCGACTCGACTGAACGGACCCGAATATTGGATCCTCGAATTTATTTGTACTTGTTGCGGAGTGCGACCGCCCTGGTAAAAGATCGTTCTCCTCATTTCCCTAGACATAGAGGGGGCCTTTGACAACTCGTGGCGGCCCGCATTTAAACATCAACTACGGCTAAAAAATTGTCCGCAAAATCTGTACGCGATGGTAGGCTCGTAGCCTCGTACCTCAACGACCGTAAGATCAAGGTCTACTACGCTAGAGCAGCTTAGGAGAAAGAAACCATGAAAGGTTGTGTCTAGGGATCCATTGGTGGACCAACATTTTGGAACGTTATTCTAGACTCATTGCTGCACAGACTGGAAGTTGATCTGATCGAAAAACTTTATCTTTGTATGTATCGGTTTCATAATATTTACATATGATGGTTAAACTGTATTACTACCTATAATACCTTTATGAGGCCAAAGCGCTTGTACTAAAAATGAACGCCCAGCCTTTAGCGGCCACTGCAGTTTATTTGTTTACAGCCTACGAATAAATAATAAGTCAGGAACTCTAATTCAGAACAAATGTCACAATAAAAGTGGCCCTACTTCAAACCAAAACGACGTAAGATTCAAAGTACGAATCACTTCCGAGGTTACAAATAGACATGCTTGGTGATTGGTTTAAATTCAGAACGAAAGCAGGGATTGGTTCACGCGCGTAATGCAATGTCTGCTATGACAGCTGAGTCATAGCGGCGTGGACGATGTTATGCAATAAGTGGACCGGACCAAGTCAGTAATAAAACAATATTACTGTACAATGTTTTTTTTTTTGGCTCACTTTTTACAATTCATTAAATCCTTTGTCCCACGAAATATAATTAATTTATTAAGTTTTTGTCCAGAAGACATTAAAAGAGAATCTTTCTTCGCAATGTAGTGAAGACGGATTCTGAGAAATTAAAAACGGAATGTCCTCCTGTCAGCCTGTGAATTTAGAGCTGAGGTTCAAGTTCAGTAAATTATTTTTATATATTTCCATAAACTGTCAGGCGTTTGGGTTATTGTTGCAACGGCCGTGGTTGCGGATCACTCCAAAAACAACTCAATATGATCTTGGCTTAATATGGTTAAATAAATTTCTATATTTGTAACTCTACTAGCCGTGCAAAAAGTAATTTAAAACTTGAAATACATATGAGGAGTCCTAGAAGTTTTGGACTGAGTTTTGGTCACTGGTTTCAAGGAGTTAGTATATACTGTTACTCTTTGTCCATTTACTGTTCGAGTTTTTTTTGGATTTAGAGGCCTTTAATATATTTTTCGCTTTGATCCAAAACGTCATGTAGTTTTTCTTTTTCTACCACTGAAAAAGGGTGTTTAAACCCGTATAGGTCGGTCTTGAATTTAGTATGTCGAAAAGGTTGTTAAACGTTTCTAAAAAGCTAACAGTTGCATCTGTTTCTTGAAAATCAGGCATGTTTAACTGTTGCGAACCAAACTTAATCGCATCAGCTACACTTTGACTTAAGGTTTGAATCGCTAGTTTCACGTTCATGATATTATTTCGGAAGTATATTTCGTTCATTATTGTTTATTTGCTCATTTTGTTTAGTATTCTCCTAAATATGTTGACGTTTCTTAGGTATGAATCATCCGCGTGAAAAAAATAACAACTTAATTTCAAAATTTCATCGAATAGAAATTAAACTTTAGTGCAAAAATTGACTGACTTCATTTTGCATAGTATTGACCATCGCGGTTTGATAATGTATTTGAACGTCTTTGAATATAATTATAATTTTGGAACTAATACTAGTGAAAAGTCATCCCTGGACATTTTAATCTTGTATGGCTCCTGCACCACTTCACAACACATGCTGGCATGATGATTCACAGCTGTAGTTCACAATGATAAAATTAAAACGTACGCGAAGATATGACGTGTGCTTGCTTGCATGAAAAATGTACGACTGATGACGCGCTGGACACGACTTTTAAGCCCCACCTACTTGGGCACGACTTTTGTTGGGTCATTTTATTAACGCTGTTACGTTTCCTGACTTATTACTTATTCGTAGTTTACAGCATCTTTGAACAAATACGTTAAACTATATGTGAGCTATATATTGGTGATGAAAATAGATTGTATTTATACTTTGGAGTCTATGACCGATTGTCATAGTACAACTTGTTTTGTTATAATAAGTTCGTTCTGACATTTTGTAGGTACTTAATACAAAATATATCGTAAGTTTTCATGAGGGTTGTTTATTATTTCCCTTCTTCATCCACTGTGCATTTAGCAAAATTCCATCAATTGGCTCTGTGAGCAGTAGACCTCGCGAGCACAAAATTTTATGCAAACAATCTAGCGGTGTGCATGAGCGCCATCTAGTTACCTTTTTGTAAAACTTACTTTAATAACCAAGGTGCTCGATCAATCCCTACCTAGCAGGTAAAGGGCTGAGTTCACTGGCAGAAACCTAAAAGTGAGCAATTTACTGCATTTTGATGAGCTATTCTGCTCATCGCGGCGGAGATCCTCATAAGTTCTTACCAATTTTTTACGAGACCAACTTAGTGCTTGTTCACGTTGACTCGCGGGCGCGGTGGCGGGCGCGGTGACGAAATATCAAACATATGTAGTGATTCCAAGTGTTCACGTACAAAACGCACGTGCGGGCGAAGTAGCGGGCAAACTCGCGGCTGGCGCGCGCGGCGCTCTCGCGGCAATTTCAAACGCGTGAGATGTTTGTGTGTGTTCATGTCAAACTAGCGGCGACGCGCGCGTTTCACTCGCGACGTCAGGTAAGTTCAACCAGTTTGAACTTGTCGCTAGAAACGATAGCACGTTTTTATCATGTCGTTCAATACAGAAGAGTTTATTAGTGCTGTTCAGGCTAGAACTCCTATTTGGCAAAGTAAACACAGTCATCATATGAACAGAAATGTTCTTAATAAGCTATGGAAGGAAATTGCTGAATTGTTTCCTGATATGGAGGGTGAGTAAATGAAATACGAGTATGTTATATTTGCAGGTATTTTATACATTTTATTTCCTAAAGGCTACAGAAAATACATAATACAAAGTCGACTACGAGTATAATAAACGATTGTTTTCCCAAAAATATTTCGTGAATAGATTCCGAACTTGTTTAGCCCGATTTGATGGATTGTTGTTTCTTCCAGTTCTAGTTTGTCGCCTTTGGTGTTGAGTTGGAGTTGTGAACTCATTATCACAATCGCAACCATCTGTATCAATTACAATATTATGCAATAGGCAAGTGGTTGTTATAATCAGGCGTGCATGTTTAACATCAGTTTCAATAGGTTTTAACAAAACTCTCCATTTATTGCATAAAATTCCAAATGCACACTCCACGGTTTTTCTCGCTCTTGACAATCTATTATTAAAATTTTCTCTCTCTTGATTCAATGTTCTCTGTGGGTATGGACGCATTATATATTCTTTAAGAGGATAAGCTTCATCGGCTACTATAACATATGGAGCTGTAATGTTAGAATTGGGTAATGTTCTTGGTTCCGGAATATTAAATGCACCTCTTTCGAGTAACCGGTTCAGGGACGAGGCATTAAATGTACCGCCGTCGCTTTGCTTTCCTCTACCTCCAACTTCAATAGTTAAAAATCTTTTCCGCGCATCAGCCATAGCTTGCAAAACGATAGAGAAATAATGCTTGTAGTTATGAAATGCCAATGATCCAGATTTTTTAGGTCGTTTAACCCTACAATGTTTACCATCCAAACTGCCAATGCAGTTAGGAAAGTGCCACATTTCCTTAAAATCTGACGCAATATTCATAAGCTGGTCTTCAGATGGTTGTGGCATGTGGACATTCAAATTTCTTTTCCAAATAGCTTCACAGGTACTATAAACAATCTCAGACACAGTACTAACACCCATAAGAAAGCTATATGCCAAAGATCGAAATGCCAACCCAGTGGAGAGATATCTGAAACATAATAAAAAAATACAATTATAATGCAAAACTTAAATATATTTACACTAATCACCAACACTAAACAATATTTCTGACTTTACAGAAAAGGCTTTAAGGAAAAAATGGAAGAACATTCGGGACCAATTTATGAAAGAAATTAAGAAAATTCCGGTTCCTCGTTCTGGTGATGCTGGAACAGATCAAAACACTTCAATGTGACCATATTTTCAAATGATGCTGTTCATAAAAGATGACGTTACCCCAGAAATAAATGAAGGCAATTTAGATGAAACTACTCGTACTGATGAAAACTGCAATAACAATGATGATGATTATGAGCGGTCCCCAACTCCCCAATCCATATCTGGTACATCTTCAAGTACACAATATACGAGCACCAAACGTAAATGTGCACAAGATGTAAGACAGGAATTTATGGAATTGGAGAAGAAAAAGTTGGAATTATTACAAATTAAACTGTCACAAAGCAGCGAAAAAAAAGAACAAGACTGCGAAGATCTGTTATTTTTTAAAAGTTTGTTGCCGTACATGAAAGAATTATCTCCTATGAAAAAACTACGTGCTAGAAACAAAATTACACAAGTTATTATGGATGAAATGAATAGTGGCACGACTCAATCTTACCATGGATACAATACATACGATTATAACACAACTAATTATGGAAATTAAACTTTGTATATTTGATAAGCATTATATTAATTTAATTAAATAATAAAGAGGAATCTTGTTTGAATTTGAATGAATGCAATAGGTATCCCGATAAAAATTATAAATTACTTACTATGAAAATTATTTTTTTAAACTCACCTTATAGTTACAAATAGTCTTTCTTCGGGCTTTATACTTTTATGAAAATTTGTGTCTACTTTTGAAATATCACTCCTTATTGAATCCAGTATGTAATCAAAACAGTTGACACTCATCCTGGTATATCCAAAAAACCTTGAAGGATGTTCTCTCAACTTACGATATAAAGTATGAAATTCACCATGCCGTTCTCTTTCTTTATTAATGTCGTGCACACCAATTCTAATTTTTAGCATCTCCCACTTTAGGTATGAATTTTCGGTTAAAAATAAAAGATCTTCGTCCATATTCGACCTCTGACAATACGTCACACTCGCGCGAACGCCTGGCGGTTAATGTGAACACGAGCTCGCACAATTCCCGCGCCCGCACCCGCCCCCGCGCCCGCGCGTACCTACGTGAACAACCGCTTAAAGTTACCTTATTACCTTTCAAATAAAAAGAAACCTTCGAAATCGGATCTAATAAGGCAAGATTTAAGTAGCCCCCTTATTAAAATTCCCTGACGAATAAAAAATCCGTAAATCCCATATACTTACCAATTCTTGTCTAGATCGGTTGAGAAATGCGACCTATAGAGGGAGAACAGCCGGACATTCGGACATACCTACAAAAGATTCACACGCATCATCATCATGATATAAATCCCCATAAACCCCCATTAACGCCACAAGCGGTTGCAACTTCTATGACTACCTTTCATTAGCGGGTCGGCATGCATCTTGGTGCTCACAGTAGTTGGTAATAATATAATAGGCAACAAAATGCTGCTGCCCATTTCCCATAACCTGGTTCTCAAAGCAATCTCACAATGAGAAATGGTGGTGGTAATAGTCGTGATAAAAATGTAAATGTAAAGAAAATTTAACATAATAAATTAAGCAACAAAAAAGTGCGGACCCTGGTGGACACCAGAGTGTAATTTTTACAAAACAAAAAGAGCTTCTCCGACGTTGAGAATCTGGAGGTCAATTTCGTTCAGAAACGCAGTGTAATGCCGCCTCTCTCGGGTCCTCGGCAATACTTCCCCACCAATGGCTCCAGGCGTTTAGTTTTCCGAGTTAGTTTCGCTTCCATAATATTAGCGGCAATATAGATATGTAGGCAGCAGGCACATACATTCGGGTTTACTAAATTATATTATACATGGCAGACCATACAGTTTAGGATATTTTGGTCCACACAAAAACAAATAGCCAGCTTTAGTGCCTGGCATTACATAGATTCTAGAAATAACATGAAATGAAAGTCGCAATTACACCTAAATAGAACTTTATTTTATTAATAATGTATTCTATTACACATGGAAGATAAAAACTGGCGTCGACAATAAAAAAAGGTGTCATGATTATACATAAACCAAAAGGATGTATGGAGAAAATAACTCAGATTCTATCCTCTTAGAAATATAAAAAAAAACTCATGTGAATGATCTAATACACCATTAAATCAATATTTTATATAACTAGAACAAATATAATTACGCTTAATTAGTGTTCAGATGGACAAAACCTAAATGCTTTTAAATTTTTCGTTTGGATTCTTATTTGAGACTTACACAATATTGATTTAAAATGATTTTGAAATGTTACACTCACATAGTTTTATCTTGATTTTATGCCAGTTATATGCTGTCAACTGTAACTTAACCTAACTATATTTTTAAAGTCCAAATGTTCTTAATGATTAGTAGATTTTATCTACCTCTACAGCTGTTACCAGACATAATTAATATTTGACATAACTTATAAACTAGCGATTTGTGAGGGCAAAATTGGGTGGGGTTAATTTGGAAAACAAAAAAATATACTTACCCAGGCCAAGTGAACGAAATTGTACTTGAAACTTAAAACTGTTTTATAATAGAAAAATATATTATTCTACTTATCAGTATAATAATATGATTCTTAAGTTTACTTAGAAAACAATAAAGAACTTATGTTTGATGAACACATAACCAGAAAATAGCTTATTATTAGTGATTAACATTTCAAGGTGACGTTAAACTAATATTTGTGTGTCTTATTTTAATATTAAGCTATCCGATTATGTGCTATTGTAATTTGAACATTACAGTGTTTAGTATGAGGCTGACCGTGTTGCTTGAGCTATGAGGACTCTAATCAATGTTGTTTCTCAGTAAATATGTCTGTAAAACTGTTTTAGGTTGATGAACAAAAGCAAATTACTGAAACAAAGCAGAGTAGTAACAGACTATATCACAAGTGCACTGATTTCTAGGTGCAAAAATTACAATTATATTTGTTTGTATACAAAGATCTAATTGTTTGTTGTTTGTTTGTCGTGTAAGGTAGTGCTGGCCTCTGATGTCAGAGTTTCTCAAGCCGCCCGAGGGCCTCTGGCATGGCTTAACGACTGCTATTAATTAATAACAGCCGGGACCGACAGCTTAACGTGCCCTCCGAAGCACAGGGCGATAGAAAACCGCACGTAACTCAGAAAAGTAATTGGTGCGGAGCCTAGGTTTTGAACCCAGTATTGTTCGATTCTAAATTGCACTATAGAATCGTTAGGCCACCATAGCTGAAGATCTCATTAATAGTGGGAAGATACGCACACAATTGGCCTTCTTTGGTCTTAGTCACAAACGGAGTGACATTAATGTAGCATGTGTTAGCAGAGACTTTCATTCGCATTGGGTGTGTCTCTCTATCTTTATTGTTGAGGCACATGAAGCACAACAGTGGGTTTGTCTGTAGTTGTATCTAGTCCAGTTTTTCTTTACGTGTTATTAAAGCGTGGCGTATCTCTCCCCCTTTAAATACATCTAAGTTTGTATCACGGTTAGCAATGTTTAAAACATTTTGTTTAAAACAGACATAAAAAACATTATTGTTTTATTTCATACAGTTAAACTTTACGATCTAATGAATAAAATCTTGGCAAAAAACAATCATCCACGCCAATACAAAACCAAAAATCCTGAAATTTGTGGATTAAGATGACATTTTTTTTTTGGGAAATTTGGGCAATTTTCACAATCACTTCATTAATTAATTTTAAAAAAAGGACAGTACCTACCTACATAATCTATCCATAGAATATCTACGTAGTTAAAAAAACATTTGACATACTAGGTGTTTAAATCAATTTATATACCATGTTTGTTTTAAGCACATCAATACACATATGAATAATTGATTTAAAACTTGTTTTTTTTGTATGTTGAGACAAATAAGCTGTTTTGTTCTTTAAAAAAAAAACTATTTTTTGCCAACTTTAGTTTGTCTATATGTACTTTTAGCGTCAACATACCTAATGCTAAGATTAACACAAACAAACCAACACGATGATCAGTCGAGACGAAAATTTTATATAAATCATAGTGTCACACCACCAAAACCAAATTTTGTAACTAATAGAAGGCTATGCCGTATCAATGTTTAAAAACACATACCTACTAAATTAGAGAAGATTTCGTTTTCAGTACTAATATTTTTTATGTAATTTTAGCTGTATTTTTTCCTCATTATTTCAACACAAAAATGTCTCTTTAAATTTAATACAGGATAGCTAAAAGATCAAAATTATAGATCTTACTTGTAGTTTTTGAATGTCTACGTTTGTATAAAAAGATTTCAGCGTCCTCCAAAACAGCCCGATAGTCTGGTTATATTTGATGTTTTACAAAGTAGTAACCTCATAGCGTCAGCAATACGTCCAGCCTGCATAGTACAAATACACAAAGTGCGTGGTCGGCCACTCTACTATCTTATACAAAGTGCGTGAATGCACCGGGGCTCCGGGGCGGAGCGAGGCACCTTACATGATACGGCAGTTCTCTTCTCCCTCGCGGATTTCACCTAACTGGAATGAGAATATTGATTAATGTTAATAAGCTGAATAGCCGTTGGGGTTATCTGACCGCGACTTAGCAAACATAGTATAGGACACCCACCAGCTAGATACAGCAATTTTCTGCACAATTGGGCCAAATGGTGAGCCTTGGGAGAGACCTATGTCCAGCAGTGGACGAACGCTGGCGGATGATGATGAAGCTGTCACTGATGCAATCAGCTTAGCCTATGTATCATGATGTCAAGCCACGATGAAGATGGAAAGTTTATTGATGGGTATCCAATCATACACACAGGATATCATGGTTGAAACATTACCATTCATATACTTAGAACATTATAGTTAAAACATTACCATTCATACACTCAGGTTGTCATGATTGAAGCTTTTCCACTCATATACTCAGGACATCATGGTTGAAACATTACCATTCATACACTCAGGTTATCATGATTGAATCATTTCCATTCATATACTCAGGATATTATGGTTGAAGCATTTCCACTCATATACTCAGGACATCATGATTGAAACATTACCACTCATACCACTCAGGTTGTCATGATTGAAGCATTTCCACTCATATACTCAGGACATCATGGTTGAAACATTAGCATTCATACACTCAGGTTATCATGATTGAATCATTTCCATTCATATACTCAGGACATTATGGTTGAAACATTACCATTCATACACTCAGGTTATCATGATTGAATCATTTCCATTCATATACTCAGGACATTATAGTTGAAATATTACCATTCATACACTCAGGTTGTCATGATTGAAGCATTTCCACTCATATACTCAGGACATCATGGTTGAAACATTACCATTCATACACTCAGGTTATCATGATTGAATCATTTCCATTCATATACTTAGGACATTATGGTTGAAACATTACCATTCATACACTCAGGTTATCATGATTGAAGCATTTCCACTCATATACTCTGGACATTAATGTTGATACATTACCATTTACGCTACGCTTTTTTATTATGTTTTTATTTACGTTCTTCATTTATTATAAGAACTGCAAAGGAGTGGAATGCCCTGCCCTCGTCAGTGTTTCCGGTAAATTATAACCCCGGTGTGTTCAAGTCAAGAGTGAATAGGTATCTACTAGGCAAGCGTGCTACACCTTCGACCACATCATCGCTTTCCATCAGGTGAGATCGTGGTCAAAAGATTGCCTAGTCCGTAATAAAAAAAAAAAAAAATTATACACTCAGGTTATCATGATTGAAGCATTTCCATTCATATACTCAGGACATCATGGTTGAAACATTACCATTCATACACTCTGGTTATCATGATTGAATCATTTCCATTCAATACTCAGGACATCATGGTTGAAACATTACCATTCATACACTCTTGTTTGTTTAGTGAGATACTCGGACACCAGAGGCCAGCACGGCCTCTGGTGTCCGAGTTTGTCAGGCCGCCCAAGGGCCTCTGTCATAGCTAAACAGCTTGTATTAATCAATAGCAGCTGGGACCAACAGCTTAACATACCCTCTGAAGCACGTAACAATGAAAAACTGCACACAACTTAGAAAGTCTTTGTCTTATCATTGGTGCGGAGCCTAGGACCTAGCCCAGAATCGTTGAATTCTAAGTTGCAATATTGAAGTGCTGGACAAAAACCCTGTTTATGCCGAATGAAATAGAACCAACATCTATTGTCAGTCCACCCACGTTCTTCTGGGGTAGCTTAACAACTGCTATAACAGTTATCAATCAATACCAACGTCTTAACATGCCCTGCCCAGCACGGAACGATGAAAAACCGAGACATATTTTTTTAAGTCATTGATGCGGGGGCCGAGGATTGAACCCGGTGCTGTTAAACTGCGAATATCACTATAAACCAACTGAAAAGTGTGTGTTACCTGTTCGCGACGCGGGTACTTGTGTGCGAGCTCGCGGTGTCGCTGCGCGCTCGTGCTGACCTGCCTCCGCTGTCGCTCAGAAATGGCCACCTCCTGTAACAGAATGGACTATTTTAACATCTCATTATACGACGAGGACCGAAAAAAATAAAGAAAAGTGTGTATAAACAAAGCAGAAGAAATCTATAGCGCCCTTGACCGCACAAAAAAACTACCCCTAAATATTATCCGATTTGAAATATATTTTTTAACTAAGCTTATAAGAATTCGCTTTTCTAAAAATTTCAAATTATAAGCACCGCAACGGGCGGTTATTTGCACTGAAAGTATGAGAACTTGAAAATGCTCTTTTTCAAAGCTTTCATTAAAAATAAACTGATATATGCGTAGATTATATTCTATTCAAGCGATTAACACTACTAACAAAAGATTTAACCACAATTTAGGTGGTGGAAAGTGCTTTCCCCCTAAACATAAATTCTATCAAAATCTACTTTTAAAACTCACGACCAGCAACTCTAACGCTCGTATAGGGGGGAGGGAAGGAGACAGCAATACATTTACTAAAAACATACTTTACGAATATCTCAAAACCGACTATCCTCTTAGCACCCTCAGCGCCAAGCCTATTTATATATATATATATATATATGTGTGTTTTAAGTGTCATATAAACATCATTTATTTTGACACCCCCCTTTTTCGTTTTTTTTAGTTATGTTCAGTTGTGTGACATTTGGACTGGTCACAAATGTGGTAGATGGAATAAAAAATAAAGCTTGTTAAGTCATTGAACAAAAAATATGGTTGAGCAGGGAAAATAATTGATGGGAAACTGAAAAAAGCTGCCTAACCCTGCCCAAGTGGTAGAAATTTTTCTGTTTGTGAAATTTCTAAATAAAACAATTGCCACTAATAGTGTTGATTTTCAAAGCAAATGCTATCATTTAGTCATTTCTAGTGTAGTACCAGTAGTTACGTTGATTAATGTTTAATTAAAACACAAAAAATCAGTTTTTTTATTGATTACTTATCGAACTATCCAAAACCTTACCTTATATTTCGATTCCCAAGCCACATACACCGGAAAAAATGCACCAGGCCAGGGGCTTTAATTTTTGCAATGAAAATTTATAGAAAGCGTGTGACTAAAGAAGAATACACAATGCTTCAGACAATGTGCTTGTAAAGGCCGGTCCTATATCTTAAAACAAACCATTTTCGTTTACTGTCAGGCTTTTGACATAAACGCCATACAAAAAACGTAAAAAGTAACGAGACATCGGAAAAACAACTCGTTTAATTTTTATACGAATGGAGGGTATTAGATACACATTGCGCTGTGGCCTCTTACGGGTCGACCAGTCCTATATGAGTACTGTTGTGCAACCCTTTTTATACGGTATTAGAGATGAGTATCGTATTAGCACTTGCTTAGCGAGAACAAATAGAAAAATAATTAGGTATGTAGTAACCTCATGTTCAGTATTGAAGAGCGCCGTGGTGAAGTTGTCGGCCACGAACCACTTCTGCCCCTTCATGACGAGGTTGAGCGGGGGCTCGTGCTCGGCACCCGTGTCCGCAGACCACACCGTGGTCACCGCGCCCGGCTCCAGCTTCACGGTGCGGTGGAACTTGAACAGCGTCTCCTGGTCGCCCGCCTTGCGCACGATCTGGTACCCGCCGAGGCTTAGCTCCTGTAAACAAGAACATTTAAAGAAAAACCCGACCACGAACAATGCGATTATATAAAAACTTTATCACAGTTTTATTAAAAGTATTGAAGATTTAAGTGAGAAATCATTATAGATCCTAATTGGCATCAATGGCTCATACGAAATGAAAAATAAGAGAAAACTAAAGATGTCCTTTTTTATTGGCGCCATATTTAATTTTGATTAACCTTTCGAACACCACAGGCAGACCACAGACGTCCATTGACGACAAGTACTAAGTAAGTACTTCTAAAACGTCTGCTTTAAATGATAGAAAATACATATCATTTGTGGTGGTCGCTCACTGCTGAATAAGTAACATTACTGATAGTCAAATCAACCATTGTCAAACCGAGAGTTCCGTACAAAACAAAATTATAGGTTTCTGCAAAAAAAAACCATGATTTTCGTATTTTTCCATTGCCTTTTGTCAAATTGCATGATTCAAGGTCAACGGGAAGCACCCTATAGATATAGGTTTTGATTCCCTTGCGAGTGTCCAAATATGCGGCACAGTCATATCTTTTGATTGCGTTGACATAGAACTTTCGTTCTTTCCACTTGAAACCTCTGAGGCAAAAACGAAATAATGAAAAGAAAATTGAACTAGGTGCAGTTATGTATAGACTAATGTTAGTCTTATTTATTATTAAATGTTAAAAATAAGCCTTATATAAAAAGAGGTAGGTATTATTTCTTGTATAATCTCGTCCAAAATCCATAAAATTGGAAATATTACCTATTTCCAATTTTATGGATTTTATTTGATTATACGTTTAAAAAAAATGTCCTTGTAGTTATGTACAATGTTTTTGTATAAATTTTATTAAACAGTTCACTTTTCTATTCATAATTTCGTTTTTGACTCCAGAGGGTTCAAGTGGAATTTAAATTTTGTAATAATTCTTGAACCCCGTGGTTGGGGGACCAAGTGTAATAGTGAGTATCTGTGGACCCCTCAGGGGTTCCAAAGGAGGGTTGCAGACCTGAGTATTTGATATTAATTTCAACTTCATACCTCCATTCCTCCTGAGAAAAAGGGTCTAGACAGTCAGACAGACAGACAGACAATGAATTGATCCTATATGGGTTCCTTTTTTCCTTTTGAGGTACGGAACCCTAAAAAAACAGCGCTGTTATGACCCGTTAAGATACTACCTGTCGTTATTTGACGTTTTCAGTAATATTGTTGGATATTGGTTTAACTAAACTGACCTTCTTCCCCTTGTTGCGTATCTTGACGAAGGTGCCTTCGGGGCAGGCCTCTGCGACCTCCAGGTCCCCCTTGGCGCTGGCGGTGACGCTGAAGTCCTGCAGGCTGCGCTCCTCGCTCTCGTCGAGCAGGGTGCGCTTGCGCGCGGCGCGCAGCGGCGTGGCGCGGCGCGAGGGTGTGAGGCGCGCTCCGCTGGACGAGGCGGACACGCTGGCGGCGCCCGATACGCGCGACTCGCGTCCTGTGACTGGAGACTGTGTCGTCAGGTTCAATCTAAAAAAATAAACCCAAATAAAAAAAACGCATCATATTCGGTCCATTCGTTTGGAAGCTATGATGCAAAGTCAAAGTATTTATTGTAAATAAGCAAAATAATAGCACTTTTACAAGTCAAAACTTAACATGTTGTAAACAAAGAAAAATATAAATAGATCAAATCAATAAAATTTGTTAAACTAAATATGATTTGAGTTTAGAAATATCTATTTCAGATGCCAGCCGACAGTTTTATCTCGCACAGGAAAAAGAAATTCCCCTTCACTCTACCGGCGCTTCGGAAATGCGCCCGTTAGAGAAGAGAGCACCAAGAAACTCCACGGGCACGTAATTTTCTCAATTTTTGACAGTTTTTGTATATATTTTTTATTCAGATATTACAATTAATACTTGTAAATGTCAATAACAACATGCCATAGATACACATAAACAAACATACACAACTTATAACACCCCCCACAGTTAGAGTTTGGGAGTTAAAAACATTCATCATCATAAGCCGAGACCATCAGGCTCCAAGCCAACACCACAACAAGCGGTTGGTCGTTGTTGGCCTAGCATTAGGGGTCTATTGCCATAATCTCCGCGCTTGGCGGGCGGTGCGGCGGCGCTTTGATCGCAGTAGTTGGTGGTAATACATAGGAAAATGTTGGTTCCCATTCCCTGAATTCCCTTAGCAAGCTCTCAGTGGTAATACTAAAAGATACTGGGTTCGGTCCTCGACTTGATCTATGACTTTTCTTCACGTGCGGAGGGCACATGAGCACAGTACCTTAAATGAAAGATGCTACTGCTGTAGTCATACATATAAGATGCTACTGTTATAGTCATACATATAAGATGCTACTGTTGTAGTCATACATATAAGATGCTACTGCTGTAGTCATACATAATAAGATTACATACAATGCATTGGAGCAATAAATAATCAATGACTAATGGTGACTATTATTTTAGTTTACCTAAAAGCAGAATGCCTACATTGTATGGTGACTTATTAGTAACAATTTGTTTTTTATCTGCTGCTGCATTATTCATACTAAAATGTTCATATTTCAATACAAATTAGTAAAATAATGTCAAAAAACAGGAAAACATGATAAGACTACAATATTAAAATCTTTTCAGTTTCGAATATATTGATAAGTCAATATTTTTTTTAATTTACCTTTTTTTTTACCTGTCCTACTTAATGATAAATGATGATATTATTATTATATATATTTTTTATTTATTAGTGTATTACTTATAATATTCTTATGTATTATTTTAGTTTTATTTATTCTTAAAATTTTAGTTAATAGAGATACCTATTTCTATTCATTTTACGTTATTTTTTTACTGCACCGCTACCATTTTTCTTGCACTTCCAGGTTGACTGGTAGAAAATGCTACTTAGCATTAAGTCCTCCTTGTACATTGTATTTGTGTGCTAAAGAATAAATAAATAATAGATATACGATGAAATTATTATAAATTGTATTATAATATTCATGGAGTTACAACAAGAGTTTTCAATCAAACAAGTGTTATACCTGCGCGTTAGGCGTTAGAGATACATAGTGCTGTTTAGGAATTTCAATTTGTAGACGAAATAACAATTAGGCAATAACTAACAAAGTTTAGGTGTTGACAGTTAGGCAATTTGCTTCTTAGTAATTGAGAGAGGTTGGATTGCTGCAAATGCATCTTCCATTTTAGGTACTGTACTCCTAACCGCTGACCAACTGACACCAGAAGCCAGGACTACCTCAACCGACAACCAATGAGATGAGGTCAGATCGGTAATTGATTCAGTCATTTTATAATCGCGCCAGCTCCTGCTCCAGCGACGCCAAGTCCTTGGCGTGCCGCGCACGCTCCGCCCCAGCTGATATCATGTAAAGCACACCCACCTGTCTTCCTCTCCCTCCAGCAGCGCGCGGTAGGTGGCGATCTCGTAGTCCAGCGATATCTTGATGTCCATGAGCGTGGCGTACTCCCGCAGCTGCGTCGCCATCTCGTCGCGCAGGCGCGCCAGCTCCTGCTCCAGCGACGCCAGGTCCTCGGCGTGCCGCGCGCGCTCCGCCTCCAGCTGGCGCTCCAGCTCGCGGCAGCGGTTCTGTTCAGTAATGTTACAGTTACTTTTGTTTATAAAGGACATCTTGTAGATGTAGGGTACTTGACTAATTGTCGTAAACTACCGATGTCCTACTGGGAAATGCCACTTCAATGTCAAAATTACAGGTGTCCAAGTAGCAGGTGTCAAAGTGGCAGGTGTCAAAGTGATAAATGTCAAAGTGATAAATGTCAAAGTGAACAGTGTCACCCTAAAGGTCAGGACTCAACATCATCTCAACTGGTATAGTATTGAAATGTGAGCTTAGTTGTGATATTACATTATACAAAATTACCGAGGGGTAGAGGCTGAGCGGTAATATGACACCGGGTTTGATCCCTAATCTTCTTCTTACGTGTCAGCGGCACAACAACAATAATAAATATTATTAAGTTAAACATAGTTTGTATAGAATTTTGCAACACCATCCGTGGCATTGCTAAGGTCTTCACTTGTGCAGGTAGCACAGAGGACAGATGAGAAATGGGACATTGTTTGGATGTGGACCTGGCAGTCACATTGAGTTTAAATGGAGTTGTTCCATTTGCACATACTGTGTCTACAACAACTGACCTTGGTCCAAAGTCGGTTAATGGACTCCAGACTTGCCACGGCAGATCATTTGCACATACTGTGTCTACAAAACCAACCTCTGGAGTCAGTTGATGGACTTCCAGACTTGCACGGAAAGATCACGCCTGGGGGAAAATGAACTTGCATTTTGAAACCTGGTGGTGCTGGTGGAGTTTCTACTTCCAAAGAGTGATCTCTGGATTACTCTGGATCGGCCCCAATGACATAGTTACGATTAGCCACAAGTACTCACGCTGAGAGCCGCGTTCTTGTTCTCCAGATCGTTGAGCTGCGAGTTGAGAGAGTCGATGCGCGTGCGCATGGTGCGGAGCTCCTCCACGGCGACGGTGGCGGCAGAGTTGTTGCGGTTGGCGGCAGCTTGCAGATTCTTCATCTGCTTGAAACAAACAAACGTATTAGTTAATATCATCTGTCGTCAGTCGGGATGGGGAAAGTCGCATTGTGAGGTATTATGCAGCTGACAGTATTATTTTATAAACAGTTGAAAATGTTCAGTTATTCAGAAAATCTAAAAAGTAGCGATAAGTAAGAAAAGATCTGTACAAAGAAAAAAAAAATTAACCACAGTTTTTTTTTATATCATGTCTGTCTGTTTGTTTGTAAATCACTTAAAACTACTGGACTCATTGCGATGCGGTTTTCTCTGTTGGACAGCTTAGGGCTTGACTTAAAAACTGGGGTACTTGGTGTATCAACCAGATGAGTAGAAGCCGAGCAATATATAAAAACTATTTTACGGCTGAAGTAATTTTGATCAAATGTTGGTATTTTGGTATTTTAGGATTTGAATAGTACATTATAGTACTTTTAACCTCGAGAAATGATCACGCGTGCGAAGCCACGGCTACAAATTTTACCATATCTTTAAGATTTAATTACTAGAAGTTAGTTGACTTCAAAACGAAATATAGTTTAACAATTTACTTTCCAGAAATATATTAGTACCGGAAGTTAGTTGACTTCTGAGTTTCCGAACAGAATGTTTGAGTCGATATACTGTTTTTTAAAACGGTTTTGGTCATTTGGTCTTGAAATTTCAGATGAGTAACTTGTACATCAAAGATTAAGCATAGTGCACTGATCACTGTGCATAATCTTTGATTTTCAATAATCATTGTGAATTTGTTACAGGAGTTAGCTTCGTGATTGATTATTATGTGGATGTTAAATTGTAATCTGGTAAACAGTGTAATAGTGTGTTATTTGAACAGAGTTACCGAATTTAATTTTACAAGTATTACTATTCTGCTCTGACATGTTCTAGTATGAAGGGTACTTCGTATATTGCATACTACCCTTCAGAACCATACTAATGAACTATGATGTATGCATATACCTAGTTATACAGCTATACCCATAGATTTAATACGGTATGTGTCTAACCTCCTTGGCTATAACCTTAAAATAGAGATCTGTAAATAGACAAGGCAGTAATTTGATCGCCAGGATAATGTTGCACTCCGTGTTTTAATTATTGTTATAACCCATAGGATACGAACCATACATGACTATGATCATGGTCAGGCGTCAAACAGACGATCAAATAGATTTTTGAAAATATGATGAGCTAGCTCCTAGTCCCCGGTCCCAATGTCTCAACAACAAACGACTCAAATATGTACCACTACAAGGTTAACATACATTCACCGCTTCAGCTGTCTCAGAACAAGACATAAGTTCAAAACCTAAACCCGGCTAAGGTTGGGTAAAAAATAGCTTATGACACTCTTGTGATAAAAACGAATCGATTGATTGCTCGCTTGTCCAAATCGGACCAATAGGGGCAACGCTATGGTGGAACATCCATGTATATACATACATAGACTGTTAAACTCATTACATTTCCCTTGCTTCACCATAGTGGGGTAAAAGTTCTATGAGCTCCCGGTCCCCACTTCTCAACAACAAACGACTCAAATATGTAACAACTACAAGGTAGGCATACATTCACCGCTTGAGCTGTGTCACAGAAAAAGGTGACGGTACCTGTGTCGACGCATGAAGCGCCCCACACTGGAGGCCGCTCTATCTTCTAAGTGATAGGGGGAAGATGGGAACTTTTAATACATTGGCATTCGTCGGACTTTTAAAACATTGGCGCAGGTAAAAGCGCGACGAATGATATTGTTAAGGCTGGCGTGACACAGGTTAGTTTACCTTGTTTTCATAAAGCGCTTCGATCTCGTCCCTGTTAGCCCTGATGTTGACCTCCTGTTGTTCGCGCAGCTCTTGCAGGCTCTGCTGCAGTTTAGCCTCGTACTGCTGCGCCAGGCGGCCGTCTGTGGAACACAGCATTAATTAATTT
Organism: Alsophila aescularia; assembly: GCA_946251855.1. Classification (NCBI taxonomy): domain Eukaryota; kingdom Metazoa; phylum Arthropoda; class Insecta; order Lepidoptera; family Geometridae; genus Alsophila; species Alsophila aescularia. The sequence continues at coordinate 11,373,187 of OX276377.1, read as the reverse complement.
ACGAATTGACCTTCCCAAATCAAGTTGGATGTATCGGCGTTTCTGTGTGACGGTAACTTAAGAACAGTTACAATAACTAATAGTTAGTATTTACGTCGCATCTATAACCATTACTAATATTGTAAAGCGAAAGTAACTCGTCTGTCTGTCTGGTACATTTTAATTTCACGCCTAAACAGCTTGATGATTATATTATTATATCCCACATATATTATTCGAGTTGTGAAATGCAGCTGGCAGCGACTAGTCCAGGAGAGCCGCATGTCAGGCTCTGTGGCGTTCACAAGGAGAGGCCTACTTCCAGCAGTGGACTACGGGCTGATGATGATGATGATGACGATCCTACAATGTGTTCCTAAGTATTTAAATATTTGTAGAACGAAAGGGAATGGGAGGCAATCTGGTAAAAGGTTTATGTGCAATAATTTATTTCTCATATAATCTAGTAAAAGGTTTATGTTAATCTACAATAATTTATTTCTCATAATCATGGGATCATTCCTCAGTGGTAAAAAATAATAAGAACAGCTATCATCAAAAGTTTTTCATTTTACGCAGTTTGATGCTGTGATTTAGTTACAGATAAAACTAATTAAATCCTGCCTTCATTACCACTAATGTCCATAAAAACAGAGTTTCTGATTTCATAGCATTAATAAAATAAAATTTTAGTCACATCTCGCCACTAAAACTGTATATTCCGGAATTATTTGGTTAATGAACTTGTATTTTGACGGAAATAATTACGAATTGCAAGCTCACAAAAATATTCATCGAATTAAAGAGGAGATTTGTAAAAGATGTTATTCAGCCTGTGTGTTCTGTCAGTGTCCCTCAAAAAACTACCTATGTACTATTTCTAGTGTCCAAAAAAAATTAAGATTTTATTATTTAGTTTGTTTATTAATACTTTTTTAGGTTTTGTAGGACGATAAGCATAAGTAGTCGCAACAGAAGTTTTTCGAATACTTTTGACATAGTTGTTAGATGGCTTATTGGTCTATATGAGGTAACATCATTGGCCGTTTTGCCGGGCTTATGTATCATAAGTATAGATGAAACCTTCTTATTAGAGGGAAACATTGCACTCTGAATATCCCATTATAAAGCATTGTGAGGAATACTACGGCTTTCTTTGGAATTTCTTTTAAGTACTTCTTTTATTATTAGGTCAAAGCCTGGAGCCTTTTTGTCCTTTAGTTCTCTTATGGTTATCCAAACTTCTCTAGAGGTCCTGGTTTTGGCGGAGGAGATAGTTGGAAGTTCTGTTCTAGGATATTATCAATGTCCTTAACATTGTCTGGGTGAAATGTCTCATTTGGGCAGAATACTTTGGCTAGGTGAGTAGCAAACACATTTGCCTTTTCTTACGCAGTTCTTTCCCATCCATTACCAGTTTTCAAATGAGGTTTCAAGGTTTGAGGTCTGTTGAGATTTTTTGTGAATTTCTACAATGAATAATTTGTTGTCGATGTTGCTGTTAATGACTCCCAGCTTTGCACTGAGGGGCTATCCTGCCACTCCTTAAGAGTTATTTTAAGGTTGGCCGAAGCTTCCTCGAATAAAGACCTGTTCTCTTTCAATCTGTTTTGTTGCCATACTGTACGCAGTTTTCTCTTATGTAAGATCATTTTTTTTTATTTGAAGATGTATGTTATTGCAGTTGGCATATTTCGTTATTGGAGTGGTGGACAGCCAGCACGCTTCCTGGATTAATAGTGTTATATATCTTTATTAATACTAATTTCAAAAGTATCATATGTCCTCCTTCCACAGGGTTTAAAATATCTCCATACCAAAGGCCTTCTAAACTTTGTGACATAAAAAAACGCGAAATTGCCGCCACTTACTGATCACAATTGACCCCCTTCATCAAGATCGGTTCAGCCCTTTGGTCGTGAAAATGTAACAAACAGACAGGCTTTCGTTTTTATTATATTAGTTGTGGATTATTAGTTATTAACATAAGCACAGAATAAATAATAGTAACAAGTCATAAGCAAAGAAAAATGCGGTGCCATATTGTTATGCCGCTACATAGGCACTTTAAATAAGGGACCTTAATATGTGAGTATACTTAGAATACCGGGTTTGGTCATAGGCTCTGCACCGATTCTTTTTTTCTGAGTTATGTGCGGTTTTCCATCGCTCTGTGCTTCGGAGGGCACGTTAAGTTGTCGGTCCCGGCTGTTATTGATTAATAGCAGTAGTTAAGCCATTTCAGAGGCCCTCGGGTGGCCTGACAAACTCTGACACCAGAGGCCAGCACCACCTCATACGACAAACAACAATAATTTGAGCATGAGAACGTGTTCATAACAATGTAAATGGGATTCGATTCAGTCGAGTATTACTTTGAAACATCGAACACCGTCGACGATTTGTCTCACTGTCTTTTCTGCCCAAGCCTATCACAATGTCCCAATCTCCACCTCTTGATTCATGACTTACCGATCTCCGAGATCTCGACCTGGCGCCTGGTGCGCGTCTCCTGCAGCTCCTGTTGGAACACCTGGTCCTTGAAGGATAGCTCCTCGCGCAGGCTCTGAACGGTGTTCTCCATGTCGATGCGGCACAGCATCTCCTCCTCGAGGGTCTTGCGCGTGTCGGCGTACACCTTGCGCAGTTTCTCCAGCTCTTTGGCTAGATCCTTGGGAAGTAAAGTAGGTACTTGAAGAAAACATTCGGAAAGGATCGTAGCTCCCAAACAAATGGACCTTTTGATATGGTATTTGGTTCTGTTTGAAAGCTGATGTGATCGAGATAGTTCTTATCTGTAATAGGGGGGAAGGGGAGGTGAAAATCATAGCTCCCAAACGAATGGACCTATTCTGATGCGTATTTTTTTCTGATTGAATGCTGATGGATTGAGATGGTTCTTAGCTATAATGGGGGGAGAAGGGGGGAGGGTGCGGGGGGTCATAGCTCCCAAACGAATGGACCGATTTTTATAAAGTTTATTATGTTTGTAAGCTGATGTGACAGAGATGGTTCTTAGCTATTATGAGGGGGAGAGGGGTCAGGAGTTATAGATTTTTTAAGTTGTGATTTATTAAAGGTTGCCTGGAAGAGATCGCTTTTAGCGATAAGGCCGCCCATTGTACACTTCTTCTGCTATTTTTCCTTTATTTTTTGTTGATTTTGTTTGTGGTGTGTGCAATAAAGAATTTATCTATCTATCTATCTATGTTGTAATGTGATTTGTGCTATTTTTTTAGTCTTTTTCTTTATAGTATTTTTGTATCGTTACTTACTCTAGCCTCGTCCTGTGCCTTCTTCATGGCGGCCACGGCCGTGTTGTACTTGTTGCTCTCCTCATTGTACCGGTTTTCATAATGGCGAGCCAAGTTCTCTGCCTGCGTGCAGTCCTTGGTCTTCTTGTCCAGGCTGGAAGCGTTACGACAAGTTAGTTGGGGGCTTCCTTAGGTATATAGGAAGGGTTATTGAGAAGATTCCATAACTACAGAAAAATATAAGAAGTCCCTTTCAAATTATATAGGTTGTTACAATGGTTCGAAACGATAATTATCATGATATTTATCAAGATAAATATAGTAGTTAAAGTTAATTTCTTAGTGAGACCTTGAGCTATTTAAAACAAAATAAAGAAATAATTGGTTGTTTTCTCTTACATAATGCCTAGAAAAATAGGGGTGGACTCTATTTGGTCAAACTTTGACTGCATTAAAACAAAAACACTGGATTTTGGGCTTGATGCAAAGTGTCAAAAAGAAAGACTATTTTATATCGATGGGGAGGATGAGGATGATATTCCACACATTAATTTTTAATTTAATTAACTTGTGCCTGTAATTGGTTAAAATTCTATTTCTGTTTCCAAGTTATTATAGGTCAAAATTATGAACATAAATAAATTAAAAATTACCTTGATGGTTACGTTTGATAATTATTAATTATATCGTGATAATTGTTCTTGAATCGTGAAGAGAAACAAATTTTTCTTGTTATAATTAGAGATAAGAAGCTATATTTTGCTTTATCCTAGAAATAAATTTAGCGCATTCAATATGCATTATTTTTACAAACGACGAACACAGAGACGAAGGATATCTCAATAAAATCACGTCTACACTAAAAATATCGTATTCTTAATCTAGTCTAGTGCATAAAACAGGTTGATTTATACAAAACGCTATTCACCAGTTCGTTTATGCAAATGCGTGCATTCCAGCGGCATGGGTCAAATTATTGATTCGAAACCATGACATCTAAAGAAAAAACCTCGTCTCCAAGCAGCGTGGTCTTGCGCAACGACACGCGGAATGTTTTTGTAAACACGTCGGACGGTTGCTAGCCGGTTCGAGCGCGAAGAGAATAGCCAACATAGCCGACGTTGGTTGGAAGCAACGCTTTTCCCGCGCACTGGGATACGCGACGCCACGTATGACGTGGTAGGAGGGAGCCCGCATGTGGGCCTTGGCCGATTTCCGACCGGCACAACGCGACGTTAATAAAATTAAAAGAAAAAGGGGGATGATAAACTGCTCACAATTAAGTAGGCCACGAATACGTCGGAAATAAAGATAACAAATTGGTTGGGCAATGCCGTGCGATGGTCGCCGACGGCCACGGCGGCTTGTGTAAACATTTACTAGTTTTTATTTAGGCGTGACACGGGCTTATGACGTCATGCTGTTCCAAGCAAAGGGTATCAATAGCTGCCTACTGATGTTTAGAGAGCTGAAGGTCGAAAGCCCAAAATATCGATTGCGTGATGACACCAACGCGGATTAGCTACCTCCTCACCTATCAACCTCAATCACGCTCAATCGAGGGATTGTTTGTTGTTTTCGGTGACCGCTATTTCATCTAATTGAAAATGAAGATTGATCGAGTATGTAGGATATACCTACTTTCTAGAAGATATCTGTTTGGTCTTCAAATCACGATAACTTGAAAATTATCGTACAAACGAGCGTACATTTTAGACGTTCGAAAATGAAATACCTGCTTTCAGGTTCTCAAAAACTCTGTTTAAATTTGCGGTTAAAAATCAACAAACCATTTATACTTTATCACTCGACACTTCGAAAATCAAAAGATAAGATAATGACACAGATTCAACTATTATTTATTCTGTGACAGTATATTATTTTAAACAAGTTAATGTTTAATAAGTTATCTTTATAACGATCGTAAATACCAACGCGTTCGAGCGTATTTTGTGGTCTTGTGATTTTTCATTGAAACGTCAAGTTGGCGGAGCAACGGAATAACGGCGAAGTTATTTTTGCAAGATTCACAGCAAAATAGCCATGAGCCGTTACATAGCTACGCGGGAGACACGAATAATAATTAATTGTGCTAGAGACATACAGACATTTATTGAATTATTACAACTAAACTAAAAAATAATATAGAATATATTCTAACAATTTACATATTTTATGTTTTGTCCGACATAAATTCCACTACAGAATATTATGCTTTTTGAGTTAGTAGAATTTTTAATTTGTTTTTATTTATGTTAATGGAAGCTGTGTCCTTTAATTCATTTGGTAGGCAACATACAAGCTTGGTCCACCTATGTATACTGACTTATTGGACTTACTAAGGGTGTGAGCAGGTGTTTTCAGTCTATGCTTATGTGTCGGGTATCTGTGTGAAGCTCCCAGGTGTTCGAAAATATGCTGATTATAAACCTATTATTATGATACGACTTTTTTCTGTGCTTCTATAACTTCTCACTGGATGGCGTGAATTGATACATTGTTGTTATATTTGTGATAGGTAGGACATTAAATAAAAATTAAAAATCCACCGCCTAAATTTTAAGCTATGTTAGATAGTCTGTTAGACAGATATTTGGAACTTTCTTTTCATGTAGCACCGTCTTGTGTATTTATTTATATAGATAGTATGATTGAGCGTGTTCATTAGGCAAATAACTTGCAAACCATAGACTTTTCAGTTTCACATAATCGTTTATTATTAGCATAGCTTGCGCTAGTTACGTCATGAGCAGAATTAAAAAGCTTACGCAGAACTTTGTCACAGAATAACTGAGACGGACTTTTTATAGGGGCCGATGACGCAGCGACATACTTTGAAGAATACGTCATCGTCGGCAATATTATTACAATTTAGTTTCCGGCGAAGGCTGCACTGGTATCTACCAGTACCTATATAAAAATATTACGTCACCGGAGACGGGTCTACACCGTGGCACCGGTTGTTTATCGCTGAGCTCAATTTCAATTCGTTTTTTCGTAAAATTGACACGTCTTGAATCAAGCAGAGAGCATTACCGGATAGTTTGAGAATTTTAGAATAATTATTTAAGCATCTAGCAAGTAACAAAAATTCTGTACTAAGTAAAAATCTGGTCTAGGGGACTTAATTTAAGCTACTGAATATAGCTAATTAATATAATACATTTAAAAAATACTGTCTGTTTATTCACGCATCACGTAAAAACTACTGGACCAATTGCGATGCGGTTTTAACTGTTAGATAGCTTAGGTTTTGACTTAAAAACTCTGGTACTTGATATCTCAATCAGATGAGTAGAAAAGACGAGCAATCGATAAAAACTATCTGATGGCTGAACGAAATTTGGTATTTTATACTTAGGCACTTTCTGTACTTAAACATAGGACATGTTTAAGTACAGAGAAATGATCACGCGGGCAAAGCTAGTTAGGTATTAAGACAGATTTTTATATAAGAAAGTTCGTTCATTGGCAAAATTCATTGGTTGTTTTCTAGATTACGTGTGGAGTAGATAAAGTCATTTAAAATTGAGGTGTAACTTATACTTGGAGAAAACAGTCAGACCTATATATAACTAATTTGTATTCTATACAATGCGGCTTGTCACTATCACGGCCCATCAAATATTACAACACCTCATAGAGTAAAGAAATATTACTTCCGACTTAATTAGTACGCCATCTTAAGTAGATACTATTTTATAGGGACTGGTAGACTATTCCTTATTATTGTATATTTTTAGAAGTATTCAAATTAGTAAGTTCATCTTGTATTTAACTCCCTTAATGGTTGTGAATCATGAAAGTTATACCAAAAGCTCACATTTCGAAAGTTTCAAGCGCCTAACTTACAGAATTATGTTTGGTTAGTGGGCGGTCAGCCAGGCGTGGTGAATGACGTAACTCGTCAGGGTCAACACCCTTTGTAAGGCATTCGGTGGTCGCAGCCGCAAAACTTGATCGTCTAGTAGGAGAGTAGACTAACATGATGTCTAAGTATTACCTGGGTCTTTTTTGAATGACAATCATTTTTAAATGGTTTTGTGTGAAGATGTAAAATGAGTCAACCTATTGATATATATACAACAGCTTGGCATTGATAGCAGAAGCATTTTTGTAGCGCTGAGCACGTTTTAATGATAACAATAATCAATATTGATTAGTAATAACTCCAATGATGATGAGCATAAAAAATATGATATGCTTACATTTTATTAGAATTAAAATAATAATTTGGAACATAAAGCTAACTTTACGATTTAGATATAAATTTACTGAACCAATTTTCAGGAAATGTTTTCTAATAAATGAATAGTCATCCAAATCGGTTTAGAATTCTCAGTGACAAGAGGCAACATAGCACACAAAAAAATATGACTGAGAACCTCCTTTTTTTTAAGTCATTTAGTGAACTTCTGTTTAACGGAAAAATATGCGTACTTATTTATTTATTTTATTCTTTAGCACACAAATACAATGTACAAGGAGGCCTTAATGCTAAGTAGCATTTTCTACCAGTCAACCTGGAACTTGCGCATATTTAAAGTTTTAAATTTCTAAAATGTTTGAACATTCTTGTTTGTGACATTTTAGTCAACTAAAACCGTAGTCGGGTTGTAGTTGAAGTTATATTTTAGGGTTATCTATACTTATAATAAAGCAATAGGAACGAAAAAGTCTGTACAAAGAAGATAATTAAAAAGAAATGGGGTAGGGTACATAAAATAAGCAACTGAACAAGAACATAACATTTTAAAAATTCGTGTTTGTCTGTGTGTCTATCTGTATGATAAAAACTTTTTGACGGCTAAAGTAATTTTGATCAAATGTTGGTATTTTATTGGTTTGGTATAGTACATAGAGTACTTTTAACCTAGAGAAATGACCACGCGTGCGAAGCCGCGGACATCAGCTAGTAATATAAATATTTTCGAAATATGCCCTTTAATTTGATACCAAACTCTAGAGGGCGTCATATTCAAGATAATGTGACGTCACATAGCCTATAACCAGCGGACGATGAAGAAACATCCAACGATACCTCATTTATCAAATTATGATGAGTAGTTTAGAACTTGTGAGGGAAAAGCTGAGCATACATACATACCCACCCACACACATACATACCGGTTAAAATCATTACCCTCCTTTTTGCCGTAGTCAGGTAATAAAATAAAAGTTAGCAAAACGGAAACCAACTTGACATGGTTGCACAAATTACTTCATTCGAGGTCGCGCGGCTTCGAGCGAGGCGAAGCGAAATATAGGAAACAACTTCTGCATAATGGCACAGAATAAATTGTAGCACTTGACAATGATGATAACGACCGGAAGTAAGATCAATAAAACGTTCACTATTATCAATTACTAGCTGTGCCCGTTTCGCACGCGTGGTCATTTCTCTAGGTTATATGTATGTGCTATTCATTCCAAGACCTCAAATACCAAATACCAACATTTGATCAAAATTCCTTCAGCCATCAAAAAGCTTTTTATCGATTGCTCGGCTTGTTCTCATCGGATTGAAGTACCCCAGTGTGTCAAACCTCTGTTTTATCTATCTAACAGTAAAAACCGCATCGCAATTAGTCCAATAGTTTTTACGTGATGCGCGAATGCGCGAACAAGCATACAGACGAGTAGACAGACACGATTTAAAAAAAACTTATTTAGTAGCTTATATTAAGTACTCTAGACTTTTTTTTAATTATCTTCTTTGTACAGACCTTTTCGTATTTATTGCTTCATTATAAGTATAGATAAAAGAAAGTCGATTGCTCATCTCAAGAAGTTCTACAAAAAAGTCCGCGACACCATATGTGTACAGAAAGCTCAAAATAAATGTACTGACTGTTTTTTTTCTTATGGAGTGTTAACCTGTTAACCATCTCGTAATTAACTATGAAAAAATATTTTTATATGGATATTGATATAGAAGGTATGTGTGTTTGTTATCATATGTCAACATTAGTTCGCGATTAGCGTGGCGACTTTAGTGGCAAATATTGCAGGTTCCAACCTGATAAGTTGTCCCAATTTGTTGGGATGACCATGTAATTTCTTGCGAAAGAAAATCAAGGTACTTGTTACTATAATTTATTATAGCTATAGGGTATAGCTATTATCATTTTAGCATTTGTTGGGTAAACATTTAATTGATTGATATGAGTAGGTAGCGTTTCTTTATCTATCAAAGCTCTTCATTCATCTGATAATTTAGTCATTCCATTCCATGTTTTGTTTTTTTATTACAAAACATATAGACTTTTGGCATGTAGGTAGGTAGGTATATAACTACTATTTATTCTGTAATATAACATTTAAACTGTACAATACAGAGATAACAAGTAAAATTATTATAAAAATACATATAAACCCGACTGCAAACAAAATTATTGAATACGAGCTGACCACCCCCGCAAAAATAATCACACTAATATTATAAAGACGAATGTTTGTATCTGTGTATGTTAATTCTTCATGCTTATAAACGGCTAAATGGATTTGGATGAAATTTCGTATGGAGGTATTTTATACCATAGATTAACACATAGGCTACTTTTTATCTCGGAAAAATTGATGGTGCTTGAGGGATGCGTCTGAAACCGCGGGGCGCAGCTAGTATTTATATAAATTTAATCTTTCTGATTTACTTACATATTTTACTTGACTTTAATTGTTGCAATTCCAACATTAGACTATATTATTTACATCAACGAGAATAAGATTATTCTCGTTAATTGAAAATTTGTAAGAAGCATAAGAGAGAATTGTTTAGTTAAGAATTATATATTTATGAAATGGTTTTTTTAAAGACTTTCATTTTGAAACCTCACTCGATAGGTTTTGGGCTTTTTTTTTACCGTAGGAATTTAGGAAATAAAAATCAATGTGGCAGCTAAAAGCCGCCATATTAATTTTCTTGACACTTCATATATCCTATAGCACTCTCGTAATCAAGACGAATCCAATCCTCATTTATTAAAATCCATCAAGCCGTCTAGGCTGTAAGACGCGCCTAAGAAACGTACAAACAAACATACATACATACATACAACCCAAACTCATAACCCTCCTCAGTCGGGTTAAAATAAAATACATTCACCCAAAAAAGGTAAGTGAAAGCAAAAAATCAGGAATATTTTGGATACCTTTTATCATTGAATATGTGGGCAAAGCCGTGGGGCACAGCTACTAATAAATAATATGTGGGTAGCTTCCATTTACTTTTTAATGTACCTACTAATTTGATACACATTTTCTGTCTCATTATAGGACAATTTCATCAACAAACCATATTTTTCAGTGAGAAATTGTGTTTATTGTTACAGAAAGCTTATAATGACGTTTGAAAGTTATACGATACTGCCATTTCGCATGTCTTGCCATCGTTAGTAAGAACGCGACCTTTCCGCGCCTGATACCGGCGGCCGCGACGGTATCCGAAAATGGTAAACTGCATATCAAGGTGACACAGAGACTTATACCTATCTACTTGTGCTGTGTGTGTTGGTATTGTTATCACATTACATTGGTATCAATGGAGTAAATTATTTAATGCCTAAACTTTATAATAAAGCAGTAACAAAATCTCTGATGTCTGTACAATGAAAACAATAACAATAAATAATGGTTACGTGACTTAAAATAAGGGGGCGTCCATTACTTGAGGCATTTAAGGGGGTGAGGAGGGGGGGGGGGATCGAACCAAATCTCACCTAATCTCACGTGGGGGAGACTCGGCAAATAATCAGTTTTTTCCGCATGTAGCTATTAAATTTGCGATGAATCTCATGAACTAAAATATGGCTAAATCCTACACAAAAATATTTATCGCGATTATGCGAATGCCACAAAATAGCACAGATAGCCCCTCGATTGTTTAGCCGCCACCGGCCAGCCTTCAGGATCCTTCAGGATCATGAAGAGCATGACAGAAAGTTATTTGCTCCCTTCTTGATTCACCACTGACTGCCTACTGATTCAACCTTTGCACGCCTTCATTAGCATGCCCTATGACCTCTATTGCACAAGTGTACGTGGTGCTTTAATAAACAAATGCTGCAGTACATGCGGTATCAAATTTTCATCCATCGCAAGAGCTGCAGAGCACCGGCGCCGCGGCGTGCGGTCCACAGTGCAACAGCTGCACTACCGCGCAAAGTGCGACCCTCACGAAGTGTTACACGTCGAGCTACTGAGCTTCTGTGTGTGAGCGACAACGGTTTAAGGCTGGTTCCTATATCTTATAACGAACCGTTTTTGCTTACTGTCCGTCAGCTTTTGTCATAAACGTCACACAAAAGTGGCTTAGAGGCTAAATCAGAGCAAGCTTGAAGCAGATGATTTAAGTGAAAATCACATGGACATGTTGGTCCCATTGACTGAATAAGAATGAATATTATTTTCCGAATGGTACTGTGATTGTACTAAGTTGTTAGTAATCTTAGGCCCACTTGCACGAAAACAAAACAAAGTATCTAGTTAGTCCAAAAATTATTATCTCTTTCGTGCTACTGTCTGCGTATGTCTCTCTATCCTACTTGTCTTAATTTTTAGCCCAGACTAGAGACTAGCCCGCGGCTAAGACTGCTGTGCAAGTGGGCCTTAAATACTAGTCTTAAGCAAATTATGTTTTTTAAATAAATCTACAGCAAACAAGTACTGATAACGTAATTATGTACACTAAAAATACGCATTTTGAAAAATCTCACTTGAGATAAGGAGGAGGGGGAGGGGGTCGAGCCAAATTCACAATATTTCACCAAGAGAGGAGTGTCGAAAAGTCGCCAAAATCGCCTCATGTAATTAATGGACGCCCCCTAAGCTACCGAACAAGTTTTTTTTAAATGGTGTCTCTGTTTTGTCTATTCGCTCATAACGAAATGCTATTTTCATTGTTGGATAGATTTTTGATATTTGACATAAATCTGGTGTACTTGGTATCTGATGAGTAGAAGCTAAGCAATCGATATAAAACAATATGACGGCTGAACAAAATTTGGTATATTGTATCTTATTTGTACTTTTGGTTGTGAAAATGACTGCACGTGCAAAACTGCGGGCGCAGCTAATTAATTATTTTACTTAATGGATGCTTACATTACTGAAGCATTCAATATTTGATAATCAACAAACAAGCAAAGTGTCCATCCACAAAGAGACAATAAAAGTGTTTTTGGTCACATTCCTAATTAAGACACTTTTATAGGCATTGACTTACTAATTATCTTTCTATGTTAATCCATATGAAGTGTTTATTTCTATAAAATTGTTGTCTTTGTCAGAAGGTTCTCAGTGTGGGCAAGGTAAGGGCCTTTTTAATATTTAAATCCCTGTGATTACCCACAACATCTAGACTGTACCAACTCAGTTAAACTATAATGTTTTAACTGTCTCAAGGCTCATAGCTAGTATTTTTTCCTAAATGCAGTAGGGTAGCTGAAAAACAGCATGGTGTGCACATAAGAATGGGAATGCAGCAAATGCTGAGTTTACCCCCTTTGCCACTTAAATATATTTTTAAGTGTCTTATTTCATAATGGCAACAACCAACTCGCCCAGATTTTGCATGCTATCTAAGGATTTCTCTAAATATTACATTAAACAAAATTTCAATTCTACTAATGTTTTGATTGACTAATTTGAACAAAAAATGTTTATTATGACTTACCATAACATTTAAACATATAGCCTGGTGGACTTTTTTGTGGGTAATGATTAGTACTAAATAAATGTTGTACATTATTTTATGTATCATCAATAGTTTTCGCAGCTCACGGCCAAAAATGACTTTTATAAGCAAATTTTTGAATTATTAATGGAGTTACATTATTGCAAAATTTCTTTAATTTTTTATATATAAGGTCCAGCCTATGCGTTCAGTATTTTTTGTGTTTATTATCCAGTTGCTTACCGCGACACGCAGTATGTGCTCAGTACTGCACAATGATAGATATATCGCCACCCAATGGACTGGTTATAAACAAACACATATACAAACAATCAAATCTGTTCACTTTGTAATATTAGTGTAAATAAATACTTTTATTTTACTTTATATTGGTTGAAACATTGAAACGGAAGATACGAGGCTTTTTACATGTATTGTGTAGAAAACATGTAAAAAGCCACAAGCCTGTCCATGAATGGGAGTCATCACACTAATATTATAAATGGAAAAGTTTGTGAGTTTATGTTTGTTACTACTTCACGCTGAAAAAGCACAAAAGATTTTGATGAAATCTTGTTTATAGATACTTTACAATCTGGAATGACACATGGATGAAACCATGGGGTGAAGCTAGTATTTTCATATAGTCTAGCTAGACAACAACTGATTACATTTTTATAAGATGGAAGTTGTGGTTATCTCATTATAATTTATACCTTGTTAAAAAAAACTGTCAATTTAAGAAGCAGCTCAAACTGTAGAAGTTTTCCTTATGTGATCATCATTGAATAATTAGGTGTTAAAACCAAGGTTTCTCAACTTTTCAATTAAATTATATTTCAGAATTGTTTTTGGTGTGAGTCATACTTAAGAATAGCAAATAAACATTTTAATAGTACTTAGTAGTTGAGTAGGTTGAATAAAAATGAAACGAATAGAATTTGAGTGGAGATAATCTCACCTTGACATAGATCATCTTATTTATCTTCCTAAATGCAAATATTATGTAGGTCATAATTTGTTTTTTGGGTTTGCTCTATATTCATAAATAGGTACAATTTCTAACTTTGTTTTCTATAATTATGTAGATGTGCAAATGTTAAGTATGGTTCTGTTAGTAAGATAGGTATTAGATAACTTCATGTCTTCAGCTTGTTTGTAAACATTTCAATCTTTCAAAACAATTCAATGCAAGCCAAAAATGTACAGATCAATTTGCACCCGGCATGATGAATGTTGTGTCATCAGCATGAGCAAATACTGAAATAGATCAATATTACTTTTGCTGATTATGAGAGATGTGCAGCAAAAACTATTGTTTACAAACATGAGTAAAAGATGCAATGTGAAGTGGAGTTGGCAACAGTGGGCCAAAATGTAGTAGTTTTACACATAGGAATGTGATTGGTGAGGTTAAATCGGGCTATGATGTCACTGTCGTAAATACGAGGTCGTTCGTGCTCGTCACACCGCGCTTGCCGAGAAACGCCGCCGATGACGTAAACTTAGTGCTAAGGTTAGCCGGAAGGGGAAACTTCTACATGCAACTATCAATGACGAGCTATTAGAAAACACCACCAAAGCTATTGATTGATTTTGAAGATAAGATAAAACTCACCGCTTCTTCAAATCATCATTCTCTTCGTACAATCTCTTCAAATCAATTTCTAATTTGGCTTTCTCGCGCGAAGTGTCGTCTAGGAGTTTCCTGGCGTCCTGTAATTCATGCTCGTACATTCCCTTGATGCTAGAAACCTCGCGTGTGACCACCTCCTGTGTGGTTTGGATTTCACGACGCAGTCCCGAGTTTTCACTTTCCAATTGACGGACTTTGTCAATATAGGCCGCCAGGCGGTCGTTGAGGTTTTGCAAGGCATCTTTCTCTTGCAGACGGCTATGTCTTGTGGGACTCAAGGGACTGTTGGGCCGGCCGGCGGAGCTTGATGGGCGGCTGCCAACAGGAGTGCTGGATTGTTGTGGGCTTTGAACGGAAGACACTACACTTATATTTGACGAAGTTGTTACAGTCTTTTTCGCTTTTGAAGTCATTGTTGAATACTTTTTCTGTCACGTTATCCAAATCCAAACTAAATGCAAAATAAATTATTTCACGCGAGCTTACAGTCGAAGACAAGCGGTGAACTCAGAAAAAAACGCGGAATAAGCACCAATCATACAGCAGGAAACCCAAGCCTATTTGATCACGTGACCGCTGACTCATTCAAAAATGTTGCCACATAAAAACCGGTAAAAATAGAAACTTTACAAAACTGACCAAATATACGTGGATACCGGAAATGTGGCATTGAAACATTTCATCACAAAAGAGGTTCGCACAAACCAACGCATCCAGCTTACAATCGCGATGGCATGCATTTCCTTCGCTACTGGTTTCATAAAAACCCGACAATTCATTCAAAGAATTGTCAAAATATCACTTAATGTGTTTCATAGAACAATAATAGTGACCGGTGGCCCAATTCCATAACTTGGCTACAATCGGATTATCACTTTTTTCATAGCAAATTCGACTCTATCGCAAGGCATTAGTGGCTGCGATACTGAGAATTCGATTGAAGCCAAGTTATGGAATCGGGCTGCTGCAGTCAACTTACAATGAGCAGTTTTCCATTAGGCATTGTCAGTTTAGTTCTTTCATCGTCAAGAGATGGCGCTCGCGTAACTTTTGGTAATTACTCAACTGAACGTAATAATCGAAAACAGGTAAAAACAGCGTTATACCATAAAAATACACAAACCATGAGCGAATCAAACGAACGAAAAGTTGTTTTTGTAGAAAAAAATGTTCATTGTTTGTTTTTATTATGATATTGGCAGTTTTAACATATTCAGATTTTATTTACCCCTTTATTAAAGCAGCTGTAATTTATAATCAAGAATATCAAGAAGGTAGAAAATACTACCAATAAATACTCTAAGTAATGAATTTGTTACAAAACTGACGCAAAACTTGGCATAAATGTAATACTCAGAATGTAATACCCGCCAGTAAGCGTAAATCAAAATCTTTGGGCATACCCAAGGAAGTTCTATGTACCTTGGTCATACCAAACCACAATACTATTACCAAAACTGTCGCCAACGCCATCTAGCGAGAAATAAATAATGATAAAATGACACTTGGAAAACCACTCATTGTCATGAAAAAAACTTTTTATAAAACGGCGGTTGCTTACAAATTACCACAATTTGTAGAATTGTCGTGACAAATGTGACAGCCGAAGCTCTACCCATCACTGGTTGGTTAAAAAATAGTATATTTCAAAATAGTGAATTTATTATTAAATAGTTTTATTATTATCAAAATAGTTAAGGTTTTTTTACTAAGACTGTGGCATGACTGGCATTGTGAAATGCAATATGACTGACAATAATCAGTCAAGTCATGATAGTTTGATATATGAAACGCAGGTTTGGCGTATTCGACTGACATTTGTAGTTTTATTATGATTTGTCGCTTTATAAAATAGGGCCCAAGTAGCAATCAGTAGTACTATTACCGATCAATGTCGCAAACAGATTTTCATATTTTCTCAGATAATTTTTTTCAATTTTCATTTGTGCATTATTTATATACCAGTTTTTTCAATTCACTAATTTTACTAGTACTAGCTCAACCGCGATTGATTTATCTTCTTATGGAGCCTGAAAAGTACACATAAAAATTGAGGTCCAATTTTATCATATTTTGTTTTATGATTACATAAATACATACATACTCGTATTACATGCAATACATACATACTCGTATTACATGCAATACAATCATATTAATATGCACATGATTGTACTATTTATGTCATACGTTTGTATGGGTCAGATAGACGACGAACATTTTGAGGATATCATTGTCATCGAGTCTTCATTATGAACAACTTGGAACAACTTTTACTATGAGATCAATATATAACGAAAAATTTAAGCAGTTCCTTACATTTCAATGAAAGCGGATGGTATTTTTTATGTATCAGGTGCGTATGTATGTTTATAGTTCGTATGCATTGGCTTACGAAAGTGAAGGGATTCAAAATATTTTAATCCATCTACAGAGAAATATTTACTTATGGGTAAACTAAACTTCTTGAGCACTGGTATCCCTAACTCGATGGAAACCCAAATAATTTATGGGGACACGTCAAAATATGGCACTTACATGGTAAGCTAGGATTATCTTTTCTAGTCGGGTAATAAAAGAAAACAAACTACAAAATTAGCTTACACTTTAGTTAGGGTCCGATAATAACAAGTGAAATGAGCAATGATACGAATGTTTTCTATCGCAAATACTTCAACAAACTTAAGAAAACTTGTTCACTTACCGATAAAAGGTTATGGCTACATTTTACTGCTCAGGTCGGTTTGTACAACATAATAAACAACAACGCTCCATAATACAGCTAGTATGAATTATCTGTTTCACCTAGAAAAACATACAATTATGAAATAAGCGTTACAAATTCATTTTTAAAAATAATTTGCTATAAATTTACCACAAGCTGACATTAGATTGTTTATGTTACAAAACTGCCCAACAGAAACAGGCGTATACGCGAAAGGGATAAAAAAATTGTATATTAGTCTCGCTCAATCTTACTGTTTTTATAGTATGTATGTCCTTCTCTCATTATTATTGCTATTCAATGACAAGTCTATAGTAGGTACTATACTATACTCGCGTCTACGGGTAAAAATGACTACGGAAATACCAACGACAGTAGGAAACGTGGATGGGAGTATATACACTTCTTTCTACGGTAAAAAATGTCTATAGAAATACCACTTTATACCAAACAACAATTGTTGTTTCTCTATGGCAGGGGTCGGCAACCTTTTGCTATAGCAGGGCCACATATGTTGCCAGAGTATCAGTACGGGCCGCACTTATTTTTATATGTTCGGACATGTATTATTACTATTTGAAATAAAACGCATATATATTCATACAATCATGTCTATTTAACTAGTGAGATTTTTGCGGCTGCATTTGATTTTTTGCAAGTTTTTTAACGTCTGCTTTCATTTTAGTCGTAGACACGCGCAGTATCGCGTCTAAATGTTCATCCGTTAACCACGAACAATTCTTATTTTTGCGGTAGTTGAGAATTGAAAAAGTCTGCTCACACAAATATGTACTACCAAACATAGTTATTATCTGCTGAGCAAACTTTTTCAATTCTTTGAAGTGTTAAAAACTTAAACCTCCGTGGAACTGTACCAAGTCAGTGCTTTCCTTAAATGCCGTTTTAAGTGTGCTATTACTTTGCAAATCTACTATGTTCATTTGAAAATTGCTTGGTACATCATTAATATCAATTGCAAAAGGGTTTTGGAATATTTCCATGTTAAGGGAGATCTTTTTGAAGTCGGTGAATCGATTTACAAACTCAGTTTGTAGTTGTGTTAACACGTTTCTCATTGTAATATTTTGCCACTCAATATTATCTCCAGCTTCTTCCACGGCTTTCTTGCAATTAGGAAAATGGTCAAGCTTTTTTTCATCAATATGCTTGATAAACAGTTTCAGTTTTATCTCAAATGACTTTACATCTGAATACATATCGCAAATCAATTTATTTTTTCCCTATAAGCGTTTGTTGAGCTGATTCAGTTCCATAGTCAAATCAGTCAAAAAAACAAGATCGATAATCCACTGTTTTTTAGTAAGCTGTTCCACTGGCTTTCCTTTCATCTCCATGAAGTTGCCAATTTCTTTCCTCAAATCAAAAAACCGTTCCAAAACGGCACCTCGACTGAGACACCTCACTTCACAGTAGTAAACCACGTCACCATGATCAGCTTCCAGATCTTCCAAAAACTTTTGGAACTGACGGTGAGTAAATTAACAGTGTATGTTACAGTATCCATTATTTCTTTCCAGGATATAACCTTGGAGCACAATGCCTCTTGATGGACAATACAGTGAAAAATCAATGGCACAGTAGATCCAGAATCTTTCACTTTGCTGATGATTCTCCCAACAACACCTTTGTTTTGACCGCTCATGTTCTTGCCTCCATCGGTAGTGACACTCGTTAACTTTTCCCAGCTTAATTGCAATGAATCCAGAGCTTGTTCCAAATGGTGAAATAAATCTTCTCCCGTAGTTTTACCTTTCAAACTGCACATTTTCACAAGCTCTTCGTAAACAGTAAAGTTTTCGTCAATGCCGCGGACAAATATGAGTAGCTGTGCTGTAACTGACACGTCCGTACTTTCATCCATCGCTAAAGAGAAGCAGTCAAAAGACTGCGCCTTATCCCTGACTTGTTCACACAAATTAGCACCCAAGTCTTCGGTACGTCGGGTGCAAGTTCTGGCAGAGAGACTAAGACTTTCAAACATTTTTTTCTGCTCTGGGCATATTTCTTCTGCGATAGCTAAGACACACTCTTTTACTAATTCACTATCAGAAAACAGACGTCCACTTTTAGCTAGAATCTCTGCTACTCTGTAACTGGCACGAACATTCGATTCGCTGTTGTCTGCCACAACCTTAAATATGTTTTGTTGATTTTTTAATGACTATTTATTTTTTCGTATTTCTCCTTCAAGACAGTCATATTTAGCTTTGTGCTCAGTGTCATAATGTCGCTTCAGGTTATATTCCTTTACCACAGAAATACTCATTTGACAAATCAAGCATAACGGTTTTCCTTTAAACTCGATAAAAAAGTATAATTCTGTCCAAAATTCGTTAAACTTTTTTCTTCTTCTATCTTCCTTTTTCTTGAAGCCATGTTTCTATAATTATTCTGTAACAATAATGAAGAAATTTAAATTCGATGTAAAATTAAAAATAAATATGTCCGATTTGGCACCTACAAATTCAACTCCCCATTCAAAAAATAATGAAAACATGACATAACTATCTTCATGTCATGTCTAGTACTATCCCCGTCCTTATAATATTTACCCATCAATCTGAAGGTTCACATAAACAAGCAGTAAACAAAATATAACAAATTGCTCGCGAGTGCATACAACGTACTTACCTCATACGTATTGAGGAGATGAGATGTGATTTTCCGGCAAATTTCCACAACGGAATGAGGCGAGAGCTGAGCGCGGCTGTGATTTTAACTAAAGCCGGTCGCTTTGAATTTTTTCGCCGCCGCACACCTGCGTCTAATCAAAGAGTGCCGCCGCCTATTGTCTCAAAGAGCCGCCGCCAACAGCCACGTGTGGCGGATAAGCGCAAAATAAATTGCCAAGAATTGAATACAGCAAATCTATATTTTTGGTAGAAACAATACATAACATCACAGTCTTGATTAGAGTTGCAAAACTCCGGAATAATTCGGAATACTTCGGAATAATTCCATGAATACTTCCAATACTCCAGGATTATTCAAACGATTTTAAAAAACAAAAAGTTTCTGTAGGTATGTGCATAATTCCAAACCTACAAGGTACCTATCTAATCTACTTAAACTAGTGGCTGCCCGCGACTTTGCATGCTTTTTACCAGGATTAAAAGTAGCCTATAGCTCGATCCAGTTCGTACGTCCTATATTTATGTAGGTGTGTAGATATACCAATTTTCATCAAAATTGGTTGGCGCAATGGCGGCGATGAGTTCACCACTTGTCACGTCTATATTCCACGGCCCACGATGGTGCCTACTAAAACTTATTGAATAAAAGGCAGCGTAATTAGTTATTAAGTAGGTCAAGTGTTAATAGTATTTTGTAGTGTACCTACCTTGTACCTACATGTGTGTACTTGAGGTTAATACAGTTACCTAGGGACTTACCTAGATCAGAATCTGCATTAAAACATAGCTAGAACAAGAGACTTGCCATACAAGCCGTTAAGGACACACACGCACACGGTGTCTTTTAGTGGCACTTTTTGGCAATGCCGAAAGGCGGGCATCCTTTGAAAAAAAGCCGCCAAGGAACCGCGCGTGCGCAGTGTGTTTTAGCGGCTCGCTTTTGCAAATGTCGCTCGGTAATAACTATGTACTATTCTATATTTTGAAATCTTAAAACTAGGATATTACTTACTTTCAACAGTCGTATCGATTGAAACTTTCTATGTGTATGTAATACTGATTCAAATACAATAATTTGTATCGTCGCTGATCTGGTACGTACCTACCTCCCTGCTGCATACGGCTATAGGTACTAGGTAGGTAATAGGTACTTAGGTAAGTATCAAGGGAACTCTTTTACTTGGATAGAGCTAGGTAGGTAGCTCTATCCAAGTAAAAGAGTCCTATCTACCTACCTATGTCCATGTCAGCCAGCCATCGAAGTATTCGCAATATTGCTCGAAACTTTCCAATTATTACGAAGTATTCCCAAGGAATATTTCCAAAGTTTTCCCGCGAGCAACTCTAGTCTTGATAAACAGTTCTTAAGAAATGAAATAGTTACATTTTTTATCACCCCGCGTGGGAGCGATCTTTCAAGTGAGAGTTCATGGCCCAGCAGCATGGCCGTATAAATTCTAGTGAATTTATATGGCCTTTTGCTTTGGTATTTTTTTCTTACGGACCTCAGGCTCGCGGGCCGCACCAAGATAGTCCACGGTCCGCATGCGGCCCGCGGGCTGCCGGTTGCCGACCCCTGCTCTATGGTATAAAGTTGTGTTGAAATTGGTCAAACCGAACGGCTTATACATTTCAATACTGCCCAAAACGCCCTCATGTCAATCCGAACGTCTATCAAACGTCAAAGACGTCAAAGTCAAATCAATGTGAATTTCTGTGAATTTCTTATAGCTCGCGTTTGTGTTACACTAAGCTTATTTTTGTAATGTATCGAGTAGCGCAGTAAGATGGCAGATATAAACAATTTATTTGATTGTTTTGAAGAAACACCACAAAATGAAGGCGCTATTCAGTGTCCCACTGTTAAAACAGATGTACTGGATGCGTAAGTTGTCACACAGACATAACCTCTAGGGTTGTTTACTTATTGCGCTCTAAGTTTCAGCATTGTGTGATTCGATTCCCGCGCAGGGCAAATATTTATGTGAACCACAGGTGTACATATGCCCTGAGTCTCGATGTTTCGGATGTTTGTGGGACCATAATAGCTCTCGTAGTTCCCTATCTGCTGCGGTACAACCAAAGATTTCGTGTAATCTAAAACTTTCGTTTTTTTTCAGGGATGAAGTGGAAGAGACTTCTGCTGAACGGAATAAGCGCGCTCATGAACAAGTAGAGTATATGGACACATCAGTAGCCAAGAAATTTAAAACTGATGATGATGATGATGCTGATCTTATTGGTGGCATAAAGTATGTGTGCTCAATGTTATTTTGTTAAAGACCTCATATACCTTCCTGTGTAAAGTCAGATAAAATTCAATATTTTATGTGGGTCTATTACTGGACAGCAAGTTGTTTTTCAAAGGCCTTCTAATCTGACAACGAATCAATTGATATCTTGCTTATGAAAATAGATCCAACAGGGGCGAAGCTATATATACCCAGCATTTGTGATGATGAGATGGCGTTGTGGGCAGTTTTGAAATGTACATTTTTAACAAGTTGGTCTCTTTGAACAATTTCAATACTTTTGCAACTTTTGACATTACCGATTCTTTCCAAACCGAATGAAAATTACCCTATCTTTGATGAAATAAATTCGATTTTCCTATTTCAACATCATGTCATCTAAACATGCAAAACGAACGGTGATCGAAAACGGTTCAGAATGCTAATTTTGTCTACTAAATGTCCAAAGTGAACGCCAAATGTGATCATGTTTAGGGTTTTTAACAGTTAATTTCGCCATTTGCTTCAAAACAAATGGCCCCATAGTGGAACATCCACATACCCACATACATATACATGATGGATTTTTGAGACGGGACAGTAAGGGCTGGTACCTTAACTGTTATAGTTTCAGGAAAACGTTCCTAGGAGACCTTCCATAACTTTTGGAGATATTTTGACCTGCATTCCCAGATTTTGAAAATAATGTACAGTCTTCAAGAAAATGGGCATTTTACATCAACAAAATAAACCTGTTTCTTATAAGGAATCAAGAAACAGTCAAAAGTCTCTATCGGACCAACTGAGGTTAAAGCCGCCAGTATTTTTGAAAAGTTTGTATCCGGACGATGTTAGAATTTTATTTTATTCATTTCGTACAAAAGGTATGGAAAAAGTTTTTTTGCAATTTCTGGATTTTCATAAAGGTAAATAATGAATGTCGGGAAAAGTGTCAGGTGCCGAAAGTAACAGTTTATAGGGAAAGGGTGGGAGAATTGTGGGGAAAATAGGAAAAATGGGAGAAACTGTGGGTAGGTGAGGGTTGGTGATAGTCCGTGAGGGTATGTGAAAGTAGATGACGGCACAGAATAAATAATAGTACAAATGCAGAAGGATAAAGAAAGAAAAGAAGGTAAAGTCATTTAAATACATAGCAACTCTCGCTACAATGCAATAAAGTGCAATTTAACTCGCACAGCGCTGCGAGATTTCAATTATCTTTACCTAGAAGGCGCTCACCCACTGCGTGCAGGCTAGAATGTACTGTATCACAACGCGCGAGAGCTTCCATTGCTCTAATCCTTTCAGAATCGCTCTGTCACTTTTACGCTCGGTAGGGTTGTATCAAGATATGACTAGGTAGTTGTACTAGTAATTATTCTGTGATATAATATGACTTAGATATTGTAACCGAATAAACAATTATGTTTTTTTTTATTGCTTATTGTTCTTAATGTTGTTAGTTCTATTAACTACATATAGTGACATTCTTATCAGAATAGACCTAGTACCTCATTACTTGATTATATCATAATAGGTTACACTTTGATGAATAAAAGGTGCCTGTCTGACTTCGATGCTTAATAATGAATGAAAAAGAAATGGCTACCTACGTAATAAAATGTCGGTATGTAGGTATTTTACGAGATTTGTCAGACCGAATGCTATGCAGTACCTTCTAGGTTTCTCCTTGGTATTCATAATTAAGAAAGGAATAAAATTTGACAATAACTTTACGTAAGTAAAGTTATTGTTAATCACCCCCCTGGTGATTGATTTTCTGACACTCATTTGTATTTCTGACATTAATTTGTTTTTCTGATGTTTTCATTTGTTTTTTGCAAATGTGAATCTTTACATCACATACTAACCAAACTATTGCTACTAAAGGGTAGCAATAGTTCAGTGCTTTGTACCAACCGGACTATTGCCACTAAAAAGTTGCACTAGTTTGGTCACCGGACTATCAACCGGACTGCTGCCACTACAGATTTTTTACCTTTCAGTGCCTTTGCTGAGCATAAATTCTAGTGTACTAATTCACTTTTCACTTATAATTATAACTAGCTGGTCTGCCCTGCCACTGCCCTCATCTCTTGTCTGCACCAATCATATCCAGGTCCTTGCTGTGACCTGCCATGGACCGTTTACCTTCTTTGCGTAACCACTCTATCGGATCTCTTCACTACAGGCCTAGCAATGTGGTTTATTTATTTAACGTGTATTAACATTACCATCATATTTTTTTCACAGAGTTGATCTCCTTAGTTCCCGCATTGTAATCCACACACTAGAGACACATGAAGGTTGCACTCACGAAGTGGCTATACCTCCAAATGAGGAGTTTCACGCGCTCAGACCGATCACTTCCGAACCGGCTAAGCAGTACAGCTTCATACTGGATCCTTTCCAGAAGGAAGCCATAATGTGCATAGACAATTACCAGTCTGTATTAGTTTCTGCTCATACTTCGGCTGGTAAAACAGTGGTGGCGGAGTAAGTACCTGTTTTTTCTTTTCCTATTTCTAAAAATCTTTCATTTAAATTTGATCATAAATAAATAAATATATAAATATATTCGGGACATTTCCACACCAATTATCTAGCCCCAAACTAGGATACCCTGTGCTAACAATAATTCTTTACTTTGTAGTGCCATATTTGCTTTGTAAACATTCACACAGTTGTTCACACCCTTGTCTTGCCTTGGTAAATCTTTATTCTTTATAGTAGCTGCGCTCCACGGTTTCACCCGAGTCCCTCAGGAACCGTGTATTTTTCCCGGATAAAAAGTAGCCTATGTGTTAATCATATGTATAAGCTGCCTTCATACCAAATTTCATCCAAAAATCTGTTCAGCCATTGAGTGTGAAGGTCTAACAAATACACACACACACACACACACACACACGCGCACGCACACGCACACGCACACGCACACACACTCACACACACACACACACACACACACACACACACACAACACACACACACACACACACACATATGCATCTAAACATACAAACTTTCGCCTTTATAATATGAGTGTGATACTATAATATTCAGAGCACCAACCCAAGGCCAACGTCCAGCAATGGACAAGTATAGCTGATTATGAATTCACTGGGCAAAGCATAGAACATGAAGATTCATTAATTCCTAACATATTAATAGAAAAGTTTGTCAAAGCCTAATATTGTTTTCAGATATGCAATTGCTCTTTCACTAAAGAATAAACAGAGAGTGATATACACTACTCCTATAAAAGCTTTGTCTAATCAGAAGTACCGAGAATTCTCAGAGGAGTTCCTTGATGTTGGTCTCATTACTGGGGACGTGACCATCAACCCTTCTGCATCATGTCTTATTATGACTACTGAGGTAATGACAGTGTTTATTGCAAGTTATTTATATCATCTCACAAAATTACTAAAAATCTCGCTGCACCCCGCGGCTTTTCCCGCGTGGATAGTGATGATGAAAAGTAGCAGGATATAACCTATCCTGGTACCAAATTTCATCCAAATCCGGTCAGCCATTTGAGCATAAAGGAGTAACAAACATACACACTTCTAAAGATAGGTGGCACTAATCGATTTTTTGCTTTTAATGAGGTTTTTATGGAGTTCTAATGTATGGAGTTCTGCGTCGCGCGTACAAAGTTTTTATGGAGTTCTAATGTATGGAGTTCTGCGTCGCGCGTACAAAGTTTTCCGCTCCCTAGGAGAGTATTCATCTTTAAAACTCTTAGCTCTGATTGGCCTGTTTACGTCAGTGGCTACACTAGACTTCTCTGATTTAAAATATTAGTGTGGTACATAGGCTTGGCTCGGATGGTAGCTCTACAGTCCGTTCCAAATAGGAAGGCACTTTGGATAGTTAAACAATCCAGTTAGTCAGTCCATACAAAGTACTTGTACACTAAGTGCCTTTCTACATAAATATTATCATTAATCTGCAAAATGCCTTACATTTAAAGGATGTTGCACACACTACAAATAAGTACAAACTTTATTTTTTATTTTGGTTGTGATATTTTATCAAATGTGTCCCAACCTATGTGTCTTCCTGTTTGGAACGGATGTGTAAGTGTTTTTATTTTTATATATAGTTTCTGTATGTAAATGTAAGTGTAAATCTAACCTCTAGGCTTTCTTTTGACATATTTTTCTAAAGCCTGTGTATTTTCTTGAATAAAAACAATTATTGATTATTTGTTTAATTTTTTTTTTTTTTCTTTATTTAGAGGCAGTTCTTAATGAAATGGTTGATATTTATTTGTGCAGATTCTAAGAAATATGTTATACCGTGGATCAGAGATTATGCGAGAAGTTGGTTGGGTTGTATTTGACGAGATCCATTATATGAGAGACAAAGAACGAGGTGTTGTTTGGGAAGGTAATATTAATATATTTATTTAATTTTAGTATTTTATTAAGTAGCTAAAGAAGAATCAGTTTAATGGAAAAGATAATAGGACTGCACGCACTAGAAGTAAATGGTAGCAACTAAGTATCATAATAACAGGAATCTCCATTGCTTATTTTACAGAAACCCTGATCCTCCTCCCCGACAATGTTCACTACGTGTTCCTGTCCGCTACTATCCCTAACGCGCGTCAGTTCGCGGAGTGGGTGTGCCGGCTGCACTCCCAGCCGTGCCACGTGGTGTACACGGAGTTCCGGCCCACGCCGCTGCAGCACTACATCTTCCCGGCCGGCGGCGACGGGATACACCTCGTGGTGGACGAGAAGGTGACGTACAGTTCTCCTCTCTCGCGGAGTGGGTGTGCCGGCTGCACTCCCAGCCGTGCCACGTGGTGTACACGGAGTTCCGTCCCACGCCGCTGCAGCACTACATCTTCCCGGCCGGCGGCGACGGGATACACCTCGTGGTGGACGAGAAGGTGACGTACAGTTCTCCTCTCTCGCGGAGTGGGTGTGCCGGCTGCACTCCCAGCCGTGCCACGTGGTGTACACGGAGTTCCGTCCCACACCGCTGCAGCACTACATCTTCCCGGCCGGCGGCGACGGGATACTCCTCGTGGTGGACGAGAAGGTGACGTACAGTTCTCCTCTCTCGCGGAGTGGGTGTGCCGGCTGCACTCCCAGCCGTGCCACGTGGTGTACACGGAGTTCCGTCCCACACCGCTGCAGCACTACATCTTCCCGGCCGGCGGTGACGGAATACACCTCGTGGTGAACGAAAAAGCTCTCCTCTCTGGCGGACTGGGTGTGCTGGCTACACTCCCAGCCGTGCTACGTGGTTTATACGGAGTTCCGTCCCACACCGCTGTAGCACTACATCTTCCCGGCCGTTGGCGACGGGATACACCTCGTGGTGAACGAGAAAGTGACGTACAGCTCTCCTCTCTCGCGGAGTGGGTGTGCCGGCTGCACTCCCAGCCGTGCTACGTGGTTTATACGGAGTTCCGTCCCACACCGCTGTAGCACTACATCTTCCCGGCCGTTGGCGACGGGATACACCTCGAGGTTAACGAGAAAGTGACGTACAGCTCTCCTCTCTCGCGGAGTGGGTGTGCCGGCTGCACTCCCAGCCGTGCCACGTGGTGTACACGGAGTTCCGTCCCACGCCGCTGCAGCACTACATCTTCCCGGCCGGCGGCGACGGGATACACCTCGTGGTGGACGAGAAGGTGACGTACAGCATTCTCTCTCGTGGGGTTGGTGTGCTGGCTGCACTCTCAGTCTAACCACATATGGTGGACGAGAAGCTGACGACTTTGTGGCCGCTCCTACTCAAAAGCCATGAAGTTTGATTCAAAGCATTTGTGAATCTACGTAGGTAGCAAGGAGAATACATCTTATTTATGAAGGCGAATGATGGTAAACTATTAACCTTGAGAAAATGGGTCGAATCAAGAATAGAACAAGAATTATAAACAGTTGACCCTCAAAAAGTAATTCGCGGGAGCACAACATACACTCATTATTTTGGCTTCTCTGATTGATTCCAAGGTTGATGTTTAAGGTCAATTTCCAGTAAACTTTAGGCTTAAGTTCAACAAAAAAGTAAAAAAAAACTTGTCTAGAAAAATTACAATTCAAAAAGGTGAAGTGTCTAATTCCTCAACCCATAATATGAATTTTTCCTTTTTTCATCAGAGTATCTTTAAAGAGGACAACTTCAACACAGCGATGGCGGTGCTGAGCAATGCCGGCGACGCGGCCAAGGGCGACCGGGACCGCGGCCGCCGCGGCGGGCCCAAGAACAAGGCCCAGACTAACATCTTCAACATCGTGAAGATGATCATGGAACGCAACTTCGCGCCCGTCATCATCTTCAGCTTCAGCAAGAAGGACTGTGAGCTGTATGCGATGCAGATGGCTAAGTTGGACTTCAATACACGTGAGTATCATCATGTGCTTGTCAATCCCTTTTCTATATCAGCACAAATAAAAAAAAAACAACCCCCCCATTATAGATAGTTACGAAACAACACATCAAAACAGGTACATTCGTTTGGGAGCTACGATCTTCACATCTCCTATTATAGCTAAGAACCATCTCGATCACACATCACAATTGATCACGTTTCATCATCACAATTTTCGTTTCAATCACATTTGATCACGTTTCGTTCACATTTTCACATTTTTCATTGACCTTTCAAACAGAAAAAACTGCATTAATATCGGTCCATTCATTTGGGAGCTACAATGTCACAGACATACACTCAGATATAACACCGCTCGTTTTTCGAGTTCGGGGGCTAAAAACGGTTGAGGAGATGATGGCTGTTACAAAAATCAGACTGTGATTGCTGCTCGTGGGGACAGGTCCAGCCTAGTTTCTTATTATTTGTTTGTCCTATGAGGTAGTGTTATCCTCTGGTGTCAGAGTTTTGTCAGACCGCTCGAGTTTCTTATAATCTGTGCGACTTATTTATTAAGTTACTAGCTTTACCCGCGGTCATTTTTCTAGGTTAAAAGTACTCTATTTACTATTCCAAGACCTAAAATACCAATATATAGCGGCACGTAAGTCTAGCGGTGAACGAAACGTGGCGGGGATCTTGTCACAGTCAAAGTTTATATAATGTGTTAAAATGTTGAATACTTTTTATCCCGAAAACTGACTGTGAACTGACAAAGAGTTTTTGTCGATTACTCGGTTTGTATTCATTGGAATAAGATACCAAGTACTCCAGTTTTTAAGTCAAACCTAAGCTATCCAACAGTGAAAACCGCATCGCAATTTGTCCAGTAGTATTTTCGTGATGTGCGAACAAATATACAGACAAACAAACAGACCCAATTTAAAAAAAAAAAAAACTTGTTCAGTAGCTTATTTTAAGTACCCTAGACCATTTTTTTTTTATTTATCTTCTTTGTGCAGACTTTTTCGTTCTTATTGCTTTATTATAAGTATAGATTTTTGTACTCCACACCTTTGCCCCACTTAGAAAGCGAATAAAAAAAAAACTTTCTTGTTCATTCTCAACACTACTAATGGGAGACACCCTGAACATTTCACGTCTGTGTTACTTATGGCTTAGGCTGTTCGTTGATTGTCATTCACTCAGCGTCATAGATAGATAATTTTTAATACTATGCTTGTTTATGCTTTGTATATGTGCTTATACATAAAAGACTTCATTTCCAGTTGAAGAAAAGAAACTAGTAGACGAAGTGTTCAACAATGCAATGGATGTGCTATCTGAAGAAGACCGCAAGCTGCCCCAAGTAGAGAACGTCATACCTCTGCTGAGGAGAGGCATCGGCATCCATCACGGAGGCCTCCTGCCTATTCTGAAGGAAACTATAGAGATATTGTTCGGATTGGGGCTTATCAAGGTTAGATCTTTTGTAATACACCATATTCATTCATTCCCCGACTCGTTCTGTTACATTTATATGCAATCAGTCAACGAATGGAACATGTTACCAGCGTCTTGATTTCTTGAATACAACTTGGATATCTTCAAGTGAATGCATATCTTCTATATTAGCCAAGCATGTGCCAGCTTCGGCCGTATCATTACTTAACTAAACGTGAGAATGCGGTCAAATGCTTGCCTATCTTGTATAAAAATACATGTGTAACTTTTGAAGAGGTATTATCTCTTTGTCTCCGAATAGAAATAGTTGATGATTGAATAGTGATATGTGCACTTTTTCTCAAAAAGTCATACTACAATCACAGTGTGGACACTACATACACCCGCATAGATTTAAATATCTACTACTCTCACATATCTCACATGACGTTAGTACACAATCCCAATGTGTTTGTAACATAGGGCTGCTAAAATCATATTATAGTACAATAATTCAAAATCTTGTACTATGCAACTGATGCAACTAACACACAAACCTCCTACACGACTAAATAAGAAGACTAACCTCTAGATGAGAGCTCATAAAAACCGTTCGTCTTTAAGATTTGGGCGTGTTAGGTACAATAGAAAAGGAAAAAAAAAGAAAGTAGATCGTAAAAGTGGTGCTGAATGGACCTTAACTCAACATTGGGCTGTTTGCCGAAGGCAAGATATATATACTAGCTGCGCCCCGCGGTTTCACCAGCTTTTATCATCATCAACATGATGATGATGATGATAAAAAGTATCTTATGTGTTATTCAAGGGTATAAGCTATCTCTGTTCCAAATTTCATCAAAATCCGTTCAGCCGTTGAGAGTGAAGTATGATTCTCATTTATTATTTATATGCTACTCTCGTCACTACTATAGGAAAAATAAACAAAAAATGCCTTGTAGTTGTACCCTTAGGGTTGACACCTGTCACTTTGATGATAAAACAGCACTTTAACAAACATAAACATACACAAACTTTCTCATTTATTATTAATATGCAAATCAAAAAAAGCAAATAATGCCTCCTAGTTGCACCCCTAGGGTTGACACCTGTCACTTTGATACCTGTCATTGACACCTGTTACTTTACTCTCCTGGTACTCAGCAATTTTTTTGTTAAATATAATCACACTATTTAATATTCACGGGGAGGTATACTCACTTTTAATAACTTTATTTGTCAATGTCATATCTCCAACTTCTTAGATGTTTCTCCTCTCCTGGTACTTTGTTTTTTTTAAATATAATCACACTATTTAATGTTCATGGGGAGGTATACTCACTTTTAATAACTTTATTTTTCAATGTCATAGTATATTTATGATATAACAACAACTAAGGAAACAAATAATGTGGTGTCTCTGGTTGGTGTCAAGTATCAGTTACTTGACACCAACCAGAGACTACATTATTTTTTTCATCCAGAGGAAGAGAAGCTCAGTGCGGGGGCCAAATATCCTTGAATTTGAGCCCTTGGGCATCCACGTTGCCTCACATCACGATGTCTTCGTTTACCCTAATCATACTGTCCAAAAATGTATAAGCTACACACAATCCGAAATAATGTATTCATTGCATTCACAAACTTAATGTTTCCTTACGTATTATGCTGTATTACAATGTAAGTTATTTTTCCAGGCTCTGTTCGCAACAGAAACCTTCGCCATGGGTCTGAACATGCCTGCCAGGACTGTAGTCTTCACATCTACCCAGAAGTTTGACGGAGTCGATTTTAGATGTGTAAGTTCAGAATATTCTATTTTAATTCTGTTTTCATATACATTAATAGCAGTCATTAAGCCTTGTCAGAGGCCCTCGAGCGGTTCGAAAACTCTGACACCAGCACGACCTCACACGACAAGCAAGCAATGGTGAAATCGAAAACATTGGTTTTATATTGGCATTCTTTTAAACTACGGCTCTACATTTGACACTAATTACATTAGCTATAAAATTAATAAGACACATTGTAAATACACAATAATGTGTGTTATTTACTAACCCGATCAAAATATATCTAGCTACGATAAGTTATAAAATATTCACTACTGAAGTATTTTCAATAAAAGTAATTTAATTTTAATTTATGTTGACGAGGTCATTGACCGCCGCGTGGGCAATAAATCGGCCGGGCGGTCGTCGACCTCTTTCAGCGTGAACTTCTGTGACCCCCTCCCTCGCTAATATCTGCAAAGAAAATAATTTCTACAAGTATTTTAATGCATAAAGTATTTTTTTACCAATCTACGTGATTTTTAATGTTTATTTTAAATGCGACATCATTTTGATTTGTTAAATTTTGTACCTAATGCACTACTACTTATACTGTATGCCAACTTACTACTTTTTATTTACCTACTTACTAGCTGTTACTAACTTACTTTTATACGCTATGTTAATGACGTCGATTTCACCCTGTATAATACAGAATGAATGAAATCGGCTCATAAAATATAGTAGTTTATGAAACGGTTGCATAATAACGGGGGCATTAAAACAAGAGAGTAGATAGTATCACCATCAATAACTAGTATAGTAGTATAGGGTCAATACCTAGTTATGTGCCGTTTCATACACAAAAATGTTGAGCTATTTCTTTTAGTGTGGAAAATGAAATATAATATTTCACAATACCTATTGGCAAACAAAAAGAAACGCGATCGAAGCGAGCACGAAATTTTTGAGCTATTTCTATCAATACTGAAATTAATTGATAATAATCAGAATCATATAAAATTCATTGTATGGACAAGCACAAAAGGCGCAAAGCGCGAAATTTGAGTTATTGCTTTCGATAATTTACTTAAAATATAGTTCCGTCAGTTTGGAATAAACCAATATAAAACAACTAAACCAACCTTATTGCAGATCGAGTTAGGTTAGAAAATAGAATGAAGGAAGTGTACCAATTCATTATTTTCATTGGACGCTATAATAGGCCCGGCCGCCACGTTGTTATGACCCGTGAAAAATGTTCGAAATGATCGGATTATGAGTAAAGTGAATTTGGAGACTTTCTGACGAATAGGCAATATCTATGAACTGGAATGAATGATAAAAAGCGCGAGCGCAGCGAACGCAAAAAATTTTGAATTACATTCTTTCGATGTACAAAACGAAACATAATAAGTACCTAATCACGAGACAATAATTAAAAAAAACTATAATTGGTGCTGATAGAGATCGGTAAATGTTGAGCTACTAATAAATTAAAAAAGTGCTAAAAAGACGAGCTATTTTTAACTGTAAAATAATTCAAAATTCCCATTTAGAGCTCTTGACAACAAAAACTTGTAAACAAAAAGGGGCCGTTTTGGCGGGAAGACGATTTCGTTCGTGAGTAGGGTAGGTATATTTATAGATAGTTTTATTACTGTTTAGTACTTTTTCGAGGTTTTGTTATTGTTTTATCCATAATGGTATATATATAATACATTATGTCATTTATTATACTACCTATGCCATTCACCAAAAATAAGTTTTGATCGGCGATTTTACAAAGATTGCATTTTTTTTTAAAGGAGGAAATGTTATAGAGAAATAAAAACAAAAAACAATCTGGTTATTTAAAGTATATGCCATTTATTTCCAAAAATAACACAGTTAGTTATTCAAGGTTTTTTTCGAATCAAGAAGCTGTACATAATAAAATGATTATTTATGTGATATTATTTTCCCTTAGGTATCCTGATTGATAATTTCAATGGCTTTCTAGAACCGAAACTCAAAACATTATATTCGCAAGCATTCAGCAGGAAGAGACATAAATAGAGCATGGGAACCCAGTTCAACCCGGATAACTGCAGGTTACCGCTAACCCGAGGACTTCACAGTGTAGCAGTGCGGATAGCACTTGGAATGGAATTAAAGTCAAATGGAAAATAATCAGTCAAACAACTAGCTTAGGGCATACATTGGCTTCTCTGCATTTGGCTACCTTTTTTTAAATGTCTAGGGGAGGGCAGCTGCCCCTTACTGCCCCCCTGCCCCCCTGCCCCCTGCCCCCTACCCCCTGCCCCCTACCCCCTGCCCCCCTACCCCCTGCCCCCCTGCCCCTGCCCCCTGCCCCCTGCCCCCTGCCCCCCTGGCGACGCCCATCAAAAACACATAACACATTAAATTGGTTAGGTAGATACTAATTAAATGTAAAGTAAATGATGGCGCCAAAATCCAGTCCACAGCAAATTCGATATACGGTTTCTAAGACGTGCCGCCATAGATATAATAAATGGCGAAAACTCTCGTTGTGCCACACCGTTGCTTTTATAGGGAAAAAGTTATATTATAACAATGTTTAGTTCAAAAAACAGTGTTATAATGGTTTTTTTTTTCTCTTATTCGAGTAGTGCCGTGCTTATAGTATGTCATTTTTGAGTTCATAATCCGGATTTTACGATATGAGTGTAGATAAAGACTTTTTAGTGCTAATCGAAATTAAATAGCATCTCATTTACAGATAACCTCAGGAGAATACATCCAGATGTCGGGGCGGGCGGGCAGGCGAGGTCTGGACGACAAGGGCATAGTGATCCTCATGATCGACGAGAAGATGACTCCCGCTGTGGTCAAAGGAATGGTCCAGGGGAAGCCAGATCCCATCAACTCGGCCTTCCATCTCACTTATAACATGGTAAGTTATAGTTATCTCGCGCTTGATAGAGTAATTGATTGTAGATAACATAAAATAAGATGATCGATGATATAATTATTGTTCCTAAAATATTGTTAGGATAATCATGCATTACCCAGATAAGAGATATGGGGTATTATATGTGGCTTAACTCTTATTATATTTGCTTACTTGAAATATCATCTTTAAACATATTACATAGCAATCATCACAATAATAATGTACAATGAGTCCTAAACATAATGCATATTAAAATAATAATTAAACTCGTATAATATACCGTCTAGTAGAGATCGCTCTGAGCGATAAGACCGCCCCTTGTGACACTCATTTTATTCTGTATTTTTAGATATAATTTCCGTTGTACTTGTGGTGTTCAATAAAGAGTTAATGTATCTATCTATCTATCTATCTATCTATACCGGATTGTTGTCAACCTGAAAGTGTTTTTACTTAAACTATTATGTTATTTACTCTCAGTAAAATATGTATAAATATCCATAAAATCTTAATGTATTTAATTATATTGTGTTATACTCTTGTGCTTAACTGCTGGCCTTGTGATGTGACGTCATTTTTGCGTCACTTCCTGAAAACAGGACCTGTTTTACTAGAGTAACCCATAACAAATTCATTACTGGCAATGGGGACGTCATGACCCCCGCCATCACAAAAAGAGCGTTTTGGCGAAGTAATTTTTCAATATCATTTTTTTTTCTCATCTGAAAATAACAACAACTGGTTGACAACTTTTGGTAAAGTATGTTTAAAATAACTGTTGTAAACAGGATTAAACATGTCTTCATCAAAACGCTCTGTCTGTTATGACGTCATAGTGCCAGTAAACAACAATTGTACACGGCATGGTGACATCACATAGACCTTAAGAAAAAACAGGATAGTCGAGTTACTGACAATTTTCTTTTCACAGGTACTCAACCTTTTGCGAGTAGAAGAAATAAATCCCGAGTACATGTTGGAAAGAAGTTTCTTCCAGTTCCAAAACCAAGCGGCTATACCAGATCTCATAGATAGTAAGTAGGCTTTCATGTATATGTCACAGTAAAAATCTAAGATTAACCAATAATGGTCTTAGTTACATGGGTAAATCTCACCTACGTGAGTTGGTAAAACGTTTTTATTAGGACTTTTACCACAAGAAATTAAGAAATGCTAGGTTTTACCAGTGTTGTCTGGTAAATGTTGGTTTTAGTTAGGTTAGGTTTTTTTATATATATTTTTATACCTCATGGATACCGCGGGAAAGGTGTTGTAAAGGTAATATTACTTAGTCTTTTTCAACATTTACCGTGTCTCAGCAAGTGAATGGTGATAAAAGTTCGAAATAAACAATGATCACAAAACTGTTCGCACTTTTACCATTAATTGCTGGTAAAGTTTTAATGGTAAATTTTAGGATTTACCGTTATTCCGGATTTTGCAGTAACATATAAACAATGTTTTTCAAAATTGTTAAGAGCCAAAAAAAATATTTTTTACTGCACTGCCACTACTATAACTAGCGGCACATAAGTCTAGCGGTGAACGAAACGTGGCGGGGATCTTGGCACAGTCAGTTTTAGGGATAAAAAGTATTCAACATTTTAACACATTATATAAACTTTGACTGTGCCAAGATCCCCGCCATGTTTCGTTCACCGCTAGACTTACGTGCCGCTAGGTATACTATGGTACTCATAAGAGTCCATTAAAAAAAAAACAACAAGTGAAAAGTCATCTTAAGTCCTTGTACATATGTGCTGAAGAATAAATAATGAAGAGCCGAACACACCGCAGTCTTGTACAATATCATCGTATTCAAGGTCTAATGTAACAATTATAGTGTAGTGTAATAGTAAGTAGGAACGACATCAAACGGTCGCAGGTTCGATTCCTGCAAGGTGCAATCATTTGTGTGATGAGCAGAAATGTTTGTTTCCGAGTCATGGATGTTGGTATTCGTATTTATGTATGTTTATCCGTTATCTAGTGCCCATATTACAGGGTATCCTAGTTTGGGGCTAGGTAATTGGTGTGGAATTGTCACGAATATAGTCAAAATAATAGAAAACACACGACAATCCTGCCAAAAAAACGAATTAAAAAGTTTTATGGCAATAAATTATATATTGTTGGAATGTGCTCATCAAGGCCTTCAATTTGATACCCGTAATGTAAAATTCGAAGTTTCTTTCGCATTTGAAAAAGAGCAATTTTTTTTTTTTTATTATGCCTCATTTACTCGACATGATGTACGAGTAAGGTTTCTAACGATACCCCAGACATCTAAATCTGTTCAGGCATTTAAACGTTATTGTGGAATAAAGAAACTCATATCCATACATACATACCAGAAAACTGAAAACATTTCACTCCTTTTTTTAGGCAGTCGTTCAAAAAATAACTAGATCGTATCACATAATCGAGATCACCTGATATGCTCATATTTGTGTGCTTGTACTCATCGGATTGAGATACCAAGTACACCTGTTTTTAAGTCAAACCCTAAGCTATCCAACAGTGAAAGTAGCATCGCAATCGGTCCAGTAGTTTTTCTTGATGTGTAAACAAACAGACAAACAACATATAAAAAATTGTTATATAATTGTTTAGTAGCTTATTCACTGAGACTTTTTTAATGATCTTCTTTGTACTTACTTTTTATTACTACTGCTTTATTATAAGTATATATAGATATATATCCGCTATAATAATACATATGCTGTGAAAGTTTCAACTGGCTACCTATTACGGTTCAAGGATACAGCCCTAGGCTGTATAGGTAGGACAGACAGACAGACAGACAGACAGACAGACAGACAGACAGACAGACAGACATACATATAGACAGACAGACAGACAGACAGACAGACAGACAGACAGACAGACAGACAGACAGACAGAGACAGGCAGACAGATAGACAGACAGACGGCGGCGTAGGCTTAGTAATAGAGCTCCGTTTGGGCCCTTTGGGTGCGGAACCCTAAACATCCCGCCATGTTCCAGAATATCTTTGGAATGAATTCCTTTTATTTTCAACAAGTGACCCGCCCCGGCTTCCCACAGGTGTAATTTAGAAGAAAAAAAAGGTGGAAAATGTAGTTCTCGCACACTCTACCTTCACTCCGCTTCGGGGGACGTTACGTAGTTTAAAAGATTAAGCGTTACAGACAGACGGCGAAAAGCGACTTTGTTTTATACTATGTATTGATATTGATACTATTAAGGTCTGTTGTCTGTCAATCTTGTCTAAGTTCCTGGGGTTACTGACCTGATTTGTATGATTATTTCTTTATTTGGAAGGGTCAAAAGTATTCCCATATAAATTTAATCACAAGTACATTCTGTTCTGTCTCTTTCCAACTACAGAAGTGAAAACGGGACAGAAAGAGTACGACGCCCTGACAATAGAGAACCAGCATTCCATAGCATCCTACTGCAGCATCAGGTCGCAGCTGGAGCTGCTCGGGAACCAGTTCCGTTCCTTCATCACCCGCCCGGAGCACTTGAAGCCGTTCTTGCAACCAGGGCGGCTTGTTAAAGTAAGTTGATTTACAGGTATGTCGAGGCTATTGACATTTGCACGTTCACACATTGCGAAGAACATATGAGAAGTACACTGGAGAAGTACACTGAAGAAGTACACATGGGAAGCACGCATTAGAAGTACACATGATAAGTACGATTGAGATGTAACCATTAGAAGCATACATGAGAAGCACACATGAGTAGTACACATGATAAGTACACATGCGATGTACACATGAGAAGTACATATAAGAAGTTCTATCGGGATGGCCAATCACGGCGCTGCGCATTCTAGATCCTTTGTACCTATTTCACATGAGGGCAGGACAGTGATGCAGAGCTTTTGACAGAACATTACTATTACAATTTTTCACCTGTTTTCTGAGACAGAACAGTAATCAGGGCAGAACAGTTAATAGCCGACAGCTCTATTTTTACCCGACTCCTTTGTGTTTGGGTTGTATGTATGTTTGTTTTTACGTTTCATTGGTGCGTTCTACAGCCTAAACGGCTTGATCGATTTTGATAAATGAGGCATCATTGGATTCGCCTTAATCACGAGAGTCCTATATAGTATATATAAAGTTTCAAGAAAACTAATATGGAAGCCTACAGTTGCAGTTTATTTACTAATTCTTAAAACTAATCGTTTTCGCTTACTGTCCGTCAGCTTTTGACATATAAGCCATACAAAAATCGTCAAAAAGTAACGACATGTTGCAAAAACGACTCGTTTCATTTTTATAGGAATGGGGTTAAGACTTATTACCTAGGTACTACATATTCAATTATTATGTATGTAATTTGTATGTAGAGGTAAATCAACGCCTATGTTTGGAGTGTCCGGGGTGTGAGTCTACTTTAGTTTAATGCGTGAATTGGTGAATATCTATTTTACAAATTATTACGGCAAATAAATAATGGCTTCGCATGATGTACGTCCATACCGTCAATCCTCCGTAGCTGTATTCTCCCAAAGGACTATGCCAGATCTCCAAAGTGACTTGGGCTCGATGTAAAATTATCGCGGACACAACTGAACAGTATTTTTATTTTTAAAGCATTTTGTTAAAAGATTTTGTGTGTTATTAGTTTTTTCTGGGAACTTTTCAAAAATAAGTTATGAGGAAATAAAGTTAACTTTTGTGGTTATATGACTTTCGTTAGATTATGACACGGTTTATGGTCAAGGGAATAATATAGCCAAGATAATTATTGAAATCTAATATTAAACTGATATGTTATGTAGGTACCAACACTTTACAATCATGTTTAATAACATTTATTAAGTATATATAATAATTTTCTAATGGAAACTTTGGGTCACGGACGAGATTCGAGCTCGCACACTGTGCCTCAGCGCAGCACATGCCTTTACCAATTCGGCCACCGAGACCTATGCGTCGTCATCCAAATCTCTCCACTAGGTTCTGTTAACCCGTCTTATGGGGACGGTAACGCTATCTTTGGTCGTATTACGAACAACCAACCAAACACGGCTAATATTGATTAACTATAATAATATAAATTATAATATTTATTAAAATTATTATATATTTACGCTAAGCAGGCGTTAACTGCTTTATAGCAGTTAACGCCTGCTTAGCGTAAATATATAATAAAAAAAAAAAAACAAAAAAAAAAAATATATTAAAATATAGACATAAAAATATTGATTAAGTATTTATTACCTACCTATACCTGCTATAGTAGTAGGCACTTAGGTACTCAGTCTGAGAATCGAACCCTGGGCCTTCTCGGCTCTTGTCATTAGCTTGGTACCTATACGACTGTAACGTTTATACAACAAATAATGAATTTACGTTTAAGCAGAATAAAAAAAAATGTATGTGTTTATTATTGTTTATTTCTAATATCATAAAATAATCTACTGAAATGATTTCTATTAGAATAAATTAAGATGGCCTGTAGTTTTTTTTTTAATTTAATTTGTTTATCGATTTATTAATAGTCTTGTCACGAGGCGGTCCAGGGTTTGGGCTTGCTCCACCAGCCCCGGGACCAAGCCTCAGTGGACAACATAAAAGGGTCAGGAACTATTGGAGCATTTGGTGATTTACATAAACAGCGGCTTCAAACAAAACGAACACTAACGACGGAATTATTATATATATTTACAAGTCTCCAGTTGTAATAAACTTAATTATTTATAACATATTATTTTGTGAAAATTCGGTTTTGCTAAAATCAATCGGAATGACAGGTTATTTGAACCTAGAATTAATAATGACAAACTATCAAATGGAATGAAACGGATTATGAAAGAATTAAGAGATCAAATGAGTATTATTACGAAAGAGGTTTGACCTCGTTACAGTTTATTTGCACTAATTACGAGTTATAGTGTCAACACTATAACTCGTAATTATGTAGTATCAATTCACAGCAATTTCCGGTCATTTCTATTACCGAAACTGTTATTAAAATAAAAACAATTAATATGAATAAAAATGACCGGAAATAGCTGTGCAAGACTTTTAAAAGTTAAATGCTGGGGACACGATTTCTATCCACATTATTAACCATATAAAATAATGTAATTAATTCTTAGTAAAATAATAACAGTTTCAGTATGTTATTGTTTTGATAAGAATGAATTAAATTATTTTATATAGTCAATAATGTAGATAGATTTCGTGTCCGTGGCATTTAACATTTAAAAGTCTTGGAAGCCGAAAGCTGGCATACTATCCTTTGAACGCGCACTATTCTGTCCACTTGCTCTTGCCGAAATAAGCACAACCAGCTGCTCACGCGTCTACTTGAAAGAAAGAAAGAAAGGAAGAAAATACATTCATTTCTGTCAACACACAAAATTAAACATAATCAAAAACAAAACAAAAATAGGAAATTAGACAGTCAAAAATTAATGTTGTATGTTGTCACAAACAGGTTCCGACCCGACTCAGCAAACGTGAAGGCCAAAGCCTTGGCACTGATTTCCTGTCGGAACCTATTTGTGACATCACGAACGCAGAGATGAAAATTAATATTTAAAAAAACCCAGTAAGAAATGACATCAGAAAAGCCACTTTATACCGCAGGAAGGTCATTTGTCTTTCGGTTCGGAATGGATCGTTAGTGGTAAATATTTACAAAAGTGTTGAAAATGTACAAACCGAACGGCCATTTCGAAACTGCCCAAAACGCATACTGGCCCAAAACGTCATGTTCACATTGCTTAGCAATGCTACTAAGCAATGTGAACAGGACTAAAGCGCGGTCGCGATAGACAGATAATCCGTACAATGACCCCTCACTACTTATCTCTACCGCTCGCGCATACATGTGTATAGCCGTTGCGTTCGCACACTATGTGCGAGCGCATGTGTGTCTATCTGTTTATCTGTCTATCGCGGCCGTGCTTTACAGGAAAATATTGTTGGTGGATAATTTGACAATGTTTTTAAAAGCTTTTATTTAACTTCACTTGTATGTATGTATCTATGTATTTTGTCCTGGAATCTTGCAATTCAAATTTCGAGCACTTCCCGGTTAGCTATCCGGATGAAACTTTCAGGGTAGCTCACAAACCGATGACAAAGCAATAAAAAAAAGAAGGAAAATAGAAAAGAAAAAAGAAACGTATAAATATAATAATTGAAAATGAAACAAAAAATAATGAAGAAAAATAAAATAAAAATAAGAAACGTATTAATGTAAAAAGTGAAATGAAACAAAAAAATAAATAACGAAAAATAAACTTTCATTAAAAAGTCGTAAAGGTCGTAAAAGGTTATTTTCTTTTAATTTATTATTATTTTTAAACAACTCAGTGACTACCCTCGTCTTCTCTAACAGGTGTACTTCTGCTCTTTACATAACACAAGTTTGCATTTCAATACAATACATTGAGGTGAGTTGGTATCGAGTCGTCATATAAGTAAGAAGAGAGTCTATAGCGCCCTTGACCATACAAAAAGAAAATACACTTATCTAATTTGTTTAATTTATTAACTAGGCTTATTACGTCTTCGTTCTTCTAAATTTTTCATTAACCTTCAGAGTTCTAAGCAACTTAACTGGCGGTTTTTTGCGCTGAAACTATGTCAAATTGAAAATGCTCTTTTTTCCCGACTTCGGCGCAGCAAAGGTAGGGTAATGAAATTAACTGTCTATGTATGTGGGTAAGTGGATGTTCTACCATAGCGTCGCTCCTATTGGTCCGATTTTGACAAGCGAGGTGTCAATCGATTCGTATTCAGGTATAGTGTCATAGGCTATTTTTTATCCTACTACGGCAAGGCAAAGGTAGAGAGTCATAGACAATTTTTACTCGACTCCGTATCCGACCGCAGTCGGGGTTTAGATTTATAATTTATGTCTTTAAAAAAATGAAACGTATAAACGTAGATTAATATTCTATTTAAGAGATTGACACTAGTAACAAAAACTTCATCACAATTTAGGAAGTGGAAAGTGCTTTTCCCCAAAACACCAATTCCATAAAAAATTGTACAGTAACACCCCTGCTTTACGCGACCACGTTAGGCGCGGTTTCGGTTTTACGCGAATTTCGAATTTTGCGCTAAAATGCGTGCGTTTACGCGGATTGGTTACATGTATGTAGTAATTTAATTGCCTAATATGTCTTTGGTCGCGGGAATTCCCAGAATTCCCACCATCACTGACCATTCTAATAAAATAATTGGGAATATCTTGGGATCCTCTTTTTTGTTTCGTTCGTTTGTCTTACGCACATATTTTAATCTGCACAATGGCAGCAATTCGGACATAATACTCCATAAACTAAACTAGACTTAATTTCTTCAAATTTTAAACCTTGTCGACTTTGTAACAAGGTCTTTTTGGGCCTGGCAGCTATTCTAAAATAACGTCTATTTAAGCTGCACCCCTTAAAATAACGTAACTAAAACAGATTTTTAACAAGCTGTCTCACAGCGTTTGGACAAATGGGGACACGTATAGAAAGTTGGTTTTACGCTGAAAGGCTTTAGTGACAGTTTAGTGGTGTCGAGGATAGATGCCAGGGGCAAAAAGTTTAGTGGTGTCGAGGATAGATGCCAGGGGCAAAAAGACCTAGTCACGAAGTCGACAAGGTTAAAATTAAATTAAGAGTAGTTAATTTTACGGAGTGTTTTGTCCGAATTGATGCCAATGTGTTTTTAGAATTAAAGTATTGATTTGCATTTTGTACTGACTTTTGGCTGTGTTTAAACGCAAGCACCTATATGCGCGAATTTCACATAACGCGAGTTTTTGCGGAACGTATCCCTCGCACGGGCATTACTGTACTACTAAAACTCAAGATAGCAACTCTCTCTATCGCTCATATAGGAGACCGGGGGGAGGGAAGGAGATAGCAATACATTTACTAAATACCTACTTTGCGAAGATCGAGTATCCTCTTAAGTCCTTTAATTGATCCGCAGGTAAAAACAGAGAAACACGAGTACGACTGGGGTATTATCGTAAACTTCAGGCACAGGACCGGCAAAGGCAAGAAGAACGAAGAGGAGAACCCCCTGACAGAAGAAACAAATATCATCGTCGACATTTTGCTGCACGTTATGAAATCTGAAGAAGATGCCAAGGAGAAGAATCTGCCGTGCCCATCTGGAGAGGTACAATGTCTATTATCCTTTTAAGCATAACTATAGAAAGAACATAGATAAGACCAAGATCATGTTTAACGATCTTATTGACCCGGAACCGATTGCAGTCAATGGTGTACCTCTTGAAGTTGTCCAACAATATGTTTACCTTGGGCAAGTATTGCAATTAGGTAAGAACAACTTTGTGAAGGAAGCCAACAGAAGAATTCAGCT
The DNA here is from genome assembly GCA_946251855.1 of Alsophila aescularia. Lineage (NCBI taxonomy): Eukaryota > Metazoa > Arthropoda > Insecta > Lepidoptera > Geometridae > Alsophila > Alsophila aescularia. The sequence goes on along the minus strand of OX276377.1, from coordinate 11,329,230 downwards.
GGGTTGGGCAGCATTCGGCAAGCTTCGTCAAGTCTTCTCGTCGTCCATACCATGGTGACTGAAGACAAAAAGCTTCAATCAGTCCTTCCAGTCTTGACCTACAGAGCCAAAACGCGGACACTCACGGTAAAACTAGGCCACAAATTGAAGGTCGCTCAGCGAGCTATGGAGAGAGCTATGCTTGGAGTTTCTCTGAAGGACAAGATTCGTAATGAAGACATCCGACGGAGAACCAAGCTAACAGACATAGCTCTAAGGATAAGCAAGCTAAAGTGGCAGTGGGCTGGTCACATTTCCCGAAGAACAGATAACCGTAGGGGTAGACGAGTTCTCGAGTGGAGACGACGTCTAGGCAAACGCAGTGTAGGACACCCTGTGGCCAGGTGCAGTGACGACTTGTGAAGGGCAACTGGTAGCTACTGGATGAGGAAAGCCGAAGATCGGGCTCAGTGGCGTTCATAAGGAGAGGCCTACGTCCAGCAGTGGACGACTACGGGCTGATGATGATGATGATGATGATGATGATGATGATGATGATGATGATGATGATGATGATGATGATGATGATGATGTATCAAATTGAAGGGCTTGATGAGCACATTCCAAAAATTTATAATTTATTGCCATAACTCAAAACTTGTATAAGTATATAACAAAAATACATAATAAAAAATAATAAAAAAACATGACTGCCCTGCCAAAAACGAACAAAAAAGTCAAAAACTAGAGATAAAAAAATTGTCACTGCAGTCGGGGAACCTCTTAGATTAGAAGTGTTCTACAGAACGGTCCCCCGACTGCAATGTCAATTGTCACTGCAGTCGGGGAACCTCTTAGATTAGAAGTGTTCTACAGAACGGTCCCCCGACTGCAATGTCAATTGTCACTGCAGTCGGGGAACCTCTTAGATTAGAAGTGTTCTACAGAACGGTCCCCCGACTGCAATGTCAATTGTCACTGCAGTCGGGGAACCTCTTAGATTAGAAGTGTTCTACAGAACGGTCCCCCGACTGCAATGTCAATTGTCACTGCAGTCGGGGAACCTCTTAGATTAGAAGTGTTCTACAGAACGGTCCCCCGACTGCAATGTCAATTGTCACTGCAGTCGGGGAACCTCTTAGATTAGAAGTGTTCTACAGAACGGTCCCCCGACTGCAATGTCAATTGTCACTGCAGTCGGGGAACCTCTTAGATTAGAAGTGTTCTACAGAACGGTCCCCCGACTGCAATGTCAATTGTCACTGCAGTCGGGGAACCTCTTAGATTAGAAGTGTTCTACAGAACGGTCCCCCGACTGCAATGTCAATTTTATTATCTCTAGTTTTTCACTTTTTAGTTCATTTTTGGCAGGGTAGTCGTGTTTTATTAAATTATTTATTAAAATAGGTTTTTTTTTTATATATTTTTATGTGCGAGTGATTTCGTGATAACAGGAAGCCGGGGAAGCGCGCTATTTGATTTGACCAATGAGGGCGCGCGGTGCTATTGTGTGTTAATGTTGCTTATTACCAAGGTGAGATGTCAGATGTTACACCTCTTATGCGACTCATACTGTAAGGGGAGAACGTTTTTTTTAATTATCTTTGCTTTATTACAATTTAAATTTACTAAATTTGTCCAACCAGGCAGGAGATGTGGAAGTGGTGCCCGTGCTCCACACCCTCATCTACCAGATCAGCTCGCTCCGGGTGTACTACCCGAAGGACTTGCGGCCCGCTGACAACCGCAAGTCGGTGCTCAAGACGATCGGCGAGGTGAAGAAACGGTTCCCTGAAGGACCCCCGCTTCTAAACCCCATCAAGGACATGAAGATCAGCGATCCTGTGTTCAAGGAGTGTGTCGATAGGATCAAGCAGTTGGAAGAAAGGTACGTACGTCGAAGCAAGGGAAGGGTAATGAGTTTAAAAATCTGTGTATGTATGTATGAATGTATGTATGTATGTATGTATGTATGTATGTATGTATGTATGTATGTATGTATGTGGGTGTGTAGATGTTCCACCATAACGTCGCCGCTATTGGTCCGATTTTGACAAGCGAGGTATCAATCAATTTGTCTTCAGGTGTAGAATGTCATAGCCTTATTTTTTACCGGACTACAGCGAAGCAAGGGAAGGGTTATATGTTCAAACTAATAACTTGGTCCGATTTTGACAAGTAAGATATCAATCGATTCGTCTTCATCGCAAGAGTATCAAAGGCTATTTTTTACTCGATCGTAGTTTTAGGGTAGACTGGGCTTTAGTTTTTGAACTAATGTCTTGTTATTTAATAGACCAACCTGCAGCACTATGGAATGTTCTGGCAGGATCCAGAAGTCGGCTTTAATTTTAGGTATCGATGGATTAGTCTTCATCGCAAGAGTATCAAAGGCTATTTTTTACTCGATCGTAGTTTTAGGGTAGACCGGGCTTTAGTTTTTGAACTAATGTCTTGTTATTTAATAGACCAACCTGCAGCACTATGGAATGTTCTGGCAGGATCCAGAAGTCGGCTTTAATTTTAGGTATCGATGGATTAGTCTTCATCGCAAGAGTATCAAAGGCTATTTTTTACTCGATCGTAGTTTTAGGGTAGACCGGGCTTTAGTTTTTGAACTAATGTCTTGTTATTTAATAGACCAACCTGCAGCACTATGGAATGTTCTGGCAGGATCCAGAAGTCGGCTTTAATTTTAGGTATCGATGGATTCGTCTTCATCGCAAGAGTATCAAAGGCTATTTTTTACTCGATCGTAGTTTTAGGGTAGACCGGGCTTTAGTTTTTGAACTAATGTCTTGTTATTTAATAGACCAACCTGCAGCACTATGGAATGTTCTGGCAGGATCCAGAAGTCGGCTTTAATTTTAGGTATCGATGGATTCGTCTTCATCGCAAGAGTATCAAAGGCTATTTTTTACTCGATCGTAGTTTTAGGGTAGACCGGGCTTTAGTTTTTGAACTAATGTCTTGTTATTTAATAGACCAACCTGCAGCACTATGGAATGTTCTGGCAGGATCCAGAAGTCGGCTTCAATTTTAGGTATCGATGGGTTCGTCTTCATGTAAAGATTGTCTTAGGCTTTTTTATACCCGACCGTAATCGGGTTTTAGTTTTTGAAATTTTGTCTAGTTTCTAGGAGTAATTTTTCAAGACAATTACAATTTTTGAAGGCAGGTGCGCAATTATTTTTTCGCGCTGCCATCGGTCAGGTATGGTACATATATATTTTATTATTTACATGACAATACTATATATATATTTTATTATTTGTTGAATTCAAGACAGTGTAAAACAAAACTGATTATAACAAGTATACCTCTAAACTCAGTCCGAACTGAGATAAAGAGGTTTGGAAGTTAAGATATTGCCATACATTTTTGTAGATCAGGTGGTAATATTTTTTTGTTTTAATTAATTAAATGTATTTAGTTCATTTAATTTGCATTGATGGCATAACACCAAGTGCTTTTTACTATTTTCTGTGCCGAAAATGAACACAATCTTTAGGCTTATGTCACAACTCGTTCCGCCAGATTATATTCGCACGCACTCCACAACGACAAGAACCGCGGCGCGCTCCAAGCCGCGTACGAAAAGAAACAGGAACTTCTAGAAGAACTAAACGGCGTCAAATCAGAGCTGAGGAAAGCCAAGAGTATACTCCAAATGGACGAGCTGAAGAAACGGAAGAGGGTCCTCAGGCGGATGGGATACTGCACCGGAGAAGACGTCATAGAGCTGAAGGGACGCATCGCTTGCGAACTGAGCAGGTACTTTATTGCAAACATGTCGAGCAGGATTATAGCACATATGAATAAGCACCTTATTTAGCTGTAGTAGAAAAATAAAGTCAACATGAGTTCCAGGCGGTTATTTCTACGCAATTTGGAATAGAAACAAACATATCCGAAAATGTTTGTGTTTATTTTTTATTTTTTTAGTATGACTAAATAATAGCACGTCAAAACTTAACATCTCTAAAACGAAGAGAAAACAATAAATTATTATCAATTAATTAAACAGATCAAATCAATAAAATTAGGTACACTATATGGGGATGTCATTTTCTCCATTTTAGATAATTATTAAATTTTTAAATGTCAGAAATTGTAATAATACACTTGAAAATCTCAAATACATACAAAACAAAAAAGTACCAATAAGACGACCCACAATTATCAAACAGATAAAAATATGACTAATGAGTAACTAGACTGGGCCTGTCCCTACAAGTACCACCCGTTCACGAATACGACTTGTGTACCAGCCGTCATCCCCCTCAACCAAATCGAATTCAGTCTTGTCCTGTTTCTCATTACAACATTGCGAATTTTAATTTTTCTTTTTCTTTTTTGTCAAAAACTTTTTCATCCTCAGTGCTGACGAGCTCCTGCTAACCGAGCTGATATTCAACGGCGTGTTCAACACGCTCACATCGGAGCAGAGCGCGGCGCTAGTGAGCTGCTTCGTGTGTGACGAGGGCAATGCGGCGCAGGCCTCCGCCACGGGCGAGGAGCTGCGTGGCGTGCTGCGGCAGCTGCAGGTCAGTACAACACAAGGAGTCTCCTACTGAAAACGTGGTGGTAAAAACTACGGGACCGATTGCGATGTGGTTTTCACTGATGGATTGCTTAGGGTTTGACTTAAAAACTGGTGTACTTAATATCTCAATCCGACGATCTTGAATTTGTGCGAGTCTGTTTGTCAAGTCTGGTAGACAGACCTCGTGCATCGGAGCCTACTGCGCAGTGGTCAGTCGAACGTCAAAGTCAAAATCTGTCGAATCGAATTTTCTTTATTATTTTGTAAAACGTGAATCTTTTCTTTATATTTGTGTCCAGCGACCCGCTCCGGCTTCGCACGGGGCGAAATTATTATTCTGTTTAACACAAGGAGGTTGAATTACGCTTAATGTTAAGGTTTAGCACCAGTCAGCGTAATTTAACCTCCTTTGGTTTAAAAACCGGGTGGGAAGTAAGCGGAATTCAACCTCCTTTGGTTTAAAACCCGGATGGGGCTGTGTCGGGACGCACGGCTGTTTGTTTGTCGTGAAACTTCTACGCCACGTACAAATCGCGTGTTATACCGAATTAAAGATCACAAACACATCAATTTGGCTGATTTTGCTCCGGTTACTACAAAAAATAAACATACAAAAATCTATTTTTTTCTCTTTATAATAGTTAAGGTTTATCGCCAGTAAGCGTAATTCAACCTCCTTTGGGTTAAAAAACTGGGTGGGGCTGTGTCAGTGCGCACGGCCGTTTGTTTGTCGTGAAAAGTCTACGCCACGACTAGAATTTTTAAAATTGGTTATGAATTTTTTGAGTTTATTAAGTTTATCGGTAGCGCTCACACGGCGGCAATTTTCTTATTTTTAGCTTTTTTATATCCAACGTAACTTCTAAAAAACATCAGTAAGCGTAATTGAAAATCATTGGCAGCGATGCTTTTTGACCATAGACAACTGCATTACTCACGTACTTGACATACTTGTTATTATTGCGTTTCCATGGCAACGTTCCCTAAAAAGTAATCGTAATTTTAACATATTTTTGTTACCTTATTGCAATGTATGTAAGGAACTCAATTTTTTTGAAAATTAAATACTGTTACTAGTTGATAATGTAGCTTTCCATAGATGAAAGAATGATTAAAATCGGTTCAGTGTATTTTGAGTTTATCCATTACAAACAAACATAAAAACAATCACATTTTACGTAAAATTTGACCCGGTTCTGGAACGGTCTGTTTCGCTCTTTGCTAAATTTTATAGGGTATCGTTGTGAGCTCCAAAACTTTTTCTTTTTAACGATGTACCTACGTAATCTTTATTTTAGTACAGACTTTCCGGGCGCAGCAGACACTTTTGTGATTTTAATTTTCTTCAACCACGTTTTTTTTTATTTAGGCCTTTTGTGAACTTACGTATTATACATAACGTATTATATCGAATCGAATTTTCTCAGTGAGATCTTTACAACAACAGTATGGTATCTAAATCGCAAATTATAACGAATAAAAGATCACAAAAACATCATTTTTTCTGTGCATCCTCTTGCCCCTCCCTCTCTGTCTTTTGACAAGAATCATACATAGTATATCATCGAGCTGACTATATAACCTAAAAAATGACGCGAAAATCGGATTTCTGGAGCTTATAGTTGCAGAGTTAGAAAAGCGAGACGATAGAACCTGCCCTGGTGGTACCCGATATGTTTCGATTGAATAAAAAAAATTGGATATGAACTCTTTCGTATCAATATTCGTGGACAGTTCAAAGAGATATATTCAGTAGGTGACCTCTTTGGTACAGTTGTCTTTACGATGATTATTTCTCAAGTTTATTTTACAGTCTGTGCGAAAAATCTGAAACTTTGTACGTGAGAGAAAGAGACTTCCGAACAACGTAAACTTCTTTTTCTCGAATTTTCTTTTTAAATTACTTTCAAAGATAATATAATCACTACGTATACTACGTTTTAAGAGGCGGGACCTCCCTACTAGCCAATAAAAGCACTTTGGCAGAAATTTATTGTCATCAATGCATCCAACATTACTAACATTAAAGGTCAGACGTTCGCCTATCTTGACAATGATACCAACCTGACAACATAACGGATAGAGTAGTGCTTGCTTGCACGTATTCTTGGTTTTAACGCATGCATGCCCTCGTCGAGGTTTCATATTAATGAGACGGTTCCAATAAACCCAATTAACGTTGTTTTCTCACAATGCAACAACGTTGGGCTAATTGGGTACCCATTGCACTAAGTAAATGTGGAGCATTTTTGTTGTTGAAATAAACACTTTTGAACAACGGAACATTTTATTTATAATACTTTTTCCAATGTAAATACGAAAATGGATTTGCAAACATAGATAAGCTTACCTACTAGTGCTTCACTCTGAATTGAGACCTTGCGATGTACCTACTCTACCTTTATCTCACGCACTCACATTCGTAAATGTATGTTACGACTGGTCTTTATAGGAATGTATTCTAGATCCTCATTTTCTGCATCTGTAAATAAACATGTTGATTAATGATAAGGAAATACGTTATAGGCAGCCTAACCCAGCCTACGATAGCTTTATCGATAGTTATAGTTCTTTGACCTTGCGCATCCCTAGTGTTAAAACAATATGAAAATACAAAATGAAAATCATGTAAATTATCATTTATGGTCACGTTGATGAGAGCTGGGCTGATCAATAGGAAATTATGCCTTAAATGTCCTTTTATGTTCTGGTTTTCGCGACTGCCGCGAACTCCACATAAAACATAAAACACATCTTCTGTAGCTTTTTATAGTTGGTGGCATTTTAAAATTATCATATAAACCGGTTTAACACTATAAACTGATGATTCTCAAAACAAAACACAAAACACCACTTTATTAACATTAATATGAATAAAATTAAAAATTCGCAGAACACTAACCTAAATTTAGGATTTTTCTTGAAAAATTTCAAATAAAGAATATATCTTCACAATACACATGCGTGAAAGAGAAAGCATGCTGTGCCAGTGGTACAAACGTAGACCACAAAGAGATTGGACCAAAGATAATAATATTATCATGATTGGACTCTATAGTTCGTTCTTTTTGGTTCGTTCATTGGGATCTGAAAAACAAATGAACTTCACTGTTCTGCCAAAGTCCTTATATTTGAGAAAAATTTGAGAATTTCTTCGTGGTTGCGCCGGACTGATTACGTTTTCGGTTTGGTGAGACCACTTTTGTATATGAGAGATATCATTCCAGTTGTACGTAAGTATACAGAACTTCCATTAATATCACAGTCATAATAAAGATCCAAACTAAAAAAAAAAACAAATGTCTTTCATTATAATTTTTCGATTTGTATATTGCCCCTCTTGAAAGTAAATAAAATAAATAAACTTTTCAGAAATGGCTCCTCTTCCATGTTTTCCAAAGCTTACTTTCCCTAAAGCTGAAAATGGTAATACGTACGTAGTCACAGAATAGACTAGGTCTGTGATGGTAACTATATGAGCATTCGTACCGATAGTATTCTGTGACAGTCAAAGAGGATGGTGACTGTGACTGCCTTGATGGCAGTTAGCTACTCGCTGTTTATCACTTCATTGTTTGCTGACGCCATCTATTGGGTCATTTTGAAACTTTTTTTTATTGGCTTTCCTAAAATCCCCCTTGGTTGGGTTAAATTGTACAATTTATGGAAAAAAAAGTAGCATTACATTGTTAAGAAAACTGTGCTATAATTTATATGTTTTCTTGTAGGGACATGCGGGCATAAAGTGTGTCATTAAGCCGCCATTTTTGAATTCATAATCAGGTATTTGCGATACATGTAGACAAAAAAAAATACAAATCAGATCAAGTGGGGTGTCGATGCATTACATAACTATACATCACTAGTTAGGTATGGATCTCGCCTCATTCCCAGTCTATTGATACTAAATGCACAACCTTTTGTCAACTCAGGAGTACGCCCGGCGGATAGCGAAAGTGTCGATAGACGCCAAGATGGACTTGGATGAAGACCAGTACGTGGGCAAGTTCAAGTGCACGCTCATGGACGTGGTGCTGGCGTGGGCCAAGGGGGCCTCCTTCCTGCAGATCTGCAAGATGACAGACGTCTTTGAAGGTGAGCATGTTTAAGTTTCACTTGAATAGCCCTATGGCCAAGTGGAGTGTCGACAGACAGTGTGTGCAGAGATCTCTTCAGATCTCTGCACACACTGAGCTGGGTCTTCACCCAGCTCAGTGGCGAGCATTAGGAGAGACCTATGTCCAGCAGTGGACAATTATACGCTGATGATTTAAAAAAAAACAAAATTCATGCATTGAATCGTTTTTATCAAGTGCCCTATTGGGCACTTGATAAAAACGATTCAATTTATGAATAAATTATATATATCTTAAGGATTCCGAATATATGTTTAACTTAATTAATTAATAACATTTTATTTATAAAAGCACGTTCTTTTTTAAATGTTTTTTCTTCGTGCTACGAGTATGAGGTACCCCGAAAGTTTCAGCCGGAGCGGGAGATGCTCGAAATTTAAGTTGCGAAATTCCGCCCGGAAGGACAAACAAGAAACTGACTTACGTGTTAAAAATAAAACCAATAATAAGTAACTTTTAGTAATTTGAGAAAAAAAAACACTACGCATTGCGCGTGACGAGTACTTCCCAACGGATCTCGATATCAGAATTTCTAATTAACTGATATCACTCGGCGTTCCCATCGGATCACGAGATCCGTTGCAACTCAAATGAATATTAGTTTTTGTTCCCATCGGATATGGAGATCCGTTTCAACTCAAATGTATATTATTTTTTCTTCCTAATATTCATATTCATTCGATTTGCAACGGATCTCGAGATCCGATGAGAACAAAATCTAATATTCATTTGAGTTGCAACGTATCTCGAGATCCGATGGGAACGCCGAGCGATATCAGTTAATTAGAAATTCTGATGTCGAGATCCGTTGGGAAGTACTCCGCGTGAAGGCACTGCTTCCAAATTCGCGGTCATTTTGTTCCTGTGTGGCTACTGTTTTTGTACACCTTTGAGCAATAGTGACGTCATACGGTCGCCATGACAGCGATGGTAGTTTTCGCGCGATTCAATTTAACAACTCAAAAATATATTTTTTCGTTTATGCATATCTAACCGATTTACCAAAATTAGTTACTTGAATTTTAGGAATAACCAATCAAATCTTTCTTGTTTTGTTGCGTGTGTTGAGTCAGGAGGCAAAGGGTAAAAAACATGTCGTAGTGTGCATTGTACGCTGTCGAAAGAGACATCTTGGCAGATCAAGGAAAATATAGCGGGATGAGCATCCATAGCATTAGACAGGGAAAATTGGAATAAGGTTAGGGAGGCCTTTGTCTATGCTTTGGCCTTTGCTCGATCTTTTATTACTGTCACCGTTAGATTGTAAAAACCGATAGATTACAATTTGACGGATCCTTATTCGTAAGATTGTAAACAAACGAAAAATCGTGATTGGACATGCTATTCGCTAGCTTATAGACCAACCAGTTAAACAATTTTGTAGATAATGTCGCCTTTTATGTTGTAAATCTTATCCTGATTGGTCTGTCTAGGTTTGTCACCATAGGGCTACAAATTAAATAGAATCTCAGGAAACGGAATCAGGGCAGCCCGACCCCCACATGATCCGACCTTGCCCTACCCCCGGGTGCATTTCCAAAACGCGCTGTGCGTGTGAACGACGATGCGAGAGTTCTGGCGAGAGCCAGTTTCGTAATTCACGACCAATTTTAGTCCTTGACTTTGACTAACTTTTTAATTTGTAACTCTATGGTGATAAACACGAGTCTGACCAATCTAGGGCAGGTCCACAATTTGACGTTGGCTATAGAATCGCAGAAATCGTATAAATTGTAAAATTTGGTTGGTCGGTAATATTCGATCGTGCATGTTCGTTCACAATGTTTCGTCTGTTTGTAATAAAACGAATTGTAATCCGTTAGATTGTAATCTATCGGTACTGATAATTAATCGGTAAAAACGGGACAAGTTGGTTGAAAGGGCTTAGATTCAAATTAATTGTTTAATTTTAGGATTTGTAGTTTATGGGGGTTTGGAGCAAACCACTAGTAAAAATAATCCTTAAGGACGGTAGTCACCGTGAGAATTCGTTTCGCGAACGAGCAGTTGTTGAGCAAGCGAAATCGAGCACATTCTTTAGTGAACGCTCGCACACCGCATGCTCGCTAACCAAATTTCGCATAGCGAATAGTCGCGGTGAGTACATTCCTTTGTAAAATTACTGTGACTGATAAAAATATACACACACTGGTCTAATATTAAAATGACATTTCCAGGTTCAATAATCAGATGCATGCGACGACTAGAAGAGGTCCTACGACAGCTCTGCCAAGCCGCCAAGAACATCGGCAACACAGATCTGGAGAACAAGTTCGCGCAAGCCATCCACCTGCTGAAGAGGGACATCGTCTTCGCCGCCAGTCTTTATATGTGAATCGTAACATGCAATACACACACAACAATACTATACTTGTTTTATTTAACCTGGACAGTTAAGGCGCGGAATATTACCCTCTCTTAAAAATCTAGTTACGCATCATTCAATACCTACTACTATCGAAAGTAAGTACTTTGTAGGTAGAGCTAGCCTAGATATGAGTTTAAAACTGTAAGGAGCGGTTGCCATCACAGAATGGTCTGTGGTTGCCATGGAGACGAAATAACAAGTCTGTCAAAAACATCAAGAGCATTTGTACTATAGTAAATATATATGTTTAAGGTACTATACCTACTTTAGCATTGGTTTTTAATATCCTAGAAGAAAATAGGATGCTTTTTGCACCATCAACTGAAGTCCGCGCGGACTATATTTCAAATGTTAGTAAATAATCTTAACGCGATTAAAACAATAACACAGGTGTTTTAGCGACTTTCCATTACTTTAACGCCACATAATTGTGACTTTTAGGTAATAATGTTCTCTTGGTGGTTACGTAACGTTTTACTAGGAGAGGGTGTGGGGGAAAGCTTCATTATCAGCGAGTAACATTGGCTGTATTTATTTTAAAAAAATAGAGATCCCTACGATAATTGCAATAATGTTCAACAAGGAATCAAATATTGACTACAAAAATGACGATTACTCGCTGTAAGGAACGGAATGACGTTGCTGTGGAAACGAAATAATAACAAGTCTGTCAAAAAGCACCACGAGTGCTGCTGCTATACTTTTGCATTTGTTTTTAATATAAAAACACGGGTAGAATCGGGTACAAATAAAGATAAACCCTTAGCTACCCGTGCGGCGCCGGGGCGAGTACAATAGTACAACCCATGTATAACTAGCGGCACGTAAGTCTAGCGGTGGACGAAACGTGGCGGGGATCTTGGCACAGTCAGTTTTCGGGATAAAAAGTATTCAACATTTTAACACTAAATGTGTTCAACATTTTAAAAAAAAAGTTACTTTGACTGTGCCAAGGTCCCCGCCACGTTTCGTTCACCGCTAGACTTACGTGCCGCTAGGTATAAGGTTGGTGATTACTCGTTTAAAATATAGGTAATGAGCTCTTCGGGCATGCAATAACTTTTTGAATTTATTATATCAAAACAACAATTAAAATTATATATTTAACTAGCTGATAGCCGTGGCTTCGCACGCGTGGTCATTTTAATATATAGCCTGTGTCACTCAAAAATAACGTGGCTTTCTATTGGTAAAATAATTTTCAAAATCGGTTTAGTAGATCCAGAGAGATCCTACAATATCACAAACTCACTAACTTTATCTCTCTATAATATTATATATATATATATATATATATATATATATGGTATATTTATAGTTATAGTTATTGTTGTATTGTATTGTTGTTGTATAAATAAACAAACTCAATTACAAAATTTGACATACATTCATACAAAAGAAAAAAAACAACAAATTAAAACAAAATTAATTGAAACAATATTTATAATTGGTTCAGACAAATTAAAAGAATGAATTGGATTCATTAAAGTCAACATACAAAATATATAACAGAAAATAAGCAAAAATTAACAATTAAAACCATTGATTAAAATTGAACAAACATTAAGAGTGACCAAAATTGGTCTTCCCGTCAAATCAGACAGTGAAAATGCACTCATTTTCCTGTCTGATTTGACGGGAAGACCAAGATTGAATCTATTACACGGACCAATCAGAGCGCCGTATTCGACGCAGTGCGTATTCTTAATGAAAAGTTGCTGTATTGTTTGTGGTTTGAATGGCTTGCAATAATGAACGCATAGTAAAATGGCTTACTTTGTGTTGATGCTTTACTTCAAAGAGAATGTAAATACTACGTAATACTTTAGCTAAGGAAGTATTTTTTGTGAAAACGGGCGTTTGTGATGTAATTTTTAACACCACTTACAGTAGTCGCAGCGGAAGTATGTGTCTCGGAAGTTATCTGCTAGTCGCTGCGCAAACTGCTATTTTCAGGCGCAATCCCAGGGTTGAAGGTGAAGACAGCATTGTATAACTGCCTCGCTCACTCGCTTACGTTTTTTGCATATTCTATCGCGCTCTTACTTTATGCTGTTTTATCCCCACAGCAGTACCTGCGCAATCGTTCACAGAGCCTCACTTCACAAACATATAGATTGGCTGCGACTACTGTACGACTCGATAACTTTGAACTAAGTACGTTTTTTATTTACTTAAAAATAAGCAAGAGATATGCTACATCGAATGTTTTGTTGACCTATAAACTATAATAATAAAGGATTAAATAAAATCCACGTCGGTCACAATGTTATAAGAGAACTTTATTGTTGTAATTACGGTATATCTATAGCACGAACTGGCAAGTAACAAAAAAGAAACAGTAATTGTACTAATAATTACGCTAGAACCATGTTCATGCAGTCGGCCGTGCCCAACTACCATTTAACTAATTACGAAAACATAAAAAGTTACATCGAGATTTGCTTTTCATAATTTCCAAATTTACTGATACAAATTTTGAATATACTTCTAAAAGCTTTAACAAGGGTTCGACAGTGGATCTATATAAAGAAACCGACTTTTTAATATTTTATTATCGAATAAAATACACCGATAAAGTGAACGTGACGAAAATGTAGACCACTGTTACTTATGTAAAGTTATTTTCTACTTGATATTATTTAATTTCGACCCTGTCAATGTGATGCCAAAATCAGTGCCTTCTGCATAATTCAAGAAGAGTTTTGTCAATAGAGCTTTTCATAGGCCGTTATGCGCTTGTGTGACCGCCATGTTGAATTCAATGGTTTCGAACAGTAGGAATATTTCAAATAATCGTAAGTAAATTTACGGACTGGAAATCTGTTTAAGGTAATCGCTGTTTTGCATATATTTTTTGGTGCTTAGTAATTAGAGATGGTTAAACTATTTAACTAGGTACTTTACATTATTAAAATTACACCAAAATATTGTTAAAAAGCAATAGAGAATCCTACTAATATTATAAATTGTTTGTTACGCTTTCACGCCTTAACTACTAAATCGATCATCATGAAATTTTGCACAAACGTCAGCAGGGGTACAGAAAAAGTTAGGATTTTTTGATTTTAGGAAAAAAACTTGTTTGGGAATTGCCACATCGTTGTCAAAGTGACTAGTTGCAAAGTGAAAGGTTTGACACCTTTCACTTTGCAACTAGTGATAGGTGCAAAAGTGACAGGTGTCAACGTCAACAACAAAAAATACTAGAGTTCAAGGTGTTTGAAGCCTTTCATACTTGACTTGAAGCTTTTGAAGCTATTGCAGGAATTGACAAAATCACAAAGTGACAGGTGTCAACGCGATAAACTGTAGTACGCGCGGACGAAGTCTCGGGCAAAAGCTAGTATTTAATATTTTCACGCGTGAAATGAAAAGGTTTTATTTTAAATAATTTTATGTAGTTTTTATCTAATTACTACAAAAAATATTGCAAATCAGCGATTACCTTAAACAGGTTTCCGGTTCGAACTAGATCACATAGAAATGTACATGAAATGTTTCTTTGATAAACGCCCACACTTGTTTGAAACATAATTCAGAATGGCGATTATAATTTTAATACGACATATACTTCTCTTTTTTTCACTAAAATTGTAATCACTTCGCATAGTTGTTTAGCAAGGTTACACTAAAGAGGTGGGTGGGGGGAAAAACACTTAATCATATAGAGACATTCTGAAAACTTTCACATTTGTCTGCACTGGTAAACTTGCTCATCTAAAGACATTTCACTTCCATTCACATTGACAGAAACCAAATTAAAACAAATATTACACAATATGAAAAATCACAAACGAAAAAATTCATAACCGCTTACGCTAGTATCATTTGGTGCCTGAATTGATATGTCCAATAACTAAACGCGAAATAAACGCTAAGTTCAACGCTCGCTGAACGCTTCAGCATCTGCTCAAAATGATAAAGTTCATTTACATTTAGACTTTCAGTACTACTGTGTACGGTACAATTTAGTAAGTAAAGTAAAATAAAACGGCGTCGTGCATCCTACGCATTATTTACTTGCGTCGCTGCATACTAAAATGTACCGTAAGGATTGCCATATATGGTTTGAATTTGAATGATGAATTTCAATTTAAGACGATGACGAATCCATTGCAAACGACGACCATACTGTCTAGCTATTGAGTAACTAAACGAGGTATCTGTTTGTGTTCCTACGCATTGTTTACTTGCGTCGCTGCATACTAAAATGTACCGTAAGGATTGCCATATATGGTTTGAATTTGAATGATGAATTTAAATTTAAGACGATGACGAATCCATTGCAAACGACGACCATACTGTCTAGCTATTGAGTAACTAAACGAGGTATCTGTTTGTGTTCCTACGCATTGTTTACTTGCGTCGCTGCATACTAAAATGTACCGTAAGGATTGCCATATATGGTTTGAATTTGAATGATGAATTTAAATTTAAGTTGATGCCGAATCCATTGCAAACGACGACCATACTGTCTAGCTATTGAGTAACTAAACGAGGTATTTTTTTATGTCTATTGTTTATAACTAAATCTTGCGACGCGGATCAAAATGTCCAACAACGCCAAGACGCAGCCTATGCTATGATAAAGTATACGCTATTATTATCATTTAATACTTAAACGTAACAGTATATTCATTCCCCCGCGCGACTGCTATGGAAGACTCGACGCTTACTAGAAGCACATGGGGTCGCTCATAAATTGCGTCACGGAAGGTTCGACCGATTCCTCCTTAAGCCAAATTCCCATACAATACAGTTGCACAGACTGTTAACAAGAGAAAACAATCTTAGGACAAGATATTTTCATGACTAAGGTTCATGCAATTGAGTAGGAACATTAAAGTAGAAATACCGGCATTACCCATCACAGATCGTAAACAGTGTATATGTTTGAATTATTATACAATTGTCCATTTAACTCGATGTTTTTTAGTCTAAACAAATTCTGAAATAAGTACCAAATTTATGTTCCATCTCATTTGAATAACGCCTTTACTAACTTCTATTTGAGTTGTGTCGAGTTAAAAATATTACGAGTGCACTCGTAATTCTTACTCGAATTATGTGGGGAGCGGGTCCTGTCCTGTCCGCTTATGAGCACACACTGTAGGCTGACTCGCCCGAAAAACCTACTTTCAGCGTTCATTCCGTATCGCGCCGACTACAGGTATTAAACAAAAGTAGTAGCCTGTGCGGAAAAATAACAGTATTTATCTACACTGTCACTTTGACATTTATTTTGACAGATGAATTTAAAGGTTTGGGTTACCATACAAAACACCGTCTTACGACGGTTGTCTATCCGCACAAACTTTCTATTCCTTAAAATTTTAAACATTATTTTCACCCTCTTACAATTTGAACGCAATTTAAGAGCGTCCTTTTACAATACACCAGTCGTTCGCCACTCACAAGATAAACGATCCTACGCCATTAAATCGACTCCTTACTGATATTTATACAAAATGTACAATTTCTCAAAAGCTTCCCCGTTATTAATGTTAGTTTTTGAGTATGTTTTGCGTTACGATATGATATGGCTATGTTTGTTATTTGAATATTATGGGGCTTATGACAGCCATATTT
This sequence comes from Alsophila aescularia, assembly GCA_946251855.1. Lineage (NCBI taxonomy): Eukaryota > Metazoa > Arthropoda > Insecta > Lepidoptera > Geometridae > Alsophila > Alsophila aescularia. The sequence goes on along the minus strand of OX276377.1, from coordinate 11,312,609 downwards.
ATGTTATTTTAGGAGTACATATTTTCTTTCAGTAATTCTAATGAATGCTGCAGTTTAAAAAAATACTTATAGCAACGACTATTTGTGCCGCAGGGAATCTAAGTCATCCAGGAATCAACCAGTTGACTCTCGTAGTTGTGCTACGAGTAACAATCGCATCCATATATTGGCAACCGCTTTCATTCAAATAAATTTACCAAAAACCAATGTGCTCTCAGAATATTATCTCACAGGAATATGCTTTCTCATTTGAATCAGTGTAAATATGACTGTAACAAGCCCCCTTATCGACACCTAGCTTGCTATTGCCCCACATATCTATGTACAAATGTGTCAAGTAAACTATCGGTCCCATACAATAACCAAAAACACATAACCCGAACTAAATCACACGTGGTTTGGCACTTAACGACTGAAATATATCTCAAGTGAACTATATCTTTGTATTTGTACTATTTCATTGCAAACCGTGGACAATAGCGAGCTCCGCCGTTTCTTAACTTATTATAAAGATTATAAAACTATCAATTTATATCGTATGTAATGATTCTCATCTTTATTATCTAGCTAACATTCACAATTAGGTACAAACGAGTAGACACATACTCTTAACTTTCAAAACCTTTACGTATGAACTATAATGTCAGCACTTATACGATGAGAGAAAAAGTAGGTAGTTTATATGGGATGAATTAACTGTTCAATGAGTTTCTATTAATGACATAATTATGAATGATTTGCCTGAGAAAACTTGACATTACTATACCATCTTCTTTCGAGATAAGAGACGGACCAATTCTACTAAAACAATTGTAATAACAATTATTGACAATTGTCATTACAATTGTTTTAGTAGAATTGGGGCCCAGGCCTTATAAAAATGACTGGAATGTTTGTCTGGAATCAACTTTAATAAAAGGGTTAAACTCATCCGCCAGACCGCCACCCATCAGCATAGACTAGTGCGAAAATGCCAGTCTCAGCGGTGGGAGCCGCCCGCCCTGCGCCCGGGCCTATGCTGATTGACACGGGCAAGTGTGTTTCTACCCTTACGCTGTTACAGAATTAATTTAAAAAATATATTATATTATGATATGTCAACATGGAGTTAATGTGACAGACCGATATGAAAATTTAATTTACAGACAGAAGTCGAATTTTAACGACATATAAATATTAGCAACACACTTTCTTAAAATTGTAATAATAGGCCATTAAAGTTATTAAAATATTTACAATAAAGACGTGAAACTGTTTACAGTTCCTAGACATTATTCGAAGATTAGGCGAAAATCACTAACGACAAGACGAACGGGGTAGTCGCCTTTCCATGCCACAGCACAACCTCACCGACGACTGGGGGAGATCGCTGCCAATTACAGTAAAAAGTCAGCTCGATTCACTATTTACATACATTATTATTCTGTTCGCAAGTTCCATGCAATCATCATCTTCAGTGTGGACCTTTTGTGTAGAACCAGAGAAAACGTGTTTTCTTTCTTTTTTATTATTGACATTCCTTGTTATTCCCGCAAGGTCTTCATATTTTACTGATACTTTCAATATTTCGTTGATACTATCTCAATAAAAACTCGTAAAGAGATATTTTAGTTTATTATTGTTTAGCAATCTTCCGGCTGAGATGATGCTTATAAACATTTTGGAATATTCCTAGAGATGTTATCATTCATTGTTTTTTATCAGACGGTGAGTTAGTTGTGATGTGGCTCCGTTGACGTAATGACCTTAACATATACACAGGCACACATAACTCCGCAAATAAACTGCCTACAAACAAAATATTCATATGTACATTAGACTTTGCACCTATCCAATGAAATTGCGATTAATTTGAATGACAGATACAAAGAAACAAATCGAGTTAAGTTCAACACAGGTAAATTTTTCTAAAACATATCAAACGATATCCAATAAATTTACATTAATATCTTTCAATAATTAATATTTTTTAACATTAGCTATAATTTCATTAGACCTCCAAGTTTGTGATAATCATCGATTTAAATTTAACAAGATATTTCGTTATCTACCTATTTACTGTATGCGTCCGCATATGTATATGCGTCCGCATATGAAAGTGACAACTCAACGAGAAGGGTAACATTACATTATCGTATCCTAATCCGAATGGATAATCCTGTCTCAAAACAAGATCAAAAGTTCATTTGGTCGGACCAAAACTTCAGTCGGTAAAATTGTTCAAAACATCGCAAAATACTCGTACAAATATGCGGGTAGGAACGCAGCAATGCGGACGCAAGACTGCGGCTCTGCTCGCCGGGTCCGTACAACATACAAACTGTTCCCAATCACACTGAACTGTAACGTGTACAGCGAGCTCGCGTGAAGCTTTCATAGTCAAGTTTGCGAAACGAAACGGATTTTAAACATATCGTCACGGTGTCGGCGTGAAAGCCTCGCGTTGCGTCCCTGATGTCGCGTGGTGGAGCCTAGCGCCGGCGCAGTCACGTGCAGATAACGGACCGCAGCGCTGTCATCACCAGCAGTGCGAACAGCGGCTGGGTGCGTCCGCCGCGACCGCACGATTGGATCTCAATTTCCTGAAACAGAAGCAGTCAAAGTTGACACTTTGTCGCAATGTGTGTCCAAGTTGGACACAAGATGGGTGTTCTTGGAATATAAATTGTCGTGGTGGTGTTAACTGGAAGATTTGGCCAAATGTAGCGCGTTATTTATCTTAGAATTTAGAAGAACAAGCTGTCGGCTGGTCTCATCTCTGGAAGAACTGAGAACCGCTGGGGTAAAAGAGTCCGTGGAGGTGAGACTACAATGACAAGGCCAAAGTATTTTATTACAACTAGGCTAAACCAAAGCACTTTTACAAGTCAAAGTTAACATTTCATGGACAGGGAGAAAAACATAAAATATTATCAAATCAATAAAAATAGATGCACTAAGTATGCTTGGAGTTTGAAAAGGCAATCTCCCTTTCATGTGCTGACACGGACTTGAATCTCGCATAGGAAAAGAAAATACCCTTCTGACTATACCGGTGCTTCGGAAATAAAATAAAAGAGAGCAACAAGAAACTCTACATTTTTCATGAAATAGTAAAAAATAGTACTTCCAAACTCCTGCTCCACGCCTCTGGAGTTCTCCCACTGTTAAGAACGACGCTAAATAACTATTGAAGCTCTCGAATTACGGGCTTTCCCCATGCTTTCAAGAGCTTAGCGAAGTTATACCATCCTCGCCCCATCCATTCTTAAGTTGTTTGAGCGCCATCTCGATCTCGTCTCGGCTGACGTCGGGCAGTTCGTCATTATAGTGGCGGCCATAGAAGTCTTCGAACTCAGAAAGGATCTCCGACTACTAGAGACGACGCCATTATTGTTGTGCGATTAATGGTCTTGAGCTTCGTCAGATGGGATCTACTCAATTGCTGGGCCAAGACTTTTGACCCCCGATTTTGCTCAATTGCTTTTACTATGCGGCGAGTATTTGAGCATCGAAGGTCACGAGTCACGACGCACCAGCTTACTGTTTTTTTATCGCGATCCTTTTTTTTAAACGGTGTTGCATTTTATTGCTCCCGTCCTTCATGCCGAAGAGACTCATCCGAGATTTTAGACTTTGTGCCCGTACTCTGCAGCTGACAAAATGTTGTGCCTTCTTCGCTAAGGATTCCCACAACTTTTTTGAGCTCCTCATCCACGTCATTTGTAGTTTCCAAGGCAGCGAGTCGATCTTCCAAATTGAATTAGAACTGTTCTGTTCCGGCAGTGGCTAGGAGCAGCTTGGGTCGGAGCGTAGACTTCACTAGTCGGCAACTCTCAAGCTTGTGGTCGATATTCAAGGTGCCTCGGACAAGTCGGTATTGGTAGTCGGATCATTACCGGTATTAAACCTACTGATCACAGATATATAGATCCCTGAATATGTGCTTATTGTCCGTCATGATAAAGTTAATCTCATTTTTAGTCACATTGTCCGGGCTTTGCCAGTCCACTTCCTCTAGAGCTGCTGAAAAAAAAGGTTTTATGCAGTAGCCATGTAATGTCGCTCGACAAGCCCTTTCATTTGATACCCATATCATAGGGAAATTATATTATGGAAATTATAAATCGGCATTTGGTGACGTCCCCTATATTGGATTTAGAATGACGTCACTTTACTTATTGTATTTCGCACATCAAGCCCTTTCATTTGATACCCATGTCATAGGAGTTGTTGTGGAAATGACAAATCACCATTTTGTTACGGCCGCCATATTGGATTAAAATGGTGACATTTAAGTAATCGTGCATTGTCACGAGAACCAACCGTGTGTGCCAAATTTCAGCCCGATAGCATCAGTGGAAGAGGATGAATATTGATTGCAAAATTTAAACTCCCTTTTTTGGGCAGTCCTGTAAAAAAAAACTCTTTTTCAAAAAAGTTAATTAGTATTTACCCTTCCTGTTTCCATAGCCGTGTGGACCTATTTTCGATTCACTGCAAGTCACTTTTGCGTTAAAGACTCCCATGATAACATTTTAGTGGGTCCTTGTGGTGTTATGTAGGGCTGAAAATATGTCATCAAAAATATCTTCTACCTCATCATCCGAGAGTGCTGAGGTCAGTGCGTAAACCTGAACGACCTTAAGGCTATACCTTTCGGCCAGCTTAAGAACTAGGTACGCTACCCTGGTCGACACTCTGGGTATATTTAACACATTTTCAATGAGAACATTATTGACAAGGACCCCACGCCACTCTGAGACTGCTGATCGCCCTTTCGAAAGAAAAATATGTGGCCAGAATCCAGGGTTAATCTGTCCTCCCTTTGGACTTCACTTAACTCTAGTATGCCTCCTGATCTTCGTAAGTTTCTTCTCAAGTTGCGCTAATGTTAATCTAGCCTTATCGATCGTCCGTTGTACGTAGCTAGGGTCATTTGTTTTTGTTTGGGGTGGCCTACGGTAGCCCGGGGATTTCCCTGCCCTGCCATTTCCTTGACTGCCACCGTGTTCAGGACTAGCAGGGTGACCGGGAACTGGGGGGCATATTTTAGTTGTGCCTTTCATTAGCGATTTTCCTCATAATCGCCACACTGGGCATGCTGGCGACCGCAGGGCATAGCTTCTCGCACCGGTGACGCTGCTGCCCGTCACCGGCCTGTGTCACTTGGCTACGCTTTTGGGATGTTTATACCGCTATCTGCCGTTCGCCAGAGCCTCGTTCGTTATCCAGCACAATGACCGCGAGCAGGTGAGGTTGGCTTGGAGCACTGAGATCGTTTTTCGCTCTTATACAAACCTCCTAGCTGATGATGCTGCTGATATAGGTTTATTAGATGATCATGCTACACTAACCTCAGGGTGGTAAGAGACGCAAGTGTGCGGGCGGCGGCGGTGCGGGCGCGGTGCGGCGCGGCGGCACGGCGCCCGCGGCGGCGCCTCGCGCGGCCGCACGTCCAGCCGCTTGGCGCCGCACGGACATAGCGTATCCACCACCAGCAGGATCAGGTTGCTGTGTGGGATCTTCTGCACGCTGAATGGCCTGCGAACGTATAAAAATGTTAAATTTAATCCTTAGGATGATGCGAAGCGGATATGAGTGGCCAAAGGAGGAATTTCAGCGACTCATTGACACTACAATATATAATTATATATATAGTAGGTAAAAGTCGAATACTATAATTTCTGACATATAAAACATCTTTAAAGAACTGTCTAAAATGGAGAAAAAGACATCCCCGTAAGGTTTCTTGGTGCTCTCTTCTCTAACGGGCGTATTTCCGAAGTACCTAAAGTCAGAAGGGTATTTATTTTTCCTGTGCGAGATTCAACTCTGAGTCGGCGGTTACATGACAGAGAAATTTCCTTTTCAAACTCACAGCATACCTAATTATAGTTTACCTAATTGTATTGAATTGATCTATCTATACTTATATCTACTGTACCTTAGTTCGAAGTATATTGGAATACGCGTCACATGTGTGGAATCCCCGATATGACAAGTAGGTACATTGTACGAATTGAGCGGATTCAAAAGAAATTCATAAGATACCTTTGCTACCGTTTAAACATACCTTACAAATGTGATGACGTAGGTGCATTTATTTGCACAAATGCAAATATGCATTTGTGCAAATAAATGCACCTACTTCCGCTTTCTAAGCGAAGGGAAATAGCTGATGTCACATACTTACTTAAGATACTGTCTAACCTTGTTGATTGTCCCGAATTGTTAAGTAAGCTTAAATTGAATGCTCCATCTAAACCTCTTAGATTTAACCCATTACTGAATGTACCTTCAGTGAATACAAATTATAGGCGGAACTCCTATCTAAGGAGAGCTAGTAAGAACTTCAACATATTGAGTAAGCGCTTTGATATCGATCTATTCTGTACAAGTATCGCATCGGCTAGACAGCGGTTGAGCAGAGATTTTTTTGGCTAATATTTTCGTTTTCTTTACCATTAGTTGATTTATTGGTAATTTGATATGTGAGTTTATATTGTTAAACTTAGTTTATAAGCTATAGTGTCACTATCCGTGAAGGCCTGTAAATGGCATCCTGTTATTATTAATTGACTAGTCTGTATTTAAATGTTGTTGGTCTTCCAATAAAATAAATAAATAAATAATAAAATTGTAACAGGTCCAATTCTGTAGATTGAAGATTTTTTGTTTTTTTATGTTTTTTTTCTTTATTCGATACTAAAGCAAAAACTGTATTTTTTTTCTTTCTGTCTGTCTATCTGTGCCTTGACCGTGCATGACGCAGAAACTACTGAATGAATTCAAATGAAACTTGGCATGATTTGAGTTCATACTAAAAGGTAAGACATTGGATACTTTTCATCCCGAAAAATTAAAGGGTTCCCGCAGGATTGGGGTTGAAAGTTATTTAAAAGAACACCTACCACGCTAAAACTTCTGGACGGATTTTGATGCAACTTGGCACAGCCGTAGTTTATATGATGGGTTAAATTGAGAATAATTTTTATCCCATTAAATAAAGTGTTCAGGAGAGAGGTCCAATGTTCTGTTAATTTTGAAGTAATAAATATCTATAGTTATAATAAAGCAATAAGTACGAAAAAGTCTCTTAATATAAATTGGTCAAGGGTACTTAGAACAAGAATATGTAAAAAAAAAAAACATGTCTGTCTGTTAGACTGTCTGTTCGTATGTCTGTTTGTATGTTTGTTTGTTCGTGCATCACGTAAAAACTATTAAACTGATTGTGATGCGGTTTTCATTTTTAGATAGCTTATGATTTGAGTTAAAAACTGGTGTACTTGGTATCTCAATCCGATAATTAGGCAGAAGCCGAGCAATCGATAAAAACTTTTTGACAGCTGAAGGAATTTTGATCAAATGTTGGTATATTGGTATTTTAAGACTTGGAATAAGTACATACGAGTACAGTAATTTTAACCTAGAGAAATCACCACGCGTGCAAAGCTGCGGATACAGCTAGTTTATGATAATTTATGTTTTCTCTCTGTTCATGAGATGTTAAGTTTTGACTTGTAAAAGTGCTTGCAATGCCTATCTATACTTATAATAAAACTGTAACGGGTCCAATTCTGTACATTAAAGATATTTTGAATTTTTTTTTAGACCTTGCTCTGGATTCTATACTGAAGCCAAAGCTGTATTTTTTTCATTTTTGTCTGTCTGTCTGTCTGTTTGTCTGTATCTTGGCTAGGCATCACGCTGAAACTACTGAATGAATTTAAATGAAACTTGGTATGACTTGAGTTCATACTACGAGGTACGACATAGGCTACTTTTCATCCCGAAAAATGAAAGGGTTCCCGCTGGATTGGGGTTGAAAGTTATTACAAAAAACACTTACCACTCTGAAACTACTGGACGGATGTTGAGCAACTTGGCACAGTCATAGTTTATAAGAATAGTTAAAATTAAGAATACTTTTTATCCCGAAAATATAAAGAGTTCCTGCGGAATAATGTCCCAAATTCTGTCTTTTTAGGGGCCGTTCTATATTCAATACTAAAGACAAAACTGTTTTTTTTTGTCTTTCTGTCTCTCTGTCCGTCCGTCTGTCTGTATCTTGGAAGTGCATCACGCCGAAAATACTCAATGAATTCAAATGAAATTTGGTATGATTTGAGTCCATACTTCGAGGTAGGACATAGGATACTTTTCATCTCAAAAAAATAAAGGGTTCTTGCAGGATAGGCGTTGAAAGTTATTTAAAAGAACACGTATCACGCTAAAACTACTTGACGGATTTTGTTGAAACTTGGCACAGTCATAATTATTTTATATAATGGGTAAAAATTGAGGATACTTTTTATGCCGAAAAATAAAGTGTTCCTCCGGGATAATGTGCTACATTCTGTAAATTAAAGATATTCTGTTATTTTTTTAGGGGCCGTTCTAAATTCAATACTAAAGCCAAAACTGTATTTTTTAATTTTTGTCTTTCTGTCTGTCTGTCCGTCTGTCTGTCTGTACCTTGGAACTGCATCACGCCGAAAATACTCAATGAATTCAAATGAAATTTGGTATGATTTGAGTTCACACTTCGAGGTAGAACATTGGATACTTTTCATCCCGAAAAAATTAAGTGTTCCTGCAGGATAGGGGTGGAAAATTATTTAAAAGAACACTTAGCACGCTGAAACTATTGGACGAATGTTGATGCGACTTGGCACATAAATGGTCTATAAGATAGGTGAAAATTATGGATACATTTTGTCCCGAAAAAATAAAGGGTTCCTGTGGGATATGGGTCCAAATTCTGTACATTAAAGATAGTGTTTTTTTTTTGGAAATTACTCTATATTCGATTATGAAGCCTAAACTGTATGTTTTTTCATTTTTGTCTGTATGTCTGTCAGTCTGTATCTTAGCCGCGCATAACGCCGGTACAACTTGGTATGATTTGAGTTCGTACTAGGATAGGATATAGGATACTTTACATATCGAAAAATTTATGGGTTATTATTTAGGGGTTGAAACTTAGTTAAAAGAACACGTACCACGCTGAAAGTAATGGACGGGTTTTGATGCAACTTGGCACCGTCTTAAGTTATATGATGGGTAAAAATTGAGGACACATTTTATCCCGAATATGTAAAGGGTTTCTGCAGGATATGGGTCCAAAGTTATGTTAATATTTAAGTAATAAAAAATATTTTTTGGGTGGTTCTATATATTCAATACTGAAGCCAAACTGGTTTACTTTTAAATTTTGTCTGTCTGTTTGTCCGTATCTTGACCGCGAATCGCACTCAAACTATTAAATGAAATCAAATGAAAAAATGCTCTTGGGTGCTTAAAAAAGGTATTGAACAATTTTTTTTTGTTGTGTCTTTCTTTCTGTTTGTCTGTATGTTTGTTTGTTCACGCATCACGTAAAAACTACTGGACCGATTGCAATGCGGTGTTCATTGTTAGATAGCTTAGGGTTTGATTTAAATCTGGTGTAATTAGTATCTCAATCCGGTGAGTTAGAAGCCGAGCAATTAATAAAGTATTTTTGACGGCTGAAGAAATGTTGTTCAAATGTTGGTATATTGGTCCTGAAATAGCATATTATGGTACTTTGAACCTAAAGAAAAGAACACGCGTGCGAAACCGCGGGTACAGCTAGTTTATAATAAATACCGACTTACTTCGACTTTGAAATGTCGCGATCTCGTGTCAATTTATCGGACTTGAAATATTGCCCTATCAAAGCTAGGTACAGCGTCATATTGTCTCGGTCTTTTACGATAATGCTTTGACCGCACAACTGAACCGTACTACGGGAGAGAGAGTGTGGTTTATCCTTCCATTGTCGTCTGATATTGTTCTGTTAGTTTAGCAAAGTGCTTTCGTGACTAAGTTCAGTTGATCATATTTGCGTTTAGTGGCTGCGCCTGATTATGCCGCATCGACAGCAGTTGGAATGGTTTTGCGCTGGTGTCGTACGGTGCTTCCCAGAGCAATCAGCAGCAGCTAATAGTAAGCTGACGAAATCAGGCTAAGCTATGCTCACCTCTCACAGCCAGAGTTATGGCAGTTGGTCAGCTTGCCCTTCAGTGGCTGCGCTTGGTTGAGCCGCGTGGACTGCAGTTGGAACAGCTCCGCACTCGTGTCGCACGGCCTCACCGCAGCGGAGCGCGCCGCTTCCCTCGGGGGCTCTCGGATGGGACCTGCTCGTGGTAAGAACTCTTTATTAGACATAACCAGGAAGGCTTTATCAAACAAAAGGAAGAATGCTTTATTAGACAAAAGTAGGAATATTTTACTAGTTAAAAGTAGGAATGCTTTATTAGACAAATGCAGGAATACTTTACTAGATAAAAGTAGGAATGCTTTATTAGACAAATGCAGAAATACTTTACTAGATAAAAGTAGAAATGCTTTATTAGACAAATGCAGGAATAATTTACTAGATAAAAGTAGGAATGCTTTATTAGACAAAAGTAGGAATATTTTACTAGATAAAAGTAGGCATGCTTTATTAGAAAAATGCAAGAATACTTTACTAGATAAAAGTAGGAATGCTTTATTAGACAAACGCAGGAATGCTTTACTAGATACAAGTAGGAATGCTTTATTGGACAAATGCAGGAATAATTTACTAGATACAAGTAGGAATGCTTTATTAGACAAATGCAGGAATACTTTACTAGATACAAGTAGGAATGCTTTATTAGACAAATGCAGGAATACTTTACTAGATAAAAGTAGGAATGCTTTATTAGACAAATGCAGGAATACTTTACTAGATACAAGTAGAAATGCTTTCTTAGACAAATTGTTATGATATTATTCGGATTCGGATAGTGTTTATCTAGGTCCCCAACTGTATTTTGTTTTCAAAATGCTTACCTAAAACTTAAACTAATACAAACAAATAAAAAATAAAAAAGTTTTCCTTATTTATATGCAAAATGGAATATTCGCTTATATTTTGTTTCGGGTAAGTATTTTGAAAACAAAATACAGTTGTGAACCTAGATAAACACTATCCGAATCTGAATATTATCATAACACTGTGGAAATATGCTCCAATTACAAATGATTTTGGTATTACGTTTGTATGCAAAATTCATCCTCCGCGGGCCCCTAAATATTTAAGTCGGTGTATCACGTTATCACGTTACTGGATTCTGAGTAATACATTGCAGTAAAGTAGGAACCAATCTTTATGGCGGCTGTGAAATTAGGCGCAAGGCGCTGCGCACTAGCTAATTTTAGGTGTAAGCGGGCTTTGGAGAGGTGAGAGGCCGGGGCACACACTCCCGCTAGCCCACCGAAACGCGCGCGCTCCCGCCTTGGTTGTTCTTGTGTGCACGCTACATCCGTACGTTGCACACATGCATGCGATTCCATTCAAGTACAGTCTAGTTAGTTATTTTATTAAAGTTGTTTGTACCAACCAATACAATTCACCAACACAATATCAGCATATTCCGGTATCAATATTATTGTGTGTTGACGTATGTTAACATAATATCATGATTGGTTAAAAAATAATGTTAAGCGTTAAGCGTTGACACTAATTTAGCTACTAAAAACATAACTATAGGTATGCTATTTTTTTATCATTCCATTATTTGTATGTAGGTACATACCACATATATTTTTTCAATCATTACATTATTTGCATTTGACATGTAAGCACAGAATAAATAATAGTATGTAAGTAAGTAAGTAGACGATCAGCAAAGCGCCACCCTTTCATGGTTGAAATACCTCGCACAAGAACGAAGCGTTACGCTTCTTCATTTATTATAAGAACTGCAAAGGAGTGGAATGCCCTGCCCTCGTCAGTGTTTCCGGTAAATTATAACCCCGGTGTGTCATCAAGTCAAGAGTGAATAGGTATCTACTAGGCAAGCGTGCTACATCTTCGACCACATCATCGCTTTCCATCAGGTGAGATCGTGGTCAAACGATTGCCTAGTCAGTAATAAAAAAAAAAAAAGTAGTTTTATGTAGTGTATTAAATATCCTTATAGTCATTTTGCATGATTTATTGTATTGTTTTGCACCACCGTCCTTTATTATTTCGTAATTTCTGTCCATCCATAGTTTGTTTGGAAGAGATCGCTTTTAGCAATAAGACAACACGTTGTGCCTATTTTTAAAATAAACTCTTTTATATATGTTCCATAATTCTGGTTTAATAAGGTGTTTATTAATATTATTATGTTCTACAAGTAGGTACAAAAAAATACTCTAATAATTGCGAACCTTACTGTACCAGCGCGAAATCGCACTCGCAGCGCGCTTCACAGCCGCCATAAAGATTGGTTCCTACTATAATACGAAATTATCCAGTGTGTTGATATAGAATATTCCGATCCATCCGACCTACAAATCTAATAATTATTCCGATTCGGATAGTATTTATTTGGGTTACCAACTGTTTTTCCCCAATTGAAACGAAATGTAAGCAAATTGTATCACAGCTAGTACATATATTTACCTACCTACTGTGAAGGTATTGTCGTGAAAATATGCAAAATACAGTATTCGTATTACGCTTGTATGGACACCCTCAATGGACACTGTATTCACCCTCCATGACTCCTGAACTCTTTGTCATTAACTCTCGTCTTTGATTTACCGATGATCTAATAAGTAAATGTTTTTATGATTATAGCAGTTAAAGCCTTGTTTAACTGTGTGTTGTTCTCTTCTAAAATGCCAGAGGCATGGAGATTGAGCACCATACTTCCAATATATAAGGGATGCAAAAGTAGGTATAACACCAATGCTCTTGAAGTTTATTGACAGACTTGTTAATTCGTTTCCATGGCAACCGTTCCTTACCTCGAGTACTTCCATTCCCAGTCCAAGACCCAGAGGCAGACCCAAAACAAGCTGGAAAGCTGTAGTGCTAAAGGGCATGAAAGAGTGTCAGGTATCCGAAGACGATGTCGAGGATAGAGCGAAATGGGAGAGAGACCAGGAAGGCTGACCCCACCACCATGTGGGATACATAGCCAGGTAGAGAGAGAGAGAGAGAGAGAGAGAGAGAGAGAGAGAGGGGGGAGAGAGAGAGAGAGAGAGTGGGGGAGAGAGAGAGAGAGGGAGGGAGAGAGAGAGAGAGGGAGAGAGAGAGAGAGAGAGAGACATTAAAGCCTGCTTCGTGAGTACATAATCTAATAATTTTCTCAAGGAAAAATACTACCAATAGATGGCATTACCTTCCCCGTAAAACGGATTCAGAAACTAAGAGATAAATTTGGGTGATGATGCGGTGATGGTAGTCGAATTGATTAGAGGCATGTGCCGTGTAGAAGCATGGAAGTATTCAGGTTCGAACCTGTCCGTGATCCAAATTTTCCTTTAGAAAATTATTACATCTATAAATGGTTGAAAGATATTTATAACCTGGCCCAGGGCTAGCAGGCGGCGGCATGCGAGGCCCACCGTCTCTCGATGTCTCACCCATTCCATCTATGATAATCTCGTAGGTTCCAGGTTCTCTGTCAGGGTTGTCGTCGTGGTCCACATCTTCACCTTCGTAGTCTTCGTAATCTGTAAAAAAAAAAATGAATAGAATAGGGAGGTATGTTTTTCTAAAAGCAGTTCAATTCAATTTTATTTGTTTGCAAGAAGATAAGTATTTACATAGATATATATTTTATATAAATGGTCCACTACATTCTACCATGACCATGGTGATAAATTATTGCAACGGTTATACAATCATCAGCCGATCAGTAAACCGATTAAATTTGTGCAAAAAAAGTATGAGGCAAAGTCCGAATATGAAGGCTCAAGTTGAAGACATAACCATAGTCTAAAGCTAGACATAGATAGGCCTTTCTAATCTCACGAAACTAACTGAAATACGGCTTTTCTCATACAGTTTTTTTTTATAGCCATTTAGATCATGAAGATGCTTACCAGCTTCCTCTTCGGCGTAAGATCGTGCGTGTGCTTTTGCTGGCTCCCACAGTGGGAACCACATCGCTATCAGGCTCGTTATGTAACGGCCAACCCACGATAATGGTTTGAGCGGCTGAAAAAAAGAATATGGTTACTTTTCAGCGTAAAGTTTTGCTGAGAACGTGTTGCCGATCCCAAAATATATTTTCTCAAACCACACTTACCGAAAGTTTGTTTCCATTGCCGCTGAAAGGATTCCTTGCATCAGGACACCTCCCTTGGTGATCATGCACGGTCACCTTCTTGTATATCTTATCCTGGACAAGAGAGTCCATTATAGTCCCGTCCACTTGTCCAAAGAATCGGCCCGTTTGAGACACATCTTCCGAAAGGATGATGAAACCGTTGTCGTCAAGTATGTAGCAATCTAGTTCGTCGCCGGCGCAAGTTTTCTTGCAGACGCTTCCTGGTGTACACTGTTGAAGACAATATATTATAGGAGTTGAAGTATATCCAATGATCCATCTAATTAGAATATTTCTCAAGGTCAGTTAGAACGAGACGATAGAATTGTTTGAGTTTTCTAACAATAGCCTAATGTAACTCGAAAGCCACGTTTAGCAATTAGGGGAAACTACCATAGCTTACCGTAGAGGTCACGTTCAAGAAGTGCTTCGCAAGGGACTCTAGTTGAAAATGAAGCCCAACTACCGCAGCTGGCGCTCTATGTCCTCTCGCTTCGACGAACACCGCATGAGTCGCCAGGACCAAGGGTGGTCTCCCACTCAAGTCCTCGGCTTCGGAGCCATCGCGGAACGGCACAGAGAAGACGAAGCTTGCTGGGTCTATAGCATGATGCTCTACCGCTCGCTTGTACCATTCCGAATCAAAGGCTCGGGCGTATTTCTCGCTGAAATGCCTGAAATCAGTTTTGTACCTTTAGCAATTAGTGTTTTGAGACGGCCTGTGGTAGAATTTGCCATGATTTTTGTATAAGAATCTTCTAAAAAGATGTTATTTTTCCTTCTAAATCAGGCTCTATACCAGGTGCACCAGGTGGAAAGGGACCAACCATAAAATTTAGTTATATTTACATTTTCCACTTTGCTTCAAAAATGTGACTGGCGTAAAATACAGGAGACCTCTGTAGAGGGCGGAATACTGTCTATAGCAATAGTTTCTATTATACGAATGTCCCAAGACGATTCAAGTGCTATCGAAACCGCAACCTAAATGGATTTTACTCACGGCTCAGTGGATTCCGATGCTCTCGACGTATTCACGTTCTCAGTCCATTTGAGCATTCCGCTTCGTGTCGCGATGAAGGACAGCGTCACCACGAACTTGTGGAACCGGCCTTGTCTGTAAGAAGTGCGCCTACATTACAATACTAAAAAGTGTTTTTCGTTAAGTCCCACTGGGACCAGGGTTTTCGGAAAAGGTTTTTTGGGTCTGTCAAACTAAAAGTAAAATTCGTCAAGACAGCTTTGTGGTAACTCATATTATGGGACAGTCCATGCTGTACTTTAATTTTTTCGTCGTTGTGCTTGAATATGTGGATCAATTTAAATTACTTGAGAGTCGAGCTCGCCACTGCGCTTTTTTGTACTTAATTATGTTTCGATGGCGTCCCTATCATGAGGCGTGTATTACCAAAACCCCCAAATTATTTTTAGGACCCTATATATTACTTGTCTTGCATATCCGAATAAACAATATTATTCATATTAGGTATTAAAATTGTCTTAGGATAGGAAAACAGAAAAACAAATCTATAGACATCTTAAAAACAAATATTAGCTAATGTAAAAAACGATTTTACATTAGTCAATAATTGTTTTTAAGATGTCAAGGATTTGAAACTCACCCACAGTTTTAGAGGGTTATGATATTAAGATGTCAAGGATTTGAAACTCACCCACGGTTTTAGAGGGTTATGATATTAAGATGTCAAGGATTTGAAACTCACCCACAGTTTTAGAGGGTTATGATATCTTGATGTCAAGGATTTGAAACTCACCCACAGTTTTAGAGGGTTATGATATTGACAAGTGTCATTTTAGGAGGTTCTTGTATATGTGTATTTTAGTTGTGTTTAGTTACCAAGCAAAGGTCAAGCTCAACTAAGTACTAAGGGATTCGATCGGAAATGACTTGCTCAGTTAGTAGAGAACTGAAAGAGCTTTCAGAGGACATTAATAACTATGTCGTGTTTTAAAACCTTTTTAAATCACAACCGTACACACCATCTCACTTGCATACACACACTCACACTCATATACACACCCTCATACAGAATCCTCCAACGTACCCTTAATAATCGCGCTTTTTGTTTGTTAATGCTTTGGCCAAAAATAGTATTAACCTCTCTCCTATTATTTTTCCTATTTACATAGATAAATGTCCTTCTATGATTTATATATGTATTTATGAACTAAAGTCCTTTGATCCTTTCGAAGGCGGTGGTGCCTATGATACAGTTTTATACGGCTTCAAGAAAAAATGTATTTAGTCACATACCTAGTATATTATTAAAATTAAGTTAAACGTATTTTTTAAAAAGTCAATCGTTTACATTTAATTATTAACTAGCTGTGCCCGCAGTTTTGCCCACGTGGTCATTTTTCTGGGATATAAGGATCCTGTGAACATCCAGAAACAAAAGTACCAAAAACATCAATCATCAAAATCATGAATTCTACTCATCAGATTGAGATACCAAGTATCTACACCAGTTTTTAAGTCTAACCCTAAGCTATACAACATATCCAACAGTAAAAACCGCATTGCAATCGGTGCAGTAGTTTTTACGGAAAGCGCGAACAAACATAAAGACAGACAGACTAACAAAGAGAAAAACAAAATTTTAATAAAAACTTGTTCTGTAGCTTATTTTATGTAACTTAGACCAATTTTTTAAAATATATTTTCATTGTACAGATTTTTTGGTACTTACTGCTTTATTATAAGTATAGAAGATAGATGCCAAAACGTTTTAGCGGGTTTCGGAATTACAAGCTCATATATTATGTTAAATGAGTACAAGATTTTACATACTTAGTAGGTACATACTGTTATAAATTTTTCATTCGTTCGAGTTTACCTACCATTACCATTTTCAAAGTGACGATTTAAAACTATTTATCAAGGATCTAGGAACTAAAGCAACAAAATTGCCTTTGGTTGTCAAGATCTTATAACCTTAAATATCTTTATAACATTAAATATCTTTATAACCTTAAATATCTTGTACCTAAAATTACAAACACTAAAAACAATCCGTGTTAGCTAGTAAATCCTGGAGAGCTGTAAACAACACATTAGAAAACAAGAAACAACTTTACCTGATCCATGGCAGCCAATAATATAACACATAAAATATTCGACGCACGTTATATAGAACCTAGCTATGTAGTCTGAAGTCAAAGACCATCTCCAGAAGGCTATTTTCGCCCACGATAGTCTTTCAGAATCTATTTAAGAAAAACTAATAGGTATTAGTTCGAGATGGGGTAGTACCTAAAGGAAAATGATTTTAGGAGGGGTGACCGCCTAAAATCATTTTCTTGGGTTATTCCTATCTGCATTCAGTGATCATGAAATATGGTACCTACATTCGGCAAGAAAATGGTCAATACACACGTTTTCTTTTTATGGCTTCTTTTCAGATACATAATAGCTGTTTTTACTGCCCCATCTCAAATAACCAACCTACAAAAGACCTAGAATTCTATATATTCAACCTATTTATGTACTATCTAGCTTTCGCCTTACAACTTTTTTTCTAGCCGCTACTTCCTGATTTTAACCCTTAACTAATATTGGGAAATAAAGTATCGTATCTAATGAGGTGGGTCCACTAGACACATGGAAATTGCAAAACTTAATAAAAATAAACGGGGAATAATTTTTGATAATATGTTTGCTTATTGTTGATGATATACCTAAAAACTATAGTAAGAAATATAACAGGCTCAGTTTTGTATTATACTTAGTAACACTGAACTTTCTCTTACATTTAAAATAAAGAATACGTGCAAGTGCCAAAAACAAAAAACGCCGCCCTTAAAACCAAAATTAAAAATATTTTACAAGATTCATACAAATGTTACATAACAGCTTCTGGAAATAAATGGCTCTTGCTCTATAATACGTCCCATAGTAATACGCTCTGTTACAATCATCCGCTTTTTACAAATTTTCTACTTCATTTGAATTTTATGATGTCTTTGTATTTGTGTCTTGGTCACTGGCTACAGTGTTATGTTTTTGAATGTCCGAAAACTCATTTTAGATAGGGTATTCCGATCAATTATTGATGGTTGTTAACTTTTTTCTTCCTCATCATCAAATTCATTGTTTGACCACTTATTAATGGCAATTGGTAGGGAATATTTCTTTGTTATGTTATGATGAAAACCCAAAATAAACACCAAACCAAACAAAAAAGTTACGTATCTAATTTGGTGGGCCCATTGGACCTACAAAAATCTCCAAATCTCACCTTCGCAGTGCCGAGCCAAACAATCCCTTCCGTCAGCGCGTGTCATCCTACAGCCACTTAGGCGTATTTTACGATTTTCCCTGGATTAACCGGACCCACTACATTAGTTAAGGGTTAAGTGTCTATAGATACGAAGATATTCTACCTCGTCGGTCGGAGCTATTATCCAGGATGCTAGCTTCATATTTAGAATTCGTAACAATCTTTTTTGCTATTTCTCATACTTAGTATAAAATATATCCTATTATTTTTCATGATCAAAAAAATCCAACCAACATTATCTAGAGGTCATATCCTGTGGTCGTATCCATGTGAAGATTTGCAAAAGTAGGGTAATGTCTCCAGTAAATTAACCCCTAAGGCAATTCTGAACATTGACAATTTATTGCACTGATATCGACCATCGGTTCGTAATTAGTATCATTATAATATTTATTTATCTGAAGATCATAATATAGCTCGATTTTACGGTTTCATTAGTTCTTTAGTGGATAATGAGCATTTTATCGAAAACACCCCAATTCACCAGTGAATGAACAGCAAAATCCAGAGAATGAACACCAGTTTCAACTAAAGGATCATAACTTTTTATTATACTGTTTTATAATTTAAACATTTTTTTTTTTTTATATAATGCTAAGTTTTATTTTTATTTTTAAATACTCTACATTTATTGTAATAATATGTACATACATATTGAAAGGTCTAACTTAACATAATAGTGGGTACTAGCAACATAATTATGACCCTGTTAAGGTGTAGCAATTATACTAGGAGCGGAGCAATTTAATTAAATAATCATTATTATTATTTCTAATTTTGTAAGTAATTTTTTATACTTTTTAATCATTGGGTTTGAAAACTCAGCGCATGAAAACTCAATTTTACATAGGTAACAGTGCATCGAAACTCAAACCAAACCTACAAAGTGAATATCGAAACACGACCTATTTATTACCTGGATCCTAAATACCGTGCCATAGAAATCCAAAAATTGCGCCACATTTCGACATTTAGTGACTGTGTTTTTTTTATTAAACTGTGCTTTGTCGAAATCCACTGATTACTTATTTTAATGAAATATGTGTCTTGTGTTCATTAACCTGGCGGGGTGTTCATTCACTGGAGACATTATACCTAATTCCGATGAAAGTATAATACTCGTATTATGGTACAATCGAGGGAAAGTCCACCAACGGAAGACTTGGATGTCTACTAGTAAACCATTGAGTTTGGGCTTATTAGATTTGTCCTAAAGTGTCTAGCGTTTTTTAGCCTTTTAAACTATACATATACATATTTATAGCAACATGTTACTTCTAACATATCTACTTGAGACATTATGAAGATATTGTTACGTTACCTTGTCAGTATTGCCATTAAAGTTGCTATCGGGCTATTTGTGTGACAAACACAAACATAAATTAGTGATCAACATAAAATTAACGTAATAAAGTGCATTTTAAAGTGTTGCAAGAGTTCTGACATGCAAAAGACAAGTTGTGTATTTAACTTTGTGGTGTTCCGCAATGGTCTAACCTTGGTCCTTCAATATTCCATTAATAGACTTAAATCTTTGAGATACCTTTAATATTAGACTTTTTGAAATTAATTTGTTCAGAAGAGTGAGGTGCAATTTAGTCATGCTCAGTATTTGATTTTTACTTACTGGTTGTGGTGGCTTGCATGTCCTATGTGTGCGTCCAATTCTTTGATTACCATTGCATCCCGAATGAGCGATTGAACTAAAGTTTTGTCACCTGGAAACAAACAGATCAGTTCGGTCAGTTAGAAGGCTACGTCGTGTTATACCTTGACACATAGTGGTTGAAAAAATGGCATAAACTGGAGATTTTAGAGCGAAGATTCAATTCCTGCGAGAACGGGACTTTTTTTTTGCGTAGAAGTAAGTGTTTGTTCCTAACTTTTAGGTTAGATTTAGACAGCATGATTTTTGTAGGACTCAAGATAGATAGATATATAGATAGACTAGCTGTGCCCGTGGCTTAGCATGCGTCGTCATTTATCTAGGTTAAAAGTGCTCTATGTGCTATTCCAAGACCTAAAATACCAATATACCAACATTTGATCAAAATTCCTTCAGCCATCAAAAAGTTTCTTATCGATTGCTCGGCTTTTACTCATTGGATTGAGATGTACACCAGTACACCAGTTTTTAAGTCAAACCCTAAGCTATTCAAAAATGGAAATTACTTCACAATCGGCCCAGTAGTTTTTACGTGATGCGCGAACAAACATACAGACACGATTTAAAAAACCCAGTAACAAAAAGTCTGTACAATGAAGATAATCTAAAAAAAAAAAACTAGGGGACGTAAAATAAGCTACTGAACAAGAACATAACATTTTTGAAATTGGTGTCTGTCTGTCTCTGTCTGTTTGTTCACGCATCACGCAAAAACTACTAGACCAGCAGATGCGATGCAGTTTCACCGTTGTATAGCTTAGAGCTTAACTTAAAAACTGGTGTACTTGGTATCATAAGCCGATGAGTTGAAGCCGAGCTATCGATAAAAACTATTTGACGGCTTAACGAAATTTGGTATATTGTATCTTATAAGTACTTTTGGTCCTGGAATAACATATTATACTTTTTTTTAAATGACCTCTCGGGCAAAGCCACAGGCAGGCTATTTATAGAATAATATCTTACAATAATAAGAATCCCTGTCTTGCTTCTTATGTGCGCTGTGCTGAGCCAGCGCCCGTGGTCTTAGAGACATCCACTTCCACCCGGGTTTTCCCGCGCGGTTCAGGAAATGCAGCATTTGCTCTTCGGGCGAGTTGAAGGTCTGGTCTGACGTCGAAGCGTATTCGCAGTATACCCTGAGAGGACAGTTTCTTAGAATTCTTGCCCAAAAGTGTGGATAGAATGGTTAGCGCTTGTCGTGGCAATTTATGATTGTACTTTGACAAGTATACGAAAATGGCACGCGATGCGTCTATATGACTATATAATATATCTACATAATGAAGTAGTGGACATGTAATGATAATGATTTTATGATTTTAGCATTAACGCCTGCTTAGCGAGAACATATATAATAATTTTCTAAACGAAAAATTTGGATGTTGTTGTTAGGTAATGCTAAGATCATAAGAACATTAGATTTGGGAGGTGTTATCTTTACGACACGCAATATTAGCCGTGTTCGGTTGGTCAGTTCAGCAACTACCAATAGATGGTGTTACCGACCCTGTAAGACGGATTTAGAAACTGAGGGGGTTTGGATGGCGGTGATCACAGCAGCCGAATTGATTAAAGGCATGTGTAACGCAGGAGTCGGAATGATGCGGATTCGAGTCCCATCCGTGGTCCAAATTTTTTCTTTAGAAAATTATTAGATATGTAATGATAATGAATTGCCCTATTTTATTAAAGTGAATGAAGATTAGAGCTCACCAGTCTGGGTGGATTTTCCAATTATCGCCTTTGAAGTATTCCGTGACTGCAGGATACGAAAAACATTGTTAATACGTATAGTTATTGTGTTGTTTATTAAAACTGTACAAATTACTCATATGCAAAAAGTTTCCTTAACCGTAAGTAAACCACCGGGTATATCCTCACTTAACACTGACGTGTAAAATACTTCCCCGGGACTTATACGAGTACCAGACTGTAGCATTTGTACTGACTGTACCTACAATTAACAATGACAGGACTGTTTAACCTCCTGTTACGACAGCAAGTCGAACATGCCATATCCATCTAGCAACACAACAGCGAGAGGGAAGAGCGTGCCGTCCACGGGCTGTAGTAGTATCTCTGCTGCCTGGTGGCCTCGCGTCGCTTGTACTGTACTTACCACTGACAGGACTGTGTTTGACCTCCTGTTCTGACAGCAAGTCGAACATGCCATACCCGTCTGGCAACACAACAGCCAGAGAGAACGGCGTGCCGTCCACGGGGCTGTAGTAGTATTTCTGCCACCTGGTGGCCTCACGTCGCTTGTTCTGTACTTACCACTGACAGGACTGTGTTTGACCTCCTGTTCCGACAGCAAGTCGAACATGCCATACCCGTCTGGCAACACAACAGCCAGAGAGAACGGCGTGCCGTCAACGGGGCTGTAGTAGTATCTCTGCCGCCTGGTGGCCACACGACGCATATTGTCATATTGGACTTTGACTCCGATTTCGGTTTCGCCTTCGCGTTGCTCTATCATGTCGTGACGGAGCTAAAAAAATATTAAGTACAAAATAAGCTTGAGCAAACTTAAACATTGTCACTTAATATGAGTAATGAGTAACTTAACATGACTATACCTACTCGTACGATTATTAGAGTAAAATTTTGATAAGACTATTTAACAATAATAGTCTTGAACTTATATTGATCAATGATAAAATGGATACTCGTATATCTAAATAAAATAATCAATCGACTTTAAACTGACGGAAAGCATAAAAAAACTATAACGTATTATAATTACATCGAGCAACAACGAAGTTAGGTTCACCCTGGAACTTTCTTCCGGGTCGATGAGGAGCTCCACATTGGTTAAATCCACGCTCGAATACAGTGGCCGTAGCGTCTCGGTGTACTAAAAGGAAGAGATTGTTTAGTACACATGCACTTAATAGAAACATGTGTTCGAATACATGGAATAAATTAATACTATTCCCTCTTTATACTTACTTCCTCATTTGTGTGCTGCGAAGAAAAATAAAATAGTCAATGGTTAAAGAAATCATTAAATAAAAAAAATATTGAAAATTTATGAATAAAATCTTACCAGGGGTCTCAGATCTGGATGATACAGAACATGCCCGTTGTTGTCCACCATAAACGAGTAACCGTTTACCCCCAGCTGTAAAATGAGTTTATTTTAATTCAGTACCTATTAATAATAACAAAGTTTTATAAAAATATTTTTTTTACATGTTCTGATGTCACAAGGTGACGAGTTTAGACTACCCATAGTACTTTTTAATTTATGTATAGTTCGGGTTTGTCTTTTAATTGTTACGGGAGCTTGCCGTCACGCGAATGACATTCATATATCTCGTGATTATGACGAATCCAATGATACCTCATTTATCAAAATCCAGACAAACTGTTCAAGCCGTTTAACAGTAGGACGCACCAAAGGACAATCATAGTGCCCAAAATATAACCCTCCGAAGTCGGATAAAAATAAAGTATTATTGAAAACTTACCTTGTAAGGTGGCACGAGTTTCTTTATCTGTTCGACAGGAACGTCGGTGCCCACTACACCCAAGAGGTTTGCCGTTCTTTGCTGTAAATGTAAAGATCTTAATAAGTGTTTTTTAGAGGATGTTAGATTAAACTACCGGAAACTCAAAAGGGCAGCGTGAGATCACGATAAATTTTGCCTACTGACCTACAAACTTCAGACGGCACCCCTTGATGATGAGACCCATTGACGCTGTGGAGGTATGTGTGGTCATTCCGATTGATTTTCTAAAAACCTCTGGGTTCATTTTACTGTGTATCTATGCTTAAAATGAATCAGTACATTCGTAACAAAACGTATTTTAGAAAGAAGATAATAAAAAGAAAAAACTAGCAATAATAGCTACTCAACCAGAATATGAAACAATAATATCTACTCAACCAGAATATGAAATAATGGTGTCTGTGTGAGTGTTTTCGTATCACGTAGAAACTACTGGACCGATTGAAATGTGGTTTCTGCTGTTCAATTATTTAGAATTTGAATGCGATGAGTAGAAGAAATAGAAAAAAGTATTCGATGGCTGAACCAATTTTGATGAAATTTGGTATATGGCTACTTAATAGATCCTGATGGAATAACAGATTTTTATCCCAGTAATATGTACCCGCGGCCGGGAAAAGCCGCAGGGCGCTACCTGTCAGTATTGTGTTTGAGGTTGTATCAGGGACTTAATATTGCAGTTCCGGTATTTACGATACTTCTAAGTTTATAAGGTTTATTCAGGTTTAAGGAAGGTTTCATTTTTACGGAGTAATATGATATATAATGCTATAGGAAGATGGAAAACTTAAATGCTACTTACGGTGTGGTTCCTCCTGTCGAAGATCGGCACAGTGACGGAGGTCATCAGCTGACCCATCCCGTCGTCGTTGAGATTGCTGCTCTGTAAGAAAAGAACAACCTCTGTTTTAGGATGTCTGGTCAGTATTAATGTAAAAAAATACGACCATTTTTGATAATTTTATAACGGCGTAGTGAACTACTGGCGCAGTTAAGATCAACTTCTTAATACTTTTACTTTAAGGGCTATGGACAAGTTCCCAGATTTATATTTTGACTAGCTTTCGCCCGCAACATATAACAAACATTAAAAACCAATGCAAAAATATAGCACCAACGATCTTGATGTTTTTTGACAGACTTGTTTTTATTTCGGTTTCATGGCAACCGTTCCATACAGCGAGTACTCAATATTGTCCAGTTTTGCCGGGGAAACTTACCATTTTCCGGGATAAAAGATATTCTTTGTTTATTCCAGGTCATAACCTATCTCCATTCCAAATTTCATCAAAATTCTCCCAGCCGTTATCGCGTGAAAGCTCCCCAAACAAACAAACAAACGTACAGACAACGTTGCACTTTTATATATTGGTGGGGATGTACATACATGTGTTTGGTGCATCATTTGCCAAATCAAAACCAACAGGAGAGGTATTTTGCTATCGCCTCAACCCCCATAAAGCGTTCTTGAATGTTTTTTTTTTAATTTTGTTTGATTAGTCCCCTAAGTCAGTATTTTAACTTGTTTTTTATATAATCTTAAAAAATATGATATATATTAAAATTTGATATTGTACGGTTCTATCGAAATCAAAATTACCTACAAGTAACAACTAGTTTTTTTTTATTGTCTTACAAAGTGTTTGGAAGAAAGAAGTAAAAAAAAACTACAGCTCAACTTTGAATGGCAATTAAAATAACTAAAAGCCAGATGTTCTTCGAGTTATTTTATAAACATCTCTGTTCTATCCCCTTTATAATGGTATGCAATATGCCATAAAAACCTCTTATTCACTTTACTAATTTGTCAACTTTGTGTATCGGGACGCCAGAAATAAAACCACTCTATAATGATAGATTTTCTTACACACCTATTGACAATATCATCAATCAATGATATCTTTTCCAGACAACCTTTTAGGACGGAAAGAAGCATCATTTTCAGTGTGGCTTAGACATTAATATGCCAGGATTCTTTTCTAGAAAATTAAGAATTTCTAATGAGCAGCTACAAATGCCTCTTGACTCACCCTCCCTCCAAGATACACCGGGCTCCAATGCACCGGGTGCACGGTCTGGTACATGACCAGCGGCCGCGCGAGCACCTCTATGAAGTGCAGCACCTTCGGCCGGATCTCAGCGTGCTCGTTGATCGATACGTAGAATCCTGGAAAAATATAATGACAGATGTAACTACTTTGCTATACTGCAACATGATGTAGATTCTCAAGAAAGGGAAGGGAGTAAGTATGTAAATAACCTATGGCAAATACATAGAATATACAAATATCTACTTTTCTGGTGAATTACCATGGCTCGCGGCTGGAAGCCAAAATAACCGGCAGTCTTCCTCAAGGGGTGAAATTGAGTGCGAGGCGAGATACGTTCGCTAGCGTTCCTCATTCGCCCTGAGAAAGACCACAAGATGTGGTTCAAACTATAGTTGGAATTATCCCACTGCTATACGTGAGTAACTCCCATTTTTGTCATTTAAAACCCTAAGCTTTCCATCAGCGAAAACTTAATTTCAATCGGTCCAGTACTTTTTATGATGCGCGATCAGATCTTCAAACAAAAAGACAGAAAATAAGACATAGACTTATTATAGGTCCCTTGGTTTTTTTAATTATCTTCATTGTAGAGATTTCTTGTAACTTACTGCTTCATTAGACAAATTACAGCAAAACAAAGCAAAGGATTGTCACTGACGGCCTCTGCAACTGCTTAATCTCCGCTTTGTATCTTTTGTTTGGGTCATGGCTCCACTACTACCTTACGATTACAACTGAAACCCTTGATCCTCACCTTTGTTCGTGCACGCCATATCCTTCATACTGGCCCCGGCGGTGGCGTCCCCGCCAACTCGGTACGTGAAGATGCGCACGGGCATGTGCGGCCAGTTCCACGTGCGGAAGACACTCTTCACGCCGACGGAACCACCGCCCGCGCCGATCACGGCGATCGCCTGGTTGCACTGGCAACCCTGCCCGGTGCGGTTGTACTGGAAATAGGAGTTCCGTAAATAAAAACCTTTTGTTTATTCACATGGGCCCTAGGGGGCACTATAATACTGACTACCACCGGATTTGGAATTCAAAAAGAAATATATATATATATATATATATAAATATTATTTTTTGGTTAAGTCACTTTTTGAAGGTTATTGAAGTGACTGGTATTATTATTTTGTGGTGTCTGATGAAACTGTTCATTACTAACATTAGATTATTATAACGTTTTATGTTTGTTTTGTTCGTTTGTCGTATGAGGTAGTGCTGGCCTCTGGAGTCAGAGTATTTCAGGCCGCCCGAGGCCCCCTTAAATGCTTTAGCGATTGCTATTAATCAATATCAGCCAGGATGGAGAACTTAACGTGCCCTCCAAAGCACGAAGCGATGGAAAACCACATATAACTTAGAAAAGTCATTGATACGGAGCCTAGGACCGAATTAGGTACCGGTGGATTCTAAGTGGTTCTAAGCACTAATAAACCGTTAGACTACCACGTCTAATGTGAAAGTGACATACATATTTCATACAAACCATTTTTTTTACTATCGTTGGGTGAAATTCAGTCACTGAATGAACCGCGCTAATAACCAAACTATCAGAAAATTACATATTTTGCATGCAGTTTAAACTTCCCTCAGAATATCAGGAAGACAGTTTTTTTTTCAGAATCAATTCAAAAGAGCCATTTTATATATATTTTTTTTAATTAAAGTACTTTAAAACTTAGTAGTACTATCATTATTAGTTGATAGACTCAGCGATACTCTCAGTTGATATTTTGCTGCAGAATATTATTTTAAAAAGAACGAATAAAACTATATAGCCTACTTCCGCCAAACTAAGGAAATCAAAGTAATGATAAATGGAAAAAAAAAACAACCCACGTTAATCAACCCTTGAAGGAGATGTTACTTGTAGAGTGCTGGACCGTGGACTCTCGGTCCAGCACTCGACGAGTCAGACAGTAGTATATGGAAATCTGTATAGAGTTGCATATATGTATTTTTAATTGTATATATAAATATAGTTGGGTTTCATATATTGGGGAGGAAGTAAATGGATATGACCATATAAAATAAATAGACGTAAAATAAAAAGATGTGTTGGCCATATCTTTTTATTTTACGTTAATTCAATTTTGATATTGGGTTGGTTAGCGTGGGTTAAATTGTATACTTTTTTTCCATTTATATTAGTTTAATTTGCAGTTTGGCGGAAGTAACCTAGGTACTTTTTTTCTTCGTTAATTTTAAATTTAAATATTGTATTTATTAGTAGTGTGTATGTAACAGGAGAGCATTATACTATCAAATTATTGATTCGCCAAACTAATAATTATAGCATTGTACAAACGGTGTAGCGCGAGCCCTCGCTACGGAGGTGCTACGCAGTAGGAATAGCTACGCCGCGTAGCCTACGTGAATGCGCTAATATGATGGCGCAGTGACCCAAAATGAATCTATAACCTACATCAGACATAACAATCGTTTATTAAGATATCAAATCTTCAGTCTGCAAACTTGCCCATTCCTTAACACCCATTCCAACATAAAAAGCAACCAAGACGGAAGTAGTAGTACTCTGAAAGTATAATTACCCTGTGTAATATTTCAAAACCAGTGGCGAGAGCACCGGTTAGGTTCGCCACGCCCCCGGATAGCTCGGCGTTCCATAATGAGGTCTTGAGCTCGCGAATAGTTTCTGGAACGGCCTGGAACAGATGGAAAAAGGTGTGGAATGGAAATCCTACTAACATAATAAATGCGAAAGTGAGTTTGTTTGTTTGTTACGCTTTCATGTCTTAACTACTCAACCGATCATTATGAAATTTGTCAGAGGTACATGCGCTGCAGAGGTACAGAGAAGGATATAGGATAGGTGGCAAAGTGACAGGGGTCAAAGTGGCAAAACGCGACCTTTATCGCGTTTACGAGCGCGCAGACGAAGTTTGCGGTCAAAACTTAGTTTGTAATATTGTAGTTCTCGTTTGCATCAGCTACGTTTGAATTGGCCCATTAGTCCGATGCTACTTAAACGTTAGTAGTTGAGCAACACTATTGTAATCCAATCTTCAAGTCACTATTATATAAAATTTCAATATTAGCCCAAAAGCAATAAAACAATAAAAAAAAAATAAAAAAAATAAGATAAATAATTAATCGACTTCCAAAAGGATGTTATCATTTTGTGTCACTCATATCTCCAGAATTTCTAAAGGTTTTTTTGGAAGGGTAAGCCTCTAGCTAGTGTGTTCTCATTGGTTTCCAAATGTCTTCAAAATTGATTCAGTCGTTATTTAATCAGTCCATTTGAAATTGGTTTGCTTGATTTAAATTAAATATTATTTCCTGAAAAATATATAAATATTGCGTTCCAAAACAAAAAAATTGTACAGAAAACAAAACAGCCTCATGATAAATCAATTAATTTTTTTCGCAGAAAAATCATAGTTTCAGAAATTTTTCTCTTGAAATTCAACCAGTTCAGAAAGCCGATCGGAATTGAAAAAAAAAAACATCCAGTTCAGTCGCGATCGGAATAGATAACATTCATACAGCTGATCCTTCGACCTAGAATTTAAATTGCTAACTTTCGAAAAGTACCAGTAACATCAATTTAGTTGAAATCCAGCCAATAATGTTAGTTTTACCAGACAGTATCGCGCCCGCAATCTCTACGTAACCGTTTGTTTGGTTCTAGTAATTACTCGGGACTTTCCGCCAAGAATTTTATTGCTTTTGGGTTGAACAACTGCTCACCTTGAGCACGATACCACAGAGCGTTCTGTGATGCAGAAATGAATCTCTTGCACTTGAAGAGATGTATGATAGATAGATAGCATACGACGATAGGAATATAGTTATTTAAGTTGAAAGGAGCATGCATAATCATGTTGTCAAAATTTTTAAACTTCTGGGAGCTGACTTTCAACTTGATCGAAACACTACAATTATATTTTGATACTAAGTAAATTTCCGACGGAGAACCGACGTAACCGACATAGCTCAAAGGATAAGCACGCTAAAGTGGCAGTGGATTGGTCACATTTCCCGAAGAACCGATAACCGTTGAGGTAGACGAGTTCTCGAGTTGAGACCACGTTTAGGCAAACGTAGTGTAGGACGCCCTGTGGCCAGGTGGAGTGACGACCTGCGAAAAGCGGCTGTCAGAAAATGGATCAGGAGAGCTGAAGACCAGCTCAATGGCGTGCATAGGGAGAGGCCTACGTCCAGCAGTGGACAGATATAGGCTGATGATGATGACTAAGTAACGCGCGAATAGGCCCGTTTTTAACTGACTACGGCGAAGCAACCCTTTCCTCATGAGTTTAACTTTGTATGTATTGTATGTGGATGTTCCACCGTAAAGTCGCCCCTAATGGCCCGATTTTGACTACTCATAGGCTAGTTTTTTACCCAACTATGGTGAAACAAAGGAATGGTTATGTGTTTAAACTAAAAACTTGGTCCGATTTTGACAAGCGTGGTATCAATCGATTCGTCTTCATCGCATTAGTGTCATAGGCTATTGTTTACCCGACTGTAGTCGCATTTTTGTTTTTTAACTTATGTCTTGTTGAATACACATTTATTTTCGTTGGTAGATGTTCAAATTTTCTATATAAAAAAAAATCTATACCTACAAAACAGTAGCGTGACATATATACTAACTGACTGACTGACAGAAAACGCACAGTCTAAAAAGGAAGACCTAGGGATTTCAAATTTGGAGGAAATATTCCTTGAGTATCCTAGAAGTGCACTAAGGAAGGATGTTTGGAACGGGCGTTGCAAAGTTTGCAGGCGCGCGAACCTGCGGGGCACCAGTAGGAAATAAAACAGTAACGGCCGGTTCCAATATCTTAAAACCAACCGTTTTCGCTTACTGTCCGTCAGCTTTTGACATAAACGCCATACAAAAAACGTCATTAAGTAACGAGGCGTTGGAACAACGACTCGTTTCATTTTCATAGGAATGTCGATAAGATGGACTTTAATAATGGTACCATCTACATTGATATGTTTTTTTAAATGGGTTATCATATATTTACAAGACAATTCTTGTAATTGTGCTAACCATATGCAAGGCGTAATGTTAAAATTATTTTTGATAAAACATTTTAGATGATTCTAAGCTTTAAATGCAGTAGGTATATTATAATACTTAGGAAAGTCCCGTAACAGTTTATTTCACAGACTTTCCTATATTTATGCAGTATAGGGATCTCTGTGGTTTATTCACTGCTATGTCGTGTCACTGTGACCATGTTCCAAGCCCGAAAAACGTGTTTAAGTTGATAACCGCAGTGGAGGCGACTGCAGCAACCCTGAGACTCGGCAAGGCCGCCTGTTATGAGGCTCTAGTTCTAACTTTCTAACGCTTTGTTTTTAGACGGCCTTCGCTTGAGTTTCTAGCTGAAGGATGCTCGTGTATTGTGTTTGAGGAGTTTCAAAGCCATTCGATGTTATATCTACCTGCTTTTGATGTGTAGTAAATCTTTCCGCTTCTCGCTTTCCTGAAATCTATTGGAGTAATTTCGTGAAAAGTGTTAGACCGGAAGTCTAATAGGAAGCCGAAGAAGCGCGCACTATTTGATTTGACTAATGAGCGCACGCAGTGCTATCACGCTAGAAGCCATCACATTTTTATAGTGCAAAATAAACACTTCATACGTGAATAGAATTCAGGTACTTCAGACTATCAGTCGTACGGTTCCTGACTTAGCTATCAAGACATACGTTTTTCTGTCAAAAAGTAAGATCGGATAGGTCAGGTGAAGTAGTTGCTGATTCACAGTTGATCATTGAGCGCGCGCGGTGCTAGAGTATGTTAATGCTGTTTAATAATTTCAAGGTGAGATGTCAATTGAGTTCGGTAGATCCATTATTCCGTACAGCCAGAATATCAAGAATCTACGTATAATAATACTTTTCAATGTCTTACTTGGGGTCCTCAGATTGAGGCTGTTAGTCGCAAGTTATTTGCGACTGCAGGTCCCCTCAGAAGACTCCGCAATTTCCTGCCTACGGCCACTAAAATTGCGCTTGCGCAGTCTCGTATGCTTCCCTTTTTAAACTATGCCAATGCCTGCTATCTAGATCTCACGGGAAACCAGAATAATAAACTTGAGCGACTTATATATGGTTTGCGCATTTACGATCATGTATCCAAGTATCGCATTAAACTCAAGTGGCTTCCTATATATCTTCGCCGGAATACTCACATACTCTCTCTTCTTTATACTACTCTTTTTAGTCCGTCTGCCCCGCGCTATCTTAAGGAACGCTTTAATTTCATTTACTGTTATTTCAGGTCATCAGAAAATCTCACCCTAAAGTTTCCCCTGCATGGTAGCTCTTTTTATGGCAAATCGTTCAGTGTCCACGCTGTTCACTCGTGGAATGCGCTTCCGGTCATGATCAGACGTATACATAGTTAAATATTTAAACGGGACTTAATCGCGCTGAAAACTTAATATTTATTTACCTCGACGTTTCGATCAAGTTGCATTGATCGTGGTCACGAGAAGACTGAAGTAGCGGGTGTCAGCGTCGAGAAGGGCGAGCGTTGTCTCCAACTACCCGCATTTGGTTTTGTAAAAAATCAGAATTGTCACGACACACTACACTAACGACATCTGCAGATATCTTCTGACATAAACCGCGACGCGAACACTTGCTTATCACGGGATTCCAGGACGGAGCCAACTTGAAACCATCCTCTCGGTTGAAATTGGGATACTTTTTAATTTCAACCGCTTCACGTACAATCCTGGAGTAGTAGTGACGTTCCGTGGAGAGGATCTTCGGGTCATGGAGTTCAATCCAGTGATTAGGGCCCGATTCGAGCAAATGCTCAGCGATTGCAGATTTATTTATCTGGCGGTTCTTTACAGCTGCAATGTGTTCTTTGACCCTTTCCGCTATAGTACGCTTGGTTTGTCCAATGTAGGAACTACCGCAGCTGCAATCTATCTTATATACGCCAAGAGTTTGAAAAGGAATGACATCTTTCGGTGTTCTAACTTGCCTTGCTAACTTGGATAAAGGAGTATAAACGGTCTTGATAGACAAGTCCTTTAATAAAACACCGACTTTATCCGTCACTCCATACAGTCTTTAAATTCTTTTAAACATAAAGTAAAAAAAAAAGTCATCATGTTTCTTGTTTTTTTTATTGTTGATATATATGTATTTATTATTGATCCATATCTAGTTTATAAATTATATGTTATGTATGGTATTTATTATATATTATTTGTTATTTTTTTATTGTATTGGTATGTATTCATATTATTTATATATATATAATTTTAGTTTAATTAGCATATTTTTATAATACCTAACCACCACCGTATGTTGTCGTATTGTTTTCCTCTCCATTCAAAGGTTGTCTGGATCTTTGGTGTACAATAAAGAGTTAGATATCTATCTATCAAATATTACACATCACATGCGACTACTGTAAGGCTCACTCGTTTTTTAAAAATATAATTTATTGTTTGGCTATTACGGCTAGTGCATTTAGCCAGTGTGAAATAAAGAGATACGAGTATAACAAGTTGTATGTATTTATCAACAAATAGTCAAAATGACGAGTCCCAGACAGTCAGGTAGTCAAAAGTCTAGTCAAGTCACGATTCAGTGCAGTGGTGGAGCTTTACTGAAATTTCCTAGGGAGTTCCGAAGAGAACACGAAATACGTCTAATAGTAGTAAGTAATCACGCATTTCATATATATTTTTATTTTTTTTTGTTCATTTTCTAGCACGAGTGCATTTTACGAACACCACCATTTTTATATTCCACCAATATTACATATTAACACTCGAAGAAACACAAGTTTGAGAAAAAAATACACAGCAAATCAACCGTCTCCACTTCGTTTCCCGCCGAAAAAACATCTACCTGAATGAATATGAGGTTATTTCTATTAAATTAGGCCTGAGCATCAAATTCAAGGGCATGACAAATCCATCAGTGAGCACTAGGCCAGCTTACTGCATTTGTGTGACAAGACGTTAATCCCAGCTTTGTGAAACAGATGATGATATCGGCACACCCATTGCAAAATGTTGTAATTGTAACCGACATAATCTACGAGTAATTTCTATTCGAGTCACTACCGTTAGCGTATAGCAAAGTATAGTCTGTAAAAATGCTACATGACAGTTTTATTGACGTATCATTATGCACCTTTAATAACTGAGATAATGGGTCGTAAATTGAGGGCTGATTTTAAACAGAACCAAGATGGTGTTGTTTATTCTCAAACTAATTTTTCTTCGAGTTTTAATGTGTAATATTGGTGCAATATTAAACATTAGGTGTTCGTTAACGTGTAAGAGTGTGGGTAAAAATATATGGCACTAGCTTACCCGCCCGTGACTTCGTCCGTGTGGACCACAGATTATCGCGAAAAAAAGCATCCTATGTTCTTCTAGGATATTAAAAATCAATGCAAAAGTATGCATAGCACCAACGCTCTTGTTGTTTTTTGACAGACTTGTTATTTCGTTTCCATGGTAACCGTTCCTTACAGCAAGTTACAGTTTTTCCGTGGAAACTTACAATTTTCCGGAATAAAAAGCATCCTATATTTTATTCCAGCTAAGCTCCCCAAACAAACAAACAAACAAACAAATAGACAACGTTTCACTTTCATATATTGGTATGGTATTAACCATTAGGTGTTCGTTAACGTGTACGAGTGTGAGTAAAAATACAAGCTCTAAAATATATGTAATTTTTTGTTCTTTTTCAAAAACTCCTTCGGAAGTTAAAGTAAAATGGCCAGCATTTTACTAAATCGTCAATTTGACTGTTGACAATCCGACTAGAAATATCAAGAAGCTTGTATCTTATGTTTTAATATAAGCTTTTTAAGTAATATCTATAATCTTGATGTTGCCGAAATTGCTCGCAGGCCAGTGCCGCTACAGAAGCCTTTTTAAAAAAAGGAAGAAGGGTAGTAAATGCCAGTAACTGGCGTAGAAAAACTTTACTACTTATTATTATTTACTACTTTATTTAATCGTTTATTTACGATGTACCTCCACTCCTTGGGCTCCTATCCGATGTCAACATAGCGGCGCCCAACATGGGACATATATATTTTATTTCCTCATCACATCACATTTGTGCAACTGTACCTACTTATAAGCAGATCGCAACGTGTTTACTTGCACCTGTACTCGTAAACAAATCAACGCTCCAGCGCTCAAATCAAAAGTCACACACAACTCCCCGGCCGGAGGTAAATAAGTCATCGTTATAACACGCTTTACTCAAATGTTAATGGGAACAAACACACGTTACTAAACATCACGCTTGTAACAACTCTTAAATATACAAAGTTTCATTTGGCGGCGCGGGCCGTAAAGCCGGGAATGTTTGCTATGGAGGTAATTGCTGGATCTTATATTAGCGAAGTTGGTTCGAGAGCTGGAGGATCCTTGCGACCGGTTCGAGAGCTCTCCACTGTGTTGACTCTGGATTGGTATATGTACAGGTCGGATCACTTACCTGCCCATACGAGGTCTACTAACGCTTACGCACACAAGTGCGCGCAAATCTAATTACAAACAGAGTATTGTTCTATGTATCGGAAGAGTATCGGAATGTTTATCTATCTGTCGATCTGAGTTGTCACTTCGCTGGGAGTATGCACAGCACAAGGGGCGGACAAAGTTACAAGCTCGGGCGATAAGGGCGCGGTCGCAGCCCCACCTGTCACGAGCAACGCGCCTCTCGCTTCTTTGTGGCGTAGATTTTATCTCGAAACTTTGCCGAGACTTATGAACTGAATAAAGTGAGCGCCGGGATGATAGCCCCCTTGAAATATAGTTTATTTTAGAAACGCCGCTGGAAACGCGAGACGTCTTACCAAAAGTGCGACTTGAGACAACGAGAATACATATTTGAACACCACCGTATATGTCCTCATTCTGTTCATTAAAGGAGAATTGCCCGCGGTGGCGCGAGTTGCCTAATTTATATTTAGAAAAATAACCGAGCAAATATAATACGTTTATAGGTAATAATAACCTACTTTTGAAATGGTATTTCAATGGATCTTCTGATCCATTGAAATACCATTGTAGGATTGTAGGCATGTTGGTACGTGATCATAACTTATAGTAAAATGTAGGGACCCAATGAGGTGAGTTAATATGAGTTTTAAAAGCAAACTTGAGTTATACTAACTTTACAACAAAAAAAACATTAAAAATATAGAAACTCAATTCCTTTTACGTACTTTCACTCATTGTGATTATTTTAGTAGTGAAAGCGTCAATTTATTGCCACTTTCACTACTAAAATATCTTGTAGTCAAGCGTAAAAAAGCTTTTAGTACGCAAACGAATGTACGAATTATAATTGGATTGTCTCTTATCTTCAGTTGGAATTGGCGATGAGATTGATTTGAGTGCCTTTTGAATAAAAAGATTTTTAATCAAATTAATAAGGGCAGACCCTTTCTTGTTTAGCTACGATTATAATGATTAATGGTACATTTATTATTTGCTATTTTAGATCATATTCAAGAACTTTGTATGGCTTTCAGCGGTTGCTAATGTCCGACATATTACGGTACTCATAAGGCTTACAGTAAGATTTTTGTCGCATGTACCTAGTACCTACATATTTTATGTAGTTTATAATCCTGGCGTAAAAATGCCCCATCGCACCATCTTAGAATAAGCTCCGTAGCAGTTACCATTAATATCCATTTTCAGAAAACTAGTTAGCGTTAGATAATTATTTACCATGGGGAAAACTAGCAAATAAAAATGTTATAATTTGATACCTAATGATTTTAAATACAAAGAGGTATGAAAAAAACTTAACTTTTTTATATGAAACTGTAACTAAAAGAATATTATCATGTCGCTGATTAATCGTTTGATTACCCATAGCATAGGTAAACTTTTACGAATAGAAAGTTAAAAGGTCATTATACAATGTATCTGAATGGTTATGATAATGGACTGGCCTTATGGCCCGATTGATTCCATTAAGGTCGCTATACACGACCGGGACAGATGGATATCACGTCGTAATGCTGAGACCAGCACGCGATACCTGCATTTGCCAAGTAATTTACATTTTTACCACTATTATGGTCATTAGGTAACTGTCTAACTGTACCGAAATATTTTACGAAATGTACCTAACTTGTTACCGATATTTGTAAGAAATAAAAATTCGAAACTAATTACTTAATAATACAGCTGAAACAGAACTACTCCACCTATTATACAGTAAAATTACAGAGTACTACCTAAATACTGTCACACTATTGCCAGTCAATAGCAATACATGTGTAGACATCACTAGCGTGCGATCGGGCGTGCTAATGTGCCAACACTAAAATAGTCAGTCGGCTATTACCGCTCTTTTGTTCTATCGAGTATAAAACATTATCCTACTAATATTATAAATGCGAAACTAATATTATAAGACCTATATAATATTAGAAAGTTCCTATAGAGTACAACATACTACATATCTTCAAAATTCGTTCAGGCGTCAAATAGTTTATATTGATTATCATCGGATTAAAATTCCAAATACCCCAGTTTTTTAAATCAGACCCTAAGCTATCTAACAGTGAAAAAAAAAACGCATCGCAAGGTCCCATAAGTTTTTTGTGATTCGAGAACAAACATAAAGTTAAACAGACAGACCCCAATTTTAAAAATGTTATTTTCTTGCTCAGTAGCTTATTTTAAGTACCCTAGACCATTTTTTTAAGTATATATTCTTTGTACAGTTTTTTTCGTATTTATTGCTTTATTATAAGTATAGCGGTTGCGAGCATTAATGGCGGACTAACTATTTTAGTGATAGGACATAAGCGCGCCCGATCGCGCGCTAGTGATGTTGTCACACATGCCAGTGGATACCTACGCTTAATAAGAGAAGCCTACTGGTATTGGCTAATCGTTATAATCCAATATTAAAACCTCTGTTAGACAGTTATATATGTACCTATACCTCGAATTTTGCGTCATGTTTAAATCAGGTCTGCCGTTAGCAATTTGCTACCTCCACTATGAGGTATTCTATGCCCCCACCTGCCAGGCCTTGTTTTAATTAAACTTATGTCATCTTATTGCTCCTTATATCTGTTTACTCAGCAAAAGCTGTATCTTTACATCAGAATAGGTATCTTAAACTTGTATTATTAAATCTCGTTTCTGCTGTTAGGGCCTGGTCACAAATACAATACTGCGGTGCAACTACGCATTGCAAAAGATACACTAGAAAATAACTAGACTGGAACTCTATTTAGTATGTGGCTAACGCAACGCACAAGTCTGGAGGCCAACTCGCAAAATCGGCGACGATTGTCGTAGACGTAGATCGTTGAAGATGTAGCGTAGAGGGCACGTAGCACGCTTCTGCGAGCGCTACGGTACGAATTCGACGCTACGACAACCGTAGTCTTTTGTGCGAGTTGGCCTCCAGACTTCTGCGATGCGACGTAGCACCGCACTATTGTGTCCTTTAATGAGGTTAATTTTAACTTTATCTTTGTTTTTTATATTATGTGGTCGGCTGCACTGGATTATCATAATATTTTGATGTGTAAACAAACATTTAAAGGCGCGGTACGGAGGTAACGCGCGGTGACGCGCCGCTCGTGGCTCGTCGGCTCTTTCCGCCTCAGCTCAGCCATATTCAATGTTTCACATCTGCCAGGCTTCCCGTGAAGGCTCTTTTTTTTTGTTAAAGTATCTAAACTTAAATCAACTAATTATAGTTGTGGACAATTCCCGTAGGAGTAAAATGTTTATCGATTTCCGTGGTCAAATATGGCTTTACCCTACACCCACGGGGTAGCAATTACATTTTAAAGTAATTTCACGTGACATTTCAGTTGAGGTCATAGGTCGGGGCATCCATTTTGTGGTTGTATTATACTTCATAATGCATCAACTCGTAAAAATATGGCTGGGCGCCGTTATTGAAGCTTTGCCGACGAAGTACCGAATAGAATAATATACACTGGGCTGCAAGGAAAGCGGCCGTTAAGAAAAACCTCTATAGCTTCCAAAATAAAGAAACTAGCTTTATGAAATGAAGGCTGTATTATAGGCCATTTTATAGTGCTTAAATTAAAGTCAGCAAAGTTCAGGATTATGAATTTAATTTGAATAAATGTTGGTTATGTAAAAATTACAATGTTTCACGAAAAAATGTGTTACGGTACCAAATATGCAATTTTCACACATTAAAGTATTCTGTAATGCCACCACGAGCTGTTAATACAGCTGATATAAGGTTTGGCATGCTTTCTTGACATTTCTGAGCCGATGTTAACTTCTAAAAATCGTGTTTATTTTTATTTATGGTTTCTCATACAACCTCTAAAAAAATGCTTTATTTCTTCCTATATTTGCAATGAAATAAACATCAATTTAGTTTTTATTTTAAAAGGATCGCTCATATATTTTAAGATTTATCGCATTTTTAACTGATCCACTTACAGGCACAGTGTTGTTTAAAGCTGCTTATGAACCGAATGTAAGCGAACCAAACATCGATTGGAACAAAGTATTATCATTATCCTACACCTAATCGTGTTTTTTTTACAAATTAGTACATAGTACATATAACTTATATTATGGGCTACAGTCTTGGTATAGATAACGAGGCTACC
Organism: Alsophila aescularia; assembly: GCA_946251855.1. Classification (NCBI taxonomy): domain Eukaryota; kingdom Metazoa; phylum Arthropoda; class Insecta; order Lepidoptera; family Geometridae; genus Alsophila; species Alsophila aescularia. The sequence continues at coordinate 11,273,356 of OX276377.1, read as the reverse complement.
AATCGCTAAATATTAACGAAAACAAATGATTAATGTTCAACAAATGCAAGTCTCTACAACCCAAAGAGTAACATACATTTATTACTGTCGTTGCAACAACCGAGATACCAAAGTACATATTTAAGGACTATATACATATGTACTGTGGAGGAAAATCGTCTATCTATTAGTGTTCATCGTGGGCGCTGGGAGGACGGGTGCAAGAGGATGTAGTTGCGCCCCCCTGGCTTTACACATTTTAATTATTGTTTTGTTACATATAGGAACATTATAATTTTTGAGATGGGACAGTAAGGGCCGTTATAATAAAAAGAAAACTTTTCTAGGAGACCTTCCATAACTTTTTGAGATATTCTGAACTGCATTCACAGATTTTGGAAAAAATGTAGAGCAAGAAAATGGTAATTTTACACAAAAACTTTTTTTTTATGCTTATCGATCCTGTTTCTTATAGGGATCAATAGTCTTTACTGATCCGACTGAGGTTTAAGTACTAGAAATGTCAGAAATTTCGAAAAACTTTTCCCATACATTTTGTAAGAAACTACCTTAACCGTTGTAGTTACAAGAAAACATTCTTAGGAGACTCTCCTTCTTTCCTTAGTCCTTAACTTTTGAAGATATTTTGACCTGCATTCACAGATATTGTTAAAAATGTTCAGTCATCGAGAAAGTAGACAATTTACCCAAACTTTTTTATGATTCCATTCGTTCCTTTTCCTTATAAGGATCAGAATTCTCTACAGGATTAACTGAGTACTAGAAAAGCCAGAAATTGCAAAAAAACTTTTTCCATACATTTTGTACGAAATGAATAAAATAAAATTCTAACATCGTTCAAATACAAACTTTTCAAAAATACTGGCGGATCTAACCTCAGTTGGTCTGATAGAGACTTTTGATCCTTATAAGAAACAGGATCGATTGGCATTTTTTTGTTTGTAAAATGCCCATTTTCTTGATGACTGTAAATTTTTTCCAAAATCATTCAATCAAATAACAAAAAGGGTTCCCCAACAAGTACGGGACCCTCGGTGCACGAGTCTGACTCGCACTTGGCCGGTTTTTGTATATATTTTTGTAGGTAGGTACGCATTCACTGTAGTATTTTCATTACACAAATCGAAGACCTTTGTAGTAAATGTCCGAATGCCTCAGGATTTTAATGCACATTAATATCGTAAACCTTTATTTGATCTAATTCAGCTAATAATATATTTAATATAGTTGTATTACATCAAATAAATAGGTACGCCTACAAATTTTGTGGGCGTACCTAATGGTCGTATTACTTTTGGGAATTAAAGAGTAATATCGTAAAAAGAAATGTTGAATTGTTATATTTTTATCTATCTAATCAAGAGAAGATCTATCAAATCAGAAGAAGCCAATGTTGTCGTTAGATCTTTGTATATAATATATAACAAGAAATAAGTTCAAAAACTAAAAAACACGACGCAAAAAAAGCTTATATGCCATTCTTGCGATGAAGACGAATCAATTGATAACTCGCTTGTCAAAATCGGAGTAAGTTTTTAGTTTGAACACATAACCCTTCCTTTTCATCGCCGTAGTTGGGTAAAGAAAATAGCCTATGACATATTTGTTATATGCCTATATTTGTTGTAAAAAATTGGACCAATTGGACCGAAGCTATGGTGCAATGGAACATCCAAATATATATACATAGAGATTTAGACTGTTAAACTCATTACCCTTCCCTTGCTTCGACGAAGTCGGTAAAGCTGGTCGCATGGTAATCGGATCACTTGAGAACTGGCTAGACCGATTTGGCTATATTTTTTTTATTGTTTGTTATAAATCCAATCATTTCAAAAAACGACACTATAGATGTTTTTAGAAAAAATGCTCCATAATTAAAATTTTGCAAAATAGTTTACTTCGTCTTTTAGGGGCCCCGATCCTCGATGAATAATTGCCAGATTTCGTTAACGAAAAAATTCAAAAGTTTCGATTTTTTCGGGCCGCTTGCATAAAATTAATACACATATGGCATATTTTATAATTCGCTACTGCCTTTTTGTCCCAAAATTTATGTATTTCTTAAGATGTGGTCAACTTTGCAATCATACCTTACTTATACAACAGTTTGACAGCATTTTAAGAGATACGCTCACCGCCATCCTCAATGTACCTTTCGAGGATCGCTCTTGGTGCCAGGCCTCACTCCCAATAAGGTTCGGTGGTCTTGGCATAGGTAAAATTTCTAGTGTATCTCTACCAGCTTTCCTATCCTCAGTTTATAGTACACAAAAATTAATCGGAGCTATTTTATCTCCCTGTATTACAAATTACGAAATAAGTTTTTTGAGTGAGCTTGGAAAATAGCCTGTCCAAATCAGTCCTTGCCCAAAGCGCCTCCTTCCCAGAAGCATTGGGACGGGCCGCTCTGCGAAATTGAACGGAAAAATCTTCTTAATACGTCCGTTTGTTCTGCAAAGCGTGCTTGCCTCCTCGCTGTTTCACGTTGCGAATCAGGCTTTTGGTTGCAAGCACTTCCATCAAAAAACAGCGGAAACTTACTAGACAACCAGACATTCCGATTAGCCGTTTCTCTGCGTCTGGGCGTTTTTTGCCAAGTCCCACATCGTTGCCTATGCGGCGATATGGTGGATCGGCTTGGCCATCACGGACTATCTTGCTACAGAAGCGCAGGGAAGATTCCCCGACACGCCAGTTTGAGTCATCCGTCGGGCCTTTGTCAGTGCCGGCGTTCCGTCTATCTTAGAACCAAACGGATAGATGCGGGAAGACGGCAAGCGGCCTGATGGAATGACTTTAATTCCTTGAAGATGGGACGGCCTTTACTTTGGGATGCTACTTGTATTGATACCTTGGCGCCGTCTCATCTTCCAGAGACAACAATTCGGGCTGGCAGCGCTGCAACCAAAGCAGAAAACCTCAAGCGGCGCAAATATGGGAACCTTGACAGGGGTTACATGTTTGTGCCGTTTGGGGTTGAAACTTTGGGTCCGTGGGGGCCAGGCGGCCACGAAATTTACAGGGACTTGGAAAAACGTTTGGTGGAGGTGACATGTGTTTAGAATGCTGGCTCCTATTTAGGCCAATAAATTAGTATTGCAATACAGGGTGGCAATGCAGCCAGAATTCTGGGCACATTCCCTTCCTCCGAAGGACTTTTAGATAGTTTTGTGTAAATAGTTAAGTTTTTTTATTTATATATTAAAATGAACTTTTGTTTTTTGTACGTTTTTATCCTGTAAATAAACTCAATATTTTTACAATATATAGACAGTCAAAATGTGGTAAATAAGATGTGATATGTATGAGTTTGTGTGTGTGTGTGTATGTGTGTGTGTGTGTGTGTGTGTGTGTGTGTGTGTGTGTGTGTGTGTGTGTGTGTGTAAATATTTCGAGAGTACAACAGTCTGCACATTACTACGATATTTTCAGTATGAATTTATATTTTATAATTATAATTTATATATATTTATAATTTTAAGGTGACAAAATAACGTCTGACATGACGAGTAGGTCATGAGTGTCATGCTTGAGTGTCACTCCTGTTCATAACAAGTGCACTGCAGGCCACAAAATAACATATTGCTTAATAATTTGAAATGTAATCTGTGGTAAGTACTAAATTTTAGCTATTTTTTTAAGTGTATGAAGAGTATGTCGTGTCTATATAGTCTAAATGTCATTGATAGTAGACGTCGGTACAAATAGTACCTGAATAGGTCCTAAAATAACATACATAAGATACTTTTAATCATTGTCCAGGCGGATAAAGCTGAAAGCTTGTTCATTCTTAATTCTAAGTGTATATTCTTAATTACAAACATCTTACCTGCGCCAATATCTTCGTAAAGCACGCATGAACTTCCGATACAGAGTCACTGTATCGATACACGTTCACGAAGTCATTCGGGCCGAGTGTGTCCAAGAGTGCGGAGGCAGTGGCCTTCGCCAGCCTCCAGTGGGACGAGCCGAGGTCGTCGGAGTCGTCGATGAGGATCACCAGGTCTTTAGGAGACGTAGCTGCTTCCACGAACCAGTTGGACGAGCGGAAATCGTAGAAATCGCGGGCGTGGTGTGAGTATCCGTCTTCTGGTGGCCAGGACATTGCTGCGGAGAAATTTGACTTTACAATTCCACTAGCCAGTATTGATCATAGGTGATACGTAAAATAACAGTTTTAAGGGTTTTAAGGTTAGTATTTAAATATATCATTTCGAAGTCAAGTGGTGCCGAGGCAATGAGTAATCGGCGTGGCTCAAAGTCATCGTAGAAGTAAGTAGTCTTAAATCAGGTTTTTTCTTCAAAAATACTTATATGATAAGACGAAAAGAAGTTAGTCATACGAACTGATGACTAGGTAAGTCATGCAATTCAATTTTGACTACAGTTTTCTATCATCATCATCAGCCTATACTTGTCCACTGCTGGACGTAGGCCTTCCCTAATGCACGCCACTGAGCTCAGTCTTCAGCTCGCATCATCTATTTTCTGCCAGCCGCTTTTCACAGGTCGTCACTCCACCTGGCCACAGAGCGTCGTACACTATGCTTTGCCTAAACGTGGTCTCCACTCGAGAACCCATCTACCCCTACGCTTATCGGTTCTTCGGGAAATGTGACCAGAACACTGCCACTTTAGCTGGCTTATCATAAGAGGTTTAGAGCTGAGCCTTTGTTCTCTGTCAGATATCTTCATTACGAATCTTGTCCTTCAGAGAAACAGTTACAGTTTTTATGTGACTTTAATTTAAAAACTAAATTCTTATAGCTACTTGGTACGCATTGCCTAGGAAAGCGTGGGAATTGATTGTTGCAATAATAACGAAATATTATCATCGTTCATTGAAGCACCATTGACATTTCCTGCACATGCCGCTTTCACAATCTTTTCAATGGACGTTGTCACTATAAATAAGTTATCACCTGGATATCTCCTCATGAAGCCGCTGGAAGAGGCGTAGTACTGCCATGATAGAGAAGCATCGATCTCATAGTTGTTCACATACAGGGGGTCCAAGTGTTCCGACCACGCGATTTGGTTTTGCACCTCGCCATCTGATCAAAGAAAAGATACATTACAGTAAGAGCTCATTCAAACAGCTTTTCACTTCCCATTTAGCACGTAAAGTTCCTGTACCACCTGTACCTTATTCTTCTTAGGTATAACTTTTTATCATGTCTCTAGTAAATCTACAGCATTAAAAAATAGTTTTTTTCCGAAATTACTTAAGACGTGTGAATTTAAATTTACGAAAAAGTCTGGGTCTCTGTTCGGACACGAAATAGTTTTCGAGTTCTATCGTTTTGTAGTGTTATTTTTACGTTCTAGCTACGCTCCATGCTTTTTGTATTCGAAAGGAAAAATACACAATTTTTTCCAGACAAGTTCTTTCTCCTTTCTCTGCAACCCACAAATGCTGACAGCAATCAGCATGCAGCCATCCAATAATCCGCAACACTGTGCCAGAGCTCAGTTGGGTTGACCAATTAGGGAAATTTCTTTAACTACCCATTAAAGAGGAGTAATTGGCGAACTTGCTTCATTGGGCCGCCGTGATTGCTTTCTCCTGAACCGACCGCCAGAAAAATTAATTGTTCGGGTGTGCTCTATGGGCCGGGATGGTAAAATAAACGCGGCCTGTGTAGGAGTTAAACACGGGGGCCTTAATGATTTTTAGGGGTTTAATGGATTTTGGGAAGCAATGGATATAGTATGGTGACTTTACTCATTGCATTGGCTGTAGCAATCTAAAATTATATTAGAACTATATCTTTATGTACTTGGTTTTAGGTAGCTACCTATTTCAGAACCAAATATTGGGGCCGCTTTTATTAATCGCTTTCATTTGACTAGTTTTTTCAGATTTTGGTTTAGATCTACAGCTGCAGAGTCTCCTCATAAGCTATTTACATTATTTTTTAAATCAGCGCTAGGATCCACGGAGCATGGAGATCACACTCAAAGTTCAATTTTTCCTACACATATATTCTTAATCTACACAATTATGTAAATGCAAATCTTTTCTTTTCTAACAGGAAATTTGGTAGAATATTTCAAGCCGGTCCTAAACATTTCACGTATATTTTAACATGGTTCTGAAATCCCATTATATCACGTGTTATTCCCCCTAGAGCGCTGATTTAGAATAGGTGAAGTGAAATAAAGTAATTTAGATAAGGGCACGAACCAGGGGTCCGGGTCCACGAAATATACAATATGTGAGAGTTAAGAGGGGAGTCACATGTGGCGGAATAATATACCTAAGCGCGTTTTAGAAAACGAAGAGATTGTGATTCTACGATGTGTCCTAAGTTTTATATCTCCCTATGAATTGCCTGTTCTGTTTGTATAAATTAGCGTTTGTTAAAATATTCGAAGATTTAAAATAAATACGATTTGATTGAAGTAATTAGTTACTTTACTAGTTACGTTAGTTTTAGTTACGTTACTTTGGTGCTTGGTGAAAAATACGAGTATGGTATATTACGACCAAGTTTTTTTAAAATGTCTTTAGCTGATTGAACTTTTTACAAAAATCTGTGACTTTTTATAAGAATTACGTTGACCGCAGCGGAAGGAAGCAAAGAAACCCCAAATATGCTACAACTATGTTTATTGTTTTAATTATTTACTATTTTTTATTGTATTCTAAAATAGCATACTTTCGGCTCTGTAATATAACCCACTAGTTGCGCTCCACTTTGGTTCGTTCGCTACTTTCCTTTTTTCGACACTTTCTTGAATTCGGCACATTTCCTAGCCACTTTTCTATCTTGATACTTTGGTATAGTCATTGATAAAACAAATTAAAATAAAAAACAAAACAGCTGAATTTATTTATTTTATGTATTGTATTCTAAAATAGCATACTTTTGGCTCTGTAATATAACCCACTAGTTGCGCTCCACTTTGGTTCGTTCGCTACTTTCCTTTAGTCGACACTTTCTTGAATTCGGCACATTTCCTGGCCACTTTTCTATCTTCTATCTTGATACTTTGGTATAGTCATTGATAAAACAAATTAAAATAAAAAACAAAACAGCTGAATTTATTTATTTTACTGAAACTAAAAATTTTAGAGCAGAACTGTACACTGAAAAGTATCAAGATGATGTCCTCCTTGACGTATCCGTCAACGGCGAACCCTGTTAGCTCCGGAGGTGAGCTCGTAAATGGCTTGCAAAGCCGAATTTTGTTTTAAAGGTCCTGTTGCAGGGCGCACAATACAACTGACCAGTAGAGTTGTACGTGTAGGTGTAGGAAGGCTTGGGACGAGTCTTTTTGTGAAGGCGTTTAGCATCGAGATCTTTTAAGCGATTTTGTTCGTAATAAGTCACGGCCTTGTTAACACAATTGCGCCATTCTTGTCTGTGTTGCGCCAGCTCTTCCCATTCCTCTGGTGGAATGTTACAAACGGTAAGATGGCGCTTGATCACATCTGTGTAGCGTAGGAACTGGCCTCCTCGCCTGCGCTTTCCCTCCTTCAGCTGTGAGTAAAACACAGATTTAGGCAGCCTGGAGTCGCTCATACGCACGAGGTGACCCCACCACCTTAATTGGCCCTTAACGAGCATTGATTCTGTGCCACTCAGTTTGGTAAAACTTCAGAGTTTGGGACATGGTCCTGCCACTTCACGCGTAGAATTGTGCGGAGACATTTCTGTGGAAGGTGTCGAGACGTCTAATGTCGCCTTTGTAGAGACACCATGTCTCGGTGGCAAGATCAAGATAGGAAAGTATCCAATAAGAAATGTGCCAAATTCAAGAAAGTGTCGAAAAAGGCAAAGTAGCAAACAAACCAAAGTGTCGAATTAGGAAAGTGTCAAACCGTTGCTGGATCCAATTTTTATGCATTTAAAAATTCTAATCAGTTCTAATGTACGGAGTTCTACATCGTGCATACAAAGTTTTTCGCTCGTATTCATTTTTAAAATTCGAAGCTCTGATTGGCCTGTTTACGGCAGTGGCCAAACTTCTCTGATTTATAATATTATACGACTCGCCTCTTGTGGACGCCCACCGTGATACAAGTGTTGAAGGTGACGTCATCCATTGATACGTCACGCGATGACATAAAAGTTACACGTTAATATGTTTACAGATTTTTAATAATCATTTACGGTTGGTTAATCATTAACACATTTTAGCCAACACAATTTAAAATAAATTTTGAAATGAGCGTTTATGTTAGCGTCACTAATAGGCAGAAATATGTCAATCTGTCCATTAATCATGGCCTCCCCTCTGTCGCTCCCCCCTTGTGTCAACAATGTGCTACGTTTCATTATTTAGGGGTGAAGGCTCGTTGAATAGTCTTCACTCCCGCTAGTATTAATGCGAGTGTGTGATCGTTTTTGGATTCCATTCAAATTATTTAGGTGTATTGATTGACAAAGATATAAAATACTCTCAGCTTTAAATAATAAGTGAATTCGAGGTGTTGGTAATCTTTTAGACAGAGTGCGTATGTGTAATAAATTAAGCACATCCAATTTTTTTAACATTTTATTTATTAAAAAAAACTTCAGAGCGCTTATGAAAAATGCCGCACGCCCTACAATTTATCTTGCATGACCAGGATGAATGGTAGAAAATGCTTTCTTGCATTAAGTTCTCCATATGTGCACACTTTTTGTGCTTAAGTATTACATTATAATAATAATACAGATGAGTATTTCCTCTGTGTCAGATCGGTTGCAAGCACTTTTGCAGTTAGAGTGAACCTCACCAGCGTTTTATTAGAACCTACCTATTTTCACCAAAGCTTTTTCTTTCTTTATGTAAATCTTTTTCTTTATTTATTTAAATAGCTGAGCCCGCGGCCTAGCCACGTGGTTATTTTTCTGGAGTTTAAGGGAAAAAAATGTTATTCCAAATACGAATTTGTTATTCCAGGAACAAAAAGTACAATATACTATACACAACAATACTATACCAAGTACACCAGTTTTTAAGTCAAAACCTAAGCTATCCAACAGTGAAAACCGCATCGTAATCAGTCTAGTAGTGATGCGCGAATTGACAGACAAACAAACAGACAGACATAGAGACACATAAACAGACAGATATGATTAAAAAAAAGTTATATTTCATGTTCAGTATAGCTTATTTACCACGTTTTTATTAAGCCTCTTTCTTGTTTGTTTGTGGTTCCGGGTGGAATCTTGCATGTCAAATTTGTAGCACTTCCCGATTAGCTAGACGGTTTACATTTTCAGGGAAGCTTACAAATCGACGACAATGCAATAAAAAGATGTGGTTTTTAGATTCGTTTTTTAATCTACATTTGCAGCTTGTTTTAAGAACCATAGTATTTTTTTCAAATTGTACTTTCTTTTAATTACCTACTTTATTATAAGTTAGATACCTTCAGTGTTAATGTATGGCGGCATCAGCACCGCACTGTAGCTGGTGTTGACAGCGATGTGGTCGAAGTGGCGGCTAGGCGTCAACTGTAGCCGCCGCGCCTTAGCCGCCAAAGTGCCGTCGTCAGCGTGCACGTTCAGCCACCGCGCGTCGAAGTAGCTGCCGGGGGCGCCGTCGCTGCCACCGCTGCTCGACGACAGCGCAGCAGCTTCCGCGCTGTCCATGATACGCTGCGGACAAACATGAAAGGCGTGAATGAGAAAATGACGGTAGATATTATTTTTCGACGTCCTGCGGCTCTTTTTCTTTGGATTTTCGCGGTATCCTACATAGACTGACAAAGGTTGGCTTTTAAAATTATGCCTAAGATAAGATATATTATGCCTAGGTGGTGGTTTCATAACATAATATCATTTTCAGAGAATTAGAACGAGTGTTTCCATGGGCATGTAAAAATTGCTCATGTGCAACGTAAGCCCTCTTCATAAATTCGTCTTGTCGGCTACTTAGTAATATCACGACATGCTAATACATTTCTGCTAAGTAATAGGAATTGATAGGAATATCAGTTTCCTTCACAGATACCAGTCTTCGCCATGAGAGAGAGAGAGAGAGCTTATAACTAGCTTAAAAGCTAAAAAATCACGCCTGCCGTGCCAAAAAAGAGCTTTTGCCAATAAATAATATAAGGTTGGAATGTGCTTAACAAGGCCTTCAATGTGATACCCATATTGTAAATTACGAAGTTTTTTTTCGAATTTGGAAATGGTGCCATACTGCTGCCATATAGAATGTTTAAAAAAAAATATAGCCTATGTTACTCGGGGGGATGTAAGGATACTAACGATACCCCATACGTCTTAATTTGTTCAGGCATTTAAAAGTTATGGTGGAATAAAGAAACTCGCATACATACATATATACAAACATACATACATACACTCCTTTTTTTTGGGCAGTTGTGTAAAAATCCGTACGTTTAAACCACTTGTATTTTGAGCGTAGGTATTGGCCAATTGCCTTACTATGTTATCCTTTTCCGTTGTCTCACGATCTCCAGGAGTTCCGTGCACTCTTATTGGAAGTTGCCGTTCTGCAACCGCTCGCTATATTTCAATGCATACGTAAAAAGCTACGAACAATAATTCGACTACGCAGGTAAAACCGCCCGCCACCAAGTAAACAAAGCTTCATATCTGTGTCAACAGGCCCTAATGCATGATTTACAAGGGGCGAAACGTCGAGTCATCGTGAGCCGCGACTGCCACAAGCCAGTTCACACGTTGCGGTTTCCTAAAACTGTTTTTTGTACAGAAACAATGTTAATCTCCTGTCTCCTGCTGTGTTTTAATCTATACTAGTTTTCCCGCCCGCAACTTCTGACGGACCACTGTTTATCGCGAAAAAAGCATCATATTTTCTTCTAGGATATTAAAAACCAATGCAAAAGGATGTATATTACCAACGCTCTTGATGTTTTTTGTCATTTTTATTATTTCGTTTCCATGACAACCACAGACCATTCTGTGATGGCAAACGTCACTTACAGTTATTAATCAACATTTTCCAGTTTTCCCGTGGAAAATTACAATTTTCCGGGATAAAAAGTATCCTATGTTTAAATTCCAGGGTTTAAGCTATCTCCATTCTAAATTGCATCAAAATCCGTCCAGCCGTTATCGCGTGAAGGCTCCAACAAACAAACAAACAGACAACGTTTCACTTGTATATATTGGTATGGATAAGACATAAAAACAACTTAACTAAGCGTTTTTCTCACATTTCTTGCAAATCTTGTACACTATCTCGTTTGTTGAAACATGCGTTAATCAATAGGCCAAAACTCCCGAAAGGCTCCTCACTTTAAGAAAACTGCTTCGTAAACTGCATCGTGTGAACAGGGATTAAGCCGCGAGCCCGAAGAATGGACCTCAGTGCAAACAATCGGCAATTAGCTGGAGTGGAATTGGGCTGATCGATAGACGCCTTTGTCTCTCCGCCGCAGTATTAGCGGCTGATTAATCTTTGTGGGAAAAATCTTACTCCGTAGGTATTATTTTCGAAAATGTTGTCTACATAGATTTGTGAATATTACAACAAGTGTATTCAGTGGTTTCTTTCCAGGTATGTACGCATTATATAGAAAATTGAGGAGAAGAGTTGAAGACCGAGCTCAATGGCGTGCAGCAGTAGAAAAGTATAGGCTGATGATGACGCGTTGTATAGCATGTCCAAAAAAAACAACATTTAAGGATGTGTCAATTCCCAATTCGCACTCAACCAGCGTGGAGGATTACAGTTCATATTGTCTCCGTAAGAGGCCTTAATCTGAGCTGTAAAAATAGGCTGATAAGAATTGGGTCTCAAATATTAAAGAATGTCTCTTTAAATTTCAACACTCGCCCGCCTAAGCGATTTTATACCTACGCAATCTAAACGCCTCAGTCAAATTTATTGCCATAGGTACAGCAGAAAAATGGCATTTTAAACGTTGAGCACTGCCTTACTCTCGATAATGCAGATATAGGTACAATAACTTTCCCGTGATGAGACTATTAGACCGTCTGCGCCGATCGAGTAAAAATCAAAGGTTATATGCAGGTCAACGCAACTTGACATTTGGCAACCCTTTGAACTAGTTGGTAAACTGGTTCAAACGTACCTGCTAATGGGTATATACAGAGTGTCCTAGAAGTATAAGCGATAATACCCTAAGGGTTTCCCTACTATGGAAACCCTGTTCTTCAATATTTAAGAGAAAGTTCCAAGATCAAGTCCGAAAAAAACCACTCAATTAGATTGGTACGACATTTAACTACGTTTGTATGGATTGCGATCGCAATAATGTTTTCTTATTTTCGGATTATTCAATATTAAATATTTCTTATATACTTAGAGACGAAAAAAAGCGGATGGGGCTGTGTCGGGGCGTACGGCTGTTTGTTTATCGTTAAAAGCCACGTACAAATCGCGAAAAAATAAAAAAATAAGATCACAAAAACATCAATTTTGTTGATTTTGAGCGGGACAGCCACGGCTTTACCTGCATGGTCATTTTTCTCGCATAAAAGTAGCCTATCAGGAGCAAAAGCACATATAAAGTACAATATACAAAATTTTACTCATACGTCAAGTAGTTTTTTTATCGATTGCTGGGCGTCTATTCACCGGATTGACTAGTTTTTACTTCATGCGCGAACAAACAAACAGACAAACACGATTTAAAAAAACGTTATGTATTTATTATTCTTGTTCATTAGCTTATTTTAAGTCCCCTAGACCTTTTTTTAAATTATATTCTTTGTACACACTTTTTGTCACTTACTGCTTTCTTTTTAAACCTATAACCTATACTGTCCCACAGCTGGGCAAAGGTCTCCCCCATATCCACTGCTTTACTTAAGTTATTTATTAACCCCCAAACTTGAAAAGAGTAGTTATAAGTTTAGGGTGTTTGTGTATGTATGTATCCATGTATCTGGATGTATCCATGTCTGTGGAATCGTAGCTCCCAAACGAATGGACCGATTTTGATGCGTTTTTTTTCTGTTTGAAAGGACATCAGCCTTTGGATGTAATATATATATGCAAATTGCTATGAAACGGAAAGATCCAAACATAACTTCTGACAGAGCTATATCTCCCGTGCCTGGTTATAAGGTCACTTGATACTTCTATGTATATATTTCTATATATATATTTGTATATAATATAATGTATATTTTATACATTTCTTCTTTCGGTGACATGAGGCAACACTGAGAGTTATACCGAATTAAAAATCACAAAAACATAATTTTTGCTGATTTTGCTCTGTGCGTCCTGCCGTTTTGACAAAAGACAGTCAAAAATTAAATATTACATCAGCGAGCCGACTATAATTTTAAGAAACAAAATTTGATCTCTGGAGCTTACAGCTCGTCTTATAACTCTGCTTAGCTTATAAGCTCGTCGTTGTCTCTCTTTTATAACTCTGTAACTATTACAGAGTTATAAAAGAGAGACGTTATACCATTTTTCGTTACGGTCGCTCTTTAAGTCATGGGCCGTCTATATCGCAGTGATTTTAAAGATGTTTCACTTCAAAAATATTGCGAAATTTCGATGGCGGGATTCTGGTAGTGATCTTTAATTCCTCAACTCGCATTTTGCTACATCCTGTATATAGTGTAACACCACAGTAGTGTAGTGTAGTGTACAGATTGCGTGAACCTAATGATCTTGGCCGGATTGTGAGCGATCAAGACTGGCGTGTTTTTGTTGAATCTATTTGAGTCAGCGATAAAGTTTGTCCTATTTTTGGTCGGATCCAGAGTTAGATTGATTGAATTTTGATATGGTAAATTGCAGAATTGAAGAACAAAGAAATCTTCAAAGTGTAACGTTAGTTTCAAAAACATCAAGTATGCAGTATTTTACATTATTTTACATGTATTTTTAAGGTTATAAAATAAAAGTATTTCAATTCCTATATTTTTTAAAGTAAATTGGCCCCACTGTCTACACACCATGGCTTCTGATGTAGGTGTAAAGTTTACGTGTTATAACTAATGTACTGTACTTGGTGGACAGCAAAAATTACTGGACATTACGATTCAGACTTCAAACGGGGATTTTAAATTACTGGGCATTATGAATCAGAATTTAAAAGGAGATTTCATATTACTAGGCATTACGATTCAGACTTCAAACGGGAATTTAAAATTACTGGGCATTACGAATCAGACTACAAACGGGGATTTCAAATTACTGGGCATTAGTAATCAGACTTCAAAGGGCGATTTCAAATTAGCGCAGTTCAGTGACACACATTTCTTTGCAATTCGTGTCACTGTTTATTTTTTTCACAATAGTAGAAGTGCAAGACAAGAACCTCCCCTTAATGTTTAGATAAATAGTTCCCTATGATCCTAAAAACATCTGGTACACCACACCCTTGAAAGCTAGACTTTGACATCGTAGCTAATCTTATCATCACGATGTTTAAAAAAAAGAGCTCTGAAAATCAGCAATAGCTCTGATATGGCTGTCATTAGACGATGATGATGCGAGTTTAGACATCGAAATGAAAGAAGAAGATAGACAAGAGTAGCGCTTAAAAGGAATCATGTTCCTGCGGAGACTCTTGTGAGTCCTCTGCCTATTTATACAAAATGTATTTTACCATATATAACTTACAAGTAATTGTGCTAAGACATAGATAGCGAACGGAACAGGTCCGCCGAAGTGGAGGATCACGATTGTTCGCGTCACAAAGCCAGGAAAGGCTGTCCGCTGGCAACGTTCCACTAATACGATTCCTATTATTGTGCGAGGATAGTAATGCCCCGTCTGCGCCACACTCGTCTCACTTTTGTTTCTCTTTCTGCGCAGCTGGGAACTTTAAAGTTCTAGAGTTTGTGACGTGTCAGATTTTTTATTTTATAAGTACTTATTTAGATGAAAATATAAAGAACTGGCGTTCTTACCTACTTCCCCTGGAACGTTTACGAGTATTTAAAACACGTAATGACGAATCTACTTGTACTTTTGTTGTGACCAAAATGGACGACGAGTCCAAAGTGAAACCTACATGCCAGTAACTTTCAACAATAAATAAAGTTGCTTACGACATATGAGGGATTAATGAAAGCTACGTTCCAACTATTTAAAATACAATGTTGTAAGTTTCAACACTCAATCAAGGGTCTGTTCGCCGCTTGCTCCCTTTCTGATTTCGGCTATTATTTCTAGCTATCCACAGAAACTGTAGATCTTTGCCCCTGTATTGAAATTCTGTAATTTTTATTAGATCATCTCCCACTTTTCTCACTTTTGTAATACTTTATCAAAATATTTCCTGTTTTTGGAGTATCCATACTTATAATAAAGCAATAGGAACGAAAAAGTCTGTTTAAAGAAGATAATTAAAAAAAAACTGATCTAGGGTACATAAAATCCGTCTCAGTGTATTCCCCACCTGATCCTAGCCACTAATAAAAAGTACAAAATTTGATCACCGCGTCACCCGATGATCATGTACTTAAGGGTAATAGGCGCGTGTGGAGATACAATTCAGCAGATTGGGACGAGATGCGGCAATTCCTTGCATCGTACCCTTGGCGGCAAACATGTTTCACCTCCCAGGACCCGTCGACTTGCGCGTCTGCTGTTACAGAGGCAAGCAATGGAAGCAATGGAAGCTTTCATTCCATTCAGTGACAAGACTCTTTCCAGCAAAGCTCAGCATTGGTTTGGATCCAGCTGTGGTTGTGCTGTGGCTCTAAAGCGTGCGGCATATCTAAACTGGGCTGATGCTCGAAAGCGCAAGTCTTCTGATATTCGGGCTAAGAAAAGAAAATTTAATGTTGCCGCTAAGACCTGCAAGAAGATACTTAGGAAGGCTCATTTTGATCACGTAAGTCGAATCGGGGCCAAACTGGCTTCATACCCCGTGGGTAGCAAAGCTTTATGGTCCCTGGCCAAGTCGATCGAAGAAAACTTCTGCCGCCCCTCACTGCCACCATTGCTGAAACCTGATGGATCACTAGCTCACACTGCTGGAGACAAAGCGAATTTATTTGCTTCTCTTTTTGCAGAAGCCTCGCATCTAGATGCTTCTGGCAAGACACCTTCCTGCCTTCCTCATTGCAGGGTTTTTATGCCCGAAATTCGCATTCGCCAGAAGGAGGTTCTCAGAACGCTTCGAGCTCTAGATGTGAACAAGGCCAGTGGTCCTGATGGTATTCCAGCGATTGTGTTGAAAAACTGTGCGCCCGAATTGTCTCCCATCTTAACGCGTTTGTACCGCCTCTCTCTTCACTCAGGTAAAGTTCCGAAGAGCTGGAAGCTTGCCAATGTACAACCAGTACCAAAAAGGGTAGTTGTGCTGATCCGGCCAATGATCGTCCCATCTCGGTAACCTCCTTACTCTGTAAGTGTATGGAGCGTGTCATAAACATTAGGCTCTTGGCATACCTTGAAGACAATGATCTTCTCAGTGACCGGCAATACGGATTTCACCGAAACCGGTCTACTGGGGATCTTCTCGCGTATGCCACTCACGTACTGAGCGAAGCTATTGCATGGTGAGGCGCTTACCGTCTCTCTTGACATATCGAAGGCATTTGATCGGGTCTGGCACGATGGCCTTTTAAACAAGCTTCCCTCATATGGTTTACCTGTTGGCTTATGCAATTGGATAGTTGATTTCTTGAGGGAACGATCTATTCGAGTAATCTTAGAGGGCTGCTCGTCTGATCAAATGGCTATCAATGCCGGTGTACCTCAGGGATCGGTTCTCTCGGCTACACTGTTTTTACTGCACATTAATGACCTTATGAAGCCCGGTACCTTTGGGTATGCTGATGACAGTACTGTAGTTGGGAGATACACTTCCAATGCTCAAGCCAGCTGTGACACTGTCCAGTTTCAGAGAGAGGCTATGATAGACTGTTTAAATTTAGCCTTAGAAGCCGTGTCCGATTGGGGCGATGCTAACCTGGTTAAGTTTAATGCTACTAAAACGCAGGCGTGTTTGTTTTCTGCTAAAAAGAGTCCTCAAAACCGATCCCCGTCTTTCCAAAGTGTAACAATACCGATAGGCGACTATTTGGAGCTTTTGGGTGTCGAACTCACATCAAACCTGAATTTTGGGTCTTATATTGAATCCAAAGCCAAGGTAGCTGCAAAAAAACTTGGTATTTTGTCTAAGGTTAGGCGGTACTTCACACCGGGACAGCTTTTGAATCTTTATCAAGCACAGGTCCGATCTTGTATGTAGTACTGTGCCACCTCTGGGACGGTTCTGCCAAGTATCAGCTCGAGTCTTTGGATTCAATTGAGAGACATGCTATCAGGCTCATTGGGGATGACACTCTGGTAAAGAGTAAGCTTCAAAGTCTGGCGCATCGAAGTGAGGTAGCAAGCCTGGCGGTATTCTACAGATTGCACTATGGAGAGTGTGCACAAGAACTGCAAAACCTGATTCCCCCATCACCTTTGCATCACCGTACGACTAGACGATCAGCAAAGCGCCACCCTTTCATGGTTGAAATACCTCGCACAAAAACGAAGCGTTACGCTTTTTCATTTATTATAAGAACTGCAAAGGACTGGAATGCCCTGCCCTCGTCAGTGTTTCCGGTAAATTATAACCCCGCTGTGTTCAAGTCAAGAGTGAATAGGTATCTACTAGGCAAGCGTGCTACACCTTCGACCACATCATTGCTTTCCATCAGGTGAGATCGTGGTCAAACGATTGCCTAGTACGTAATAAAAAATAAAATAAAAAAATAAGCTACTGAACAAGAATATAACATTTTAAAAATTCATGTCTGTCTGTATGTTTGTTCATGCATCACTTAAACACTTAGCTTATGTTTGACTTAAAACTGGGGTACTTTAAATCTCAATCCGATGAGTAGAAGCCGAGCAATCGATAAAAATATTTATGACGGCTGAAGGAATTTTGATAAAGTGTTGGTATATTGGTATTTTAGGTCCTGGAAGAGCACAAAGAGTACTTTTTACCTACAGAAATGACCACGCGTGCGAAGCCGCGGGCATCAGCTAGTTCTTGAATAAGGTAGAGATCTCTGTTTTTGAAGTCTTTACCGAACTTGAAGATCTCATTTAAATTTGAACACATAATAATATTGAGTGTAAATGCGCCAGTTCGGGAGACAGGGTGTAATCGGATTACTCGTGTCGTGCCTGCCAGGACCCGACCACAGCCCACAACTAACTTATTGCCTTGCATCGCCTGCGCCCTGTAAACAGTTGCGGATTAGTTCGTACTACATACATTGCCAAATTTTGTCGCTGTGCCATGTTGCTCGCTCATATACAAACAGTACAACATGTGTCACACTAATACTATGCGAAAGTTTGAGTGTGAGTTTGTGTGTATGTATGTTTGTTATTTCTTCATGCTGAAACGGCGCAACGGATTTTGATGAAATTTGATATGTATATACTTCAGATCCTGTAACATAGAATATTTTTCATCATCATGACCAACATCAGGGAATAGGTGGCCATCACGCCGGTTGAGAATTTGGAAAAAGTACCTAGAATAAAAGTTGTAGAAAACTTTATGAGCTTTCAATTAATCTAAATACCTAGCTTAAAAGCTAATACTGTTGGAATGTGCTTATCAAGGCCTTCAATTTGAAATCCATATTGTAAAATTGGAAGAAAATATTTTTACTGGCGTCATATTGAATTAAAAAAAAAATATACATTCTATGTTACTCGGGGTGATGTAAAGATTCTAACGATACCCAATACGTCTAAATCTGTTCAGGCATTTAAAAGTTATGGTGGAATAAAGAAACCCACATACATACATACATACATACATACATACATACATACATACATACATACATACATACATACATACATACATACATACATACATACATACAAACAAACATACATGAACCCTCAAATCATTATACTCCTTATTTAGAGCATTCGTGTAAAAACCTTTTCCCTACAACGCACCGTTTTTGAGATATAAGCGAAAAACTCAAAAGCGGGAACTTTGTGCTCCCCTCCCCACTCCAGCTCACCTACTAGACGTCAGAACTTTTAGTATATTCACTCCCTTTGCACCCTGAACAAGTTTCTGAAGAAATCGCTAAGGTACGCATGCTCACGCATGGGTTATTCGTTGACAGAACTAAAAAGTGAAAAGAGTCAATGAGTCAAGTATCACTTAGCAACGAAAGGGTAAAAAAATATATATGTTAATATCGGTATCTAGGGCTTCAGGAGCAAATTAATATAAATAATGAAGTCAAAATTTTTATTCCACCATTTTCAAGATGGATAAGATACTAAACATCACGATCATGTAACATCATTGTCCACACGGGTAATACGCGGGGTGCAGCTAGTATACTATAAAGATGCCACACTGTCACAGAGTGAAAGCGCAGACGGATAACTCTATTACAGCCTATATGTCACTCCTGCCTATATTGTTAGGCTATGACGCACCAAGGCATGCTATAAATTACAAACTAATTCATTCATAGACAAATGACTGTTACTAGAGTGTAGTAGTGGCGCATTAAGAGAGTCCTCTCGCCGGGCGAAAGCTCCGAACTCGCCCCAACGATAAAGTTGAAAAATCGTGGGATTGCCGCGCTGCGAGCGTCGCCAAGAAAAAACGACGCTTACATTTCGCACTTAATGAAACTGTAGCTGAAACAAAATAAAGAAACGACGTATTTACGGACCAGCGCTAACCATTGTTCCAGCATTCCCGCCTTTTCACAGCCGCCCCTAATGGCTGGAGATAAAATATTTGAGGTGTAACGAGATTGTTAATGGCCGCGCTATTTGTCATTAGTGGACTTGAAACAAACACGCCGGCATCCTGGTTCGGGAAAGACGGCGTGGATTAGTGCAAAAATATTAGTCGAAGCTTTTAGGCTAATGATTCTTCCTTTCAGCAGTAGGTACGAACTTCTAGAGGTTTACGTTTTAGTGAGCAACAAACAAGCTGCCAAAGCTTTTTTGGTCAGTAGTTTTGTGAATTCAGTTCCACATTTCACTCAAATATTAAATCGTACGCTGACCCGGCACAGAGCATCAAAATGATAATTAAGGTGGACCACACCTAAGGATTAATTATAATCCTCAGTGTCGGCGTACTGAGAGATCAGGTCTGCAAGCGGACCGGGGGTGGAATGAACGAGAGTGCGACTTTTAATTACTTCACCCCCCACTTTGCGAGCTTGTTCCTGCGATGGGGCTATTTCATCTCACAACTATAAAACTTTCATTTATAAACTGTGTTCTTTGAAGCTCCTTTTTAAAGTTGCTAAATTCATCATAGCATAGTTCCAGGAAAGTTAAGGAAATAACAAGTGTTTTTTTTATTTGCGCGGCTGAAGCAAAGACGAGTTTTAATTTTGCAGGAATGCATTGTTTGATCGTGCAAGTTATTTAAGTTTTTTTTTATAGTGGGTATTAGTTTTTTAACGTGAAATCACTCCGATATAGACGGGGTACCATGACTAAAAGAGTGATTGTAACGAAAAGGGGTATATTATCGTCTCTCTTTTATAATTCTACTGTAAGCTCCAGAGATCTATTTTTGCTGTAAATTTTTAGCTTCTTTAGTCTGCTCGATGATGGTGTATTTAATTTTTGTCAAAAAACAGAGAAAAATCAGCAAAATTGATGTTTTATGATCTTTAATTCGGTGTAACTCGCGATTTAGATAGGGTCTAAATCGCGAGTTATACCGATTATTGATTTGAGTCTTGTAAGAACTCGTTGAGAACATTCGATACAATATGAAAAAGTTTACAAATAGGCTACTTAAGACTAAGTAAATTTAAAAACAAAGGGGTGGAAAAAAGTGAAAATCTCAAAAGTGGCTGAAGTGCCCGAAAGTCCGTGTTAAAATAAAGATTAGGTACATCGTTAGAAAGAAGTTCTGGACCTCACAACGGTACCCTAAACTCCAGCACAGAGCGAACGAAAGGGTTCCAGGATCTAATTGTACATGTCGTAGAGTAAAAATCTCAAAAGTGGCTGAAGTGCCCGAAAGTCCGTGTTAAAATAAAGATTAGGTACATCGTTGGAAATAAGTTCTGGACCTCACAACGGTACCCTAAACTCCAGCACAGAGCGAACGAAAGGGTTCCAGGATCTAATTGTACATGTAGTAGAGTAAAAATCTCAAAAGTGGCTGAAGTGCCCGAAAGTCCGTGTTAAAATAAAGATTAGGTACATCGTTGGAAAGAAGTTCTGGACCTCACAACGGTACCCTAAACTCCAGCACAGAGCGAACGAAAGGGTTCCAGGATCTAATTGTACATGTCGTAGAGTAAAATCTCAAAAGTGGCTGAAGTGCCCGAAAGTCCGTGTTAAAATAAAGATTAGGTACATCGTTAGAAAGAAGTTCTGGACCTCACAACGGTACCCTAAACTCCAGCACAGATCGAACGAAAGGGTTCCAGGATCTAATTGTACATGTCGTAGAGTAAAAATCTCAAAAGTGGCTGAAGTGCCCGAAAGTCCGTGTTAAAA
The DNA here is from genome assembly GCA_946251855.1 of Alsophila aescularia. Classification (NCBI taxonomy): domain Eukaryota; kingdom Metazoa; phylum Arthropoda; class Insecta; order Lepidoptera; family Geometridae; genus Alsophila; species Alsophila aescularia. Next base: position 11,251,954 of record OX276377.1, on the reverse strand, counting down.
TAAAGATTAGGTACATCGTTGGAAAGAAGTTCTGGACCTCACAACGGTACCCTAAACTCCAGCACAGAGCGAACGAAAGGGTTCCAGGATCTAATTGTACATGTCGTAGAGTAAAAATCACAACAGTGGCTGCAGCGCCCGAAAAGTCCGTTGTAAAATAAAGATTAGGCACATTTTTGGAAAGAAGAAGTTCTGGAGCTATCGGTCCATTCGTTGAGGAGCTACGATGCCACAGACAGACATATATATACATATGTACATACATACACACACCCTAAACTTATAACAGCCCTCTCTTTTCGAGTTCGGGGTTTAATAAATAACTTATAAAAAGCAGTAAGTAACAAATAGTCTGTACAGTACCCGGCGATAAATAATGCACATTGGTCTTTGGAATGAGACTCGGCTAATTTCGGCATTGTAGAGCGTTGTCACACCCTAACTGTGTAACCTTTGTCAGTTATATTATTTGTTTGTCCATCGTTATATGGGTGCAATAAAGTACGGTCGCATTTAGCTGAAAATATATAATATAGAGTTGATTAAACCCCCTCAATATTAAATCTATTCATTTACAAAATCATGCATAATTGTTTTTTCATCCCGTCTATTCGAACACGCTAATTGGTTCCTCGAAAAGACGGAAAGTAGGTATTTTCTGTTCAAGACTTTCAGAGAGTAATTTGTTTTGAATTTGGAACGTGAATTTTTGATGTTGGTGATCGATCGGTTCCGTGACGCGCGCTTGTGGCTCGTCGGCTCTTTCCGCTTCAGCTCGGCCATATTCAAGTTATAAGCCATCACATATTTTTTTATGTGCAAATTGTAAACACTCCAGTTCGGATTGAACTCCGCTAATAACGATCAGGAAAACGATGTTCCGTCGAGCCATGCAGACTTATGGTATCAGGTCGAAAATTTAGTATAGAAAAGATGAAGGATTGCTGATTCACAGTTGACCAATGAGGTCATTTTCTTTTTGTGCATTGGGTCGCATGGCGCGCTGTCTGTATTTAAAAAAAAGAATCATGTAAATGTACGGAGAAGAGAAAAAACTGAAAAGCGCGCTCACGATATCATTGTCACAGAAACAAGGAATATTGAGAGTGCAAAAACAAAATAATTTCACATAAATACAAGTGTAGCGATAGTATTATACTATCTACTTACACCTGAAAATACTATGCAATAAATGTGATACAGAAACTATGACTAACTAAATCCCAGGAAATATATTTGAAAGCTTATAGGTAACAATTTTATCGAGTGGGAAAATGCAAACGAAGCGAAGTCTTTTTCAGAAACCTGTACCTATTTTCAAGAATTAACCAAATGTAAGCAATCTAATTTCGTTGGCGGCCAGTACCGGTAATGACTTTCAAATCGAGATCTACACAAAATTTAGAACACAATATCTGAAGAGACTCTGTAGGACGTAAAAATCAAAGAAGTACAAAGTGAATGTAAATTTTTAGTTAGGTGTTAGGAATTACCTAGTTTATTTAAAGTTGTTTATTTGTAGTCTATTTAATATCCTTTTAAATAACTAATATAATTTGTAAATAATCTAAAAGCGATTTGCTTCTTCTCATAGATTTGCTCCCTAGTACTACAATCTACTATATTATCCTTTTTTAGTAGTTGCAACAGCTCTCTATAGATATTTAAAGTTTACATGTCATCGATTTGACGTAAACTGATAAAGTCCATAAAGTGCAGTATTTATTTGATATTAAATGACACTTAATAAATACGTTGATTAATAGACGGTCGTCACTGTTCGGAAATCGTCGTAAACAGCCAATTGTCTCTTTCCAAAGGCCGATGTGCATTATTTATCGCCGGGTACTGTTCAAAGAAGATAATAAAAAAAAATTGGTATATGGGACTTCAAATAAGCTAATGAACAAGAATATACTTATTTTTTTAAAATCGTGCCTTTCTGTTCACACATCACGTAAAAACTAGGTTTTGGCTTAAAAACTGGTAGCGAAATCCGGTGAATAGAAGCCAAGCAATCGATGAAAAACTATTTATCGGATGTATGCAATTTGGAATTTTGTACTTTAGACGTAAGTTTTTTTTTTGGTCCTGAAATAACACATAGGTTACTTTTACCCTAGAGAAATGACTACGCGGGCAAAGCCGCGGGTTTCCTGCGCATAATCAGCAAAATGGATGTTTCTGTGATCTTTAATTCGGTATAAATCGCGATTTGTACGTGGCGTAGACGTTTCACGATAACAAACCGCTGTGCGCCCTGAAACTACCCCACCCGCTTTTTATCTCAATTATTGTAAACACTTCCTTAATAAGTAATATGTAATACTAATAATATGTAATATATTTTAAATTTCTTTTGAATAACAGTTGTTTTGCCCTATTCAATTAAAATACCCGACTGATGATAAACCAGGAGATTTATTTATTTTCAAGATTACAGTTATTCAGGAATTGATGATGGGGTAAAACTCATAAAAATACAAACTATATAGGTACTACTCTAAATTAATGTTTTTTTATCAATAATAAATCGTATTTTTCCCCTTTTCCTTAGAAACATTGAGACACCATGCTCAAAGGCATGTTGTAGAACCACCATCATTTACTTTCTAAATGATGGTGGTTCTCATTTAGATATTAGCCTTTGCGGTGTAATTGAGCATCTGAGTTCGTTGACCCGACGCCCCCGTCGTCGATGGCCGCCCACGCTCTGCCCCTAGACAATATTGAAATATTTTGTAACTAATGCCCCCTATAAAAGTAAATCTGTTGTTCTTTTTACACGACTGCCCAAAAAAAGAAGTATATTGTTATTAGGATTCATGTATGTATGTAATTTTTTTTTATTCCACCATAACTTTTAAATGCCTGAACAGATTCAGTGTGCTATGCCTGAACAGATTCAGACATATGAGGTATCGATAGAAGGCGAACTTATACAAACTTCGAATTTTAGAAAATGGGTATCAAAAAAATGGGTATAAATAAAGAGTTATCTATCTATCTTTTCACATATTTCCTCTGAAAGAATTTAATGCTTTTTTAAGGCTTAATATGCAAGCATTTGATCGCGTCTCAACTTACATACACGAACTAAGCGAATATCACTTACGTAAGCAGGTAAGTGACGGGGCGGTCGTGTATGTAAACTAAAACAATTTCTGTGGACTGTCCTCAGTAAGTAGTCATAGTGTGTACAGACTACATAACTACAGACACAGTGAAGTTACGTTACATAATATATAGTACTGTGGTGAAAGCGTGTGTCCGGCGACGGTCACAAGTCGAATGGAGGAGCAATGATTGCAGTCCGTAGAGTTCTATAAAACTGTACAGCACTCTCGCCTCGCCACTTTGTCATGACGCCAACACTGGCCACGACCTAGACTACTGTATGAACCTATAGCTTGGCGCTTATTCGCTATGCCATACTAAACTCCTTGCAGAAAACGGGTGACGTAATTACGATAACATTCCCCAACAATTCCACGAAGATATGGTAACGCGACGCGTTACGTGACCGAGTGGTCATAGCGATTAAAGGCCCTTAAAATATGGATTAAACCTTAATTGGCGTTTGGTTTGGCAATTTTTTTTTTGGGTTTAGGGCATTTTTGTTCCAATTGAATATCTTTGACGGGTACACTGTCTTCATTGAAAGTTTTTTTTATTCTTTTGAGATACGAGTCGACCTTGTCACTCGCCTGTTTGTTTTTTTTATTCTTTTGAGAGACGAGTCGACCTGGTCGCTTTTGGGTTTAGGGCATTTTTGTTCCAATTGAACATCTTTGACGGTACACTTCAAAGATGTCTTAATTGAAAGTTTTTTTTATTCCTTTGAGAGACGAGTCGACCTGGTCACTCGCCTGTTTGTATGCGTCACGCCCGCCCATACAGCTGCAGTGCCACCCAGAACTTTGGTTACAAAATCTTTCGCTCGTCACCAGGACATTGGTTTTGAAGTCTTATTGCCCAGTAATTTAGTCTTTCAAACCAAAACAGAAATGTTTGAAATGCTTGGCAGTAGAATCTCAGACAACCCCACTACTTCCCCAGGCGGACTCTTGCGAAAGAGGCCTACCACTATAAAACTAAACTAGGTATTACTGAATAAGGTTACTACGCTATAATATATAACTTATAACTAATCTAAAACTGAACCTATTTTAAAAAACCGCTACCAGTAGTCAAGGTTTCCAAAATGCTGGCGGCATTGCCACGTTGTACGGTCACGTATTTCTTTAACCTGAAACCTACTATTTCGTTTTTTATGCCAGTATTCAGTATTTCATTTATACGAAAACTGTTGATAGAATTTTCGTGATAACTTATCAGAAACATTTCTTTTGGCAACTTTTTTGTCCGCAAAAAACTTTTTTGTCCGCAAAAAACTTTTTTGTCCGTTTTTTGCTAAAAGTAAAACATACAGTCGGAGAATCATCTAACTTACATTACAACAAACAAGTTTAGGAGCATTCTATAGCATATATGAATTGAAAAATTGACATTAAAAATAAGAGATTCAAATATAGAGCAAATTTTGTCAACGGAAAAATAAACAATAAACGTTTTTGGTAAAACATAAATTCGGTAGTGTTACAGTTAACAATTGGGACCATTATTTACATATACTACATCTATCTATTCTATACTTTTATTAAAGCAGTAAGGAAAAAGTCTGTATAATTAAAAAAAAAAAGTGGACTTAAAATAAGCTAGTGACCACATCACTTTTAGGGTTCCGTACCTCAAAAAGAAAATAGGAAATCCTCACTTTGTTGTCCGTCAGTCCGTCTATCTGTCAAGACCCTTTTTCTCAGGAACGCGTGGAGGTATCAAGTTGAATTTAATATCAAATTCTTAAGTCTGCAATCCCTTAAAGATGTGAAAAAACAAACTCTTAAGTCAACGCAATCAAAAGATACGACCGTTCATGCCACATATTTTGACACTCGCAAGGGAATCAAAACCTAGGTTAGTTCCCGTTGACCAAGAATAATGAAATTTGGCAAAAAGCATTGTCTTGTAGCACAAGTAAAGGGAAAAAACAAAAAACTACTTTTTTTGATTATGCTTCTTTACTCGATTCCCGTGATGGACGAACTATTTACATACCTACACGTCTGTACGGAACCCTGTGTCCGAGTCCGATTTGCACTTGACTAGTTTTTTAAATGCTTTCTCTCTGTATGTCTTGACCGATTGTGTTGCGGTTTTCACTGTCGGATAGCTTAGCTTTTGACTTAAAAACTGGGGTACTGGGTATCTAAATCCGATGTTAGCCTTTTGTACTTTACAGGTACTTTTGGTCTTGGAATAACACAAGGTTACTTTTAACCCAGAGAAATGACCATGCGAGCAATGCCGTGGGCACAAAGTAATATAAACAAAACAAGTAATATAATTAAGCCTTAACCTGTTTTCTTCTTTTACCCTGTCCTGCTTCATGAGGCAAAGAAAGTGACCTCATTTGACAGCAGCCAGTTTTACCAGCGTCATCCAAAACTATATATATTTCGCACATAAAACATTCGTTTAGTGCGTGTTACCTAAACGTCCCGTTACTGCAGGCGTCGCGGCACGCCTTCGGAATATTGAGTAAGTAGCCTGCGGGAGCCTGCACGCCAGAGCGGGACGGAGCACCGTCTCAAGACGAATCAATAGAGTCCACTCGTACAAGTCAGCGCTGCAGTGGATATGGGTCACGGTGCACTCAGCCTCAGCCTCCGAGATGGTATTTAATATCCTTCTACACGCTCCGACAGATATTGCCCGCTCCCTTCCCATCAAGACCGCTTTAAAACCGCCCGAGCGAAATTTCAAACGCGCTTTCAATTCGTTACGACACCGTAAAAACTGAGGCGTCGATTTTACAGTGATTTTATAGTGGGCGTGCTAATTCGCTTTGATAACAATGGATCAAATAACACGGGGTGTAGTCATAGCAGTTTCCAATGGGTCCAATAGCGTGAATTATGTCAGAGATTTCTTGTCACAAACAGCTGGTGTTTCGCAATTTGCTGATGGCGGCATTAAGGTCGGTAAGCGCAGCGGTCTATTTCCTGCCCCCCTCCTCTTCCGAGGGCCCCCTCGCTCTGCGGCAGGCCTCTGAATTTTGGCGGTGCGCCTTGCACTTAGCTTAGCTCCGGAATTTAAGTATACACATGTACACCTTATCGTGTAGCAGGCCAAGCGTAACATATTATTACGCTTGGCCTGCTTTTTTATATTATATTAACTATATTAAATGCGCCGAGGCGGTTATATTGGGCGGCGCTTTATAACAGCCGGAAGACGATATTATGTTTTATGATGATAATGTAAAGCTTTATAATTTGCTATTTTCAAAAAGTAAGAACTTTGTTAATATCAAAATCTTATAATTGATATAGGATTATTTTTAATTGCACATCAGATAATTTATCACCCCTCAATTTACAATTCATTAATAAAATAACTTTTACAACAAATATATCATCTTCATATCAAAAATACTAATTGCACATCCAGTTAACTTTCATTTTACAACAAGTATATCATCTTCATATCAAAAATACTAATTGAACATCCAGTTAACTTTCATTTTACAACAAATATATCATCTTCATATCAAAAATACTAATTGCACATCCAGTAAACTTTCATTTTACAACAAATATATCATCTTCATATCAAAAATACTAATTGCACATCCAGTTAACTTTCATTTTACAACAAATATATCATCTTCATATCAAAAATACTAATTGCACATCCAGTTAACTTTCATTTTACAACAAGTATATCATCTTCATATCAAAAATACTAATTGCACATCCAGTAAACTTTCATTTTACAACAAATATATCATCTTCATATCAAAAATACTAATTGCACATCCAGTTAACTTTCATTTTACAACAAATATATCATCTTCATATCAAAAATACTAATTGCACATCCAGTTAACTTTCATTTTACAACAAATATATCATCTTCATATCAAAAATACTAATTGCACATCCAGTTAACTTTCATTTTCGTAAAATAAGATTTTGAAATAAAATAAAATTGCAGGTAATTTTTTTTTTTCATGTACTTTGTATGATTTGCGCCAAACTAGGTCACTTTTGGCAACACATGATAATTTTAGGTTAAAATGGCCATTTGATATACGTTCAGAAAAAAGCTGCGCTTTTAGATAAATAGCAATGCCTCACATACTTAAATCGTTGCTTATTTAATTAATATTTTAAGGTAAGTATTTGTTGTGTATTTTGATGTGAAATGGTCTATTTATTTATTATAGAAAAAGTAGTTTTTTTGATTTGTACTTAAATACTACCAATATATATACCAATATATAATGATATACAATACATATACATAGATCAACACTTTTTTTACACAGTACAAAAGTAGAAAAAGTTTAGAAAAATTGTAGAAGATAATAATTAAATTACATAATTATAAGAATAATTCCTTGTAATTTATACCTATACTTATGTACTAAATATCTAAACCATACAGTCAAGCACTGGTCGTCCTGGTGTCAGGTTTACAGTACTCATCATATATACTTGCGCAAATTTGCGCATCAAATGCCTACTTAGTTCAAACCAACACAAGCTACGATTCATTCATAGACCGGAACTACGAAGTGCTACGAACGTCTGCGAAACTTTAGCGCAGACGTTTATAGCTTACAACTTCGTGCAATCGGACGTGCCGTGTCATAGTTTTCAGACTGTTCCAATTCTAGTTTCGATTTTACGATAATCATGAATTTGATGCAAGTGGAGGGCGTTATTTCAGGAGGAGTTTCCTCGACAATAGTGACAGAATCTTGCACCATACTTGCAACCAACATTACTGATAGAAACTTGCACTATATTTGAAACTGATACTTGCACCATACTTGCAACATTAGTGACAGAAACTTGCATTTTACTTGAAACAGATAATTGCATCATACTTGCAACATTAGTGACAGAAACTTGCACTAAACATGAAACTGTTGCTTGCACCATACTTGCAACTGATACGAGTACTTGTATGCCGCCTGAAAGAATAAGTAAGTAAGTATATTCAGGACAATTCACACCAAGCCCCAAACTAGGATAACATGTACTGTATGTGTGTGTACTATGGGCACTAGATAACAGATAAACATACACAGATACGAATATTACATCCAAACATTTCTGCCACACAAATGATTGCACCTTACAGGATTTGAACCCACGACCGTTTGATTTCGTTGTTAGGGTTACCAGCCACTGGAACAATCAGTCGTCAAAATGTTAATGTAATATCCGTATTATTTCCGAGAGCGCAGTAACTGTGTGCCTCATGTGTTCCTACTATGTTCAACAGCCTTCGCGAAAACAAAATAAAGTTGAAAATACAGAATCAGAAGTTACAAATTGCCAACGAGGGCAGTAAATCGACAATGAATCTCAGGTTATAAATGTTGGCCGTAAAGAGAGCGGTTCTATTGCAAATTCCGGGATTCGAGCTCGTCCGTACTTCTTCTGATAATTCACTCGCATTTCTGTTGTTTATCAGGGTCTTCTCTCGTGCTTACTACAAACTTTGATTATTTTCGTACGGAACTTGTATGGTTCTGAGTATGACCTCTTTTAACCCCTACCCTGAATACATGCCTGCGTCAAAATCCCATTAATAACTCTTACCGCAAAATATAATCACGCAATAATTATGGCATGGAAAACGTTGACTTTATTGACTACGTTCGTACAGATGCGAATGAGAGTGTCGTACTCTCGCACATTCGTACATTCGTACCTACGGCCGGTTGAATGACCAATCAGGCAATCTGAGCTCCCGAGAATTCCGAGAATTCAAAGTTATTTCAGGATCTGAATGTATGTATGTGTAGATCTCGTTACGGTCTATTGATGTGTGTTTAGAAAGACGTAATATTTTTTCGGTCTAAAATGTTTAAGTAGGTAGAATTAGGTACAGATTGAAAAGAGAGTGGCCTGTGGAGGGATGGTACATTAAATATAGATGGATAACAAATTTTACTCAAAGGAATTAATGATAAATAAAAAAAAAAGTTACATTTTGTATTGTATCTTTTTACTACTCTGAATATTTGTTACATGTGCCACAGAATAAATAATAGTAGTAAGTAAATTTGCTACTAACCACGATTTCGATGAATATGAAAGTATCTATAGTGTTTTTTTAAAATAAAATTTTCAAACTCCTACTAATATGAGTGTAAAATCTTAAGTAATACTAGTCTTACAATAAAGCAGTAAGTAACAAAAAGGATGTAATAAGAAGGGAATTTAAAAAAAATGGTCTACTCTACTAGACTTAATAATATTATTGGACTTAAAATGAACTAAAAAAACTGTTTTTTTTTTAAAGTAGAAGTCTCTATCTATCTATACTTATAATAAAGCAGTAAGTAACAAAAAGTCTGTACAAAAGAAGAGAATTTAAAAAAATGGTCTACTCTTCTAGACTTAAAAATATTATTGGACTTAAAATGAATTAAAACAATAGAATAACACGTTTTTAAAATTAGAAGTTTCTATCTATCTATACTTATAATAAAGCAATAAGTAACAAAAAGTCTGTACAAAGCAGAGAATTTGACAAAATGGTCTATTCTTCTAGGCTACAAATATTATTGGACTTAAAATGAACTAAAAAAACAGAATAAAAGGTTTTTAACAGTATAAGTTTCTATCTATCTATAATTATAATAAAGCAATAAGTAACAAAAAGTCTGTAAAAAGAAGAGAATTTAACAAAATGGTCTATTCTTCTAGGCTTACAAATATTATTGAACTTAAAAAAAAAAAAAAGAATAAAACGTTTTTAACAGTAGAAGTTTCTATCTATCTATACTTATAATAAAGCAATAAGTAACAAAAAGTCTGTACAAAGAAAAGAATTTAACAAAATGGTCTATTCTTCTAGGCTACAAATATTATTGGACTTAAAATGAACTAAAAAAACAGAATAAAAGGTTTTTAACAGTATAAGTTTCTATCTATCTATAATTATAATAAAGCAATAAGTAACAAAAAGTCTGTAAAAAGAAGAGAATTTAACAAAATGGTCTATTCTTCTAGGCTTACAAATATTATTGAACTTAAAAAAATAAAAAATAAATAAAACGTTTTTAACAGTAGAAATTTCTATCTATCTATACTTATAATAAAGCAATAAGTAACAAAAAGTCTGTACAAAGAAAATAATTTAACAAAATGGTCTATTCATCTAGGCTTACAAATATTATTGGACTTAAAATTAACGAAATAAACAGAATAAAACCTTTTTAACAGTAGAAGTTTCTATCTATCTATACTTATAATAAAGCAATAAGTAACGAAAAGTCTGTACAAAGAAGATAATTAAAAAATAATGGTCTAGTGGATTTAAAATAATATAACATTTATAAAAATCGTGTCTGTTTGTTTGTTTGTCGGTTTGCGCATCACGTAAAAGTACTGGACTAATTGCAATAAGGTTTTCACTGTTCGATATCTTAGAATTTGAATTAAAAACTGGATACTTGGTATCTCAATCCGATGAGAAGAAGCCGAGCAATAAAAAAAAAACTATTTGGCAGCTAAACAAAATTTGGTATTTCGTACGTTATTGGTAGTTTGATCCTGGAATAACACAGGCTATTTTTAACCCAGAGAAATGACAACGCGGGCAAAGCCGCAGGCTCAGCTAGTTAATAAAGGTACTTGAACTGAAGGAAAGGTTGTCTGGAAGAGATCGTTTTTTAGCGATAAGACCGCTCATTGTCCCATATATTTTGTATAAATGTTTTAGTTATTTTTTTATTTTTGTTCTATGTGGTGGTGTACAATAAAGAGTTATCGATCTATCTATCTATCTATCTAGAACGTTGAAAAATAATATTGATATATATAAATAAATTTGATTTGAAGGTCTTAAATGTGAAAGTTCGTGAGAAGTTTGGATCTTTGTCCCTCAATCACGCTGTAACGTCTGAAAATGAAACTTTCCATGAAACTTTTCAGACAGATAGAGAGGAAAGTGATCATTTGAATACGTACTGTCTTCGACTATGCCTCGCTTCTAAATTCTTCTCAAAGCACCGTGGATCAAGGAACATTATATGCAAAATGCGTGCGATTTTATCCGTATTGTAGTTTAGATTCAGTGTATCGACCCACTCCGGTGCTGCGCCATTGTAAGCCTAATTTTCCATATCACAACAACCAACCGCACAGCGCGCAGCGGCAGAACCTGGTCGAGTTTAGTTATTATGTGGCTATTAGTTTAGAAGCTATTGGGCAATATTATTACTTAAAATAAGATATAATGTAGCATTTTTTATTGTTTTTTCATTTTTGTAGGCAAAAATATCAAAGCAAAAGAAAATAAAATAAATATATAACCTTTTTAATTTTCATAAAATAATAGTAAAACTAATACAAAAACGGGCTTCAAATAGTATTAAATTTAAAAGAAACAAATAATAATTATATTTTGTGGTCTGTGCTACGTAAGTGTCTACTTAGTCAGTTTGAGCGTCAAATAGCAAATAAATAATTTAAAAAAAAACGTATATTTTCTTACTTTTTAGTTTCGTTAAAGTAGGCCTAAGAAAATTAAGTAGGTACTTAATTCCGTTCGCTAAGAAGAAAGCCATACTAGAAACTATTAACAGTCCAACAGTCCATATCTTTTAAATTACTGAACCAATTTTGATAAAACTTAAACTATTCCCTAAGTTTATAGATACTAAAACTTTTACAAAAATGTTTCCTAGATTTACGTGGACAAACACACATACATATATTCGCGAAATTTGTTATACCTACATATTTGTTCAAATACTGATATAGACTAACATACGAGTATATGAATATTACGCATTTTTGACAATATTACACATGAACAATTTTTGGACTACTTACCTTCTTTTTTTGAAGTCAGTTATAAATACTTTGTCATCATCATCATCATCATCATCATGTTAGCCTTTTGAATTCTACTGCTGAACATAGGCCTCCTCCAAAGAGCATCATGATGAGCGATCTTGTGCCACCTCCATCCACCGACTTCCTGCGTTGGCTACAATGTCGTCGGTCCATCGTGTGGGGGGGTCTCTCCACACTTCGCTTGCTTGTTCGTGGTCGCCATTCAAGAACCTTTATTCCCCAGCGGTTGTCGGTTCTGCGAACTATATGGACTGCCCATTGCCACTTCAACGTGCGAACTCTGAGAGCTAATACTTTTGCTAATGCTTTGTATGTTCGGTATAATATAATTAATGAAATAATCGGGTTCGATATGTATTATTATGAAAAAGAATAGAATAAGTTACAATAGGATAAAAAAATACGGGTTTGTTGACGATGAACCGCAGCAGTTACGGCGGGCTTTCTAGCTGGACTGGACTGCAAGCGCGCTTTCAATTCAATATCAGATTCAAAAGCTACGGAGCGTCAAATGATTGTACCAACTCTCACTAGGTCCTGTATCGTGAATGTATAAACTTTAAAGAAATCATCGTCGTGTCCTGCATAACCAGCTCATAAGTAAACAAACACTGCCGCTGCTCTCAACCTATTCATGTCATTAGCGTATTCAAACTGCCCCGGTTGCTGTGTAGCCCGTGGCTGGTTCACTGCGCCACTAAATTATGACATGCAAAGTGTATTTAGGCCATTATTTGGCGCATACGCTTCAGCAGGCAAATGAAGCTAAATAGAGAACTGCGTACCCTTATTCAAAGATGCATAAAAAATAGGGACTAGCTGTACCCCAAGGCTCTGCCGTGCCCGTGTAAGTACAAAATTACACACAGATTTTCGTATTTGTAACATTAGTAGGGTTTATTTGTTTGTTGTATGAGGTAGTGCTGGCCTCTAGTGTCAGAGTTTGTCAGGCCACCCGAAGGCCTCTGACATGGCTAAGCGACTGCTATTAGTCAATAACAGCCAGCATCAACAGCTTAACGTGCCCTTCGAAGCACGGAGCGATGAAAAACCGCACATAACTTCGAAAAGTAATTTGAGCGGAGCCTAGTATCGAACATGGTATCGTTGCATTCTAAGTTGCACTATTGAACAGTTAGCCTACCATCGCTTTTTTATTCGTAGGGTGAAGTGTGCTAAGCTTGTTCTATGTAATAAATAAGTAACCTGGCTGCTGTAATCTGGCGCACCAAGCTGCGCTATATTTTCCAAAGATACAGCATATCGATTTCTAAAACCCAACACTGAGACTTTCATCAAATTGCTCGTTTAATGTATCAGGATATTACAGCAACGAATTCCGACGCCTTTCCTGTAGTTCACTTTTTTATGTTGCCGTGTTGTTGTCAAGAAGCACTATAGATTCAGTAATAAATCAAAATAATAATAATAGGTACAATGTAAAGAGAGGGAAGCTTTTGTTTGTTAGTCTAATGTCCTAATTTGTTTCTTCTTGATAATGTTTAATGTTGTGTATTGTCAGAAATAAATGTACTTTCTTTCTTTATTTTTCCCTTCAAAGCAACCAGGGCCTGCAGTCTCGAGATATTGATTGCTTTACAACTGAAATCGGTACTTACACCGATGACAATTGTTAGCTTGACAGTTACTGTCAAAAGCTATCGACTGTCATCGGTATCTGTACTGACTTTGATCATGATTGACTTAGATGGTAGAGCTACCAAATATCGTTATAATCGGACTTTGGCAATCGATTTTGATTGTAAAGCAATTTCTATCGATGTCGAGACTGCAGGCCCAGGCCTGTAGCCAGGAATTGCGGATGGTTAGGATTATAATTTAGGGCGAGTTTCTTCTCGAGTTTTTTTCCGAGTCCGGCGAAAGTAATTTCATTAAACTTGATGTTTGTTTTTCGTATGAGGTAGTGCTGGCCTCTGGTGTCAGAGTTTGTTAAGCCATTAACAAACCATTAACATTAATTAATAATTAATTAGAGTTGATTAATTCATGTGAGTCCTCTTAGGATTCATGGAATTTGGCCTAGATTTTGTAGACAAAAACAAATACAGGTACAGTTTTTTAATTTTAGCATTAACGCCTGCATAGCTAACCATATCATGTAATTGTTCGTAAGAAAGAAAAAACATTATAGACGGGACTCGAAGCCAAACCATCCGTGCCTCTACGCGGCACAAACTCTTTACCAATTAAGCCACCATAACCACTACACCGCACTCCAAATTCTTCATTAAGATTCTCTATCCGTTGGGACGGGATGGTAGCGGCGCCATCTATTGAATCTTTTTGCTTTAGAAAAATTATAAGAAATACGAGTAATATATCTATGTATATCTATGTATATCTATGTATTCTATACTTTACTATAGAAGTAACAAAAAGTGTGTAAAAGGAAGATAATAAAAAAAATGGTCTAGCGGACTTAAAATAAGCTACCGAACAAGATTTTTAATAGGGGTCTTTCTATATGTCGGTCTGTTTGTCTGTTCGCGCATCACGTTAAACTTCTGGACCGGTTGCGATTCGGTTTTCTCTGTTTGATAGCTTAGTTTTTGACTTAATAACTGGTGTACTTGGTATCTCTATCCGATGAAGTACAAGCCGAGCATTCAAAAAAAACTATTTGATGTCTGTACGAAGTTTTGTGGAATTTGGTATATTGGTACTTTTAGTTTTGGAATACACCATCACGCGGGCAAGGCCGCGGGCACAATAGTACTCATAAAAAAGTCTGTACTGTAAAAATAAAAAAAACAATGGTCTAGGATATTTAAAGTAAGCTACTAATCACGAATATAAACTTATTTTAAATGGTCTCTGTCTTTTTGTCTGTTCCGCATCACGTAAAAACAACTGGACTGTTTGCTATGAGATTTTCAGTTTGGGGTAGCTGGGTCAGTTGGTGAGATTTTGACTTAAAACTGGTGTACTTGGTATCCTAACCCTTTGAGTAGAAACCGAGCAATCCGCTAAAAAATAAATGTTGGTAATGTAGTATAATTATTGTACTTTTTGGTCTTGGAATAACACATAGACTAGTAAGTACTCGTATTTTATTATAAAAAAAAAATTGTGGTGACTTAATACCCCCCAACGAGCCTGAACGTAACTTCTGTCCCCGCGCCCCGGTCCACGACTTGCCCTTCCAACCACCCGAAAAAATACAATGAAATTAGGACGAACTCTAAACGGAGGATACAGAAATTGAACGCGTCTAACAAATATTTACCTTAAACGGGTCGATGGCAGGGCCAGTGGCATGGAACATCGACAAGTATTTATTGTTATTTTGTTTGGTCTACGTACGCATACTGTATTACTAACTGTGCCGTGGCTATGCCCGCGTCGTCATTTTTCTGGGTTCAAAATACTGTGCTATCCCAGGACTTAAAATACGTTAAACCACATTGGATCAAAATTACTTCAGCCGTCGAAAAGATTTGTAACGATTGCTCGGCTTCTACTCATCGGATTGAGATATGAAGAACACCAAAAATTTCAGTCAAAACCTGAAGGTACAATCTTTTTTGTGATAAGCAGAAATGTTTGTTTCCGAGTCATGGATGTGATATTTGTATTTATGTATGTTTATCCGTTATCTAGTGCCCATATTATAAGGTATCCTATTCTGGGGCTAGGTAATTGGTGTGGAATTGTCCCGAATATATTATTATTATATTATATTATTTTCCAACAGTAAAAACCACATTTCAATTGGTCGAGTAGTTGCGTGATGCGCGAACAAACGTCCAGACAGACAGACACGAATTTAAAATAAGCTGTATTCTTGTTCTGTAGCTCATTTTAAGTCATCGAGGCATATTTTGTTTATATTATCTCCTTTGTACATACTTTTTGCTATTTACTGCTTTATTCTACTGAATTCTATGTATACTTCATTATATGAAGGAGTGGGGGGTTACAATGATGTAAAGCAAAGTTGGAGGAGAGGTTTTAAAATCAATGGGAAAAATCCAAAATCACCTGATTGTGGAATCCTCGATGGAGTACCCCCATGGATCTCGGAGACATGGATCGAGGAGAAAGTCGTAGAGCAAAAGTGCTCACAGTATAGTTAAGTACCCTCGGCCATCTTTGAAAGTGCTCACAGTATAGTTAAGTACCCTCGGCCATCTTTGAAAGTGCTCACAGTATAGTTAAGTACCCTCGGCCATCTTTGAAAGTGCTCACAGTATAGTTAAGTACCCTCGGCCATCTTTGAAAGAAGAGAAAAATACTTCTACTGTCAAAATAAACATCATACCCGCCATACAATTTTCAAATGCAAATAATATTTCCTGAATGAGGTAGAGGTAGGTGGGTGGCAGGTGTTCGACCAAATGTCATAGAGGGTGGGGGAAATCTGGTAGGGGTAGTAAAAATCCAAGAATTCAAAATGGTGGCAACAATTAGAATTGTTCCCAGGGGTTTGAAATTTGGCATCCGATGGTTGTGAGTGAGGGCCCGCAATCAAAATCTGCTATAAAAAATTTGATGCCGCCATTTTTAAAGATGGCTGCCGAACAAAAGTTCAAGTTTGCATAGAAATCGTACTTCTGATAGGAATTTGAATTGAGATATTACGGTTTTGTAAACTTAGGTATGAGATAGAGAAGTAGAAAACAGTGGCTGGTGGAATTTGTGGGGAGGGTGAGGGAAAAGTCAAAAGTCAAAGTCAAACCTCACACGTCACAAGTCAAACATCAAACGTCAAAGTCATTCAATCATATTCTTCCACCACCTTTGGCGTAGTATGCTGCGGCAAAGCCAACCGTCAAACGTCAACAAAAACGTGTGATTCAGTGATTTAGTGAGCTGGTGAGTTGTTGAGTTGGGGGAGTCTGGGAGTAGGGGGGATGGGCGTGGGGGGGTTAACGGGTTGGGGGTTTTAGAGTAAGGCAAAAGAAAAGATGTACCGATATGTCTGAAAATACATATGGTCGGGTTTCTAGAGTTTATTATAATATAAACAGAATAAAACAATGTCCAACACAATTTTTATAATACTCTTTCATTAAAAACATACTCGCACACGGCCAGTATCACGGTGGCACTCGCACACGGCCAGTATCACGGTGGCACTCGCACACGGCCAGTATCACGGTGGCACTCGCACACGGCCAGTATCACGGTGGCACTCGGCGCACGGGCACCAACTAGTTTATAAGTATATAGATAAATGTAAAATGCAATTATTGTATTGTGTAATAAAATTGTATTGTATTACTTAAATTATTTAATAAAATGCAATTTAAAAATATAATTTAGAATACTTTTAGCAATAACATTAATTAGAATCAGTGAGCGTGTGAATAAAAATATTGTTTATTATTATAAGTAATGATTCAATTGGCAAATGAATGACAGTTAGCGTTCGCCACTTTTAATTTAAGTAATGGCATAATATTCTATGACTTTGTTTCCTCTTTCCTATGTAGAAGTTTGTCCCGTATTTATGTTTAGTGAAACACTGAAAACTTTCCTATGTAGAAGTTTGTCCCGTATTTAAATTTAGTGAAACACTGAAAACTTTCCTATGTAGAAGTTTGTCCCGTATTTATGTTTAGTGAAACACTGAAAACTTTCCTATGTAGAAGTTTGTCCCGTATTTATGTTTAGTGAAACACTGAAAACTTTCCTATGTAGAAGTTTGTTCCGTATTTATGTTTAGTGAAACACTGCAAACTTTCCTATGTAGAAGTTTGTCCCGTATTTATGTTTAGTGAAACACTGAAAACTTTCCTATGTAGAAGATTGACCCGTATTTATGTTTAGTGAAACACTGAAAACTTTCCTATGTAGAAGTTTGTCCCGTATTTATGTTTAGTGAAACACTGAAAACTTTCCTATGTAGAAGTTTGTCCCGTATTTATGTTTAGTGAAACACTGAAAACTTTCCTATGTAGAAGTTTGTCCCGTATTTATGTTTAGTGAAACACTGAAAACTTTCCTATGTAGAAGTTTGTCCCGTATTTATGTTTAGTGAAACACTGAAAACTTTCCTATGTAGAAGTTTGTCCCTTATTTATGTTTAGTGAAACACTGAACGACACTGACACTGGCGACGTCTATTTGTTTAAGAAAAACGAAACATGAAGTTAAGAAGTGCACTAACTCTTCCTAAACATAAGTAGACATACAGCACACAGAGGTTCGTCCTAGCGAGAACTCAAAGAGGCTTGGCGACGCGACGGCCGCACCCTTAGGGAATTCGCGCTGAACGCACTCTCTGTTCTCTGTCATTGTTGGATGAACACGAGTTCTCAGTGAGAATCACTATGCGAATTGTTTTGAGTTTTATCTCAAATCGTTTTATTTAAAGTAAAAACACATAAGCGTTATTTATGGTTGCGAATATCAGAGATATTATCGAACACAGTAAACGGAAACTTTGATCAAACTTTTTCATGAATTTAGTTCGAAAGAATGCTACAAGGTATTGAATGAAGCGCGTTGATGGAATTCCGTACCGGGTACAAATCACAAAACATTCCAATCCCTCCGGTTAATTGAATCCGGTAGGCCTTCATTAGAGATTGGTGGCACGGAGGGGTAAGTTTCGACAAAAACGAACTTTTACGCCGAACGCCCCGAGTTCGGACAAAAACCACAAATGACGTTCGGTGGCACAGATCGAATAATTACAACGCGTCTGTACTGAACCGCCGCAGGCCCAACTTGGCTTTCACACTCCCTTCCTATGTCGCCTCCTTCATAAAACTTTGCGTTCAACTTTGCACTGCGTGAATTATTACATGTTTTACCAAAACGTAAGTAAGCGCTTAGCAAACTTTGTCTGAGATGTCTACTCTACGGAGGTATTTACTGGCATGTCACGAGGAATTTACCGGGCATGCTTTGGGGACAAATATTTAGCTTATTGCTGGAAAACATTTGCTTTCTTGGAAACTTTATAACCATTTTGTGGTTGCTGCTTTTATAATGGTTTCACATTGGTTAAAATGATATCGCACTTTATGAATTAGTGAGATAGAAGTCGTCGTTTGAGCCACAGAACATCTATATCAATAAGATATGACTACCAGTTTGTAACATTAAGTATTGGGTGGGTAAGTTCTCGTAAGTAATGCAGCCACTGTTTATTGAAATAGTCGGTTTCCGAAGGGATTTATTCCATCGAAATTGTCAACTTTGCATCTGACTCGAAGTTGCCCGGGCAACAGCGGCGGAGTAGTTGAGATTCAAAAGAATTCCAATATCAGTGGGTGCGGCGTGGCGAATCGTGAAAGACGAGTGGCCGCGAGTTCTCAGCGGCTGGGGGGAAGATGGGGGGTTCGACGAACTTCGCCATCGGCCGTCGCTGAATATGTTAATGCACGTCGCGAGGGCGTCCGCGTCGCCCGCAATATCTTGCCATTGCCACTTCGCAATTCACAACTCGGTCTGTTCATACTTAACACATTTTTATTCAGTTTTATTTCGACTACGGCGAAATATACGTCATCTACCCTTTTTCTTATATTTCGTTCTCAAATGCTGTACACATGTTACATTAAAAACAGTAACAAATACAAACTCGTTTGAAAAATGACTCGCTACTTTTTTTTTTCATAACTACTTCTTTACATAATTACAAAACATTGGATGGTTAGGTAGGTTGGACCAATTTTGACGTAGGGTTACACTGCGCATATTGCTGACCTAAGGGCGAACCCCCAATAACCATTCAATACACTGTCAGTAATATGCAAAGGTATTTAATTCGCGATCTCTAATATTCGAGGCTTTTTCTTTAATCACTCTCTGAAGCCACCTGATTACGGACCCGGTCTTAGGCCTGGTGGTGAGCTTGGACTAAGCACAGTCAGGTGGAACCTCTGCCCAAATAGACAGAAATGCAGCAACATCATCGTTATTGTTGTGTTAGCTGTTAAGACTTTGTAGAAGAAGAAAAATAAACGTTAGCTTGTGCCCCAAAAGTTTTTTTTTAAACAATCTAATAGAGACCACACAACAGTAGGTACTAAATTTTAACAAGGCGAATTATAATCTTAGCAAATAATAACATCCCCAAATCGACAAATGAATACCACAGAATGTCTGTAGTCTAGATGATTGCGATGAACCATGTAAAAGCATACAAAGTAGATCCTCTTATTGAACCAAGAACCTATTTGCGTTTGCAGGCACCAAGCAAACTGCACTGCACTGCATCTAATGGATTAGATAGAGCAGTCCTCTCGTCCAACTCAAACGCTGGATCGCTTGTCAAATAAATTGAAAGCGAGCGGGATCTCAAATTACCGAAACCAAATTTTAACCAGAAAGCGATGGCGATGCAGCGCTCCTTGCGAATTGGACTACAGTTTACGGAGTATTTATTTTCCATGGACTGGAAATACATATTTGGAATTTAACATTAGCGTTTGGGTCAACTGGAACCTACTTTTTTTTTAAATACTTACGTGTTCTTATCCTATAGCTTGGTGATTATTATCTATCTATACTTAAAATAAAGCAGTAGGTAACTAAAAGTCAAGTGTACAAAGAAGATAATAAAAAAAAAACAAGTTTATTTTTTAAGTCGTTTCTGTCTATTTGTTTATCCGTCTGTTTGTTCGCGCATCACGTAAAAACTTTTATTATTATTTTTTATGTTCTAAATATTACACTCTGCGGAAACCATGATCCGCACTTTTTTGTTGCTTAATTTATTATGTTACATTTTCTTTCTTTTAAATAAGGTTAAAAAAATACTCTAGAAGAAATGCAATGTGTTTTTTTTTGGTCTTCACTTTTGGGTAGCTTAGGGATTGACTTATAAATTGGTGTCCTGAGTATATCTATCAGATGAGTAGTATACAGAGAGTAAGTCGGGCAATTGATAAACACCATTTGTTGTCTGAATAAAGTTTGATGATATTGGTACTATTTGTACTGAAATAACACAAAGGATCCTTACATAAAAATTAACACACGGGCAAAACCGCGGGTGCAGTTTTTAAAAGAGTAATAAAATATAATGTAACCAACATTATATTTTAATACTCTTTTAAAAACCTTAGCATAGAATAAAATTAAATAGAATCATATCTAATAGCTTTTAAAATCAAGTTTTCAGAAAGCTCTTGTTCTTTAAGTATGCCATAAAAAGCACAGCACATAACTTAATTAATTACTATTACTTAATTGTTCAATGATTTATTGTTCATAATTACTAATAATGTATACTTATAATGAAGCTGTAAGACAAAAAGTCTAAATGAAGATAATTTAAAATACCTGTCTGGTGCGATTCGGAATCGTGCACCGATATCATATTAATTGGTTTAGACGCTTTGATGTAAAAGCGAGTAAAACCAATCTATCAAAATTTTCCCGATTTCCCGTGTGAATTTTCAATTTTCGGGGTAAAATTATGTGATAAAATATATTATCTTTTGTTGATCTCTGTATCGTACAGTACCTAGAATACCTAACTGCCTATATTCATAATAGGTGTTTTGGTGTAAAAGCGAGTAATCGATATTTTCCCGTTTTCCCGTGGCAATTTTCCCGTTTCTGGGATAAAAAGTTCCCTATGTTGGTAACTGTTGTATACAGTATAAATTTTCATCAAAACCGGACAAGGCGTTTTGGCGTGAAAACTCATTCAACAAACAAACAAACAGATTCACTTTTATATATTAGAAGGGATCTAAAAAACAAAAATTTGCAACAACAACTAAAGTTGTTTTTTTTGTATCACTACATTTTATAAAGGAAAGCCACCTGCCTGTGTGTCCACTAGGGCTTCCAGTCCTGCAATACCGAGATCCCGGTATTCCGGGATCCCGCGTCATTTTCCAGTCCCTCATGTTGTGAGATTACGGGAGCGGGATCACGTGGGATTAGTGGGACTGGAGAGAAGCATATACACGACTATTCGCTAGTGCGATCGCTTGAGTACTGACTGGCTGCGGGGTGCGGGGAGTGGTGTGTGAAGTAAGCGAATGTCAGTTGTCAATCAGTTCTAAAGTAAACATAGTTCATCTGCGTGAAATATTATTAATTACTAACATTAGTGACTTTTTCGTATTTCCATGAAATTTATTGCGGTAGTGATGTTATAATTACATTTAAAAATTACAACTAATAATAATAATAAACACTTTATTACACCATATAAGGAACAAATACATACAACTATAGTGCAGTATATGTGCTTTTCAAGGAATTATTTTGTTTGGGAGAATTTTCTCAAATCTAATGACTGTTGAACTGCAAAATATAAACTTTGCAAGTCTATTTTATCATAACAACAGGCAAGAGTTACACTAGCATTTGAAAAGAAGCATCATATAGAATAAGCATAATGTAGGTATGCGGGATCCCGCAAATACCGGGATCCCACGTGATTAAAAATTTCAGTCCCACTAATACCGAGATTGAGGATCGGCTGCGGGATCCCCCCCTAGTGTCCACAAATATCACACAAACAGACAAATCGACGCCTTCGGAATGTTTTTTCTGTTTGGTTATGTTTAAGAAATATGTCAGAAAATACTGAATCGATTTTGTTCTGGTTTTCACCAAAGCGTAGTTGATTCCAGAGGAAGGTTGTAAAGTATGATTTATAAGTCATTTGTATGAGTTTAGTAGATGTGGGGCGCATTTTATCAACGAGGTCGGAAAAAAACAGATGGATGGATGGATAGTGGTTTTTTGCGAACGCTGCGTTTCGTAAACCCTATCTGCTAAATGAAAATAATGTATGAAACGTAGGTGTACTTTTTCAAACGTTCTACAAAAAAAACCACAACACTAGTGTACCTATTACAGAAAGCTCAAAATAAACATTTTTCAGAAATATAATAAAATATTTTTGTTCCATCTTTCTAGAGCTCTTTCCGATAAGCTGATCCTTATCAAATTAAATATCACAGTAACCTTTCTTATTCCATGTAGATCAGTTTTGCTTTTAACACCTTACTTTTTTGGCGAGTAGTTTCAAGTAATGGCGATGTTTTTGATGATCGGATTTCAATTAATTCTGCTAAATCCATTCTTCGTACCTACTATTAATTTATTATGTGGTTTAAACGCGGTACGGGCGGGCCGCGCGCGTGTGTGGTCAATGTAGAGTTTTGTACAAATTAATATTTAGGAAACCCGTGCGAAGCCGGGCCGGGTCGCTAGAGTATTATAAGTGTAGGTATAGCACTACCAGGATACATTATCTTGAATCAGTACGTCAGAATCAACAACCTACGCAATAATCACCATTAGAAACTTGAAGTGCTCCTAATTGAAGCAAACTAATTGAATTTAATTAGTGGCTTTAGGAAAGCCGCCCAATTGCATTGGATAGAGCGGGCGGGAAGGGCGTGCGTAGCAAATTGTACAGCCTTTATAGTTTGGACACGGAATTTGGGTGTCAGTACACTGAAATTAGGATTATTATTTAATCTTTCTATCTAAAGAAAGCCAATTGCATCAGGTTGGGCAGGCGAGAAGGGCGTTAAGTGTGTGATGTAGTTCTACCAGAATTCTACTGAAATCTGAGTTTTTGTTATTGTTTAATTTCTGTACAAAAACTTGTTTTATGGTAGGTGTAGATCTTTCTTCAATGATATGTTTAATGTGCAAAAAACTGTGCAATTGCATTCAAAACATTAAAATAAAATAAAAAAACGGCGTGTCGCACTAAAAATACAATGGTAGTGCGTAAATTGTATGTTGTACGCCATTGCTGCAGATAAGTAAATAGAGTTATTACTCACCATGACAGCATTGATTTTGAAGTCCATGTGGTTCTTGACCTCGGCGGCCAGCTCTCTCACGAGGAGCAGGCCGTCTTTGCGGACCACATCCACGTTGTACTCTCGGTATTTCTGTATGAACAAACAAGAAGTTAGCGATTTAGCACCACGTCGCAACAAATGAGACGATGTTGTGAAATATATTTAAAGGGCAACTCAAATTTTTGTTAAGCGACAAGGTGTAGAAAACTGGTGCAAGATATACCTACATACACCCCGATACAAATATTTATGGATGTGGCCAATGTAGCCAAAAAAGGTACTGGATAGAAGAGTTTTGTATCGTAACTTAAAGTTTTATACTTTTTAGGGTAGATATAGGCCACAGAGACTGAATGAATTAGTTTTTTTTCTGTCCCATACTGAAAAAGTTATGTCTTTTTCTACTTAGTAAAGGAGCTTATACAGGATGTGCGACGCATATTTCATTGACATTTCCAATAACTGGTGTAAAAACCCTAAAATGGAGCACAACAAAACAATAGTTCACGCAAATAGAGCTAGCGCAAGTAATATCCGAGTAACGCAGACGTGCGTAATTTAATGCTTCCACGAGCACAGATAAACATTGGCAGCCATGTAGCGTTCGCATAATTTCCGAAAATGACAACAATCATGTCGCATTCGCGCTACATTACGCGCTGAGTTATTGGTTCCCGCCACCGGCGCTAGGGAGCGCGCGGCCGAGGCCTGTCAAATTTAAAAATGGAACGAACACATCCGGAATTTGGCGGATGCTGGCTGCCAAATTATTGTTATTCGGCGGAGGCGGCGCGCCCGCCCGCGCCTGTGCTGGGTTCTTATTGAATTTCGGATGTGCTCGAAACCGCGATGTCGCCTTTGTTGTCCTGTTATCAGCTCTACCATCAACTTAACGAAATTTTACGCCCTGTTTCCTATTTTTCGCGATAAATTAAATTTTACTCAAAAAGTCACTCGCTCAAACTTTGAGTAAAAATAGGAAGTGCGCCGCACTAAGCTGCAATAATAGAGAGCACTTTCATCTACCCACCAATTACAGCGGAGTGAGGGAAAACGCAGTAATGGATTTAACGGGCGGGCGGCAATACATTTTTACGGGAAACCAGCTGCCGTTCACTCAATAAAGTTCGTTTTAAGGGCAGACTGGATCGACCGCGGTAGAAAGGGCCATAGCGTCCCTCACGGCGGAACCGGCCGCTCCCTTTGCCGGGCATTACATTGTCTTGAACGACACCCGAGATCCGATTTAATCAATAGGCTCCCCGAGCGTTCTTTAAATAAAGATGACTTCGGAGAAGTATGACCTGGCGGGTGTTTTACCCGACTGAGAGGAGGGTTTTGAGTTTATCAGCCTATGTATGTTTGTTCCTTCGTGGCACTATATATAGACCAAACGTGGGCCGATTTTGATGATTCATACGTCAATTGATTTGTTCTAATCTTGCAAGTGTTACATGGCCGTAATCAAAATTCAATATGGCGACAACCATACGCCATATAGTGAAAAATAAAAAAAAT
This sequence comes from Alsophila aescularia, assembly GCA_946251855.1. Classification (NCBI taxonomy): domain Eukaryota; kingdom Metazoa; phylum Arthropoda; class Insecta; order Lepidoptera; family Geometridae; genus Alsophila; species Alsophila aescularia. The sequence continues at coordinate 11,226,726 of OX276377.1, read as the reverse complement.
TAAGTCGACGAACTATGTTAAGTGGGGTAATTGAATAGGTATTTGAAAATCATCTTTAGATCTTTCTTATCATTTTTCATTTCGAATGACCATTTAGATCTATAACGATTTAAAGGGTGCAGTTGGGTTTTTCCATTGTGAGTAAATTTTCTTGTTTATATGTTTATTACGTTTCTCAAGATATCAAAGCTCTAGTAACATACATAACTAGGTATTATCAACTACTGTTGAGGATCGGTTGGTCAAGAGACGCGTCAATATAAAGGCCTCAAATAGCGTAGGAAACGAACATATCGCCATATGCAAGGCAGCAGCAGTGCATATGGCGATATCATTATCCTTTTGCTCTTCTTGACAAATAAAGTCACTTTCATACACTTTCTCATCAATATTGTGAATTATTACTTGTTATAAGATGTTCCTCTCTCCATTGCTGTTACTCTCCACGATAAGAAAAAGGAAGTTTTATTTCCAAACTCAGTTGAAATATCCCCGTCTTGGCCGCTCAGAGATCCCCTAACCATTGGCTCTGCATTATGCATTAACGACTATTAATCCGAAGAGTGCTATTAATTCCACCGTGAGTGAGGTCACACCGATTGCCGACCGCTTTGTTGGTAAATATTTGATTTTGTTGGGAAAAAGTACGTATTCTGAGAATTTCCAAAATATGTAAGTATTTCTTTGAATGAGTGTAACGGGAGGACTAACTTCTAAGGAACACACAATTTCTGCGAAACTAACACATTAAAAGCAAAACTGAAAAAAACAGAGCTTACAGTCAAATGATAAAATCCCGTGGAGTAACTTGTTTACGTCGATCAATTGTATTTTAATTCATAAAAAGAACACTCGAGTGTACTAAAATTGTGACTAATGACAAAATAAAAGGTAAGACCATGATATGACCTTCTTGTAGCTGACAGATTTTTTAAACAGAATGAATATTAGAAATGCACCAAACACTAACCACAAGCATCAGCCGTCAATACATCCATGTCTAAATAGCCTCTAGTTCAATTTATCATCGCTACAATGAAATTTGGTTGAATATTTGATTCGATTTTGCGTTTAATCACGAAGGCCGGCGCGGGTGGTTGCACACCGCCGGGGGACGCCGGGGACACGACGGCTAGCAAGGAACCTAAATTCAATTAAGGCAGTTAATTTAATCCGCTCTGTATGTCAACACCACCCTGGCGGGCTTCTGATTAATACTATGTTTTGCGGATATTTTACAAGAATAAATTTGCTGTTCATTGTAAAAATTGAACCTTGTTTAAGAATTTTATTTTACGCTATTCTGTATGAAATAAATCAAAGATATAGATTTCGATTTAAACCTAATTTCATATTAGGTTAATTAAGCATATAGAACGGTGTAAAAACACTTTGTCATGGCATCAGGCGGTAGACGCGACGGTCCGGCTCGGCTCCAGTCCGGTTTCTTGCCGGCACTGGACAGGATTTTCCACTACGCCCGTTCGCATTTGTGCGTTCTTAGCACAAGGGAACTCCATTTGCTCGCAAAAAATACTTATATAAGGTAAAGGGCTTCCAGCTGCCCAACAACCCCTGCGAGCACGGGACGTTATGTACGTCACTCGCTTGGAAGGAGGTACGCCTTTTCGGAGTTATAATTAGGGCAATGGCTAATGCGTGAATTAGTGAAATATACTAAGTAATTTTCCCCTTCGTACACCAACTGCATTGCAAAACACGCCTAATTGGCTTTGTCTGCATAATTCATCTCCATAAAGTGTCATCTTAACAATTAAAGTTTCCCCCTAGGATTGTCTGACAAACTTTTAATACGTACTCGGGGGCTATTAATTAAAAATGTATTAGAAATGATAATAAAGTTTCCGAAGGAGCGTCGCAGGAGAAGAATCTGGGAATATGAATTTCCCAGATTCTCGGCGGAACGCGAGATTGAATGCTCGGAACAGTCGTTTTATTGTTAAACTTCATTCGGATGGAGCTTGTTGTGATGCGAGATGCGGTTACAGAGTGCTTTACTTTAATTGTTACGAAATGATGCATGCAAGGATTCATTTGTTTCATTAATTTATCTATCTATATTTATAACTAGTTTTCCCGCCCGCGACTTCGTACACGTGGATTACTGATTATCGCGAAAAAAAAGCATTCTATTTTCTTCTAGGATATTAAAAACCAATACAAAAGTTGGTATAGCACCAATGCTCCTTATGTTTTTTGACAGACTTGTTATTTCGTTTCCATGGCAACCGTTCCTTTGAGTAATCAACATTTTCCGTTTTCCCATGGAAACTTACAATTTTCCGAGATTAAAAGTATCCTATGTTTAATTCCAAGGTATAAGCTATCTCTATTCTAAATTTCATCAAAATCCGTCTAGCCGTTATCGCGTGGAAGCTCCCCAAACAAACAAACAAACAAACAAACAGACAACGTTTCACTTGTATATATTGGTATGGTTAAAGCAGAAAATACCAAAAGGTCTCTAACAAGAAGATAAATAAAAAAAATGGTCTAGGGTACTTAAAATACTGAACAAGCTGCTGAACAAGTATTTTTTTAAAGTATTTTCTGTATATATATATATATATATATCTGTTTGCGTACCACGTAAAAAAATACTGGACTGATTGCGATGCCATTTTCATTGTTAATAAGCTTAAGGTTTGACTTAAAAACTGGTGAACTTGGTATCTCAATCCAATGAGTAAAAGACGAGCAATCATTAAAAAAAACAGACGGCTGGACGAAAATTTGTATTTTGTATTGTATTCTCTTAATGGTATTAGATCAAATTACCAAACGGGTAAAGCCGCGGGCACAGCTAGTATTTATTAATATGTTATTAAAATTGACTTATTAATTTAACAATGATAGAAATCGTACAGCTATGAATTAGTATTTTTTTGGTCGATTTACAGCGAAGTGTGATGATTTACGTAAAGTCAACGAAGTTCACTCCATCTTTTGCATATGCTTATATTCGAAATTATGTAATCAATTTTGTTGTATGCTTGCTTTGTGCCGCTGTGCTTGTACATAGGTAAATCGAATTATTTATTACACGACTGCCCAAAAAAAGGAGTGTAATGTTTTAGCGTTTATGTATGTATGTGAGTTTCTTTACTCCACCATAACTTTTAAATGCGTGTACATATTCAGACGTATGGGGTATTGTTAGAATTCTTACATCCCCCCGAGTAACATAGGCTATATTTTTTTTTGGAAACATTCAATGCGGCGGCAGTATGGCATTTTCAAACTCGAAAAAAGAATTTTTTCTTCGATATTTACAATATGTGTATCAAATTGAAGGCCTTGATAAGCACATTCCAACAGTGTATAATTTATTAGCAAAATGTCTTTTTTGGCAGGCAGGCGTGTTTTTTTTAGCTTTTAAGCTAGTTATTATTTTTATACTTGAGTTCACTAAAGTTACACTGAAACTGAAGGCCAATTTTAAGTTGACCAAGGTTCAAAATAGTTCAAATACACACATCATCACTTTCCATCAGGTGAGATCGTGGTCAAACGATTGCCTAGTCAGTAATAAAAAAAAAAAAAAAAATATATATATATATATATATATGTATATATGTATATATATTGGTAACTCTTCAACAACAGGCAAAGTAAGAGGAAACATGTTAGGGCTTTGACACATGTAGATAGACAGATAGATAGATAACTCTTTATTGCATACCACTTAAAAATAAATCGTACATTGTACATAAAATAACTTAAGATATAGAAATAAAAATAGCAAATTAAAAATATTAAAAATAGCAGAATAAAAATAGAAATAGCAGTCACAATCTGCGGTCTTCTCGCTTACAGCAATCTCTTTCAGTCAGAGAACCTTTGGATGAACTAAAAAAGATTGAAAATGCCTAGACGGTGGTGACAACAAAATAATCGACTTAAAGGTAATAATTATATCAGAAAAATAAATAATTAAAATAACATTTAATTGACCGAGCGAGCGCGAAGTGCGAGTTAAGCGTCTCCGTTTCAGCTTGGGCAAAAATGCTTTCGTATTCGTAGGTACCCCCCAGTACTGCCCCCAAAAAGGGGCAAAGGGGGCTACTGAATATCTCCGCCTTATTAGATCCGATTTCAATGGTAATTTTTTTATTTGAAAGGTAGGTAATAACTTTAAATTGGTCTCATACAAATTTGGTGAAGATCTGATGAGGATCTTCGGCGTGATGAGCAGACTAACTCCTCAAAATGCAGTAAATTTCTCATTTTCAGGTTTTACCAGTGGAATCATCCCTTTACCCACTAGGTAGGGATTGATTGGGGGAGCATCTTGGTTATTGATGTTAGGTTTACAATGAGGTAACTAGATGGCGCTACTGTACAGCGCTAGATTGTTTGCAAAAAAGTTTGAACGCGCGAGGTCTACAGCTTAACAAAAATATGAATAAATATCAATATCTATTAATTTTACTTAAATATATAAACAATAATAAACAACATACTAAATATTACACAGATCTATACAATATACTAATATAAATAAAAAAAAAGCATATATATATATATATATATATATATATATATATATATATATATATATATATATATATATATATATATTATATTATTTTATATATATATATATATATATATATATACAGTACTCAATGTAATAACAAACAAACAATGTAACAGTTCAAGCCAGAGAGGACAGGTAATGGCATGGTACGAGTACCAATTCTGTTGGCACAAACTAGTCTAAATTTAACGGTCATCACTTTTAAACCAAAAGCATAGCAATAAATTTATAGCTGCTAGATTTAGTTTGTGACACAAACTTTGTGCTGACAGAATTGATTATCGTGTGTCTAACTAACATTTCCGAAGAGTGTATCAAAACGGAAGTTTAACCGACGCTACAAACTACAGAACCGAAGCCCGCGGCGTTCGAAGCATGTTTAACTTAATTCCATTCTCTCTTCGCTATAAAATCTGATAGACTGCTTCGGAATAAGTGGAACAAGGTGAGCGACAATAGTGATCAAGACTGTAGCAAGTTAGTATTAATCTTATTTCGCAGCTAACGCACCTTATAGGCTAGATACGAGCGGTATCTCCGGTTACCATTACACTATATAGCTATGAGTGCCAAGGTAACCGACATAGCCCAGAGACATAGTTAAATATTTAAACGGGACTTAATCGCGCTGAAAACTTAATATTTATTTACCTCTTAATATTTATTTAACACACACTGACAGATACCTCAACGCCTTTTCACATCACCACCCGCGGCATTTACAATCAGTAGCCAGATCACTTTTAGACAGAGCTCATGCCCTCTGTGACCCTGAACTTTTGGATGCCAAAGAGTCTCATGTTCAGGAAGTACTTAAGCGAAACGGATATGTGGTGACCAGACGTTGGCGTCCTAGACGCAGATATAAAAAGAGTAGGTCTGATGTCGATAGACAGCCGGATTTCATGCCTTATGTAAAAGGAGTGACGGATAAAGTCGGTGCTTTATTAAAGGACTTGTCTATCAAGACCGTTTATACTCCTTTATCCAAGTTAGCAAGGCATGTTAGAACACCGAAAGATGTCATTCCTTTTCAAACTCCTGGCGTATATAAGATAGATTGCAGCTGCGGTAGTTCCTACATTGGACAAACCAAGCGTACTATAGCGGAAAGGGTCAAAGAATACATCGCAGCTGTAAAGAACCGCCAGATAAATAAATCTGCAATTGCTGAGCATTTGCTCGAATCGGGCCCTAATCACTGGATTGAACTCCATGACCCGAAGATCCTCTCCACGGAACGTCACTACTACTCCAGGATTGTACGTGAAGCGGTTGAAATTAAAAAGTATCCCAATTTCAACCGAGAGGATGGTTTCAAGTTGGCTGCGTCCTGGAATCCCGTGATAAGCAAGTGTTCACGTCGTGGTTTATGTCAGAAGATATCTGCAGATGTCGTTAGTGTATTGTGTCGTGACAATTTTGAATTTTTACAAAACCAAATGCGGGTAGTTGGAGACAACGCTCGCCCTTCTCGACGCTGACACCCGCTACTTCAGTCTTCTCGTGACCACGATTAATGCAACTTGATCGAAACGTCAAGGTAAATAAATATTAAGTGTTCAGCGCGATTAAGTCCCGTTTAAATATTTAACTATGTGTTCGAATCGCGAAAGTTTAAAAGTTACAATAGCCCAGAGAATAAGCAAGCTGAAGTGGCAATGGGCTGTTATATCTCTCGCAGAACCGACAACCATTGCGTTGGGGAAAACGAGCATTACAGTGGAGACCACGCTTAGGCAAACGTAGTGTGTGACGCCCGCCAGCCAGGTGGAGAGACGAATTGCGAAAGACAGCTGGCAGCGACTGGATGAAAAGAGCTGAAGATCGGGCTCAGTAGCGTTCATTGCGAGAGGCTACGTCCAGCAGTGGACTCGTATAGGCTGATGATGATGATGATGATGACTTGCGCGTCATCGGGATATGTTACCAAGGGCGTCGCCAAGTGGGGGCAGGGGGGGGGGGGGAGAGCAGCAAAAAAGAGACAGAAAAAGGATATAGAGAGATTCGAATGCAGAGAAGCCAATTGACCGTTTATTTTCCATTTGACTTTAATTCCATTCCAAGTGCCATCCGCGCTGCTACAGTTTATTGTTAAACTCCTAACAAAAAAAAGCAACTCAGTTTGAATTTTTATTGAAATGTACCAGGAGTTAGTAAAAAAATATATTATTAGTAAATTTTTATTGAAATGTACCAGGACTTAGCATGTGTGCGTGAGTGTATGTGCGTGTGTGTATCATTGTATGTTTGTTAAATCTTCACGCTGAAACGGCTCAACAGATTTTGAAATTAAATTATGGTATGGAGATAGCCCTCGATACATAGGATACTTTTGATAATCACGCGGGTGAAACCGCAGGGAGAAACTAGTAATGAGATAAATATGAATATACTAACATAAGATATTATGCAATCAAAGATAGTGTAATATCATCCTAACTTAAACACATGATTCAAATCAAAATTGCGGGAGCGAGCAACCCTTAGAGATTACATATGTAGGTAAAAAAGAGTTTCGTAGCGACACAGAACCGCCCCGTAATGCTAGATTGTACCACAAACAAGGTTTATTCCCTTGGTTGTATCGCACACACGCTCCGTCACTGCCCATGTAATCACCAGGAGGGTGTTTTCCGCGCAGCTTGTGTCCGAAGCGAGTTTAACCTAATTTCTGTCTTCTCTCGTAGGAAAGCTTCTTCGACTTCGTCCGCGCGGACTACATAGAATAATCGCGAAAAAAAGCATCCTATGTTCTTCTAGGATATTAAAAACCAATGCAAAAGCACAGCACCAACGCTCTTGATGTGTTTTGACAGGCTTGTTATTATATAGTTTCTAATGCAACCATTCCTTACAGCGAGTAATCAACATATTCCAGTTTGAATCTTACCATTTTCCGGGATAAAATATATGACTGTATGTTTTTTATGCCAGTGTATAAGCTATCGCCATTCCAATTGTCATCAAAATCCGTCCCGCCGTTATCGCGTGAAAGCTCCCCTAACAAACAAACAAACACTTTTATGTGTAGGTGTTGATTAAATTACTAATGTAGTAGTTAAAATTTTAATATATCTACTTAAACCACTTATTACATAATGATTTAATAAAAGTGGTTTAAGTAGGTTTATTAAAATCTATATTATTCTTAGGAATCTATTAGACTTTCCAAAAAAAAACATCACAATACACGTAGGTTAACTGGAAAGTAATGCTTTCTAGGATTATATACCTTACTTTTGTGTGCAATAAAGAATTTTCTATAGATAGATAACTCTTTATTGAAACACACAAATAAAAATCTTACAACTAAAGAAACAAAAATAATAATAAAGTGTCACAATGGGCGGTCTTATCGCTCAGAGCGATCTCTTCCAGACAACCGTGCATGGATAGGAATAACGGAGGTAATAGGGACGGTGGTTTCAAATACATAAATACATAAACCATAAATAAGCACTTAAAAATTACAAAATAATAATGAAATTAATTGGGAAAACACAATAGAAAACTGGAATAAAAGATATATCTATATATCTATTTATAAATCTTTTGGTTAAATTCATACTCTCGCACTGCTTCAAAAGTGGTACAGCGTTAGAGAAGAATAGAGCGTTTACTGTGTCAGGAGTCCTTGCCTTTAAAATAATTGTATTTTCAATGTAGTATTGATACGAAATTCTCGTATTGAAACCAGCTTAAAAGCTAAAAAACACGCCTGCACTGCCAAAAATGAACTTAAGCCAATAAATTATAAACTGTTGGAATGTGCCTTCAATTTGATACCCATATTGTCAATTGGAAGTTTTTTTTTCGCTTTTGAAAATGGAGCCATAATGTCGCAAAAATGTTTTATTTTTCAAAAAATAGCTTATTTTACTTGGGGGGATGTAAGAATTCTAACGATACCCACACGTCTAAATCTGTTCGGTCATTTAAAAGTTATGGTGGAATAAAGATATTCACATACATACAATTTTACATGAATCCTAAAAACATTACACTCCTTTTTTTGGGCAGTCGTGTAAAAAATAAAACCTAGGTACTCTCGGTCTTTTTAAAACAAATACAATAGATTTTAATTTTTAGAACCCTCTTTCAGCTTCTAATATTTAGGTATACAATCTTTAAAAAGTATTCTGCGCAAACGCGAAGTTCGCAAAGTGTACGTATATCAGTGTATCTGATAGTGTATCACTGTGTCATAGCATATATAGGTACCCTTCGTCACTGAGGTCATTCCAAACAATCCATTTTTTCCTCCATCTGCATACAGTTAACCGATATGGAAAGGATTTCATAGAAAACCGAGCGAAAGAACTATGCAATGACTACAAAAATGCTTCAGACGATATCTATTCTACATTGCAGACAAAAAGTTCAGTTGGGGTTCATTTAATAGAGATTAGATACAAAATCTCTAAAGGTCAGGGCAGACAAATCAAGGTGAGACGGGCGCCGTCTACTCCTAGGTCCCCAAATTTGGTATTATCTACGTGAATACCTACAGAAATGGGTTGCTAGGAAAACTTATATTTTTGCAAGCTCAAGATTGCGTGTGAAAGTTAAGATCAGATTGAAAGAACGATGGGACCGCCTAACCAATAGCCATCAAAGTAAAAGTATTTATTGTAAATAGGCAAATTAATACCAAAAAGTCACAGAGACACAAGCCACAAAGACACAAGTCAAAACTTGACATTTCATTAGCAAAGTGAAAAACATAAATTATTATAAATGGATGAAATCAATAAAATTATGTAAACGTATGCTGTGAGTCTGAAAACGAAATTTCCTTTTCGTATTCCGACTCAGAGTTGAATCTCGCACAGGAAACCCGGCTCTACCGGTGCTTCGGAAATTACAGTTACAGAAGAGAGCACCAAGAAACTCATTTACTCCATTGTTGCCAATTATTTATATATATTTTGAAATGTCTGTAATTATAATAATACACATGTAAATGTCAACTACAAAAGATAAAAGTGGCAATGAGACGTCCGGCATTCATCAAACTGATAATAATTAGCGTAAAAACACGCCTGATAGGCAAAAAAAGAACTTTTGCCAATAAATCACTACTGTTGGAATGTGCTTATCAAGGCCTTCAATTTGATATCTATATTGTAAGATTAAAAGTTTTATTTTCTCGTTTGAAAATTGTAGCCAACCTGCCGTCATACAGTTTTCTTTTCAAAAAAAAAAGCCTTTGTTACTCGGGGGGATGTAAAGATTCTAACGATATCCCATACGTCTAAATCTGTTCAGGCATTTAAAAGTTATGGTGGACTAAAGAAACTCACATACAAACGTACAAATATATATACAAACATACATACAAAGATACATACAAACATGCATACAAACATACATAATACAACCACACATACATACATACAAACATACATACAAACACACATAAAAACATACACACAAACATATATATATATATATACATACATACATACATACATACATACAAAGATACCAATACCAATTAACCAAATGTTGTGTTTTTATCGAACAGTGTTGTATACACCTATAAATGATTGGTTCACATAATCAGTATGTACCCTTATCCTAAGCTAACTATAAATGTTTTGTGAATCGTTCGTTGGTGTGTCTAAATAAATAAATAAATACATAAAAACATATTTACAAACATAAATACATACATAATTATATACATACATACATACATACATACATACAAAAACACATACAAACATACATACAAACATACATGAATCCTTAAAACATTACACTCCCTTTTTTGGGCAGTCATGTAACAAATACAAATGACTAATAAGAAACCAGGCTGGAGCAAGGCCCCCCGTTCCCGAGTATGAATTGTGTACCAGCCACCACCTCCTTCAACCATTTTAGAGGGACGGGACCTTTATTAAATACTAGCTTACCCGCCCGCAACTTCGTCCACGCGGACTACAGTTTATCGCGAAAAAAGCATCCTACTTACGTTCTTCTAGGATATTAAAAACCAATGCAAAAGTAGACTTAGACTTCTTGGTTATGGCCTCCGTGGCTTGTTGACTTAATCTGTGGCACCAACGCTCTTGATGATTTTTGACGGACTTGTTATTTCGTTTCCATTGCAACCGTTCCTTACAGCGAGTATTCAACATGTTTTAGTTTTCCCGTGGAAACTTCCACGGAATTCGTAGAATTTTCCGGGATAAAAAGTATCCTATCTTTTATTCTAGGGTATAAGCTATATGCATTCCAAATTTCATCGAAATCCGTCCAGCAGTTATCGCGTGAAAGCTCCCCAAACAAACAAACAAACAAACAAACAGACAACATTTCACTTTTATATATTGGTATGGAAGTAAAAAAATTGGTAATTTTATCAATAGTTGCTTTGACACCTTTTATGTCTATTCATTGTATGTTTGAAGTTACACTGTCATGAGCATGGCGGTTTGAGATTATGACGGGAAGTGACATTGATTTTGTACCTATTTAAATATTTTTCTCAAACTTAAATTGTTAAACTCATAAGTTAACATTTATATACATTTTTTTATTTACGTAATGTAGTATATAAATACAATAAACAAAATACATTTACTAATATCGATCAGCCACGTGTACATGTTCATGACAGTATAACTCCGAAAATACAAGAGATTAACAATTACGTTTTTTTTCTTATTCTGGATGTTTTTTTTTGGCCATAAGCCCGTGTGGGCATCATCAGAAGATCAAACCAAAGTTTCATCATAATCAGGTCAATGGTTTAGGAAAGCATAGACAACAAACAAACATTTTGCAACGAAAATTCTGTGTACTCGTAGCATTGCAAATGACAACATTTCAAATTTTTAACATTACTATTTTATTTTTATCCCTGAAGGAATATTGAAAAATAAGATATAAGTATTTTTTATTTTTCCAGTCTAAGCTATATTTGCCGATAAATTAATTATTAAAAAGTAGCTTATTCTAAAAGGACGTAACTGCCAGAGTTCGGTGGTATGAACAAGATTACCGAAGCCACATTCGAAAAAAGAAAACATAAATGTATCTGTCTAAGTCAGGCTCTAGCGTAGTTTTTTTCTTCTTTGCCTGTAAGGCAACTGTATTTTATTATTCCACCGAACTCTGCTTGGTTGAGAGTTATAACTTAATATCTTTGTAGTAACTGCACTAAATTTTTTGGAAAAATAAGAATAATGTTCAGCGTCGCAATATCTCTAAATGGTTTTCGAATTTCATTGCCTTATGAATTATGAAAACTTGCCAATTGTCATGGACAGGCGTGACGCTGACCATTGCGCGAGATACCAGCTCTATTCAATAATAGAGCTGGTATCTCGTGTAATGGTCAGCGTCACGCGATTACAACCAGGCTCAGAGTGCAATTGAATAAAAAAAACATTCCCAGCCCCAACAAACAAATCTCATCAACCGCAGATAATGAACAAGACTTAAATACAGCAGATTTATCTCCAGAAGTTCGTCCGATCGATGTGCACGCGTGCTAATATTGAACAAGTTTAGATGGGGAAGTTTCGCTACGAAACCTGCGCGAAACATTATTGGAGGCCGCGATATCTGCAGAATTTTGATTGTAGGACTGCGGCGGAATAATCTAGCTGGATAGACGATATCAATCTCTTGAGCCACCCTAGCTCGTAGGTTGGGAATATATAAATACCTGCCTTTGGAAGGTTACTGTTTGCTATTTTTAACCCCTGAACAAAGAGACGGGTGTTATAAGTTTAGGGCGTGTGTGTGTGTGTGTGTGTGTGTGTGTGTGTGTGTGTGTGTATGTGTGTGTGTGTGTGTGTGTGGGTGTGTGTGTCTGTCTGTCTGTCTGTCTGTCTGTCTGTCTGTCTGTCTGTCTGTCTGTCTGTCTGTGGCATCCTAGCTTCCAAACGAATGGACCGATTTTGATGCGGTTTTTTCTGTTTATATGCTGACGTGGTTCTTAGCTATGGGGGAGGGGAGGGAGAAGGGGGGAGGTGAGAAAAGGGGGAGTATGAATCGTAGCTTCCAAAAGAATGGACTGATTTAGCTGTGGTTTTTTATGTTTGAAAGCTGGGGTAAGCGATATGGTTCTTAGGTATAATGGGGGGGAGGAAGGAAGGACCAAACGAATGGACCAATTTAGATGCGGGTTTTTTTTTTCAAAGCTGAAGTAATCAAGATGTTATTAGTTATAATGAGGGAAAGGAGGGAAGGGGGGGAGGGATGAGATTAGTAAATCCCAAACGAATGGACTGATTTTAATGCGGTTTTTTTCAGTTTGTAAGCTGATGTGATCGAGTTCGTGTTTCGCTATATGGGTGAGGGGGGAGGAGGGGGGAGGTGAGGAAAGGAAGGGTGAGAATCGTAGCTTCCAAACGAATGGAACGATTTAGCTGCGGTTTTTTATGTTTTAAAGCTGGGGTTAACGAGATAGTTCTAAGCTATAATGAGGGAAGGAAGGAAAGGGGGGGTGGGAGAATCGTAGCTTCCAAACGAATAGAACGATTTAGCTGCGGTTTTTTATTTTTGAAAGCTGGGGTTAACGAGATAGTTCTTAGCTATAATGGGGAAGGAAGGAAGGGGGAAAAGGGGGGTTGGGTTAAAATCGTAGCTTCCAAACGAATTGACTGATTTAGAAGCGGTTTTTTATGTTTCGAAGCTTAAGTAATCGAGAAGCTAGAATGAGGGGAAGGAGGGAAGGGAAGGGAAGGGGGGGGGTTTATTATTATTCTTAATTATTTCCAAACGAATGGACCGATTTTACTGCGGTTTTTTATGTTTTAAAGTTGACGTATACGAGATGGTGCTTACCTATAATGGGGGGTGGGGGGGGGAATAGGGGTGAGGATCGTAGCTCCCAAACAAATTGACTGATTTTAACGCAGTTTTATGTTTATGATCGAGATACTTCTTAGCTATAATGGGGGTGGGAAGCCGGGGGGGTTATATACATTTTTAATTTGTGCTTGTAAACGCTTTTATATATCTTCACTTGTATCTATGTACATATGTATTTTGTCTGTCCTGGAATCTTGCAATTCAAATTTCGAGCACTTCCCGATTAGCTATCCGGCTGAAACTTTCAGGGAAGCTCACAAACCGATGTCAAAACATTAAAACAAAATTAAAAAAAACGAACTCGTAAAAGCATCTTATTTTTTCTTTTCTTATACTTATTTGAATTTAATTATTGATTAGCGTTAATTGTCGATTATGAATAAAGCAGTAAGAATGGAAAATGCAAATCAAAACATCATTCACGCGGCAACTAAGCAACATAGACGTGTTATGTTTATATACTTCAAGGACCGGAGAGTGACATAAGCGGGTGAAACCGTGGGGCTCAACTAGCATAAATTTCAAGTTTTTTTGTTTTTTGGCCCTTATTTATATTAGATAAGTCTAATGTAAATAAGGGCCAAAAATAAAAATTAAAATGCTGTAATGACGCTGTAAGCTGATAAAAAAAACAACAAGCTCAACATGCACAGTTTAAAAAACAACAAGCTCAACAAGCACAGTTTAAAAAACAACAAGCTCAACAAGCACGGTTTAAAAAACAACAAGCTCAACATGCACAGTTTAAAAAACAACAAGCTCAACAAGCACAGTTTAAAAAACAACAAGCTCAACAAGCACGGTTTAAAAAACAACAAGCTCAACATGCACAGTTTAAAAAACAACAAGCTCAACATGCACAGTTTAAAAAACAACAAGCTCAACAAGCACAGTTTAAAAAACAACAAGCTCAACAAGCACAGTTTAAAAAACAACAAGCTCAACATGCACAGTTTAAAAAACAACAAGCTCAACAAGCACAGTTTAAAAAATAGCAAGCTCAACAAGCACAGTTTAAAAAACAACAAGCTCAACAAGCACAGTTTAAAAAACAACAAGTTCAAATAGCACAGTTTAAAAAACAACAAGCTCAACAAGCACAGTTTAAAAAACAACAAGCTCAACATGCACAGTTTAAAAAACAACAAGCTCAACAAGCACAGTTTAAAAAACAACAAGCTCAACAAGCACAGTTTAAAAAACAACAAGCTCAACAAGCACAGTTTAAAAAACAACAAGCTCAACAAGCACAGTTTAAAAAACAACAAGCTCAACAAGCACAGTTTAAAAAACAACAAGCTCAACAAGCACAGTTTAAAAAACAACAAGCTCAACATGCACAGTTTAAAAAACAACAAGCTCAACAAGCACAGTTTAAAAAACAACAAGCTCAACAAGCACAGTTTAAAAAACAACAAGCTCAACAAGCACAGTTTAAAAAAAAAAACTTTTTTTGGTACTTTTTTTTTAACTTATTTATTATTATTATTATTTTATATCTGAATATGTATTTATAAATGAGCGCGCACCTTTTAAACATCACCCGCGGGGTTTGCCTGAATATCAGCGTCCGGAGGTTAGCACTGGAAATTTTTGCTGAGCGTATGCCCCTTTGGTACAGCTGCAATATGTCACCTTTGTATATAGTTATTTTAGTAAAACTATGTTTTTTTTATAAGTTGTAGTATTTTGTGCTAATAAATGTTTCTTCTTTGTTTTCTTTCTTTCAAATTCGGGAGCCTATAGATTCATTAATATTATGTTTTTATTCAATTTTGTATTACTATTTGTAATAAGTAATATTTACTGTTACTTAAATAAAAGCAAAAGGTGAAATGTATGTTTGTGTGTTTGTTGAAAATTCTAATGAATTTAACAAGTTAATAGGAGGTAGAAATTTCTAATTATTTAAAGAAGTTGGTACGTAATGATTTGGTCCCATTTTGTTACTGCCCAGATCCCAGTTGTCCAGTTTGTACCTATGTATCCTAAAACAGTATCAAAATTATGAATAATAAATAAACCCCATCGTTTAAGCGCACAATGTTTCCAACTAGATAAGGTTAACACCACCATTATCTTAATAAGTACCTACTTCAAGTATTGTGATTACGTTTTATTTTATAAAATGAGTCTATAGTCTATTAAAACTCCTATGTCAGTTCATAAAATAAAATTATCATAGTGATGTGTCTGGGTGTTGTACAGAAGCTCGCAGACGTATATGCGTACTAAAATATTTATTATTTAATTATACACTGAAACTTAATAGTTTTATAAAGGGCAATATTATGATCTTAAGAGCTTTATTGTATACATTTTCACAGTAAAATATTTCAAGTCTACGAGCCCGAAGCAAAAGTTCGTAGACATCGCTACGTTCGCAGCTCGTAGCACATTGCTACGAAGCATCGTTTGTAGTCTATTTCGCTTCTTTTTTTAATTTAGTGGCTTGAATTCTATAATCTGAGGCAAAAGTTTGGTCCAACACGTATCTAGGTCACGGGATATAGGAGCGAGCCAAGCTCGACCACAGAATAATACGTAGACAGTAATCCATAATAATTTTATTTTTATTTCGCTGAGCAGGAGTAACTACGAACAAATAATTATTGTAGTAACCGACTTAATATTTTCTGAAGTTTTTCATTACTGGCTAGACAATCGTTGGACCAGGATCTCATCTAATGGTCATTTTTGGAACATTCACACCGACAATATTAAGATTATTGATGTATGGTTCCACAAACTGTAGCAAACTCAAATACATCATTTTAGTAAACATCATTATATTATCAACAAAAATGACGCGCAGTGAGCGAGATTCTGCCCTAAGAGGTTTTACTGTGTCTGTCTACACTACGTCTGGGGGAGAAGAAGGAGGGGGTGGGAATGGAGGGTGTTTGAGAGGTGGTCGGGTGTGTGAACTTAGAGTTTTTGTACGTACGCGTCCGTCCGATGAGGCTAGTTGTGCTTTCGCGCCAGCTTCAATAGAAGGTTTCACACACGTTTCTTTTCACATTCGCCCAAAATAGCACAGTAAACGCTGCCGTTAGCTTCGGCAGTTATTCTTAGTAGAGACAGAATGTATATTTTTCTACACTGGGGATTTTAAATTAAATACTTTTAACAATCTTTATCTTCATTGTATTTAATAGTTTCTGTTGTTTTATTTTTTAGTGCATTCATTTCGTCTTGTACCCTAAGTTGAATTTGAACTCTCTTCTCCACAAAGCACCAAAAATGGTGTGTGTTTTTAATGCATCTTTTGACGAGCATTACATTTTAAGACTTTTAATTTTTTAATGTTAAATGTCACAATAATAATAAACTATATTCTATTCTGTCAGTTTGTAATTTCTTTGTTCTTTAACGTCGCATTATAATAATAATTTCGATCTGAAATGTGGCTCCGCCTGAATTCCGCATTTCTGTAATATATTTGGATCCTTTGATGAAGGTAAACAGTCCTCCAGATCAAACACCGGTTAAAGCGCCTTCTTTGATGAATAAAATATGTGATAATTACTTACATTTTGTATTTGATTCATTTTGGTGAAATGCCTTCCAAACTCCCACAAGTCCACGCCAAACTTTAACGCCCAGTTTTTTACTCTGAAACAAAAGGGAAATGTTAGTCATTTTATGATTTCATGTTCATGTGTAGTGCATCCGTCCATGCAACCAACAACATGTTCACTGCACATGTAAATATTTCGTTTGCAACGTCCAGAGTAGAGAACGTAATCCCGTAGCAGTCAATCCAGATAAATGCGGAACTGAAAAATCTATTACTGGGGGACCCCGCCCCATCCTGAAGTTTTTGAGAGTAAAAAAACTGAATATAGCCTAAAACAACAAAAGATGTAACATTATTTTTGAAATTCATATACTTATTTGCTTTGGGACATCGGACAAAACTATAAAAATTATGCACGACTTTGGGAATAACTACACAAAAATAAAACGTTTATATAGTATCATATACCAAACGAATTTTCTAATCTCGGAAAAAGCTCATTTTGTATTGTTGTCCTCGTTCGTTCACGATGTTGGTTACAAAATTGCTAATAATGATTATTAAGGTACGAGTAACTTATTCCCATTTTAATTTAATTTGCCTAGAACTAAGCTGAATTTAAGTACCTACTCAAAAAGCAGTTTACCAACAATTGTACTGCGGTTTAACATGAATCAAAAACTAAAACAACAAGCGAAATTATTATATAAATACAAAAAACCCGCCTGCGAACAAAATTATTGAACACTAGCTGACCGCCCGCAAAGATAATCACACTAATATTATAAAGGCGAACGTTTGTATATATAAGGGTGTGTATGTTTGTTACGTCTTCACGCATAAACGGCCCAACGGATTTGGATGAAACTTGGTATGGAGGTAGCTTATACCCTGGATTAACAAATATGCTACTTTTTATTCCGGAAACATGCATGGTTTCTGAGGGACGCGAATGAAACCACGGGGCCCAGCTAGTATTTATATAAATTGAAATGTTTTTTACTTAATTACAAATTTAACTTTACTTTAATAGTTCAATTGCAACATTATTTACAATAATCTACAATTGAAAATTTTGGAAGTAGTTTATAAGACAATTGCTAATGTTTAGTTATAAGAATTATATATATTTGAAATGTTCTTATAAATACTATATTTTGATACCTCATTCGATATGTTTTGGTCATCATTTTTCTTTCAGAAATACAATATGGCAGCTGTACGCCGCCATATTAGTTTTCTTGATACTTCGAATATTCTTTAGCACTTTCGTGATCAAGAAGAATCCAATGATACCGCATTTATCAAAATCCTTCAAGCCGTTTAGGCTGTAGGACGCACCTAAGAAACGTACAAGCAAATAAACAACCATACGAGTACATACAGCCCAAACACATAACCTTTCCGTGCAGTCGGGTAAAATAAGAGCGTCATTTTATTTATCTGCAAGACAGGAAAAAAAGGTAACATAATTTCATTTTAAACACTTGACATAATTCCTCCAGGAAGCAGATGTGATTGGAGCGGCAGGTTAAGGATTTTTCCAGTCCGCTGGCACCCCTTATTTCGTTATATAAATGTCCTCTGGGTTACATAACGATTTATATTTGTGGCGGTGTGACACAAATATCAATTTAAAAATAAAAAGGTGAAACGTTTATTTGCTACAAATGAATGCGGGATGAGTTTCTAGTTGAGTGAGGGTTGAAGTTATGAATTCATTTATTTGAAAAGCAAGAATGTTTAAAATGGCCTGCGCAGCTTCGATGAAAAAAAATAATCAAAACTGCACAGTTACGGCAGTATACATTAGTCTCCTCTAGAATTTAACATTATCCATATATATGTAGTAGACGATCTAAAAAAACATGTTGTGCTCATGAATGTTACTCTATTTTGATCTTTGATGTGAGAAAAATAATGTACCCATTATAGGTAAATAAAATAAGTAAAAAATATAATAAGTTAAATGGTTTTATGTGTACTATAGCTAAAAAATAAAATAAAATCGTGTGGCTAGTCGAATATCTATTACCCAGGGTACGTCCCACGATTTAATTTTATTTCTTAGCTTTTTTTACATATATATATATATAACCGTTAAACTTTAAAAAATAAACTTATTTTATTTTAAAGTTGTTAGTTCTTTATTTAGTTATTTCTAAAGTGTACTGTCTTCTACTTGTCAAGCCTTTTCAATTGATACCCATATTGAGGGTGTTGAAAAAAGAGTAATCCGCCATGTTTTGGTGGCGGTCATCTTGGGGACAGGGGGATGTTATATCCCCGAAACTGTTAACGACAGTGTCGTGTCCCCCTTGAAGTTGTTCAGAAATATGTTTACCTCGGGCAGATTATACAAAATTGGGTAGGAACAACTTCGAAAGGGAAGCTGATAGGACAGTTGGGGTCCTGTCAGGATTTGGTAAACTACGTCAGGTATACTCGTCATCTATACCACAGTGCATAAAGACGAAAGTCTTCAACGCGTGCGTTCTACGAGTTATGACCTACGGAGCCGAAACGTGGACACTCACGCGTTGAAGACTTTCGTACGACTACGACTACGACTTTCGGGGCTGGTCCACAAATTTAAAGTCGCTGAGCGAGCTATGGAAAGAGCTATGCTCGGAGTTTCTCTGAAAGACAGGATCCGGAATGAGGTGATGTGCCAGATAACCAAGGTAACCGACACAGCCCAGAGAATAAGTAAGCTGAAGTGGCAATGGGCTGGTCACATCTCTCGCAGAACCGAGAACTGTTGGGGAGAACGAGTTTTAGAGTGGAGACTACGTTTAGGCAAGCGAAGTGTGGGATGCCCGCCGGCCAGGTTGAGAGACGACTTGCGAAAGACAGCTGAGAAGAGCCCAAAATCGGGCTCAGTGGCGTTCATTGGGAGAGGCCTACGTCCAGCGGTGGACTAATATAAGGTGATGATGATGACGATAATTTGATACCCATATTGAGGGAATTGAAAAAATAAGTAATCCGCTATTTTACCATGGCAGCCTTCTTGGATTTGTAATTTCCATGGTGTACTACTAGTTAACCTTTAGCCGGCCATTGGGGAGTATACTCCCCAATTTAATAAAAAATATTAAGCCACTCGGGAGTGTACTCTGGGGGAGTACACTCCCCAGTGGGATTCAAGCCAAGCAAGGATTATATATACTTAGAATAGAGCTTACTATGAGTGTTACATATGAATGAACAGAGCTTGAACCGAGAGATTTAATTGGTTGAGAAAATCGGTCGATGTCAAAACATTTCATGTAAGTACATGAAGTTGAAAGTCAAACTTGCCCGAGCGATGTCATCGTCAGTCATTGTGATTCTTTATTTGTGTTGTTTTTAGTGATTTTTTGGTTGTATTTTGTGTTTTTACGTCTAATAAAACTTTAAGAAACATATCAAAATAGTTTAGTTTAGTGTTTAGTGTTCTGCGACTGACGATCGTCACAAAGTATCTAAAGTACCGCGACTGCCTTTCGTCACTTTTTCCAAATCTATCTGCTGTAGTTAATTGAATAATTATTTATATGATATTATTTTTAGTTATCCATATTGCTAAGTTTAATAGCTTTCTAGAACAGTAACTCAAAATATTCTAATCATAAGTATTCAGCAATTAGCCCCTGAAACCTGACGCATGCTGCTGAATGTCAATCACAGTACCCGACACTTTTAACGGTTTTGAGCCTTTTGGGGCGTGGCCAAGATAAAACTTGCGTATACAATATTTCGTGTCTATGCTGTTAACAATTGAGGAATTCCCTAATCAGGAGCCAACTTGGAGAGCAGCAACTATGTCATGGTAAAACTTCAAACCGGCTATCATAATATAATGCGTATACAAAATTTCATGTCTGTGCTGTTGACCGTTGAAGAGTTATTTTATCTGGATGTCGATTCAGGTCATGCTCACCATAAAAATGCATTGTCATCAGAACTGAACCAAAATACAAAAATTCAACTCTCAGTATTAGAGCAAGTGGTTCTAATTCAGCTTGCAAGATTTCACCTAAACAAACATGCAGACTTACATACAGATATACATACAAACGAGTGAAGCATAACAAATGGGGGCTGCGCATGTGTGCGTGAGTGGATAATTTGTGGTTGATTTCATTCAACACAATTTCATCACAAAATAGTGCATTGTGTTTGATTTTCCGTGAGATCTTGACACAATTATCACGATTACCAAGATCGAGTTCTTGTTGCGATGTGGCGGCTGATCGATTTAACATGGTTGTAAGAGTTTGTGTGAGGCTTATGCATACGAGAGGATTGGCATATCTTGTGTGCTTCACTTTTGATTTGGCGGTGTGGAATCCGTCTTTTTTATAACCACGTTTTTATTAAGTCATTTGCTTGTTTGTCTGTCTGTCGTTCAGACAAACAAGATGTTGTCTGGTGGAATCTTGCAACTGTCATTTCGAATACTTCCCGATTAGCTATATTTTCAGGGTAGCTCACAACTCGATGACAATGAATTAAAAAAAAACATTCTAAAAAAGCGTGGTATTTATATTAGTTTTTTAATCTACTGCTGCTGGTTTAAAATATTTTTTGTCGATAAACATTCATGACTCATTCAATCATTTTCAAACCGCATTCAGCGATAATTTTATGTATGACGTAATAATTAAAAGTTTTAAGCAAGACGCAAGATGCCATTCTACAGAAAGAAAGAAAGAAAATACATTTATTTATGACAACACACAACATTACACAGAAAAACAAAGAAAAATAAAAGGCACGAAATTAATGCTGTGTGTTGTCACAAACAGGTTCCGACTCAGCAAACGCTAAGGCCATAGAGCCTTGGCGCTGATTGTGACAGACATCACGAACGCAGAGTGACAACACATAAAAATTAATACACATAGTTAACAAAAAAAAAAAACAAAAAAAATAGTAAAATTACCTATTGCGCCGTAGACGCGAGTATGTACTGTACTATAGACTACTATAGACTTGTCATTGAATAGGAATAATAATGAGAGAAGGACACACATACCATAAAAACAGTAAGATTGAGCGAGACGAATGTGCATATTTTTTAACCATTTCGCGTATACGTCTGTTTCTGTTGGGAAACAACATAAACAAACTAATGTCAGCTGACTGTAAGTTGATGGCAAATTATTTGTAAAACTGAATTTGTGACGCTTATTTCATAATTGTGTGTATTTCTCTGTGTAACTGTTAATTCATACTAGCTGTATTATGCGGCGTTTTTATTTATTATGTTCTACAAACCAACCTGAGCAGAAAAATGAAGCCATAACCTTTCATCGGTAAGTAAGCATGTTTTTTTAGGTTTGTCAAAGTATTTGTGATAGAAAACGTTCGTATCATTTGTATTTAGTTATTTTATAAATTATTTGGGTTTCCATCGAGTTATTGATACCAGTGCTCAAGAAGTTTACCCATAAATAAATATTTCTCTGTAGATGGATGGTAAATGTGCAATGCTCCGTCAAGTTATTCCTAGGTTTTTTTAGGTTAGGTTAGGTACCTTATTTTACGTATTTTGTTATTTCTTTGTTGTCAGCTTTCCAAATAAAACAGGAATACGAATATATGGATTTTACTCACTGGACGAAAACATTGGCAACCAGCTCGAAATGCTATGCTCAAAACATTTTGAATCCCTTCGCTTTCGCTAGACAACGCACACGAACTATTAACTTATATACGCAGCTAATCCATGAAAATGCCATTCGCTCTCATTGAAATGTATGGAACAGTTTAAATTTTTCGCGATTTCTGGGATTGTAGTAAAAGTTGTTCCAAATGATGATTCGATGACAATGATATCCTCGAATATGTTTGTCGTCTATCTGACCCATACATACGTATTACATAATATATAGAGACTACCAAATAACGTTTAAATCGGATTGCCAAGACTTTCAGTCTGGGTGCTTGGAACTCTGTGAGAAGGGTGTGTTATAAATAATTATGATTTTTTATTACGTCAATTTTGGCGATTATTTTAATTATTGTTTGACTATTACATGCCTAACTTGACGTTGTTATAATTTTGTTTTCTAATATTTTAATTGACTGCTTATGTTTATTATTCTGACTAATTGTATTAATTTTGAATTTTACATTTTATTCCTAACGTCATATTATTTCTTATTACTATTTTATTCAATTATTGTGTTATTTTTTCTTTAATTAGTTATAGTAATTGGGTTAGGCCGTATCATTGATTAAATAAATAAATAAAAATAATACTAATTAAATAAGAATAAGAATATAAACGTTTATTGGCACAGGACCCTAGACATATATATTTATATGTCATTTTATGCACAGGACACTATAAAAACATAATAATTATAACAATTTTCTGCTTTGCGACTGATTTTGGTTGTAAAGCAAATCCTAAATGTATGTTGAGACTGTAGTATGCTCAGGTGTAAATACGAGTATTACAAGAAAAGTAGCTGGTGTGAGTGTGACCGAAATTACAAAACGTATGAACGATGTATTGTAACGTAAAATTCTCTTTTTGAATGGTCGTTATTGTCTGGATCAGCCGATGTAATTAATGTTGGTCGCGATACCTGCAACGGGTCACGATTGAAAATGTATTCCCATTCAATTCTGTCCCTCTTCGTTTCCGGAATGTTTTTTTGGGATTTCCGCGTTCAGTATTATTAACGTTGTGCATTGTTTAAAATAACTGAATCGGTTGTCTGGAATATATCACTCTGAGCGATAAAAACGCCTATTGTGACACTATTTTTAGATAAATTTTGATCTATTTATAAGTTTTTTGTTTCTGAGGTGTAAAGAAAAAAAGAAGAAAGGTTATTCATATATGTCTATGTATGATCCAGTGAGTATATTGATTCAGATTATTCTATGCGCATATCATTTTTTGATCATTTAAATCTGAATAATGCTTACACTATCCGGCTCAGAGATACTTCTAATATTCATAATTAGGGCTAAATACACAAACTCAAATATTCGGTTTTGTGACGATGCCAATATTTGGTTCGAGATGACAACTGAACCAAATATTAGCATCGTCACAAACCCGAATATTAAGAAATAAAGCGGTGAGATAGGTTTATTTACTTTCATTGGCAACACTTGTACTACTGTGACGAGGTCCAAACCTCTTTCATAGTAATACTCATTTGATCTCTTAATTCTTTCATAATCCATTTCTTTTCATTTTTGATAGTTGGTCATCGTTCATTCTAAATACAAATAACCTGTCATTCGAATATTGGTTTTTGAAAAAAACGAAATAATATTATAAAATTCATAAATAAGTTTATTTCAAATATATATGAGACTTGTAAATATATATATATGAATACCTTCGTAAGCCGATGTTTTATAATCATCTTCTCCTGTTCCTGTGCTCCTAATTGAATCCTGACCTTTTCTGTTGTCCACTGAGGCTTGGTCCCTGGGCTGGTGGAGCAAGCCCAAAGCCTAGGACCGCCTCGTGACACTACTAAAGAGGCAATATTTGAGGGATTTATGATATGAAAAAAACAATATACTATTTTTTGGAAATATTTCAGGTGTATTGTGTTTTTTATACGGGTCCGTTACGGAACAAAGGCTTTCTGAGACCAACTTTTTTTTTCAAAACCTTTTTATGCAATGTGTGGCCTCTTTTAGATGCTGTACCTACTACCTCATCCCAAATTGCACCCTGATTAATGCAGAAAAATAAAACTACATAATATTATGGTTTAAACAAATGCCTATGCCAAGTATTTTTTTGTCGGATGAGATAGTGCTGACCTCTGGTGTCAGGGCTTATCAGGCCACCCGAGGGTCTCTGACATGGCTTAACGACAGCTATTAATCAATAACAGCCGGGACCGACAGATTAACGAGCCCACCGAAGCACGGAGTGATGGAAAACCGCATAGATAGATAGATAACACTATATTGCACCAAATGAAACACAAACAAAAATAAACTTAAAAATATAGTACAATTGGCGGCCTTATCGCTAAGCAGCGATCTCTTCCAGGCAACCGTAGGCTATATTAAGACATATTATGAATATATAATAGAGGCAGTTGTTGGTGTGCAAAGTCTACCCAAAAAAGAAAGAAAAGAAGACAACAAACAAATAAAACAAAAATGAATTTGAACAAAATATAAATAGCAAGATAATACTTATAAATATGTAAATAGCAAATACTAGTAAATATATAAACATTATAATAAACTAACAAATATTTTATGATAGAAACATAAATAATATACATGAGGTATAGATAGTTTCAGCCAAAAGTGAAAAATTACAATGATGACAAGTAAAAAATCTTAACAAAGTCAAAGTCAAAAGTCAAAGTATTTATTGTAAATAGGCAAAAATAATAGCACTTTTACAAGTCAAAATTAACATCTCCTGAACAAAGAGATATACATAAAATATTATAAAAAGATCAAATCAATCCAAATTTAGATAAACTAAATATTCTTTGAGTTTGAAAAGGAAATTTCGCTTTCATGTGCCAACAGAGTTAAATCTCACACTGGAAAAGGAAATACCCTTCTGACTCTACCGGTGCTTCGGAAATACGCCCGTTAGAGAAGAGAGCACCAAGAAACTCTACGGGGATCTAACCTGATGTTTGAAGCTTTGCAACGATTGTGCTTTTCTTACAGGAACCGGTAGAGTTCCACAGTCGTACTGCTTGTACGGTGAAAGACTTATCATAGTAAGAGCTATTATGCAAAGGAAATTTTAGCCGTAGGAAGCGGGGAAAAGCAAAGCAATGCAGAAATTCAAATCGTTCCTGAAGATATCTTGGAGAAGAAGGATTAAACAGTATAATTTAGAGAATAAAAACTACTTAGAAAAATCATAGGTGCCCGATAACGTTGGCTTCAATGTTGCACTTGTTGTTACTAAGTACTCTACAATTCAACTTTATAATAACAAAGTTTTCATCAATGGTCGCTGCTACTTTTTGTCAGGTCAGATCTGGCCATCCTTCATTGAACCGTGGCTACCATCGCTCCATTCCGTCAGAATAACAGGCATTCTCCAAAAGTGTAGGTAAAGAGAGACTTTACCTTGCCTTTCTTTAATGCGAATAAAAATAAAAAAATGCTTTGAAGGAAAATATCGGCAGAACGTGCAATAAAAAGGCGATTCTTGTTTTCTTTGTCAGCGTTTGAATATTTCTTCAACTAGAGTGGGCCTCGGTACGAGATTATCTTCGTTCTTTAGTACAACATTGTGATGAAAATCGATGAATACTCGGCACTGGGATGTTATAGCCCGAATGGATTGTCTATGTATACACAGTGGATTTTTGAGATGGGACAGTAAAGGCAGGCATCGTTTTTGAAAACGTTTTTGAAGTGACTGTCCTTGACTTTTGGAGATATTTCGAACTACATATTATGAAAAAAAACATCCAGCAATAAAAAAGGCCATTTCAACAAAAACTTATTTTGATACCAATCGACCTGTTTCTTATAAAGATCAAAGTCTCTATCAAAACTGAGGTTCGAGTTCTACAAAAGTCAGAAATAGCCAGAAATAGTCAGAAATAGTCAGAATAGAAACGTGGATGAATTAAATAAATATCAAAAAACGTAAAAATACAAACTTTTCAAAAAAAAATAACAATTTACTTGTTTTTAACTAGGAAAAAATACTGACCGGTAAAATAAAATAATTTTAAAGTTTGAATTTTATTGCGTCATGATTACACGAATGTCGTAATAGTTTTTACCTTTAATTAGCCATATTCAGCAAATACCATGCAAATACCCTAAAATGAAAGAAACGTGAAAATACACTCTATGCAAAACCAAACATAGTTGTTTGTTACGTTTTTTTAACTGAGAAGGAAGTTATGAATACGTCATGACAGTTTTTTCCAATAGGTAGGTATGTACCCAAAGTGAAATCACATAGAAACTGAAAGCAGAACAGGAAACTTCACAAATAAAATACAGAAAGAACATTCAGTAAGCGAATAATAAGGGAAATATAAACGGACGAAACGCTCGGACGAATTTTTGGCAATGTTTCCCTCGCTGGGTTTCCTTGTTCCGTTTTCCGTGGAAGTTGTTCCACAATGTGCTCATTAGCAATCAGAGAATGTTTCGCGGGCATTGTTCGCTCAAGTTCGGCCGTCACCGCCACCAGTTTGGAATTTAAAATTATTTAAAATGTTCGTTCGGACGTCAGGTGCCGACAAGCGGCGCGCGTCGTCTCGACGCTGCGGCTACTCGAAGGACCAATGCTAGGGAAAAATGACTTATAAATCTGTTATGGCTCTGAAATTCTTGTCCTAAACGCTTCTAGGTATTGTTGAAGTCTGTAAGAATATTTCAGCACAGAAAAGTTTAGTATTGCTAGGATTTGTTAAACTTTGGCTTTGACTCACATTGAGAGCTAAATTATATTAGCCGTGGTTTAGTCCAGTCTATAGCAGTTTTTCACTAACTAGTTACTTCTAAACTTAATATCTAAAACTAATCGGTTAAAGCTTAATACTTAAACCTTTCATTCATGTTCTTTACAATTTTAATTACTAAGAATAAAGAGCTCGATACCCGTAACACTGCAATGAGCAGCTCAAAGTATCTTGTTACAGTAATCGGTTTAGCCGAGCTCGGCTCCGGCGCGGCGTGGGGTTTCATTCCCTCTCGGGCTAAATGGATTTATATTCACCTGAGTTTCGTGTATTTCTTATGGAGTTTACCTTTAAATTGTAGATGAGTAAGATGGTTTTACGTAGATATATTTACTAAAAGTTTTGATAGAAAAAGGACAGTATTATTATAGTTTTATGTTCTATTTTACTAAAGACTTATCTGTACAGAATAAGCAGAAAAAAAAGAAAAAAAAATACAAACGTCAGATAAGCGAAGTGGCAATATAGCTATAAATAAATCATCTAGTTCTTCTTATAGTATTTATAAATAGCTGCGCACCGCGGCTTTGCCCGCGTTTTTTTTTCTAGGAAAGTATGCTCTATTAATTATAATATGGACATACACTTCATCAAAATTTGCACATCTCAAATAGTTTTTCACGATTGCTCGGCTCTAACCAAACTACCAAACATATTGAGATAGGAATTACTCCAAAACTATAGCTATCCAACAGTGAAAACCGTATTTCAATCGGTCCAGTAGCTTTTACGAGATACGCGAACATACATACATTCAGAAAGACACAATTTAAAAAAAACACAATAGCTTATTTTTAGTACCAACCCTAGACCATTTTTTAATTATCTTTGTAGGACAGGCTTTTTGTTACCTTCTGCTGTATTGTAAGTATAGACTTATATATAGAAGGTGTAAATATTTCGTTAAAATTTTAACGTGTAGCTGAGTTTTCACCCGCCGCTGGACACGAAATGCAACGGTTATCAAAGATAATTAATTAGACATTTAAAGCGATCATATCTGTCGGTAACGGTTGTTTTATTAATCAGAGGCTGTGGGCAGACGGGCCTGGCAGACGGGGCGTCAGACGCGCGCCCTTACGTAAGCCAGCGTCCGTAGTACGCTGGCAACCGTCCCGCCCGCCCTTGCCTCACAGCCTGGAAGTAACCCTATCAGACAGTAGTGAAGCTTTGAATTCATTCTTGGTATCTGGTTCTTGGAAACGACGCATAACCGCGTACTGCTCGCCCGGTTATGTCCTAATTATTGCCGTTATGTACACGTTAGTATTAGCTTTGTTTAACCGAGTTGGAGCTACTGGAATTCGAAATTTCTTTCAGAGAGAGAGAGAGAATGCGGAGCCATTTTATGTATGTACAATAGGCTAGGCTAAAATCCACTGCTGTCTGGTTCAGGTTGGTGAATGTCTCGTATATAGGTATTTCACGGTTACGCCATGGATGTTCGTCATTGACTAAGTTACGAGTATTAAAGTTCGTTACAAATGGATCGTTCGTTCGTTCGTTTAAATAAATAAATAAATAAATACGAGAATTTCGATGTGTGCTATTAGAATACTAGCAAGTTATAAGCTAAACTTACGTGAACCATTTCATGTGCAAAATTGCTGTTAACATAGTTACATCATTTTGCTACCAGGTCCTTCGATCAAAGTTGTTTCTATAATCGAAGACTAGGTCAGTCTAAATTGAAGATGCCATTGGTGTCATATAACTGTAGAGAGGAGTAAGAGCATTTGACTTAGCTATATATAAAGTTGTTCGGTTAACCTAATTTGTAAGAACCTAATGTACCGTTTATCCAGAACTTCACTGTGACACCCCCTTCTACCCTCGCTAGATCAATACCGGAGCCGGCGCCTTTGACATGTGCGGCGCCCCGCGCCCGCCGCGCGCTCTGCTGATATTTACGCAAAGAAAACAGATCATAACTAGTTTCATTTAGCTGTTTGTAACGCGCCTAGGGCTTGCCGATTTAACAAGTTCCATCGACAATGTAGTCAGTGCCTCGATTAATTGACTTTATTATGGGTGTACGGGGTGGACGAAGATCATATCTAGTTTCATTTGGCTGTTTGTTACGCGCCTTGGGCACGTGATTTAAAGAGTTTTATCGACAATGTATACAATGTAGTCAGTGCCTCAATGAATTGACTTTATGATGGGTGTACGGGGTGGACACAGATCATAGCAAGTTTCATTTTGCTGTTTGTAACGCACCTCGGGCTAGCCAATTTAAAAGGTTAAAATAGGCATTTTTTTTACTTTATAATGGGGGTGTACGGGGTGAGCATAGATCATAACTAGTTTCTTTTTGCTGTTTGTAATGCGCCTCGGGCTCGCCAATTTAAAAAGTTTCGTTGACAATGTAGTCAGTGCTTCAATTAGTTGACTTTATGATGGCTCTACGGGGTGGACACATCATAACTAGTTTTATTTTGCTGTTGGTAACGCGCCTCGGGGACTCCGGTTTAAAGAGTACCCTCATCAATGTGGTCAGTGCCTCAATTAATTGTCTTCATGATAGGTGTACTGGGTATACATACACAGATCTAAACCAGTTTCATTTTGGTGTTTGTAACGCGCCTCGGGCACGCCGATTTAAAGAGTTCCATCGACAATGTGGTGAGTGCCTCAATTAATTGACTTTAAGTATGATACCCATCATTCAGAAAAAAAACGAGTTATGATCTCTGTCCACCCCGTATGGGTATACGGGGTGGACAGAGATCATAACTCGTTTAATTTGGCTGTTTGTAACCGTGCCTCGAGGCACGTTAATTTAAATAGTTCTATCGAATGTAGTTGGTGTGTCAATTAATTGATTTAACTGACTTTTTGATGGATGCACGGAGTGGACACAGATCATAATTGTTTCATGTAGGTGTTTGGCCTATACCTAGAAGCTCCCCTATTTAAATCGTTCATCGCATGTACTGAAGGGTCTTTTTTTTCTTCTTTTTTTTTATTTATTTTATGATGGGGGTACCATAAAAAAAACTGTGGATGGGGGTAAATACTCGTATTTTTCTGATTATTTAATCTTTGATAGATTCTAAGGGATGTTTTATCAGGGAACTGTATAGCAGATATAATAGTCGTTAAAGATAGGAATATGTTATTTTCTGAGAAGTCCTACTGGATATTTTAAAAGGATATGAAAAATCGTTTGTTTTTGCTTATTATTAATTAACAATAGTTTATAACTGTCTGAATCTGGTCGGAATATTTCCTATCTTCTTTTTGAGTCTATTTTTTGTAAGTACTTTCTAAGTTTCAATTTGTTTTGGCTTGTGTTTACTATCTCAATATTTTTTCGGTCATGAAGCTTGTTACTTTTTTCAGAAGTTCAGTAGGATAATTACAAATGCAAATGATATGTCCTTCAATTAACGCATCTATAGCTAATTACGTAACATGTAACGTATGCTACGAGTGGCTACGAAAGGGTAATTATCTATCTATACTTCTAACTAGCTGATGCCCGCGGCTTCGCACGCTTGGTCATTTTAATATATAGCCTATGACACTCACAAACAACGTGGCTTACTATAAGTAAAATAATTTTCAAAACCGGTTTGATAGGTCCAGAGATTACCCCCTACAACCTCACAAACTTTACCTCTTTACAATATTAATATATATAATATAGATAAAGCACTATTTAATAAATAACACTATTTTAAAAAGTCTGTATTGTACAACACAGATAATAAATAACGGTCTAGGTGATTTAAAATAAGCTACTGAACAAGAATATAACATTTTTTATATGGTGTCTGTCTGTATGTTCGCGCATCACGAAAAACTACTGGACCAATAAAAATGCGGTTTCCACTGTCAAATAGCTTTTTATCTATTGATCGGTTTCTTCTCATCTGGTTGACATACCAAGTACACAAGTTTTTAAGTCAAATCCTAAGCTCATGGTTTTCTCTTATGAGTATAGGTGATAATTCTTGATTAGTAGCTTATTTTAAGCCCACTAGGCCATATATTTTTAATTCGCTATCTTTTTGTTACTAGTATAACATAAGTAGGTATCTCTATATAGATGTATTCCACTGTGACTCAAACCAGACCCCTCTCCCTTAACACCCACTTCACTACGATCGTCGCCAAACGCTCCAGACGACGCGCGACGATGTAATAATAAACTTGCCCTTTTGCACCCCTCAGATGCACCTGGTAACTATTGGCCCTGATTAATTATGTGATTTGTTTTTGCTCATAATTATAAAGATTGACACGCACCTTTTTCTTAAAAACTGTAATGCCTTTGTCCATCCAACGGGATTTTGTTTTATCAAAACCTAATAGACATCTTATATACTTATTTATATTATTATCTATATCCATCTATCTTCTATTTATACTTCTAATCTATCTATACTTATAATAAAGCAATAAGAACGAAAAAAGTCTGTACAAAGAAGATAATGAAAAAACTAATGGTCTGGGGTACATAAAATATGCTATTAAACAAGAATATAACATTTTTTTAAATCGTGTCTGCTTGTTTGTATGTTGGTCTGTATGTTTGTTCGCGCCTCGCGTAAAAACTACTAGACCGATTGCGATGTGGTTTTCATTATTGGATAGCTTAAGGTTTGACTTAAAAAACTGGGGTACTTGGTATCTCACTCAGATGAGTAGAAGCAATCGATAAAAAGTTTTTGACGGCTGAAGGAATTTTGTTCAAATGTTGGTATATTGTAACTTTAGGTCCTGAAATAGCACATATAGGACTTTTAAAATGATCACGCGTGCGAAGCCGCGGGTACAGCTAGTAAAACAATAAGTACGTAAAAAGCTGTACAAAGAAGATAAAAAAAAAATGGTCTAGGGCAGGTCTAGGGTACTTAATATAAGCTAATAAACAAGTTAGTTTTTAAATCGTGTCTCTTTCTGTTTGTTTGTTCGTACATTACGAAAAAAGTTCTGGTTGCAATGCGGGTTTCTTTTCTAGATAGCTTAGAGTTTGAGGCACATGAAACTGGGGTACTTGATGTCTAAATACGATGATTAGATGCCGAGCAATCAATAAAAAACTATTTGACAGCTGAAGAAATTTTGATCAAATGTTGGAACATTGGTATTTTATGTGCTGGAATAGAAAACATAGTACTTTAACCTAGAGAAATGACCAAGAATGCCAAGCCGCGGGAACAGCTAGTACTTGTAATAAAGCAATAAGAACGAAAAAGTCTCTTCAAAGAAGATAATAAAAAAAAAGATCTAACTATGTCCAGTAGGGACAAGAATATAACATTTAAACAATAACATAACATTAACAACATTTATAACATTTTTTTATATATAATTACTGTTATGTTGTTTTTTATTGTAATGTGTTCAATAAAGAGTTATTGTATTGTATTGTATTGTATTTAAAGAAATCGTGTCTGTCTGTTTGTTTGTATGTTTATTCGTGCCTCACGTAAAAACTACTGGACTGATTGCGATGCGGTTTTCACAGGTAGATAGCTTAGAGTTTGATTAAAAAACTGGGGTACTAGGTATCTTAAACTAAAAATTAGATGCCAAGCAATCGATAGAAAACTATTTTACGGCTGGCTGAATTTTGAATAAATGTAGTATATTGTACATTATAGGTACTTTTGGTCCTGGAATAACAAGTATGGGTTACTTTTAAATGAAATGACCACGCGGGCAAAGCCGCGGGCACAGCTAGTACTTATAATAAACCAATAAATGCGCAAAAGTTTGAACAAAAAAGATAAATAAAAAGCAATGGTCTAGGGTACTTAACATAAGCTACTGAACAAGAATATAACATATTAAAAAATCGTGTCTGTCTCTTTGTCTGTATGTTTGTTTATTTGCGCATCACGTAAAATCACTGAACCGATTGCGATGCGGTTTTCACAGTTGTATAGAGGGTTTGACTTAAAAACTTGTGTAGTTGGTGTCTCAATCCGATGAGTATAAGCCGAGCAATCGATAAAAATCTTTTAGATGGCTGAAGACATTTTGATAAAATGTTGGTATATTGGTATTTTAGGTCCTGGAATAGCACATAGAGTACTGTTAACCTAGAGAAATGACCACGCGAGCGAAACCGCGGGTACAGATAGTTTATAATAAAGCAGTAAGCAACAAAGTCTGTAAAAAGAAGAAAAAAAAATGGTCTAGGTGACTTAAAATAACAAGAATATAACTTTTTTTAATGCAGTCTGTCTGTCTGTCTGTTTGTTTGTAACTACTGGACCAATTTCCCAATTTCAATGTGGTTTGCACTGTTGGATAGCTTAGGGTTTGACTTAAAAACAAGAGTAAGTAACTCAATCAGATGAGTAGAAGTTCGAGCAATCGATAAAACCCATTTGACTTTTGAACGAATTTTGATGATATTGATATTGATTTGGTTGATATTGGTTCTGAAATAACACAGGATCCTTATATCGCAGGAATATTACAACGCGGGCGAAGCCGCGGGCACAGCTAGAATACCTAAAACACTGTACCGTGACATACATATTGACTAACTGACAAACAACGCACAGCCTAAACCGGTGGACCTAGAGATTTGAAATATTGAGAGTATATTGCATGACTACCCTAGGGGCGCAAAAAGGTTTTTTAAATTCCGTTCCTAATGGGGCAAACGGAGTTGGTAAATTTTGCACGCGGACGAAGCTGCGGGGTGCAGCTAGAGCTATAAATATATGTAAACTTTTTGATCGAAGTATTATATTTATGCCTAACTATTCATATTTACAAAGCAATTTGTCCAATGCGGAGCGATCGGCTACCTGTCTACTAGTTTCTCTATTTCGGTAGATATTGCACTTCAGACTCAGTAGGGAGCTGACCGTGCCACACGCTGCGAGAATTGATGATGACAGGAAGCTCAAGATGACCTGACATTATTGTTGCCTTATAGAACTAGTTTCGGTTCAAGCTAAACAGCTTTGAATAGCAATTGGTAGGGTTCATCACGCCGCTGTCAAGAAGGAGGTCAAGATTTTGCTGCCATGTGGCGGCATATCGGTATAACATCCACATACGCTCACACAATGTGTCCGTGAGGCTTGTGCGTACGAGCGGATTCACTTCACTCGTTTGTAAGGCGGTGTGGTCTACGTCTTTTTTAAATCTTCTTGGCTGCTGGTTTTTATTTAGAACTAGCTTTCACCCGCAACTTCGTCCGTGCGGTCTACAGTTTGTCACGAAAAAACCATCCTAAGATCTTCTAGGATATTATAAACCAATGTGAGAGTATAGCGCCAACTATCAACGCTGTTGATGCTTTTTGACAGACTTGTTATTATTTCTTGTTATTATTTAATTTCCATGGCAACCGTTCCTTACAGCAAGTAATCAACATTTTCCTGTTTTCCCGTGGAAACTTACAATTTCTCGGGATAAAAGTATCCTATGTTTTATTTCAGGGCTATAAGCTATCTCCATTCCAAATTTCATCAAAATCCATCTAATCGTTATCGCGTGAACGCTCCTCAAACAAACGGACAACTTTTCACTTTTATATATTGGTGTGGATCACGGCACAAAGAAGAATCGAAACACCTATTTATTATGTGATTAGAATTAATCAATAGTTTAAATGTGAATCAAAAGTGGAAATCGAGAGAAATGGAGAAGTTTTAGGGAGAATTACACCAATAACATGAAAGAATCGAAGCAGGCTAAAGAACAAGAAGAATAGTAAAAAATAAAATTAAAAAAAAAAAAGCTTTTACGGGTTCTTTTTTTGATGCTTAGTAACTTTTACGTTTTAAAGTTTTTTATTTTTTTTTCTTATTTTCTTTATGTCTCTTCACTTTTAACATTTTTGCCTTGTCATCGGTTTGCGAACTACCCTGAAAGTTCAGCCAGTTAGCTAATCGGCAAGTGCTCGAAATTTGAATTGCAAGATTCCAGGACAGACAAAATACATTCATACAAATGAAGTTAAATAAAAGCTTTTAAAAAACCCTGATTGAGGAATTATCAATTATAAATATCAATTATAAAAAAATAGCCTAGCAAAATAATATAAATATAGTCTAGCGTCCATACATCGCTTATGGCAAATTGTAGGGCTATCATCATAATTGGCCTTTTACATGTATGAATGATAGTTTAAGCAGCATCTCTATTCGGGGGGTTTACACTGCTCTTCAGCTAATGGCTAAAGAGATCGACACGGGAAAGGCAGATCCGGCCACACATTGTGTTGCGTGTATACTTCTGGATGGTAAGGGATTGTTAGCGCGTTTATTTGCTAGCACTTCAAAGCAGGTATTGTCATGCACATTTACGCGATCAGCAATAGTCTTTCTCCAGAGATCTCGGTCCTCTGCAAGACCCTCCCAGCTGAGCCAGTCAATGTTAAATGTAATAAAGTCGCGTTTGATGCACAAGGGGCTTCCTTGTGGGCATTTAGCATTTGAGATCGTTTAGTTTGACGGGGCAAACGAGAAGATACCATCCTGTGCACATGGCATAACCAACGCAGCCTGCTTGGTTTCAAGAGAGCGGTGATACTAGGCAGCAGTACCATCTTACGCACCTCCTCGTTAAATGATTTTTTTCATCCAGGATATGCCCAAAATGCTCCGAAAGCAACACATGTGGGATGAGTTAGTTCATCTTTTCTGATTGCTGAACGATGTCCAGGTATCAGCTCCATACAAGAGTAAGCTTAAGATGTAAGTCTGATAGACGATCAGTCGATCATCTTAGTCTTTATTGTCAGATGTTTGTCTCGATATATGGTCTGTGTTTGTTGTCCTATATTCTTGCACTAAGCGTACCGAATACCGTTGCCAACTTGCCATTGCAGCTGATGATCTCTGCGTCAAGTGAGAGATTGCTTAATATATTCAATCTCAGATAGAGGAAATTTTCAAAACATTCCAGTGCTGTAACCATTCCTGTAGTTTTCAGTGCAACCTTGCGACATTACCACCGTCTTCATTTGCATTTATGGATATTGAAAAGAGTGCGCTTGCTTCCGCAAATTTGTCCAAGGTGTTCTGGAGCACATCTTGCGTAGTTGCTACAAAAGCTGCACCATCGGTAAACATGAGACTATCGGCGAATAAATCCTTACGATGTGTTTTAGATTTTAGTGAGCGATGTTATAAATCTTGGCATCAACTCTTGTGTGCAGATGTTTCCCAATCCTGTTTGGCGTCGGCTAAAGCAACTATAAATAGAATATAACCGTCTCCTATACTGAAGTCGATTAAAAAGAAAAGAGTACATATTCTCGTACGTGTAGAGCTCTATACGTATATTACTCATAGCCGTATTGTATGAACTACGTCAGAAACGTTAGGTACAATAACACCTGCAAAATACTACAGACAGCCTCCCACGGAAGATCATGCCCATAAATTCATTGAACGGATGTTCTTAGAAGATTCCCTAAAAATATAACTTTTATTTTAGACCTGTCTATTTTTAAACCAACCTGTTTGTGCGTGAATAAAATCTAATTATGTAACAGCGTCGCGTAAAATAAAGCCCCGCAGCTTTGCCCGCGTGTACAATTTTCCGGAATAGAAAGTATCCTATGTTGGTTTCTTTGGTATATAGCATCTACATACAAAATTTCATCAAATTCGGTCCAGACATTATCGTGAGAAAGCGCCCCAAACAAACAAACAAACCAATATACAAACATACAACGTTTTACTTCTATATGTGGGGATAGGGATGAATCCATGATGGGAACCCTAATAATTATGCTAGCTCATGATAAATTAAATATATATTTTTTGCTAATTACTGGTACATACATTTCAATAAAAATTCAAACTAGGTTTTTTTTTTTTTAAACCTTATCTGTACAATTACAAAACAAAAACAAAAAACTTACTGTGTAGCCATTTGCGAGTATTTGCGACACTAATGCACGGCAATTAATTTTTATGTATATTGATAGATAGAAGATAGTTAGAGAGATAGATAGACTGATAGACGTATATATATATATATATATATATATATATATATATATATATATATATATCTAATATCTATTATATATCTATTATCTATTATATATATAGATATTAGAAATGAATCAGGTTCAAATACTAATTCAGGTTAGGTATAGCGTGAGCCTGTATCTTTCAACAAGTGAATTATATGATAATTCGTGACATTTACGACACAGGCTTTAATAAAAACCTTTATTGATTTGATTTATTTCTGCTGACACGTTAGTCACACAGACCATTATTTTACGAATGTTAAAATGTAGATGAGGTGCGATACAATAGAGTTTAAATACAAGTTTATACTGTTAGTTCAATAAATAAGAACTAGGTATTATTTACAAATGGCTTGTATTGTCCATCCACAGATCACA
The DNA here is from genome assembly GCA_946251855.1 of Alsophila aescularia. Taxonomy (NCBI): domain Eukaryota; kingdom Metazoa; phylum Arthropoda; class Insecta; order Lepidoptera; family Geometridae; genus Alsophila; species Alsophila aescularia. The sequence continues at coordinate 11,189,032 of OX276377.1, read as the reverse complement.
CATTAATATTTAAATAACAAAGATAAATAATAAATGTGTAAAATAAAATCTTCACTAAGTGTGCGGACGCGAGGTCTGCCTCCTGTAAGGCCTCTCCGAGCGCCCGCTCTTCAGCACTGCCTGCGGCGATACAGCATTGCTAACAATACATAATATAAAATATCACCCTTCTCCCAATAACGATAACCTAGCTTCACTCAAGCCATCGAACCCACCAATCATAAAATTCTATGAAATTGCCATTACATTTCAGGAAATCGACTTTTGTGAATCAAACTCTCGAATTCTCCATTAGGCATAATCAAAGGAATTTGGCGTTCATTTATCACTGGCTGATCCGTCTGAACGACTGTCAATGAAATGTTGCTTTTGCGCGCGGTGTGTAGAGTTTATATCGTTTATATACATAGCTGTATATAGCATAATGGTTTATGGTTTTGGTTGTAAGTTATTGCAAGTATCTAAGCAAGCTTCGCCTATAAAGCTTTCTTGAGGTAAAACTAGTCGTACTCGTAGTCATGAGCTTTGTCAACTTGGACAAATGGCTTGAAAAAATGACCTAGATATGTTTTTGAAATAATTCATTGATTTTTAAGCAGTGATTTACGCCGCCCGAGCCGCTTAGAACTTTATCTGAACTCATAACGTAAAATCCGGATTATGAACTCATAAATGGTGGCATAACGACAAACATTACGCACGGCAAGTCTCTACTAAGAATAAAAAAATACATTTTACCACTGTTTTTTGAACTAAACAATGTTATAAAATATTTTATCTACACTCATACCGTAAAATCCGTTTTTTTTATCATAAATGGTGGCATAATGAAATACATTACGCACGGCAAGTCTCTACTAAGAATAAAAAAATACATTTTACCACTGTTTTTTTAACTAAACAATCTTATAAAATATTTTATCTACACTCATACCGTAAAATCCGGATTATGAATTAAAAAATGGTGACATAATTGTATACATTACGCACGGCGCGTCTCTAATAAGAAAAAAAAATGAATTTATTTTATGTTGAATTATAACACTGTTTATTGAAGTAAACAGTGTTATAATGCATATTTTTTCCCATTCAAGCACCGCGTTGGCTCCGCACAACGATAGCTTTTGCCATTTATGATCTATGGCGGCGCGTGCTAGAACGTATGCGCGCGAATTCGCTGTGGACTGGATTTTGGCGCCATAATTTAATTTATTAGTACCTAACCAATTTAATGTTGATCAAATGTTTTATCCAGATTAAAATGTGACAAATATGTGTTAAATATGTGAAAACAGTGTTAGTGAGGAGAATTTGACTCCACCTGACATCACGGAATAGCAACGAACATGACGATAGAGCAAAATCAAGAAAATATTACAACAATTTTTTTTTCATAAAAAGTAAGTTCCTATTGCATGAGTGTAGATAAAATAAAGTAGTGTATGAAACGGCAAATAACTAGGTATTAAAACACTCGAGTGATACCTACCTACTATTCACTCTCGTGTTTTAATACCCCTTATATGCAACCGTTTCATAAACTACTATTATAATTCAATGTTCTGGAAAGCACTGCTACTGTTATGGCAGGCAAATTGCATTATACTTATGTATTTCTTACTGTTTGTTTATTAAAAAAAAACTAGGAATTGTTATATATAGAGTGCAAGCAAACGCGATTTCAATCGTAAATTAATATTACAGCCATGTATTAGTGGTAAAGACTAAACAATGCAATCTTGTGAAATCCCAAACAATAGGCTGATGGAGGCATGGCTCTGTAATTGCCTGTCAATAAGCTGCTTAGTGATGCGCAGAGGGTGGGACTGGCCGGATGCAACAATATCCGAAGCAGAAGTCTTGCTAGAATATCGTTTGTCTTTTATCCCCGAACTCGAACGGATGAACATATTTTGCTGTTTTTTGTTATGTTTAAAAACTGATGTGATCGAGATGGTTCTTAGCTCTCTTATTGGGTTTGTATAATTTTGACCAAAACTATTTTCATAATTTGACGGGTAATAGGTGGTAACAATTTATTTCAATGTATATTTTTTTCTTTGTCAAAACTATCGCCCCCCGCCTGTGCCAAAATAAATTGAGTGAGGATTGAGGTGAAGCTTCTCTTCTCAACTAATGATCTCGGAATGCGTAAACCTTTCGATATTTAGAAGAAGAAAAAAACCTGGAAATGAAGTTCATTCAAGTTTTGTTAATAAATCAAATTAATTTCGAAAGCTGCGTGTCCTCAAGCAGACATCGCCATCACGGCTTTATGGTATGTCATAAAAATGGCGCGAACATTCGCAACAGGTGCACATAAAGAGATAAATTTATGAACATTGAGAAGAACGTATTTTATAAACCTACGAGCAGTTCAATGACGCATTCCTCAGATCAGTTCTTACTAGACTACGGCGAAGCAAAAGATATTAGAATCGTAAGGGCATAAAAAATATTACCCTGAAAATGTGGGTTAGACCTTGTCACCTAGAATTGCATAAGCTTTCTTAAAATACACTAAGTACAGTTAGTTCTGTTTTTATGTCATGCATCGGGCATACTACAACATATAAGCCAATAAGCGTAAGATTATCATAGACATAATCATGCCTCCTAGATGCTCCCTTGATTACAGCATAATCGGAGGTGCAAAAATGTACAATAACCAAAACATCATCATCAAAGTAAGAGAAAAAACACGACTGGCCTACCAAAAAACGTTTTTTATCATATATCGTATGTTACTTGGAATGATATAAGGAATCTAACGACATCCCAACATCCAAATCTATTCAGGCATCTAGTTTATGGTGAAACAAAGAAACTCACATACATACATACATACATACATACATACATACATACATACATACATACATACATACATACATACATGAAACCTGAAAACATTACACTCTTTTTATGGGCAATCGTGCAAAAAGAATACAGACATGGTTGCCTTCAAACTTAGATTTCCCATCGAGACGATTTTAGAAAAGGTTCTTGCCCTAGTTTTCCTGAAGATGGGACCTTGCTAAATTGATTTCTAGTGCAATACAATCCCTACTCAATGATTTTCATACAAAAATTTGTCATTTTCAGGATTAAATAAATGTAAAAATTCTTATCACGATTCATGTATCTAGGCAGTACCTTGTAACGACTCAATGCTTGCATAGAAATACGAAACGTCCCTAGACTGAACAGATCGAAATAATCTGAGGCAAAACCAAAACTATTTGAAGCGGTTGTCATGCGAGGAAAATCTACAAACACTAGTATTAACTGATATCAAGAACATCTACAGTCTACAGGCCTCGTACAAACAAAGGGTCTGACAAACCAGTGATAGTTGAGTTCACTGTGCTTAAGAACTCCAGAGCTCGATTATAAAAACAACAAGGGAATAAAGAGCGATGAAAAGCTCAACACTACTCACCTAAGGATTAGAGGACTAAGAAAAACCTATATATGCAGCTGAATTACTCACTGCGAAAACGAAGATGCCTCTTTTACTTAGCGAGAATTTTCGAAAAAACTCAAGATACAGCATACTGCTGGACGTCAAACGGCGTGGTATATATCGGCAAGAGATAACGCAGCTCTCATTCGTGTAAACAAATTGTCTGACCTTGATAAAGTAAGAGACGCCAATTTACTATCATGTAATTTTTTATGTAGTCTTATCTTTGTGCCTTAACTACTACTTACTTACTTAAAATAAGCTACATAAGAATATTACACTTTTAAATTTCGTGTCTGTCTGTCTGTTTGTTTGTTTGTCTGTATATATGTTTGTTCGCGCATCACGCAAAAACTACTGGACCTATTGCGATTAGGTGTTGACTCAAAAACTGGGGTACTTGGTATCTTAATCCGATGATTTTGGTCCTGGAATAACACGTATTGGCTACCTACTTTAAAATGAAATCACCACGCGGGCAAAGCCGCGGGCACAGCTATTAATACTATATTCGCTGTTATGACTAGTCACTGCTATTCCTATCGAGTCATTCGAAATTAGTACTGTTATATGAGCTGCGATCAGTTATTAGTACTGTTATATGAGCTGCGATCAATTATCAGCACTGTTATATGGGCTGCAAACAATGAATATTGAAATAACCATACGTGTATTTTGTTTTGTTTCCTTTCAAAGTAATCAGCCAAATGTTAATTAAGGTACTCTTTGATAATGGGTGATATATTCGACGATATTGAAGAAATATAGACAGTATTTAGTTTTCTGTTTCTCATGCCTGTAGGCCGGAAGATTGCCGTTCTTGCATAGCACCTAATCAACTAAACCTAAGTATTACTTATATATAACCCAAAATATTAGAAGTATCTCACACAATGGTTTCTCTTCACTTCTTCAAAGAATTGCACAAAATGTTAATGCAAGTTGTCTACTTCAGTATTATGAATACCTGCAGAGTATTACTTGTAGTTAGTTAATTTATAATTGTGATGACTTCGCTTATGTCTGTCTCAAGTAAACAAAATGACTGATCAAGAGTTGCAATTTTCAGATTTACTCAAGTAAAGAAAATGACCTGCACAGGAGCTTTAATGTTCAGATTTACTCAAGTAAAGATAATGACCTGCACAGAAGATGTAATTTTCAGATTTACTCAAGTAAAGAAAATGACCTGCACAGGTTTCTTCAGATTTATACAAGTAAAGAAAATGACCAATGCAGGAGTTTTAATTATCAGATTTACTCAAGTAAAGAAAATGACCTGCACAGGAGCTTTAATGTTCAGATTTACTCAAGTAAAGAAAATGACCTGCACAGAAGTTGTAATTTTCAGATTTACTCAAGTAAAGAAAATGACCTGCACAGGTTTCTTCAGATTTATACAAGTAAAGAAAATGACCAATGCAGGAGTTTTAATTATCAGATTTACTCAAGTAAAGAAAATTACCTGCACAGGAGCTTTAATGTTCAGATTTACTCAAGTAAAGAAAATGACCTGCACAGAAGTTGTAATTTTCAGATTTACTCAAGTAAAGAAAATGACCTGCACAGGTTTCTTCAGATTTATACAAGTAAAGAAAATGACCAATGCAGGAGTTTTAATTATCAGATTTACTCAAGTAAAGAAAATGACCTGCGCAGAAGTTGTAATTTTCAGATTTACTCAAGTAAAGAAAATTACCTGCACAGCAGTTTTAATTTTCAGATTTACTCAAGTAAAGAAAATTACCTGCACAGCAGTTTTAATGTTAGAATTTACTCAAGTAAAGAAATTTACTAAAGCCAAGTAATACTGCAGATATTCATAATATCTCGACAAGAACTATTAAAGATAATAAAGCTTTTCTAGCCGGACTCCTTGTTTATGTATGCCACTTCTCAGGTTGGTTTCCAAATGCTTTTAAAACATATGGTATTATTCCCGTACATAAAAATGGATCCAAAGATATTGTGTGTAATTATTGACCAATTTCAATTTTACCAACCTTTTCTAAAATTTTAGAGAGTGTTACAATGATAATATGATAGTTTTAGTGAATAACATTAGTGTTTTAGAGATTTTAGGGAAAATTTGTGTTTTGTGGGTGAAAAAATCGCAACATCGATACTCATCACTCCGGGTACAAACCGTCTACTCAAGCCTCAAACCAAGTATTTACTTATTTTTTTTATAATATAATTTTAAATGTCAGCCACATTAATGTACAACATTTTGGTGGTTGTTTTAAATTGCTAACTTTTTTTTAATTGCTTTTGATGAGTTTATCGACAAAAACTAATATTACGCGGCGTTATACCGCGTAATATTAGTTTTTGTCGATAAACTCATCAAAAACGTAAACAGAAAAACAATGGACATGATAAGCACGCGCACCGTGCGTGTGTTCGTTGGGCAATTGACGGTGTGTGACGGGGTGTCGTGCTTATGCAAAACTTTTTTCTTTTAATTGTTAAAGTGTTCGCGTGACAGGTGAGGGTCTACAATTTTTCCTATAACCAAACGGAGGAGCTGTTTTCCGGTACTTCTCTCTACTTACTTGTTACCAACATAATTATTCATATCCCAATCTTTCCAATATTAATTTAATGTAGAGTGCATTTGTGTGATACACTATCTAATGCACTAGTTGTGCCCGCGGCTTCGCATGCGTGATGATTCGTCAGGTTAAAAGTACTCTATTTGCTATTCCAAGACCTAAAATACCAATATACCAAATTTTGATCAAAATTCCTTCAGCCATCAAAAAGTTTTTTATCGATTGCTCGGCATCTAATCATTGGATTAAGATACCAAGTATTCCAGTTTTTAAGTCAAACCCTAAGCTATCCAACACCGCATCGCGATCGGTCCAGTAGTTTTTACGTGATGCGCGTAAAAACATACAGATAAACAAACTAACAAACAAACAAACAGACAGACACGATTTTTAAATATGTTATATTCTTGTTAAGTAGCTTATTTTAAATAACCTAGACCATTTTAAAAAAAAAATCTTCTTTGTACAGACTTTTTCGTTTTTATTGCTTTATTATAATTTTGTATGTATATATATAAAGATCTGATCTGTATTGATTAATAATTATTGATCAATTTGATACATACAAAATAATCAATTTATTAATTTAAATTTGACTTCAATACTTAATACATTTAATTAAGTCACATAGCTGGGAAGCACAGATCTTCTTGCTTTATGCTAAAAGCCTAGCGTAAGTTTCTGAGGCTTCTAGTGACTTATATAAATGTTAAATTCATTTATATGTGTAATGTTAATACTCAATAATAGTTGTATTCTTCATCAGTTCCAAGTTTATTGTATTATTTATAGTTCGTTCAGAATTTTGTGTCCACAAATATTTTTGTTATTATTATTAATAACAGTGTTCTCAATAACTTGGTGGTTTTCAATAACACCTTTCTTTTTAATTTGAATATGAATATGTAGACATAAGTTATTTTCCTAAGAATGATTCACGAGATTATATTTGATTAGGTAAGCTCTCCAGAATCACAGTTTTTACGTTTTTCTTAGGTTATTTCTTCGTTCCGAGGTTTGACAATATATCAAACCGTAATTGTATTTCTAAAAATTAGCTCAAAACAGTTATTTTACGTACTAGAAATGATTAATAGTAAAAACAACGATCGAATGTGAATGGTTATGATACATAACTTAAATACTGGTTGTTTAATGAAATATCTAGCTATGAAACCTTAATATTATTATAGTCCCGAGTAGGTATGCCATTATAAACAGATGTCCCACTTGGTAGCATATGGGACCTTACCGTAATAATAGCAAACGAGTGCAAAAACAACTCTAATATCAAGAGAAACCGTTGTTGTCGTAGGTATCCAGGCTATGAAATATTGCTGTAAATGCGCACGTTTAAGTAATAAAGTTAAGCGGTAATGAAGCTTTCTTGGCAGGGTTTACAAAGGCATGGTCAACCTTTGCATCATCGCAAGCCAATTTTTGACAATAAAACCGCTAAATTAAATTCGATTTGGTTAATGAAATGTTTTCTTACTCATTGTGGGGAATATCCTCGAGCTGATTGGCGGCGGTGAGGGCTGCCAGCAGCGCCACGAGCAGGGCGAGCCGCGCGCGCGGTGACATGCTGCCTGCGGGCCTCATCGCATCCACATGACAAGAGCACTCCTCACACTCCACTGGCGCGCCGACACATGCACCGTACGAGCGCACTACACTGTCCCGCTAGAGTCTCCGAGGGCGGACGCTGCATGAGTCATCGAGGGTCAAGGTGGTGTCAGATGGGGACCGCGCGGGAGAGCGGCGGCGGGCCGCAGCAGGGCGAGGAAGAGCGCGACTGCCGCGCCGCGCTCCGCGCACCCTCGCCCCACCCGCGCCCCGCGCATCCCCGCAGCCGCACTGACGCTGCGCGTGAATCATACGCCCAATAACGCACCGGCCTACTACTTATTACCGAGATTTATTTGCTCATGCATAGGGTTGTTGGTCAGCGACCGGTGCGAACGCCGCCAGAGCCTACGACAACATCCGTCGCCCCACATCCGTCCGGCGGCGCCTGAAAGTCTCTGGAAAGGTCATAATTAGAGGGCGTATGATGGTCGTGCAGAGGAGGATATGGCCGGAGGATTACTTTGAAGCGGCTCCGGCGGCCACGAAGGTGCGAGGTTAGGCGGCAACACCGGCCGCCACGCACATGCGTGGGCACGGCGCCAGGAAATCCTTTATTGATTCCCGCGCTCCCGCTTTCTAAGGAATGTCGCAGGCGTTGGTACTGCCGAGCGCTAAAATTCCGCCCTCCCGCTATTATAATTTGGCCTAAGCGGATCACCGTGCGCTCGCCAGATTGCTTTCATTACACCTAACTTTTTAAAGATTTCCTTTAAATGGAACAAGAGGCAATTTTCGTTGTTTGCCTTCAAGATGAATTTAATTGTAATTTGTTAAAGGTTCGATATCAAGATCACCGCTTCTTTACACAGGTACCTCACGTGCATTGCGGACATAGTTGATGGACTACTGGAAAATTGAACATTAGGGCTGTACTTAGGTCATACTGAAAGTTTGTGGATTCTCATTAATAAGACCACGTAATATGTTTATGACATACCTGTAGGTATCATTTTTCAAAGTATATTCCCTCACTGTTTATACATTTTTTCATTATTTTGAATTATTGTAAAAAGCAGTTGGCCCAGTGATCCGTAGTGACGTCTTATACGTCATCAGTTCTATACTTGTAGCCTTCATAAACTCATGCGTTGCCTTAGCGGAATGTGAGGACGTGTTGTCGTGATGAAAGACAACTTTGCTGGGAGGACGCTTATCTCGAACTTTATTAAACACTCTGGGCAAGTACGTATTTACATACCAATCTGCAGTTACTGTCCTTTGGTTTCCAAGCGAATAAAGTGTAATGTGCCTGACTTGTCGAAAAAAACATAATGCTTTAACTTTTGTCGGAAAATATACAAAAAAAACACATCCTGTCAATTGTCTTTTTCTTTCAGGTTCAAAGCAGTATACCCAAGTTTCGTTGTCTGAGCCTAATTATATGTTCTATGGTGGCATCATTTTGTGTCACCATAGAACATATAAAAATTGAAAATTTTATGTATTTTTTATGATTTTCGCTGTGGCTTAAGTCAACAAAATCTAGCCAGAGAATTTAATTGTGCCACTTGTCCTGAATACCTGTCAGGTTCATAATCATCATCAGCCTATACCTGTCCACTATTGGACGTAAGCCTCTCCTAATGCACGCCACTGAGCTCAGTTTTCAGGTCTCTTGATCCATTTTCTTCCAGCCGCTTTTCATAGGTCGCACTTGTCGTCACTCGTTTTCGTAGGTCGTTTGCCTAAACATGGTCTCCACTCGAGGACTCTTCTACCCCAACGGTTATTGGTTCTTCAGGAAATGTGATCAGCCCACTACCACTTCAGCTTGCTTATCCTAAGAGCTAGTCAGTTACCTTGGTTCTCTGTCGGATATCTTCATTACGAATCTTGTCCTTCAGAGGAATTCCAAGCATAACTCTCTCCATAGTTCGCTGAGTGACCTTAAATTTGTGGTCTAGTTTGACCGTGAGTGTCCACGTATCGGCTCCGTTGGTCATGTCTGGCAGGATGCACTGATTGAAGACTTTTGTCTTCAGGCACTGTGGTATGGAAGACGAGAAGGCTTGACGAAGCTTGCCGAATGCTGTCACCATTGATGCCCATTCCTCTCCAATTCAGCGTCTTAAACATATCTTACAAGGCATTAGAGAACAGTTTCGGGGATATAACATCCCTCTGTCTCATTCCTCTGCTCAGCTGGATATGTTTAGACTGCTGGTTTTGTACTTGGACACTCATAGTCACAGCGTCATACAGAAACCTCAGCACTTCAATGTATCGCTAGTACAATTGACAACGCTACAAAGACTCCAGAACTGCCCAGGTTTCAACGGAGAAGGCCTTCTCATAGTCTACAAAAGCAAGACACAGGGGCTGGTTAAACTCTTCAGACTTCTGTATAACCTGCCTCATTGTGTGTATGTGGTATATGGTGCTAAATCCTACTCAAAACCCGGCCTGTTTAGGAGGCTGGAATTCGTCAAGTCTTTTTGCGAGACGATTTGAGATGACCCTCCAAAACAACTTATAGACGTGGCTCAAGAGTAAAATAGGTCGGTAGTTCTTTAAAAGAGCATTATGCCTTTTTTTTAAAAAGAGTACTATCTAAGTTCTGCTCCATGCGTCTGGAGTTCTCCCGCTGTTAAAAACAGTGCTAAATAACCCCTGAAGCTCTTGAAGTACGGGTTTCCCCTGCTTTCAAGTGCTCCGAAGTTATACCAACCACACCGGGGGCCTTTCCATTCTTAAGTTGTTTGAGCGCCATCTCAATCTCGTCTAGGCCGACGTCGAGCAGTTAGTCAGTGTAGTGCTGGTCATTATTGCGCGGGAATCCTCTGTGCTGTGTTCGGGTCTAGAAGCATGCGAGTCGAACAATCGGCCATAGAAGTCTTCGATCTCAGAAAAGATCTCTGGCTTAGAGACTATGGTTGTGCCATTATTGGACTTGAGCTGCGTCAGAAGGGACCTACTCAATTGCTAGGCGAAGACTTTTGACCCCCAATTTTGCTCAATTGCCTTTTCTATCCGACGAGTATTTGAGACTCATACACCAACTTACTAATCTTCTTATTGAGCTCTCTTTTTTCTGACGGTGTGGCTTGCTGATTCTGCCACCGTTTGCACATAAGTTGAAGAGCCTTATCCGAGATATTTGACTTCGTGCCCGTACGCTCCAGCGGACTAAATTTAGTGCCTTATTCCCACAGCAGTATGGAATTCCTCATCCACGTCATTTGTGGTTTTTAAGGCAGCGAATCGATTTTCAAACTTGAGTTGTAACTGTTCTGATCCAACAGCAGCTTGGAGCAGGTTGGGTCGGAGCGTAGACTTCACCAATCAGCATCATTCAAGCTTGTGGTCGATATTTAAGAAGCCTCGGACAAGTCTGTGATCACTATCGATATCAATATCGGTAGTGATCACAGACTTGTCCGACCTTGCGATTACTGAGACATCCCTGAATATGTGCTTTTTGTCCGTCATGATGATGTCAATCTCATTTTTAGTCACAGTGTCGGGGCTTTGCCAAGTCCACTTCCTCTGGGGCTGCTTTTTGAAGAACGGATTCATCAAAAAGAACCCATTTGATAGGAATCACAGGATTCCTGTCTCCTTGACCGTGTGGACCTATTCTCGATTCACTGCAAGTCTGTACTCCCACTTTGGCGTTAAAGTCTCCCATGATAATTTTGTAGTGTTATGTAGGGCTGAAGATATGTCATCAAACATATATTTTATTACCTCATAATCCGAGTGTGCCGAGGTGGGTGCGTAAACCTGTACGACCTTAGGGCTGTACCTTTCGGACAGCTTAAGAACCAGGTAAGCTACCCTGGTCGACACACTTGATACTTTTACAACATTATCAATAAGTACTTTAATGACGAGGAACTCCACGCCACCCTGAGACTGCTTATCGCCTTATCAGAAGGAGAATAGGCGGCCCAATTCCAGGGTTATTGTATTCCCGCATTGCTCTTGAGTCTTGACCTGAATATGCCACCTGATCTTAGTAGCTCCGTCTCGATTTGCACCATGTGTTTGTCATGCCTAATCGTTCGTCCGTTGTACCACAATAAATAATGGTTGTAATGCCAGGGTCAGTTGTTTTTGTTTCGGGAGGCCTGCGGTTGCCCGGGAATTCTTCGCACCTCCTGCACTGCCATTTCCTTGACCACCACCGTGGTCAGGACTAGCAGAGCAACCGGGAACGGGGGGTAATTTTTTCGTTGTGATTTTCATAAAGTAGGTTTTGCCCTTAATCGCCACGCTGGGCATGCGAGTTGCCGATCGCAGGGCGTAGCTTGTCGCACCGGTGACGCTGCTGCCCGTCTTCGCCCTGTGTCATTTGGCTACGCTTGTTTTGAGATGGTTACACTGCCATTTGGTGGTCGCCAGAGCCTCGTTCGTTATCCAGTAGGATGACTGCGTGCAGGAGAGGTTAGCTTGGAGCAGTGAGATCGTTTTTCGCTCCCATACATCCCAAGTATTATTCAGGTTGATTCAGTGAATTCAGACATGGACGTAATCAACTCTATGACGATTTACGTAAAGGTCAGCCGACGACTGGCAACCGAAACTAATATTCATACCATATACGGTAGGTATACAGTTATTCTATGACCATGCGAAAACTGACTGAAACTGATTAAAAAAAAACTTGTCAGCAAATTCGCTATGAGCCTAGTGCAATAGATTTTGCATGTTCATCAGAAGATTCGGATCATTTGCACTTGATGGATACCTCATGATTTAAAGGATGACCAAAAACGACTGGGTGTAGACTGGTGCCGTAAAATGATAAAAAAATATATAACAGAGGACAATCATTGGCTGTATTTAATATAGTCACAGGCACAGAAAATATTTATGATACCACAATGAAAAATAAAATTTCAATCACATAAACTAAACTGTAAACTACACCAGGAGAGTTCAATTTACAAAATACGTAATTGTTTTTTTTATAATTCTATTACTAACTAGCTATGGCCGCGGCTTTGCTTGAGAGGTCATGAAACTGGGTAAAAATTAACCTATGTGATATTCCAATACTTTTAATATACACTAGCTGTACCCGCGGCTTCGCACGCGTGGTCTTTTCTTTAGGTTCAAAGTACCATAATGTGCTATTCCAGGACCAATATACCAACATTTGAACAACATTTCTTCAGGCGTTAAAAATACTTGTATCAATTGCTCGGCGTCTAACTCACCGGATTGAGATACCAAATTTCCAGTAGTTGTTACGTAATGCGTGAACAAACAAACATACAGGCAAACAGAAAGAAAGACGCGAATAACAAAAAAAAGTTTTTATGTTTTTATAGCAGTTAACGCCTGCTAAGCGTAAATATATATAATAATTTTCTCATGGAAAAATTTGGGTCACGGACGAGATTCGAGATCTAGATCGATTCTAGATAGCGTTACCGTCCCCTAGAAAGGGTGGCATCTTTCAGACACGAAGTTAATCAATATTAGCCGTGTTTGGTTGGTTGTTCGTAATACGACCAATAGATAGCGTTACCGTCCCCATAAGACGGGTTGAAAGAACCTAGTGGAAAGATTTGGATGACGACGCATAAGTCTCGGTGGCCGAATTGGTAAAGGCATGTGCTGCGCTGAGGCACAGTGTGCGAGTTCAAATCTCGTCCGTGACCCAAATTTTTCCATTAGGAAATTATCATATATATTTACGCTAAGCAGGCGTTAACTGCTATAAAAACATAAAAATATAGATTTGGGAGGCGTTATCTTTCAGACACGAAGTTAATCAATATTAGCCGTGTTTGGTTGGTTGTTCGTAATACGACCAATAGATAGCGTTACCGTCCCCACAAGACGGGTTGAAAGAACCTAGTGGAAAGATTTGGATGACGACGCATAGGTCTCGGTGGCCAAATTGGTTAAGGCATATGCTGCGCTGAGGCACAGTGTGCGAGTTCGAATCTCGTCCGTGACCCAAACTTTTCCATTAAGAAAATTATTATAAAAAAAAAGTTGTTCAGTACCTTTTTAAGTACCCAAGAGTTTTTTTTACATTTGAATTCATTTATTAGTGTGGGTGCGATGCGCGGTCAAGATACGGACAAACAGACAGAAAAAAATAAAAAGTAAAACAGTTTGGCTTCAGTATCGAATATAGAGAACCATCCAAAAACTATTTTTTATTACTTAAATATTAACATAACTTTGGACCCATATCCCACAGAAACCCTTTACTTTTTCAGGATAAAACGTGTCCTCAATTTTAACCCATCATATAACTTAAGACAGTGCCAAGTTGCATCAAAACCCATCCATTAGTTTCTTCACGTGTTCTTTTAAATAAGTTTCAACCCCTATCCTGCGAGAACCCATAAATTTTTCGAGATGTAAAGTGTCCTATGTCCTACCTCGTAGTATGAACTCAAATCATACCAAGTTTTATTTGTATTCATCCAGTAGTTCTGGCAGCGCGGCGGCGTGATGCGCGGTTAAGATACAGACTGACAGATATATAGACATAAATGAAAAAACATACAGTTTAGGCTTCATTATCGAATATAGAATACCTTCCAAAAAAAAAACACTATAGCTTTAATGTACAGAAATTTGGACCCATATCCCACAGAACCTTTTATTTTTTCGGGACAAAATGTATCCATAATTTTCACTTATCTTATAAACTATGTGTGTGCATCAACATCCGTCCAATAGTTTCAGCGTACTACGTGTTCTTTTAAATAATTTTCCACTCCTATCCTGGAGGAACACTTAATTTTTTCGGGATGTAAAGTATCCAATGTCCTATTTCGAAGTATGAACTCAAATCATACCAAATTTCATTCGAATTCATTGATTATTTTCGGCGTGGTGCGCGGCCAAGGTACAAACAGACAGACGGACGGACAAAAAATAAATAAATACAGTGTTGGCTTTAGTATTGAACATAGAACGGCCTCCAAAAAAAAACACATAATATCTTAAATTTACAGAATTTTGGACATTATCCCGCAGGAACACTTTATGTTTCGGGATAAAGAGTATCCTCAATTTTTACCCATTATATAAACTGTGCCAAGTTTCAACAAAATCCATGTAGTAGTTTCAGCGTGATACGTGTTCTTTTAAATAACTTTCAACGCCTATCCTGCAGGAAGCCTTTATTTTTCGGGATGAAAAGTATCCAATGTCCTACCTCGAACTATGAACTCAAATCATACCAAATTTCATGTGAATTCTGTGAGTATTTTCGGCATGATGTGCTGTTAAGGTACATACAGACAGACGGACAGACAGAGAGATAGACAACAATTACAATGATACAGTTTTGGCTTTAGTATTGAATATAGCACGGCCTTCAAAAAAATTACAAAATATCTTCAATTTACAAAATTTGGGACATTATCCCGCAGGAACTCTTTACAGACAGACAGACAGACAGACAGACAAAAATGAAAAAAATACAGTTTTGGCTTCAGTATCGAATATAGAGTATCCTCCAAAAGAAAATTTTAAAATGTCTTTAATGTACAGAATTGGACCCGTTACAGTTTTATTATAAGTATAGATTACCTCCATTAAAAGTTCCAGTACCAAAACTGCTTATAAAGTACAATATACTCGTATTTACTAAATTTCATCAAATTTCAAAAACCTTTTATCGATTTATCGGCTTCTTATCATCGGATTGAGATACCAAGTAGGTACTACAGGGCTACAGTCTCGACATCGATAGGAATAACTTTACAACCGAAATCGGTCGCAAAGTATAGGGGCCCGACCACAGAACTTGGCTTCAATCAGATTGTCACTTTTTTCATAGCAATTTCGACTCCATCGCAAGGCACTAATGAATTTGACGGCTTGAAACCGATATGATCAACACTGCGTAATAGCACTGCAGATACCGATGAAAATCGATAGCTTCTGTCATGAACTGCGGAAAGCTAACGATTATCATCGTTACCTATACTGTTCTGGGCCTACAGTCTCGACATAGATAAAGAGGCTACCGATTGTTAAATAATGACGAAAACAATTGATTACTTTACAACAAATGCAAGTCTCTACAACCGAGGTACCGAGCAAAATCAACAATTATCTATTATTGAGCATCGTGGGCGGCGGAAGTGCAAGGGGATGCAGTTGCGCCCCCCTGCCTTTACACAATTTGATTCTTGTTTTGTTACACATACTAACTTATGTAAAAATGGTTAGATTGTGGGAAAAGTCATTGAATGAATAACAAATTTAGGTCTGGGTTGTTGCCCAAAATGGATGACCTAATTATCGATTGATACCAGTGTCTTCCTTTACCCTTTCAGTCCCTTTCCTTTCCTTTTTTATTTCTATCATTTTAGAAAATTAAATGACATACGAGGCTGAACGATCTGTGCATGCTCAGTGTTCATAGGGAAAGGGTCTGAAAGGGTAAAGGAAGATACTGATATCAATCGACAAGTAGGTCATCCATTTTGGACAACAACCCATACCTCAGTTTTTTATTAATTCAATGACTTTTCCCACTACCTAACCATTTTCACATAAGTTAGGTATATAGTGTACCTATGAGTACAAAACAATCATTGCAACTGCATCCCCTTGCCCTTTCCAAGGGAAAGGGAAAAGGCAAGGGGATGCACGATGATCACTAATAGATACTCGTAAAAGGCAAGGGGATGCACGATGATCACTAATAGATACTCGTAAAAGACGATTTTGCTCGGTACCTTTGTTGTAGAGATATGCATTTGTTGTAAACTAATGGCCACAGAATGCCGTGGATTACAAATCGGCAGACACATCGTGCAAATCCTCTGGCACAGAGGCACAGACTACTTATTCAATAATAATTTATTATTATTTAAACTTTTTAGTTTGTGTTTAACTGTAATAGGTCCAATTGAAGATATTTACAAAAAAAATAGAGTGAACTCTGTATTCGATACTGAAACCAAAATTGTATTTTTTTCATTTTTGTCTGTCTGTCTGTCTGAATCTTGGCCGCGCATAACACCGAAACTACTGAATGAATTCAAATGAAACTTGGTATGATTTGAGGTCATACTACGAGGTAGGACATAGGATACTATTCATCCCGAAAGTGATTTAAAAGAACATCTACTACGCTGACTACTGGACGGATTTTGATGCAATTTGGCACAGTCATAGTTTATATGTTGGATTAAAATTGAGAATACTTTTAATCCCGGAAAAATAAAGGATTCCTGCGGGATAGGGATCTAAAGTTATGTTAATTTTGAAGTAATATATATATGTTTGGCGGGTACTCTATATTTGATACTGAAGCTAAAACCGTTTTTATTTTAAAAGCTTATAGTTAACTTCACTTGTAATAAGTTTATTAACCAAATAAGATGGATGTACATTGATAGGCATAGTCAGTGTGTTATGGAATTCAGACTAGGCTCTAGGCCCGTGTTGTGGAAGCCTGGTCTGAATTCCATAACACAATCGAATTTAATGGAGGCATCCCTTCCTGGGGTATAAGGGTTGGCACAACACCTAGTCGCCCAAGTCAACCTCACTTGCACGTGGTGCAATTTGCTGACTAACGAACGAGGCTCTGACGCCAAACTCACCAAGACGCACTTGCCAGCGTGATGCTTTATGGCTCCCTCAATATGAACCACACCAATACAGTACGGCCCTCAGTCCCCGGCAGCCCCGCTTTTCCGAGTTACGGCAGCGGCTCTGGTTCCGGCGGGGCAGAGGGTGCGAAGAATCTCCGGCAGAGACCCGGCTGCCAAACTATGACCCTGGCCACGTTTAATACAAGGACCTTGAGTACAGATGATAGACTTTGCGAATTATTAGAAGAACTGGATCAAATTAAATGGGATGTAGTCGGTTTGGCCGAAGTTAGACGGAAAGGAGAAGATCTCTTGAAACTATCATGTGAGCACCAGTTCTTCTACAGTGGACTGGAAGATTCATCTTACGTGGGTAGGGTAGGGTAGGGTGGTAGGGTTCCTTATTAATAAAAAGCTATGCTCATATGTTAAACAGATTAAATTTATTTCCGCTCGCGTTTGTTATGCCATCTTGACTCTAAACAAAAGATATGCCGTTAAAGTTATACAGGACTACGCCCCTACATCAGACCATCCCAATGACGAAGTTGAAGTCTTTTATGAGGAAATAGAGTCAGCATATCGTGAGAACCCCTGTTATTATACACATGTAATAGGGGATTTTAAAGCTAAAATTGGACCTCCACAGTCAAACGAATCGTCGGTAGGTAATTATGGAATAGGAAGTCGAAATCCACGAGGGCAAACTCTTGTTAATTTTTTGAGAAACATCAGCTTTATGCAATCAACAACATTTTTTTAAAACGTGCCTCAAGAAACTGGACTTGAGCAAGCCCAGACGGTCGGACTAGGAACGAAATCGACTTTATTCTTACACCACATAAGAACAACATCACAGACGTAACTGTTTTAACAAGCTTTAAAACTAGCAGCGACTACCACTTGGTAAGAGCTACATTTACTTTCAACTTAACAAAAGAGAGGCATAATTTAGTAAAATCACAACATCGCAAGTACGAAAGAGAGGAGTATTTCTTTCTCCAAAAGGAATTTCAACTTGAACTCTCCAACCGCTTTGATGGCCTCGATGAGGAAAACATGGACGTGGACTCACTGAACTACAAACTAACCAAAATAGTATCAGAAACAACAAAAAAACGTTTAGGTGGAAAAATACCAAAAGAGAAGACTAGTCTAGACTAACTAGGTTAGACTAACACCGCATACTCTTACCCTACTAGCTCAAACAAGAGAAATAACACGGTCACGGCCACAGTCTAATGAAACGCGGTAAAGCATCTGGCGAAGATCGTATATATGTGGAGATGTTGCAAGCTGGTGGGCTCCCTGTATTACAACCGCTAGCAAAACTCTTCAACAAAGTACTCTATCAAGGTATCACACCTAAAACGTGGAAAACTGCCACAGTTTCGATCCTGCATAAGAAAGGGGACAAAACCAAACTGCAAAATTACTTCCCGATTAGCCTCCTCTCGCAGGTTTATCAGATTATCCCGCCCTTTTGACGAATACCAACCTGTAGAACAAGCTGGCTTCCGGAGTGGATTCTCGACAATGGACCACATTCACGCTGTCAGGCAACTCATGGAGAGATGCAGAGAATATAACAGGCCCTAGTGTTTCGCCTTTGACGACTACGAAAAGGCTTTTGACAGTGTCGAACACTGGGCCGTGTTTCATTCTCTCCATCGTTGCGGCACTGACAAGCGATATGTGGAAATCCTCCGGGAGCTGTACAGGACCGCGACAATGCAAGTGCGCAGGCGCACAGACTATCTGAACCTATTCCGGTTGGTAGGGGCGTAAGGCAAGGTAAAGATGTGTAGGGAAACCTTCCGTATAAGGTATTGCCCTACTATAAGGTACATTCGTAAATAAGAGACGAATGACGTTTTTAGCTTTTAAAAAGAGTATTAAACGTGACCAATCGTTTTTTTGTGTATTTTAATGCTTCTGGTATGAAATACCTACCTTATTATCATCATCAGCCTGTATCTGTCCACTGCTGGACGTAGGCCACTCCCAATGCACGCCACTGAGCTCGGTCTTCAGCTCTCCTCCAGGTCGTCACTCCACCTGGCCACACGGCATCCTACACTACGTTTGCGTAAACGTGGTCTCCACTTGAGAACTCGTCTACCCCAACGGCTATCGGTTCTTCGGGAAATGTGACCAGCCCACTGCCACTTTAGCTTGCATAACCTTTGAGCTGTCGGTTACCTTGGTTCTCCGTCGGATATCTTCATTACGAATATTGTCCTTCAGAGAAACACCAAGCATATCTCTAGCGTGAGTGTCCACCTTTCGGCTCCGTATATTTTGACTGGTAGGACGCACTGATTGAAGACTTTTGTCTTCAGGCACTATGGTATGGACGACGAGATGATTTGATGAAGCTTGCCGAATGCTGCCCAACCCAGCTGAATACTGTTCGTATCGTCAGAATAATGCAAACAGGCGACACTGTGTTTCATCAAAAATTTGTTTCGCAGCCTTTCAATCCTTTCCCACTTCCGTGGCTCGTATTATGTAATACCTTTCAATCCTTTCCCACTTCCGTGACTCCTATTATGTAATACCTTTCAATCCTTTCCCACTTCCGTGACTCCTATTATGTAACACCTTTCAATCCTTTGCCACTTCCGTGACTCCTATTATGTAATACATTTCAATCTTTTCCCACTTCCGTGACTCCTATTATGTAATACCTTTCAATCCTATCCCACTTCCGAGACTCCTATTATGTAATACCTTTCAATCCTTTCCCACTTCCGTGACTCCTATTATGTAATACCTTTCAATCCTATCCCACTTCCGAGACTCCTATTATGTAATACCTTTCAATCCTTTCCCACTTCCGTGACTCCTATTATGTAATACCTTTCAATCCTTTCCCACTTCCGTGACTCCTATTATGTAACACCTTTCAATCCTTTGCCACTTCCGTGACTCCTATTATGTAATACATTTCAATCCTTTCCCACTTCCGTGACTCCTATTATGTAATACCTTTCAATCCTATCCCACTTCCGAGACTCCTATTATGTAATACCTTTCAATCCTTTTCCACTTCCGTGACTCCTATTATGTAATACCTTTCAATCTTTTCCCACTTCCGTGACTCCTATTATGTAATACCTTTCAATCCTATCCCACTTCCGAGACTCCTATTATGTAATACCTTTCAATCCTTTCCCACTTCCGTGACTCCTATTATGTAATACTTCTGAATATGGTTGCTTTGAGTCATGTTGTATCTAATTCTTATTCAATAAAAGGTTGACTGAGTATGAAATTAAAGACAATGAGTTTTATAGTAGTGTTTATTTTTCTCAATACAGTCGACATCAATATTCGCTTTATCAACATGGGTATTAAATATAAACAGGATAATTTTGCTTCTACTAAAATAGAAGGATAAAATCATGGAATTAATACATTACATTACAGATTATAGGAAAGAAATTCGACAATAAAATTAAAAATAGTCAAGTGTATTTATTTTGAAGTAACATTTAAGTTTTAAACACTGAATTGATAATATTGATTTGATCTGCAGATATGTGCGAATACAGAAATTAATAATCTAATAGAAACCTACAAAACTAGTAAACGCTTCAATCAGTTACAACCTAGTTTTTCGACAATATGTCAGTTAAAATTGTATAAAAATAAATGATACAAACAGTACACAACCAACCGGCTGCAGACACGCATACAAGTGTTATAAAAACTAAGGCTATATTTACAGAATATCGTTAAGTTATAGGTACGTATAAATTAATATAATCTACTAAGTACTTTGCACAAACGTTACAAGTAATTTTGAGGTCAGTATCAGCAATAACTTCGATCATATTGCCGTGTCTATGAATGATATGACGGGTTCACTCTGGATGTACTGTTCGGTCCGACCGATGAATTATTTAGAGTGACGTCACAACGCGAATGAACGAAATGAATGATTCAGTTCTAATTTACGTTTTATGGAAGGAACATGGCCTAAATAACTGAGTTGTAGGCCCCAGACACACTCGTTATATGCAGTCTTCAAATAACTACTTTTACCTAAAGATCACAACAATACAGAAAGGTATTTAGATCTAAGTAATCTCATAAATAGCTGCCTAGCCTAGCGTTACAACTACCTAAGTAATTTGTACAATTTATCTGAGATTTCCCACAGATATTTTCCTGGTGACAGAATAATAATTATAGATATTAAATAAATAATAATAATATCATAAATTAATAATATTTGACCACAGTCTTTAGAGGAGTAAAGTGTAACAGAGTTTCGCGACAAATGGAAATGTCTTTAAACATAGGAACACACGATTATGAATTTTCTTAAATTATTTGGCTTTATTAGAGTAAAGATTTGCAACTTTTTACATTGAAACAACTATAATGCACTATACATATAATAGCGCGGTCTGTGGAATGACTTCAGTACCATTCTGAATTCACTTTAGTCACTAGATATTCATTCTGTGCAAACTATTGGTCCATCAAATTCGTACACCACACCTAAAATTGTGTGTACATATCAAAATCATCATCATCAGCCTATACTTGTCCACTGCTGGACGCAGACCTCTCTTAATGCACGCCACTGAGCTCGGTCTCTCTCCTCATCCAGTTTCTGCCGGCTGCTTTTCGCAGGTCGTTACTCCACTAGCCACAAACCATCCTACGCTACTTTTACCTAAACTTGGTCTCCACTCACAATACATTTTACATACTGTAACATATTGTTTTACATATTGTACTTACGTAAAACTGAAGTATCAATAAGACGAAAAGGCAATAACCACACAGAAATGTAAATCAACTAGTAAAAAGGTAATATGAACAGGGCCAGTCTTGACATAGATAGTGATTGCTTTACAACCGAAATCAGTTCATATACCGTTGACAATCGTTAGCTTTGACAGTTATTGTCAAAAGCTATCGACTGTTATCGATATCTGTACTGACATGTTGTCAAGCAATCTCGATGTCGAAACTGCAGGCCCAGGTATAGAATACCGAAGACTGTGCGCTTCGATAAGATATGCCCAGTAGCTTACATAGTGTTTTCCAATGATGGATACCGTGAAAGAATTTGACGAACCATTATATACTGGGTACTTCTTAGCACTTCCATTTACCGAAATACAATATAGCCTCTCCACTACATTAAAACTTAAAATTATTCGCAATAGAGTCCTAAGGCGCGTTACGAGTCCTCAGAACGCACACGATATCAGCTTACATGAAACTTCGTTACTTTAGGTAAAGATGTCGTTGATTCGTCGATAGATTCCTTAAAACTACACTGAGTGTCTCTGAGTCACTTTAATGGCGGGATGAGTCACTTTCGTGTCCCGAGTCCCGACCGTTTTCTCTGGGCGAGGCTCTATGATCCCTTTCGTCTCTGTACCTGTCTCTGCGGTCCCTGTCTCTAGAGCGGTCTCGATCTCGGTCTCGGTCTCGGTCTCGGTCCCGGTCTCGGTCTCGGTCCCGGTCATCGTCGCGGTCCCTGCGTCGATCGTAGTAGTGGTACGACCGACGGGATTTCCGGTCGCTGGGCGTGACCACTTCAACCTTTATGTTGGCCGTTGCAGTAACCTGTGAAGAACAGAAGGATAAGTTTCCGAAGACAAGGTCCGAGGACAATAATATAAGGTGAGACCAGAATTCCGTGTCAGTCGTTTCACGTCCTTGCTTGCTTGCTTGTCGTATGAGGTAGTGTTGGCCTCTGGTGTCAGAGTTTGTTAGGCCGTCCGAGGAACTCTGATTCTGATTTCACCTACTTTGGTTATTTACTTGCTTATGCTTTGTGGGTGTATTAAGAATTGAAAAATCAACATTAGCTACTTATAGCTGCGCCCGCGTGGACATTTTATCCTAAAAGTACATTGAAAGTACAAAATTCCTTCAGCTGCTAAAAATATTTTTTAACGATTGCTCGACTACTTCGCATCGGATTGAGATACGAAGTACACCAAATTTTAAGTCAAACCCTTATCTATCCAGCAGTGAAACCGCATTTCTATCGGCCCTGTAGTTTTTACGTGATGCAGAGACAGACACCCAGACAGACAGTCAATATTTTTAAATTCGTTATATTCTTGTGCAGTAGTTTATTTTAAGTACCCAAGTTTATTTTATTATTCTCATTGTACAGTTTTTTTTACTTTGCTGTTTTATTATAAGTAGAGATAATGCACCTGTTGTAAGCTGAATTAGTGTTTATAATGTTTTGAATAAAATAACATTACAGATAGATAGATAGATAGATAGATACATAAATTCTTTATTGTACACACCACAAACAAAAATAGCAAATTAAGAAACAGTAGTAGAAGAAGTGTTACCATGGCAAGCGTGCTTCACCTTCGACCACATCATCGCTTTCCAGCGAGATCAGGTGAGATCGTAGTCAAATGATAGCCTAGCCGTAATAAAAATATTTAAAAAAATGGGCGGCCATTAACTTAATAGTAATAAAATGGATTTACATACAAACAATATGTTTTTGATGAAATTTGAATAGGCCCATTTTAGAGGTAACAGCTAATCTTTTAATAAAAAATCATCCAAATCGGTTTAGAAATTCTGGAGATATAAGTTAAGTTTTTGAGTTAAACGAGCTATGGAGAGGGCTAATGCTTGGACTTTCTATAAAGGCTAGACTTCTAAATGAGATGATGTGCCAGAGAACTAGGGTAACCGAAATAGCTCAAATGCAAGCTGAAGTGGCAATGGGCTGGTCGCATAACTCAATGAACCGACAACCGATGGGGTAAACGAGTTCTCGAGAGGAGACCGCGCTGGCGGCGGTAGCTGGTAGCGACTGGGTAAGAGCCTAAAATCGGGCTCAGTGGCATTCACAAGGAGAGGCCTAAATTCAGTAGTGGACGAATACGAGCTGATGATGAAGAAGTGATCTTTTTTTTGTGAAGAAGTCGAACGCTCAGATATCCTCTGAAGACCTTATGAATGAAAACACAAAAGGGAATCGTAAACAACACACCCGATTAAAAGCAATGCTTACCTTCGTGGTGATAGCGCCTGCATGCGCCGACTTTGTCGGCGTAGAGCGTCCCGACGTGGAATCACTTCCATTATAGGTGGTAGTCTCCACGACCACCTCGGGCTGTACCACGATGGACTGCATGGAGGACTGCACGGAGGGCGCTGAGCTGTGCCAACTGGGGGGCTCCTCAGTGATGGTGGTGAGTGACGGCCCGCTCGGTCGCGGGGCGGACTTGCCCGCGCGGCTCGACTTGTCGCTGGAGCTGGTCGACTTGCGAGCGTGCACGGGGGACGATTTAGGTGACGGCGTTGAGAGACGTTCTGGGTGTTCAAGAGGTCTGACCTGTGGAGGAAAGGAGAATGTTAGCGCATTCAAATGAATTCTAAAATTATATAAGGAACGTTGCGTGTTGCATTTTTCACAAGCTCTAAGATTTATTGGACACTTCAATGTGACAGGCAGCTGAATGTACTGTCGCAGGAAGTGGCGCGCAACGAAACCAAACTCGCTAGTATACAGCTCTGATTACAGGAGCTAGCACTGACAACTGTTGACTCCTACCTCAGCAGCAGGTCCGAGTATGGCGAGCACGATGGGGAAGAACAACAACCGGTCCACGAGCCCCAGCAGGACCAGTGCCAGCAGCAGTCGCAGGAGCTGTTGCGACACAAAGTCGCTGGTAGCTAGCATGGACAAGAGTAGGCAGCACAGACTCCAATAATAACTGACTCCTACCTCAGCAGCGGGTCCAAGTATGGCGAGCACGATGGGGAAGAACAACAGCCCGTCCACGAGCCCCAGCAGCACCAGCGCCAGTAGCAGACGCAGGAACAGACGCGCCACAAAACCGAACTCGCTGGTAGCCAGCATGGCAGCGGCGATAGTGGCGGCCATCGCACCGTGCACGACGGGCGCTAGCACTGACTCCAGGGCTAAGGAGGCCCGTCGACGCTTGCAGCCAATTGAGGTTACAAAGGCCTGTGGAATATATAAGACTATAGTCAAGTGCAGGAGTTTAATTTTCAAGTAGTGCTTTAAACCTGATGCAAACCACGTGTGATATATATTACAGAAACGCAAGACAGAAGCCTTCCCGATTGGTGTTTTAGTAAATAGACACCCGATTCTAAAAATGACCTACGTAGCCGGAGCACCTTGACATCATCCCGTAATCTAGCTGGATGATCCTGTCGCCAGAATGTTTCATCTAAGCCCATTTCATGGGACACTGACAGTGTCAGACAGCAGAAGACGCATATATCAGATATCAAACACTTGACATTTTAGCAGTCAGGTGTTTGACATCTGATAGATGTCGAACTGATCGATAGATGTTCTGCTTCATGCTAATGTCACATAATTTAGAAAATGTATGATCCTATAAAATACCTTCTTAACTTGAAGTGAAGTGTAATCTAATAATTTTCTAAACGAAACTTTTTCAGTTCAGAATACTGTCAAGAGATGGCTTTACCATCCCCGTAAGACGGATTTAGAAACTGAGGGAAAAATTTGGATGATGATGACTTGTCACGGTAGCTGAATTGGTTAAAGTCATGTGCGGCGCAGAAGCACGGATTGATGCAGTTTCGAATGCCGTCCGTGATCCAAATTTTACCATTAGAAAATTCTTAGTTATGTTCTCGCTAAGCAGGCGTTAATGCTAAAATCATATAAACATTTTTTTAGGTACCTACTAAAACTAAATTAATTGTTTTTTTTTTAAATTGGCTGGTGAACAAGAAACTTACCAAACACAAGTGCACGGTGAAATGGACCCCGCGTCCGATGGCCAGCACCAGCAGCACGGCCGGCACTGCCGACAGCTTCACGCCAAGGATGGCCATCGTACCCAGCAGTTGGAGCACCAGAGTGGCCAGCGCTAGGGTCACCAGGACAGCGGCCCACGCGTTCAGCAGCAGTACCATTACAGCCTTGGAGAGAAAAGGTTGGCTGTTATGTCTTGTCAAGTCAAATCAACGAGCAAAAACTAATATTTACTACAAGGCTTTGCCCGTGGCTTATTAATGGTATTTTTTCTTGTGGTTTCCTTAAATATACCCACTGTATCTTGAACTAACTCACAAGTCTCCAGATGGACACTGTTTTTGCTGGCAGGATTATGTTTAATGACAAATATAGCTTAGGGACTATGTACTCTTATACTCTATGGACTCTTTAGGTTCAGAACCCTATAAATTACTTGGATATATCTTTGTTTATATGACATTTCTTTTTAGGATTTGATCCGTGTCGCCAACACTATCGATTGGTGAAATAATATTTGTATATAACATTCAACCCTTATCCCACAGGAACCCTTTTTCATAAAACATTTTGCAATATGTAAATATACCTACCTACCTATTTTGATTTGGTTCAAACTAAATATTCCATAAAGAAATCTGAATAGCAATTCAACGGGCGCAGTGATTTCACTAGTTTACTAATGCTGTTTTGGAGCTGGATAAATCCCAACTGCATCTGGGTTAAAACATTGGGACAATCTACAGGCGGTAACAGATAAATGGTACAGGGTTTTTTTTTACCTCATACCTATAAGATACGCCAAAATTAAGAAAAGCCAAAATAACATTTCAAAATATGAAGGTACTTACCACAAAAACAGCAGCAAGCGCGCAAGCCAAGGCCATCAGCAGCGACGTCCTCAAGTACAAGTACTGCTCCCAGAACAGGAACGGAATCCCAGACGGGAAGTTGGACAATCCCTTCGCTTCGAACTTGAGGCACAAGTCCCGCACCGACATTATCAGCGCCTTGATACTCTCCGTGTCACTCAGCCCCGACAAGTAGAACGGCAGCTGCGTGTAGATCAGCGGCGACGACTTCGGTATCTTCAAGTCTACGTCTCCGGGCGAATGCGTCCATCTTTTCGGCTGAGGCTTGAGGTTGCCCTGAGACGCTCCGTAAGCCAAGGCGTCGTTTGTCGCCCACGCCGATAGGTAGTTGTAAAATGCTTTTGGATTGATAATACCGTCCTTGTCGACTAATCTGTGCCCGTTTTTGGTATCGGCAGTGACGAGGGATTTTTCGATGGGATTGTCCACGTGTCCCGTCTGCACCATAAGTTTGTAAGCGAGGATGCCTTCGTCGCTTGCGTTCTTGCACCAGTACTCTTGCGTTATGCACCCGCTCTCGATTTCTTTATCGTATGCCATTTGGAGGTCTAGCAACCAGTCACGGAATAAGCTCAGCCAGAATTTGGTGAGACCACCGTTGTCGTTTTTGATAATGTTCGGTATTCGGACGAATTGGTCGTGGTACTCGTATAGCAGCTTCTGGTTGGTGGGATATTCGAAGTCTCCCTGTGTGACGGCGTACATGCTGTAGAAGCCGAAGTATTTCTCTTGTCTGTAAAGGAACTCGTGCTCGTCCGTGTTTTCTGGTACGATGTCGGTGAGGTCGAGGCCGTCTTTGACTTTCGTGGCTCCCCAGACGCTCGCTAGAATCACGGCTATCAACGCTAACATCGAGGTCACCTTGAATAAAACATAAGATAGATAAAATTACAGAAATAAATTAATTTGCTAAAATCTACACCAAAATATAAAAGTGAAACATTTTCTGTTTGTTTGTTTGTTTGTTTGGAGAGCTTTCACGCGATAACGGCTGGACGGATTTTGATGAAATTTGGAATGGAGATAGCTTATACCCTGTAATAAACCATATGATACCTTTTATCCCGGAAAATGGTAAGTTTCCACGGAAAAACTGGTATATGTTGATTACTCGCTGTAAGGAATGTTTGCCATGAAAACGAAATAATAACAAGTCTGTCAAAAAATATCAAGAGCGTTGGTACTATACTTATGCATTGGTTTTTAATATCCTAGAAAACATAGGATGCTATTTTCGCGGACGAAGTCGCGGGCTTTCACCCTAAATAAAAGAGAAAATATGTGCATAGCGAATTTCTGCCAAATAGACTATTGATAGATAGATAAAGATTATTAAATTAAATCTAACGTAAATTAAATTAAATTCAGTATATCACAGTTCATTTAGACGTACCTTTACGGATGGTCGCATGATGAACGGCGCGTATTGGTTCTTCGCCCACTTTGTGAGTGAAATGCTGATGCAGCATGTCTTATTCGCGGCGTCACCTGTCGCCTCAGGGTCTAGAGGCTGTCGTGAGGTATCTTTCCAATTAGTCTGAAAAAAAAACATACTTCAGCCAACCATACCATAACACATACACAAAGTTGATCAACTATTAACTGCACGAAAATCTTTACAATTTTCATGACCTTTCTTAAATTGAGTAGTGTTATCGTATTTGATACTAGCTGTGTCCCGCAGCTTTGCCCGCATGTTATTCTTTCGTGATTAAAAGGTACTTATTTTAAAGGTACTTGTTTCCGGTTTACTTGTTCAACTTACCAAGTTTCATCATAACCCATTCAGCCGCTACGGAGCTGAGTGGCAACAAACACACATCCATCCATACCAATATATAAAAGTGAAACGTTGTCTGTTTGTTTGTTTGGGGAGCTGGACGGATTTTGATGAAATTTGGAATGGAGATAGCTTTTACCCTGGAATAAAACATAGAATACTTTTTATCCCGGCAATTGTAAGTTTCGACGGGAAAACTGGAAAAACTTGCAAATTATGTTTACTCGGTGTAGGAAACGGTTGCCATGGAAACACAAGAATGTCAAAAAAAAACAAGTGCTTCTACTTTTGCATTGGTGTTTAATATTCTAGAAGAACATAGGATGCTTTTTTTCATGTTAAACAGTAGTTCGCGCGGACGAAGTCGCGGGCGGGAAACTAGTTGATAAATAAAAACAAATATTTTAGTGAGGATAAATAAAAACAAATATTTCTTGCGTCTTGATTCTCGATAGATACAGAAAGTCCTAGTGAGGGATTACAGCTGTTCATGATCATTAGGTACGAATTGAATTGCATTTTTTTCTACTAACCTTATCCGCCTTTCCACTGCGGCTTCTGGATCGCTCGGCGATCTTCTTCGGCCTCTTGGGTAATGGACTCTCTGGTGTGAGGCAGCACAGCAGATCAGCTCGCGAGGCCGACCTCCTCCGCAGGTCCAGGGATATCATAGCGGGGAACACCAGCAGCATGGAGCCGAGGTTGAAGAGGAGCAAGATGGCAGCCTGGCGGAACCAAAATGTAGATAGATTATCTATCTATCTATCTAGTTATCTCCTATGGATAACTAGATAGATATAGATATAGATAGATATGGATTTCCGCAAATGCATATTAAAAATGAACGAAAAAATAAGCAGCAAATGTAGATAAAAAACTATTCTAAAAACCAGTTTTTTTTTTGTTGAAAGCATTTTGTCATCTGTTTGTGAGCTACCCTGTAAGTTACAGCCAGATAGCTAATATCAGTAAGTGCTCGAAATTTGAGTTGCAAGATTCCATTCGGAACGACAGACAGACAGACAAACAAGAAAGTGACTTGACTTGGTAAAAATGCCAATCTTACTGCCAATTTGTATAAGTCAAACCCCTGTTCAGATATTTTTACAAGACTCTGCGTAGCATGGGAAGGGTAATGAGTTTAACAATCTATGTATGTATGTATCTATGTATGTGGTCATGTGGATGTTGCACCGTAGCGTCATCCCTATTGGTCCCTACCGTAATATTGTAGTGCTGCGTCCTGAACTGCTGAGCTGAGCTCAGACCCTTTCGTACAGCAGTATACATAGCAGCGATCTTTGTACGCAGATGCTTCTAAAGCTGCTAGTTTTCAGTTAACTAAAACTAGCAACTCTACTCTTGATTTTTGTTGAAATAAATACTTAGATTCTTATCCATAGTTTTATTTTTGTTTAAAGTGGAGAGGCTGTATTACCGTGACAGGCGCGCTGTGACTATTCTATATGTCTCAATGTACATATGTCAAATAGCAAGGAACGTTCGTAAAACTGTAAGGTATATTCTTATGAGACGAATGACGTTTATAGCTTTTAAAAATAGTACGAACGTGACGAATAAGATAATTATATTTTATGTGCATCTATTTCTCCAGATATGTCATATTTAAGTACCTATAGTTCGAATATCCAAACGTGCGACACTGGGCTTTATACAACATTTGATTGGCAGCGTTTCTTACTTTTGCCACTTCGATGTTCTTTCTTACTTTTAAGGGTAGAGTCCTTAGCCGTAATTTTCGCAAAATAGGTATTGAGAAAATGTATTGCTATCTCACCTCCTGCCCCCGATCCCCAATACGAATGATAGAGAGATTTTGTTTAAGTAAGTACAGGTTTTGATAGAATTGGTGTTTTGGGGAAAGCACTTTCTAAGTTTCTACCCCAAAATTGTAGTGAAATCTTATGTTATTAATGTCAATTGCTTGAATAGAATATAATCTATGCTTGAACGTTCAAAGAAAGCATTTTGTTATAGAAAAGGAGCATTTTAATTTGTCATAGTTTGAGCGAAAAAAACCGCCAGTTAGGTGCTTATAACTTTGAAGTTTTTGAACAATATAGAAAAATGAATTCGTCTAAGCGTAGCTAATTAATAAAACAAAATATTTGCAAAAAAATAATTGAAATCGGTTAATATTTAAGGTAGATACGTTTTTTTTCTTTTTGTATGGACTCTATTCTTAACAGTTTTAATATCTCACCTGTAGACAGAAGACCCTCAACGCCGGGATAGGCAACAAGGCGGCTGCTAGGAACGCCATGACGTTGCAGAGCGAGGCCAGCAGAACACTGAGGCCACTCTTCTTCAGCACGAGGCCGGTGCGCTCCTCGCGCGGCACCTCTCCCGCTTGCTCCACGTACGTGTGAGTGAGGAGGAACATATCCTGAACCCCGAGACCAAGCGCTAGGAACGGCACTATCTGGGTACTTGACGCGTTGAATGGAATCCCTGCAGAAGAATGGTCAATTATTCAACTGTGATAAAAACTGTCTTGTCCTATGGCGCCGCCAGTAAATTTCCCTATAACTTACAGAAACTTTTCACTATTCAGGGAACTAAAGTTGACTATGTCCATCTGGAAAAATGCAGCTTTCCAGAAAGAATCTTCAAATTGGATAGCAGTTCCAGAGAAAATCATACAAATAACTTTATCTCTTTATAATAGGTTTAGCTATAGGACAGTTCTCTCTCTTCACTTGACCCTGATACGACACTACAAATTTTCATACAAATTGCCTATGGGCGTAGTGTCACAAATCAAACGTGTCGGGGGAACAGATGTGTGCATGAAAAATGTCTTTGTGTGAATTTTTGAACCTTATGCTGTAACAGTATAAAGATATGAATTATACATTGGTATCAATCAGTACAAAGTGTTGTTCTAGAATGGAAAAACTGACGTAATGGCGTGAAATACGTGAAAAACCTGACGACGGCAGGCGTCTGTCATATCAACTAGCTGACACATATACCTACGTTAATAGGCGTACTGTCCATAATAGGGTTAAAAAAGAAAAAAAAGTTATCTAAAATTACAAGAATAAATTTAAACCTTGACAAAACTAAAAATAAAGAAATAATAGTATAAATAAAACAATACCTAATAAAGCGCAAAACCCTAAGCCGGCGGCGACGGTAATGGACAGCAGGAGAACTCCAGCGATCCCTACTCCAGCCTGTGAGCGCACCGGGTCGCGCCATTGCATCAAAGTAACGGCTACATAAAATAACTGAAAGACAAAACATAACATAAAACAAATTAAAATAACTAATAATAACCTATCTGAGCGCATGGTCGATGCGACGCGTGACCAAAATGCTGGTGCCTATTTGGCTCATCAAATTAGCGTTACATCAAATAAAGCACGACCGCGATAGAGAAACAAATTCGTACAATAACCCCGTATTGCCGTTGCGCTCACACTTACGTGCGAGCGAGACAGCAATACACATTTATGCGCGAGCGATAGAGATAAGTACGAATTGTACGAATTTATCTGTCTGTCCCACAGACAGATAAATTCGTACATTCGTTCCATGCTTTAGTGGGCTAGAACATTTGCACTACCTTTACGTCTGTAATGGCATGTGGGCTGTACAACTGTTTCATGTAGTAGTTAGCTAGTTTCATTTTGTAGTATCTGATAGTTAATATTGGCACTTGCCCGTTAAAAAAAAAACTAATTTAACAAATGGTATTCTTAAATTATTAAATAACAAAAGACTAATATCCTCGAGTGAGCGTGAGGAAACTTGAAAATAGAAAATAAACTTTAAAAAAGTAAAAACAGAACAAAACGAATAAAATAATCTTATGTGGGAAACAATTAAGCAAGTTTGTGCCGTTGATTTGTTTAGATTTAAGAAAATTGGGCACCGACTCGCTGTAAGGAACGGTTGACATGGAAGAAAAATTAAAAAGTCTGACAAAAAACATCAAGAACGTTGGTTCTATACTTTATATTCGCGATAAACTGTAGTCCGCGCGGACGAAGTCACGGGCGAAAGCTAATATTAGATAATACCTAGACACTAGTTTAAAATATTTGAACTTTTGCAGCAAATAATTAGTCAAATCAATTACAAAGTCATCCAGACAAATGGGAAGATGGAGAAGTGATGAAAAATGACTCACCATAAACATGTATCCCAAAATAATGTTCCTGAGCGACAGTTCCGAGAACTTGCCCAGGATGTCGTTGAGGGTCGACGTCGAGAACGGGTAGAAGCTGTAGGACGGAGACACTGATTCCGTGGTCGTCATTCTTCGGACTTCCTGTAAAAGAGACAGATAAAGGATAAGCATTTTATTAATGGTAAACTTATCAAGGCCTATTACAGGTTACGTATATCCAGAGTTACTTAGAGGCTCAGTGCCCCGCGGCTGCTGCGGAAGCCAAACCTCAGTACAAAAACCGGTTTACGAACGCGTGTGGGGCACTTATTACCACATCCATACTATATATACTAGAATATTATAAACTATCTCTCTTCTAGTACATAGTAGTAGTAATAGTAGTAGTGGTAGTGTTAGAGGTAGTGGTAGTGGTAGTGGTAGTGGTAGTGGTAGTGGTAGTAGTAGTAGTTTATTGTACTCCACGTGGACGAAGCCACGGCAAAAATCTATTTTTTTTATTGAATATATTGAACCAGGTAGATAATAAAATTGTTGAACCAGAAGACCAAATTATTAAAAAAATATAGAACTATTGGTATACGATGGAAAACAGGAACCACAATAAAAAAAGAGGCAAAATAAATAAATAATAAATAAATAAATATATTCGGGACATTTCCACACCAATTATCTAGCCCCAAACTAGGATACCGTGTGCTATGGGCACTAGATAACGGATAAACATACATAGATAAGAATATTAACAAAAAACAAACATTTCTGCTCATCACACAAATGATTGCACCTTGCAGGATTCGAACCCGCGACCGTACGATTTCGTACCTAGGATCTCTAGCCACGAGACCAACCAGTCGTCAAAAAAAAAAACTTATGTATGAACGGAGAGCACACAGATCAGTCGAGGTTGGTTGGTTGGCATGAAAAAGAATAGAACAAAGCTCGATCAACCAGGTCACTCTAGTTACTTACAGCAGCAAACTTCCTCTGCCACGAGTCTAGCACGGCGGCCGCCTTCTCCTGCGTCCAGCCCACGTGGTGCACCTTATAGTGGTCGGCCCAGTATTCGTACATCTCGCGCTCGCCCATCAGCTGCACCACAGACTGCAGCGCGCGTGCCGACCGCAGCGCCGACGTCACGTTGCGTGTCGCGCCGCCCACGATCAGCTGCTCCGGCCAGTGCATGTACGCCGCTGCGAAGCCGTAGCACCCGTGCGACAGCTCTGCAGCTACATCTGGAATCTGGGAAAGTGCTATACTTGAGAAAACGCTTCTACACTCTTCTATGAGTGAGTACAAGTCATGACCCACAGAGCCGAATCGTGGACACTCTCGGTCAGATTAGTCTACAAATCAGCGGTCACTCAGCGAGCTATTCTTGGAGTTTATCTGAAGGATAAAATTCGTAATGAAGTGATCCGACAGAGAATTAAGGATAAGCAAGCTAAAGTGGCACTGGGCTGTAGACGAGTTCTCGAGTGGAGACCGCGTTTAGGCAAATATAGCGTAGGAGTCCTGCGCCCTGTGGCCAGGTGGAGTGACGAACTGCGAAAAGCGGCTGGAAGAAAATGGATGAGGAGAGCTGAAGCCTAGCTCAGTGGCGTGCATAAGGAGAGGCCTACTCCACTCCAGATGTGGGCAGTTATAGGCTGCTGATGATGATGATGATGCACGAAATATGCAGGCACAAACAGGTAGCCACAGAAGCAGGGTTGACCTTAAGAACGTTGCAGCTGTTGTTGGGACACGTAAAAAATATACTGGCGTTGCGGTTTAAAAGACATTTAACGTTCCACTTTACACAACAGAACGTGTCGATTACCGAGCGTTAAGGTATTTCTGCATTTTCCAAAGTGTTTAATGAGCTAATTATTAAGAAACCGGTTAATTGCTGCGATGACAATGTAGCGCTCACATTTTAAGCTTCAACCTGTACTGCAACCGCTTTTATGCCTTGAAGGTATTTTTAAAAGACATCTTCGAGGTAAAAGCAAATGGCTTGTTTTTGTGGTGCTTCGGAATTGAATGAAGCTGTTTGGTCGTAATTACGTCACCGAACAACGGAGACGTTAAGGTGACAAAGTAAGTCGGAGACAAAATTTACGAGGTTTACGAGGAATCCGAGCTTCGTCGGGTGGTGAGCATTATTGATATAATAGTGTCATTGTAGGGCGATAGCAGCGGACGAGGTCCATTGAAGCGTGCACAATGCGCCCGTATAATGCGGGGTCCGGCGCGCCCGCGCCCGCGGAACAATGCGCCTGCGCGGGCGCTGCGCGAACGTGGGTGGCGGCCGCGCCGACCTCACAAAAACTAACCCTACCCCGCGCGGACCCAGCGACACCCGCCGAATGCAATATTTGTTAAACACATTCCCGAATGATAGAGTAAACTGCACCGTTTCTTGAAATTACATTTTATCACTGGTTTATTTAAATAAGCTCGTCTTAATAACGGCCCGGCCCGTAATGAAGATGTTCGGTTGCGAAACGAACGTTTCCGGGCGATACCATCGCATAGTTGTCGGGATAACTTTCTCGGAGGCGGCGGCGGCAGGTAGACGCGCCATCTGCCCGCCGGCGGCCGCTTTCATCCTGCCTTATTACCGTTTCCAAAAATATTTTATTATTATGGAAAGTATTTAATGTTTATGCCCTGGCTCGATAAAGTTATTTTATTTGTCGTGATTCTACACGGCTTATTTATGCCTCAGTTAAACTGGCGTATATTGAAGTCTTCATAGAAGGACCGGGAGTTGTTGTAATGGTCTTTATACGGGTCTCACCTCCGCGACCGAGACAAACAGATGATTCACAAACTTCTCACGCTGACACCTACTCGAAAGCTATTAGCAAATCGAAATCCTAATATGATCTGATGCCAAAAAACAGACTTTTGAAATAACACGGCTACCTGTTCCTGTTTTGTACCTAAAGATATTTATTTTTATTATCACCAAGCAAAGAAGCCAAGAGCGCTAGTCATGGTTAAGTGGATATAGACATTAATATTTGAACATTCTTACAATAATGTGTACAACAATCATTTATAATATTTAATAAACAAAACTATGGTAGCTTTGGCAAAGCAAACATACATGTCATGGCTTCTTGTTTGGCGCTATGTCTGGGAACAGTCTTACGAATTTACTTGTCATGACTTCTTGTTGGGCGCTGTGTCTGGGAACAGTCTTAAACGCTACGAATTTACTTGTCATGGCTTCTTGTTGGGCGCTGTGTCTGGGGACAGTCTTAAACGCTACGAATTTACTTGTCATGACTTCTTGTTGGGCGCTGTGTCTGGGAACAGTCTTAAACGCTACGAATTTACTTGTCATGACTTCTTGTTGGGCGCTGTGTCTGGGAACAGTCTTAAACGCTACGAATTTACTTGTCATGACTTTTTGTTGGGCGCTGTGTCTGTGAACAGTCTTAAAATGTATGCATCTTACTTGTAGTGACTTCTTGTTGGGCGCCGTCTCTGGGCAAAGTGCGTCGGTGGGATCCAGACATGGTTTCTTCATGTAGGCGGAGGTGATGCCAGCTCGCTTCATGTAAGCCTCCATCGTGCTGAAAGGGAACTGAAACCTCAGCTTCCTCACTTCCTCTAGAACCTCTTGGGGGTTTAAATGCGTCCATTGTAGCTTATGCTTGAGACCACTGAAACAAGAATCAAATATTATATTTTCTTAAATTATCTGAGCATGATAGGCGTGAAAAGAAAAGAAAATAACGGCCAAGTACGTGTCGGACTCACGCACCTTAGTAAAAGATTTTTGTGATGTAACTACAAATTTATGATTTTCGGATTTTCCCCTTTACTTGTGCTATAAGACATTAATAATTACTTCTTGGCAATGATTCTAGGTCAACGGGAAGTTCCCTAAACTACCTAACATACTAACTCCCTTGCGAGTGGTCGAAAATGACGAAATATGCGGCATAAAGGGCCTTATCTTTTATTGCGTTGACTTAGAAGTTTGATTTTTCACAGCTCGCAGGGATTGCAGACCTGTGTATTTGGTATTAATTTCAAATTCACACCTCCACGCGTTCTTGTGAAAAAGAGTCTTGACAGACACACGGACGGATGGACGGACGGACGGACGGACAACAAAGTGATTCTATAATAGTTGCTTTTTTCTTATGATTTGGTTTGGTCCTGAACCCTAAAAATACATATATACACGTTTTAATTTATATATTTAAATTATTAACTTTATGGCTTACTAGTTGAGCCCGCGTGGTTATTTCATTTAAAAGTAGCCCATATGTGTTATTCCAGGACCAAAAGTACCTACCTATAAAGAACAATATACTACATGTCTTCAAAATACGTTCAGCCGTCAAATAGTTTTTAATCGATTGCTCGGCATGTAATCATCAGATTAAGATACCTAGTACCCCAGTTTTTAAGTCAAACCCTAAACCTATCCAACAATGAAACCGCATCGCAATCGGTCCTGTAGTTTTTACGTGATGCGCGAACAAACATACAGACAAAATATTTTTTTTAAATTTAAAATTATTTTTCAGTAGCTTATTTTAAGTACCCTAAGACTTTTAAGACTTTTTCGTTCTTATTGCTTTATTATAAGTATAGATTAAAATATTTTATTTAATTTCACGGGGAGCAAAGTTGAGGTTTTCAAGCATTTATAAAAGCTTTTAACTTCACTTGTATGTATGTATGTATGTCCTGGAATTTTGCAATCAATATTTCACCCACTTCCACTGAAGTTATCAGGCTAAAATTTGAGACACACGGTTTGTTCTCGTTACAAAACACGATTACTTATATGCCGCCATTTTTAATCCAATATGGCGGAAGTTACGAAATGGCGATTTATCATATCATCTCAACCTCTTTAACTCTGTTGGCACATGAAAGGGAAATTTCCTTTTCTTACTCAAAGAATACTTAGTTTATCTAAATTTTAATTGATTTGATCTTTTTAAAATATTTTATGTATTTCTCCTTGTTCTTGATATGTTAATTTTGACTTGTAAAAGTGCTATTATATTTGACTTTGACTTTGATCTCCGTATATATTTATCAACCCCTATGATATGGGTATCAAATGAACGGGCTTGATGAGCGAAACATAATAAGTGGCGTCATTCTAAATCCAATATGGCGGACGTCACAAAATGGAGATTTGTAATTTCCATAGTAACCCCTATGATATGGGTAACAAATGAAAGGGCTTGATGAGCTACATTACATGAATGCATAAAAGTTTTTTTATTAAATTGTACTTATTTTTAGTATAGAAAAGTTATTCGGTGATAGGTTCTTATTTGTCAGAGATACTTACGGTACAAAAATAGGATAGTCGGGTCCAAGCAACTTGGATCCCTCCCAGAAACAGTCGATTGGAGTAATTATCGCACAAGGTACGATATTGTCGAAGATCTTCTCGATGTGGTAGGCTTCGAAGTCGGGTATGCTCGGGCTGTAGCACAGGTCTTTGAGACGCCACTCTATGTCGTACATATGCACCGTCACCCGAGTCGCTGCATGGACCACCTGCAGGATACATTACAGTTATAGGTGACTGTTCTACAACTCAAAGTTATACAATTAGATATATGAACAAGCATCAAAAGTAGATTAAAAAACTTATTTGAAAAAAAAAACTTTTTTTTGTCCTTTGTCTTCGATTTGTGAGCTACCCTGAAAGTTTCAGCTGGATAGGAATAAGGAAGTGCTCGAAATTTGAGTTGCTAGATTCCACCCGGAACGACAGACAAACAAGAAAGTGATTTAATAAAAACGTGGTAAACAAACCGAATAAATAGGTTATTAATGTAAATCGCAGACTTTTAATTACTTTTAAATTAAAATTCTGTGATGTAAATCCATTATATTTTGTCTAAACTGGTAACATCTACTCTGTGGCTGATTTACTAATTTCTTTCTTAGTCAAGATAGCAAGAAACAAATATGTACGTTTACATATTTAATTGCTCGTGACGCAAGCTAAAATCTTAGAATGTAATACTTATATTACATTCTTGGAAAGTTATTCCTTTATCTCTAATGTTTGCTTGGTGCAGATGTTCGCGGGTACGAAATCAATGTATCTTATTTACAATATTTCTAACAAGAGCTATAAGTTAAAAAACTAAAACCCGACTACAGTCTGGTAAAAATAGCCTGTGACACTCTATAGCTGAAGACGAATCGACTGATACCTCGCTTGTCAAAATCGTACCAATAGGGCCGACGATGGTGGATCATCCATATACCCACATACATAGACTGTTATACTCATTACCCTTCCCTTGCTTCACCGTACTCGAATAAAAATTAAAATCCGCTGAGAAGTTGCTTTCGAGTTAGGCTCACAATATTAAAAGAAACAAAAGAGTGAAATTTAAGAACTTTTACCTTTAGGTGTTCAAGCAGCGCGCCTGCGTGCAGCAACGAGACGTCCGGGTCCTTGGCCGTCTGGATGATGAGCTGATGCGTCGAGGAGTCGGCTTCGCCAAGCGCCTGCGCCGTGTACTTCAGCTCCGCTTCCAGCCTTCCACCCTCTATGAGGACATATTTGAGAATTAGTTTGGTAATCTTTAATTAAATTTCAGAAGGAAAGCGGGGACGTTATTCTAATTATTTTAAAGAAAGGCTTTCGAAGGTCGGTCAGAGCGGGCGTTCACGAGTTTGTCTATGAGAGAGGCCTATGTTCAGCAAAGGTCAGATCAAAGCATCTTCCAGATGATGATAATGATAATGCTTTAGTACTTCTATAGATCTTCTTGAGACTATCGTGCCTAATCATGAGAAATAAAAATTTGCTTTTCAAAACCATAATTCAGTGCCATATCTACTATCAACTGTCTTTTATTCGCTCCGTGCTTCGGAGTGCACGTTAGGCTGTCGGTTCCGGCTGTTATTGATTAATAGCAGTCGTTAAGCCATGTCAGAGGCCTATGGGCAGCCTGACAAACTCTGACAGCAGAGGCTAGCACTATCTCATACGATATTATTAGTTGGAGAATTGAGATACAACGGCTATATCAGGTTAATATAATTACTTTTCAGCTCACTACCATTCTATAAACAACAATCTCAAATTAATATGCAATTTGCGCAGTTGAGCAAAAAGTTTTAATTTATAATGAAATAAACAATTTTTACTTTTTTATGTCAGGCACGTTTTAAAAATAATTATACTTGTATTGTCACGACGTGCGACATTAGTTCTGGACGGGATCTCATAGTTTTACTTATAAGATGACATATAACGTTGATAGCGTTTCCCCCCCCCCCCCCCCCCCCCTAGATTCCATATTCTTATTATCTAGCCTTGAATTAATAAGTTAAACTAAGAATGTGTCCAATGCACTTTTCTTATTATCTCAATTAAGACGCAGACACTTTATTCATATATTTTAGTTTTTTATAGGCAGCACTTGTACTATATACATTACGCTAATGCTCTAATATTTTGTTATTTTGAGTCTTCTCACTATATCCGTGTGGTTTAAGAAGCAAAATTTTGAAAAACGCTGTTTGTATTTATTTTTCTTTGGTTAGCACCTTTCTATCTGTCGATTTATCGTAAAACCGTAACTGTAAACCGTATCATATTCTTATCTATGTGTGTTTATCCGTTATCTAGTGCCCATAGTACAGGGTATCATATTCTTATCTATGTATGTTATCCGTTATCTAGTGCCCATAGTACAGGGTATCCTAGTTTGGGGCTAGATAATTGGTGTGGAAATGTCCCGAATATATTATTATTATTATTAAAACTTCCACATGCAAGCTGAAACTCGCGAAATGATTTATCAAATGTGAACGTGTATAAATCGTAAATCATCGTATGGTGTTAATGTACTTTTAACTTAGGTACTTTCGTGTAGCGTATACCCACGAAATGTCTCCCAAGGTCTTTAATTTACATACCTACAGTATATCAGTGTTCAGTGGCGCATCGTATTTCAAGCCAAAGCGTATAAATTAATTTTCAATAACATATGGATAATGTCACGCTCGTAGAGTAAGTTATGTGTTAGGTGTATGTACATACCCATGAACTTTTTACCAGATTGTGCGGAGGGTAATGTGTTTATCAGCCTATGTAGCAGGGTTGATGAAAATCATGTATTTTTTGTTTATGACAGATTTTTTTGATTTATTCAAAAAAGTCAAAAAATCATGATTTGTTTGTTTTTTATGAAGTTTTTCGTGTTTTTTAACTTAATAAGTAGTTTTGACTTATCTGCTCTATTCCCTATGGAATGAAGTCGCTTTTCCTCTGCCAAATTTAACTATCATCACAAAATAAATAATAGTATGTCATTTAAACATGCAAACGAACGGTGATCGAACATTTTGAGAACGCTAATTTCGTCCACAAATGTCCAAACCGAACGGCAAATGTGTTCATTTTTTTTCGCCAGCAGAGTCTCCAGATAAGGGTTTTTCCCCATATTAGGGCAAAAAAAAGTATGTGTGTTTGTTCCTTTACGGCACTATATCGACCAAACACATAGACCAATTTTGATGATTCTTACGTCAATCGTTTCGTCTGAATCTTGCGAGTGCTAAGTATTAAGACATGATGGTAATCAAAATTCACCATATTGCGACAAAGAAAAAATGAAAGTCAAACTATGTTAAGTGGGATAATCATTGAATTTTTATTTGAAAATCATCTAAGGTTTCTCTTATCATTTTTCATTTCGGATGACCATTTAGGATCTGTAATGATTTAAAGTTCGTTAGAAACCGTTCTAACTGAATTTTTTGCCGTTTTTTAGTATTGTTCGTAGTCGTTCTTTTTAGGACTTTCGACTATGTCTTGTTAACAGGCCCAACATCAAAGG
Organism: Alsophila aescularia; assembly: GCA_946251855.1. Taxonomy (NCBI): domain Eukaryota; kingdom Metazoa; phylum Arthropoda; class Insecta; order Lepidoptera; family Geometridae; genus Alsophila; species Alsophila aescularia. The sequence goes on along the minus strand of OX276377.1, from coordinate 11,147,431 downwards.
TGATAGTGGAAAGATTTCCGTTGTTATTTTTATTCCAGACATACAAGCTAGGCTTAATCCAAATAATTACGTCGACTTGTTGAGTGCATAATGATGCCTAGTGAAAGCTTCCCATAAAGCTCGCCTATATTTAGAGGAGTCTCCCCATCGACACCTCGCTATGGGGATTGGGGCCGGGGAGTGTCGGCGACACATTTGTTATGCCACCAAAGCGACGAGCTGAGCTACTTAACACATCCCGGCGGTGATTTATCGCAAACATTTCGACTTTTTTCATTCTATTTGTGAAACTAATGCTTCAGCTATGTATGGTTCTATTTCTCAGGGCAGAAGTAGAAACTGCACCATATGTGGAGTTTTATGAAACTTCAGATTAAAGTCTAAGGCCACTTCCAGATTGGTACGGTGCGGAATCGGTGTGGTATCCGTATAGCGCCTTTTCGGTATACTTTCGGTGCAGTTTCGTTTCGGGGCACGACGAGGGGGGCTACATGTATTTGCTCTTTACCGAAATTCAATATGTCAAGCCCTTCCCGCCCCGCTCCCGTGGCGCAACTCAGGAAGCACTCATTTAATTATATGAGCTCGGTAAAGAATCTGTACCGAATCGATATCGGTACAGAAAACGATACCGCACCGATACCGTATCGTTCCAATCAGGTAGGTCAATATAGGGCACAGAAGATACTTAGTCTGTAAAATTATATGTACCATAATACTAAGTAAGTATTTTGATAAAGTAACGAGGTCTGCTTGGCTTCTCTACCTTTTATTAAACACAATTTAAAATATTATGATTTGGTCTACCCGAAAGCAGAAACGGTTCCTTTTAAGTACCAGCTTCTACCTACCTGATTTAACTAAATATGCAGACGCAAGTGTACAAAGACATCTTTTCCATATTATTTTTTTGCACTCGAAAACCCACATCTCGATGCGATGCGATGCGATGAGTTGTCAGGTTATCCTGCGAGGGAATTCGTTCCAATTAACACCCGGCACCGCTGATTTATGTTTAAGCCGGTTTGTCGCTTTTTTGCTCTGAATTAGGATCACGGTCACGAAAGTGTTAGAAAAAAATATAATACTAGACACGTTTTTTTAAAAGCTTTTATTTAACTTCACTTGTATATAATCTTTTAATCGTATTGTATAATTTCTAATTTTATTGTCTTATGTGTAAAAAAAATATATGCCAGTTTCTGATGAAGCATGCTAGACTATTTCATGGATACACCTATCTACCAGCTAATTGTACCATATTTCGGACAAATAAAGCATTTTCATTTTTATGCATTAGTAACATATACATCAATGTTTTTATGTATTTCCGCCTGTCCTGGAAATTGCAATTTAAATTTCGAGCACTTCGTCATTAACTAGCTATCCAGCTGAAAAATTCAGGGTAGCTAAAACGCAAAAAAACGCACAGCCGTCACAACGCTATTTTTTTAAATTTATAATTAAATTATTTGCGCAGAATTAGGATCACGGTTACGAAAAATAATAATATGGGAAACCTTGTATAAGATTCCGTCCGAAGTAGGATTCTTGATATAATAAATGACTGTCACGCTGTCATCAATGGTCATACATTAAATAGTAATTAATAAAGTTACATATGTTAAAGCCATACATGCCATACATGCAAGACCACAAGTTTTTACGTGATGCCTTATAGTGAAGTCTACGTAAGGCATGAAACAATAAATCATCGCATGTCACGGCCAAATGACCGGACTATCTTAAGCTTCACTTTGAAGATACGAGTTAATCTTCTCGTCGTGTAGCTCGTCTTCTCTCCACACAGGGAATGCTATTTTATTTCAGTCGCTAATTTATAGCGTGACGGCTATATACCACGGTCGAGAATAAACAAACAAGACTAAAATAAATGCTCGGGTTATTAGCATCATGCGCTAGTGATTTATTCGAGTTTAATTCATTGCCTCTGTTCGTTGAATAAGTTTAATTCATTGCCTCTGTTCGTTGAATAATTTTGTTTTATACATATTTCAATATTAACATAACAAACACAGATAATTATGTAATGCTCGCGGTAAATTTTCTGAACAAGGGTTCGTCACGTTACTTGATGGGTCGTAATAAAGTGTCAAGATATTCATTCAATAATTTAAGCACTTTTTACAGACAGGCCAAGAGTTGTTTTAGGCATTAGATCTCAATTATGGAAGAAGACGTACGGTCTATTATTATTTTTTCTTAATTGTTTGGCTCCGAACGACTAGTGCATCAAGCCAGTATTACAAGTTTTAAGTTTTTTCAATAAATACCTACCTAGTCAAAGAGTGCCAGTAAGTCAGGTAGCCAAAGTCTAGTAAAGTCAGGATTCAGTAAAATAGTAAAACCTATCAGAAACTTCCTATGGGGCTTGGAGAGAACACGAAATGACATGTTTTTTTATATCTATTTGTAACTTCTGCCTAAACTGACGTGCACGTTGAAGATTCCCAGAAACTATAGTCACAGTCTAGAGTAAAGAGTAGGGGAGCAAAGCAAAGTTGAGGTTTTCAATAATTTATAAAAGCTTTTTACTTCACTTGTATGAATGTATGTATAAGTATTCCTGGAATTTTGCAATCAATATTTCACCCACTTCCACTGAAGCTATTGGACTGAAATTTGGCACACCTTTTGTTTTCGCGACAATGCATGATTACTTAAATACCGCCATTTTTTTTCCAATATGGCGTACGAAATTAAATGGTGGTTTATCATTTCCATAGTAAACCCTATGATATGGGTATCAAATGAAAGGGCTTGATGAGCGAAACATAATAATTAAAGTGACGTAATTCTAAATCCAATATGGCGGATGAAAGGGCTTGATGAGCGAAACACAATAAGTGGCATCATTCTAAATCCAATATGGCGGACGACACAAAATGGCGATTTATAATATCCACAGTAAACCCTACGATATGGGTATCAAATGAAAGGGCTTGATGAGTTAAACAAACTGTGACATTAAATGTCTACTGCATAAATCCTTATTTTTTTTTACTTGTTCTTAAATCTAAAATTGTGAATCTTTTTAGATTAGGAATACTATGATTGCCAACCAGACCACCTGCCATGCCAGGCTCAGACGTCATTCAAGTCACTCGTTAGTAGTTTACAAAATGCTAATGCGGTCGTTTCGCGCAACACTTTGTATGTAAATGAGCTTAATAAGCATTAAATTACAATGAACAAAAAATGTTTGACCTGTTGAAACGCTCATATGTTTTTGTATATTTTGCTGCTTTGATTTATAAGAAAAACTTTGTCTCTAAAATAAGCATTTATAGGAATATAGCTCTATGGATGTCCAGAGCAAGAAGTAAATCCCGGGTAGAAATTATTTCCGGTATATATAAAGATATTTTGGCTAGAACTATATTAGCCAATCATTGATTGAAATAATTCATACTCCATACCAGTATAAAAGTTAAACGTTGTCTGTTTGTTAGGGGAGTTTTAACGCGATAACGGAAGGACAGATTTTGATGAAATTTGGAATGGAGATAGCTTATACCCTGGAATACAACATAGGATAATGTTTATCCCGGAAAATTTTAAGTTTCTACGGGAAAACTGGAAAATGTTGATTAATCGCTGTAAGGAACGGTTGCCATAGAAACGAAATAATAACAGGTCTGTCAAAAAATATCATCAGCGTTAGTGCTTTACTTTTGCATTAGTTTTTAATAACCTAGAAGGACATAGGTTGCTTTTTTTTCGCGAAAAACTGTAGTCTGCGCGGACGAAGTCCCGGGCGGGAAAGCTAGTATTAAAAATTCAGGACAATTCACACCAATTACCTGGCCCCAAACTCGGATACCCAGTGTTATTGTACTAGACAATGTATAAATATGAATATATACATCCATGACTCGAAAAAAACATATTTTATGCTTATCACAAAAATGTTTGCACAATGTGGGATTCGCACCCACAGAGAACTCGATATAAAAGTTTTATTGCAGTTTCGTCTTACCAAATTCGGAATTGTGCATGTTAGATCATTTAGACATAATATGCTTTTATGTCCGGTTTGTCAGTCAGGCCGTTTGGGATGTCAAAAAAAGCAAGTGCAGTAAAATCAACATACAAACTGTGTTTAAGCTAGGGGGCGAGGGCGGTCAACGTTTCGTAATCGACTGGGCTAAACATAGACAGCTCTCGTGCCGGATATTAGGGATTATCATAAACCAAGTGGAATGGAATCGAGCGGTGGGCCCGCACAGGGCGCTTCTATTTTAACACCTACCAGAAACGTGGGCGCGATTTACGAGTATTCGGTGACGCTGCATCACGTCAAGAAGAATGTACTGGCTCTTCGACCAGCCTCCACCCCAACGGCAGCCTCAATTTACTCGGATAAAAGTTGTAATTGCTCTGATAGCGTCGATTGTTGAGTCATTGTCCAGGCGGCGCGATTGAAACGATGTAATATATCAAACGCCTGAGGGCGGGCTGTAAGCGCGGAAACGCCGCAAGGTCACATGAGGTTATCGCGACCGTATGAGTGCGCGCAGCTTTCACACTTCACGCACGCCCGCACCGTCTTATCGTCTCAGCTATTTAGCGGCGTCTTTTATTTGGTGCACTTGTTCGTTCTTATCGACACTTAATTGGAAATGGTTGTTACATTATTCAACGTAACAATCGTCGATCCCAGCTCGTTCAATGCATAATGGTTCGTAGAATTGTAAATCTGTCATTGTACCTAAGCCGGCAAAAGAACAAAATGTAATGCTCGGCCCTTTTATTGCATTCTTGGTGCGTGTGCGCCGATAATGACAACATTTCTACTCGATGTGGTAGCGGACGATCAGTACGGACAATCGCAATGAATGACGTTGTAGAGGATCGGCGGGGAGGCGAGGCGTGAGGGGCGCGGTGGTACGTGCGCCCGCGCATGTGGTGGTGGCCACCCGCGTGCCGCCGTGCCGAGCCCGTGTGGTCCGGCCCCGCGCCCCGCGCACCCTCTGCGGCCCTCTATGCAAATTAGCCGGAGCGTAGACAACAGATGGATGGCGGAATAAACAATCCGCGTCCTTTACGGCCGCAACAGCGGTTGGCATGGAGGCATCGCTCTACTTTATTGCATGACTACCCTAAAAAGGAGTGTAATGTTTTCTGGATTTAAGTATGTATGTTTGTATCTGAGTTTCTTTGTTCTGCCATAACCTTCACAGATTTGGATACAAGGGATATCATTAGAATCCTTACATCATCCCGAGTAACATAGGCTATAATTATTTTTGGTTTTTTTTTGGCAGGGTAATCTTGTTTTTTCTCTTTCTTTGAGAGCGATGGTAGCCTATAGTGCAACTTAGAATCCAACTATAGCGAATTCGGTCCTAGGCTCCGCACTAATGAGCTTTCTAAGTTATGTCACAGAATAAATAATAGTACAAGTGTTATGTGCGATTTTCCATCGCTCCGTATTTCGGTGGGCACGTTAAGCTGTCGGTCCCGGCTGTTATTGACTAATAGAAGTCTTTAAGCCATGTCAGAGGCCCTCGGGTAACCTGACTATCTCTGACACCAGAGGCCAGCACTACCTCATATGACTAATAAACAAACAAACTTGTTGCTATTCACTTTCAGGAACTAAGTGCTGCCAGGTAACCTAATAAGTACTTGCCTACCTAGCTTATCACATTACACTATCACACTAATGTTCTTATACCTAGATACGAAAGTTTGTGAGTGTGTGTATGTTTGTTACTTCTACACATTTAAACGGCTGAACGGATTTTGATGAAAATTGATGTATAGTTATTTTAGGTCCTGGAATAATACATAGGATCATCATCATCATTCATCGTCAACGTAGGTAGAACAGTGGGGCGCAGCTAGTACTTAATTGACAAGCATGTGAACAGATCTGAACAATGTAATTCCTGTGGTAATTGTATCAACTTTAGGTAATGCTAAAGCTAACAAATAGGTAAATATCACGTACTTTACGTAAATTACACGAATGAATAAAACAAAATTATAAATATAATGATGTGTAACATCTGTTAACAAAAACATTGTTAACAGTTTCACGTAATCACTCCCATAGATTACACATTGTTAACACTGTTACACATTTCACGAAATCACTCCAATAGGTTGCAGGAAAGCGAGCGGGATAAAAAGTCAGTTAAAATCCTAGGTACTTTGCAAAATCCCGGGAAAATAAATGGAAATCGAAGCCCAACACTATTCTACTGAGTATTTCGCTATTAAAAGTACATTTTTAACTGTTAACCGGTTAGATTGTAAAGGAGTTGTTTTTTTGCTGTTTACAGATCTTGTTACATTGACCCAGTATTTAAATTACTCGCTGTTCCCACAAGGAAACACACCCGACAACTGCCATTCTACAAAACTCGCTAGGAATGAGCTATACCTACACATATAGAACTAGAATACCGTAAGTCGTTTCTCGTTCCGCAAATAATACAGTAATCATTCTCACTCCTGAGGCTAACCAGCTTATCCTGAGCTCGACCACAATTGATTCTCAATTGGTGTGAGAGGAAGGCGCATCTTACGAGAGTCCAGGAAACTAAGGTGGGGATTGAGCAATCCAGCGCGCAGCAAGGCGTCTTCACACAAAAGCGGTCCGGACAATCAGATCCCTCGTTTTTTGTGGCTCAATAGAAATGTTATACATTTTTTTTAGTTTTATTGGTCGTAATTTCACGTAAGGATATTTACGGGCGGCCGCGGGCCACCTAATTAAGTTGTTAGGCGACTTCGGGACCTTCGGCATTGTTTAACTGCGCCAGTCATCTGCAATGCCGTTGAAGCTCTGTTTTATTGTATTTGTATTGTTTGGACAGTAGCCTAGGCCTTTTATACGTTTTAATGTTTTTTTATGTAAACTCTTTCGTCATAAAACTTATTGTTTATGTTAATAGTGAGGTGTGATTATGTTCCAAAACAAAGAACGGTCGTTCGTCGACATCATTGGGGCAGGGGCTCCAATAAATATCGCCCACTTCCTCTCTGAACGTCCGCAGTCGTGAATCTTTTTTATTATTTTTGCCAGAGCCGAAAACAAGATGATCAAATTTTGCATGAGATAATATATATTTCCCTTTGAGCAAACTGAAAAAATCTTTCACACTGACCAAGTATGAAACTTAATTTTTGGTTCGAGTAGTTATTTAGAGCCCATATCCTCACAGTGCCCGTGATTAAGTGAATGTTGTTGGGATGTCATAACGGCCTAGATGGCGGATGCTGTCTCTCTACTTCCTAATAGCTTCCGGCACTCTTAGTTTTGATGTCAGGAAACATGATTTTAGCAACTAATTTATGCTAGCAATTTCGTGGGAAAATCCTATTTGACAACATACACAATTTATTGGTTCTAGGTTGTCCAAAGTTGTAGATATACAACTATCTCGGAATATTATTTTTGAGATATTATTTTATTTTGGTTGAATATTAAGATTATTAAGGAAAAATTTGGATCACGGACGGGATTCAAAACGGCATACACGCTTACGGGGACGGCTTCTACGGCTTCTATTGGTAGTATTGGGGCGTTACCGTCCCCGTAAGACGGATTCAGAATCTAAGAGAAAAAATTGGGTGATGTTGCAGTGGTCACGGTAGCCGATTTGGTTAGAGGCTTCAGACTTCAATCTCAACGGTCTTGTTCATAATGAACAATATGGCTTTACTTAAGGCCGTTCAGCTATAGGCACAGACACAGGGCTCTTAAAGCATTAAATTTGATGCTTGGGAAAAGTCACAGGACGGCGAAACCTTAGTTTTTAAATTGAAGTATTACGGAGTTCATGAGAAAGCGCTCGATCTTTTATTCCCGTATCTTAGCAATAGAATCCAAAAAGTGGATGTAAATAGTGTGAGGTCACCTGGATCTCTCATTACAATGGTAGTCCCACAGGGTTAAATATTGGGGCCATTCTTATTCTTGGTTTACATTAACTATCTTCCCATTTTCATAGAGAACTTGTGTGATTTTGTTTTGTTAGCAGATGATACTTCTCTAATTTTTAAGATTGACAGAACCATGAACAATATTGACGATGCAATATGACAAGGCAATCACGCTAATTCTTAATTGGTTTACAACTAATAATTTTATGCTAAATCCTAAGAAAACTAAATGTATCAAATTCTCACTACCCAATGTCAGAGGGGTTTCTACGAATTCAAATATTTTAGTAAATAGTGAGCCCGTAGACTTTGTGCATTCAACCACATTTTTTGGTATTACTGTAGATTCAAAACTATATTGGGAGTCCTCACATATCGTCGATATCTGGTAGATTGAGCTCTGTAGCCTAAGCAGTATGTAAAATTAGACAGTTTACCGATATAACCAATGCAAGAATAGTATATTTTATTTATTTTTACAGTATTATGGCATGTGGCATTTTGCTGTGGGGTAAAGCCGCAGAAATTCAATCAATATTTGTGCTGCAGAGAGAGCAATTCGTTCCATATACAATATAAAATCCCGCGATTCTCTGAGGGAACGTTTTAAAGTGATCGATATTCTTACAGTGGCTTATCAATATACTTATATGAAAATATAATGTATATACGAAAAAATATCAATACTTTGGTTAAAAAAGGGATGTTTATAATTTTAATAATAGAAATAAAAATAAACTGAAACTGAAAGTGACTAACTGAAAGTGCCTGGATCACAAGAAAACAATTATATATAATGGTTCATATATGGGGAACTGTATACGCTTTTTTAATAAGTTACCTTACGGCATTGATCAATTATCAATGCATAGATTTAAAACTTTTGTTAAAGTAAATCTCATAAAGTAAGCATATTACAATGTAAATGATTATATTATTGACAGAAATGCATGGCCTGATGTCTCCAAGCTCCATGACAATAATAATAAGTGATCACTTCTATGTTTTCGTTAAGTGAATAAAATGTTCAAAGTACTTTGTGAGATGTCTCATGACTACAACATGCCATGAGATCATGACATGATGTCACGTTGTTTTATAAAACATACATAGTCTCTTTTTATATGTAATTTAAATTTGTTTTATTAAAATTTACGACTTTTTAAAAATTTATTAATTGTTAACAAATATGGTAAAAGTTACATCCCCGTTGAGTTTCTTGGTTCTCTCTTCTCTAACGGGCGTATTTTCGAAGCACCGGTAAGTTCAGAAGGAAATTTCCTTTTCCAGTGTGACATTTAACTCTGTTGGCACATGAAAGGGAATTTTCTTTTTCAAACTCAAAGCATACTTAGTTTACCTAAATTTTATTGATTTGATCTATTTATAATATTATAATATGTATTTCTCCTTGTTCATGAGATGCTAATTTTGACTTGTAAAAGTGCTATTATTTTGCCTATTTACAATATAATACTTTGACTTTGCATGTGCCGCGCAGAGGCATGGATGTGGGGGCATGGATGCGGGTTCGAATCCCGAAGTAATCCAATTTTTTCCTTTCCAGAATTATTATTAGATATTATTAGGACTGATTAGGTTCAGTGCTTGATGATCACAAACATGTATTTATTTGCCTTAGTTGTGTGCTTAATATGCTTATGGACTGTAAGCAAATAAGATATCGTATCGGTTTTGATAATAAAAACACAGACAGACACTTAAAATTTATTTATACATCTAGATTAACTCATTTTATAGCCCATGAGACCACCCAGACTCGTAAGGATCGAAATAAAAGAAAAATATTCGGTTATATCGCGTCTGTCCTTATCGACTTTTTTTGGGCAATAACAAATCTTAGGGATGTTTAACTACCTACCTGAGTTTTATTAAAATAAGTTTGTAAAATTAAAAAAATTTTTTTTTTTAGATTGTGAATAGGATGAACGAACAGTTTACTTGAACATGTTTTTCGAAACATAAATAACGAAGTAGGTAGAGGAATTTGATATCAAAAATGTTTATTTAAGCACCTAGGTAGGTAAAATTATCGTGGTCAGTTGAAACTGTGGACAGTTGGGACTAACCCGTAAATGCGTATTATACTAGTAACGTAATACCTACTGGTAATACCGTATTATTTATTTTGTGATAATACTCTATAGATAATATATTTTATATTGTCGATTAATCATAAATTTTGCTATTAACTAATTATATTCAGCTGCTGGGATCTCAACTAGGATGGGTTTATTGTAATTTTTTTTCGTTTATAATTTTCATACTTTGCTAGAGGGAAAGTGGTACTAGTTTTCCTATCACATCTACAGGTCAATTATACATAATAGCCATTACTTAAGTACGTGTGTCTATAGAAGTAAATAAGTGAGACACCCACTAAGACAAGGACAGAACAGAAGGACAAAAATTCGATATTAATAAAAAGCGTTTAATAATAGCTTGGCGATAGCTTCAATGACATAGGTGGGACATATTTTAGTTTATAAACATTTCGTTGTTTATTATTTAGACATGTAGTTACGTATGCCGCCCTCATTTAGCTAATTTATAGACTCTAGCTTAGACATTGCAAACGTAGGAAATGCTCAAGTTGTCGAGTATGTCTGAACACCGAACGGCTTAGTTTGCAAGCCCGTATAATGTAGACATCCTGTCCCGCACTCGTTCCGGGAATGGCAGTGGATACTAACTCGTAAATAGACTGCACTGCTCGGATTGGTATCTTCGTACTTCAGTAACTAATTATATAATCTGTGGCCCTACGCTATTAAGTTTCGTAGGACTGACTTCAACAATTTCGCTGAGCTTTGAAATTACAACATAGTATCTAAGTAGTTCAATACGTAGTCAATTAGAAGTTTATGTTTTACGTGCAGAATTTTAATTGAAGCTATTACCAATTTGTCATATAAATTAGACTCATTACAATGTCCACATCCACATAATTGTACCTATATTTTAAACACCATTAATAGAAGGAAATCATTTTGTTAATGAATTACTTGTTTATTGTAAATCGGTCGTTACAAATAATGTATCGACAAATGGAAATAAGATTAGGTTTAAAAGAGTTGCACACCGGACGCGAGAATTCTGTTCTGACTGTTGATTGCTGAATTTGAATGCAAGTTTAGGGCGGGCGCACACCGCGGCTCGCTCTGTAGTGCCGCAACATGCTACGCACGTTCTTCGAGACGGAAGCGGCCCGACAGACGTGCTCACCGCTGCATTCGTATGCCACGATATACACAACGGCTTATCGCGCTTTACGCCTCTTAGATTTACGTACCCGATAAAAAGCAAGGAGCGAGTTCCCTAACTGTTAAAAAGCCATTGAGCGTACCTTGAACCCAGAGTTGTTCGACCCTGGAGTGGATTTGCGCGGATTTGAGGCCGACGCAGAAGGTGGACAGCACGAGGATGGCGACGAAAAGGACCTTGCCCGCGTCGCCCTGGAGGAAGCAGCCGAGGATGAACAGCTGCTCCTGAAGCCACGCTCGGATCCACAGCGACGACCGACCTCCCTCGATGTTACCCTGTGTGGTGTGAGAAAGTATTATCAGTATATTGGTGCTTTCGAATCTTGAAATTCTGGCCGAAATTTAGCAGTCAGATCAACTGGAATTAATGAAGTAGGTACATACTGATACAAAGTTAGCATCCTTAATAACAACTGTTTGGAAGCATTACAACCCTATCCTAAACTAACCAACGAAATAACATCTTTAAAATGAAGAACACTTTCTTTAACGTCGATAAAAAATCAAAATTCAAGAATGGATGAAATTTATTTTAGTTAACATAAACTTGATCGATTTCTTAGTTAAAAAATATCAAACAGAATATTGAGGAAATTAAAATAATATTGTCATCATTTTGATCCTATTCGTAGTCACTGAAATGTTGTTTATTGGCATTTTGAAATCCTAGCTGCAAATGCAGATAGCGCAGACACGGTAGTCGATCGTTAGTCATGCTGCATCACCATACTGTTTTTGCCTTATTTTACTATGTTATATCAATAAACGTACGATTATGAGATTGTTTGGCGGGAGATATAATAACATCGGAGTCTTCAAATGTCGAAATAATTTCGTTGGTTGATTGTGATTAATGACAGGCGGCGGAGGCCCGGGGCGCGGCACCCGTGGCGCCATCTTCGGCTCACGAGATGCGCCGACACACAGGTTGTACTATTATTTATTCTGTGACACAGGCCGTATCTCCTGAACGGCTTACTAATTGCATAATAATAACTCAATCGACAACGGACGTACGGCGAGCCGCCGCCCCGCCCGCTCTATGATAATCCTACCGGGTCTCAAGGGTGAATTTACTCCGAGAGAACTGTTACTGTTCATGATTGTTATAAAATATTCACAAGGTTGGTCGGAGTATCTAGATCTTGGTCAACGGCAGAGTTAACCAAAAATAGACATTAAATAGATTTTTAAAAACTATGATGTACTAAATTATACCTACTATACTGAACCATTTTTGATACGGGACCATACTGATGGTCTACCAAATAAAACCAACAACAACAACAAACAGGCAAACTAAATGAAACCGTTTAAAAAGAATCATCCAAATCAGCCCCCCGATTTAGAACCATTCGATAACGAATCGAATCGATTCGATTCGATATAGTGAATGAAAAATGAGCTGAATTGAACGATTTCAAACCGAATCCACAGAATAAATAATACCTAATCGATCGACAACAAAGGTTTTGAATCGGGGGGCTGCTTACAGATCCCGGAGATATGCCTTTTGGAAGTTGATTAATAATTAATATATTTATGCCTACATTGATATATTCTAATTAAAAATACTGAAGAGCTGTTATTTTTAAACAGTAAAAATGTTAACACCTCCTTCACTAGCGTATTTTTTTTATTACAGTAAGAAATTCAGAGAGTCATATCATATCACCATCATCATTCTACATATTATTAACAAAATTACCAATCGCCTCTGTCTGTGCAGAAAAATCTTAGACACTACCGGTTTTCAGCAATGAATGAAGATAATCAGATATAACAGACACAGATATCTCTATGATGCTTCCGCGAGACGCTTCCGACTGCATGATTAATTTTTTTTCTATGTTCATCTTGTTCCCATCTTTTTAGATCGCTTTTTACTTTTTTGTTTTGTTTTTAGTACCTACCTAAATTTTATATTAACAAGCTTTGAAAGATCAGACTATTTTTTGAACTAAAGCAACTAACCAAACCAACTTATTTCTAACGAAGCTGACCTTGGCCTCAGCCACAGAATACATTTTAATCCTTGTCATTCTGCTTATCTCCTATTAGTTATTCTGTGGTCTCATAGTGCAACGACGCAGGGCGCGGTATACTAGAGCGGGTTGCTTTAGTATACTTAGATGCACGCCAATCTTACAAATGGAAGGCTTTCCCTTTATACAGAGGCGAAGTGAAATAGGTGTCATTTGTTTTTTCCATTGATTTCGCCACCGTCACTGCTTTGGTGTGTTTACCTACCTTACAATTGATTGATTATGGTTTTTTATTTTAAGTTTATTTGACATATAAGTTCTAATCTACATACGAGTTATAACATAGTCTCAACCTATTTTGGTTTATTTGATGTCATTTGAGAGCTTTAAGAAGACCCATTATAAATTTTAATACATTCATAAAATCTTACGTTGTATGTTTTAATATCTACAACTATTTTGTGTGGTGGTACGCATCGATACAGTAGTGATATATGGTCGTATGGTATTGAAATTACTAACATACCTATGTTACTATTTATTTTTATTTCAATCTCACACCAGATAAAAACTAGAGGATAACGGGGATATCTTGGACAAAATTCTGAGCCATTATTGATGTTGCCGGGTATTTTGTAACGTAAAACTAGAGGATAACGGGGATATCTTGGGCAAAATTCGGAGCCATTATTGAAGTTGCCGGGTATTTTGTAACATAAAAAGTTACACATCGTGTTCGTGATGATGATGGGGTTCATGCAGGAAGAACCAGTAATAACAAACACAAGCAAAGTAACAGAGTTGAGTAGGCTTTCAACACTTCAATATGTCGCACAATAGACAAAAACATAGTACGTTGTTGTATACTTATCATTATCATTAGCCCGCAACATGTCATATTTACCCAACAGTATAATCTAACGCCACCTAATCCTTTTTATTAATTGCGGTAATTTGATAGATAGATAGATAAATTCTTTATTGCACACACCACAAACAAAATCAACAAAAAATAAAGGAACAATAGCAGAAGAAGTCATCATCATGATGATCATCATGATGATGATCAAATTACCGCAATTAATGACATTCTCTGTTATTTTACGGTATTTTTTTCTCAATACCGACTGATTTGTTTAGATTATGACATGACAGAACTGTTCTTTTCTTAAGTTTAGATTAATTTATGATATCACTACGACAAATTTTATGCAATTGAATTGAGCTTCAATCGACTTAAAATAGTTTTTTTGTATGCAAATTGTATATATATTGTAATGTTAAGTAATGATAAGATTTCGTGTTAAATACAGAGATTCACATCGGAACGGCATATTACCGTCGCATGACCGGAACCAGCAGTTGTTTCCCGCCGAAATTGACTACTGGTTTAACATTCGAAGTAAATAAATAATAATCGTAGCAGCTATAATGGCAGATACAGTCGAGCCGAGGGCCCTGGAACGGTTCGGTGTCGGTGCGGGCGAGCGGGCGAGGTGAATGTCGAGCGCACTGGGTGGGCGTGACGTCACGGCCGGAATGCGCCCGCGCCGCTGCCGCACACCCCGCGCGCTGCCCGCACCCCTCACCGCGCCGGTCGGCCCACGTGGACCGTACGCAACAACACACCACCATGCCGTACCACCGCACCGGTCCCAACCGCCTGAACTTCCATTCAGCCAGTGGATTCGGCACATACATATGCGTCACCATATGCAACGCAATCGTAACATCCAAATGTCAGTAAGGAATCAAGCACCTGTGTGACCAACATCTCGACACCTGAGAACGTAGTAATTAACTGCTGACGCAAGAGTTATGGGATTATGGTGTATAATCCGCGAAGCACTGGCGCCGAGCCGGCGACTGCGTTTCCTGCAGATAAGGAACGGAGCTCTCTGAGCGCGTTCTCACGACCATCGGCAAATATTTCTCAATAATCCAACAGACTTACCTCTTGATATGATTTTTAATTTATTTTTCATCTAAGAACGAGAGCATACTACGAGTAGGTTCTGTGTACTCTGTTATTTTTATTTCTTGATTGTCTGACAAAACTAATTGAATTGTATTGCAGGAAATGGTAAAGATAATTTTATAGAACCTGATATAACAGCTACCGTCAACGCGTCGCCGCGCCCGACTGCTATCTTGGGTCACAACCGATGCAATAACTGTCTTAATTTAATTACTTCATCACACATGCTCTCAGGATAGTAATTTTTGTTTTTGTAACGTTTATCTCGCGTTTGGGTCTATATATAGATATAAATATCTGAGCAATGAAGCTGTTTCTGTTTAGATACGATAAATAATTGTTGTCAGGTGAAATCAAAAATTATAATAAGCATCCAGATTTAATAAGCATTTATAATTTTATAGAGGTATGTGTGTTATTATCTGTATTTAGATCTATGTGATTAGTAAGATCAACAAAATAATCAACAATTCGGCATCCATCGACATTCATCGATCGTAGCAAGGTGTTCCGGATATTTGCATATAATGGAACGTGGGCGGGACTCTCCTATTATCCCATTAAAATGCAAAAGGCTCAGCTGGAGTCTTTGATTCTTTAGGTACGGACGGGAACGAAACCTTCCATTTGTCACTTAGTCAACAGTCTGCAATATTTGGAATTAAAGAAAGATGAAAAGACGTCTTTACTTTAAATACCTATTATGACACTGACTAAAAAAACACTAGAATTATTGGTTTATTGCATAATTGATGCGTAAGATCATAATTTCGATAAACTGAAACGTAATTACGTAGTGATCTACTTTTCTAACACCGATAGATAGATACCTTCTACGAAACTTTTGATTAGAACGGCATCCCAACTTGTCGAATCTAATTATATATTTTTTAAACTTATTGAATTCCGCCTTTTTGAAAACAAAATGGGTAGTAAATCGAGTAATCGAGGATATCAACTAGTTAAGATTGCTTCACACTATTTGCAAGACAATTTCTCCTTAATTATCGATGAGTGTCAGTGACATTTTTGATATTTAAGTTTATGTAATAGAACCAGTGCTATCCTTATACCAGATTACCTTGATCAAATACTTAGTATTAGTAATATCATCCTTGCTATGCCGTGAACCTTGCCGCTCTACTGATAAATAATTAAAGATGTTACTATAACTTTTATTATAAAATAACACCTTCTAAGACATTCTAAAGTTACAAAATTTGTGAAGTTACTTGGATGACTTACTAATATATTGACAGACTTTCCAAGAATTTTAAATCAATAATTTAGACGTACAAATTATCATCAACAAGACATTTTAACAGATTCCCATAACTTATTAAAAAAAACTAATTGCAGTGTTAAGTATCAATCAAATGCGGAAAGCACTCGATAATCACGAGAAAGTTGCCAAGTTAGGTGGTCGCGGGAACCGGTTTGTCCACTCATATGATAGAGATGTTATCGGTATAACACCGGGTTGATCATAAACTTATAGATAGAGAAATCGATCATGTAGCTGTATGTTGTCAAATTGTACCTTTTGCAAGCTGTACAATTTGAAAAGTTGCAGATTAAAAATTATGATTAAAGCCAGATGGGACTACCGTTTCTGCGGCGAGATGCAGCGATGGGGAAAATTGCTGATTGTGCGTTGATGTGTATAACTCGCCACGTGTTGCGGTGCCCACTGGTTCGGCTTGTGGCATGGCTCGAATGAGTAATTTAATACCAGAAGTGCTGCCAATCCTTCGTGGTTAACCAATGGTTAATTGGGGAAGTTTGTCGCTCAATTAACAATTTGGTTTGTTTGTTTGTTTATCGTAATAGGTAGTGCTGGCCTCTGGTGTCAGAGTTTGTCAGGCTGCCTGAGGGCTTCTGCCGTGGTTTAACATTTGTTTATGTCATATTTGTCACTCAACAATTAAGTGACAAATATTCTACAATCTGTTCAGTTTTAAACCATTTGGTTGAATGGGTCTTATTTATGGATACCAACTTACTGACATATCTATAGATTGAATTTAATTTAATTGTTCCAGAAGGATTATTGTGCATAAACTATGTTACGATAAGTTTTAAAGGTCTCAAATAAAAAAAAAAGTCAAAATCAAAAAGTTTGTCAACACAGTCATTTATAGGTTTCCAGCGCAGCTGCCGACCGCCCAGCAAACGCAATGTTTGGACGAAGACAACCGATACACGGGAAAAACAAGAAGAAAAGGGACATGAGATGAACCTTAAAGAAGAGGAAAGAATCTACTCTTTTACCACGAAAGAAAGGGATGTAAGATCGGAAACCACAAGATGTCTCAATTCTACGAGGTGAGCCCTGTGCGGTCTTGTCAGACATAAAACTTCGTAGAATAGTTTGTTTTCATTTTTATTTTTATTTGTGTTTTGTTTATGTCATATAATTTCGATTTTCAAAATAACATTGAAGAGTTAAGTTATCAAATGCTTATAGATGATAATTATTACACTATCGATTATTTTTAATTGTAGTGTTGTATCTGGATTTCAACTAATAAAACAATAGTATTTCTATTTAATTTCACTATTTTGGTCATTTATTTACTTCAGTCTGCAAACCACGTAAACGGTAAATTTTTGTTCATTTTAATCCAAGAAAAAATGTACTTTGCGTTTCATCTCTACATTTTTTTTTTGTGTATCGGTCAGCCGTCGTGCGCCGAAGTTGATGTCTCTATCGGCGCCGATGTGCTGCGCGTGCGCAGGCCCCCACTCTGCTCCCGCTGCGCCTTAATTGCTTCATCTTGCATACATCCGACCAAGTCCCTACATTAACGCCAACTGTAGGTGTGTTACATTAACCTCAGCAGCTACAGCTGTTTTTGTTATTCTCGATGTTACCGCTTAGAAAGTCTAAGGTATTCTTTATTCTAATGATCTATTGAATGGATTTCAATTAACTTAGTACAATTCGATATTTTTTTAAATATTTTTGAACATGTCTGAATTTAATCGACTTGTTTTGAATTTTCGGAAAGAATATCGAAGCTTTCGCAATTGGCGGCGGTACTAAGGGTGCGGGACCACCGCGGAACTCGGCCTTCTAGGAAAGCGCTACCTTCCCCGAACCGTGCTCTTGTATAACCAACGACATCTTATTCCGAGGTATTCTTTGGTTGTATTGTCACATTCTTTTGTGTACCTTCATAAAACTTTTGTATTGCTCTGTTCTCAATTTTCTCAGGTTAATGTCAAGACGATTTTTAGTTTATGTTTATCGTCCTTCCAACATATTTAATAGTGATAATCTTATCTTGCCAGACGGAATTAGAAAGTGAAGGAAAAATTTGGAGCTGTCATGGTAGTAGTAATATAGCGCGCAGAGGCATGGATTATGCGTGTTTGAGTCTCGTCCATGATTCAAACTTTTCCTTTAGAAAAAATACTTGTTAAATAATGTTTTTTGTTTGTCGTATGAAGTAGTGCTGGCCTCTGGTGTCAGAGTTTAATTTATAATACTAAACAATTAAAAGTAATTAATTGTTTTAAAATTAGTAACTTATTAAAAAGACTGCCTAGGTTCACTTTTGATTAAATAAGTATTTGTTCTTTAATGTATTTGTTCATGGAAGCTTTGTTTTGTTTTCGTTACGTACTTGTTATTTTACAAAATACGCGCGGCCTTGATAGTACTCACGGGACCCGCTAGTCGGCGCCACCGTTTCGCGCTGCTGCGTTCCTCGATGCGATTGGCAATTGCAGAAAAACAATCACACGTGCATTATGACAACCGAAACACGACACTGTATCTCGCATATCTAGTGAACACTGCACCTTTTCTAGTTCGGAGAGGGCTAGAGCCGCGTCCACCCAGCTCGTGCGAATATACAAATCGGCGCTGTGGCGCGCCTCGGCGGCCGAGGGGCTCTCGTGCGCGGCAGCCGCTATCCGAGGATTCGAAGGAGCCTCGGTATCGGGAGCCACCATGATCTCGGGGCCAGGTCTGTCACCAGTATCCTCATGAAGACGGCCGGAGTCCGTCTGGCGGCGCACGCTGTCATATCACTCGCCGCCACATAACCACACACTGGCACACTCTTATTCGTCACTTCTATCTATCACTTTGCCGTTTGGAGCACGAAACGAGACCGAGTTTCATTACAACAGTGACGGCGACGCGGTAACGTGTCAACGACAGCACGACTCGAGCGACACTGATCCGAGCATTCGATGCGTACACTGGATGTTTGTGGAGCCGCCATCGCGATTCGAACGGTTATGTTGTCGTACTTGAGAGCGACAGAGCCCGAGAAGCTGCGGAAACGGCCGAACGCGCACCCCCAGGACCACACACGTGAAATACCTGTCTCTCTCGCACCAAATGGAGAGAGGGGAGAGGAACAGAAAAATAAAAGCACTGAATGGAGTGCCACCGAATCACGAGGAATAACACCACTACTATTATCTGCACCGTATAATTTGATACAGCATCTGAAATGAGAAGAAAAATCAGAACTCCGAGAAATGTCACCTCAGCTCAAACTTAAGTAGGTATAGGAAATGCGTCGCTGGAAACTTATTGTTTACCTACATAATTTCTACAATTTGCTGCAGTCGATGCATGTGCTTTTAAGAAACGACACATTTAACCATTGAGATATATGTACAAGTACCTATAACTCAATGCAATTAACAGTGTGTGACAGTGCAGGTCAGAGTTTGAAACACTTCCAAGCAGTAGTTGTCCATACTTACATAAGTTATTACACGGCCACAATTACCACAAAGAGAGTGCGTTTGCTAGTTAAACATTCTCTCTGTATACAGATAATAAAGGCGGATCAAACATTCGGACGCACCATATCATTTTGTTTACAGAGTTTTCTGAGTAAAAAGTCGAACTCGCCCCCGGCAGGGCTGCGGCCGGCCCTTTGATGTTACCGACATAAAACGCCGCCGGCGGTGATTTAACTAATGAATTTATTTAGCAGCCGCACTGAATGATTGCCTCGCTCTGTCCCCCATGCCATGCCCAAGAATCATCAGCTCATCACCGAAAGATCTATTACGACTTTTATTTCTGGTCTGGCTGAAACCAAGTGGTAGTGAATGAACATAAACATGCGACGCGCGTTAAATAAAAAAAAAACTAGTTAATACATAAAAGTTTTTTTTCTTAAGGACTAATTGTACGTATTGGCCATTTTAGGCCACTTTCCCCTATTTTAACACGCTTTTATTAGCTTCACCTGTATGTATGTAACGGAATCGTAGAACTCGATTTTTACCCACTTTAAATGGTGAGATTAATTCAAAACTTTGCACGCTTATCAGGGCCCGATGACAATACAATAATAATAAAATTTTGTCCCACTATCCTGATCAAGATCATCAGGATAAAAGATTTAAAATAAAAATAAAAAAAAATGAAAAATTAATTGTAATAAAAAAAACACCACGCTTTAACGCCATTAAACCGAACTAAAAAGTAAATCATAAATTAATATGTTCTTTTTACAGTTTTTTTGGTACTTACTGCTTTATTATAAGTATAAATGCCCTTCACTTTTGGGCAGAATAATACAAATATGTGTATTATTACATTATTTTAATCATGCCTATAAAACAGTACCGTGACATACCTACTGACTGACTGACTTTATGACTGACTGACCGACTGACTGACTGACAGACAACGCCCAGCCTAAACCGGTGGACCTAGGTATTTGAAATTTGGAGGAATATTCCTTGAGTATCCAAGAAGTGAACTACGGAAGTAACTATAAACCGTAACGTGAATACTAACTCTAAATAAAATAAAATACCCCTATCCTGCGGGAACCCTTTAATTTATTGGGATGAATAGTATCCAATGTCCTACCTCGTACTATGAACTCAAATCATGACAAGTTTCATCTGAATTTATTCAGTAGTTTCCGCGTGATGCACGTCCAAGATACAGACAGACAAACAGACAGACAGACAACAGAAAAAATGAAAAATAAGCATTTTTGGCTTCAGTATGACTATAGAACAGCCTCAAAAAAAATTACAACATATCATCAATGTCATACAAATTGTCATTTGTCATTGTCATTTGTTGTACAAATTCTGTAATTTGGACCCCTATCCCGCAGGAACCCTTTATTTTTGCGGGATAAATAGTATTCTCAATTTTTATCCATCATATAAACTATGACTGTGCCAAGATGCATCAAAATTTGTCCAGAAGTTTCAGAGTGGTACGAGTAAGTGTTTTTTTAAATAACTTTCAACCCCTATCCTGCGGGAACCATTTAATTTTTCGGTATGAATAGTATCCAATGTCCTACCTCGTAATATGAACTCAAATCATGCAAAGTTTCATCTGAATTTATTCAGTAGCTTCAATTTGATGCGCAGCCAGGATACAGACAGACAGTCAAAAATTAAAAAAATACAGTATTGGCTTCAGTAAGGAAAACAGAACAGCCTCCAAAAAAATTTACAAAATATCTTCAATGTACAGAATTGGACCTGTTACAGTTTAAAAATAGTTTAAAAATTTACTTTTTAGTTCGGTTTAATGGTATTAAAGCGAGTTTTTTGTTTTGTTTAACTATAATTGATTCAAATCAATTTGATTCATTTCCTTTGTTTAGTCAGGAAGCGTAAGTCATTGGTACATACTACAGCTTTCCTAGCTTGTCGGTTCAATATCGGCGCAGCAAGTGTGCTCGATATTTAGGATTTGATACAAAAAGCTTAGAGCCATCTAATTCAATGAGCGGAGCGCTTCCTTCCGTTCTATAGGGGCACGCCGCGCCCTGCGCTTGTAAATAGTACAAGCGCAGGGCGCAAATGTATTAGTGCCAATTAATTATTACAATTTCATTTAATTATATTACAGCTATTAAAACAATTCATTAAAAAGTGCAGAGTAAAAACATAGAATTGATCTACCTTAATGCCTGATGATGACAATACAGTATTGCGTGAAGAGCTCTAAAACGTTTTTTTGGTAGAGTACCTAATAAGTAAGTACTTAAATTAATAAGATGGAGTTGCGGACTTTTTTGAAGAGTTGTAGTGCTTTTTGAGGCAAACAACGATACTCGATGTTATACGAGTACATCATTTTCTTATTTAAAGCTCGGGTAGGTATACCTACACAGCGCACTTTAAAAATACTTCAAAGATGCTTATTTTTGACGACTTCGTGTATAAAAATCGACCTTGGTGGGCTAAACTCTTCGATGCACTAAAATAGAGCATATTGACGCACTGGGGAAAACCATATTCTAATCCTGAGTGGTTTCGAAAGTATACTTTTGTACCTATTATTATTAAGTATACCTATTGACTATCTTATTGTTCATTTTAACAATTAATTTCAAACATTAATTATTCTATAAGTTAAGTATCATAAGGCCGTGTGTCAGTGAATTTTTTGTCCCTCTCATCCGTGATCAAGTAGAGCGGGTGAAATGATACACCTTGGGACTAAAATTTAAGGTTTTATTTATTTGTAGGAAAACTAAAGCTTAGAGCAAAAAAGTGTCTTATCATTTTCTCAATAATAATAAGCTCTCTCTTGGTATATCTTTGATATCATTTAGTGACGGGATCTCTTTCCAATCAATGTTCTAAGCATAAAGTAGTGTTACCTTTGATTTTATTTTCTATCAAGTGAAATGATACTTTCATGTTTCTGTGTTCACAAAGTACGTAAAATGTTAAATTTTGATGTGATACCAATTTCATAGTAATTTATTAATTCAATTCTGGGTTCATTATAAAGGAAGATACAAACGTTCAAAAATGATCGAAAATGACTAAATATTTAATTATAGCCGGGCCTTAGTTATAGGTAGATATTATATAAGTATGGTAGAAAAAGGACAAACGTCTTTATGAGTTCAGGCAAACTCCGCCTGAATGTTTAAAGAGGATGACCACCAATAATGTTTAGGCAATACGCAGCCGGCATCTGATTATAAAGCTCAAGTCATTAATTAACTCAATTATAATTCGTATAGTTACTGTGACAGTGGAATTCGGTTCCGGTTCTATTGCTATGCGAGTGCGAGTGCCAATATATAAAAGTGAAAAATTTTGTTTGTTTGTTTGGGTAGTTTTAACGCAATAACAGCTGGACGAATTTTCATGCCATTTTGAATAGAGATAGCTTATACCCTGAAATAAAACATAGAATACTTTTATCCCGGTAAATGGTAAGTTTCCACGGGAAAACTTGAAAATGTTGATTACTCGCTTTAAGGAACGGTTGCCATGGAAACGTAATAACAAGTATGTCAAAAAACATCAAGAGTGCTATACCTACTTTTGCATTGGTTTTTAATATCCCAGAAGAACACAGGATCCTTTTTTTCGCGATAAACTGTAGTCCGCGCGGACGAAGTCGCGGGCGAAATCTAGTATGTTATAAGTAAGAAACTACTATAATTTATCAATAAAAGGTTCAAGACTTTTTTGAGCAGGAGTTTTTAGGAATAAGAAGTGTACCATTACTTGAGAAATTCGATCACGATTATAAACTGTTTTAAAAGCTGCAGTAAAACGAGTCACAATCTGAATATACATCTCGAGATTCTCGAGCCGCACCTGACGACATCTCGATTTCACGGGATCCCTTTTCTCAGAAATCGGGAGGTGCAAACGTCCTTATTCAATCGATTCACCATCAATGCAAGGGATAGATCAATCTATCGATATTAGGTACCGCAAATGTATCTATTTCGACCACCTCATCTGGTACAAATTCTGTAGCTCTTACTCCGAAGGCTATAGAGTTTATATTCTCATTGATTTTTGTTTATGCATGGTACTTTAGTGTTCCATAGTGTGTTCAACCTGGACATTTTGACACTTCGGGCGAAAACCCAGCGGGATGTCGCTCTGTGAATCTTCTAAGAACCTCGTGGAGGTAGGAATTGAGATCACAATTCGGGACGTTTCAATTAAAATTTTGTTTCTCTTTATTTGCGGCGAGGTGAAGTGAAGTGAAGTAATATCAATGTTAATAATAATGTTAAAACCTTTTTGACTCAATAGAAAACCGGGACTGTTATATGTTTTCAAGATTTTGTCTGTCTGTGTATGTGTGTCTGAGGCTTCGTAGATCCCAACCGCAGGCACGAATTTTAATGCGTTTTTTTATTTGAAATCTGTAGATGGCTTGATAGTACTGTGCTTAATTTGGAAGAAATCAATGCAGCTGTTCTCAAAATGTTTATTACTAGTACCAGTAGTAATTTTTATTTACTTTTTTTTTCTTTTCATCGGATTGAGATATGAAGTACCTACACTAGATTTTGAATACAAAACCTAAGCTTTATAACTACTGTGAAAACTGCATTTCAATCGGTCCAGTAGTTTTTAGGTGATGCACGAACAAACATCCAGACAGTTTTAAGTAATCGAAGCAATTAAATATAACTTCTATTTACCATTATTAATTATAGACCAAGTACAAAAATCCTAAGCTATCCAACAGTGAACCGCATCGCAATCAGTCCAGTAGTTTTTACGTGATGCGCGAACAAATAGACATATAGACAGACACCCTTTTTTTTTCAAATGTTATATTTTTGTTCAATATTTTAAGTACCCTAGGCTATATTTTTTCATTATCTTCTTTATACAGACTTTTTGCTACATCCTATAGCTTTATTGTAGGTATAAATAGATAGATATATAGATAGATGATTACTATTTGTATAGAGATCTCGGGCGATTTTCAGTTCGGGGGCTTATAAATGTTAACCATAATTACATAAATGTTCTTGTTCTTTTCGAATATATAACTCGTTTAATTAATCACGTGAATAAGAGAAAAATCCAAAATTATAAAACTATTTAGACAGAATAGTTATCTATAAATAAAATAAAATAAGATAAATAAAGAAAAAACCTATAAATTCGTTAGAATTAAAAAATAAACTTAGCAATAAAGTAAAAACCAACTTCAAAGTGAATAAAATAATTGGGTTTGTACCAACGGATCGCGAATTATGGAGGTCGCTGCCGGAGGATTTAAAAAAAACCGAATAGATTTCTAACAAATTTAATTAATATAAAAGTTACAATTAGTTTATAATATAAAACTAGTCTATGTTCGGACGAAGTGGGTACCGAAGTGAAGCCGCTGAATAGGTAGCTTAGGTTTGAAGGCTTCCGCGGGGCGAAGTGCTGCTGCATCAGCAATCTGCGCAGTCACGTACGCCAAAGGCTTCCACGAGGCAAAGGTGCTGCATCAGCAAACCACGCAAGTCACGTACGCCATCGCTCTATTGAGGTCACAGCGACCGTTTACGTGGAAAGTGCATTCTAGGCAAATTTAGTGTAGGTAGATTGCCTAACACCTCCACCCTCAAATCAGCAACTATTTGAGCACTCTGAGCGAAAATGTTGCTGGCTTTGAAGTATGGCCTTTAAGTTTTTCAGGATCCTCGTAGGGGTGGTTTTCAGGTGAAATCTTATCATCAGATTGGGGTTTAGTCCCATCTCGTTTCGTGCACAGACTGTATTTCCGTATAATGGTTAAGGAAATAAGTATAGCTGCACAGAAAAGTGTTCCATAAAATGGTATCGTCGTGTGGTACAGTGTGGTGTCCACGTGGTCCATTTGAATTGGTTGCTGCATAATATTTTTTTCTTCAATAGAGTGTAGTCCTTTTAGATTTATTGAGTTCAGTTTTATATGTGGAATTTCGATGTGTTGATTGCTATCATAATTATTGTTCGGTATTTCGGTTATCAGCAGTGGTTGACATTTGACTCGATCGTTGATATTGATGATGGTGAATTCTTCAGTGCGTAGAAGACATTTCAGGGGTATGGTGGCGAGATAGCTTCCATGTAGGGTGATAAATTCCTGTCGTTCGCATTGCAGTTCGGTCTTCGTTGGTTTCGGGAAGATAAGAGCGTAGTGTTGGTCGTCTAGCTGCTCCATAGCTTCCTTTTCGAGAGTAACTTTGGTAGGGCGGCATGTCTTATCCAGGGTTTGGTGGATGATGATGTTCTGGATACAGTCTGGTTATCCTCTTGGCAGATGGTTGACCTTTTCTTCACACAGGTGCTGGTGGTTGAACTTCGGGCATTCAGCCTCTATGTACATGAAAGTCTTGCCATTGGTTGCAAGGAATGGGTAAGGAGGTACAAAGGTTTGTGAGTTTTTGTTAGGAACTAGGGATAGTTTATAAAAATCAAACTGACTTGGTGAAACAATAGGAATTTTGAAAATGATGACTATTTTATTACCTGCATAATAATAGCCTGATTCTATGATGTTATAATCTCTTAGATCCGCCTCTAGTACCTGATCTTGGCTATATACTAACTTACATGACATATTCCTTAAATTGTCTATACTTAACATGCTATGATGTGTGCTCGATGCACGTATAAAAGCTAAGATATTTTCTATTCTGTTTAATTCTATGAATAAATCTTCAGCGTTTTCACTGATTATTGCTAATAGCTGAGCAAACTTCGCATATTTAAGAAGGCTGGTGTCAGCATAAGCATTGTTATCTAAAATTAGTTGCAAACTACCGTTAATTCTCTCCTGGTTTTCTGCTATTTTAGTAAGTAGAATTGTATGTTGAGTCATCCAATCTTTGTTAAGACTGATATGATCATTTACTTCGGACACCATCTTATTTTCGTTACTTTCTAATATCCTTATCGCGTCATTATATTTCTCGGCATCTGTATGGTCCAAATTACCAGTAATGCTTTTGACCAAAGATCCTAGACCGTCTATAAGGCCTCTCTTACTTCTTAAATGGTTGGGCTCTAGTGTGTTAAGTTGATTATTAATTTTGGTTAATTTAGTGAAAAGGTAGTCAATTTGTAGCTCGTATAAGTCAAGTGTATCGTTGCTAAGATGAGTTTCAAAAAGTCTCATTTGGGAGCCTACCGAGTCAAGTCTATCTTTAATGTTGGTTAAGTCAATAAATTGAAGGAAGGAATGATAGTGCGTAATAAGTCGAGCTTGTCCTAGTTTGAAAGGAAGTATACCAGGTCCATTGTCAAGACTTTCAAGTCTTATCTCGTGTCCCAGCGTTAGGTGGATTATTATCAGGAATATCCTGCAACAATTTGGCTGATTTAGGTACGCGTTTAAGTCGAGATTTCGCAATGGGTCCTTTCTTTTTAGAAGTATATATGTGAATAGGTAAATCCGCTAAAACTGTGTCTTGAGTGTATCGAGAGGCAAGTTTATTCCTGCTCGCTAAAGGGTTAGTTATGAAGACCTGCTGGTCTGGCTGATATTCGACCTCGGGTTCTCTATTTTTGTTCCTAGTCTCCATTATTTTTGTACGATTTTCTAGAGCCGTTTTGTTTAATTTATCGTAAACTGCTTTCATCTGGTCTCTGTGGGATAGAATGTATTGCTGCATTAAATGTCCAGTCATGTCAATGTCAAAAGGATCTCTAGGATCAAAATGTCCTCGGACTATGTCATGGGGCCTACATTTTGTAAAACTATGTACTGAGCTTTTGTATGCTAGGATGGCATAAGGCATTAAGTTAAGTGTTGGTTCGTCCTTCTGTCTCAGTCTTAAGATTCATAGATGTTCTAACAAGGTTGAATGAAATCTTTCTATAATTCCATTGTCGTTAGGGGCATGGGCTAAAGTTTTATGGTGGTTTATCTTATGTAGTCTTATAAATTCAGCAAACATCTGGTTTGTAAATTCGGTCCCATTGTCAGTCACAATTGTTAAGGGCAGGCCATGATGTGTACTATAATTTAATAGTCCTTGCAGGATACTAACAGCGGTGCCATCACGTAGGTGGTAAGCTTGTCCATACTTTGAAAACGCGTCTACAAAGGTTAGATATTTCTAGTTATGTGCTGTGAACAAATCCATGTGTACAATCTCGAGGGGTTTTGTCGCGGGAGGTACGATATTAAATTGTGGTCTGATGGGGTGTCTATCATATTTCATCTGACCACAAACTGTGCATTCATTGATGTACTTTGTTATCTCTTCTTTCATTTTAGGCCATTAGTATCTGTGCGCAAGAGCCAGATAACATTCATTTATTCCTCTATGATTGGTTTTGCCTTCGTGATAGTGCTTAATGATCTCCTGTTGTCTGAGATATTCTTTAACGTCCTCTAGTTCAGTCTTTGCTAAGACCAGATTCATAGCGGAACTCTTAAAGTTATTTTGGATGATTGGGAGGATCGAATACATTCCTAGAGGGGGTGTAATTTTAAGGGCAGTTTTAACCTTTGGGTTAACGTACTCTTTAATAGCATTAACTACATCCTGTTCGAGATTGGACTCTGCTACTTGTATGAATATGCGGGTGTGTGTATCAAAAGGCTTGGTTGCTGTCGTTCGTCTTTTAATGTCTCCTACTATAGTGAAACATATTTGTCGGTGAAACTTATTCAGGGGTTCGTCAGTAATGGGGACTTCCAGGACGGGATTCTCATTGCTGGTGTGAGCTGTTACTGTAGAGGAGTCTATTTGTAAGGGTGCGTTGTCCATGGGGTTAGCTATCATTGAGTCTACTTCTTCATTATTAATTTCTATACGGGACAAAGCGTCGGCGTTCGTATTAATTTTTCCTTTCTTGTATACTACTGTGTAGTCATATTCACTCAACTTGAGCCTCCATCTTGTGAGTCTGGAATTAGGTTCCTTAATGTTCATAATCCATTGAAGGGGCTTGTGGTCTGTGAAGATTTTAAATTTGCGACCGAAAAGGTAGGGTCTAAAATATTTTGTTGCCCATACTATTGCTAACAGCTCCTTTTCAATGGTACTATAATTTATTTCATTTTCATTCAAGGTACGAGATGCGTAGCAAATGGGTTTATCTGAACCTGCAAGTCCTTGGCTGAGCACGGCTCTAATTGCCAAGTTAGAAGCATCTGTGGTTAAGATGAAGTCTTTGGTGAAGTCTGGATATTGCAGAATTGGGTCGTTGGTCAGTAATGTCTTACATTTTTCAAAACAGTCCGTATACTCAGAGTCAAACGTTATCTTATTAGATTTCTTTAGGCATTTAGTCATGGGTTTAGTGATGCGGGCAAAGTCCGGTATAAATTTTCTATAATATCCCAAAAGTCCTAGAAATTGTTTTATCTGCTTGGGGGTCTTTGGAAGAGGATATTTTTTGATAGCTGCAATTTTATCAGGATTCGGTTTAATACCGTCTCTACTGATTATGTGGCCCAAATAGGCGGTTTCCAGCTTCAAAAACTCAGACTTGTCCACCTGGATTTTAAAGTTGGACTCCCGCAATCTGTTGAATACTTTCTCTAAATTAATCATGTGTTCTTGCAATGACGTGCTAAAAACGATGATGTCATCGAGGTACACCAGGCAAATCTCGTTTTGTAGGCCTCTGAGCACATTGTCCATCACCCTTTGGAATGTTGATGGAGAATTTTTTAATCCCATTGGCATACGCATAAATTCGAAGTGCCCGTGTTCTACGTTGAAAGCGGTCTTGGGTACGTCGTTAGGGCTCATCTCTACTTGATAGAAGCCTGAAGCCAAATCAAGTGTAGTAAAATATTGGCATCTACCGAGTTTGTCAAGGACATCTGAAATATTTGGGATAGGGTATTTATCATCGATAGTCTTGTCGTTCAGTTTACGAAAGTCTACGACTAGCCTCCACTTTTGCTTTCCGGATGCGTCTATCTTTTTAGGAACTACCCAAATAGGTGAGCTCCAGGCAGAAACAGAAGGCCTGATTATACCCTGCTCCAGCATCTTTGTGATTTGATCTCTAACTTCTTGACGATGTATAAACGGATAGCGGTAGCTTTTCGTATAAACTGGTAATTCGTCTGTAGTTTTAATTTGATGCTTGATTTTGTTGGTAAAAGTCAAGTTCTCGCCGTCAATGTAAAAGACGTCAGCGTATCGTCCGCACAAAGTCTCTAAGTTCGCTTTTTCCTCGGTGTTCAAATGATCGGTACGTAGTCGAGATAGTACTGAACTAGTCCGACTAGGGTCTTGTTCGGTACTTGTGCACTCAATATTGAACAAATCAACTTTTACAGTCCGGTCAAACGTCACAGTCATGTCAGAATTCGTTGGATTTTCAATCTCTATAATGCCTGTTTGGTCTGTTACTGCCGTGACGCATTCGTGAATGATGCAATTACACATCATTTGCTCGCAAACGTAGACATCACCATCGGGGTTGCAGATAGGCACGTTAATTAACCTAGTCGAATTAGCAGGGATTGTTTCCTGGTAATTAGCCTTTCTACAAGTGTAGCAGGAAAGGGGTATATTCGCGTGATCTGTCACTAAAAAGTCGCGTTTCAGATCGATTTGAACTCCGTTTAACAAATCTAACCCTAGTAACCCGTCAAAGTGATTGTGGAATTTGTAGACAAAGAGTTTAATTTCTTTATGATCGTTAAATTCAGAAAAGTTAGGTACTGTAATTGAATGGTGATGTGTGCTCGTTACGCGAGAATTAGTGACCTCAAAAGGATCAAAATTCAAGGGCACATGTGGAAAAAACTTTTCCACGGCTTCGGGGCTAATGAAAGATTGGTTTGCGCCGGTATCTACGAGGAGTTTAAGGGGAGGTTCAGATATCTGTATATAATGTAACTCCCTTTTTGATTATAAATTAAGTTCTATTCTGGTTCGGGGTTGGTGCGACCCTTGAGAAAATCCGATTCATTTTGATCTTGGTTAGTCGAAGGTGGGGCCTCTAAGGCGTTCGTCATGTCAGTATACTGGGCATTGTCGTAGTAACATTCGGGGCTGGTCTGATCGTAGTCATAGTAAGCGCCATAGGAAGGGCCATTGTAAGGATTGTCAGTCATCTCACTGTAATAATTTGGATAGTAAAACGTCTCATCACCATCCGCTGTCTCGTTGAAGTTCATTTCGCGGGATTTAAAGTAGTTATTTGGCGGCGGGTTTCCAAATCTACGCCAATCATGTCCTGTTAATGCAGGAGGAAGTGTTACACTTGGGATGACTTACACCACTCATTGGTTTTGGGCCTGTATTTTGAGGAACATTACGCGGGGGAAATCTGAACGCGTTCTGAGGGTTGTAGTTAGGCGGGGTTGCGCGGAACATCTGTTTGGTTCTAGTGGGCATACGTGGTTGATAAAAAGCAGGCTGATGGAAAGCAGGCTGCTGCTGCTGCTGTTGCTGCTGCTGCATCATCATTGGTCTTTGCCAACTAGGTTGGGGATGCCCAAAATTAAACGGTTTAGGGGCTGCAAACGAAACCAAAGGAGAAGTCTTTGTGTGCCGGCAGCTTGCTGCTGCTGTACTGATGGGGCCCTTCTATCAAATGATTCGGTCCTTTGTTGTAGGTACATCACGTTAAGTTCTTCCTGGACAAATTCCAGTGCCTTTTCAACTGTTGCGGGTCTCATACATCGAATACAAGACCCTAGAGGTTCTTTCAGACCCCTCACGAAAGATTGTAACGTAAATTTTCTATATAGTTCACGTTTGGCCTCGATAGTAGTGCCAACGTTTTCGTGTAAAGTGACATACGTCATAAGGGTGCTGAAAAGGTTCTGGCACTTGTCATAAAACTCTACAGGTGTGCTATTTCCTTGATTAAGTAAGGACAGGTCATTATATAGTGCGGTCTCATCTCGTTGGTCGGAAAAGTTGTTAACTAGAGCATTACGAATACCCAACCAACTTTCGGGTATTCCGTTTGAGTTAATAGTTCGCGCAGCATTACCAGTAATTTTGTTCAAAATACCATTTATTAAGCATAAGTTGGTTAATTCTGCGCCCGCTTCCCTACTCATATATTTAGTCACTATCTGGTCACATATCCGAATAAATCTTGTAAGGACATTCGGATTGCCGTCAAAGTCTGGCACAGGGCGTAAAGCCTTATAAATCGTGTCTGGATCCATTTTCGTACAGCTAGATTTATCACAAAATAATCTATCTAAATTTAAATCGTCCTCTGATTCTAGAGAGCTTACACTTCTATTTAAATCTAGTTCCTTATTCCTACTAATCTGTCTTAAGGAGACAGATTTGTCCGTGTTTCTCCCGGGATAAAAAAACTTGAAGGGAAGGATTTCCAAGGAAGCAACACAATAGGTACAATAATTTCAATGTACTTACAACATTATCCTGTTCGGTTCCACTGAAGTTCAAGTGTGGTCCCCGGCCGCGCGCCTTCCAAAGTTCGGATCTTAGATAAGGTACTTGATAGTACGAGCAGCAACCATGCGGGATCTCTGGATAACGATTTTGGTTTGTCCTTTTTCTCGCGCGTGCACTGCTTCTAAGATCCTACCGACTGCGCCAATTATGGAGGTCGCTGCCGGAGGATTTAAAAAAAACCGAATAAATTTCTAACAAATTTAATTAATATAAAAGTTACAATTAGTTTATAATATAAAACTAGTCTATGTTCGGACGAAGTGGGTACCGAAGTGAAGCCGCTGAATAGGTAGCTTAGGCTTGAAGGTTTCCGCGGGGCGAAGTGCTGCTGCATCAGCAATCTGCGCAGTCACGTACGCCAAAGGCTTCCACGAGGCAAAGGTGCTGCATCAGCAAACCACGCAAGGCACGTACGCCATCGCTCTATTGAGGTCACAGCGACCGTTTACGTGGAAAGTGCATTCTAGGCAAATTTAGTGTAGGTAGATTGCCTAACTTAATTATAGACCAAGTACAAAAATCCTAAGCTATCCAACAGTGAACCGCATCGCAATCAGTCCAGTAGTTTTTACGTGATGCGCGAACAAATAGACATATAGACAGACACCCTTTTTTTTCAAATGTTATATATTTGTTCAATATTTTAAGTACCCTAGGCTATATTTTTTCATTATCTTCTTTATACAGACTTTTTGCTGTAGCAAAAAGTCCTATAGCTTTATTGTAGGTATAAATAGATAGATATATAGATAGATGATTACTATTTGTATAGAGATCTCGGGCGATTTTCAGTTCGGGGGCTTATAAATGTTAACCATAATTACATAAATGTTCTTGTTCTTTTCGAATATATAACTCGTTTAATTAATCACGTGAATAAGAGAAAAATCCAAAATTATAAAACTATTTAGACAGAATAGTTATCTATAAATAAAATAAAATAAGATAAATAAAGAAAAAACCTATAAATTCGTTAGAATTAAAAAATAAACTTAGCAATAAAGTAAAAACCGACTTCAAAGTGAATAAAATAATTGGGTTTGTACCAACGGATCGCGAATTATGGAGGTCGCTGCCGGAGGATTTAAAAAAAACCGAATAGATTTCTAACAAATTTAATTAATATAAAAGTTACAATTAGTTTATAATATAAAACTAGTCTATGTTCGGACGAAGTGGGTACCGAAGTGAAGCCGCTGAATAGGTAGCTTAGGTTTGAAGGCTTCCGCGGGGCGAAGTGCTGCTGCATCAGCAATCTGCGCAGTCACGTACGCCAAAGGCTTCCACGAGGCAAAGGTGCTGCATCAGCAAACCACGCAAGTCACGTACGCCATCGCTCTATTGAGGTCACAGCGACCGTTTACGTGGAAAGTGCATTCTAGGCAAATTTAGTGTAGGTAGATTGCCTAACACCTCCACCCTCAAATCAGCAACTATTTGAGCACTCTGAGCGAAAATGTTGCTGGCTTTGAAGTATGGCCTTTAAGTTTTTCAGGATCCTCGTAGGGGTGGTTTTCAGGTGAAATCTTATCATCAGATTGGGGTTTAGTCCCATCTCGTTTCGTGCACAGACTGTATTTCCGTATAATGGTTAAGGAAATAAGTATAGCTGCACAGAAAAGTGTTCCATAAAATGGTATCGTCGTGTGGTACAGTGTGGTGTCCACGTGGTCCATTTGAATTGGTTGCTGCATAATATTTTTTTCTTCAATAGAGTGTAGTCCTTTTAGATTTATTGAGTTCAGTTTTATATGTGGAATTTCGATGTGTTGATTGCTATCATAATTATTGTTCGGTATTTCGGTTATCAGCAGTGGTTGACATTTGACTCGATCGTTGATATTGATGATGGTGAATTCTTCAGTGCGTAGAAGACATTTCAGGGGTATGGTGGCGAGATAGCTTCCATGTAGGGTGATAAATTCCTGTCGTTCGCATTGCAGTTCGGTCTTCGTTGGTTTCGGGAAGATAAGAGCGTAGTGTTGGTCGTCTAGCTGCTCCATAGCTTCCTTTTCGAGAGTAACTTTGGTAGGGCGGCATGTCTTATCCAGGGTTTGGTGGATGATGATGTTCTGGATACAGTCTGGTTATCCTCTTGGCAGATGGTTGACCTTTTCTTCACACAGGTGCTGGTGGTTGAACTTCGGGCATTCAGCCTCTATGTACATGAAAGTCTTGCCATTGGTTGCAAGGAATGGGTAAGGAGGTACAAAGGTTTGTGAGTTTTTGTTAGGAACTAGGGATAGTTTATAAAAATCAAACTGACTTGGTGAAACAATAGGAATTTTGAAAATGATGACTATTTTATTACCTGCATAATAATAGCCTGATTCTATGATGTTATAATCTCTTAGATCCGCCTCTAGTACCTGATCTTGGCTATATACTAACTTACATGACATATTCCTTAAATTGTCTATACTTAACATGCTATGATGTGTGCTCGATGCACGTATAAAAGCTAAGATATTTTCTATTCTGTTTAATTCTATGAATAAATCTTCAGCGTTTTCACTGATTATTGCTAATAGCTGAGCAAACTTCGCATATTTAAGAAGGCTGGTGTCAGCATAAGCATTGTTATCTAAAATTAGTTGCAAACTACCGTTAATTCTCTCCTGGTTTTCTGCTATTTTAGTAAGTAGAATTGTATGTTGAGTCATCCAATCTTTGTTAAGACTGATATGATCATTTACTTCGGACACCATCTTATTTTCGTTACTTTCTAATATCCTTATCGCGTCATTATATTTCTCGGCATCTGTATGGTCCAAATTACCAGTAATGCTTTTGACCAAAGATCCTAGACCGTCTATAAGGCCTCTCTTACTTCTTAAATGGTTGGGCTCTAGTGTGTTAAGTTGATTATTGATTTTGGTTAATTTAGTGAAAAGGTAGTCAATTTGTAGCTCGTATAAGTCAAGTGTATCGTTGCTAAGATGAGTTTCAAAAAGTCTCATTTGGGAGCCTACCGAGTCAAGTCTATCTTTAATGTTGGTTAAGTCAATAAATTGAAGGAAGGAATGATAGTGCGTAATAAGTCGAGCTTGTCCTAGTTTGAAAGGAAGTATACCAGGTCCATTGTCAAGACTTTCAAGTCTTATCTCGTGTCCCAGCGTTAGGTGGATTATTATCAGGAATATCCTGCAACAATTTGGCTGATTTAGGTACACGTTTAAGTCGAGATTTCGCAATGGGTCCTTTCTTTTTAGAAGTATATATGTGAATAGGTAAATCCGCTAAAACTGTGTCTTGAGTGTATCGAGAGGCAAGTTTATTCCTGCTCGCTAAAGGGTTAGTTATGAAGACCTGCTGGTCTGGCTGATATTCGACCTCGGGTTCTCTATTTTTGTTCCTAGTCTCCATTATTTTTGTACGATTTTCTAGAGCCGTTTTGTTTAATTTATCGTAAACTGCTTTCATCTGGTCTCTGTGGGATAGAATGTATTGCTGCATTAAATGTCCAGTCATGTCAATGTCAAAAGGATCTCTAGGATCAAAATGTCCTCGGACTATGTCATGGGGCCTACATTTTGTAAAACTATGTACTGAGCTTTTGTATGCTAGGATGGCATAAGGCATTAAGTTAAGTGTTGGTTCGTCCTTCTGTCTCAGTCTTAAGATTCATAGATGTTCTAACAAGGTTGAATGAAATCTTTCTATAATTCCATTGTCGTTAGGGGCATGGGCTAAAGTTTTATGGTGGTTTATCTTATGTAGTCTTATAAATTCAGCAAACATCTGGTTTGTAAATTCGGTCCCATTGTCAGTCACAATTGTTAAGGGCAGGCCATGATGTGTACTGTAATTTAATAGTCCTTGCAGGATACTAACAGCGGTGCCATCACGTAGGTGGTAAGCTTGTCCATACTTTGAAAACGCGTCTACAAAGGTTAGATATTTCTAGTTATGTGCTGTGAACAAATCCATGTGTACAATCTCGAGGGGTTTTGTCGCGGGAGGTACGATATTAAATTGTGGTCTGATGGGGTGTCTATCATATTTCATCTGACCACAAACTGTGCATTCATTGATGTACTTTGTTATCTCTTCTTTCATTTTAGGCCATTAGTATCTGTGCGCAAGAGCCAGATAACATTCATTTATTCCTCTATGATTGGTTTTGCCTTCGTGATAGTGCTTAATGATCTCCTGTTGTCTGAGATATTCTTTAACGTCCTCTAGTTCAGTCTTTGCTAAGACCAGATTCATAGCGGAACTCTTAAAGTTATTTTGGATGATTGGGAGGATCGAATACATTCCTAGAGGGGGTGTAATTTTAAGGGCAGTTTTAACCTTTGGGTTAACGTACTCTTTAATAGCATTAACTACATCCTGTTCGAGATTGGACTCTGCTACTTGTATGAATATGCGGGTGTGTGTATCAAAAGGCTTGGTTGCTGTCGTTCGTCTTTTAATGTCTCCTACTATAGTGAAACATATTTGTCGGTGAAACTTATTCAGGGGTTCGTCAGTAATGGGGACTTCCAGGACGGGATTCTCATTGCTGGTGTGAGCTGTTACTGTAGAGGAGTCTATTTGTGAGGGTGCGTTGTCCATGGGGTTAGCTATCATTGAGTCTACTTCTTCATTATTAATTTCTATACGGGACAAAGCGTCGGCGTTCGTATTAATTTTTCCTTTCTTGTATACTACTGTGTAGTCATATTCACTCAACTTGAGCCTCCATCTTGTGAGTCTGGAATTAGGTTCCTTAATGTTCATAATCCATTGAAGGGGCTTGTGGTCTGTGAAGATTTTAAATTTGCGACCGAAAAGGTAGGGTCTAAAATATTTTGTTGCCCATACTATTGCTAACAGCTCCTTTTCAATGGTACTATAATTTATTTCATTTTCATTCAAGGTACGAGATGCGTAGCAAATGGGTTTATCTGAACCTGCAAGTCCTTGGCTGAGCACGGCTCCAATTGCCAAGTTAGAAGCGTCTGT
Source organism: Alsophila aescularia (assembly GCA_946251855.1). Lineage (NCBI taxonomy): Eukaryota > Metazoa > Arthropoda > Insecta > Lepidoptera > Geometridae > Alsophila > Alsophila aescularia. The sequence goes on along the minus strand of OX276377.1, from coordinate 11,110,194 downwards.
GGTTAAGATGAAGTCTTTGGTGAAGTCTGGATATTGCAGAATTGGGTCGTTGGTCAGTAATGTCTTACATTTTTCAAAACAGTCCGTATACTCAGAGTCAAACGTTATCTTATTAGATTTCTTTAGGCATTTAGTCATGGGTTTAGTGATGCGGGCAAAGTCCGGTATAAATTTTCTATAATATCCCAAAAGTCCTAGAAATTGTTTTATCTGCTTGGGGGTCTTTGGAAGAGGATATTTTTTGATAGCTGCAATTTTATCAGGATTCGGTTTAATACCGTCTCTACTGATTATGTGGCCCAAATAGGCGGTTTCCAGCTTCAAAAACTCAGACTTGTCCACCTGGATTTTAAAGTTGGACTCCCGCAATCTGTTGAATACTTTCTCTAAATTAATCATGTGTTCTTGCAATGACGTGCTAAAAACGATGATGTCATCGAGGTACACCAGGCAAATCTCGTTTTGTAGGCCTCTGAGCACATTGTCCATCACCCTTTGGAATGTTGATGGAGAATTTTTTAATCCCATTGGCATACGCATAAATTCGAAGTGCCCGTGTTCTACGTTGAAAGCGGTCTTGGGTACGTCGTTAGGGCTCATCTCTACTTGATAGAAGCCTGAAGCCAAATCAAGTGTAGTAAAATATTGGCATCTACCGAGTTTGTCAAGGACATCTGAAATATTTGGGATAGGGTATTTATCATCGATAGTCTTGTCGTTCAGTTTACGAAAGTCTACGACTAGCCTCCACTTTTGCTTTCCGGATGCGTCTATCTTTTTAGGAACTACCCAAATAGGTGAGCTCCAGGCAGAAACAGAAGGCCTGATTATACCCTGCTCCAGCATCTTTGTGATTTGATCTCTAACTTCTTGACGATGTATAAACGGATAGCGGTAGCTTTTCGTATAAACTGGTAATTCGTCTGTAGTTTTAATTTGATGCTTGATTTTGTTGGTAAAAGTCAAGTTCTCGCCGTCAATGTAAAAGACGTCAGCGTATCGTCCGCACAAAGTCTCTAAGTTCGCTTTTTCCTCGGTGTTCAAATGATCGGTACGTAGTCGAGATAGTACTGAACTAGTCCGACTAGGGTCTTGTTCGGTACTTGTGCACTCAATATTGAACAAATCAACTTTTACAGTCCGGTCAAACGTCACAGTCATGTCAGAATTCGTTGGATTTTCAATCTCTATAATGCCTGTTTGGTCTGTTACTGCCGTGACGCATTCGTGAATGATGCAATTACACATCATTTGCTCGCAAACGTAGACATCACCATCGGGGTTGCAGATAGGCACGTTAATTAACCTAGTCGAATTAGCAGGGATTGTTTCCTGGTAATTAGCCTTTCTACAAGTGTAGCAGGAAAGGGGTATATTCGCGTGATCTGTCACTAAAAAGTCGCGTTTCAGATCGATTTGAACTCCGTTTAACAAATCTAACCCTAGTAACCCGTCAAAGTGATTGTGGAATTTGTAGACAAAGAGTTTAATTTCTTTATGATCGTTAAATTCAGAAAAGTTAGGTACTGTAATTGAATGGTGATGTGTGCTCGTTACGCGAGAATTAGTGACCTCAAAAGGATCAAAATTCAAGGGCACATGTGGAAAAAACTTTTCCACGGCTTCGGGGCTAATGAAAGATTGGTTTGCGCCGGTATCTACGAGGAGTTTAAGGGGAGGTTCAGATATCTGTATATAATGTAACTCCCTTTTTGACTATAAATTAAGTTCTATTCTGGTTCGGGGTTGGTGCGAGCCTTGAGAAAATCCGATTCATTTTGATCTTGGTTAGTCGAAGGTGGGGCCTCTAAGGCGTTCGTCATGTCAGTATACTGGGCATTGTCGTAGTAACATTCGGGGCTGGTCTGATCGTAGTCATAGTAAGCGCCATAGGAAGGGCCATTGTAAGGATTGTCAGTCATCTCACTGTAATAATTTGGATAGTAAAACGTCTCATCACCATCCGCTGTCTCGTTGAAGTTCATTTCGCGGGATTTAAAGTAGTTATTTGGCGGCGGGTTTCCAAATCTACGCCAATCATGTCCTGTTAATGCAGGAGGAAGTGTTACACTTGGGATGACTTACACCACTCATTGGTTTTGGGCCTGTATTTTGAGGAACATTACGCGGGGGAAATCTGAACGCGTTCTGAGGGTTGTAGTTAGGCGGGGTTGCGCGGAACATCTGTTTGGTTCTAGTGGGCATACGTGGTTGATAAAAAGCAGGCTGATGGAAAGCAGGCTGCTGCTGCTGCTGTTGCTGCTGCTGCATCATCATTGGTCTTTGCCAACTAGGTTGGGGATGCCCAAAATTAAACGGTTTCGGGGCTGCAAACGAAACCAAAGGAGAAGTCTTTTGTGTGCCGGCAGCTTGCTGCTGCTGTACTGATGGGGCCCTTCTATCAAATGATTCGGTCCTTTGTTGTAGGTACATCACGTTAAGTTCTTCCTGGACAAATTCCAGTGCCTTTTCAACTGTTGCGGGTCTCATACATCGAATACGAGACCCTAGAGGTTCTTTCAGACCCCTCACGAAAGATTGTAACGTAAATTTTCTATATAGTTCACGTTTGGCCTCGATAGTAGTGCCAACGTTTTCGTGTAAAGTGACATACGTCATAAGGGTGCTGAAAAGGTTCTGGCACTTGTCATAAAACTCTACAGGTGTGCTATTTCCTTGATTAAGTAAGGACAGGTCATTATATAGTGCGGTCTCATCTCGTTGGTCGGAAAAGTTGTTAACTAGAGCATTACGAATACCCAACCAACTTTCGGGTATTCCGTTTGAGTTAATAGTTCGCGCAGCATTACCAGTAATTTTGTTCAAAATACCATTTATTAAGCATAAGTTGGTTAATTCTGCGCCCGCTTCCCTACTCATATATTTAGTCACTATCTGGTCACATATCCGAATAAATCTTGTAAGGACATTCGGATTGCCGTCAAAGTCTGGCACAGGGCGTAAAGCCTTATAAATCGTGTCTGGATCCATTTTCGTACAGCTAGATTTATCACAAAATAATCTAAATTTAAATCGTCCTCTGATTCTAGAGAGCTTACACTTCTATTTAAATCTAGTTCCTTATTCCTACTAATCTGTCTTAAGGAGACAGATTTGTCCGTGTTTCTCCCGGGATAAAAAAACTTGAAGGGAAAGATTTCCAAGGAAGCAACACAATAGGTACAATAATTTCAATATACTTACAACATTATCCTGTTCGGTTCCACTGAAGTTCAAGTGTGGTCCCCGGCCGCGCGCCTTCCAAAGTTCGGATCTTAGATGAGGTACTTGATAGTACGAGCAGCAACCATGCGGGATCTCTGGATAACGATTTTGGTTTGTCCTTTTTCTCGCGCGTGCACTGCTTCTAAGATCCTACCGACTGCGCCAATTATGGAGGTCGCTGCCGGAGGATTTAAAAAAAACCGAATAAATTTCTAACAAATTTAATTAATATAAAAGTTACAATTAGTTTATAATATAAAACTAGTCTATGTTCGGACGAAGTGGGTACCGAAGTGAAGCCGCTGAATAGGTAGCTTAGGCTTGAAGGTTTCCGCGGGGCGAAGTGCTGCTGCATCAGCAATCTGCGCAGTCACGTACGCCAAAGGCTTCCACGAGGCAAAGGTGCTGCATCAGCAAACCACGCAAGGCACGTACGCCATCGCTCTATTGAGGTCACAGCGACCGTTTACGTGGAAAGTGCATTCTAGGCAAATTTAGTGTAGGTAGATTGCCTAACTTAATTATAGACCAAGTACAAAAATCCTAAGCTATCCAACAGTGAACCGCATCGCAATCAGTCCAGTAGTTTTTACGTGATGCGCGAACAAATAGACATATAGACAGACACCCTTTTTTTTCAAATGTTATATATTTGTTCAATATTTTAAGTACCCTAGGCTATATTTTTTCATTATCTTCTTTATACAGACTTTTTGCTGTAGCAAAAAGTCCTATAGCTTTATTGTAGGTATAAATAGATAGATATATAGATAGATGATTACTATTTGTATAGAGATCTCGGGCGATTTTCAGTTCGGGGGCTTATAAATGTTAACCATAATTACATAAATGTTCTTGTTCTTTTCGAATATATAACTCGTTTAATTAATCACGTGAATAAGAGAAAAATCCAAAATTATAAAACTATTTAGACAGAATAGTTATCTATAAATAAAATAAAATAAGATAAATAAAGAAAAAACCTATAAATTCGTTAGAATTAAAAAATAAACATAGCAATAAAGTAAAAACCGACTTCAAAGTGAATAAAATAATTGGATTTGTACCAACGGATCGCGCGATCCGTTTAGAGTGTCAACGGATTGCAGTGAGTCGTGTCAACTGATATCGTGATCCGTTGCCACTCAAACTTTTGTTTAATATTTTTCCCATCGGATCGCGCTATACGTTGAAACACAAATAAAATAAAAATATTTTCCCATCGAATCGCGATTTTGGTTAGGTTATGTTTAATGATAGATATTTTTTTAGTGTTGCTTTATGATATATACCTAAGGTTGAGAAAATACTAAAAAAACCTACAAAAATCAAATCAAATCAAAAATTTAATTAAGTACATACTTCGATGATCCGCATGTGAAGTAATGTGAACACAAATGTACAAAGGAGAATATGGTATCGGTATATGGTACATTTCCAAAAATTCTTGCATTTTGGAATAAAATGAAACCACAATATCGATTATTATATAATCTATTAAACAAGCAAACAAGTAGTTTTTGTAAATAATGTTCGATATTTTGCAATGTTTTTTATAAAAAAATTTGCAAAATATCGAGTTGTAAGCTACTCTGAAAGTTTCAGCCGGATAGCCAATCGGAAAGTTCTAGAAATTTGAGTTGCAATATTCCACATGGAACGATAGACAGACAGATAAACAAGGAAGTGACTTACTAAAAACGTGGTAAAATAAGTAATAATCAGTCATGTTTTAATTCGAACAATAATAAAAAATAAAAAACAGGTAAAAAAGGAACTAACAAGAAAGGTAACAATCAACACAGGCAAATATAAAATATGATCACACATTCAAAAAGTAATACATATTTTTATACTGACATGGTCACAAAGCACACTAAATTCAACATTAGAAACTGAATATTTACAATATATTTATTATGTTTTGAGTTTCTATGTTTCATCACTGTTTCAAGCGGTATCATAAAATGGAGTAAAAGCAGTACCAAAATATAGAAAAAAAACAAAATAAGTACATGTTTTATCGCGTTTATAATGTTGACTGAAAAATATGTCTTCATTTTAACTATAATCAACAATTATAAACATAACACAAAGAAAAACAAAAAACATCACAGATAAAATAACAATAATTAACATATTATATTAAATTCGCGAGCAATAGTCAAAACAAAATAAATATATGGTAAACATTCCGTTTCTAATGTTGATTTTAGCGTTAGTGCTAGTTTAGTTAGCTAGTTTTAGTATTATAATAATCGATATTGTGGTTTCATTTTATTCCAAAAAGCAAGAATTTTTGGAAATATACCTACTGATACTTTTCCCGATACCATATTGTCCATTGTACATTCGTGTTTACATGCGGATCGTCGAAGTAAGTATGTATTTAATTAAATTTTGAATTTAAAATGTAGATGTAATGTATGTTTTATTAGTATGTACTCAACCTTAGGTATATAACATAAAGCAACACTAAAAAAAAACAACATCTATCATTTTACATAATCTAACCAAAATCGCGATCCGATGGGAAAATAATTTTATTTTATTTGAGTCTCAACGGATAGCGCAATCCGATGGGAAAAATATTTAACAAATTTTGAGTGGCAACGGATCGCGATATCAGTTGACACGACTCACTGCAATCCGTTGACACTCTAAACGGATCGCGAGATCCGTTGGTACAAACCCAAATTGGGGTTGACCGTGCGAACGCGAAGCGCAAGCGAAGCGTCTCCGTTTCAGCTTGGGCAAAAATGCTTTCGTATGTCCGGATGTTCGGATCTCTGTTCTCCTCTACAGGTCGCATTTGTTACCCGATCTAGAAGAAACTTCGTATACAGGTTAAACGAAATTTTAGAAGTTTTTAGTCCTCGGGGATTTTTGATTATTTGGTACTTTCTTCAAAAAAGGGCAAAAATGGGCTTTCTGAATATCTCCGCCTTATTAGATCCGATTTCGATGATTCTTTTTTTATTTGAAAGGTAGTAACTTTAAATTGGTCTCAGAAAAAATTGGAAAAGATCTGATGAGGATCTTCGGCATGATGAGCAGAATAGCTCCTCAAAATGCTGTAAATTTCTCACTTTTAGGTTTCTACCAGTGGAATAAGCCCTTTACAGTTTTTTTTCTACAGCTCACAGAGCCACTAGTATACCTATACGGGACCATACCCCTAAAGCATATCCAATACTAAAAAAAAAATTCAAAATGGAACCAGATTTGACGGAGATATCGCGACATAAGTGGGTAAAAGTTAATAAAATTAAGTCATCCCCTAATTTTCCAACCTTAGAGGTGGAATATTTCCATGAAATTTAAATGGAATTACCCCTGAAGCATACCCTATCCATAAAAAAAAACAGTTTTTAAAATCGATCCACAATTGCCACCGGAGATATCGCGTAACATACATACAAAAAAACATACGGGTCGAATTGAGAACCTACTCTTGAAGTCGGTTGAAAAGCATGAACAATTTTGCAAGAAATATTTAAATAAGTATTATTAAAAATAAAAGAAAGCTTTTACGAGCTTTTATTTAATTATTGTCACATATTTTTATTTCATTTTCACTTATTAAGTTTTTTTTTCGGTTTGTGAGCTACCCTAAAAGTTTCAGCCGGACTAATCGGGAAGTGCTCGAAATTTGAATTGCAAGATTTCAGGACAGACAGAAATACATAAGATACATTATATACAAGTGAAGTTAAATAAAAGCTTTAAAAATGTAGAAGTTCTGCAACAAGTGCTACACAACTCACAAGTTATAAAACTCGCGGTGTTTTCAATGTGTGACGTCATTTATCTTCCTATGGCTGCAGTGCGGGTGAGTGAGGCTATGATATAAAATCATTTCTTTTTGTTTTAAAGATAATTCTTCTGAGATGGTTCTTATCAAGAATGTGTAAAAAGACAGTATCCACATCGTCAAATCGAAAGTGAAGCACCCAAGACATGCCGATTTGGTCGTACGCACAAGCCTCGTGCACACATTTACAACATGTTATGCCGATCGTCCGCCATATCGCAGCAAGATCTCGTCTTTATCAGTCGTGTTAATTAAAATAAATAAATATGTTCAGGACCTTTCACACCAATTAATACCTAACCCCAAACTAGGATACCCTGCCTTTACTGTGGGCACTAGACAAAAGATAAACTTACATAGATACGAATATTACATCCATGACTCGGAAACAAACATTTCTGCTCATCACATAAATTATTGCATCTAGCGGTATTCGAATTGGTTGACTTCACAGTCAGGGTCACTGACCATTTGGCCAGTCTAGTTCTCACGAAAAATCAAAAACAATGCAGTCATTTGTAATGATTGTGTATCAACCACAAAACTACACAAATTATCCTCTCACTCACATATACGCAGCCGCCATTTGCTACGCTTCACTCATTTGCTTGGCGGTGTGGAATTAGACTTTTTTTAAGCATTCTTGGTTCTTATCTATTTATTTTGAGATTCTGTTAATGATCGAAAGAAATTATGAGTTTATTTAAAATTATTAAAAAAACTTTTATGCAGTAACTATATCATAATAAAACTTAGAACGGGCTATCACAATTAAATGCGTATACAACATTTCGTGCCTATGCTGTTTACCGTTTAGGAGTTCCCTAGTCAGGACCCAACACTGAGTGCAGCAACCATGTCATAGTAAAACTTAAAACAGGCTAATCAAAATTCCCCGACGACTACAAAATTCGTTTAACATGTATACCAAGTTTCGTCTAGATTGGTTGAGAAATGCAACCTGTAGAGGAGAACTGCTGGATGTAGGCCTCTCCTTGTCAATTCCACTGAGCCCGTTTATTTACTCTTCTCGCCATTCGCAACTCGTCACTCCACCTGGCCAACGGTCTCATTACGTTCGCCTAATCGTGGTCTCCACAATAAAACTCGATTACCCCAACGGTTGTCTGTTCTTATTATTATTATTCGAGTTAAGTCGCGGGCGAAAGCTAGTACTTGACTAGTGGCTCTGTGAGCTGTAGACCTCGCGCATACAAACTTTTTAGCAAACAATCTAGCGGTGCACAGTAGCGCCATCAAGTTAGTTACCTTATTGTAACACTAACATTAATAACCAAGGTGCTCCATCAATCCCTACCCTGTAGGTAAAGGGCTGATTCCACTGGTAGAAACCAAAAAGTGAGAAATTTACTGCATTTTGAGGAATTATTCTGCTCATCACGCCGAAGATCCTCATCAGATCTTCACCAAATTTATATGAGCCTAACTTAAAGATACTACCTTTCAAATAAAAAAAAACCCATCGAAATCGGATTTCATATGGCGAAGATATTCAGTAGCCCCTTTTTTACCGTTTTTTGGGGGAAGTACCCCCCAATCAAAAATCCCTGACGACTAAAAAATTCTAAAAATTGGCTTAACCTGTATACCTACCAAGTTTCGTCTAGATCGGTTGAGAAATGCGACCTGTAGATGAAAACAGCAGGACAGACATCCGGACAGTAATCCGGACATACTAAAGAATTTTTGCCGAAGCTAAAACAGAGACGCTTCGCTCGCGCTTCACGTTTGCTCGGTCAAAAATTCCACTCCGTAGGATAAGAGGACGATGGTTCTAATTCATCTTGCAAGATTTGACCTAAAAAAACTAACATACATTGCAAGTTACATAAAAGCTTTTAAAAAAGGCAAAGCTGTGAAACTCTTACATGAAGATAACTTTGGAAGCTCAACCAAACTTAATGTTTCATTTCTAGTTTTAAAGTTAGTTAAATTCCATTACCTCGTATTACAAAATAATCTGAAAGGTTAAAAAGGCTGAAAGGTACTTCATGTAGTAATAGTAATGAGTAATATAAACAAAAATTAAATGCTGTTCGTTGGTAAGACGCGTTACTTGAGAACGGCTGGACAGATTTGTCTATATTATTTTATGCTTAATGTTCGTAATAATCCGAATTAAGTTTTTATGGAAAGAAGGTTTCCCAGAAAACATTCAAATTCGGGATAACTGAACGTCCTTTTTTCTATGAGATTTTTGCATGAACTCACGACCATATATCACGATTCAAACGATGGATATGCGTAATTGTTATTTTTTGTATTGTTCATAGTCATGGAAAAGAAATCTGGAAAAATTTACGGTAGAATCATACTAATATTATCTATGCGAAAGTTTGTGTGTGTGTGAGTGTGGGGTGTTTGTTGTTATTTCTTCATGCTAAAATGGCTTTTGATGAAAGTTGGTATGTAGATACTTTAGGTCCTGGAATAACACATAGGATACTTTTCATCATCATCGTGCAAGCGGGTGAAACGGCCGGGCGCAGCTAGTGCTAAAATAAAGTTAAATTTGGGAAAGACAAAAAAACGACTAGAATGCAGGATTTGAACCTGATACCTTCAGAATGCCGCACCAACGCGCTCCACAGAGTATCCTACTTCCCATCTCGTTATATCTTAAACTTAAATTTAGCTTCGAAGACGGTTGGAAGTTTTCCTAACCTTTTTGATTAGAGTCCTCAAATCAAATCAAATCATTTTATTTGTCAGAATGTAGGTAAACGGTTGAAGATGTTAGTTTAAATACTTTAAATATACGATTTCCCTTATACATTCTCAACATTGGGCATGCAAATTATTAAATTGAATACAATAAAAAATAAAATGTCAATATGGTTAAATTAAAATGTCTTACAATAAAATAAAATTCAGAGTCCTCAAATCAAATCAAATCATTTTATTTGTCAGAATGTAGGTAAACGGTTGAAGATGTTAGTTTAAATACTTTAAATATACGATTTCCCTTATACATTCTCAACATTGGGCATGCAAATTATTAAATTGAATACAATAAAAAATAAAATGTCAATATGGTTAAATTAAAATGTCTTACAATAAAATAAAATTCAAGTCCAAATAAAATACCTATTCCAAAATAATATTTACCATTGATCATTTAAATTAATTTAAAAACAGTTCAAATTATTATCATTAAGAAAATCATTATTCGTGTAATAACATTTGTCAACGAGAAATAACTTTAATTTATCTTTGAAGCTTATTAAATTACATTGCTTTATGTTATGCATTAGCGATGTATTGAACGGTCTTAAGCAGAGTCTGTCTTTGTTTCTCATATTGAACCTGTAAGCTTCATTGAAAGAATGAAAATATCCGAGGTTGTTCTTCACAAATAGCGCAACCTCATAGATATAGATGCATGGTACCGTCAATATTTTAAATGATCTGAAATGTGATCGGCAACTATCTATGGGCTTTATATGAGCTATTGCTCTAACACACCTTTTTTGGGCTAATAATAAGTCCTGTCTATTAGTTGAATTGGCCCAAAAAATTACCCCATACCTTAATATAGAAGGAACACTTCCGTGGTATGCAATCAATGCAGTTTCACTGTTGACTATCTTTGAAAGATGATGCAAAGCATATATCAAACTATTAATTCTTTTAACTAAATTATTAATATGATGTTTCCATGTTAGTTGCTTATCTATATGTAATCCTAGGAATTTTGTCGTCTCAGTTTCATTTATGGATTCATTTAAATAATTAATGTCCATAATCAAATTTGCTGTTCATTGTTGAAAATGCATCACTTTAGTTTTATTCAAATTAATTTGCAGATTGTTAATTTCCAACCAATATATAATATCTTTTACAGCGTCAATAATTTCAGTTCTGTAGTCTGTCTCTTCTTTTTTAATAATCACAGTACTATCGTCAGCAAATAATACCATTGGTCCTATCTTGTTCAATATCGAAACTTTGAGCTGAATAATTAAAACGATTTATTTCTAGTTTTAAAGTTTAGTAAATTGCTAATGAAACAAAAGTTTAAGTTAAATAGCGCTTTCTTAATTAATATGAGGATAACCCGTAACCCTTAATTTCCTTCTGTTATTTGCTAATTATCACCAAATCTCAATGAGAAATAGCTAAGAATCGACTCTGAACAATTATCTTTCAAACAAAAGAACCGCACTCAATTCGGAGTTAGCCTCACTTACTTACACTTCGGTTGTCTGTGGTACCTATATATATCAATGAAGTCACATGTCGATTACTCCAAAAGCTATAAACCTAATGTTCTTTTTCCCATCTATGTATGTTTATCCGTTGTCTAGTACCCATAGTACAGGGTATCCTAGCTTGGGGCTAGGTAATTGGTGTGAATTGTACCGAATATATTATTACTCGTATTTTATTAGTCTCAGAAAACTTAAATAATTAAGTTTGCATCTATAGTCAAAAATAAAGTAAGCTAGCCCCTGCTAAGACGATGGGGAGGATCGCGGAAAGACAAATTCGACAAATGTAAATGTATTCGCCGTCATCGCATCGCCATGTCGACCTTGCTGAACCTTTACCGTTTCTTCAACCTAAAACAGCCTTTCAATATTCTAGTCAGTGCTGGTACAACTGATTAAAAAATTAGGAGTAGCACGTCCCAACTGCTGTCGACAACACCCGCGACGTTGAGTAATTTATCGCGACAGCACATCGTGCTGTCCAGAATTCGGGAGTGGCGGTGAAATCTGCAGTACGGGCAACTAATACGAATCTTAGGAGAGGAGGTTTCAGTGAAATTTTTAACATATCAGATGTGCCATGAGCATCGATGCACAGTTACCAGTGCATTCTCTACGTCAAGGCACGTCCACTGGGCGGTTTCCACTGGGAACTCTGCCCAGTTTACCAGCTTGTAACGTTGTTTTATCCGATACATAAAATATTTTACCAAAGTGCCTCAAGTCAAAAGTTTTCAATCAATGCGTCCTAAACACCGAAGTAGGAAAGGCTCGAAAGTCTGCGAAACAAACTTTGTATAAAACCTAGTGTTGCCTGTTGCATATTCGATTGTCTAACCTCCCATTTCTATAAAAATGAAACGAGTGGTTTATCCAACATCTCGTTACCTTTTGACGTTTTTTATATGGCGTTTATGTCAAAAGCTCACGGACAGTAAGCGAAAACGGTTCGTATTAAGATATAGGAACCGGCCATTAGTTGACGCACAAATTGCACAAATATATAATTCTCCTATTTGTCACGTTTTTTAATTTCTCTAAACTTCCTTAAGCGCGTTACAGACGGCTAAGATACGATAATATTTTATCTTAAGATAAAATATCGCTCGCTATATATACAATTTATATGAACCATCACAAACAGCGAAGATAATATATATTTGCATCTTACAGTATCTTAAGATAACGAGCGATAAGGAATTTATTAAAAGATGTCATCTTAAGATACGAAATATATCGTAAAAGATACAAAATATATCGTAATATGCTCTACAGGTTGCTCTGTTTTGTATTCGTGACAGTTTTTTTTAACCCCTGAACAAAGAGACGGGTGTTATAAGTTTAGGGTGTGTATTACTGTGTGTTTGTGTATGTGTGTGTGTGTATGTGCGTTAGCGTGTGTCTGTGGCATCGTAGCTCCCCAAAGAATGGACCGATTTTGATGCGGTTTTTTCTGTTCGAAAGCGGATATGATCGAGATGGTTCTTAGATATATGGGGAGAAGGAGGGGGAAAATCGTAGCTTCCAAACAAATGGCCCTATTTAGCTGTGGTTTTTTATGTTTAAAGCTGGGGTAAACAAGATGATTAGTAGCTAGCTCAAATTATAGCTACTCTAACTACTACATTATACTCTACTAAATTATAGCTAGCTATTGTGGTGGGAGTAATGCGAATCGTATCTTTAGACCGATTTAGCTGCGGTTTTTATGTTTGAAAGCTGAGGTAAACGAGATGGTTCTTAGCATACTGCAAGTCGTTGTTCTGTACAAATGCTCCCGCGCATGTTCGTATTTTGTTCACTAAATCTTCCTTAATCAAATTATGAATTTCGAGAAAAGTTTCCTTCGACTTATTAAAATAAGTTATTTATTTTTTTGTAGAAACATCTGCGAAAAGATTAAATACACCGCGACTTTTTCTAAATTTAATGTGTTTTTCTATCCAAATTGATCACCTTTTACAGTGCGCTAATGCAATTTGCATATAAAATTCAAAATCAGAATCGTCGTCTGATGAGCTATCTAATAAATCTAATAGTGAAACCGTACTACTCATATTTTATCATTCTGTATATAGAAAGCGGTGAAGAAATACGTGTGGCACCTAGGACGGCCTGAGAGCGAATTATTAATTTCAATATATTATCGTATCTTAGCCGTGTGTGATACCCTACCTAAGATGCTATAATATTTTATATGCAGATATCGTAACATCAAATATTATAGTATCTCAATCGTCTGTGACGCCCTTTAAGTTTCTCGTAACTCTTAATAATATGCATTATTAAGGGATTTTCCTACGCGTCTTTACAAACGGTCGCTTTGCATTAATATGTACATTGAGACATAGTCGCGGCACACCCGTCAAGCTAACTTAGCCTCTCAACTATAAACAAAAAACTCTATGACTCTACCAGTCATGACCTACGGAGCCGAAACGTGGACACTCACGGTCGGACTATTCCACAAATTTAAGGTCGCTCAGCGAGATCTGGTGTTTCTCTGAAGGACAAGATTCGCAAAGAAGTGATCCGACAGAGAACCAAGGTAACCGACAAAGCTCTATGGATAAGCAAGCTAAAGCAACATTGGGCTGGCCACATTTCCCGAAGAACCGAGAAGTTATCGAGTGGAGACCACGTTAGACAAACGTGGCGTAGGACGCCCTGTGGCCAGGTGGAGTGACGATCTGCGAAAAGTGGCTGGTAGAAACTGGATGAGGATAGCTGAAGACCGAGCTTAGAGGCGTGCATTAGGAGAGGTCTACGTCCAGCAGTTTAAAAATATAGGAAATGCGTACTGCGATACGCCAACAACGTCATAATAATGTGAAAACAATCATTATTTTCTGTGCCATGGCAAAATTGACTCAACCATGTCTGGTCTGCGGTATTAGTGATTATATTCTCTTCGTGCGATATACTCTATAATGCACTTTAGAATCCCGAATTATCTGTTATAGAGAAGAAAATTGTTTTTGGTTAGAGAGACGTTAGTGAGACGGGCGCGCCGCAACTATATCTCTATGTACATATTCATGCAAAGCGACAAGCGACCGTTCGTAAAGCCGTGTAATAATGTTTATTCTTAAGATTTACGAATGGCGTTGATAGCTTACAAAATAGTACTAAACTTGACGAATATGATTTGTGCAATTTGTGCGTTAATTAAGAAAATATATAGTTCGAATATGCAACAGGCGAAACTAGGTTTCATACAAAAGGTTCACCGCCTTTCGATCCTTTCCCACTTCGTTGGTGTCAGTTGACAGAAATAGTACTTATACCTAAACCATACGTTTTCTTTCTCCTTCTAAGAAAGAAGTTCTCAATTTGACTGCTTTCTTTCATTCTTTGAAAATCTCCAGGATTTCTGAATCGATATATATATATTATTTTAAGGGATCCGTACGCCTGGATGAAAAATAACGGAACCCTTATAGGATCACTCATATCTGCCTGTCTGTCTGTCACACACAGCCAATTTGCTCCGAACCTACTAAACCGATTAAGTTGAATTTTGGTACACATATGAATTTCTGTGACCCAAACACGGACGTTTAACTTAAATAAAGACATTTTGAATATGGGGTCACTTATAGGGGCAATAAAATCTGAAAACTGTAAATACCTGTAGTGTGACATAGCTAATGAAAGGGTTTTTTGTGAGGGTCTCATTTTTTTATAGTTTTAAAATGAATAGTCTTATAGATGAAAATTAACCATTCCCCGAAAAAGACCTCACTTTACCTTACATATACATCTACATACGTCTTACAAATAGCAATATTCGTCAGAAAACACACACATCTATTCAAATTTGATACAATTAAATGCCGCAACACCAAATTAGTTCTACCTACACCTAGATTAGAAATGCTTAGAAATAGTTCTCAATACCATTGTATCCAAATCTATAATAATTCATCAGACAGCCTCAAAATTATACATAAGGATAGTATATTCAAAAAAACCCTGAAATCTATCCTCATAAAAAATGCCTAATATAATACTATCAATGAATTTATGGAAGACAAATGGAAAATATAATTATCGGTAAACGAGAGTATTTAAATCCATAATGGGAAAACTCTAAGCATAAATACTCTAGTTTACCAATAATTACGATGGATCGACGACATTGTAGCCTTCGCAGGAAGTCGATGGATGGTGGTGGCACAAGATCGTCATGGCGCTCTTTGGGGGAGGCCTATGTTCAGTAGTGGACTTCTAAAGGCTGACATGATGATGATGATGATGACGACCAATAATTATATATTTTGTGCTATTTGAAGAAAGTTTATTAAATTAGGATAAATAATGTATTTAAAATATCAGCTGTGATACCTATATATATATAAACCCTATGTATATATGTGATGTGTTGATGATAGAAAATAATTACCTAGTTACCATACATAATGTAATACGATATAATTATAAGAATAATTAGCTAGCTAGTACCTAGTGATAACTACCTTTATTATAATTAATAGTTATTTTATAGTGTAAGTACTTAACAAGTACCTATGTAATAAGAATTGCTCCCTCTCCTGTATTTACAAATAGTTTGTGTCTTATTCATAAGTCTACGAATGTTTGTACATTGTCCAATATATATAAATAAATAAAAATATAAATAATCTCCGAAACTACTGAGCCTAAAATAAAAATAAAAAACAGAATATAGCTCTTTACTTATAAATTACAGAAAAAACTATAAAAAATCTAAGATCTTAAAATAACATGATAAATCTCTCAATATTGTGAAATAACATATTCATCGTACGGAACCCTCTCCACGCTCGCACTGGTCCGGTTTTTAATTTAAATCTCTAGTGTATCATATAAATGTCATCTAAATGGTTTAAAAGTTATTTTTAGTAAATCCATTTGAAGTTCGTTGGTTTAGAAGTTCCATTTGAAGTCATTCGAAATTTTCGAATTCAGAAATTATACAGCTACAAGAGAGTCTATATTGTGTGTCCTTACTGCAGTTATTTCATAGATCCACACATATAACAACACAAGCATAAATATCAGGAAAAGTCAACATACGTCGTGGATAAAATTGCGACGTGCTTAGCTTTCCATTTAATTGTTAATATAAAGGTTAGTGGGTATTTAGTTTCTCGTAGATTTGTGCACGGATATACTGATATTGAGCCTCGACAGCGCTTCTTTAATAGAGATGCAGCGATTTTTCGCTCATTTAACAGTATCCGGATACTTTTCAGTAAGTAAGTACTAGAAATTATTGAAAGTTAGCTTAACAATCTTTTTAACGAAAGGGGCGAAGACTTGAAGTTGGGTGCATTCCGATTCACGATAATATCGATGTGAGAGATCTCAGTGCTAATTTGACGTTCTGATTCAGATATCGCGCTCATGACAGTTGAGTGCTGCAGTTGATTCGGAAAGATTGTGAGCGTGATAACAAGATTACAACAACATAACCTCAAAATTTGCTCAAAATACTACGTATTAGTCGTGGGGAAAGTAGTTTATCTAAAAATTGGTCAATTGTCACTAGTAATATTTGGAAAATGAACGAAAATCACACCCAACTGAATTCAAACAACAGTTTTCTTTACAAACAACCGTCAGTCTGTCACCTTGACAGTGGCGCTCACGGTGATATCGGTTTGGGGCATTGTCGGTGTAATCGCAAAAATCCGTGACGTCGGAAGGGATATCGTTGTCGCGCTTACGGTGACTCGGTACGTGTGTTAGCGCGAAAATATCGATTTTATCGTGTCTTGGAATGCACCAGAAGCATTGGTGCTAAAGCACGGCCGCTATAGACAGATAAACAGATAGACAGATAGCACCGTTGCGCTCGCACATAATGTGCGTGAGCGACGGCAATACACATTTATGCGCGAGCGATAGGGATAAGTAGTGAAGGGTCATTGTACGGCTCCGTTGTACAGATTTATCTGTGTATCGCGGCAGTGCTTTAGGAAGTTGCATTAGGTATTCGAATTGATAATGTTTTTTACTACCATTTGCTTGAATAATCTTATTAAAGTACCTACATAAACATTTTTTTAGCGTATTGCACTTACGCAGTAATAAGAGTTTTCATGAAACCCCTAGTTTTTACGTAAATATACTTTTTATGCGATCTTACTATGACATATCATCATCATCATCATCATCATCATCAGCCATATACTTGTCCAATGGACAAGCTTATAGGCTGTTAAGTGTTCTGTAGGCTAATACACGCCACTGAGCTCGGTCTTCAGCTCTCCGCATCCAGTTTATTCCAGCTGCTTTATGCAGGTCGTCCGTCATTCCACCTGGCCACCGGGTGTTCTACGCTAACGTTTGCCTAAACGTAGTCTCCACTCGAGAACTCGTCTACCCTTACGGTTATAGGTGCACAGGGAAAAAAGGGACCATTCATATCAATTACCTTGCCCCAAACTAAGACAACCTGTACTATGGGTATTAGACAACGAATAAACATGTACATAGATACGAATATTACATCCATGACTCGGAAACAAACATTTCTGCTCATCACACAACTGATTGCACCTTGCGAGATTCAAACCCACGACCGTTGATGTGACCAGCACACTGCCACTCTGTGTGATCGCTTCATTACGATTCGATAAACTTTTGTTTTTCGAAATCTGGTTTGATAGTATATAAGACTTACAAATTCTCCGGCAAAACCACTCCCCCAGCATCTCTATCATTCATTGCCACGGTGCAGGTACATATAGGCACCCCAAGTGACACTTGTCAAGTCGTCACCAGAGTTTATTGCAGTCGTTAAATGAGTACCGCGCCGTAAGATGAATTTAGATACGGAGTTACTGAGGGACGGCAATTCTGCAACATACTCGTAAAGCGTGTAATGGACGTGTCGAATATGTCGACGGAATAAGAATGGGGTTCAACCTGCCTGGGCAATAACAGTACACGTAGTACGTACTTCATGATTTAAGTATTCAATGCAAAACGATTGCACCAACATTTGTACCTGGTCATAAAAGTAAAAAAATACTTCAAAATGAATAAAATAATGTTATGTGGGAAACAGTTAAGGAAGTCTGTGCCGTTGATTAGGTTAGATTTAAGAAAATTGGGCACCGACTTCCTTAAGGCCAGGCTCCAAGGTTACATTTTATCACTCCCCACTCCCCTGCCACGTCCCCTACACTCTGCCACCCACTACCCGCAAAGCACTGAAGTGCCTGCGTAACAAGGTTGAATATCGCAAGCGCTGTTTGAACACAATTTAGCTCGGAACTAAATGACGTATGTCTCAAAAGTTATTTATTTTATTGGCAGGCTAATAATTTAGTTAGGTAAATTTTGTCTAAGCATTAGATAATAAACTATATTTTCTTGCTGTGAGATTTATTTTAGAGATAAAACTTAAAACGTTGAGAAAAAAAAGGAAAATATTACCGAAAATAACGTCGATCGTACTTTACAAAATAACGTTTTGATAAGAAAATGTATCAAATGAAATTCTGTTAATCATGTTTTTGTCTTAGTTTTAATTAGAGAGATAAAGATCTCAAAAACAAATGTTAAGTTTCACATTTATCAGGTTTGTGGTTGACCCAGCATATTTATGGAAAAACCCTTAAAAAGCGGAGCCTGGTCTTAACTGTTTCCCACATAACATTATTTTATTCATTTTGAAGTCAGTTTTTACTTTTTTTAAAGTTTATTTTATTTCCCTATTTTGAGAGGCGTGAACAATACATGAATATGCGATTACAGCAATCGCAAGTGACTTGCTGTTCTCTATGGAGGAGTTCCTTTGTATTTCCAAAGGTCTTCATCAGATCTTCACCAAATTATATATATGGGACCATACTTAAAGCACATCCAAATCCATAAAAAAAAACAAAATCGACCCACGTTTGACGGAGATATCATGTCATAAAGTGGGTGAAAGTTAATAAAATTAAGTCATCCCCTAATTAATAATATTTTCATGAAATTTAAATAGGACTACCCCAGAGGCATACCATAAACATTAAAAAAAGATTTTTTGAAATCGATCCACAATTGCCGGAGATATCGCGTAACATACATACAAAAAAACATACGGATCGAATTGAGAACCTCCTCTTGAAGACGGTTGAAAACAAATGAAGGCTCATTTAAACAAATGCATACGTAGGTAAACAGCTTTTCAGCTCGCGTGAATATTTTAGTAGGTACGACACGAAAAGTTGTTACTGGTTAGTCTCGCTTCAAAAACCAAGAATTTTGAAGTTCGTAGTAATTTTGATGTTTTGATATTTTCATTTCCTAAATCCAACTGCTTTTGCTAAATTCGTGTCGATGTTTCAACCAATAACGCTTACGTATATCAGGTTTCTGGTTGAAATATCATAGTTGCAGGATTAGTCTCGATGGTCTGTGATTAGCCAGATAGCCTCTTTTCCACATATTTTTTTAATGAATTTTTTCAAAGTAAAACAAATACAAGGATTATATTTATTGAAATAAGAATTCTAAACAGTAGGTAAATAAACTTACCATTAAAAGTACCTACCTACCTGCACGTAATCCGTGATTTTCATTTAAAATATTGAGAGACATTATTTTTGTTAAATTCTACTAATAACTTCCAAACCTAGCACCATTTAAATCTAATATCTTTCCAACAAAATGAATACATACCTAGCTATCTGCGCACCCCACTGATCTCTATAGATTTGCTGTGCCGTACTTACGTTTGTGCTGATTTAAAGCGCCCCACCGAGCGTCCATGGAACTAAAATTTACATTGTTTCATCTCCTGACGTTCGTCACAGAATAAATAATTGTACAAAAACCTTAGTTCCGTGGACGCTCACTACTGCCAAACTACTGCTATCAGCGCCAAAATGGCGATAATCAAATGCTCTCAGAGCGACGTTCTTCAAGAGCCTGCCTAGAGCACGAAGTAATATGCAGTTGTCTTTAACGCACCCTCATACAAAACACGAAACGCAGAGGAGACAAAACACGAGCGGATCGACACGAATACAGCAGTCTAGTAAACGATAAAGTTTTTGTAGATAATTAATATAATAGCTTACTAACTATTTCATTTTTAAGCTGTTTAAGACATCATGTTTTTGAATAAAGTCAACCATATTAATAATGATGGCTCGGTTTGGCACCACCTTCAAAAAACTCTTTCATATCTTTATTTTTGCATTATTATTGCATTGGTAATTTCGAAAAAGTGATATTGTTCTGGCTCAATTGTAATAATTTATTCTTTTTAGGGGTTGCTTACAAAACAACAGTTTTAATATGAAGCCAATTTGCTATTTTTGAAAAAAAAAACTTTTTTTCTAGTCCTACATTGGTCCCACATATAACTTCTTATTTTTCTTTGCAGCCAGAATTTGGACCTAAAAAGGTAAGATTAGAAAACCTTTGTTGTTTTGTTTAACTAGTAAGCGTAATTCAACTTCCTTGATTTTGACTCAGATATAATTATATAAAGATACCTATCATCCAACAAAGATTCCACTATCAAATAGATCTTTTATCAGACGCTAAGTGAAATTCAAGTTTTTCGAACAGTGTGAGCGTTTTTCATAGAAAATACTACATTTACGAACTCGAAATATGTTTAATTTAATCGCTGATTTGCAATATTCTTTGTAGTAATAAGACAGATATACTATTGATTTCTCTTGATCCGTTAAAATTACCTACACCAATATAATTGGGTATTATAATATTACAGGTCTATTACAATTATGTTGGTGTAATTTAAATATTTTAATGTCCCTACTTATTTGTATAGTTACTCTAATTACTATAATAATATTGCAAATCACCTTCGACAGAATTCCGGTTCGTAAATGTACTAAATGTATAATAGTACTATTATTTTTCTTATTTCTCTGCCTCAAAGAATATGATCATTAATATTTTATGATTTTAGCAGTTACCGCCTGCATAGCGAGAAAATGTCAAAAAAAAAAATTGATCAGGGATGGGATTCGAACCCGTATACATCCATGCCTCTGCGCGGCACATGCCTCTAACCAAGTTCGCTGCATCAACATCCAATTTTTTCTCTTTAGTTTCTTAACCCGTCTTACGGCGTCGGTAACGGCATCTATTTGTAGTATTTGGAACTGACCAAACGAACAAGACTAATTATTATTGAGTACTTCGTGTCGGAATGATAACACCTCCCAAATCAAATGTTTCATTATTTTAGCAATTATTGCTTGCTTAGCGAGAACAAATCCAAATTGATCCAAATATTTCCAAAGTTATTGAATATGAACATCATTGTTTTAATAAACCTAAAATATGGCTTCATATTTCATTACATCCTGAAATGAGACCTAAAGACCTAATACACACTAAGCATGCTCTACACTCTCCAACCTCCAACCACAATCAAATCGGAACAAAATAAAGTTTACCAAATTATTTGTTGTTTATTTTAATGGCCCGTCGTGGGTGGCCCGCTGCGGGCTGGCAGACTAATTGGGTAAATTGCCGACTTAGACCCAACATAAACAGAATTAAACAAATTGTTGTGTTCTGTGACACGTTATGCAATAAGGCTGGTATGGTTCATACGAAACATATGATCGTTTTGGAATGTACTACTATATACGTATATATTTACTCTAATTTATCGTACTAGTTGCCGTCCTTTACACCGTATTAGATATAACCGTACTGACACCAGACATACCCTAGTATCTCGAACCAAATCCAGAAAGAAAATAAAGGTTTAATGTTTATATATATTTTAATTCGCGGTCTTGTGATATTTACCAAGTCTCTCTCTCTCTCTCTCTCTCTCTCTCTCTCTCTCTCTCTCTCTCTTTCTCTGAAACAATGCTTATGTCCTGTAGTGAGAACCTAAAGATTCAGCAGTGCAAACATCATACTACGTAACCTAACGTACCTCTTGATACTGCAGGCTATATTTTATTGTTGTAAACTGGAAAAACCTGAATATCGTTCGCTTCACGTGATCTGGTATTGCGAAAGAAATTGATAGATTGTTATATTTTACTACTTGTACTCCTCTAATTTCAAGCTAGTAGAAGAGTTGCCTAATTTCTTCGATCTTCGCGTCCCACGAGTGTACTTTATCCATGTTACTCGAAATAACAGATGAATAATGCAAACAAATCATAATAATGTGTTATTTTAGTCCAGGGGCGTTTCTAACTATCGGAATAGAAAGGTCGAAACGCATTACGACAGCAAAGTAAAGCAAAGGAAGCTAAAACAGCATACTAATAATCTCATCACCTCAACGCTAAGCGCCATCTCCGGGAGACCAAAGACATCATATATACATACTTACAAATCAACAACTGTTCTCTAAGCTGTACTAAGCTGTACTGTCTCTAAGGGCCGTATTAATAAACCGACCTCAACTCTGAGAGCGCTATTGAGAGCGATCTCAAGATGCTAATCTAATTAATAAACATATCTTAAGCTGTTGATTGAGATGCCGTAATCAGCTGAGTTAGTGTTTAATAATAAATCAATCTCGACTCTCAAGGACGCACTTGCGATGTGCTTTGAGATGCAGAATGTTGAGTGCAGTCGATCCGTGACTTGAGAGCGTGATTGCCAGTCGCTAGAATCAAGGATTTCGAAAATATTATGTCAGAAGTTGATAATTATAATTATATTAACCATCAGTTATGTTATGGCTTGCATCCTTCCTACAAAACAACTAAAGTAAGGTTATGATAATTATGTAGAAAATAAACATTACGATTAATATAATCGCATTTAATTTAATTCAACTACATCGAAGTAATAAATTTTAACCTTACGCTTATATCTTATTTGAACAAAAACCGAACTTTCAATAAAGAAAATAAACCGTTCATTCGTAGTTCATTCAATCTTGCTCTCAAATGCTGGTTCATGACGTAGCATCTTGATATGCGGCTCTTGAAAGCGCCATGATCTGAGATGCTCTTGAAATGTCTTTATTAATCAGCGACGATCTTAAGATGCTGATCACAACTTGAGAGCGTATCAGTTGATATCGCACTTGAGAGCTCAACCAAGAGCGATTTATTAATACGGGCCTAAGTCACGATCACGAGCCTTAACATGTAAACATTATCTATACTTATAATAAAACTGTAACGGGTCCAATTCTGTACATTGAAGATATTTTGAAATTTTCTTTTGGAGGGTACTCTATATTAGAAACTGAAGTCAAAACTGTTTTTTTTTTCATTTTTGTCGGTCTGTCTGTCTATCCGTCTGTCTGTCTGTACCTTGGCAGCGCATCACGCCGAAAATACTCACTGAATTCAAATGAAATTTGATAGGATTTGAGTTCATACTTCGTGGTAGGACACTGGATACTTTACATCCCGAAAAATGAAAGAGTTCCTGCAGGATAGGCGTTGAAAGTTATTTAAGAGAACACGTAGCACGCTGAAACTATTGGACGGATTTTGTTGCTACTTGGAATAGTCAAAGGTTTGTAAAGGTTTGTATATTTTTGTATAATGGGTAAAAATTAAGGATAATTTTTATCCCGAAAAACTAAAGAGTTCCTGCGGGATAATGTCCCAAATTCTGCAAATTGAAGATATTGTGTAATTTTTTTTGGAGGCTGTTCTATATTCAATACTTAAGCCAAAACTATATTTTTGTAATTTTTGTTTGTCTGGCTGTCTGCCCGTTTGTCCGTATATTGACCGCGCATCGCACAGAAACTACTGAATGAATTCAAATGAAACTTGGTATGATTTGAGTTCATACTACGAGGTAGGATATTGGATACTTTACATCCCAAAAAATAAAGGGATGTAAAAATAAGATAAAAAAAGGCTCTTCAGTGCTTCATACTACGAGGTAGGACATAGGATACTTTACATCCCGAAAAATTAATGGGTTCACGCAGGATAGGGGTTGAAACTTATTTAAAAGAACACATACCACGCTGAAGCTAATGGACAGGTTTTGATGCATCTTGGCAGCGTCTTAATTTATATGATGGGTTAAAATTGAGGACATGTTTTATCCCGAAAAATTAAAGGGCTTCTGCGGGATATGAGTCCAAAGTTATGTTAATATTAAGGTAATAAATAATATTTTTTGGATGGTTCTCTTGTAAAACAGTCCTGGCTTCAGTATATTCGATACTGAAGCCAAGACTGTTTTACTTTTTATTTTTGTCTTTCTGGCTGTCTGTATGTTTGTCCGTATATTGATCGCACATCGCACAGAAACTACTGAATGAATTCAAATGAAACTTAGTATGATTTGAGTTCATACTACGAGGTAGGATATTGGATACTTTTCATCCCAAAAAATAAAGGTATGTAAAAATAAGTTAAAAAAGGCTCTAGAGTGCTTAAAAAGGGTATTGAAAACGAATACAAAAAAAAACGTTTCGCTCTGTCTTTTTGTCTGTATGTTTGTTCACGCATCACGTAAAAAATATTGGGCTTATAATTGCAATGCAGTTTTCATTGTTAGATAGCTTAGATTTTGATTTAAAAACTGGTGTAATTGGTATCTCAATCTGGTGAGTTAGAAGCCGAGCAATTGATAAAAGTATTTTCGACGGCTAAAGAATTTTTGATGTTGGTATATTGGTCCTGGAATAGCACATTAAGGTACTTTGAACGTAAAGAAAAGAACACGCGTGCGAAGCCGCGGGTACAGTATTAGACATGGTACAGTGGAGGCACATTTATCTGTTAATTTAAACTGACTGCTAAGACAATGGAAAGGCCTGGTAGCTTACATATTTTTCATAACAATATACAGGGTCTTTCCAGCAAAGCATTAATGTCGATGTTATGTGTGTAACTGAGCATTGGTTCACGATAGGTACTTTGATACCATCCATTAGAAACTATGTGATTGGTAAAAAAACCTAAGCCTCATGGTGGTTCTTTAATTTATTTAGTGAATACATGTAAATTTAATGAGAGGAAAGACATTGTGGCTTTGTCTGTTGAACGGACTATTGAGTTATCATGTGTTGAGCTGGAGCATCATATAATTGTATGTGTATACAGACTCCCACTGGCTGATTTCAATGTGTTTGAGTCTGTTATGGAGGATATTCTGAGGAAATGTTCTAACAATTCAAAATTCCTTGTTGTATGTGGTGATTTCAATGTAGATATACTTGTTAAATATCCAATTAAGCGGTAAATATCTAAATTTATTT
Source organism: Alsophila aescularia (assembly GCA_946251855.1). NCBI lineage: Eukaryota > Metazoa > Arthropoda > Insecta > Lepidoptera > Geometridae > Alsophila > Alsophila aescularia. Next base: position 11,084,750 of record OX276377.1, on the reverse strand, counting down.
TTGTGCTTCAACTTTAAAAATGTTTTTAATCAGCCAACCAGAATCACTAACACATCTGCAACCTGTTTAGACAATGTTTTTTGCAACGGTGAATCTCTTATCAGGGCTATAAGTGTTAAAGCGTTGTGTTTCAATGTAAATCAGGTAAAAACTCTCAGGAGTTCTATTACAGGCCTATTACTTGCAAACGTTTGGAACGGTTTGCAGATAACATTGATAATCAACTTAGTCACTTGCCGTTTGATGGGAATTCTGATGACCTTTGCAATTCCTTGTTTAATATAATAGATAAAAAGTTTAACGATATATTTAAATTAAAAAAATATAAAGGCATAGGGCATAAAGGTGAGATTTGATGACTGGGCTACAACAGGTATTTACAAAAGTAGAAACAAATTATACGATTTACATTCTCAAAAAAATATGAATGCTAATGACACGAAATTTGTTGAATACTTAAAACAATATTCTAAGACATTTAAACCCGTGTGTAATACCGCGGAATCTCTTCATTTGAGTAGGAAAATTAAACAATTGGAAGATTAAATCAAAACAACATGGAAAATAATAAATAGCGAAACCGGCACAATTAATCCTCAAAACCGAAATTTTATCCTAAACATCGGCAATAAATTAATTTCCAAAGATCACGAAGTTGCCATTGCAATTGAAGATTCATTTTCAAAAATACCAATAGTAACTACCCAGTCTTTAAAATCATCCTCAGTTGATGCTTCTTGTATGCTCTCAAGTAACGTTGAAAAGTGTGATGTTGCATTTAAATTTAAACATATTAATGTTAATTCGATTGTTAAGACATTTAAATTGCACATAAAAAATACAGAGGATCTCTGGGGAATATCTACTAAAATTGTAAGTTCCATTATTGGTATAATTGCTCCATACATAATAATTATTTTTAATAATTGTGTTGATGAAGGAGTTTTTCCCGACATAATGAAAAATAGTAAACTTATTCACTTATTCAAGTCTGGCAGTAAAAATGATCCGACTAACTACAGACCCATTTCTATACTTCCCGCTCTAAGTAAATTTTTTGAGAAAGTAATATTAAACCAGTTATTAACACACTTCAATCTCAACGGTCTGTTTCATAATGAACAATATGGCTTCACTAAAGGCCGTTCAACTACAGACGCAGGCATAGGGCTCTTAAAGCATATATTCAATGCTTGGAAGGAGTCACAGGACGCAATTGGCGTTTTCTGTGATTTATCCAAAGCGTTTGACTGCGTTTGCCACGAAACATTAATTTTTAAATTGAATCATTACGGAGTTAATGGGAAAGCTCTCGATCTTTTACCCTCGTATCTTAACAATAGAATCCGAAAATTGGATGTAAATGGTGCGAGGTCATCAGGATCTCTCATTACAATGGGAGTCCCACAGGGTTCACAATACTTGGGCCATTCTTGTGCTAGGTTTACATTAATGATCTTCCCTTTTTCATAGAGAACTTATGTGATATTGTTTTATTTGCAGATGATACTTCTCTAATTTTTAAGTTTGACAGAATCTTTAACTATTATGACGATGTTAACAAGGTAATGGCGCTAGTTCAACTGGTTTACAACTAACAATTTAATGTTAAATCCTAAGAAAACTAAATGTATCAAATTTTCACTACCCAATGTCAGAGGGGTTCCTACGAATACAAGTATTTTAATAAATAGTGAGCCTGTAGACCTTGTGCAGTCAACAACATTTTTGGGTATTACTGTAGATTCAAAATTCAAAATTTTAAATAACTCACATATCGTTGATAGCTGGTAGATTGTGCTCTGCAGCCTATGCAGTACGTAAAATTAGACAGTTTGTCGATATAGCCACTGCAATATTAGTATATTTTAGTTACTTTCACAGTATTATGTCTGTGGGGTAAGGCCGCGGAAATTCAATCAATATTTGTGCTGCAGAAGAGAGCAATTCGTTCCATTTACAATATGAAATCCCGCGATTCTCTTATGGCCGGTTCCTATGTCTTAAAACGAACCGTTTTCGCTTACTGCCCAGCTACAGTCAGCTTTTGACATGAACGCCATACATAAAACGTCAAATAGTAACGAGGCGTTGGAAAAACGACTCGTTTCATTTTTATAGGAACGGGAGGTTAGGGAACGTTTTAAAGAGATCAAAATTCTTACAGTGGCTTGTCAATATATATATATGAAAATATAATGTATGTTCGGAAGAATATCAATACTTTTGTTAAAAATAGGGATGTTCATAATTTTAATACTAGAAATAAAAGTGTCTGGATTTCGGTTAAAGAAAGTTAGTGGTTCATATATGGGGAACTGTATACGCTTTTTAATAAGTTACCTGACGGCATTGATCAATTACCAATGCATAGGTTTAAAACTTTTGTTAAAGTAAATCTCATAAAGAAAGCGTATTACAATGTAAATGATTATATTGATGACAGAAATGCATGGCCTGATGTCTCCAAGCTCCATGATAATAATAAGTGATAACTTCGATGTTAACGTTAAGTGAATAAAATGTTCAAAGTACTTTGTGAAATGTCTCAAACATACCATGAGTTCACGTTGTTTTATACAATATAATTATGTAGTTAGTTTTTTTTTACCTTATTTTTCCTAGTTTGATGTTTTTGGGGGGACATCTCGTTGTCACTTTTATCTATTATATTTGTAGTTTATATGTTTTGTAATAATTGTGACATTTGAAAAAAATTTAAAGAATTAATTAACAAATATGGAAAAAATACATCACCGTAGAGTTTCTTGGTGCTCTCTTCTCTAACGGGCGTATTTCCGAAGCACCAGTAGAGTCAGAAGGGTATTTCCTTTTCCAGTGTGAGATTTAACTCTGCTGGCACATGAAAGGGAAATTTCCTTTTCAAACTCAATGAATACTTAGTTTATCTAAATTTTGATAGATTTGATCTTTTTATAATATTTTATGTATTTCTCCTTGTTCATGAGATGTTAATTTTGACTTGTAAAAGTGCTATTATTTTTGCCTGTTTACAATAAAATACTTTGACTTTGTATATAATTTATTGGCGTAAGTTATTTTTTTTTTGGCAGGGCAGGTGTGTTTTTTTAAACTTTCAAGCTAGTTATTTAATGAATAGAACTACCAAACTCCTACTCCTTGCCTCTGGAGTTTTCTCACCATTGAAAACGTTACTAAATACCCCTGAAGCTCTTGAAGTACGGGTTTTCCCCTAGCCCTGATGTTGCTCGATTGTACATATGCCGAAAAGCCTCATTCGAGATTTTAGACTTTGTGCCCGTACGCTGCAGCTTACAACATTTAGTAACCTCTTCCCTAAAGATTCCCACCACATTTTGGAGTTCTTCATTCACTTCATTAGTGGTTTCCAAGGCAGCAAATTGATTTTTCAACTTGAGCTGGAACTGTTCTGATCCAACAGAGGCTTGGAGCAGGTTGGGTTAGAACGCAGACTTCACCAGACTTTTTCAAGGAGCCTCGGACAAGCCGGTGTTTGCTACCGGTATTAAACCTGCTGATCACTGAGATACAGAGAAACATCCCTGAACATGTGTATTGTCCGTCATGACGAAGTCAATCTCATTTTAGGCACAGTGATTTTGCCAAGTCCACTGCCTCTGAAGAATGAATTCATCAAAAAGAAGCCGTCTTTTTCCAAAAAGTTAACTAGCATTTGCCCTTGTTTTAAGTCCGGTGCGCTCCCATCTAATTTGATAAAAATCATAATTGACAGACACGTCTTGGAGCTAGGCAGGTAAATCTCACAATAAAAACCTGTCATGAATATCTTGACGACTGTAGGTGACACAGGACACTATTACTCCTGATTATACAACTACTACTACACAATCGAAGACGTAACACGTTAGCTTATGGTGCATCTAGTTTTTTCATCTCGCTCTTGTTTTTACAAGACTGCCCAAAAAAGGGAGTGTAATGTTTTTAGGATTCATGTATGTTTGTTTCTATGTTTATGTGTGTTGTATGTATGTTTGTATGTATGTACGTTTGTAGGATATTTGTATGTATGTACCTATGTGAGTTTCTTTATTCCACCATAACTTTTAAATGCCTGAACAGATTCAGACGTTAGAATCCTTACATCCCTCCAAGAAAAATAAAACTGATACAAAACACTTAACATACTGATGCCAAACATTGTCATAAGTTCTTTTTTGGCAGGGCAGGCGGGTTTTTTTTTAGCTTTTAAGCTTTTTATTGACAATGTTTGAAAAGATGAGGATAGCAATTTTACGCCTCTTTCCTATACCTTACGCTTGTACTAATAATTTATTCTGTGATTACGGGCTCGGTGGGCTTACACCCGTGTTATCAGCTTGGTAGCGGGCGTCCTGGGTGGTCCGCTGATGTCTCTATGCTCTTCTGAATCGTGGACAAGCATCTAAATGTCCTTATAATTCTCCACATCTGCCACTTTGCTCGTGTGTAGGGTCACAATCAGATGGGATTGTTAGAAAACTGTCGTCGTATCGATAACACGGGTAACGAACGTCGTGAAGGCGTATATCTTTTTTAACAAAGCTTCGATCAAGCAGGTAAACTTAATTGAAATAATAGTTATCCATCCTTATAGAAGAATGAGGACCCTGCAATGATTTTGAATAATGCTTACTTTGTGCCTGCCACGATTGAATTAATATCTACAGAAACAACCAACGTTACGACACAACGCAAACCACTTACTTTCTGTGAGCAATTTTGAACTTGACTTATTATGATGATTTTTAATTGATAAAACTTGCATTTTTGATTGACATTGTTGTATTTAGATCAAAGATCTTGAAATGCGCTTATATTTAGATTAACATTTTGAAATAAGTTTTGACATTATTGTATCAAAATTTTATATTTAGTTTTTGTTATGAAATTTGTAATGTAATAATTAATTGTCATTTACTTGTTTTTCTTGACAATAAGTGTAATTGTTACGCTGTTCTAATTATTCTTAATAAATAAATAATTAATAAATAAAAGAATGTGAAATGGTGGTCAAAGATTAGATAACAAAAATATGAGACAAAAAATACAATTTAAAACAATATTCCGGTTTCACGACTAGACCTTCCAAGGTGAATTAATTGTTACAATACATAGATAGGTAGAACATTAAACAAAATTCAATTAGGTTCTTATAAATAAAAATGTAGCTTTATCCCGTCATACCACTTTCCTATATGGACACCCCACTTCGCATCCATAATGCAAGCTCCATTGATATTTTCCAATGATAAGTACTTACTGAAAGGTTATTTTTTTGTAATAAGCTTAATTAATATTTAATGAATGTTTCTAGTAGTTTAACGTGTATTTACTGATAGTTCCATTATTTTAATCAATGCCCTTGCCCTCTGCGAAGGCTTGCAGTTTACAATGTGATTATAAATTATTTATATCTGTAGTAGAGTCACGTTTTTATATTTCTCAGTATATCTCTATATTTTCGGAGTATTTCACACACAGTGGTAATTAAAACTTGCGCCTCGTTAATTGCTTCACTTAATTGGATAATATTTAAAACACAATACGATCTCAAGTCATGAAATAGGTACTTTAATGAAGGTGTAAAAACTTGAATCATGATCAAGTATTTAGAAAATACAATGTTGTTTTAATAATTTGTTATGAATACAACATTAGTGACTTACCAAATAAAGCTGTCAAAAGCAAATCATATTTAGACGACATTTATTCACAATATTTACATTATAATGTAAATAACCTAATCTGCATTTAAATGACCAATTTTAGCTTTAAATTACCATGATAAATTTAATGTTCCCCGTGTCTATTAAAATAATAACACGTTTATAAATCAACTTATAGTATCTCTACCATTCATGTGAAAGCGAAAGTAAACATAATAGGTACGTAAGTATGAAGCATGGTAAATATTAACCAGATTCTAATATTGACTTTATGAAAAATTCACCATATATTCTACAGATAACAACAAGTCAGTTCAGTACCAAATTTAACAAGCCTTTGCACTTTTGTAACAGCTATGTCTGGACGTAAAATAGTACTTATAACATTTAAAAAATGTTATAAGTACCCACCTACTTAAACATTTAGTTACATTAAGTCTTATTTTGATATAAATTCTGTTGCTAGTTAAAAAAAACTTAACATTATTTAGGAATTAGCATATTCACGAACTTCCAAAAAAAAAAGTTGTGAATTAGACAAGCCTCATACAAGTTTCTTTCAACTCAATCGCGAAAGCTTCCAAGCTTCCAATTCTCTGGTAACAAAACCTCTTAATAAATAAAAATATAAATAGACATATGGAGCAATAAATATGTTTATTGTACAATAAAATAATGTAGCGAGCGCGAGCTGGGTGGTCCGGTACAAAAAGCCGACAAGATGGCGGACAACCCGTTGCCGTAGAGATGCGACGCTTCTCCGATAGAGATGAAATGAAACTACAAAATGTAACACATGTTAATAAACTTACGTAATTTAATTACTTGGAACACCTCACGATGAAATTATTGCATTTTTGCTAAGTAGCTGTCCAGTTTAATAAACTCATAAACTACGTATAACATTATTTCAATGAAAAAGTTCATTTTTATAAAGTACCTTTTTTAAATTTTAGTATGCTATTTAGGTTAGGTTTCTACGATTCCGGGATACAATACAATACTACAACTATTTAGGCTATGCATATTTTTTGAATGCCATTTTCTGGTGGAACATGTAGGATGCATAACATTTTCCATCAATATTTTTCCATGTTTCAAGCAAATAAATTATTTTCATTTCATTTTCAAGTTCCTGACCCAGAGAACAATGCATTACTATTGGAACAGTTTGATGATAATGGAGTACATTGCAATAAAATTTAAATCAAATAAGAAAGGGATCTGATGTAAACTAGTGTGACAAAACGGTGTGACCACGAGTCCGTCGCCAAAATAACAACCATATAGAGAATTACTGGAAATTAAGAAGTAAATAAAACAGAATGAAAATAATATTTTCTAATGAAAATTACTGTACTCTTTGATGGTTTGTCGTATGAGGTAGCACTGGCCTCTTGTGTCAGTGTTTGTCAGGCCGCCCGAGGGTCTCCGATATAGCTTAATTACTGCTCAATATCAGCCGGGACTATATTGTCTGTAACACTACTGTTAAAGACCAGATTAACCGTAAGTAATAAGGCTCTCAGTTAAAGTAACAAATGCTCTAAAACAACAGTTTTCTAATAACATATTTAAAGCCGCTCTATTCTCACTTGTTCTGTCTCTACAAAGCCAAGCTTGCGCGGAACAATCGGTCCATTGTTTAGTTTCAACCACGCATAATTAAATAATACTTGTCATTTCGTATAATGACTTAATTCTAAAGTTTCCGGTATAAACCAGATCAGTGGCGCAGACTGGAGAAAGTTATTATCTAGGTTTTTGATTCTGGGCCTTTTATCTTTCACTTAGTTTGTATAACAGTTTAGTAACTACGCTCGTGTTCAATATTGCTTGTTGCATTTTCGCTTTTTACGTTTTTAAGTTCCTTTTTTTGCTTTGTCGTCGGTTTGTGAGCTACCCTGAAAGTTTCAGCTGGATAGCTACTCTGGAAGTACTCGGAATTGCAAGACTTCAAGACAAAATACATAGATACATACAAGAGAAGATAAATAGAAGCTTTTTAAAAACAGACTATTCTTGAAATACTTCGGAAGGACCATTATCTATATATATTTAAGTGATAAGGTAAGTTAGTCACTAATTCATTTAATAACCTTTACAAATAAATAGATACTATACAAGAGTTTTATTAATTAGCCTGCTTCATAAAAAAAACATTAAGAAAATGTATTAAAACAAAAATATTTTATCGAGGTTCAGCACAATATTAAATGCCCTAAGTTATTAATTTTAATGCCCATAATGTCTTTACAATGGTTGTAAAATAAAAATATGATAAATCGTCAAGTTCGGGTCGTAAATGTATAGAGTTTTATTGCCAGGACAGTTACATCGAGTTGTATCTAGTAATTACGACACGTAAAACGTATACTTTATTGTCGTTTCTACAAGTTTAACTCGATTTGTGTAATGACTTCATTTTACAATCGGAATGATGGCGGTTACGACCCAATTCAAGACGACTTCAATTAAGGTCTCGCGTTGATGTCTCCACAAGGGCGCTACGCTCGTAACGCGTGTAGCTTTCGTAGCACACTCTAGTTGTAGCATTTGCGGAAAAAGTGCAAGTATTTTATTCCGGTCTCTAGGTTTTGTAGGATTATTCGTAGTCTTTGTAGTTCCATCATTACAGACATACAGAGAACCCTAATAGTCCAAGTTACTAAGTACGTATTACACAAAATAATGGAACATTCGAAGGTAGAAAAAGTGTGGAAAAGTTCTTTAAGTTATTTCAAAATTTTACCATTTTATTTAGTACTGTAGGAAAAGATTTCCTGATGGAAAATAGAGTAGAATGAGACAAACTTGTATTTCAGGAACATTATTCTATAGAACCAAAAACTGTTTTTCTTTCAGAATAAACGTTTTTTTTCCTAATAACAAAAGCTCCTACAACTACAAAAGAAAAGGTACCTAGAGTAGGTACTGTATGTATTTTCCCCCACCCTGTATAATATCCACACACAATCAATAATACTCGTAATAATCCTAAATATCCAAAGTTGTTTTTTTTTAAGATGAGCATTGACAGTATAAAAACAGTATAAAATATTTGCGAAAGTGAGTTATAAGCACTAGCTAAAAAAAGCAGTTTCATTGCTAAGAACTATCTCTTCCAGACAACCTTGAAGGGAAAGAGGAAAAAAAGAGAAAATAAAGACAGAGGTTCAACATGTTTAAAATGCTATGTAAATTCATAGAATATCTTAATCTTAATATTTATAGAATATCTTAAAATGTTAATTCCATTGGATAGACAAAAGACAGGAGTAAACGCGCACAGTGCACACGCAGAAAATAACCCGCCGCCCGCTACCAGATAGTTTGGTAATTGCAAAGGCACTGCGAATCTCATAGTTGAGCTCACGCCGTGTATCACCAAGAATCTCATACTCGATAGCCCAAAAAGAAGATAGGGGCAAAAAGCGGGCGGAAACGCGTTCCTTGCTAATCGCGAGCGTTGATGGCCGCTAACGTCTCTATAGGGGAGATTGATGGCACCCGGATTGGACACGCCCGTATGCTACTATTACTTATTCTGCGGCCCGCTTCTCGGTAGCAGGCGGCGACATTAAAGGATACCACGCTCTAGTGGACATAGATTATGGTGGACAGAGTAATTGACCTCTATAATGTAATCGTATTACTTGATGAGGAAAAGGTTGTTTGAGTGAGAATGGTTTTTTATTTCACCTGAGATGCCTTAATAACATTAGCTTTAGTACACTTTAGGTAAATTGTACACTTGGAAATTTGAACTACTTGCTTGCTTGTTGTTCGAAATAATGCTGGCCTCTGCCTCTGGCGTCAGAGTTTTTCAGGCCGCTTGACAGACTTAACGACTGCTATTAATTAATGATAGCCGAGACAGACAGCTTAACCTGCTCTCAGAAGCACGGAGCGATGGAATACCAAACATAACTTAGAAGTCATTGGTGTGGAGCCTAGGACTGAACTTGGTATCGCTGGTTTCTAAGTCGCACTAATATACCGCTAAACTACTACAAGACGGTAAACCCTGCCTTAGGGTACTCAGTTTGGGTTCTGGAAAATATACGTCCCTTTTGATGCAACTTGTCGTCGAATATCTTCCTTTCGAAACAATCTGGCACAACAAACTGGCTGACTGTAGGTTTATATCTCAAAAACTATAACTTGGGACCAGAGGAAACCACGAGAGTGTAAAGACGAAAGACTTTCAAAACTCTCATAGTCCGGTCCGACTTCTAGACAAAACATGCCACATCGACCACATATTCGCTCATCACTGATGATAGCGGCCAAACGTATAAATAATAATTGGATAATTGTGTCCTAGACAAAAAGAATATCACTGTCTACTCAAACAAGTCCTGCAAGGCCTGCAGTCTCGACATCGACAACGATTACAACCGAAATCAGTCGCAGTCTGATTATTTTGGTAGTCTCTACCAAATATCTATGTCAATCATGATCAATGCTTTGACAATAACTGTCAAAGCTAATGATTGTCATCGGTATGTTGTCGAGAGGCGGTCCTGGAGGGTTGTTTTACTAGCCCAGGGACCGACGCTCAGCGCACAATATTATGAAGTAGGTAATGGGGAAACTTCGTGATGCGAGCCATCCTCTTAGCTTTGGATAGTAGATTTCTCTCTCATAGAAGACAATAGGCTCACAGCTGACATAGCTTGAAGATCTTGCACTCGGTTACTCAGTCTTCTCTCAATTTAATCTTTACTAAAATTCTAGAACAACTTTACAATATATATAAAAGTGTTCAGGAAAGTATTTATTATCTAGTATTGTTATTATCGCAGAATTTTCGTTTCCAACAATACCGATCAAAATTATTTGTATAAAGATATAATAAACGTATTTAAGCATTTTTAAAACATGTTTAGAATTTAAGAACATGTGTCGACAATACAGTGATAGACTATGAAAAAGGTTTATGTTTATGAAAAAGGTTGACATCGTCACAATTTACCGACTTCAGTTGTAAAGCAATCACTATCTATGTGTCGAGACAGCAGGCCCTGGACACGGTAATGTTATCTACCCTGGACGCTATAACTATCAAGGGCAGCTCGAGAGTGGCGAAATAATTATTTATCGACGACACGGCGATTAGGCGGCGACAGGATCTATTAGTGTCGGCTTAATGCCGATCTACCTGCCTGCAGACACCGTAAGATGTTTTTAGGTTACAAGACATAAGTTCAGAAACTAAAACCCGACCACGGTCGGGTAAAAAATTGACTATGACATTCTTGCGATGAATATGATTCGATTGATACCTCTCTTGTCAAAATCATAGCAATTTTTTGTTTGAACACATAACCCTTGCTTTGCTTCGGTGTAGTTGGGTAAAAAAATATTATCCTATCACACTCTATAAATGAAGACGAATCGATTGACACCTCGCCTGTCGAAATCTGAACAAGTTTTTAGTTTGAACTTACTTTGCTTCGCCGTAGTCGGGTAAAAAATACTGAGACACTCTATACCTGAAGACGAATCGATTGACACTTCATTATACATACGTGTTCTCATAAATTACATATAGTTAAACACATAAATGTATACCAAAATTGCATAATATAACATATTATAAGCAAATTTATAATATAATATATAAATATACATAAATAAATAGCATGATCACAAAGGAATACTAATTTCTTACAGGCAACCTTTGGATGGATAGGAATTGAATATAAACATTGCGGTCAGTGATGGAGACTTACATTGGAACAAAAAAAGTAAATAGTTATATAAAAACAACTAGTAGTTTATATTTTTATACATACGTGTTCTCATAAATTACATATAGTTAAACACATAAATATATACTAAAATTGCATAATATAACATATTATAGGCAAATTTATATAAAATAAAAAAAAACATCAATAAATAGCATGATCGCAAAGGAATATTGCATAAATTATGTATGAATAACAATATCCAGCTTTATGGCAGGTAGTGCTTCTTCACCATGTCTTTGAAGACCGCTATCGACTTAGCTTTTCTAATGTTGATGGGCAAAGCATTCCACAGTCTTACAGCCCGTTTAGTAAAAGAGTTGTGGTAAAACACATCGTAGATTGCTCAGGGACTTTCAACTGCAGAGTATTGGTGGAACGTAGAATACGGGAATGGAAAAGATGAAGGAACTCAAATCACTCTTTGAGATAGGGAGGGGTCGATAGATTAAATAGGACACTGTACAGAAGAGAGAGGGCATGAGTATCCCGGCGACATCGGATTGGTAACCATTTGAGCTTTGTGCGAAAATCAGATACATGGTCATACTTTCGTAAGCCAAAAAAGAACCGTATGCAAAAGTTTTGTAAGCGTTGGTTAAGTCCAAATAGCAGGCGTCGGCGTAGTCGAGTATGGGTAGCAGAAGAGACTGTGCTAGAGCATGCTTGGTGGTACTGGGAAGGAAATTACGCAGTCTCCTAACTGAACCCGCAGACGCATAAACTTTACGGCTTATCTCAGTTAACTGGGAGATGAAACCAATCGATCTTAGTGATTAGTCTTGAACTACCGATTACAATAACTTGGGTCTTTAAGGGATTTACACTAAGACCATATGATTTACTCCAGTCTGAAATACGTTTTAGGTCATAATTGATCTTTTCAATAGCTGTATGCTGTCCTCTACAACAGGTGTAGAGGAGCTTGTGTATAAATTTACAAATCATCTGCATAGAGATGGTACGAAGAAGTTATTTGGTGAGAAATGAAAATAGCAAAAAGTAAAGATGTACAACACCAGGATGCGTTACCACCACCACACCATTATCATCAATGCATCATCAATGCGAATACGCTTCCAGCAACCATACAGGTAACTAGAAAACCAAACAACAGCCATTGGAGATACGTTAAGAGAGCGAAGAAGTCCAAGAAGAATGTCGAAATCAACGTTGGTAAAAGTGTTGCTGAAGTCAAGTAGTGAGTTTTCCGTTACCCATGCCATATCGGATGTCGTCAGTAATTTTAACTAATGCGGAGACAATGCTATGCCCAGGGCGGAAACCAGATTGGAAAGTATTAAGAAGAGTGTTTCTGTAAATAAAAGAAGACATTTGCTGATGAACAAGGCGCTCGAGCACTTTTGATAAAAAGAAAGGATGGAGATGGAATTCTGAGAAAGACAAAGGATTAGACTTTTTGGAAAAGAGGAGTTATTAGAGCTTCTTTCCATAAAGATGAAAATGTACCACTGGATATAGAAAAATAGAGGATGTAAAGCGGACCAATTTTGAAAATCCTTTTTATGTTTGAAAGTATACACTCGAGGTGGTCCCATATAAATTGTATCAATATTGGTTCTGGAGTTCTTCGAAATTAAATAGATTTTTAGTCAATTGTGTTTACTCGTATATTGCCTTAAATCTCTAAAATTATTGACCGATTTTGATGATTGTTGTTTAATTCAAAAGGGTGGACTTTCAGTGTAGTCCGATATAAACTTCATCAAAATTGGTTCAGTCGTTTTTTTATTAGAAAATCTATTTGTTATAATGAGTATATTCTTTCACATCTTTGCGATTTCTGAACTGAATAAGATGATTATTTTTAGACACAAAATTCAAAATCCGTTCGTGTGTGTCTCTTGTTTTGTCTCTTTCGCGTTTCGTGTTTTGTATAAGGGTGCGTAGATACGAGTATGTGTATTAATTTTGCTGTAAAGATATTAGATTTAAATGTTGCCCAGGTTTGCACCGCCTTCATAAAAACTCTTTGTTATGTTATGTTGTATTTTTGCATTAGTATTACATTTGTAATAATGAAAAAGCCATATTGTTCTGGCTTAATTGTAATTATTATTTTATTCTTTTTAGTGGTTGTTTACAAAAGATCATTTAAATATGAAGGTGATTGTTTTTTTTGAAAAAATATTTTTATTTAATAAGAAATTGTAATTTAACAAATGATAGTAAAGAACATTACCATGACCAGCAAGACAATCTTTTCTATGTGTATTTTATGGGCAGAACTCCTTTGACAACTTTGTCTCGACCCTAAGGAAACAATTTTCAAGTGTACCTGCGAACGTCTCTTTTGGGCATAATTAACACCATTTACACTATCATGGAAGGCATTAACGTGCTCAATTTTAGCCTTAACATATAAAGTAATCACTGTTCAGAACATCACCAAGTTTTACATTTAAAACATTAAATATAATGCAAAGCAAGCTAGCTTCATCAAGTCTTCTAGTCGTCCAGACCACAGTGCCTGAAGACAAAAGTCTTCAATCAGTGCGTGCTACCAGTCTTCACCTACGGAACCGAACGTAGATACTCACGGTTAAAAGGTCACTCAGCGAGCTATGGAAAGAGCTATGCTTGGAGTTTCTCTGAAGGACAAGATTCATAATGAAGATGTCCGACGGAGAACCAAGGTGACCGATATAGCTCTACGGATAAGCAAGCTAAAATGGCAGCGGGCTGGTCACATTTCCCAAAGAACCGATAACCGTTGGGGTAGACGAGTTCTCGAGTGGAGACCACGTTTAGTCAAACGTAGTGTAGGACGCCCTGTGGTCAGGTGGAGGACTATCTGCGAAAAGCGGTTGGAAGAAAATGACGAGAAGAGCTGAAGACCGAGCTCAGTGGCATGCATTAGGAGAGGCCTACGTCCAGGAGTGGAAAATATAAGCTGATGATGATGACGTAAATAAAAAAAAACCGCGCGATTAAATATGATCCCTGAGCGCAAAAGTTATCAAAGCAATAAAATCTAAATGAGTTTGTTTTTTCCCCGATATTGTTTAATTACTTATTATCAGTAGTGGCCAATTAGTAATTAAGCAAGTAGAATTATAGGTAGGTACATAAATTTTATAAGGAAAATAAAATCTCGCTATCACATTTTTATGTGATAAGACCAATTGCTTGCGCTGCTGCTTATAATTTCCAAATTCAATATTATTCAATCGATACCTAAGTAAATAAAATCAATTTGTTCTATACTAGCTGTGCCCGCGCCATTACTCGCGTGGACATTATTCTAGGGAAATAGTATTCTATGTGTAATTCCAGGACCAAAAGTAGCTTAGTACATTATACCAAGTTTCGTTCAGCCGTCAAATCGTTTTTTAAACGGTTTTATCTACACTCATATCGTAAAATCCGGATTATGAACTCAAACATGTTGGCATAATGATATAAATTACGCACGGCACGCATCATTTTTTAATATTTTTTTATTATATCACTGTTTTTTGAACTAAACGATGTTATAATATATTATTTTTACCATTAAAGCACCGTTAACGCTCCGCACCTATGAGGGTTTTCGTTATTTATTGTCTATTGCGGCGCGTGTTAGACTGTAGACTGGATTTTGGCGCCATAATTTACTTTACATTAGTACCTAACCAATTTTATGTGTTTTATTATGTTGATCAAATGTTTTATCCAGATTAAAAATGTGACAAAGTTGTGTTAAACATGTGAAAACAGTGTTCGTGAGGAGAATTTGACTCCACCTGACATCACGGAACAGCAACGAACATGAGGAAAGAGCTTTTACCAGCAAAATCAAGAAAAGATTACGACTTAACTTTTTTCATTAAAAGTAAGTTCCTATTGCATGAGTGTAGATAAAGTAGTTCAGCCAGTGTATGAAACGGCACATAACTAGGTATTAAAACACCCGAGTGATAATATTAAAAAACGAGCCATAGGCTCGTTATTATTTAGCTTGACCTGTTTGTTGATTTTTGTTTATATTTTTGGTTCAAACCTATTAATTGAAATTTTACCCCCTTCCTGTTGAACAATCGTTCTCGTTAGATCTCAAATTTTGGTACACACCTTTAGTTTTGAAGATAATACAATTATGTTTATTCAATATCATTGTAAATCCAAGATGGCCACCGCCGCAAAATGGCGTTTTTTTTTTTCAACCCTCTCAGTACGGGTATCAAATGAAAGAACTTAACTAATAGAATACAGTTCACCATGAAAATTCTAAATCCAAGATGGCCACCACTAAAAAAAATGGAAGATTCTTTTTTCAATCCCCTCAATATGGCTATCAATTAAAAGGGCTTAACTAGTAGAATACAGTACACCATGAATATTCTAAATTCAAGATGGCCACCAACACACAATGGCGGACTACATTTTTTTTCAATCTCTTTAATATCGATATCAGATGTAACTTTTAAACTTTCGCGGTTCGAACACATAGTTAAATATTTAAACGGGACTTAATCGCGCTGAAAACTTAATATTTATTTACCTCGACGTTTTGGAGACAACGCTCGCCCTTCTCGACGCTGACACCCGCTACTTCAGTCTTCTCGTGACCACGATCAATGCAACTTGATCGAAACGTCGAAATATTAAGTTTTCAGCGCGATTAAGTCCCGTTTAAATATTTAACTATAGATATCAGATGTAAAGGGCTTGACAAGTAGTACACAGTACACTTTAGAAATGAAGAAATAAAAAACTAAAAACATCGAAAATAAATAATACAGGTGAAACGGTTTTATAATGTATTAAAAACAAAAAAAAAAAACAAAAAAAAATGGGACGTAGCGTAACCTGAGTAATATAAATTCGACTCATCACACGATTTTATTTTATTTTTTAGGTTTTTGTACATTGTTTAACTTATTTATTTTTTTACTTTTTTTATTTATCGATTGCACCGATCGATCATCGGATTCTACTCATTGGATTGAGATACAAAATACACAAATTTTTAAGTCTCTACCTAAGCTGTCCAACAGTGAAACCCGCATTTGAACCGATCCAGTAGTTTGTACGTGATGCGTAAACATACAGACAGATACGAGTATATGTTCACGCATCAATGTTCAGACAACATTTAAAAGTTGTTATATCCTTGTTCATTGGCTTATTTTGAGTCCACTAATAGTCTTATATTATATCCTTTTGTGATTTACTCTCATTATAAGTGTAGGTACTTATAATGAAGCTAGTATAGATTATCTTCTTAAGGTAGACTTTTGTTATATACTGCTTTAATATAAGTATATAATTAATTTAATTTATATTTTAAAATGAACTTTTGTTTTTTGTACGTTTTATCTTGTAAATAAATTCTCAGTATAGATATAGATACATATATTCCCTTGCTGAACACTTAGATATGGTCAACCTACATACTGCAACAAACTATTGCTTCATTACTAATTTTATTGGCCTTTTTATGTCTCCATTAGTTCCCTACCGATATTTATTCCCTAATTTCTTATTTTGATGATAGAGCCAGACCTCTCAGGTGGTCGCGAAGGCAATTTTTAAGAGTCCATCTTATGAAACTAACACGAGGGTTAACGAGCAAAGTTTCTCAGAAGGCGCTTCGGGTACTTAGACGGAGCACAAATAACACAATCAGCAGAATTGACACTAATAAATGTCACCATTTAACCGCATGACCGACTGAGAGGCCGACCGCTCCAAGTGATCAATACTCGACTGATACTCCACTTGTGTAATTTGTTTGTGTCGATGAGGAAAATGAATTTTAAATGTATTTGAACACCTTAACATGGTGTTAAATTCGAGACGTAGAAAGTTAAATGAAACACTTTATCAATCGAATACACCTACTCGAATAGTTGTTACAATCGACAGTTTTGGACCTACTCCAAGATCGACCTCAAATAATCGATTCAAGATTGATTGAAGATTATGTTTAGGTATTTGTATCTCAATAAAATTATCCACTCAATTAGGTAGATAAACATCTGATATATTTAGACCGTAGGATTTAAAAATAAACATGTGCTTGTTCTGTTTTAGAGCTATAATGCTAAATCAGAGCTTGACTTGCGTTGACTGCGAATTTCGGCAGCGACTGCGCACGCGCGGCTCTCTAGTCTCCAACAGCCGCTCTCAACCGTGGCCTGCTTTGTTTTCGCTGTAAACAATCGCATTTACGCGAAATCAGTTGTTCCATTATACTGTTTCTTTGAGACAGTTTTTATCACTGATATTAATAAGTTTGATTGTACAATTCCACACAGTGATTTACATTTGCAACATTAATACTTAACCAATGAAATATCTTGAAATACTTTGTTGTTAGGACCAATTGCAACCGAAAGTGCTTTCTCTTTTTGTTACAAGCTTGAAGCGAATATAAATCACATTTAGTAGGCATATTGTCGTCTATCAACCAGATCAGAAAGTATTGACTACTTATATATTATTATTTTTATTGCCATGATTAAGCGTTTTCTAAATTTACAGCTCAATGTAAACAAATATTTCTATAGTGCTGCCTGGTGACATGTTGTTAACATCCACGGGGGTGCAATAAGTAGTCCTGTTTCAATAGAAGCGATTGTATCGACTGTCAGATGTCAATCAAAGTCGAATATGGTCGGCATCGCCATCGCGGGTGCGGCATGCGGTAGCGAGTTTCCCGCGAAGGCGAGCGCGGAGCGACAGAGGATGGCAGCCGCGAGCGGGCCGCGACTTCGGCGTCCCTTCCACGTGGGTGGGCTCTGCGTGTGGCCGCGCGCTGGGTGGCCCACTACCGCTCGCACGTATGCACACACGCACGCCGCACCAACACACGCTCGTGACGCGCAAATAAACACAATAATCAGCTAGCGATACTTTACTCCGTCACCGGATAGAGCTATCGCTCGGGGAGATTATTGCAGGAATTGCGCCGAGTGACACGCGCCTGCTGGACAAGCCGAGCTCGCGCCTGCGCCCGCGCCGGTCCTGCGATAGTCCAGCATGGTGTTGCGTGGGCGGACGCAAACTACCCACTTAACAATACTTTGCCCCGATTCAATGACGCTAATTTTGTAATCCGCTTACAATTACACATAAATACAACAATTTAGAGGAACTCAACTATCTCAACATTTTAGTATCGACTATCTTCGATTCAAATAACTTGTTAGTTTTTATGTAAAACGAATGATTGCTTTACTTAAATAGGATAATGGGGGTACGTAATACTATTATTTATTCTGTGTCATGGGTTTTGAAATGATGGATAGGTCAGCATTAAAAAAAAATGACTAACGTTATATTACTGTAGTAGTAACCACTACTACTGTGCTATACGTAGCCCACTAGCATAGAATAACAATGTAACTTTAAATTGAGTGTCAGTGTGGTGTCAGTGGGTAGAACCATAGAGCATTTAGAACAGATCATAAGCATAATAGTTTAATGTTCACAGATTAGTTTTTGCAGTAGAGTATAGGAATAAAATTACTATCAAATAATATTACAATGTTTGTTTGTTTGTCGTATGAGGTAGTGCTGGCCTCTGATGTCAGAGTTTGTCAGGCCGCCCGAGGGCCTCTGACCTGGCTTAACGACTGCTATTAATCAATAACAGCCGGGACCGACAGCTTAACGTGCCCTCCGAAGCACGGAGCGATGGAAAACCGCACATAACTTAGAAAAGTCATTGGTGCGGAGCCTAGGTTTTGAACCCGGTATCGTTGGATTCTAAATTGCACTATAGAAACGTTAGGCCACCATCGCTCTAATTACACTAGAAATAATTATAATAGCTGGCATTAATGGGGGTGGGGGTTGCACCCCCTCTTTAATTTTTTCATCGATAAAAATAAGTGTTAAACTCGCTATTAATGTCTCCGAGTCAGACATATTTTGTATAGCATCCACTTGTAGAGTCATTTACTTAAACAGGTTTTATGAAGTTGTCTTATCCCTTTATTTTAAAACAATCCACGAATTCTAATAAGGCCTTTTTTATCTGAATGAGCTCGTACATTTCTTGGTACCTACAATCAAAGCTGATTCTGAGTCATCATACAATAATTCAATTTCACCAACGATAAATAATTGGTGTAAAAACTTGCCTCGCTTGCCGTTCGTCCAATCACTTTCATTTATAAATATTCTATATATAGGCCCCATCACAAGAAAAGTTTATGACTGCCGTTTACAATAACCTAAATATAATTGTATACACTTTCGCTCATTGTCTAAAATGTCGGTCTACGGTATTAATTAATTAATTTCAATGGTGTTACGGAATACTTCGTCATTCTTTAGAAACTGTGGTAATTTCATGTCGTGTCAAAAATTGCTGCACATCAGCACATGCTGCACATTTTGCACACCAAGAGATATTAGAGATGGTAGCCTACCGGTTCAATAGTGCAACTTAGAATCCAATGATACCGGGTTCGGTCCTATTTAGGCTCCGCACCAATTACTTTTCTAAGTTATGTGCGGTTTTCCATCGCTCCGTGCATCGGAGGGCACGTTAAGCTGTCGGTCCCGGCTGTTATTGATTATTAGCAGTCGTCGCAGAGGCCCTCGGGCGGCCTGACAAACTCTGACACTAGAGCACTACCTCATACGAAAAAGAAACAAACCAAGAGATATTAAAGTAAGTACTCAACGCATATGTCATACATATTATGTTTCAGGCGGTAAGCAAATTATTTTTGAGGCAAAAAACCTCGTAGTATGTCTGTATATAAAAATTACTTTCGAACCTACCGCGGTCAAGTTGGATCCACTCCTGAACTTACTTAATTGGATAATTTGATGATTTTGATACGCAATCAGGAGTTTTCAGGTGCAGTTTTTGTTTATTGATAGTCGATTATTTGGAGCGTGGTCATATATTAGCGAGCGTGGTATGTTTATTATTGTGATTTTTTTATTTTATGTGACATTTCCGTGCGTGACGTCACCTGCCGTTCCCAACGGAAGACCAGCGCTGGTTGTTATTAACCAGCATTATGCTGAGTTGGGGCCGGCTTATGGCAAAAAACTTAACTAACTACTTAGGTACTAAATTATTTCTTCAATGTTTTTATTTTGTGTACTTGTTTTTTGCCATAAATAAAGCTATGTCTATGTCTATGTCTATAATAATTAGTGCTGCAGTAGTTATATTGAGGACAAAATATGTTTACCAATTTTTTAATACCTAAGAATTGTTCTACCAACCGAGCAAAAATATTTACATCTTCAGTAACTCTGTTTATTTAGCTACTAAACAGAGTTTTCCTGCCCGCGACTACGTACGCGCGGACAGTTTATCGCGAAAAAAAGCATCCTATGTTCTTCTAGTATATTAAAAACCAATGCAAAAGTAGGTATAGCACCACTCTTGATGTTTTTTGACGTACTTGTTATTTCGTTTCCATGACAACCGTTTCTTACAGCGAGTAATCAAAATATTTCCAGTTTTTTCAGTTTTCCCGTGGAAACTTACAATTTTCCGGGAAAAAAAATATCCTATGTTTTCTTCCAGGGTAGCTATCTCCATTCCAATTTCAGCAAAATCCGTCCAGCCGTAATCGCGTGAAAGCTACCCAAACAAACAAACAGACAACGATTCACTTTTATATATTGGTATGGATGAAGCATTGTTCATCTGTATCAGAAAATTTCGCCTTAGTGTATAGTAAAAGAGATTTAAATTTTCAACCCCACTTACCCATTACTTTGTGTCATTTGCCCATTTCTGCCCCTTAAACTACACCTACAGCATCGTTTCAAATCTAAGTTCCCCGATAACCTATAAATATATTATAATAGAATCTGCTCAAATACTTACGAGTTAATGTGTATGTAAATGTGTTAAGATCTTTATGGCCAGAGCTCTAAAGGAAAAACCAGTTTGCTAATTAGGTTGAAACACGTCCCTAACAGTAAAGTAAAGTGATGGTATTTCTTGCCTTGATTGCACAAAATGATAGTTTGTGCTCACATAGAAAACTGGAAAGCCAAGTTCTACTTTTCTGTAATTAGTCAGTTGGTCTTTATCTATATCATAAATGAGTAACTCGATCCATATATAATATCAATATATTGGCCTGTGCGATGATTATTAGGATCGAGTTACTTTAAGCGATTTTGTAAAATTCATCTCATAAGAGGGTTTAAACGGGTGTTAAACGTTAGTATGAAACTTTTTTGTTATTATACATACAAAAATTAAACTTTGCTAATCATCTTCTAACAAACCTACTAACAAAAAATAAAGGGTCACTACTGGACTAACAACATACACAAAATCAACTGAATACTAGTGTTAGTTTGGTCAAAATTACTAAGTTTGTGACGAAATCTCGAGTTTTGTGAAACAAAAAACAAAAATGGAATAACTCCGAAAATATCAAGTTCGTGGTACATACGTGGGGGTTATTCGGGTACCCCTGAGAGTGCTCTACCTCGGGATCTCCGCTTTTCACTACTTCCTGGGACAGCCTGTATAAGGTCACCAACCAACCGGTATTGAGGCACCGTTTAGGGCACGCATTATGATATGACCCATATCTAGTCTCTGAGAGAAAGATCTGTCATGAACGTAGTAGGTATCGTAGATGATCATCTGAATATGACTAATCTTGACTAGGTCAGTTCATATTACTTGATAAAAGCAGCTCACTGAAACCAGCTTGAGTAAAGATTTTTCACATATGCGCTTTACCTACGGTTTGGTTTGATTTGTATTTTATATATGTTTCCCCGATTATTTTCAATATTCTCAGTCTACAATAGATGACAAATTGCTTATGCCCAGTGAAACTATTACAGAACACGTTTCCTGTGACCATTTCCTGTATCAAATATTCAAATGAGATCGCGTTCCCTTTCGTCGTCTCGCCGGATTCATTTCTTGTTGTGATTAATGAATACATTAAAATTATATTATTTTTTTGTTTAAATGTAATGTCTTTGTTCATATTTCCCGTTATGATGGGCATTATGTCCCTATTTTGAAATCAGATACTGACAGTGGCGTCTATGTAGGAAAGTATACGCAAAATAATAATTTCCAGACCAGAGAGATCATTTTAACCAGAATATTTATTCAAAACATCAATGCCACCTCGTTATTGTTTGAGAAACAGTCATTATAAGAGTGATTAAACATATATACAGAACAGATACTGTTTTGGACTCTGCCATCGAATTAATAATGATTTAAGATGACAAGTAAGTAGATAAGCATCAAGATCAAAGAAGACGCGTTCTTTGATCTTGATACTCGTGAATACACACCTCGCTAAGTTTGACATCTTCGGTGTGCGTAGTCATTAGGTGTTTCATTGTGCGTGAATTCAGAATGTTTATGTCACCATTGTTTGCAATGAGCCGTTTTATAGCTCAGTAGCCTCCCAGGTCGATGCTGAACAAAGGGAATACCGCTATTTGAGATTTAACTTCGTGCCCAATCAATGGTTTGTGCAGGAGGTAATTTAGAGAAAGGAGATATTTATTCAACGTAAGTACTGTAAACATATTGCATCCATCCATGATCAAAAAGGCATCATCGTCAAGAAAGACAACTATTTGTGCTTTTTAAAATTATATTTTACATTTTCCTTCGCTTGTTTACTAACTTCGATCATAATTAACATTACAAAGTATTAGCAAAAAGTTTAGACTTAGAAGCAATGAAATTAAGACGTCTTTTTTAGGTACAAGTCAGCCTATTTATTGAAAGCAGTTGAAGAATAAATTCTAAGCGGTCTGAGGTTCTTCTGTTTTATAGACTACAAGTTTCAGATAGGTTCCTCTGTCCGTTTCCTCTTGAACCAAATGTTGTAAGCATATTATCTTGCCTGTATAAGTAGGTACCTATCTTTCGTGGGTATGTCCTTATTGGATCTTTTTTCAAACTACATCATAGGTTGTAAGCAGGATAACGCACTCGCACAGAAAAAGAAACAAATAAACAGAGAGCTGAGATCCGGAGACATTGATGGACGAGGCGCAAAGTTATGGATCGATCATTCAGGAGCGGGAGACGTTGACATTTGACAGTATTGATCGGAAAGGGATCGCGCCGAGACTCCATAAAAAAATAAAAGCCAAACGTATCACTTGGGAATATTTACCTAACAGTTATACTTAATTCCCTCGAGCCCGGCGCTTAGGTACGCGATATCGCGTAATTTCATTGTACTAAACAATGACCATACCACAGTGCCTGAAGACGAAAGTCTTCAATCAGTGCGACCTACCAGTCATGACCTGCGGAGCCTAAATGTGGGCACTCAGACTAGTCCACAAATTTTGATCGCTCAGCCAGCTATGGAGAGAGCTATGTTTGAAGTTTCTCTGAAGGGACAAGATTCCTACTGAAGATATCCGACAGAGAACCAAGGAAACTGACATAGCTCTAAGGCAAGCTAAAGTGGCAGTGGTCTGGTCACATTTTCCCGAAGAACCGATAACCGTTAACGAGTTCTCGAGATGTTTAGGTTAACGTAGTGTAGGAAGCCCTGTGGTTAGGTGGAGTGACGACCTGCGAAAAGTGGCTTGAAGAAAATGTATGAAGAGAGCTGAAGAACGAGCTCAGTGGCGCGCATTCGGAGAGGCCTACGTCCAGCAGTGGACAAATATAGGCTGATGATGATGATGATGATGAAATGAAACTCATAAACAATGGGCTGTAAGGATACTCTTTCATTAGGTATTGATTACATAATTATTAATATTAAATTAAAAATCCGATGACATGATGAGAGGCTTTAAAACAATCAATCTGTGTCAATGAATTTAAATCAATATTTTACATACAGTATTAAATATTAGGTCGTAGTAGTTGCACAAATTTTTAAGCATAAGTGATGTAATTTTTTTTAATCGTTTTTTTGGTGACAATAAATATTTTTCTATCTATCCATCTTTATACATATAGAGATTCTACCATAACATATCACAAAACTTAAAAAAAAACTATTACCACGTAATTGTGATGATATTTATAAAATACCAGCAATCCCAACTAGACTGTTTTTATGGGTACAGACATAGTACATAATATAGAAAATACGGTACAGAGGTAGTGCAGAGGCTGAACAACACACGAAACCAATCATAGATTTAGCTTTATTTATTAGTTATTGGACTGGTTTCCGCGAGTAATGTTATTGTAGAATATCAAACCGAAACTTTATAGGCCGTAGGTATAATTTTAATTTCGTTTAATAGCTCTATGACACAACAATCGAAAGTAGATAAGGCGTGTCACGGTCATCCAGAGATTCCAATCTCAAACCAATAATTAGCGCTATTAACATGCCTTAAAACATTTAACAAACCATACTCCACTAATGACAGACCTCCCGATTACTAATCTAATAACAGACTCAAAAACAGACGCTCATAAAAACAATTAAGTTTGACCGCATTGCCATAAAAGAGTAACATGACCAGACCCGAGCAATTAAGGATTCTAATAGCAGGAAGAACGAAGGATAAGCTACGTGATGACTGCAACCGTGGGCGGTTCAATCATCTTAGATGATAGAAATATTTACTTGTTTAGTATCGTTTTAATGTTTATTGCTGAGATGGATATTAGGCTAGCAGGAAAGGGGTGGCTTTAGAGGATAAAATTACAAATCAAAACAAATGTTGGGAGAAAATATCATCTTGTCATTTATTGTGATCTTCAACAGGAACCTGTACCTACAGAAAAATGTACCGTAACTATAACGTAAATAGATATTACCCAACTTATTAATTATTAAGGTTGTTTGTTTGTTGTTTGTAGTATGAGGTAGTGCTGGCCTCTGATGTCAGAGTTTGTCAACCCGCCCGAAGGCCTATGACATGGCTTAACGACTGCTATTAATCAATAACAGCTGGGACCGATAGCTTAACATGCCCTCCAAGCACGCAGCGATGGAAAACCGCACATAACTTAGAAAAGTTATTGGTGAGGAGCCTAGGTTTTGAACCCGGTATCGTTGGATTCTAAATTGCACTACAGAACCGTTAGGCCACCATCGCTCTATTAAGGTGTACTTAGGTTTACCCTTTTTTTTGGAGTGCTTAAATGTACACTTTGTAGTGGTTTATTCAGTTTGTCCAGAATATTTTCTTAAATAAGTATATATCACGTTAAATCGATTATTTACATGTGAAAAGAAGTCCCAGAAGCTTTTATTTGTAGGTGGAATTGTTTTTACGACACAAGACGGCATGACTTATATGATCGACGTGCACTGTCGCTCACTCGCAGCGGACTGGCGAGCGGCCGGCTTCCCATGGCCGGATCGTCTTCCTATTGCTTTCTTCACATAATAGCGCGGAAAGTTCTGTCTATCTTTTTATTTGGATCTGTGCCGTCAGTAGTCAGTGGCCCACTAGCCCACTATTTTGAAATCGACAATTTGGCCCAACTGTTAAAAAAGGTTGAGCAGCCTTGGTCTAGATCGTGTTCTGCTCTTGTCGTTGATAAATAAACTGTTAACTTGTAAAAATCCCCCATGAGTCAGGCTCTGACCTACTGTGTGTACCTACAACCAGTATTTTTGTACTTAACTTTTAAAAAAAACTATAAATCTTTCTACACTTTTAACGCAATTTTTGCCATGTTTTTGCAAACTTGGCTTAATTTTCTAAGCGGTGGAATCTTGCAACTCAGGGTAACTTCTGGCTAACTTTTAGGTTAGCTCACAACTCGATGACAATGTAATTTTAAAAAAAACGAGGTTTTAGATTAGTTTTTAAACTAATAAATTTGAGTTTTTTTTCGTATTCATAATCTTCCTAGCTACAGGCCTGACTAAAGCTTAAGGCGCATAAATAGTTTTAAGATTGCCCCTGTGCATTTTATTGGCAACAAAATTAAAATGGAGATGCAAGCCAGAAGCGTCGGTCGGCGCAGGCGCATAAAATATTTACCGAGTGCATCTAACAGAGGTAAGCTCGTTCGCACCACTCAGCCATATAAATTACGACACGGTGAAAACTAAATATGGATTATAATGAATTTCGTTCCCTTTGAAATGTTGATTAGTTATGTTGGAAAGTAGAGTTCAAGTCCTCTAAAAAGAGGAGTGGATAATTCCACTTTATTTCCGTTAAATGTAACGCAGTTTATAACTTAGTTATATGGGTACGTACTCTATTATTGTAATTTTGCCTATCGAATAATATTTCTAAAGGAAAAAATTGTATTACGGCCGGAATTCTAACCCACGACTCCATGCCTCTGCTCGGCACAAACTCAAAGTATTTTATTGTAAGTAGACAAAATAATATCACTTTTATGAGTCTAAACTTACATACCTAACATGTCATGAAAAAAGAGAAAAATATTATATATTATAAATATATCATTTATCAATAAAATTTGGTAAATACTTTAAAATTGAATAGGAAATTTCCCTTTCATGTGCAGGCTCAGGGATGAATCTCGCACAGGAAAATAAATACCCTTCTGACTCCACTGGTGCTTCGGAACTACGCCTGTTAGAGAAGAGAGCACCAAGAAACTCTACGGGATGTAAATTTTTCCATTCTTGTTAAATTATATATATATATAAAATTGTTCAACCGACACGGCTAATGTTACTAATAACTTCATGTCTCTATATTCCTCCCAATATAAAAAGTTACTCTATGTCTCGTCTTAACAAAGATAAAAGAAACATATTTTTTGAGGACTGTGCTACGTCCACGGAAGTTCTAAGGGGCGTTTCCTCGTGGCCTAACTAGGCAGCCAACTGATTCGGCCAGGAGGAATAATTTTTCCTCGTGTCCTAACTGTTGCGTCACAGTGGGATAAAACATTATTAGCTCAACCTTTGTTTACGAGTACTGTCGAGTAGTCAAATAGTACTATAAATTTATTAGTTTTCCTTCTTTGTGAGGACCTATATACTAATTTAATTATGCAAACTTATTAACTTACCTAAAAGGGCTTTTTCTCGGAAACTATTGATCCTATATAGACTAGTAGTTTCTGTACCTAAGGGATAGATCTCATCGAGATCTTCATTTCATATGGCAGCTGTCAAACTTTAAAGGATTTTTTCTGGGAATCTATTGAACCTAGACTAGTAGTTTATTTATAGAAATGATAGATCTCATCGATATCTTCGTTTTGGATGACAAACTAAAAATGGCTATAACTCTGAAACTTTTCATCCTAGACTAGTAGTTTCTGTACCTAAGGGATAGATCTCATCGAGATCTTCATTTCATATGACAGCTGTCAAACTTAAAAGGGCTTTATCTCGGAAACTATTGATCCTAGACTAGTAGTTTATTTACAGAAGTGATAGATCTCATCGAGATCTTCATTTCATATGACAGCTGTCAAACTTAAAAAGGCTTTATCTCGGAAACTATAGATCCTAGGCAAGTAGTTTCTTTACAGAAGTGATAGATCTCATCGATAGCTAAGCCATACTAGAAACAGTTAGCATTCCATATATTTTAAACTACCGAACCGATTTTGATGAAACTTTAACTATTTCCTAAGTTGAAAAATATTGAAACTATTTCAAAAATAATTATTGCAATCAGACTTATAGTTTCCGAGAAATACATGGATAAACATAGACACATACATATAGTAGTCGCAGTGGAACTCTGTGGCTCGGAAGTTGTCTGCAAGTCAATGCGCAAGCTGCTATTTTTCAGGCGCTTTCCCAATGTTGTTTCCCAGCATTGTAAAACTACCTCGCTCACTCGTTTACGTTTTTCACATATTCTATCTCGCTTTTACTTTATGCTGTTTTATCCTCACAGCAGTACCTGCGCAATCGTTCACAGAACCTAACTTCACAACCACAATGATCCGCTGCGACTACTTTGGTATATTTGTTCAGATACTCATTGTAGACATGATCGAATATTACTCATTTTCAACAATATTACATGCATACACACTTTAAATTTGGTACATATTCTTAGACACCCAGAATAACTTATATGAATATTACGCATTTTCAACAATATTACATACATACATACATACATACATATCACCTTGAGAACCTAATTTCTTTGAAGTCAGTTAAAGTAGAAGATATACTAGGTACCTCAATTTTTTTCTCTTTGCACTACAGGTCAATGAGCCTAGGCACATTTTCTAGTTTCCCAAGACGATTTCCAGCGACATAGTCCAATTTTCCCATAAAAAGCATAAGAAGTTTTTTATCATAAATTGTACATTGCAAGCAAGTTGAATAGGCTGCACTGCGCACAGAACCATGATAATCCAATTTATTCAATGTTTGAATGGTTGCAAATTGGCCATGCATTAATGTTGCGTTCAAAGGGCCACAATGGCAGTTGCGTTGCGTCAGAGTTGCCATGGAGCTGTAATCCCGACGTGGGTGGTCGGCTGTCAGCCGTCACCACGCGGCAATCAATTTGTACGCCCTTCGCCTGCACAGGCGCACCCCCCTACCCCCCACCTTTCCGGATAGATGCGCCTTTCGTCACGCACCCTGACTGCTCATGTGTCTATTAAAAGACTCGTGAGAGTTAGAAATAAGTTATAATTGTAACTGGGAGGTGCAGACGATTCGGATCACAGTCAGCGTGCCTCAAATAATATATGAAGTAATAACTTAGGTTAGATCTTTCGTGTTTCTTTTTTGTATTAGTACTTACTATTTCTAAACGCGTTTGCTTGCCACTATACCCTTTGTAAAGCAGTTACCGATCGTCATGTTAGTAAGTCACTAAATAATTCTTCGACTCAAAAAAATAACTTAAAATTGGTTTACATAGTGAAAAACTACTGAACTAATTATGATGTTGACTAGATACACTAGACATATGCCCTAATAAAGAATAAAATTCATCTAAATCCCGGACATATGGACGAACAAGTGCGTGTCGGACACGCATAGACTTAGGGTTCCGTAGCCAGGACCCTAAGCTACCCAACTGTGAACACATAGACGGATGCACAGATGATTCATCCGTTTGTCCGTACGGACAGAAATCAAATAGAATTGAAATCATTTTAAATACACTCTGAGTAAAATAAAATAATGGATCTTCTAAAGTTAATAAAATAAAATAAAATAAAGTTATAAACACTACAATTCCTGAATAACTCATACATTGCTATTTCTTATTGACCGACTGACAAAGTCTAACACATCGGTTACAATGTAAATATTTATAACACAACCGGTTACAAAATGTGAACATGAAATGATCTAACAGTTTACAATATAATATCAAATATAATAGGGACCACCCACAAAGGCAGTCTGCTAAATTATGGCAGAGTTTTGCAAACAATGCCGGCCGGTGTAGGATGGCTCAATTAGTAGAATTGGAGATAAGACCAGATACATACAATGGGTTGTAAATAGCGCACCAACCTGATAGAGCCACATACAACTTTCAAAGGGCAGATTTATGACGCCCACGACTATTATCGTAGAACGCTTATGGCTGAGATTTGAAACATCAGGCTTTTTGTTTTGGTTGTAAAACGAGAAAAGTCGTGTTGAGACCAAACATTTTAAATATACTTAACAATAGCTTTAATCTCTGTCCAGTGGACATTGTATTTATGTTAGTTGTTACACAGACCAAGATACAGGTACTGGTTCAATTTATTAACCCTAGATGATAAAACTGTACATTAACGAAAATATAGATTGTCAGTTCTGAAATATATTGTAGGTATTTATTATGTAAAGGTGAATACGAGTAAACGCAGTATGTACACAAGCAGATAATTGGACTGGACTTAATAATACCATCATATCTATACTTATAATAAAGCAATACGAACGAAATAGTCTGTACAAAGATGATAATTTAAAAAAACGGACTAGAGTACTTAAAATAAGCTACTGAACAAGTTTTTTTTTTAACTCATTTCTGTCTGTTTGTTTGTTTGTCTGTATGTTTGTTCGCGCATCACGTAAAAACTACTAAGCCGATTGCGATGCGGTTTTCACTGTTGGATAGCTTAGGTTTTGACTTAAAAACTGGGGTACTCGGTATCTCAATCCGATGAGTAGAAGCCGAACAATCGATAAAAATATTGTTGACCGCTCAAGGAATTTTGATCAAATGGTATTTTAGGTCTTGGAATAGCACATAGTACTTTTAACCTACAGAAATGACCACGCGTGCAAAGCTGCGGGCATCAGCTAGTAATTTAATTAAACAAATTAAACACATGAAAATTAAATAAATGACATGAAAGTATTTGCGAACATCATTCAACTTTTAAAATCCAATCGCACTACTTTATTATTTTGTAAAATTCCTCCCACGGTAAAGCAAACAGTGACACTACAGAATCGAAGGTAAACAGTATAATCAATCATTAACGCGTAATTGTAGTTCTGTTAATCAAAGGACAGGATGCTCTGACATTTTTTTACTGTGTGGGTTTTGTAGGCTCTTTTTGTATTATTTTCGGCGGCTGAACAAACTTTGCCTGAGCGCGACATCGATAATTCACTCTTCAATCTATGATTCTATGCGCTACTTGTTCTTGTTTCCATTATCATAAGGAACGTTTTTTAGATCTTGTGGAGACGAGACGACTTGCACACCTTGCCCGGACTCACGACAATTGTTTCGCATTAAGTATCTACCTAATACCTATATATAAGTAGGTATCCATAAATCTAAATCTTTAATGTTACTAGGCTTGAAGTACAAATTATAATTTTCATCTCATCTATTGAAAAACACTGATTGGTCCCTCGAAAAGAGGGAGCAAAGTAAGTCTTTTCTATTCAAGACTTTCAGAGAGGGCAGTATTTCCGTGGCACGTCGGCTTTTTCCGCATCAGCTCGGCCTATAAGCCATCACATATTTTTTATGTGCAGAATATAAACACTCCAGTTGGGAACTGAGCTCCGGTACTAACGATCCAAAGGCGCACTACGTACCGTCCCTACCAACGATACTTATGGTATTAGGCCGAAAATTTACTTCATATGATCAGATGAGGGCTTGTTGATTCACAGTTGTTCGTTGTTTTAGTTTATTTTAACCACCGAACAAAGAGACGGGGGTTATAACTTTAGGGTGTGTGTCTGTCTGTGGCATCGTAGCTCCCAAACGAATAGACCGATTTCGATGCGGTTTTTTTGTTTGAAAGCTGATGTAATCATATATGGTTCTTAGCTATCTCGTCCATTGAGGATCGTAGCTCCCAAGCTCCATACGAATAAGTATGAGTAGCTTCCAAACGAATGGACCGATTTAACTGCGGTTCTTTTATGTTTGAAAGTTGATGTGATAGAGATGGTACTTATCTTGAATGGGGGAGAGGGTACTTAACTGTTCGATTTTATTCGATAAATATATGAGCTGTAAAGTATCTACAAGCGCATTTTATTTCTTTTTCTTATAGTGGGGGATGAAAAGTAGTGTGTATCACTCGGACGCAATATTATTTTTCCCTCGCTACGTTCAAGATTCTACATAAGAATTCGTCGCTTGGTTCGGGATTCTACTCTAGAATCCTTCACTCTGCACTGGATTCAAAATAACACCCTCGCCAGCAATATATTATTTTGCTCCCTAGTAATACAATCCACTATTTATAATTTGTACTTCCAGCGCGAACTTATGATGAAAATGTTAGTGATGAATTCAGATGAATGTTAATTCTCCTATGTGGGATACTAAAAGAACCTAGGTACAAAAATAAAATATATAAAAATAATGTTTTATTTTGAAATTAAAATCAATAGATAGATAGATAATACTTTATAGTACACCAGTTTACAAAAAATACAGCAAATAGAAACAATCTTATAACTAAAGTACAACGGGCGGACTTATCGCCAAAAGCGATCTCTTCCAGTCAACCTTCCTATATGATTGATACCCAACCAACACACTAGTGGAAATTGCAGCCTATCTTGGAACTTTAAGATGTATAATAGCGGCATTAGAGTACAGGAAGCAGTTTTAAGTTGCATAACTGCTTCCGCGAACGTCTGTAGGTACAAAATGTACCAAAAGTGGCAGTATCGGAATCAAATACCACCCTTGTCTTTATAATAGCTTATTCTAGAACCAATTTACCACTTACACCTTTTATAGAGAGTTATGAAGAGCATTTGTTACTGAAAGTTTTATAAGGGTTTCTCTTGTTAATGTTATACGCCGCTCAACTGCAGAAGAGAGTTAATTGTAGGCCATATATATAGCAGTTGAATAAGAGTTCGAATAACCACTCTTGTTCTACTAGAAGTTCCATAATAGGGGTAATAATATACTCTAATAAAGACTCAAGTTCCAAAAAGACAATCAATGTAACTAAAGATCTACTTGAGGTCTTTAAAATGGAACAAGAGCTACCTTGAGTAATACAATAGAGATTATTTGCACCGTTGTACAGACTTAGTCAATCCGCCATTTCTCAACAAAATTGACTATTTACTTGCAAAATTCAGACATTAAAATGCTGTTTTTAGTGAAATTAACCTTTTTTTTGTCAATATACAAACGACCAATTGCAGATAATAAATTGTCGATACTTAATAAAAATACTATATCATTTTATTTGAAAAAGTCAATACTATTAAGCAAATATTTCTTAAATTTTTATGTTATTTCGAAAGCGCTTAAAAATTACTGGAAAAACACCATAAATATACACAGTAAACAAGAAAGCGTTTTTATCCGCTCGTGTTTAACAAAATCTTAGGGCATATATGAATTATTTACTTAACAATAATATTTTAATGATGGCAATATTAATTACAATATTAATTACACTTTACCATTTTGACATACAATACATTCATTCATTTTCGTTCACTCGTTCACAAAAGTAGCTTTATAAAAGCGTTAGTGTGGCGTTAATTATCCGTTGCAGCTCTTGAGGCACCATTTTACTACCCTTGTGCAGTTGTAATGTAACTAAAGGCTATATAAAATTGTGCCCAAAATGGCTGCATTAGACCTCCAGAGCACGCTCTAACACTTACGTCTTAGCACCTTTGGGCATAATCAGATTGGCTCTAAAGCCATTATGCAACTATTTTGTGTTGGTTGGGTATTATTAGGTAATAGCTGTGCCCGCGGCTTAGCCGCGTGTATCTGTGTTATATCTGGGTTAAAAGTAACATATGTGTTATTCCGGGACCAAAAATACCTATAAAGTACAAAATATTAAATTTCGTTCAGCCATCGGATAGTTTTTTAAGATACCAAGTACTTACATGAGATTTTAAGTCAAACCCTAAACTATCTAACAGTGACAACCGCATTGCATTATTGCGTTAGTAGTTTCACGTGATGCGCGAACCGACAGACACGATTTAAAAATATGTTACATTCTTGTTCAGTAGCATATTTTAAGTACGCTAAACCTTTTTTTACACGACTGCGCAAAAAAATAAGTTTAATGTTTTGTAGGATTCATGTATGTTTGTATGTATGTATGTATGTATGTATGAATGTTTCT
The DNA here is from genome assembly GCA_946251855.1 of Alsophila aescularia. NCBI lineage: Eukaryota > Metazoa > Arthropoda > Insecta > Lepidoptera > Geometridae > Alsophila > Alsophila aescularia. The sequence goes on along the minus strand of OX276377.1, from coordinate 11,050,905 downwards.
TCATTCCACCGTAACTTTTAAATGCCTGAACAGATTTAGACGTATGGGGTATCATTAGAATCCTTACATCCCCCCAAGTAACATATGCTATTTTTTAAAGTCAATATGGCGGCAGTATGGCTCAATAGTCAAGAGAGCAAAAAACTTTTATTTCTTCAAATCTTACAATATGGGTATCAATTTAATTTAAAGGCCTTCATGCACATTCCAACAGTGTATAATTTATCGGCATAAGTTCTTTTTTGGCAGGAAAGGCGTGTTTTTTAGCTTCTAAGCTAGTTATTAATTATCTTCACTGTACAGACTTTTTGGGACTTACTGCTTTATTATAAGTATATAGATAGATACCCAACTGAGCTTGCATGATTCATGAACTACATAAGTTAAAAAGATTGAGTAACTGGGTGTGGTGTATGTGCGACGTGACGTCGCGAAGCAATGGGAACGGACCGACGAACGCCAATGGTCAGTCACGGTCACGGTACGAGCATACTTCCTGAGCTGCAGGCACGGCCGGCGGCGATCGCCACGTCTATTTACTTTAATCCGTCCCGGTCCCGGCTCGGCCGTCCTCGTGGGAGTTTCGTGAATCAAGTGCCTCCCAGGACCAATTTATATAAAAAAAATGTGAATTACAAAGTGAAATGACTTGGAATTATTGACATAAGGAAAAAGTATAGATAGGTATGAAGATTGAGAACACTGACAAAAAAAGCCTTATGTAATATTTCGCGTGCCAAAAACTGGTACCAAAATATGTTGTTGTACATAGGGTATTTAGAATAGATCTTTATCTATCTTTGAGTATACTTATAATAAAGCATTATGAAAGAAAAAGTCTGTAAAAAGAAAATAACTAAAAAAAAAATGGTACATAATTTATGCAACTGAACAAGAATATAACATTTTTTTTAAATCGTGTATATCTGTTTGTTTGTTTGTTTGTTTGTTTGTTTGTCTGTCTGTTTGTTTGTCTGTTTGTTTGTCTGTCTGTTTGTCTGTCTGTTTGTCTGTCTGTTTGCCTAGTTTTGACTGGGGTACTTGGTGTCTTAATCCGATGATTAGGTGCCGAGAAATCTATAAAAATTGTTTGACATCTGAACAAATTTTGAGTCACGGGTTTTGTATACTTAGTACATACGAGTATACAAAATTCAATTGCCGTGTATTAGTCTGCATAAAACTTTGAAATGGCTAGACCGATCTGTTTTTATTTTTTACTAGCTGTACCCGCGGCTTCACACGCGTGGTCTTTTCTTTAGGTTCAAAGTACCATAATGTGCTATTTCAGGACCAATATACCAACATTTGATCAAAATTTCTTCAGCCGTCTAAAATACTTATATCAATTGCTTGGCTTCTAACTCACCGGATTGAGATACCAATTACCTACACCAGTTTTTAAATCAAACCCTGAGGTATCTAACAATGAAAACCACATCACAATCGGTCCAGTAGTTTTTACTTGATGCGTGAACAAACAAACATACAGACAAACAGACAGAAAGGAACGATTCAAAAAGTTGTTATATTCTTGTTCAATAGCTTTTTTAAGCACCCAAGAGCATTTTTTATTTATCTTATTTGTGCAGACTTTTTCGTACCTATTGCTTTATTATAAGTATGGCTATGACTGTGTCAATTTGCATCGAAAAATCCATCCAGTAATTTCAGCGTGATAAGAGTTCTTTTTAATAAAATTTCAACCCCTATCTTGCGGAAAACCTTTAATTTTGCGCGATGAAAAGTATCCATGGCCTACCTCGTAGTATGAACTGAAATCATACCAAGTTTCATTTGAATTCATTCAGTAGTTTCGGTGCGTTGCTAGTTCAAGATACAGACAAACAGACAGACAGACATACAGACAAAAATAAAAAATAAACAGTTTTGGCTTCAGTATCGAATATAAAGAAACCTAAAAAAACACTATATCTTTTATGTTTTCGGGATAAAAAGAATCCTTAGTTTTCACCCATCTTATATACTATGTCTGTGCCAAGTTCCATCAACATCCGTCCAATAGTTTCAGCGTGCTACGTATTCTTTTAAATAATTTTCCATCCCTCTCCTGCAGGAACCCTTTAATTTTTCAGGATGAAAAGTATCCTATGTCCTACCTCGTAGTATGAACTGGAATCATACCATGTTTCATTTAAATTAATTCAGTAGTTTCGGCGTGATGCCTAGCCTAGGTACAGACAGACAGACAGATAGACAGACAGACAGACAGACAGACAGACAGACAAAAATGAAATAAAAAACAGTTTTGGATACAGAACAGCCTCCAAAAAAATAATATATCTTCAATGTACAGAATTGAACCTGTTACAGTTTCATTATAAGTTTAGATAGATAGATTTTGTTCGCGTCATACCGGGGTGGTCTAAGAGAAATATATTAGCAAAATCGTTTTTTTAACATTGTCCACGCGGGAGAAGCCGCTGGGCGCAGCTAGTATAAATAATGCTTGGATTTGGCTGGTACATCGCACTTAGGAAATACTTGTTTAAAACAAACATTATTTACAATACCTACGTATCCTCCGGTTGCAATTTGTCATTAAATATTTATCCTCGTATCTCGGTGAGTTGTCACCAACGGTCGCGAGCTCCTGTGCCAACAGCTTTCTGTCCCCTGCCGATAAACTGACAACCTTATGGCAACATGAGTATGCACCATGATACGAACAAGCTGGTAGTCTGTTGGTCGCACACATGTTTACACTGCCAGTTAGCATCCCCTTGTCAAGTTGAGTAGCACTGGGTAAACAACAGATAATCCTGTCAGCCGAATTCGACGTTACAGAGACGTTTTGCATTGTTGTGTGATGTTGTGACCATCGTTTATAAAGACTACACTTTTCTCGCACTGTAACGATTAGGTATTTTTTATCTATACAACAGTGAAAACCTTGCAATCGGTCCAGTACTTTTTACGTGATGCGCGAACAAACATACAGGCAAACAAACAGACAAACAGACAGACAAAAAAAAAACAATTGTTTGTTTTAAGTACACTAGACCTTTTTTATTTAATTATCTTCTTTGTACAGACTATTTCGTTCTTATTGCTTTATTATAAGTATAGATAGACTAGCTGTGCCTGTGGCTTTGCTCGCGTGGTCAATTCAAGTAGCCCAATAAAGTACAACTACTTACTACATTTCTTCCATTCGTTCATCAGTTTTTTATCGATCGGCATCTAATCATCGGATTAAGATACCAAGTACCCCAGTTTTTAAGTCTAACCTTAAGCTATGAAAACCGCATTGTAATCGGTCCATTGGTTTTTACGTGATGCACTAACAAATATACAGACAAACAAACAAACAGACTAACAGACAGACCCGATTTAAAATAATGTTATACTCTTGTTTAGTAGCTAATTTTAAGTACTCTAGACCATATTTTTTTTAATTATCTTCTATATACAGACTTTTTCGATTTTATTGCTTTATTATATGTATAGACTAGTTTTCCCGCCCACGACTTCGTCCGCGCGGACTACTGTTTATCCAGAATAAATGCATCCTTTTTTCTTCTACGATATTAAAAACCAATGCAAAAGTAGGTATAGCACCACCTTGAAGTTTTTTGATAGACTTGTTATTTCGTTTCCATAGCAACCACAGACCAGTCTGTGATGGCAACCGTTCCTTTCAGTGAGTAATCAACATTTTCCAGTTTTCCCGTGGAAACTTACAATCTTTCGGGATAAAAATCTGGAATAAATCCTATGTTTTATTCCAGGGTATAAGCTATCTCTATTCTAAATTTCATCAAAATCTATCCAGCCGTTATCGTGTGAAAGCTCCCCAAACAAACAAACAGACAACGTTTTACTTTTATATATTGGTATGGATATAAGACAGTTTTAAGCGTGAGTGTATTTCTTTGTAATCGTATTTATTTTGTATTCCAAACGGATACCACTTCTTAAAACATTTTTATATAATATCTACGCCAAACGAATACCAAAATATGGTTATTTCTAGCTGAATATACCAAATGCCATGTATTTGGTATATTCAGCTAGAAATAACCATATTTTTCTTATAAATTGTATGTAATTTAATCTTAATATGACTTATTGCTAAAACTAAAACTTTTCTAATTCACTTAATTCCAATAAATAAATTGATTGCCTGTGATATGTAATAACTACATAATTATATTAATAATTGATTGCATGTGATATGTAATAACTACATAATTATATTAATAATTGATTGTCGTTGATGTTTTGTACAACATAGTGCATACTTTTTTATCTTGGTTATGATTTATTGGATCAAACTGATTTAATGTAAATAAATCACTTTTAAGATAGTTATAAGCATTTTTACTGATTGTATAACTTTATATACTTTACACCTAACTTGATAGGTAAGTACCTACATATAAAATTGATTTGGGATTAGTTTTCAAAAGTGGTGTCTGTTTGGAATACAAAATAAATATGATTAAACAGAAATACCATCGGTATCAGAATGTGCTATTCGTTTGGAATAGATCGATAAATTCCAATAGAAAATGTTGAACCGGAAAGGTGTCAAAGAATATCAACAACGCTTGCAAAACATGTTTGATCTAGTTGAATGTGAAATGAGTAAGTACATAGCGTACACCTACTCTATGTATGTAGATTATTATTGTATTGAGTGTAAATAATTTGTGCGTGTTTATAACCCCAACAATACAATGCTAATATAAATATAGGACACGCAATCCTGTATTGAAAATAATACAATGTAAAACAATAAAATAAGCAATACTGGGGTAAGTATTAATATCCGACGAAGGTCATTCAAACAAAAGAGTATTAATGTTTCATTTCAAGTAAATGGCTGTAATGGGACCGCTCTCGGATTTCTTGCAGCTTTGAGAACGCACACTGCATAGGGCTGCTTTTTTTTAGTATTTTCTTAGGAAGAATATACTAGGAAATGTAATAAATACTCTACTCCATGTGTTACTCTATATTATTATGTACTAGTTTTCCCGCCCGCTATTTCGTACGCGTGGACTACTGTCTAGCTCGAAAAACAGCATCCAATTTTCTTGTAGGGTTTTAAAAACCAATGCAAAAATAAGTACAGCACCAATGCTCTTGATGTTTTTTGACAGACTTGTTATTTCGTTTCCATGGCAACCACAGACCATTCTGTTTTGGCAACCGTTCCTTATAGTGAGTAATCACCATTTTCCAGTTTTTCCGTAGAAACTTTCAATTTTCCGGGATTAAAAGTATCCTATGTTTTATTCCAAGGTATAAGCTATATCCATTCTAAATTTCAACAAAATCCGTCCAGCCGTTATCGCGTGAAAGCTCCCCAAACAAACAAACAGACAACATTTCACTTTTATATATTGGTATGTACTAATGCTCATTTAACATTATAACAGAGTCACCTTCCATTACGTTACACACATTTTATATGTAGTATTTGTGTTGATATTTCTGTAAAATTTCAAACTTTGTCATGAGGCACAAAAAGGAATTTGAAAATATTCACAGTACAAGCATTGGGCAAAATGGTGATAATAGAGCCTCTCTTCTAAAACACTTATTCCATGGTAACCCTAATAGCGCATTGTATGAATAAGCTGTGTACTCAGGACGCGCACAGTAGCTCCGCTACCTGTGCTACGCCCTACCTGCCCCCGCACTTGAGCGCAATCCTTATCATCCCGTCTAATACTACTAAATCCCACGATAAATACTTTAAGAAGGATCCTCTAATCAAACTAAACCAGTGCGATAAAAAAACCTTAACAAATTTTAAAAGATACTTACTTGTGACCCTTTTCCTACTTTAATTAACTTCGTAGTCTTCGAAACTACGTCAACTCGACCACAAGTTTGTATCTGACAGGACCGACCATAAATCTTGTACTGGGACAAGTTTTAAAGCGAAAAAAGTAACACATGTCCGAGATATGTTTTAGAGGCAGTAATTTCCTGGGGAATTAATATTTTTTGGTTGTTTTCGTGAACAAGGGACACCATGATGCCACCCACGACGATCGCGAGAGTGATAGGTGGAAATAAAAGCTTTAGTGGCTTTCCGTTCTGTTACATATAGAATTCACGTGTCGTGAATGTCGTGATTTGGAAAGTATCAAACATCCAGTTTAGCGTCGCAGAGACGAGTTGAGCTCTAGAGTAATTCAGCATACCATAATAGACTAGAAACTTCTAGTTTTTTCCAGGTCTTATGAATATCATTTAAAATGAGCTTAAACTAAGAACATTTAATGATTAAAATTTACATAATTATTCATTTTATCTCTAACATGTTCCAGCAAAGTGCACATACGAACGGCTAATCGATTTTACAGTGACGATATTGCCCATATCATACGATTTTATGGGCTCCCATAAAAATCAATTTCGATTCGTTACAACAGAAAGCAAAGGTGCAAATAAGATTTTATTCCGATCCAACAATGCTCTACATCAAAGATTCCAGCGGTTAGGTCGTATATCCGTACATGCGACCGCGACTGCCATTCCAGACCTCGTGAAATATGAGGGTCGCTCGCTTGCTCCGCCAAAATAAAACCGCACTGTAAAACTCCCAAAATTTACAAACCAATTTTCATGTTCCACATGTCCTATATTTAGGTATTGTCTGGGACATACCCACCGCGATCGGATGACTTAACGAACATACCTCATTTTATTATTCGTTTAAATTAAGTTCTTCGTAACGACCTCTTTAGAATCAAGCGTCTCGATTTATATAGGACTCATTTACGACGACATGATATATTTTATTGGCCCCGATTGCGGAGGCTTATGACGTGATTATCAGTTTTTATAATGGTTTGAAATGTCTACGATTGAATGCGAAATAAAACTGAGACTTATAAGGTATCGAAGAGAATAAGAAATTAAAAAGTCACGCGAGTCAAGTGTCGGCTCCGATTTCGTTATTGTTGTATCGTTTAGTATAAACAGATAGACGTCGCTATGTTTAGGAGTGGTTGTGAATCGAGCTGGGTGGTCCGTCGTGGGCTGCGAGCCGGCACTCGGAATAAGGCCGAGATTTGTACGATATCGCGCGCTCTAGTGAAATTGAAATAGATAGCCAACCGTATAAATTTATCTTGCGTCAAATCAAATCTAGTGCACCGGTGCGCCTAGATGTGTCACCTCCGATGGTTTATGCTGTCACGCGCCGCGTACGAACAAGCCAAGTTGCTAACAAATTATTGCTATTCCTAAACGTAGGTATAGCATCGTAGATTTTGAGTATTATTCCGGACCACCCTTCCTTAACTGGAGTAAGTAATCACACATTTAGTGCCTTTTGATATTAGGCTAGTTCCTTTTTATCTCGAGTTGTGATATAAAAACTAATTCGATTCGAACTCGCGACCGTTTGGTTGACTTCGCAGTCAGAGTCACTAACCACTATGCCAACCGGTCGTCAAACGGTTGGCGCTCTGTGCTAATATCATTTATCTTCGTGCTAATGTCTTAACAGCTGTAAGTACAAGAATCGTTTCACCCACGCAAAGACGTTATTTATTCCAAAAGATTATATATTATAGATACATACATACAAGTGAATTTAAATAAAAGCTTTTAAAAACTAACCTATGTACCTATAAATATCCATATCAATATATCAAAGTGAAACGTTGTCTGTTTGTTTGTTTGTATGGGGAGCTTTCACGCGATAACAGCTGGACGGATTTTGATGAAATTTGGAATGGTTATAGCTTAGACCCTGGAATAAAACATTTTATCCCGGAGAATTGTAAGTTTCAACGGGAAAACAGGAAAAATGTTGATTACTCGCTGTAAGAAATGGTTGCCATGGAAACGAAATAACAAGTATGTCAAAAAACATCAAGAGCATTGGTACTATACCTACTTTTGCATTGGTTTTTAATATCTTAGAAGAACATGGCAATGTCTTTTCGCGATAAACTCGGAAACAACAACATTGCTGTTCATCACACAAATGATTGCACATTGCGGGACTCGAACTCGCGAGTCGCGACCGTTGGTTGACTTCGCAGTCAGTCACTAACCACTTTTTTTTTTTTTTTTTTACATGGGGAAATGCGTTTATGCATACCACTGAGCCCGGGGAAGGCCCAGTGGTTATGTGGGACTCACTGGCGACTGCCCGTACTACCCACTAAAACCCCATGGTGTACCTCCACTGCCGCTCACGACGGGAACACGGGAACGCTTATGCACACGACCGCGAACCCGCCGCGGCTGTCCGTTTCCGGACCCGCCTCTGGGGAAAACCCCCCTGCGACGCACCAGTACACATGGTGCGCCGCAACCACCCGGGGACCAACCCGCAAATGAGCGCCAAACGAAATCCCCGCGTCTGGGCGCTCGAGGTCCCCCTGCGATGGGTCGGTTCAGTGGCCCCACCGCCAGCCACTTCGGCCGCAGAGGATATGGAGAGCGGCGCACCGCAATACCGACACTCCTCTTCCCCTGCGACCCCACCGCGTCCGCCATCAAACGGTGGCGGCCCCGCCGAGGCCGCGGAAGGTAGGAAGAGCGGCGCACCTTATCACCGACACTTCTCTCCCGCCGCGGCCTCTCTTCCCTCAGCCGCGGTGCTGCCCATACAACACCGCGGCCCACCTCAGTTGCGATGCCGCCCATACAGCACCGCAACCTACTGTGGCCACTTCAGCGTAGGCTTGAGGAGCAAAGCCCAGTGAAGCGGCCCCTCCATGGGGCCAGCCGGCGACACCATGCCAGCGCGGCCCCGGGTTCCTCTTAGCTTCACCGTGGTGGGCGAAGCCACGGTTACTAGAGCCCCCCCGCCACGACAAGGCGGGAACCCACGGGGGGGAGTCACTAACCACTAGGCCAACCGGTCGTCAAACGGTTGGCTCTCTGTGCTAAAATCTATCATTAACATTTATCTTCGTGCTAATGTCTTAACAGCTGTAAGTACGAGAATCGTTTCACCCACGCAAAGACGTTATTTATTCCAAAATTAGTAATAAACAGACACCGCCGCTCCTTAAAACAATTAAATTCCAACATAAACGACGGTAATAAAATTAACATTTTGTGGAACGGTGTAATCCAAATCCACGTATCTCAAACAGATTATATTATTATAATTTAGTATTATTGGAAAGTACCGATAGATTTTGGAATAGTTAAATGCATTTACGCTGTTTTCACCGAAGCAGTTCACGTAATTTTAGATATTTTAGTAAGCAATCTATATAAAAGCAAGGTAAGAAATAAACATTTTAATGACGCAGCAAATACAGGAACTAAACCTAAGTTCTGACCCATAACTACGAGTTTCCAATTGCCTTCGAACGGAGAGGCACTTTAACAAACTGTATGTATAATACGTATGCGTGTTCTTAGAACATAGAAACCCATCATTACACGTCTTCAAACTTCCTCATATACGGAGACTGTTCCCTATAATTACAGGCCCTGGAGTTTACGAGTTCCTAGGCAAAGTTTTACGGCACAAAGCCTACACAGGTGACCTTCCGAGAAGCGGCCCTCTTCCAGACGTGTTTGCGGACCACCCACAACGCTCATTGTCATATTGTCAAACGGATTTGTTACGACACTTGACTGACTTGACGCCATTATTTCAGAGCGTCACGTTTGCGATACGAGTACAATTTTATTAAGATCTCATCTCTTTATGCGCTTGAGAGGCTTTTGTTACAAACTTTTGTTTTAAAAATTAAAGTAGGTAGTCTTCTTGCGCTGCAATTATGCTGTCATTGCAACCCGAACTTTTTTTTCTGTTCGGTAACCCCTATCTACATATATAATAGACTGAGGTTTTTTTTCAATTTTTTTATTTACTTTCAATTTTAATCCACACCAATATATAAAAGTGAAACATTGTCTGTTTGTTTCTTTGTTTGTTTGGGGAGATTTAACGCGATAACAGCTAGACAGATATTGATGAAATTTGGAATGGAGATAGCAAGTTTCTACGTGAAAACTGGAAAATGACGATTACTTGCTGTAAGGAACAGTTGCCATGGAAACGAAATAATAACAAGTCTGTCAAAAATCATCAAGAGCGTTGGTGCCAAAGAGAATACAATACGTTGGTGCTTTTGCATTGGTTTTTAATATCCTAGAAGAACATAGGTTTTTTCTCGATAAACTGTAGACCACGCGGACGAAGTCGTGGGCGAAATCTAGTAACAAAATAAATACGATGACGACATCCGAGAAGCCGTGCTGCCACTGAATAAATAATATGTGCTGTTAAAGATCAAAGCGTTTGACAGCATGTTAACAAAAGGCCACCGGACTCTTATTCAATGATCGCGGCATTCTTATTCAGGTGGACGCCCAAAACTTTCCACAGTTGCAGTTTTAGAACAATGTTGCGAATATATGTGCGGTCACACTCGCCGAATTCGTGCGACAATCGGCGCGGACGCACGTGCTTACGTGCCCGGCGTGCTAACGTGGACGTCAGCGCTTTATGACGGCCATCCATCTTTGAAAGTCATGAAGTTAATCCCGGTGCATCGAACAGCAAGCTTGAGTAGGTACTTACAGCCGTATTGGGATAAATTGTTTTTGTTTTGGCTGGTCCTATTTAATGCTCTCCTAATTTGGATTGTGACATTAAGTTAGGAACTGTCTAGTCTGTCATGCTGTTTCTTCCGTGACTAAAGGCGCACGGAAACAAACATTTTTTCATAGTTTAGTTTACTTATTGACCGAGCGAGCGCGAAGCGTCTCCGTTTCAGCTTGTTTTTGCCGGTGTACCTCAGGGATCGGTTCTCTCGGCTACACTTTTTTACTGCACATTAATGACCTTCTGAAGCTCGGTACCTTTGGGTATGCTGATGACAGTACTGTAGTTGAGAGATACACTTCCAATGCTCAAGCCAGCTGTGACGCTGTCCAGTTTCAGAGAGAGGCTATGGTAGACCGTTTAAATTTAGCCTTAGAAGCCGTGTCCGATTGGGGCGATGCTAACCTGGTTAAGTTTAATGCTACTAAAACGCAGGCGTGTTTGTTTTCTGCTAAAAAGAGTCCTCTAAACCGATCTCCGTCTTTCCAAAGTGTAACAATACCAATAGGCGACCATTTGGAGCTTTTGGGTGTCGAACTCACATCAAACCTGAATTTTGGGTCTTATATTGAATCCAAAGCCAAGGTAGCTGCAAAAAAACTTGGTATTTTGTCTAAGGTTAGGCGGTACTTCACACCGGGACAGCTTTTGAATCTTTATCAAGCACAGGTCCGATCTTGTATGGAGTACTGCTGCCACCTCTGCCAAGTATCAGCTCGAGTCTTTGGATTCAATTGAGAGACGTGCTATCAGGCTCATTGGGGATGACACTTGGTAAAGAGTAAGCTTCAAAGTCTGGCGCATCGACGTGAGGTAGCAAGCCTGGCGGTATTCTACAGATTGCACTATTGAGAGTGTGCAAAAGAACTGCACAACCTGATTCCCCCATCACCTTTCCATCACCGTACGACTAGACGATCAGCAAAGCGCCACCCTTTCATGATTGAAATACCTCGCACAAGAACGAAGCGTTACGCTTCTTCATTTATTATAAGAACTGCAAAGGAGTGGAATGCCCTGCCCTGGTCAGTGTTTCCGGTAAATTATAACCCCGGTGTGTTCAAGTCAAGAGTGAATAGGTATCTACTAGGCAAGCGTGCTACACCTTCGACCACATCATCGCTTTCCATCAGGTGCAGAGATCGTGGTCAAACGATTGCCTAGTCTGTAATAAAAAAAAAAAAAAAAAAAGTTTTCGTATGTCCGGATGTCTGTCTGGCTGTTCTCCTCTACAGGTCGCATTTCTCAACCGATCTAGACGAAACTTGGTATACAGGTTAAGCGATTTTTTTAGTCGTCGGGGATTTTTGATTGGGGAGGTACCTCTCCCAAAAAGGGTAAAAAGGGGGCTACTGAATATCTCCGCCTTATTAAATCCGATTTCGATAGGTTTTTTTTATTTGAAAGGTAGTAACTTTAAGTTAGTCTCATAAAAATTTGGTGAAGATCTGATGAGGATCTTCGGCGTGATGAGCAGAATAGCTCCTCAAAATGCAATAAATTTCTCACTTTTAGGTTTCTACCAGTGGAATCAGCCCTTTACCTACTAGGTAGGGATTGATGGAGCACCTATTAATGTTAGATGTACAATAAGGTAACTAGATGGCGCTACTGTGTACCGCTAGATTGTTTGCAAAAAAGTTTGTACGCGCGAGGTCTACAGCTCACAGAGCCACTAGTTGTAGTAGTAGATAGGTACTTCAAATCCAGTGTTTGAAACTCGAATCGTTAAATGATAACGTCTGATCCTCAGTTCGATAATGACAGGCTAGTCCCTCTTTGCGAGCACTTACACGGTGAGCTGATTTGCAAATAATGATATCTGATGACTTAATAGCTGCATGATTTGTTTGATTACCGAAAGGTCCGTAGCATGAAAATAAGGAACGGTCATTTAATTCACATTAGCCATGAGATAATGCGCCTGGGCAATTAATCTTTTCACTGGTTTTGAATGTCTCGAATCAGAGCTGTAGGTACGCCCCACTCAACAGATTGCTATCTACAGCACATAATAAGGTTACGTAGTACCACAGGTAGTACTTACAAAGGTGGTGGCCAGAAGATGGTGGTCCGATGACTCACGTTGAGAGCTGTCAGACCAATCCCTCATACTGAAGCAGCTCGACAAAGACTGATGGCATCTTTCATCTTCAAATTAATGTTTTATAGGGTTCCAGCATCAAAGTTCAACGATATGAATGAACTTGTAGATAGGGCTCTGAAAATAAATAGATACGAATATAAATCATGTAGTTGTAGGTAAAATATGCTTTTATTAAAGATCAAGCTCGATATATGGGTAGGGTAGACCGAGGCAAATCGGATCAGTGGGTGATTCGGATCTCTATAAGAATATCAGAGGTATTTAAAAAACCGCGGCTATTTTCATGTAACCAATTAGCGCAAAGCATCGCTTCTACTCGCATTCGCATGTCAGTGCTGGGCCATTATTCTCTATTGCCAATAAGACACGTTACGGGCCGCGTTAAGATATCTGCGTGGAATCCTACGGCAATTGCTGTACTGACGTCACACGTTTTCGGCAAGGAATTTCATGCGGCATAGTGAATAAGCGCCCTGGCGACGATTCCCAGTGAACCGATCGTTTTGAGTGTGTGCAATTGGTTGCCCATGTAAGGTAATGAAATGGGGTTTTTGTGAAAATGCTGTAAAGATTGCTTGAATACTGCTCAGTATTCATCTCACTATCTGAATTAATATGAATTTCACTAAGTTTTTAAGGGGAATTTTATGTTCGGTGTCAGTTTTGAAAACCTTTGATATGGGGCTAATCGAATCAGCTCTTTAGGGGCGAATCAAATCAAAAGTTTTAGTACATTTATAACAAGCTTATGGTCATAATTTTGTTTGTTTTGATTGTCCGCACATACTTAAAAAAACGGCCAGCTGCGAGTTGGACTCGCGCACCGATGGTTCCGCGCAAACTTAACTTTGCCCTTGGAAAACTGTTGTCTCCATACATCGATATAGGTTGCGATCAGTTTACCAACTGCTGATAAGTTTAATATCGTGATCGACATGTTTTTTTTATGTAACTACAAATTTACGGTTTACGGATTTTTCCTTTAAGACATTTTTTTCTTGCCAAATTTCATGATTCTTGGACAACGGGAACTACCCTATTGGTTTTGATTCACTTGCGAGTGTCAAAATCTATATATATATACTTATAATAAAACTGTCCAATTATGTACATTGATTATATTTAGTAAAAAAATTGGAGGCCGGACTATTTGTGATACTGAAGCCAAAACTGTTTTTTTTTTCATTTTTGTCTTTCTGTCTGTCTGTCTGTCTGTATCTTGGCTAGGCATCACGCCGAAACTACTTCTTCTTCTTGTAGTGCCTCTCCACTACTGGAGGTTGGCCGAAACTACTGAATGAATTCAAATAAAACTTGGCATAATTTGAATTCATACTACGAGGTAGGACATAAGATACTTTTCAACCCGAAAAGTTAAAGGGTTCACGCAGGAAAAGAGTTGAAAGATTTTTATAAGAACACGTATCACGCTGAAATTTCTGAACGGATTTTGATGCAACTTGGCACAATTATAGGTTATATGATGGTTGAAAATTAAGAATACTTTTTATCCCGAAAATATAACGAGTTCCTGTGGGATAGGGGTCCAAATTCTGTAAATTGAAGTTTTTTTTTTTTAATCTGTTTTATATTCGGTACTGAAACCAAAACTGTTTTATTTTTATTTATTTTCTATCGGTCTGTCTGTCCATCTGTCTGTCTGTATCTTGGTATAGCATCACGCCGAAACTACTGAATGAATTCAAATGAAACTTGATATGATTTGAGTTCATACTTCGAGGGGGGACATTGGATACTTTTCATTCCGAAAAATTTAAGGGTTCCCACATGATAGGGGTGGAAAGGTATTTAAAAGAACACGTATCACGATGAAGCTACTGGATGAATTTTGATGCAACTTGGCACAATCTTAGTTTATATGATGGGTGAAAGTTAAAGATTCTTTTATCCCGATAATGTAAAGGGTTCCTGCAGGATACGGGTCCAAATTCTGTACATTGAAGATATTTTGTTTTATATTCGGTACTGACGCTAAAACTGTTTTTTTTTTATTTTTGTTTGTCTGTCTGTCTGTATCTTGGCAGCGCATCATGCCAAAACTACTCAATGAATTCAAATGAAACTTGGTATGATTTTAATTTAATATTTTGAGGTAGGACATTGGATACTTTTCATCTCGAAAAATTAAAGGATTCCCGCAGGATAAGGGTTGAAAGTTATTTAAAAGAACACGAACTATGCTGAAACTACTGGACGGATTTTGATGCACATTCATAGTATAAATGATGGGTTAAAAATGAGGATACCTTTTATTCTAAAAAAAATAAAGGGTTCCTGTGGGATAGGGGTCCTAAGTTATGTTAATTTTGAAGTAATAAATGATACTATTTTTGATAGTGAAGCTTTAACTGTTTTTTTTTTCATTTCTGTCTATCTGTCTGTCTGTATCCAGTATCTGAAGCCAAGAAAATCAGCCTTACATTCGACGTTTGCGGCATTGTAAAGCCATTTTACTGTAATTATAATTTTAAGCTTGCTATTTACAACAATTGTTTTTTTTATTAAACGTGTTTGTTTGATCCGATTCGGCTCAATAAAAGTGGCATATCGGATATTTTCAATTTTGTTGCGTTCTATGATTATAAAATTGTATCTTTATTCATGGTTGGTAGTTTGGTAGTTTATTTTTTATTTGTGCTGTAATAATAATATTGTCTTAATTTTTAAATAAAAACGTTGTAATTAAATAAAAATTTGAGTTTTTTATCCATTAACTAAAAGTGATCCGAATCGCCTCAGCCTACCCTAGGTACATTTCTGCTCAAGTAACAAGGATGCAAATACACTTGTGTCGTGATCGTGACTGAGTGACTTTGAAGCTTAGGTATATCAAGATCACTTACCCATGCGCGCTCCTCAAATAGTTTACTCCATCACTAAGTTTAACGCTCTCTATATCAGCGCACATGCAAACGCGTATCACTTCTTTATGTTCGAAGTAGGTAGGTACCTAAGGTGGCTATATAAGGCCACAAATTCTGCACGCAGTCGACACACGTTTGTAGGTGGACCGTGGGTGGTATTAATAACATTTTAATAACGAAACTGCCTAGGGTTTCGGATGGGCTCCATGCATTATCCTGCGCTGCCGCACACAGGGGCCTCGCGAACCTCATTCATCAGCACTGATTGATTGCTACTGTCAAAACCTTAATGGCGGTGAGTGCCCGCTGACCTAGTACCGACTGAAGTAGCCAGGTATCGCGATTTACTGAGACTTGTTGATTTTCAGGATGAATTAGGACATCTTATACGCAAGAAACTATGTATAGGTACAAAACATAAGAAGTTGTTTTATTTGGTCCTCATTTGGTTAGGTACTTACCTGCTTTTTTGAAGGGCCATGCAACGTAAGTACTTAGATAAAATAAAAAACACTGTTATGTCACATTTTTTACACTTTAATACACTACTGCCCAAAAAAGCGAGTGTAATGTTTTCAGGTTTCATGTATGTATGTATGTATGTATGTATGAGTTTATTCCGCCATAACTTTTAAATGCCAGGACGCTTATTCACTATGCCTCATGAAATTCCTTGCCGAAAACGTGTGACGTCAGTACGGCAATTGCCGTACGATTCCACGCAGATATCTTGACGCGGCGCTTAACGCGTCTTATTGGCAATATAGAATAATGGCCCTGAACAGATTTGGATGTATGGGGTATCGATAGAATCCTTACATCTTCACAAGTTATTTTTTTTAAATATTTCATTGCGTCGGCAGTATGGCTCAATTTTCAAATGCGAAAAGATTACTTTTGTACCTTAAAATATAGATATCAATTTGAATGCCTTGTTGAGCACATTCCAACAATCTAAACTTATAATAAAGCAATAGCAACGAAAAGTTTGTACAAGGAAGATAATTAAAAAAGAAATGGTCTAGGGTACTTAAAATAAGCTACTGAACAAGAATATAACATTTTTAAAATTCGTGTCTGTCTGTTTGTCTGTATGTTTGTTCGCGCAACACGTAGAAATTACTGGACCGATTGCAATGCGGTATTCACTGTTGGATAGCTTGACTTAAAAACTGGTGTACCTACTTGGTATCTCAATCCGATGAGTAGAAGCCGAGCAATCGATAAAATCTTTTTGACGGCTTAACGAATTTTGATCAAATGTTGGTATTTAAGGGTCTTGGAATAGTACATAGAGTACTTTTAGCCTAGAGAAATGACCACGAATGCGAAGCCGTGGGCTAGTATAAGTATAACTTATTAGCATAACTCAAAACTTGTGAGTAAAATGTATAAAATTAGAAAGAAACACGACTACTCTGCCAAAAAAGAAACCAAAAAGTCAAATACAAGAGATAAATAAAATTGTCATTACTGTCGGGGGACCGCTCTGTGGAACACATGTCTAACAGGTCCCCCGACTGCATTACTGTCGGGGGACCACTCTGTGGAACACATGTCTAACAGGTCCCCCGACTGCATTACTGTCGGGGGACCGCTCTGTGGAACACATGTCTAACAGTTCCCCCGACTGCATTACTGTCGGGGGACCGCTCTGTGGAACACATGTCTAACAGGTCCCCCGACTGCATTACTGTCGGGGGACCGCTCTGTGGAACACATGTCTAACAGGTCCCCCGACTGCATCACTGTCGGGGGACCGCTCTGTGGAACACATGTCTAACAGGTCCCCCGACTGCATCACTGTCGGGGGACCGCTCTGTGGAACACATGTCTAACAGGTCCCCCGACTGCATCACTGTCGGGGGACCGCTCTGTGGAACACATGTCTAACAGGTCCCCCGACTGCATCACTGTCGGGGGACCGCTCTGTGGAACACATGTCTAACAGGTCCCCCGACTGCAATGACAATTTTATATATCTCTTGTTTTTGACTTATTAGTTATTTAGTTTTTGGCAGGAGAGTCGTGTTTTTTATTTATTTAAATTTCTGTCTTAAATCCTTATTTGTCGATTCACTACGTTTTTCAGCATGATCGACATGGCAACACGAATCCAGACGAATGCGCCTAAGCCAATATTAATGCGTGTTATTGATGAGCCCAAATCAATTTCATGGTTAGTTATTACACGAGTGATTTATTAAACGGTATATAGTGTTAATGCTAGGTAAATGAGCTAGTTAGGATAGGAGCCTCGTTAGTGGGGTGATTTAGTACATGCGGCGATATAAGTCTACTAATACTTTGGAAATGTTACCATTGCAAAATAATAAAAAGAGCTTTTATCAACATAAGTCTACTCTTTCTTTTAGAAATGTTACTTGTGTAAAAAAAAGCTTTTATCAACTTATATCGGCGATGTAAATCTGCTCTTGCTTTTGTAAATGTTACATGTGTAAAAAATATGCTTTTATTAACATAATTCGGCGATATAAATCTACTCTTTCTTTTAGAAATATTACCTGTGTAAAAAAAGAAGCTTTTATCAACTTACAACGGTGATGTAGGTAAATCTAGTCTTGCTTTTGTAAATGTTACCAGTGTAAAAAAATATTTGCTTTTATCAACATAATTCGGCGATACAAGTCTACTCTTACTTTTCGAAATTCTTTTTTTATCAACTTGTATTCCTGGCCCCCGATTCAGAACCTTCAATAACTAGCCTATAAGCTAAAAAAACACTCCTGGCCTGCCAAAAATGAGCTTAGGACAATAAATTAAATACTATTGGAATGTGCTTATCAAGGCCTTCAATTTGATAACTATATTGCAAAATTCGAAGTTTTTTTTTGCAATTCAAAATGGTACCATATTGTTTTTTTTTTCTAAAGAAAAATATAGCCTATGTTACTTGGGGAGGTGTAAGGGTTCTAACGATACCCCATAAGTCTACATCTGTTCAAAGGCATTTCAAAGTTATGGTGGAATAAAGAAACTCACATACAAACATACATGAATGCTAAAAACATTACACTCCTTGTTTTGGGCAGTCGTGTAATAACGATTCGAATCGATTCGATTCTATATTGTGAACGAAAAATTAATTGAATTAAACGATTTGAAACCGAATCCACAGAATAAAAAACATACAAACATACATGAATGCTAAAAACATAATAACACTCCTTTTTGTGGGCAGTCGTGTAATAATACCATATCGATCGACAACTGAGTTAGGTTCTGAATCGGGGGCCTGAAGAGTTCCCAACTATTGCGGTTAGATATAAGAATGAGATCACTCCCATTAACATTAGATGAGTAAAATTCAAGTTGCTTCAATAATTTACTTCGTTGGGCCGCGACTGTACATGTAGTCGCGCTGTAGGTAGGATGGGTCGTAAAGGTGATGACTGCAATAAATCTTTAATTGAATTCGTATCACCTATTCAATCTGAATGATTAAGTTGACTTGTCCAGTAAAAAGTAATAAAAGGCATTGCGTACCACCGCAGCACCGTCCACTCCACCTTCTAAAGGTAGCATGGACTAAAATCGCTTCCTTTCGAAATGTGCGCATCAATCTTGTTCATATGATAAAAGCGCGTGTCAATGTTTTGGCAGCGTAAATGATGGCCATCAATAAACCGCTTTGCGTCAATCGTGATTTAAGCCGTATAATAAATATTACATAATATTGGATTATCAGTCTTATTGAAGCCGAGTTCTAGTATTATATATTCTGTGCTACGTGAACAGATGAAAATATTGTTTGTTATTAAGTAGGTATTAATTTTTGGTAATAGGTAAGTACACTATTTCATCAAATAGGACAATGACCTTGAATAGATCGAATTACAAAGGTCATTAAGCTGGCTCTAAAAAACTTATGCATTAGTGCGAAGTAATTTTATATAGGAATCTTTATATGCTACACTAGCTGCGCCCCGGGGTTTCACCTGCATGAGTGATGATGGTGATGTAAATTATCTTATGTGTCATTTTAGGGTACAAGCTATCTCCATTACAAATTTCATCAAAATCCGTTCAGGGTGCGTGAGAGATGATGTTGATGATGAAAAGTATCCTGTTTTATTCCAGGGTACTATCTCCACCGGCTTAAGACCGGCAGTGATCACCGCATGGTAAGAGGCTCATTGAATATCAACGTAAAGCTGGAGAGGTCTCGTTTGATGAGATCTACTCTTCGCCCAAGTCCTGCCCAAATCCAAAACCCCGAAAACGCTTTCAGTTGGAGCTCCAAAACCGCTTCCAAATCCTTACCGAATGCGATACAGTGGATGGACTAAACAACGGGCTGGTGGAAATTGTTCACGCGGTCGGGTCGGAGTTCTTAAAGACCCCGCGCAAAAAAAGAACACAGAAACTCTCTGAGCATACACTCAATCTTATGGCAGAACGAGGCGAGATGAGGCTGCAGTCTTCAGTGGATATGTCGAGTTACAGCTTGCTTAATAAACAGATCACCAAGTCAATGCGACACGATTTGCGTTCCTATAATATTACTTGTATTAAGAACGCTATAGAGCGGAACAAGGGCTCCAAAGTATTTGCAAGAGATCTGTCTATTGGGCAAAGCCTGTTGACGAAGCTGAAAACCGACAATGGCAGCATCGTTTCGTCGAAGCCAGAGATTTTAAGTTAGCTCGAGAAGTTCTATGGACAATTATACACCTCATCGCGTAGTCCTCCTAGCACGACTAGCGATGCAAGAGCCCGTTTGACCCGACACTATACCGAAGATATCCCGGTCGTCAGCCTATACGAGATCAGAATGGCTCTCAAACAGCTTAATAGCAACAAGGCACCAGGGGAGGACGGAATAACGACAGAGCTACTGAAAGCGGATGGAACACCGGTACTTAAAGTCCTTCAGAAGCTGTTTAACTCCGTCATCCTCGAGGGTGCTACGCCAAAGGCGTGGCATAAGAGCGTAGTAGTTTTGTTCTTTATGAAAGGTGATAAAACCCTTTTGAAGAATTATAGGCCCATTTCGCTGCTGACCCACGTGTATAAGCTGTTTTCGAAAGTAGTTACAAACCGTCTCGCTCGTAGGTTTGACGACTTTAAGCCTCCTGAACAAGCTGGATTCCGGAATGGCTTTAGCACCGTAGACCACATCCATACGCTCCGGCAGATTATACAGAAGACCGAAGAGTATAATCGGCCACTATGTCTAGCGTTTGTGGACTACGTCAAAGCCTTTGATTCAGTCGAGACCTGGGCAGTGCTACAGTCATTACAGCTGTACCAGATTGATTACCGGTACATCGAGGTGTTGAAGTGTTTGTACAGCAAGGCCACCATGACAGTTCGCCTTCAGGATCAGAGCACGAATTCTATCCAGTTGCAAAAAGGGGTAAGACAGGGAGACGTTATTTCTCCGAAACTGTTCACCTCTGCACTGGAAGATATATTCAAGCTTCTGAACTGGAACGGATTTGGTGTTAACATCAATGGCGAATACATCACTCACCTTCGATTTGCTGATGATATAGTCATCATAATGACTACATGACCTTAATATTGTTTCCCAGCAGGTGGGTCTTAATATGAACATGGGCAAGACGAACATCATGTCAAATGCCCATGTCCTACCCATGCCGGGTTATGTTGGGAACGATATAATCGAAGCTGTTGATCACTATAATGTCGACGGTCAATCGGCAAATCGAAGGTGAGTGATGTATTCGCCATTGATGTTAACACCATATCCGTTCCAGTTCAGAAGCTTGAATATATCTTCCAGTGCAGAGGTGAACAATTTCAGAGAAATAACGTCTCCCTGTCTCAATCCTTTTTGCAACTGGATAGAATTTGTGCTCCGATCTTGAAGGCGGACAGTCATGGTGGCCTTGCTGTACAAACACTTCAACACTTCTATGTACCGGTAGTCAATCTGGCAGTAGCACTGACCAGGTCTCGACTGAATCAAATGCTTTCTCGTAGTACACAAACGCTAGACACAACGCAAAGACATAGTGGCTGATTATACTCTTCGGTCTTCTATATAATTTTCCGGAGCGTATGGATGTGGTCTACGGTGCCTTTCTGGAATCCAGCTCGTAGATTTGACGACTCTCAGCCTCCCAAAGGCTGAGAGTCGTCAAATCTACGAGCGAGACGGTTTGTAACTACTCTCGAAAACAGCTTATAGACGTGACTTAGCAGCGAAATGGGCCTATAATGCTTCAAGAGGGCGTTCTCACCTTTTTCAAAGAACAATACCACTACGCTCCAGTGCCACGCCTTTGGCGTAGTACCCTCGAGGATGACGGAGTTAAACAGCTTCTGAAGGACTGCTCCACCCGTTTTCAGTATCTCATTCCACCATTATTCCGTCCTCCCCTGGTGCCTTGTTACTCTTAAGCTGTTTGAGAGCCATTCTGATCTCGTATAGGCTGACGTCCAGGATATCTTCGGTATAAGGTCGGGTCAAACGGGCTCTTGCATCGCTAGTTGTACTAGGAGGACTACGCGATGAGGTGTATAATTGCCCATAAAACTTCTCGAGCTCACTCAACATCTCTGGCTTTGACGAAACGATGCTGCCACTGTCGGTCTTCAGCTTCGTCAACAGGCTTTGCCCAATAGACAGATCTCTTCCGAACACTTTGGAGCCCTTGTTCCGCTCTATTGCGTTCTTAATACAATTAGTATTATATGAACGCAAATCGTGTCGCATCGATTTTGAGATCTGTTTATTAAGCAAGCTGTAACTCAACATATCCACCTAAGACTGCACAATTATTATTATTTGTAATTAGTTGCTGTAGTCTTGTACTGTTATTTATTCTGTGCTATAGGTCCCCCAACGCGGCCGGTGGTCGCGCGATACCATCGCACGCCGCGGCGCGGCTCGCCTAGCTATCGCGATTATCTTCACGCTGTTACTTCACGAGTATAAGCGGAACTGATGCCGATCATACACTTGGACGTGTCAAAAGTACATTATAAAAGAATTTTAATACAGAGAAATACTTATCTATGATCCTCTTTACCGATGGTACATAGCTTTCAGAATTGAATGTGAAGGCTGGATAGCTAAGACTCATTTCGTAGGATATGTAAAAAAAAACCTTGTGTAGGGTCACTTATAATCATGCGTGATTCACAGACGTCCCTGTTATAATAACATGTACCTATGCTTTTTTTTAATTCATGTAACTCGTACATCCGTAAAGTGCTACAAGGATATTTGGCACTCAAAAGAGGGGCATAGTTAAAACCCCAGAGCTACAAGATTTTTTGGAATGCGGCTAAAATCGGAAGTAATGCCGCCACCGTACTTTCACAAGTCATTTCACAACAACTACGCTCTCTTTCAAGTGCCAAAAGATCCTTGTAGCACTGTAAGTACTATCAATAAACCTTTTTACTGATAGTTCATCCATTCGTCATCTAGTTGTACGATGTGTCTAGCTAGACACAAGACTCGGTGACTAACAGTGTGTGTTGTGTATTAACCACTTAATTTTAACGATGAAAAATATAAAAGAGGGGTTCAACCCCTCCCTTTTTAATGCCAGCTACTTTACTTTTACAAGTGTAGAAATTATTTGATTGTCTATGTTACTTAATATCTACGGAAGTAGAGAGTAGGAGGAAGTAGAGTTAATTAACTAATTAAATTCCATTAAAAATATTTATAATTATTATTTACACTTCGTGGCAAAAAAATATATGGTTAAATAGAAAATTTGTGCCAAAAATGAGGCGCATTTATAGATTTTCTAGTCCACCTACTGCAAAAACAAACTGTGAACACAAATCAATATCAAGTAATCTGTAGTGTTCAGTAGTTATTTAGTAAAGTAAACCAATTTATTTTTGTAATTAAGTTTCTTCATTTTCTATACAGTCTGACTGAACCAATTTGAATAATTATTTCTTCATTAACTTGGATAGACCATAGTCTGGCGTAGTTCTAAATCTATTCTTATAATAAAGCAGTAAGTACCAAATATCTGTACAAAGAAGATAATATAAAAAACTAGGGTCCTACTTAAAATCCTACTTAAAATAGACTACTGAACAAGAATATAACATTTTCTTAAATCGTGTCTTTCTGTTAGTCTGTATGTTGGTTCGCGCAATCATGTAAAAACTAATGGACCGACTGCGATGCGGTTTTCACTGTTGAATAGCTTAGAGTTAGATTTAAAAACTTGGTAAACTTGGTATCTTAAATCCGATGATTAAATAGATGCTGAGCAATCAATAAAAAACTATTTGAAGGCTGAACAAATTTTAAAGATATATAGTATATTGTACTTAATGGGTACTTTTGGTCCTGGAATAACACGTATGGGCTACTTTTAAATGAACTGACCACGCGGGCAAAGCCACGGGCACAGGTAATGGATAATATCATGAAAACAAGTACCTATAGAAGTTTTTCACAAATGTACCATTTTTTATTACTATTACTATTTTACTTTCGTAGGTATTAATTATTAAAGACAATCAAATACTTTTTACATTGAAAATAAAATGAAAAATCGTTTATTATCAGTGCTTAGCGAAACATAAACAAATCTTAAAATGTACAATACAGCAATTACAAATTACGCTAAACACTGGACGGGTTAAATGTAACATATTTATTTGGTCTTCACACTAGAAGACCCATTACGATTATCAGACATCCATTTATGTAACAATCTTTTTAGCTTCGTACGCCGACTTCTTCTTTAAATCACAGTGTATATCTACAGAATTATAAACGTGCGTCCAAACCGATGAGCGAAGACAGTGTTCACGGGTGGAGTAGGCAAGCGATATTTTCACAACTTGTACTTACTTATGTAGTAAGTCGTACTTGGATAATAATACAGCATTTTAGTTTTTGATATCCCGGTTACAAATGTTGGCTATCGGAGCCTTAATATACTTTGGTGGTGCAACTAATTAATATTGGTCACTTAGGAGAGCTTCTTGTCTTCAACAGCTACTGCGAACGGGAACTTGATGAATGCACAATAATTCTTTGCAGTATGGGTTTTTATAGTTTACACAAAACAAGCGAAGCACTCCTATTAGGTGATTTATTCTAACTTATTCGCTACATAAGTTCACCCCTTTGTTCTCGATCCTTATTTTCCCACGCTCGAAAATAGGCATAAAAAGTTGTCCCAGAAGTCCCCCACGGTTGTACCTCAAATCCTCACCAAGAAGAAATCCTAATTTTTATGGCTTTGCTACGGGTACGAGGAGAACTTCCGATCTTATGATGTGCTCGCACCCGTACGAGGACGGTGCCCAAAATTTAGGTTAACAAATGTTCCTAGTTTGTCCAGTTTTTAAACATTCTTATGTGTGCACTTTGCTGAATCTAGAAACGTTTCTCCCAATGAGCTTTCTCTCGCTCTTATCATCTACGTTTTATACATTTCTAACTGATACCTTATTTATTTTACCTTAGGCTGGCTCAGGAGTACTTTGCTTGTAAATAAGTACCTTTTACAGAGAGCGGATTTCCTGAGCGAACCTGTACCTGTAATTCCATCCATCCACAGAAAGTTTCAGTCTGTCTGTGGCTGCATGTTCGTAACTATTCTTAAAGAGGTACGCGGCCATCCCGTATGCTTTAGATGTGATACGCGATGGCACGTAGATTCTACACTACATTTTCGTATTTGCTAGGCCCATACGAAATAATA
The DNA here is from genome assembly GCA_946251855.1 of Alsophila aescularia. NCBI lineage: Eukaryota > Metazoa > Arthropoda > Insecta > Lepidoptera > Geometridae > Alsophila > Alsophila aescularia. The sequence goes on along the minus strand of OX276377.1, from coordinate 11,025,660 downwards.
TTTATTTCGCTTATGTGTTATCTCGCTTACATTATGAATAGCACAAAGTGTACATAATACCTATGCCTATCTAACTATTAATAATTACATACATATGTATTTTCCTATACATATGTATGTAATTACATATAGCTATAAGTATATACTTATAGCTATATGTAATTGTTATTGCGCTCGTTAACAAAAGCAGTATCAAAAAGTCTGTACAATGAATATAATTAAAAAATGGTCACGGGGATCTAAAATAAGCTAAAGAACAAGAATATCATTAACTCAACTGCCTATACTAGTACACTGCTGGACACAGGCCTCCCCCGCGGCCGCCACGGAGCCCGATCTTCGGCTCTTCTCTTCCAATGGCTGCCAGCTACATTGCGCAGATCGTCGCTCCATCTAGCCGGCGGGCGTCCTACACTACATTTGCCGTTTCGCGGTCTCTGCTCTAGAACTCGTCTACCCCAACGGTTATCGGTTCTACGACAAATGTGACCAGCCCAATGCCACTATTCGCCATAAGAATATAAAATATTAAAAAAAACTTTGTCTGTCTGTCTGTATGATCGAGCACCACGTAAAAACTACTGCACCGATTGAAATGCGGTTTTCACTGTAGAATAGCTTAGGTTTTGACTTAAAATCTGGTGTACTTACTTTGTATCTCAATCCGATGAGTAGAAGACGAGCAATCGATTAAATATTTTTGACTCCTGAAGGAATTTTGGTATTTTGTACTTTATAGGTACTTTTATCCAAGAAGAATATCCACGCGGGCATGCCGCAGGTTCATCTCAGCTAGTACTTCATATAGTAACATGTGAGGGGTCCTAGCTAAAGTGGATTCTGCGTAGGAAGTTGTATGATTTGGAATAGACACCATGGTTTAGTCGTTGCTGAGCATGTTGGCTTAGATTATAATACGCGTGTGGGTGCTATTTCTATTTCTGCTACGGAAAATGTATGTAGGTATCAGTAAGGAGTTGGTATTTGTTATTGTTTTGTTGAACCATGAAACTACCAGGAACTACTCTGATACCATTTCAAGTGTTCATCTACACTAATATCATAAAGAGGAAATATTTGATTTTTTGTATGTTTGTAATGGATACATTCAAAAAATACTAAACCTATTTAAAAAAACTTTCACCTCTAGAAAGCTACTTTATCAGCGAATAACAGGGGCAGTTTTAAAAAAATTATGTATCCTGCGAAAATTGCAATAATGTGTAGCCAAATATTTGCAAAAATAACGATGACTCGCTTTAATTAAGGACCAGAATGACATGTTGCAGTGGAAAATAAATAATAACAACGTAGTATTTGTATACTCTTTGTTAACAAGTCTGTCAAGGACGTGAGTAATAATGCTTAGTACGAGTTTTTATAGTTTTTCGAAATGTACAGTTCCATAGTTTGTAGCGCCTGTAGCGGAAACTTTCAAAAACTGAAATCGATAGTACGGGTTTTAGCAAATCTTCATCATTCAATCATAGTCTTCGAATTCGATAAAGGTTTTCGAGTATTCTTCGCATTTTGGCAGTACGAGTTACCACTTTGACAAGTTAGCGATAGTAAACTTTGACGTATTCGAACACTTTCAACGTATAAATTTTCGTGAGAGCTTGCGATTTTCCCATTTTATTATGTTTACGAGTCGGTATCTTGCGTGGAGGTATGCCGTGGAGGCTGTAGTTCGTGTCATGAAGAGTAACCATAGAAGCTTGTACGTAGGCTGATATTATTTACACCCAGCCGCTTATCTCTGCACTCACTTTTTGCAACGGTGTCGGCTCCCTAAAGATGGTTTTGTGATACTCTGAGGGAAAATACTAATCTCAGGAGCTCGTAAAGAATCTCTAAAGACTAAGGTAATTTAATAGTTAAGTAAGTATATACTTTAAGTCATTTTATTCTAAACCTTGTATTTTGTATTTTTGTAGCACGACATATATATAGCATAGCTATAGCTATATGTAATTCTTATTGCGCTCGTTAACAAAAGCAGTATCAAAAAGTCTGTACAATGAATATAATAAAAAAATGGTCACGGGGATCTAAAATAAGCTAAAGAACAAGAATATCATCAACTCAACTGCCTATACTAGTACGCTGCTGGACAAAGGCCTCCCCCGCGGCCGCCACGGAGCCCGATCTTCGGCACTTCTCTTCCAACTGCTGCCAGCCACTTTGCGTATATCGTCGCTCCACCTAGCTACACCCTACGTTGGAGGGCGCTCTACACTACGTATACCGAGTCGCGGTCTCCACTCAAGAACACGTCTACCCCAACGGTTATCAGTCCTTCGACAGATATGACCAGCCCACTGCATCTTCAGCTTACTTAAACTTTAAGGGCTATGTTGACAACTTTGGTTCTCTGCCGGATCACCTCATTCCGGATACGATCTTTCAGAGAAACTCCAAGCATAGGCCTTTCCATAGCCTGCTGAGCGACCTTAAATTGGTGGACTAGTCGTATCGTGAGTGTCCACGAGTCCGTATGTCATAACATGTAGGATACAGTGGTTGAAGACTTTTGTCTTCAAACTTTACGCTATTGGCGACGAGAAGAATCAACGTAGTTTCGCAAATGTTTCCCAGCCCAGCTGTATTCTTCTGCGGGTCTCTCTCTCGAAGTTGTTTTTACCTAGTTGCAAAGTTTGCCTTAGATAAACATACTCCTGAACAACTTCGAAAGCAGTTCCGTTAAAAGCGAATTTGTTCCGGAATAACATGTTTGTTGAACATAGCCTTTGTTTTGTCCGAGTTCATCCGGAGACCAATGTGTTGAGACGAATCAGCTAGGCTGCCCAAAATCTGTTGCAGGTCCTGCAACGTTGCACTTTTGTAGCACTACGTAGGTACAACAATACTTCCAAAAAAATGCATTAATTTTAGTGCGAAACACTACCAATCCATCTACTTTACAATATCAATGTCATGATGACGTCACATCGATTTATATTTCGCCAAATACAACTCAATTAATAAAACAAACACTTAGTCCAGGAGTTCCGGCTAGTAATTATCAAAAATCAAGCTTTTCATCGAAGCAAGATGTCGTATTTGAGGCATAAAATCAATTTAAAATAGTTAGGTTTTGTTGGATTACTTTGGTCCCTAACTTAGTTATTACTGAACGAAATTAAAGACCAAAGTTAAAGGGAGAGTCAGAAAAAAAGTTTTTTCTATTTATCACCTCAATTAATCATAATTGATAAAAAAAAAACAATAAGACCACCGATAAAAACGACATACGATAGACAAAACGTCAAACACGGTGGAATAGATTTGTCTCATTGTTTTTGCTTATGGGGAAGAGATAGAAATATGTAGTGTGAAGTGAGCTATTCGAAGGTCGATATCGTGTAAACTTAATTTAATAGCATTAAATCGTACTACCGATTACAACCAAACTGTTAGTTTAACCGAGCTTACGAAAACTGTTGCAGTTCTCGTGATGTGCAAAACTCGTACTAGGCGTACAGTTGTCTGTAATCAAACATCACCACGGTCGTTGCTGCCAAAGGTTTTGAATTACGCTTGCCGGCGTGTTTTTTTTTAATGTTGCTACGATTATAAAAATGCCGAGGTGAGCGCTACCCATGCGAAGCCGGGGCGAGTCACTAGTTGTCACATGCATCTCTTCTGTTGCTATCTTGATATCGTTATATACTTCGTGGAAACTTACAACGAGACAAATCTACTCTATGATATTACATATCTACTCTATGATATTATAATTAATTAAACGATCATTAAAGGAGCACTTTTATCTGCATGTGATAATACTATATTATTCCAGGGTGATACCCGAGCAGTTCAATTAATATTTTAAAATGTGTACTTACTGCGTAATCAATAAAAAACAGTGACATGGTTTAAAAATTTATTTAGGTAGGTTCGTACTACAATATATAAACCAAAATTTGACACCATTCCATTGTCCCGTACAATATTTTTAGACAATAAGGTATAAATAAAAATATTAAGTCAGTCCGGAAGTATAGTAAAACAACAAAATATAATTTTCATTTACACATCCCTAATTAACTAAGTAGTTATACAAATTTGTATAAATTCGATTTTCTTATTTACATTGCCTGAAAATTGGACTACAATTCAACGTTCTATAGTATAAGTAATATGTTGATGTTACCATCTGAGAATTGTTTCAACATCTACCACGAGAAAATAATATCAGTTATTGCATATTACCATGACGTTAATGTACCCGCCCTCATTGTCATTACACGGCAAAAACATTGGCGCGCTGAAAGTAACATTTTAAATTAGATTAAAATGCTAAGATGCGATTAAAATAGTATCACTCAGATATGCAGAACTAACCGATTTAGCTGAGTCTAAATTCCAAACAATCCGAACTAACCGAAAGAACTAACCTTTATACTATCCAAAGACTAAGCATTGCCGTAAAACGTAGCAATGCTGCCAGCATTTCGGGAAAACGTTGATGGTAGGTTGATTGGGTTATGTTTCAGATCAATTTTAGGTAAGCAGTCATTGTTGTTTTCATTTTATTTAACTTACCGAATGTTCGAAGTGTTGCGGGTACAACCAGCATGATAAGCAAGCTAAGGCTGACCTTAGGTGTTTATTTTTAATCGTTCAAATGTTATGAGTCCAATAAAACACATTTTTTTAACGCTTCAGCTTACTTTACTGTTATATATATATATATATATATATATATATATTTTATATCTATTAAAAAAAATAAAAAAAATTGATATCCATTTAATATGTCTTTCGTTTGGTCTGGTGATACAATAGATTTTGTACCGTATCACATGTATTTTTAGTCACGCCAATATTTTCGCCGCGTTTTGCAATAAAACTACTAGACATGTATAAAATGTAACTTATTTACACAACAAATCGATAATAATAGTAAATAAATAACTACTAACATGGAACCTAAGGTAATTAAAATATGTATACGCATAGTTTCTCGCAATATTCTACTATCACAATGAGACACAATGGTAAGTTATCACTCCCTATCCGTGGATATTAAACAATATGTACAAGTTCACGATGGAAGCTTCGAGTATAAGATCCTTGAGTTTGTATTTGTTACCTGAAAACAAAACACAATACATTTAAAAAAGCTTATTTAAAAACAAACTAGGTCGGTGAACGCCTAACTCAAAGCGATAGCGATACCAATGCACTGTCCGTCCTTGTCATTGCGTTACGATATGACAAGGACGGACTGTGCATTAATGGCATAAACGATTACAATTCCATTGCGATCGCTCAACCGTGGTCGCTCTGCAGTATTCCTAGTACAAGTTTGTTATAGTTTTTGCAATTATTATTTTTTATTACGGACTAGTTAATCGTTTCACCACGATCTCACCTTATGGAAAGCGATGATGTGGTCGGTGCAGCACGCTTGCCTAGTCCTATTCACCTATTCACTCTTGACTCTTTCTTCAAATGAAATGTAGTTTCGTTTAGTTCCATACATTTTCTTTAGTTCCTGCAAGTTTCCGCTAGAGGCGCTGCCAGTAAATGTATGGAACTAAACGAAACTACATATAGTTTTCGAAAACTATAAAAACTCTTACTTACTCTTAGGTACAGCTCCTAGATGTCGTTACAAATAACGAACGTAATATCATCGAAATAACGTCCATATCAGCTCGCGCTGCAACGTGGCTGTTACGACGATCGTTCCGTCCAAATAGCGCGAAAATGAGAAAAAAATAAAACGCAATTGTTCGTATGTAAAATGTACTTATCAATAACTACAGTTCATCTATTAAAAGCCTATATGTTTCACAGTTCAGAAGTTTAAGTACTAAATAAATACCTATAATTAAAAAACAAAACATTTATAAGTTTTTTCTTTTTATTGCATTGTCATCGAGTTGTGAGCTTCCCTGAAAGTTTCAGCAGGATACCTAATCGGGAAGTGCTCGAAATTTGAATTGCAAGATTCCAGGGGCCCTAGACAAGCAGGCTTTCTATTCTTTCAATGCAAATGGAATAGAACGAATATGTACGGGACTGACGTTATAGTTTTCGTTTGCTAATGTCAGTCCCGTACATTTTTGTTCTATTCCATTTGCATTGAAGGAATAGAAAGCCTACTTGTCTAGGCCAACTGCTGGCCTAGACAAGTAGTTTATGTTTGCAGAATTGCACTAAAGTACCGCGCGTTAGAATTGAAAATGCTTTGACCTAAGTAATGTAATCAGTTGCAAGAATTTCGTATTAAGGCACAAAGTAATATCAACCCTAATGCGCTGCATTTAAGTGCAATTTAGCATACACGCGTTAGTACAAATCTGATAGTAACTGATTGCATTGATTTAAGTGATACGGCTACAGGATTTGGTAGGAATTCAGTTGCGTAATCGGCAAGCGACGTACACTTACCTAGCTGAGTTCGAACCCCGCGCCCGACTGTATGGCGTACAAGAGCTTCTCCGCGAGAATGTCTTCGCTGTTAAACTCTGGCAGCTTCAGCAGGTTCATGCACGTGGAGGAGGACGGGAGCCGGTCCGACGCGCCCGCCGACTGGATGCAGAATGGCGGCTGTAGGTCCTACGCATACAACTCACATTAATAGAAAAACCCGCTAAGGAAAAGACAGGCTAAGAAGTGTGGAACTCCTTCCCTACAGTACTAAGCTGTGCTCGTTTCGCGGGCGGGAGGAAATAATAGTCTTACACTTTTAGTTGACTTTTTTTAAATAATTCCTTTATACAAATTTTATCGTGTTGGCAAAAGTCGGAACAATAACCTGATAGCTTCAATTTTGAAATTATGAATTTTAGTTCAGTAATTTAGCGTAAAACCGTTTCTGTTTCCGGTCCGAGCGTTCACGAATAACTACTTTTGAACATTGAAAGTTATTATTAATAAATGGCATTTTGAGTTTTGCCTAAATATTTCTATTTATTAGAATAACACCGCCAAAAATCCACTACTCGTTGCTTTTTTCGTCAAAAAATGTAATAGGTTTCTAAAATCACAAGTGAATAACATTACTTCTAAGGTCTAAATACAAACATTCCATCAAAATCGATACAGTAATTTTGCTGATAAATAGTAACAAACGCACAAACGAATGAATCCTCTTACTATAAAAGTGCCCTAACCTAAAACGCATAATATGATTATACATTATTAGTTCCGTAAAGGGCTTCAAGCAAAAGCAACAAAATCCGTTAAAAAAACATAAAACGAAGACTAGCTATTTATCCTATATTTATCCCATTTCCGGCAAGGAAGCACTACGTGTCATAAAACGAAGACTAGCTATTTATCCTATATTTATCCCATTTCCGGCAAGGAAGCACTACGTGTCATAAAACAAAGACTAGCTACTTATCCTATATTTATCCCATTTCCGGCAAGGAAGCACTACGTGTCATAAAACAAAGACTAGCTACTTATCCTATATTTATCCCATTTCCGGCAAGGAAGCACTACGTGTCATAAAACGAAGACTAGCTATTTATCGTATATTTATCCCATTTCCGGCAAGGAAGCACTACGTGTCATAAAACAAAGACTAGCTACTTATCCTATATTTATCCCATTTCCGGCAAGGAAGCACTACGTGTCATAAAACGAAGACTAGCTATTTATCCTATGCTTATCCCATTTCCGGCAAGGAAGCACTACGTGTCATAAAACGAAGACTAGCTATTTATCCTATATTTATCCCATTTCCGGCAAGGAAGCACTACGTGTCATAAAATGAAGACTAGCTATTTATCCTATATTTATCCCATTTCCGGCAAGGAAGCACTACGTGTCATAAAACGAAGACTAGCTATTTATCCTATATTTATCCCATTTCCGGCAAGGAAGCACTACGTGTCATAAAACGAAGACTAGCTATTTATCCTATATTTATCCCATTTCCGGCAAGGAAGCACTACGTGTCATAAAACGAAGACTAGCTATTTATCCTATATTTATCCCATTTCCGGCAAGGAAGCACTACGTGTCATAAAACGAAGACTAGCTATTTATCCTATATTTATCCCATTTCCGGCAAGGAAGCACTACGTGTCATATACCATTCTCAATTACCTTTCATTGTGGACATGGTGAAACTTTGGGAAGCCCCCGCTATAAAGACTAGAGTTTCCAAACAGTTACTTCAAATGCTAAAAAGTTGTACCTTAAATCCTAAGAGTGGTGGTCGTGAGCAGCTGGTGACGAACTTGAGCAGCTGCCGCCGCTGTTTGTCGTCGAACTTCTCCAGCGCCTTCCAGAAGCACAGGACGGTCGGGTGTTGCGCCGAGAAACCACCTGCGGCCGATTACAGATCATTCACACTGTGACAGGGGATGACGACACTGACTCGTGACGCTCAGTTTCGCCACATGCGCCAGCACGGCACTAGCTCGGTATCGGAATTCCTTATATTTTTTAAATACACGATGTACGCTAGTGATTGGGGTTTGTTGCATTGTATAGCTCACACACGTAGGCGATTCATTTACGTAAGGTGTGGGGCAAGGGGCGAGAATGCAAGGAACGCATCGAGTCGAGCCAGCCAGGCGGCGGCGCGGTGAGAACTCATCTAAGTTATTTTTTCACATTGGAAATGGGTATTATAATTCGGATTTTTTAAAATATATCATGTTTTTGTATTATAACAACCACAAATAAAAAAAAATATAACCCCGAACCCCCACCCACATTATAGCTAAGAAGCTTCTCGATCACATCAGCTTTCAAACATAAAAAACCGCATCAAATGGATTGGGAGCTACGATGCCACACACACACACACACACACACACACACACACGCACACGCACACGCACACGCACACGCACACGCACACGCACACGCACACGCACACGCACACACACACACACACACACACATATATATATATATATATATATATACAGTGATACACACCCTAAACTTATAACACCCGTCTCTCTGTTCTGGGGCTAAATCGGTCCATTCGTTTGGTAGCTACTATTCTCACCCCCCCCCCTCCTCCTTTTCTCAACTCCCTCCCCCTATTTTCTCAACTCCTGCCCCCCCAAATAGCTAAGAACAATTTTTAAGAACCATCTCGATAACATCAGTTTTCAAACATAATAAAACGCATCAAAATCGGTCCACCCGTTTGAATGCTACGATTCACAACCTCCCCCCTCCCTACCCACTTAAGCTAAGAACCATCTCGATCACAGCTTTCAAACCAAAAAAACGCATCAAAATCGGTCCATTTGTTTGGGAGCTACGATGCCACAGACAGACACACACACAGACAAAGTGACAGTGACACACACCCTAACTAAACTTATAACACCCGTCTCTTTGTTCGGGGGTTAAAAATACATAAGTTATTCTAACATATACAAAATGAACTAATGCCCGTTTTCACTAACCCTAGGAGTCGCCTAAATCAGATTCTTAAATATTTAGGAGAAAAAAGTTTCACTAAACTTAGGGTCATAACTAGTGACGTTAGACGTCACCTAAAGTTACGAATCAATTCGGGGGTGCCTAATGATACGCAACTCTTAAATTGACAGCCCGCGCCGCGCTCGCTCACTCACTCATGTAAATTAGTGAAAAAAGTAAGGTGGTAAGGGTAAGTAAGTAGGTAAGTATTAGTAGTAATTAGTGTAAATTAGTGTAATTAGTTCATGTGTATTAGTCATCTATTAAAAATAGAATGGTGAAATAGATTACTATTAAGACTTTGACTTAAGACATTTTTTTTTTTTTTTAGGAGTTCCTTAGTTAGGCGTCGCCTTGTTCGTGGTTAGTGAAAACAGGCAAAAGTGTGCTACTCTTTTTTTTTTAATTTCCTTGCAATTTCGCCAATGTTTATAAGTTTTGTCACGTCACAGTGAATAATTGTCAGTCACGAATCAGTAAAATGGTGGACGTTTTACTGAAACTTCCTGGAGATTTTTAAAAACTCACAGAGAGTTACGTTTTTTTGAATTTTGAGCCTTTGCCTACACGCTTGCACGTTAACGAACACCTAATGATTAATATTCCACCAATATTACTCACTACGCGTTTACGAGTATTACTTATACCCACTAATTAGGCAGGACGAGCCCCACAAGCAGCAAGCGTTCACGAGTATGACTTATCCGCACTAAGGCTGGACCAGCCCCTCACGCAGCCCACGTTCACAGGTATGACTTATCCCCACTAACTAGACTGGACCAGCCCCCACAAGCAGCACGCGTTCACGAGTATGACTCATCCCCACTCACCTCCGTACTGCGTATGCACTTTAAGATCCACTAGATCGACGGCCACCTCCGCGCCCGATATCAGAAGTTGCAGCTCTCGACACGAGAACATCCGCAACCACTCCATGTTCACGACAGACGTGAGCCCTTGCTTGAACGCGTTGCATTGTGACCTTATTTGCCTGGAGCAGAGAGTTCATTACATTATTATCGTTGTAGCTGAGACTACTCACGCATCATGAGACTAGTTGACACAGGTCGAGCTGTTGGTGCAACTGTCGAAGTGATGCTTGGCATTAATATTTTTGTAGTTGTTTTGCTGTATGTAGCACATATATATACTTATAATAAAGCAATAAGAACGAAAAAGTCTGTACAAAGATAATTATAAAAAAAAACTTAAAATAAGCTACTGAACAGGAATATCACATTTTTTTATTCGTATCTGTTTGTTTTGTTCGCGCATCAAATAAAAACTACTGGATCGATTGCGATGCGGTTAGATAGTTTCGTATTTGACTTAAAAAGTGGGGTACTTGGTATATTAATCCGATAATTAGAAGCCGAGCAATCGATAAAAACTATTGGAAGGCTGAAAGAATTTTGAAGAAATGTTGTATATTGTACTTTGTAGGTACTTTTGGTCCTGGAATAACACGTGTGGGCTACTTTTAAATGAAATAACCAGGCGGGCAAAGCCGCGGGCACAGCTAGTCCCATATAAATTGTATCAAAATTGGAACAGTAGTATTTTTGTTAAGTTATTAATTAACCCATTTGAAGTCCACTTTTTGTACCATGGTATTTTGTAGTAACTGATTACACCGCGCCGGGCTATCTACATAATTATGGGTCACTGAATGCTGCCACCAACACAGTTCCATTAATTAAATTACAAATTCAGTTTTAATTTACAGTGATGTTATAAAATTAAACATTGTAAACGCGTCACATCAGCTACCCGATCAAGAATAAAGAGAGGATGAGTTCAGTTATAAATACAACGTTGGTCAATTTGGTATGGATGTGACAATTAAATACGTTAGTCAATTTGGTATGGATGTGACAGTTAAATATAACGTTGGTCAATTTGGTATGGATGAGACAGTTAAATACAATGTTGGTCAATTTGGTATGGATGTGACAGTTAAATACAACGTTAATCAATTTGGTATGGGGATGGGACAGTTAAATACAACGTTGGTCGATTTGGTATGGATTTGACAGTTAAATACAACGTTGGTCGATTTGGTCTGGATGTGACAGTTAAATACAACGTTGGTCAATTTGGTATGGATGTGACAGTTAAATACAACGTTGGTCAATTTGGTATGGATGTGACAGTTAAATATGACGTTGGTCAATTTGGTATGGAAGTGACAGTTAATAAGGCAAGACACAGTTTAGGCTAGCAGTTAGTAGGAAATATGGTCCAATGTACTGAACCGAACTAAACCGCATTTAATTCGTAATCGACATGCAGTTTTCGTCTTTTGTTGGCTAACCGAAACGAACACTAGAACAAATTAATATTAATAAAATGTATATTACCCCCGACCCCCCACCCCACATTCTAGCTAAGAAGCATCTCGATCACATCAGTTTTCAAACATAAAAACCACATCAAAATCGGTCCATTCTTTGGGAGCTACGATTCTAAACGGGCGATAGCTAGTGCTTTAGAAAACGCGTGGACCTATTTTGATTTGTCTTAATCTTGCGAGTGTAAAGACATGAAATTAATCAAAATTCAATATGGCGACAACCAGACGCCAAACTGCGAAAAAAAAACGATATCATTGAATACTACGAATAATACATTGAATAGGTATTTGAAAATCATGTATAGGTTTTTCTTATCATTTTTCGTTTTGAATGACCATTTAGGATCTTTAACGATTTAAAGTTGCTTAGCAACCATTCTATGCCCGACTGAGAATGGGCTCTTTATTCGGGCGTAAATTTTCTTGTCGTAATGCGTATTCAATGTGAACTCATGCCGATTGGTGCCGTGCGTATGCACGGCACGACACAAGCGCAATGTTTAAATTAAATGTGTTGTACAGTAGTCGCAGCCAATCTACGTTTGTGAAGTTAGGCTCTGTGAACGATTGCGCAGGTACTGCTGTGGGGATAAAACAGCATACAGTAAGAGCGAGATAGAATATGAAAAAAACGTATAAGCGAGTGAGCGAGGCAGTTATACAATGCTGTCTTCACCTTCAACATTGGGATTACGCCTGAAAAATAGCAGTTTGCGCAGCGACTAGCAGATAACTTCCGAGACACATACTTCCACTGCGACTACTGTACGTGCCAGCTGTAAAAAACAACTATTACTAGATGTTTTGTTGTTACCGTTGGGCCACTAACTGCTTTTGTGTGAAGAGACATCGATGGTATAACCCAAGTAGTCCCAAGTACTGCTGCCAAACACCGAAAGGAGTTCCTAATATTACACTTAAAATAAGAACAGTTAATTTATTCGATTAGTATTTACCTATTTAACTTAAAATCTGCGACTAGATGAATGTATTCTATCCTATTTTCCGCTGTGACTGGAATGTTGGCGCCACCTGGCTTCAATTCTTCTATCTGAAATGAAATACAATTTAAATAAGTATGTATGCTACCAGATTATAACATTGTGATATTTTTATACCGAGCAAGCGTCTTGATTAACTACTACAAAATATTAACTAACTACTAACCACTACAATATATAACTAGTTAACTACTAAATAGAATAGAATATAGAATAATCTGTTGAGTGTTTTTATAGTATAGTAAATAATATTATTTCAGAACTTGTACCTAGCAAAGTTGTATATGATGATGGTAGATATCCTTTTTGGTATAGTAAAAGTTTAATTAAAATTATTAAAGAAAAGTTGAAATACCATAAAAAATGGAAAATATATGATAATTTTGATGATTATGATAATTTCTCTAAGATACGCAATAGGCAAAAAATAGTCCAAGCCCAATGTTATAAATCATATTTGAAAATTGCTGAATCTAAAATACTGGAGAATAGCAAATATTTTTGGCGATTTGTTAAGTCTAAGAGGAGTCACTCTAATCTACCGGATACCATGTTTCTTGGTAATGTTACAGCATCTGAAGGTAACATAATCTGTGAACTTTTTAATAAAAGTTTTCAATCTGTGTTTGAACCGGCTTTGACAAACTCTATATCTGGGCCATCGAACCAAGCCAGTTCTAGTATTAGTTTAATTAATTTAAATGAGTTAGAAATTTCAGTTAGAAAAGTTTCAAAATATATTAAATCATTGGATATACATAAAACAGCAGGGCCTGATGGTATACCTCCTATTTTTTTGCGTCAATGTTGTGAAGTTTTATAAAAACCGTTATCGATTTTATTTAATTTGTTATTACAGTCTGGATGTATGCGTCTGGACGTTTGGATAAAGTCATTCGTTGTCCCGATATTTAAATCTGGAGACAAGCACGATATTAAAAATTATCGTCCTATCTCCAAGCTCAGTACGATACCTAAATTATTTGAAAAAATTATATATGATGTCATTAATCCAGTGGTTAGGCCTTATATTATACAGGAACAGCATGGTTTTGTGAATAGAAAGTCTACTGAGTCAAACTTGTGCGAATTTGTTGATATTCTGTTTAAGTCTATGGATGAAGGTTTTCAGGTTGATGCCGTGTACACTGATTACTCGAAAGCTTTTGACAAAATATCCCATGATATTTTGCTGAATAAATTATTATTGATTGGTGTGCATGGAGATCTACTTCGCTGGTTGGAATCATATTTGCGTGAACGTAGTCAGGCTGTTGCTATTAAAGGATTTTGTTCATCTTTTGTTCCTGTTACCTCAGGTGTGCCCCAAGGATCCAAATATTAAAAAGCAGTGGCCCAAGGACCTTGGGCCACTGCTTTTTAATATTTTTATTGACGATGTAATCGATTGTTTTCAATTTGCTAATTGCTTACTTTACGCAGATGATAATAAGATTTTTAAAGTTATTAGGGGTCCGGATGATTGCCAGAAACTCCAAAGTGATCTAGTCAGGTTAAGTACTTACTGCAAAAAAAATGAATTACAATTAAATGTTGCTAAGTGCAATTGTATTTCTTTCTCTCGGAAGAAATCTACTATCGCTTAAGATTATACTTTAAATAACGAGCTTCTTCGGAGGGTAACGGTAGTAAGAGATTTAGGAGTTTTATTGGATCATAAACTCATACTTAATTCTCATATCGAAAATATTACGGCCCGTGCCTATTGTTTGTTAGGTTTTATTCTTAGAGTTGGTAAAGAGTTCAATAATGCAAAAACACTAATAACTCTATTCAACTCTTTAGTTAGACCTATTTTGGAATATGCTTCTAGTGTCTGGAACCCTCAATATCAAATATACATTAATAGCTTGGAGCGGATTCTCAATAAATTCATTAAACACCTTACATTTCTAAATTCTAGATCAGTTAAGCCTATAGTTTTTAATTTTGATACCCTTCAAAGCCGACGCACAATAAAGGATCAAATGTTATTGTTTAAAATTTTAAGAAATGTTATTGACTCTCCATATCTTCTTAGTCAGATTGGTTTGAGATGTCCTCGATGTAATACCCGTTACACTAATAAAATGTTTAATTTGCCTCGTTGTCATACAAATTATGCATGTAATGCTTTTTTACAAAGAGCATGTAAGTCTCACAATGACCAATTTTCGGATTGTAACATTTTCTTCTTTTCTCTAAACAACTTCAGGAATCAAGTATCTCTTTTGTAATTCTGTAATATTCGATAGTTTCTTTTCTTTATTAATTAGTTTATTGAAAGTCTATTGGTACTGTTTTATTTTAAATTCTAAATTTATTATATTTTTTTTTTTTTTGTTTAGGATTTGAGTGCCGTTCTGTTCTTACTCGTAATATAATGTTTCTATTAGTGGCATCTTCATTGGTGTATGTATTTTTTTGTTTAGTATGTTTATTTTAAGATTATTGTAAACTGTTTGTGCCTTAATAAAATAAATAAATAAATGAAACAGTTGGACAACCCACATGCCTACAGCCTTATAGGTGGTAGTCCAAATGTTCTAGCCTTTGATGAAAGAAACAAATAAGGATTCACTATGTTCGCCCGATTCGTTTTCGCCAAAACTCCGCGCAATTTAAGAACTCCGCGCGTGGCCCGCTTGTAGTGGAGACGGCTCTAATTGGCAAATAGGTAACTTAATCATCATAAAAAGTAAAAAGCCGCTATCCATAGTTTTGAGCCGGGACAGCACACATAACTAATCGCGCGCTAACACAAGATTGTGTTCGTAACACGTAAATGTTTGCGTGGAGCGAACAGGCAAG
Source organism: Alsophila aescularia (assembly GCA_946251855.1). Lineage (NCBI taxonomy): Eukaryota > Metazoa > Arthropoda > Insecta > Lepidoptera > Geometridae > Alsophila > Alsophila aescularia. The sequence goes on along the minus strand of OX276377.1, from coordinate 11,010,081 downwards.
CGATACGGGTTAATGCGTGTGGAAAAAGGATAGCACAATATCGCTTGCGATCTTTTGATTTGCTTCCCATTCGTTCCATAGAACAATTGAAACTTTTTTCCTAACCTGTTCTATAGAATAAACATTAAAACCTTTCTGGTTTGTGATTTCATCACAGAGTGCCGATATTTTATTTATTAATTTACTCAAAATACAACTCACACCAAATGTGACAGAAAGATTTTTCATAAAATACAAGATTTTTGTCACGTGGAACAATTTGAGATAAACTAGATTCTTATTTAGTGCCATGACGTCACTGAGAAGTGTAGTCAGAAGAAATGCTAGTATATATTTCTATGGAACAAATCAGTAAAATATTGACTCATTTTGTCCGATGACGTCATGTTCCATGGGACAAATGGGAACCACCCCTTTTGAGACGAACTGTGACGAACAGTTTTGAACCACGCGACACGCACACAACAAATAGTCGCGTGATCGCATTTTGAATTATAGTAAGTATTAAGTGCTTGATCTTTATTTGTTTCTTTCATCGAAGGTTCTAGCCCACTACCAGTTAGCAGCGTACCCAACAGATGAGCCAAATAAGTACCATCATTTTGGTCACGCGTCGCATCGATCAGGAGCTCAGATAGATTTTTGGAAATACGATGATCTCCCGGTCCCAATGACTCAACATCAAACGGCTCAAATACGTAACCACTACCGAGGTTAGCATATTTTCGCCGCTTGAGCTGCTCTGCTGAAGTAGCCGCGGCGCCAGCCCTACTGTGTCCCAGAAAGAAGTGACGGCAGTGTCGACACAACTAGCGTCCCAACTAGAGGCCGCCCCATCTTCCAGGAAATAAGGGTCATACCGTCAGGCCTTTTACCATCGTTATGCATCAACCATTCGGTTCGAGAATGGCCGCAACGTAGGCGCTGGTAAAAGCCCGGCGAATGATTGCGTTAACGCCAGTCTTAACGCTATCATTCATCATTCAATCATTGATTTATTAATTTTGTTCGAATTTCCCGTCACTAGCGTGACGTGACTTACTCAACTGTGATTACAAAGTTAATGAAATTTGCTATAAAACGTTTTTTATTTCAAAACTCTCGACTTCTATAGTTTAGGAAATATTGCAATTTTAAAAGTATGGTACTATGTACACACACAAAATATCATCCGCCAACCAGACTGGTTACTTATATTATAGAGGTCAATGAATATAAATACATACCCTCTGCTCGCCCAACTCATCGCTCAGTACAGTAAAGTCCAATCCCAGCTCCGGCACGTCCTGCCTTCTGTGCGCCTTCAATAACAACAGCCCTCTGTACAAAGCGGGGTCCAGTGACGCCAGTGCGTGCACGCCGGCCTCTCGGGACGAGCACAGCTTGCCGAGAAAGAACTCTGCTAAGGGTAACTCAACTAGAAGGTTCTCGTACAGCGCCTGAAATGGGCACGAAGAGATATTAAAATAAGAGAAAAATATTTAGCTTAGTGACGTAACTTTAATTAGATGCGTCATCTATAAATCCTCGTTCTAATTAGAACTAACGTAAAATATAATATTAACATATTTACGTTCAATATTTACACAAAGCAATCCCTATAATGTATTTCCACTAAAGATTAGATATCGGACACATTTAACACTTGCTAAACTGGCTACTGGATGACGCAATGTGCTAGTACCTACAAGTACTTTCCAGAACGCACGAGACGTGCGCGTTGGGGTATAAATAGGACACGCATAGGCTTCGTGAGACAGTTTAATTTCGCCTAAGATACGAGCTCGGTCGAAGTGATTACAGTGTATAGTCGAGTAGTCGAGATGATTTAGTTTTATTTGTTGGTTTAGTTTATTTCCGTGGGTTTTTCGTATAAAAGTGTTAATTCTTGTTTTATCCGAACCCAAGCTCGTCAATATTTTAGCTTTTCGGTTCTCGCCCTAGCATGTCCCGGTTTTACGTCTACATTGAAATTGTTTTGTATACATATCATTTACTCACACAAGGCTTACCTTTCCCAACATCCTGCCGATAAAGTAATAATGCATAGGAAAGTCGTCGTACAATAAATGCACCGCTGGGTTGGGATACAGCATGTTGTCTTTAGTCAGTCGGAACAGCCCTCTGTTCGGATCAAATGCCGATCTGTAATGGAACAAAGAACTTTCTTATAAAAACTATTAAAAAAAAGTGTTATTAAAAAAATTAACTAAGATAAATTGTTTTTTTTTTAACTCTATATAAATTTCTATCTATTAATAATATAATATATTTGGGACCATTCCACACCAATTACCTAGCCCCAAACTAGGATACCCTGTAATATGGGCACTAGATAACGGATAAACATACATAAATGCGAATATCACATCCATGACTCGGAAACAAACATTTCTGCTCATCACACAAATGATTGCACCATGCAGGATTCGAACTTGCGACCGTTTGATTTCGTTCCCAGGGTCACTAGCAACTAGACCAACCGGTCGTCAAACATATATCTCAAGAATACGCCTTCACTTTTTTTAGGATTTCGTACGGTCAATTGAAAAAACGGGACCCTTATAGGGTCACTCGTGTGTCTGACTGTCTGTATGTCACATCCAATGTGCTCCGAATCTACTCGACCGATTAAGTTGAAATTTGATACACATAAGAAATTTCTGTGACCCAAACAAGACGTAAAACGTAAATAAATGAATTTCAAATACTTATGGGGGTATTGTATCTTTATTGTACCTATGTTAGTTTTCCTATGATAATAAAATAAAATAAACAAATAAATAAATAGAAAAAACACGCGGGCAAAGCCGCAGGCACAGCTAGTATAAGATAAACTTGTGACCACTTACTTTAATAGTTCTGAGAGAAATTCTCTAAATAGTCCACCGCCGTCGACGCCCGCCTCTTCAGCGCCAGCTTGGTTGATCAACTGAACCCGCAGTTTTAGTTTCATGTCTGGCTCTAGAAACACAACATCACATCATCAGCGCGAATAAGTCCACTGCAGAACACCGGCTTTCCTCCTAGAACGCCACAACGAGCGGTTGTAAGCTGTTTGATGGCTAGTACACAAGTTATACTAGTGAACGGGTGCTGCTTATGGGGACTGGTCCAGCCTTTATTTTATTTTCTTAGTTGTATAGTTTGATGATTGTGGGACATGATTGTCACTGTCACTTTTATCTTTCTTATTTGTCATTTTAATGTGAATTATTATAAGTTCAGACATTTTAATAGAAACTTATGAAACGATTGCACAACGAAGGTTATTAAAACACGAGAGTGAGTTTAAAGAACGAGCCGTAGGCGAGTTTTTTAATACTATCAGTCGAGTGTTTATTAATGTAATACCTAGTTATGTACCATTCCATACACTACTTTATCTACACTCATGCAATAGGAACTTAATTTCAATGATAAAATATTGTCGTAATATTTTCTTGATTTTGCAGATCGTTCGTCATGATCGTTGCTGTTTCCATGATGTCAGGTGGAGTCAAATTCTCCTCACGACTGCTGTCGGACATTGATAATGAGGATACAATTTTTGATCAACAAAAACACTTTAAATTGGTTAGGTACATACTAATGTAAAGAAAATTATGGAGCCAAAATCCAGTCCACAGCGAATTCACGCGCATACGGTCTAGCACCCGCCGCCATAGATAATAAATGGCGAAACCCCTCGTTGTACGGAGCAAAACCGGTGCTATTATGGTAAAAAATAAAAAATATAACACTATTTAGTTCAAAAACACGTCTCTAATAAGAAAAAAATACAAAATAATATTTTATTTTTTTATTAGAGACGTGCCGTGCGTAAATTATGTCATTATGCCACCATTTTTGAGTTCATAGTTAGAATAAAATACTTTGTCTATTAGAAGGAGAAATGTTGCCATTATCACTGGCTACTTGACCGTCTTGGTACCGCATTAGTTTGTGATGATCCCATTATCACCACACCACTCGGCAAGCACTCACAATATAAGTATTATAAATTATAATTTATTTATTTTTCTGTTATTGACCGAGCGAGCGCGAAGCGCGAGCGAAAAGTCTCCGTTTCAGCTTGGGCAAAAATGCTTTTGTATGTTCGGATCTCTGTTCTCCTCTACAGGTCGCATTTCTCAGCCAATCTAGACGAAACTTGGTGTACAGGTTAAACGTTTTTTTTTTTTTGTCGTCAGGGATTTTTGATTAAGGGGGGGGGGGGGGGGGTACATTCCCCAAAAAAAAGGGGGGGCTACTGAATATCTTCGATGGTTATTTTTTTATTTGAAAGTTACTAATTTTAAGTTAGTCTCATAAAAATTTGGTGAAGGTCTGATGAGGACCTTCGGCGTGATAAGCAGAATAGCTCCTCAAAATGCAGTAAATTTCTCTCTTTTAGGTTTCAGTGGAATCAGCCATTTACCTACTATTCTGACATTTTTTCTGAGCACTGGTCCTTTTGGTATACTCGTCTAGCATGTAACACACATGCTATGTTGTATATGACAACGGCATCGTCTTGCAGCTGTACACACCGTGTGCAGCGGGCAGCGATCGAAGCGGAGCATTATTATCCGTGGCACGATTTATTTTTATACCAACGGCAACACTGAAAGCCACCATCTTCCGATGTGACCCGCCCCGACTGTTAATAAAAAGGCATGCTCGGCCTAGAAGTCGCCCAGTTCACCCACATTCCGCTCTGCGCCGCCGAGTTGTGCGGTCACCTCCTGTCTCCGGTCCTCAGATGCGCATCGCTCGCAGCTCTCGACGGTCCAGTCCACGTCACCCCGCACAGGCACTCGTGCCGAACGGGACGCCGATTGCGTGCTATCACACCTGACGGCTTATCGGGACATTCGCTCTTCACGGAGCGCTCTCTGTCCCGTTCATGCCAGACGGTACCCGACAGTTCACTGAGGCAAGCGCTCTTTTCAGAGCGACACCTTGTCTCGGCAGTCTGAGGGCTCAGTTGAAACTCAAAACTATAAATTCTTGGACTCTTCTAGTCGCAAATCAAATCCACAGTTTCGTTGTCCAACCCGAGGAACGGTTGGGCGCTGACCCAAAGCGCTTGTTTCCACTCCTCTTCCAGGGGGGAAACAAGAATCTTGGCTGGGCCTGGGTAGTTTCCCTTGTGTAGAGCACTAAGAAGAACCCAGGTATCTCCCACCTCCCAGCTAACCAACCCGGTTTCCCTTAGCGATTTGTTTGGGCTGGTGCCTCCTGCTTGCCGGTCACCTTTCAACGGTCGCTAGGAAAGTAAACATCCCTCTGCACAATAAGGTCGGCAGAGGGTCACACTATCGGGACCCCCTGTCTATCCCGACGAAGGGGACCCTGTCTACCCACACGCACTTCCTGGTTTACCCCCGGCTCGTAACCCCATTCTGTCCACCATGGACTCCGACCGCGATTTTGCCAATAATATCTGTGCAGGCTTCCTTAAATGGGCTTTAGATAACGGTCTTCTGTTGCAATGCGCGCGCTCATCCGCGAGGTTGGGACGCGGTCTGGCGTCTTTTCGCCGAAAAGAAGGCAACATTCACGTCCGTACTAAACACCCAACAGGACATAAAGGTGCAAGTCCCGACCGCGAATGACCACCGCGCAATAACTAAGATCCTTCGCGACGAAGGCGTGCGTTTCTACACGTACGCCCGTAAAGATGAAAAACTCCTCCGCGTAGTACTACGTGGTGTCCCTAGTGAGATTGAGACCGGTCTCATTCTCAAGGACCTTCAGTCCCAGGGATACCCCGTAATGGAGGTTCACCGATTCATAATCATCATAATTACAGCCTTTAGAAGTCCACTGCTGAACAAAGGCCTCCCCCAAAGAGCGCCATGACGAGCGATCTTGTGCCATCTCCATCCAACGACTTCCTGCGATGGCTACAATGTCGTCGGTCCATCGTGTGGGGGGTCTCCCTACACTTCACTTGCTTGTTCGTGGTCGCCATTCGAGAACTTTTTTTCTCCAGCGGTTGTCAGTTCTGCGAACTATATGGCCTGCCCATTGCCACTTCAACTTGCAAACTCAGAGAGCTACGTCGATAACCTTGGTTCTTCTACGGATTTCCTCGTTACGGATCTTAACACATATAGTGAAACTCCGAGCATAGCTCCATTGCACGCTGCGCGACACGATTTGCGTTCCTGTAATACTACTTGTATTAAGAACGCAATAGAGCGGAACAAGGGCTCCAAAGTGTTCGCAAGATATCTGTCTATTGGGAAAGCCTGTTGACGAAGCTGAAAACCGACAGTGACATCGTTTCGTCAAAGCCAGAGATTTTGAGTGAGCTCGAGAAGATCGATGGACAATTATACACCCCAACGCGTAGTTCTCCTAGCTCGACTAGCGATGCAAGAGCCCGTTTGACCCGACATTATACCGAAGATATCCCGGACGTCAGCCTATGCGAGATCAGAATGGCTCTCAAACAGCTAAAGAGCAACAAGGCACCAGGGAAGGACGGAATAACGTCAGAGCTACTGAAAGCGGGCGGAACGGTGGTACTTAAAGTCTTTCAGAGGCTGTTTAACTCCGTCAGCCTCGAGGGTACTACGCCAGAGCGTGGCACAGGAGCTTAGTGGTGTTGTTCTTTAAGAAAGATGATAAAACCATCTTGAAGAGTTATAGGACCACTTCACTGCTGAGTCACGTCTATAAGCTGTTTTCGAGAGTAGTTACAAACCGTCTCGCTCGTAGGTTTGAGGACTTTCAGCCTCCCGAACAAACTGGATTCCGGAAAGGCTTTAGCACCGTAGACCACATCCTTACGCTCCGGCAGATTATACAGAAAACCGAAGAGCATAATCGGCCACTTTGCCTAGCGTTTGTGGACTACGAGAAAGCCTTTGATTCAGTCGAGACCTGGGCAGTGCTACAGTCATTACAGCGGTGCCAGATTGACTACCGGTACATCGAAGTGTTGGAGTGTTTGTACAGCAGGGCCACCATGGCTGTCCGTCTCCAAGATCGGAGCACGAATTCTATCGATTTGCAATAAGGGATGAGACAGGGAGACGTCATTTCTCCGAAACTGTTCACCTCTGCACCGGAAGATATATTCAAGCTTCTGAACTGGAACGGATATGGTATTGTGGCGTACTACGTATTCCACACTTACACGGGGACTCAAGATAACTCCTCTAACGAGTTGGACCCACCGCGTACAATGCGATTTAATCGCGACCTCTTATGACCATGGGCCACCTCCTTGGATTACTGGTTTTGCCTACGCGCAGGTACTAACTAGTACAGAGTCTGTGACACTGCATCGCAGCCGGCCCGCGCCCGGTACGCTGACAGACGGCGATAGACCACGGCCGCGCTTTGTTTACTTTTTATATATTGTCGTAGATCTATCCTTTCTTGTATATTACTTTAATTTCTTGTTGCTTACTTAATTAAAACAGTTTAATATCCTTATTAAAACATTCATTTCTTTCGGCCTAACTTCTTCTTCCTTTAAATATAAAAACTTTCGATCCACATCAACCTTCTGATCCGGAGTCAGTATAACTGGATGGTGCGAGATCTGGACTGCTAGGATTCTCGCCCACAGTATTAACATCAATGGGAATGCATGTGCATGCATGTGCATGTGCATGCATGTGCATGTGCATCAATGTGAATCACCTTCGATTTGCTGATATTGTCATCATGACAGAAACCCTGGAAGACTTAAGCACAATGCTCAGTGACCTCAATATTGTTTCGCAACAGGTAGGTCTTAAAATGAACATGGGTAATACGAATATTATGTCAAATGCCCATGTCGCACCCATGCCGGTTTATGTTGGGAACGATATTATCGAAGCTGTTGATCACTATGTCTACTTGGGTCAGACGATCCAACTGGGAAGATCCAACTTCGACAAAGAGGTCAACCGTCGAATCCAACACGGACGGGCAGCGTTCGGGAAATTACGCCATTTCTTCTCGTCGCAGATACCGTAGAGCCTCAAGACGAAAGTTTAAATCAGTGCGTGTTGCCAGTGATGACATACGGCACTGAGACGTGGTCGCATACTATTGGTCTCATACATAAACAAGATATTAGAGAACATAAAATATAACAAATAGATTTTGTAATAAATCTACTAAACCAATTTTGATTAAATTTATATGGGACTACACTGAAAGTCTACCCAATTGAATAAAACAACAACCATCTATATCGGTTCAGAAATCTTAGAGATTTGAGTCAATATAAACACAAAGTCAAATGGATTTACTAAAAAACTATTTTATTCTCGAAAAACTACTCTACCTATTTTGATACTATATAAATGGGTCCACCTGGAGAGTATACCATATCAAACAAAAAAATAATTTTCTAAATCGGTAAGCAATTCACGGAGAAATCGGCATACACAAAATTTATATTACAAAGATTATGTTTCTAACTTACCATTTTCTGGGCTTAGTTTTTCAAAGGCGTCTTCGTATAAATGTGTCCGTCTAACACTTATGTTAATGGAAGGGCCTTCATTGAAGTTCGTCAACTCGTACCAGTGGTCGAGCTTTTCTCTGGGAACAAACAGAATTAGCTGTTAAAAAATACAACAAGAATTTTCTCATGGAAAGAAGACTGAGATTGCCGCTTTGTGGTGTTTGTCGTTACCTGTTACCTAATCATAATCTATCTTATAATAAAGCAGTAAGTAACAAAAAGACGGCAACAAAATGGGTTACAAAATAAGCTACTGAACAAGTTTTTTTTTTTTATAAATGGTTTGTCTGTTTGTTCACGAATCACGTAAAAATTCCAAGACCGATTGGGATGCGGTGTTCGCTGTTGGATAGCTTAGGTTTCGACTTAAAAACGGGGCTACTAGGTATCTTAATCTGATGATTACAAGCCGAGCAATCGATAAAAACTATCTGAAGGTTGATTTGATATTTTGGACTTTATACGTACTTTTGGTCTTGGAATAACACATGGGATTACTTTTAACAACCCAGATATATAGATGAAGCGGGCTAAGCCACGGGCACAGCTAGTCCATAATAATTGTGTATCGTTTATATCTAGTGTCAGAGTTTGTCAGTCCGCCCAAGGAGATACCCTTGCCATGGCTTAACGACTGCTTTCAATCAATAACAGCCGGGACCGACAGCTTAACGTGCCCTCCGAAGCACGGAGCGATGGAAATCAACACGTAAAAAGTCAATGGAGCGGAGCCGAAAATCGAACCCGATATCGTTGGATTATAATTTCTAATGCGCACTAGTATACCGCTAGGCTACTATCAATTATTTTTTATTAAAAGCAGTCATCAGCCAAGTAGTAGTCTGCAGATATAACTGTGTTCCAATTTGAAGGAGGGGACCTCTTATTTCTATGACGCTTACGTCAACTGTATGCAAGGGGCCAAAGGGACGTCTTATTTCTATGACGATTACGTCTAACTGTATGCAAGGGGCCAAGGGAGCGTCTTATTTCTGTGACGCTTACGTCAACTGTATGCAAGGGGCCAAAGGGACGTCTTATTTATATGACGCTTACGTCAAACTATATGCAAGGGGCCAAGGGAACGTCTTATTTCTATGACGCTTACGTCAAACTGTACGCAAGGGGACATCTTATTTCAATGACGCTTACCTTGAAAGTAAGCTTTGGAACATCGCGACCCGCGTGGCGAAAGGAACGACAAACGGGATTTCTTTCAGTATCGTGCACGCTCTCAACTCCTTGATCGTGAGGGGCGGCCCTTCCTCTGAAACCAAGTTTTTTAATGGTATAGTGAGATAAAAATAGCACGGTTTAGTTTTTTTATAGAAGTTTATGAAACGGTTGCATAATGAGGGGAATTAAAACACTAGAGTGAATTTAAAAAACGAGCCTCAGGCGAGTTTTTAATAGTATCACTCGAGTGTATTAATACCTAGTTATGTGCCGTTTCGTTAGTACTTTATCTACACTCATACAATAGGAAATTACTTTTAATGAAAAAATAATGTCGTAATATTTTCTTGATTTTGCTGGTAATTAATACCTAGTTATGTGCCGTTTCGTTAGTACTTTATCTACACTCATACAATAGGAAATTACTTTTAATGAAAAAATAATGTCGTAATATTTTCTTGATTTTGCTGGTAATTAATACCTAGTTATGTGCCGTTTCGTTAGTACTTTATCTACACTCATACAATAGGAAATTACTTTTAATGAAAAAATAATGTCGTAATATTTTCTTGATTTTGCTGGTAATTAATACCTAGTTATGTGCCGTTTCGTTAGTACTTTATCTACACTCATACAATAGGAAATTACTTTTAATGAAAAAATAATGTCGTAATATTTTCTTGATTTTGCTGGTAATTAATACCTAGTTATGTGCCGTTTCGTTAGTACTTTATCTACACTCATACAATAGGAAATTACTTTTAATGAAAAAATAATGTCGTAATATTTTCTTGATTTTGCTGGTAATTAATACCTAGTTATGTGCCGTTTCGTTAGTACTTTATCTACACTCATACAATAGGAAATTACTTTTAATGAAAAAATAATGTCGTAATATTTTCTTGATTTTGCTCGTTCGTCATGTGAGTTGCTGTTCCGTGATGTCAGGTGGAGTCAAAAAATGTCACATTAAATTGGTTAGCTAATAATGTATGCGCCAAAATTCGCGCGCTTACGGTCACACGCGCCGCCATAGATAATAAATGGCGAAAACCCTCGTAGTGCGGAGCCAGCTCGGTGCTTTTATAGAAAAAATATATATATTATAGCACTGTTTAGTTTAAAAAGTGTTATAATGTATTATTTTTTCTTATTATAGACGTGCCGTGCGTAATGTAATGTATGTACCGTTTTAGTGTTCATAATCCGGATTTAACGATATGACTGTAGATAAAAATAATTATATACCTCATCATCATTATCAGACTATATCAGTCCGAGTCGCGGTCTCCACTCAAGAAAAGGTCTACCCCAACGGTTATCGGTCCTTCGGCAAATATGACCAGCCCACTGCCACTTCAACCTGCTAATCCTATGGGCTATGTCAGTAACTTTGATTCTCTGTCGGAACACCTCTTTCCGGATTCGATCTTTGAGAGAAACTCCAAGCATAGCCCTTTCCATAGTCCGCTGAGCGACTTTGAATTGGTGAACTAGTCCACGTCTCAGCTCCGTAAGCCATAACAGGTAGGACGCACTGGTTGAAGATTTTAGTCTTCAGGCATTGGGGAATTGGTGACGAAAAGTCTCTACGAAGTTTACCAAATGGTAATATATACCTACCTACCTGCGGATGGTTTTAACATACTCCTAGGTAGGTACCTAAGAGTATGTTAAAACCATCCGCAGAAATCAACCTACCTTTTAATGAAAACTGTGACAAAATCGGTGAGTAGTTGCGGAGATTAGTCCAGACGAGTTTTTGAAGTGTAAGCATCTAATGACGCGGTACAGGGGTAACGACGACTCTTGGCGCAGCGGAGCGTCGCTAAAGCACCGCTCGTGGCTCGTCCGCTCTTTCCGCCTCAACTCAGTCATATTCAAGCCATCACATATTTTTTTTATGCGCAAAATGTATACACTCTAGTTGGGAATTGAACTCCGGTACTACAGACTGGCGGTCGAACGGCCTCCCGTTGCGCCAACCAGACTTATGGTATGAGGCCGAAAGTAAGTATAGATCAGGTTGCTGATTCACAGTTGACCAATAAAGTAAGTATAGATCAGGTTGCTGATTCACAGTTGACCAATGGGAGCGCGCGGTGCAAATGTTTCTCGTGGTTTAGTAATGTACAATGTGGCGTCAGTTAATTATAGTTCATTGTTCAATACCAGCTGATACCAGCGGTATGCAGTTGTCACCGTCTGTGACATTGACTTTGATAACCGGATAACTGCCTACTTCATACCTAACTTGACCGCTGACTGAGTTCAGACTGAAAGTACCATATAAATAGCCGCCCTTCGCGCACGTACAGTGCACGCACCAGATGCGTCGTCAGTTGTTAGTGTGTGTGTGTGTGTGTGTGTGTGTGTGAGTGTGTGCGTGCGTGCGTGCGTGCGTGTGTGCGTGCGTGCGTGCGTGTGTGCGTGCGTGCGTGCGTGCGTGCGTACGTGCGTGCGTGTGTGCGCGCGCGCGTGTGTATGTGCGTGCGTGCGTGCGTGCGTGCGTGCGTGCGTGCGTGCGTGCGTGCGTGCGTGTGTGCGTGCGTGCGTGCGTGCGTGTGTGTGTGTGTGTGCGCGCGTGCGTGCGTGTGTGTGTGTGCGTGCGTGCGTGCGTGCGTGTGTGTGTGTGTGTGTGTGTGTGTGTGTGTGTGTGTGTACCTGTAGCGATTTGCCTCGGACGGCGCGGGCGCGCCAGCAGGACGGCGCCGTCGGCCACCACGCCGTCCACCGGCCACGCGCCGCTGCCCAGGAACTGCAGCCGCCCGTCACGTACGTACAGTGCACGCACCAGGTACGTCGTCACCTGAGGACAATACACGTTACGCCTTTGAATAGTTGAATGCACCGAGATCACAGATGTTTTCGCATTTAAGAAGGCTATCGGTTAGCTCTAATTTTGGGCAAGCGATATCTATTTCCTCTAATCGATAGATTTAGTAGATTGTTTCAATTTTCAATTTTAAAAGTTATTTATTTACTTATTAAATTATAACCTTGCACAAATTCCAGTGTTAATTTAATACTAGAACGCACAATTAGAATTTTTTAACTGTTAATCAAGCTAACAAATTGCTTATCTAAACTTATAAAAACAAAAATTCAACATGCAAGCTTTAGTTGAGTGTTACAGTACCAAACGTGTTACGTACTTACTATTTGAGTCATTAGATAGCTCAAAGCCAAAATACAACAAAAATAAGTCAACTATCCAACAAAAGTTAGCGAGCAGGTAGTTACCTACGCATCCTTCTGTTAAGAAGCAAACAAACACTAACGTACATTGCAGTAGGCAAGCAACAGGAGCAATTCGGCCGGGCTGGCAATCATATAGTGATAATCACTCAAACAAGCCAGCACGTCCAACCGCACGTGCTGCGCACATGCCTATCGGTCTATACATATCCTAAGATAATAAGAGCGAGAGTCGCGCGCGCTACGGCGAGGGAGCGCATGCTCACTTGGTAGGCCACTGTAGGTGGCTATTCATCGCACTTGAGAAACAAGTGATGGGGTAATTTGTATCGATTGTACTTGTCGATGTAAGATATGTTTTTCTTGTGAGTTTTACATACATTTTTAATGAGTTTATTTTTACTACGTGGATTGCTGTGTAAACAGAATTTTTCAGACAGTTTAAAATAAATTCATTTAAGATGGGAAAATGTAGATTGTTGCATCGAGCGGAAAGTGACTTCTTGTGGGCTCTAAAAACACGAGTGCAGGGAGAAGTCACATGAGCGAGGGTCATAATCTGATTTCCATTACAGCGAAAACTTTAGCAAAACAACAATAAAAGAAAAATCATTAATAAATATTTAAAAAAACTCACTTTTATGACCAGGGCCCCAATTCTACTATAACAATTGTCAACAATTTTCGCTTCATTACAATTGTTTTAGTAGAATTGGGGCCCAGTACATTCAATTTTTTAATCTTTATTGGACGAATGCATTCATTCATTATGAAACTAACAAAACCTTTTTCATTTCCGTTGCACTCGATCATGCAAGCGCGTAAATACTTAAATAGTAAATATTCTCTACTAGCTGTTGGCCGCGACTTTGGACGCTTGATCATTTCTGTAGGTTAAAAGTACTCTTTGTGCTATTCCAGGACCTAAAATACCAATATAGGAAGATTTTATCAAATTTCATTCAGCCGTCAAAAATATTTTATCGATTGCTCGGCTTCTACTCATCGGATTGAGATATAAAGTACCCCAGTTTTTAAGTCAAAACATAAGCTATCCAACAGTTAAAACCGCATCGCAGTCGGTCCAGTAGTTTTTACGTGATGCGGGAACAAACATACAGACAAGTTTTTTTTAAATGTTATATTCTTGTACAGTAGCTTATTGTATGTACCTTAGACCATTTCTTTTTTAATTATCTTCTTTGTACAGACTTTTTCGTTCCTATTGGTTTATTATAAGTATAGATATATTTTATTTAACTATCATTTTGGTGTAATTTAAATATTTTAAAGTAGTTAAATTGTTTATATATCTAACTACTACAAAAAATATTGCATATCAGCGATTACCTATTTGATTATACAAGAAACTACAATACTACTATTTGAAAAATTTGAACTCAACACGGCGGTTACGCACGCGCGTAGCGGATATGAAAAGGCCCATTCTCAAATCACCTTGAAGAGATGCGACCAGGCGGGCGTGTCCTTGCCGGGCGGCGCGGACCCGGGCGCGCCGGCGCCCCGGTACACGCCGCCCACGGCAGGCCGCGTCTCCGGGTACGCCAGCTCCACCAGCCCGAGGCACACCTGCCGCAGCGTGCGGCACAGCGCGCCCAGCTCGCCGAACTCGAACGCGTGCACGCGCCCGCCGGGAGCGCCCCGCGAAGTCGTCGGCGGGGGCGGGGCTGGGGGACAGAGGTAGCCATGTTAACATTGTACACGGTAATAACTTTGTAACAAATAACAAATGAAACGGCAGCTGGTAATGTGGTCATTACTTTGGGCAAAGTCGACCTTGCCTTGGTAGCCGTGCCTCCAAACGAAGACTAGTGGCTCATGTAGCTGAGCCAGCGCCACAGGCCGCGGACGATCATCGGTTTGAACGAATAGCAAACTTACAGTACATGATGTTCTCATCGTCGTCCAAGCTATCTCTGCAGAACTCCGTGTCGTGCAGCGTGCCAACCAACAAGTTGAACAGCGCCACGAAACCCAGCTAACGGCGCCAGCAACCTGTGCACGGGTATGGCGGTGGCGTCCATGCCCATGCCCCGCGACAGCGCGGACAGCAGCGGGGTGGCCGTGCCTCCGAACAAGACTCATGGCTCATGTAGCTGAGCCAGCGCCACAGGCCGCGGACGAACATCGGTTTAACGAATAGCAAACTTACAGCACATGATGTTCTCATCGTCGTCCAAGCTATCTCTGCAGAACTCAGTGTCGTGTAGCGTGCCAATCAACAAGTTGAACAGCGCACAGAACACAGCTAACGGCGCCAGCAGCCTGTGCACGGGTATGACGGTGGCGTCCATGCCCATGCCCCGCGACAGCGCGGACAGCAGCGGGGTGGCCGTGCCTCCGAACGAAGACTCGTGGCTCATGTTGCTGAGCCAGCGCCACAGGCCGCGGACAAACATCGGTTTGAACGCCAGCGTGTACAGTAACCTGCAAATTACTACTTGTTATCACTCTCATAATATAAAGGCGATAGTTTGTATGTATGTATGTATATATGTCTGTATGTTAATTACTCCTTCAAGCCTAAAAAAGGCTGAACGGATTTGGGTGAAATTTGGTAGCCGTTATCTTGTTACCACACTAATAAAATAGAGGCGAAAATTTGTATGTGTGTACGTGTATGTTCAAACAGCTGAACGGATTGGGATGAAATTTGGTAGCAGGATAGCTGTTATCCTGGAATAACACATAGGCAACTTTTGATCCCGACTCAAAGAAAACTAAGGGTTTTTTATGTCATGGTGACAGGTGTCAAAATGATAGATGTCAAAGTGACATGTGTCAAAGTGACAGACATCAATCTATGCCGGTAAAACCGCGGGGCGCAGCTATTACTTCATATGGGAAAAGATGTTTTTCACTTCACATGCTCGTATAGTTCTTGTTTATGCTGGGTGAAGGCGACATAAAATTGCATTTTATGCTCTAGTGCATAGTGTTGTGTTACTTCTCTAATTATCTATGGTCTCCGACCCGATCATGTGGAAAGTTTAATAAATTAAGTGTCTGGAAAGAAGAAGATGTTCTTAGCAGTATGGTTGGTTATGTTTGGAATATTAGGTACTGAAAGTTAAATATGTCAGGAAGTGAACATGAAATTATATTTTCTCCTTGCACATTAATGGAAAGAAACGCAAAGAAAATTGTTCAGCGGATATTTCCGACAAAATTTAAGCAAAATTATGTTTTAAAACGTAGGTATCACAATTTCGTGCATTGACTACGCGGGAAACAAATAAATATTTACAATATCACTGTTCTTTTTCCTCTTAGGTTTATAGTTATTCTATGTCTTAGATATAAAATAATGCTCAAATATTTTAATATATTTTTAATCGAAATTGTAGCGTTTCTAATTTTTATTACGGAGTTTTCGTCACACAAAAATTACCTCGTACTCGTATTACCTACGTAAGCAGTGGTCATCACGCACCGATAAAGCTGTGCTTAATAGAGAAGTTTAAGTATCCTCACCTATACTTATGCAACGCCATCCGATGACTCAACAACAAATTATGGCAGATCTCCGACACGCTATCCAGGAACTCTTCACTCAACGCGTCCTCAGTGATACGCAAGCAAGTAGTCATCACGCACCGATCAGGCTCGTTCAACAGCTCTATACACTTGGTGAGCAGCATTTGCTCCCTCACTGACGTGGGGTTCGGTTCGTCCTCACTGTCACTATCGTCGTCCTTATCCGCGGTGGTCTCCTGGCTGTACAGTGAATCTTCGTACTCGTAAGTAATTTGTTTATTGCACACGTTCACGGTTAGTTTCGCTAGCACTTTCATGTATTCGAGTATGATGGGGTTGTTGGGCAGTCGTGTGCTGTCGATTTGTAGGATTTCGTTCACTGAAATAAAAGAGGAAAAAATGTTTTGGGTGTTGGTATGTAAAAATTATCATCTTTATGCCGTACTCTCTTGTAACAATTCATTCTTAAAGAATGATATTGTGCAAGAAACTTTAAGGCTTAGAGAATTTGTTTTCTAACCTAAACCGAAACCTTTGAAGTCTAAACTATATTATGTAAATCTTATTCGTAGATGTAAATAGATAGCTAATTAGATAGATGGACAATACTTTAAAGCATCAAAATAAACACAAATAAAAAATAAACAATGCTATCTTGTTATTACTTGGTTACATGTGAAATCCTGTTAAAGCCTCACAATTGGCATAAATATTTGTGATATTAATTAAATACACTGTTGATTTTGTGTAATAAATAAATACAGACTTCAAACTACTGAACCAATGTTCATGAAAGTTTATAGGTATCCTCTTTCAAGTAATAACAAATAACGAGCGAGTCTTACAGTGGTCGCATATGATGTGTAATATCTAATATCTCACCTTGGTATTAAGGGCGTCACAGACGATTAAAATACTATAATATTTGATGTTACGATATCTGCATATAAAATATTATAGCATCTAGGGGTATCACACACGGCTAAGATACGATAATATATACGTATTTATTCACCGCTTTCTATATACAGAATGATAAAATATGAGTAGTACGGTTTCACTATAAGATTTATTAAATAGCTCATCAGACGACGATTCTGATTTTGAATTTGATATGCAAATTGCATTAGCGCACTATAAAAGGTGATCAGTTTGGATAGAAAAACACATTAAATTTAGAAAAAGCCGCGGTAAATTTAATCTTCACGCGGATGTTTCTACAAAAAAAAACTTATTTTAATAAGTCGAAAGAAACTTTTCTCGAAATTCATAATTTGATTAAGGAAGATTTAGTGAAACAAAATACGAACATGCGCGAGAGCATTTGTACAGAATTGCAGTATGCTAAGAACCATCTCGTTTACCTCAGCTTTCAAGCATAAAAAACCGCAGCTAAATCGGTCCATTCGTTTGAAAGCTACGATTCGCACCACTCCCCTCCCCCCTCCATCCTCAAATTATAGCTATGAATCATCTTGTTTATTATAGCTATGAACCAGCTTTAAAACATAAAAAACCGCAGCTAAATCGGTCCATTCGTTTGAAAGCTACGATTCGCACCACTCCCCTCCCCCCTCCATCCTCAAATTATAACTATGAATCATCTTGTTTATTATAGCTATGAACCAGCTTTAAAACATAAAAAACCGCAGCTAAACCGGTCCATTCGTTTGAAAGCTACGATTCGCACCACTCCCCTCCCCCCTCCATCCTCAAATTATAGCTATGAATCATCTTGTTTATTATAGCTATGAACCAGCTTTAAAACATAAAAAACCACAGCTAAATAGGTCCTCTTTTTTTTTTATTACGTACTAGGCAATCGTTTGACCACGATCTCACCTGATGGAAAGCGATGATGTGGTCGAAGGTGTAGCACGCTTGCCTAGTAGATACCTATTTACTCTTGACTTGAACTCACCGGAGTTTGTAATTTACCGGAAACACGGACGAGGGCAGGGCATTCCACTCCTTTGCAGTTCTTATAATAAATAAAGAAGCGTAACGCTTCGTTCTTGTGCGAGTTATTTCAAACATGAAAGGGTGGTGGTTCCATTTGTTTGGAAGCTACGATATTCGCCCCCTTTTTTTTCTCACCTCCCCCCTCTCTCTCTCCCCATATATCTAAGAACCATCTCAATCATATCAGCTTTCGAACAGAAAAAACCGCATCAAAATCGGTCCATTCGTTTGGGAGCTATGATGCCACAGACAGACACACACACACACACGCACACACACACACACACACACGCACGCACGCACACGCGCGCGCACACACACACACACACGCACACACACACACACACGCACGCACGCACACGCGCGCGCACACACACACACACACACACACACACACACACACACACACACACTGATACACACCTTAAACTTATAACACCCATCTCTTTGTTCAGGGGTTAAAAAAACCCGTCACGAATACAAAACAGAGCAACCTGTAGAGCATATTACGATATATTTTGTATCTTAAGATAGTATATTGATATATATTTTGTATCTTTTACGATATATTTCGTACCTTAAGATGACATCTTTTAATAAATTCCACTCGATATCTTAAGATACTGCAAGATGCAAATATATATTAACCTCGCCGTTTGTGATGGTTCATATAAATTGTATAGCGAGCGATATTTTATCTTAAGATAAAATATTATCGTATCTTAGTCGTCTGTGACGCGCTTTAAGCAACATACATAATATTATAGCACCACGCGCGCTTAACTGTGAATCAGCAACTACTTAATCTAAACTATCTGATCGAAAATCGTATGTAGCGCAGCCGGGAACCGTTCGGCTGATAGTCTGAAGTACCTGAGTTCTATTCCCAACTAAGTTGTTGTTTATTTTGCACTATAAAAGAATATGTGATAGCTTCAAGCTTGATAGCACCACGCAGCTTCCTATTACACTTCCGGTTACACATTGTCTAACACTTTTCACGAAATCATTGCCATAAATTTCAGGAAAGCGAGCGGAAAGATACACATCAAAAATATTCATTCATATTGGTTTTTAAGTCCTGATTATATGACGTAGTAAACATACAATAAAAAAACTATCCTGACTTATTGTGGAATATTTCTTGCAATTTCAAGTTAATTTTTTTCTTTATGGCAACTTCGCTGTTTTTATTAATGCCGTGTCACAGAATAAATAATAATACAAAACCGTGTGCACATATATTGGATTATGGAATCGATCTCATAATTTACCGTGTAACTCTAAAATATTATACATCTGTATTCTGTTTTGCGCACCTAATAAATAAATAAACATAATTATGATCGAATTAAAAACCTCCTCCTTTTACAATAAGTAAAGCACAAGAACTCTGGACACCTAGTACAAATTATCTACTCTAATATTAGAAAGAAGAAAGATTTGATTGTTTGTATGTTTGTCTATATGTGATGGATAAACTCAAAAAATAATGAAACGATTTAAAAAATATTTCCCCTATAGGAAGCTACATAATCAGCGAACATGGACAGTATCACATAATAAATAATAGTACAAGTACAGAAGGATAACTGAGTAAAGTCATTTAAATAAATAGCGACTCTCGCTACAACGCTATAAAGTGCAATTTAACTCGCACAGCGCTGCGAGCTTTCAATTATATTTACCTAGAAGACGCTCGCCCATCGCGTGCAGGCTAGAATGCACCGTATCACAACGCGCGAAAACTTCCATTGCTCTAACCGTTTCAGAATCGCTCTGTCCCTTTTTCGCTCGGTGGGGTTGTATTAAGATATGACTAGGTACTTGTACTACTAATTATTCTGTGATATGTTATGACTTAGATATTGTAACAGAATAAATAAGTAATAATGTATTATGTTATTACTTATTATTATAAATTAAAATAGTTCTATTACATACAATGACATTCTTATCAGAATAGACCTACTACCTCATTTTTACTACCTACCTATCCCGTTTTCAGAACGCCGATAACTTTAGTGAGATACCTACCTACGTATAAGTGTCGTTGTTGATTATGATTATATCCTATAGGTATTGCACTTTGATGAATAAAGGTGTCTGAATTCCTTGCTTTATAATGAGTGAAAGTCGTCATTTCTATCACTATTCAAACAGCCGAATGCTATGCAATACCTTCTAGGTTACTTCTTGGTACTCATAATTAAAACACGAATAAAATTTGTGAATAACTTTACTTAAGTAGGTACTTTATCGCTAAGTACAAGGCGCGCGACTTATCGAGCGCACGCTTGACACTCGACTGAACGGACCCGAATATTGCGCGGTGCGCCCTCGAATTTATTTGTACTTGTTGCGGAGTGCCGGTCGCACTGGCAGTATTAAGTTGGTAATTTTTCAAAGAATTATGTTCCCTACGAAAATTGCAATAATGAAATGAAAAACAGAATGACGTTGCCATAGAAACGAAATATTAACAAGTCTGTCAAGTACGTGAGTAATAATGCAGTTGTCTATGGTCAAAAAGCACTGCTGCGAATGATTTTGAATTACGTTTACAGGCGCTTTTTTTTTTAGAACTTACGTCTGGTATAAATATGATAATAGTAAGAAAACTGCCGTAATGTGAGCGCTACCCGTGCGAAGCCGGGGCGAGTCACTAGTCTTTCATAATTTGACAGCGTGATCAATTTTTAACTGATTATTAAAGATGGAACAAAAACTAAGCTTTCGTATGATTATAGTATAGTAGTCGCACCCGATCTTTGTGGTTGAGGCTTTGTGAACGACTGCGCAGGAACTGCTGTGAGGATAAAACAGCATCAAGTAAGATCGAGTAGAATAAGAGAAAAACGTAAGCGAGGCAGTTATACAATGCTGTACACCTTCAACATTGGGATTGCGTCTGAAAAATAGCAGTTTGCGCAGCAACTAGCAGACAACTTCCGAGACACAAAATTCCGCTGCGATTACTGTACTAGTCGATCGTACTAAACAAAACACTATACTTTGCATTGCTATTAAAATAGAGCCCAAAAAAAGAAATGTACGTATCGATGTATCTATGTATTTTGTCCTGGAATCTTGCTATTCAAATTTCGAGCACTTTCCGATTAGCTATCCGGCTAAAACTTTCAGGGTAGCTCACAAACCGATGACAAAGCAATAAAAAAAAAATAGAAAAAAAGAAAAAAATACTTAAAATATAAAAAGAGAAAAGGCAACAAAAAAAATAAAAAGAAAAAAAATTTACATTAATTAAAAGAAAAGGTCGTAAAAGCTTTTAATTTTTTATATTATGCTGTTTAAGGTTAAACTTACCAAAATCAGGCGGTTCCAATGACACCACAGAATGTAACAACCACGAGTCGTTGAGCAACTTCCTGCTCCGGAACTTGCTGTCATCCTGGAGACATCCAATGAAGGAGAGGAACGGGAACCGTTGCCGAGGGTCCTGCGCCAGCGCCGGGATCACGAACATCTCCACCGGTTCAGGGTACGGGTTGCAGAGGAAAGCCGCTGCGAATTCTGCCAGGACCGTATCACTGTGGAATTAATCTAATTACGAGACTCCCCAAAAAAAGGAATGTAATGTTTTCAGGTTTCATGTATGTATATGAGTTTCTTTATTTCACCATAACTTTGTATGGGGTATCGTTAAAGCCTTACAGCATCCCGAGTGACAATGTTTTGTATGGGGTATCGTTAGAATCCTTACAGCATCCCGAGTGACAATGTTTTGTATGGGGTATCGTTAGAATCCTTACAGCATCCCGAGTGACAATGTTTTGTATGGGGTATCATTAGAATCCTTACAGCATCCCGAGTGACTATGTTTATTTTAGTCATGTCTTTTTTTTAAAGCTTTTATTTAACTTCAATTGTATGTATCTACACTGAGAAAAAAATCCTGTGCCGACAACCGTATTACGTAGCGCAACTCCAGAAAATACTGTGAAAAACGGGACAGACGGACGTAATGGGTAGGCAACATCACGTGTAATGTTCCCGCCGTAATGAGCATTTCACATTACGGCGGCACATTAAACGTAATGTAGCTGACTCATTACTTCCGTCTGTCCCGTTTTTCGCAGTATTTTTAATGGGCCAGTAACAGTATGTAATGTGTAAGAATACTTTATTTTAATGTAAATAGCTACGTGCGTTTGGACCCAGCCACATTACTTTAATGTGCCAGTTACAGTACGTAATGTGCTGGAGTACGTATTGTAATGTAATAAGATACGTGCGTTCGGACCCGGCCACATTACGTAAATGCGCCAGTAACAGTATGGAATGTGCTGGAGTACGTACTGTAATGTAAATAGCTACGTGCGTTCGGACCCGGCCACATTACGTTAGTGCCCCAGTAACAGTATGGAATGTGCTGGAGTACGTATTGTAATGTAAAAAGCTACGTGCGTTCGGACCCACTCACATTACGTTAATGCGCCAGTAACAGTATGAATGTGCTGAAGTACGTATTGTAATGTAAATAGCTACATGCGTTCGGACCCGGCCACATTACTTTAATGCGCCTGTAACAGTATGCAATGTGCTGTAGTACGTACTGTAATGTAAATAGCTACTTGCGCTTGGACCTGGCGACATTACGTTAATGCGTCAGTGATCGTATAGAATGTGCTGGAGTACGTATTGTAATGTAAATAGCTACGTGCGTTTGGACCCGGCCACATTACGTTAATGTGCCAGTAACGGTATGGAATGTGCTGGAGTACGTATTGTAATGTAAATAGCAACGTGCGTTCGGACCCGGCCACATTACGTTAATGCGCCAGTAACAGTATGTAGTGTGCTGGAGTACGTATTGTAATGTAAATAGCTACTTGTGTTTAGACCTGGCGACATTAGTAGCGCATTTAGCGTAATGGCGCCAGGTCTAAACACGTAGCTATTTACATTACAATACGTACTCCAGCACATTACATAACGCTACTGCCGCATTAACGTATTGTGCTGGTGTAATACACACATCTGTGCATGTTTAGTTGGACTCTGGAAACATCACTTATAAGTTAACAGGTCCCTATTTACACCTTTCATCGCCAGCGCTTTACATACATTTATTTAAAAAAATAGGTGATGACGTAGCTATTATACAATACAAAACTTTAAACAATATGAACAGTCAAGGCTTCAAAGTCCATATATTTTTAAGTTTCTCAAAAATTTATTCATAGCTTTGGATTACATATTCAGGATTTGTAGATTTTACTTATCTTACCAAATACGTTTTATGCGAATAAGAGTAACCTTCTGAAAACATTATTAATATCTGGATACATAAATAAGGCCTTGACTGTACACCAGAAAGTGATTGATGCTTCTCCATTAACGCACTTAAACAAGTTCACGTAGCAATTGTAAAATATAAAAATAAAATTATATCAGCTATTTATAAGGTCACTACAGCATTTTCGAGAACGACAAGAAATATTAAATAAAAACTGTACTAAAATATTTAAAACATGTTTTATTATATTTTATCTTATAGGTTAATAATAATAATTGTCTTAATTAACCCTATGTACAAACAAAACTTTCTTTGGTTGACAAGACATTATTATTTGACTTAATAAACTTTACCTCAAGATAAAAAAGAAAGACAGAAAACTAAAACAAGATATAAAATAAACACCCTTTCATACTCAACGGCCTACTATAATAAGTAATTTAAAAATGTGCGGTCGAGGATTTCTGCTGACAAAGCAAAAAAATATAGCATTTTTATGTAGACAATTCTAAATTAGATTCAAAATAATCATATAGAAAATGAACTGTACTACAAATGAGGTGTTTCAAGTGAAATAGAATATTTATGACATAAGTAATATGTATCAAAGAAAAAGTCAACACTCAAAAATCGTGCATAAAGCATGATGTCAATAAAGGTATACATACTTTCTCAAGTCTCTTTCATTCTCAACGGCCTGCAATAATTAAAAAATGTGCAGTTGAGTATTTATGCTGATAAAACAAAACACATTATATTTATAAGTAGAGTTTAAGTTAGATTCAAAACTAATCATATACAACGAGTAACAAAAAGGTTCAACAATACTGAAGGGTATGTATGTACTCATCATTATGAACAACTTTTACTATGAGGTCAACCCTGAAATCGGGAAAAATATACAGCTGTTCCATACACATTGTCCAAGGTCAATGAATTTTTTTGTATGGAACAGCAAATATTTTTTTCGCGAATTTATGTTTGGCCTCATAGTAAAAGTTGTTCATAATGATGAGTACATACATAACCTTCAGTTTTGTTGAACCTTTTTTTTACATGTTGTAGATAATGAACTGGTATACTACAAATGAACTAAGTTACAAAAAAGCTATAAAATAAACAACCTTTCATACACAATGGCCTGCTATAAGTAATTTAAAAATGTGCAGTTGAGGATTTATGCTGACAAAACAAAAAATATCATTTTTATGTAGATAATCGTAAGTTATGTTGGAATGGTTGATGTCTAGCTATAAGCAAATAAAACGCCGAAAAGGGCTCTTTGAATTAATCATTATTGTTATTTTAATCTAAAGTCCATCTAAGAGTTAAATAATGACTTAAATCCTGCATGACTGACACAGTATTTGGTACTGGTGTTATAAGATTATCATAACTGACCATACAATTTTCATTTGTCTTGCTAACTTCATACTTGAAATAATGATCATTAAAATCCATAGAGGCTAGCTCTCCGATTGCTTCCTTTGCTGGTGTAGAACTTGTTTCATCACCTTAGATTTCTTCTGCGGTATCTGGTAAGTCACCAATTTCAGCTATCTGAAAAATGTGACAAACATTAGTAGTGTTGTTTTGTTGGAAGGCACCTCTTTTGTGAGTCAATAATGAAAAACATGCATATTCCTTATTATATGCAGCTTGATAGGTACTTTATAGGCTGTGATATTATACTGACTGACCTTATTTTGTTGGGATTGCCATTCCTTTAAAACCTTTTTAAATCTCATTTGATGCCCAACTATGGGCATAATCTGTTGAATGCCATAGTCATCAAGTACTTCCAGTGTCTTATCATCAATAAAGTTATCTGCAAGAAGATGAGATAAAATTATTACTCTTCGCCCTTGGTCCGGTCCATTTGTCTGGTTAACCGGACATGTTATTTCGTAGTACAGCTACCAGACTACGGAAGAGTTTTTTTCCGCAGTCCGGTTGACTGGACCACGTTATATAATTAAATTAGTTTGTGGGTTTGTGTTGCTTAGTTTGAGGCTAGATGGCACTGTGTAAAATACCCACACAATATTTATTTATTTAGAAAAACCATGTAAATATTGGGCTCCAAGGTAAATAAATATGAATAAAAAATTACCAGAAAATGTATCCAAATATTCATCTAATCCACATTAATTTAAAAGATTTCGTACTGTTAACATTGATTCTCAGGCATTATAACACCATCTGGAAAAGAAAAGTTTTATTCAAATGATTGTTGTAATAACTTGCTGTAGGTAACATAATTAGCATACCTATTTGCCTAAAAATTGCTCTGTGATACAAGATTTGCCGTACAATTAAACAAGTACCAAAACTGCGATTCTGTCATGTTGGTTATCATTTCCTAAGTGGATACATAGAGTCTATGTGTTAGTGCAGGTCTTGAGACTATTTAATACTATGAGCTAGCACCGCACCAGGACACACCTTGATACTCTTCCCATGCCTTGTGCGGGCTGGTCCCCACCGAGAGGATGCTGCTGCCCGTCCTCCAGCGGTCTTAGGTACAGTTTTAGGACATACCCAGGTTTCTCATTGGACATACTCATCCCAGGCTAAACTCAGGCACTCACAAAGCACTAAAAACGAGACAAAAAAAGCTTCACTATAACTTTACTTTATGTAGGTAATTTTTTACCTTAACTTAAGTTTTACATGATTTGAAAGAAATCATCATAAAACGCAACATCATTTACTTACCGTTTTTTTTTTCCAATATTCCAATAACTTTCACTTATTTCTGCGACGTAACCCTGCGAACAGCGAGAGTGAAATGACCGTGGATACTAGTCTTGCAGCAGCAAATTTCTTCATCGATCCTAGTTGAGTCATATTCACAGGTCACAGTCCAAGTCACACACAAAGTCACGGTCAAGTCCAAACATGCCTCAACTTTACTACAAGCTTCTTCGGAGATTTGGAATGAACACGAAAGACATCTCACACCACAATATACCACTTGCCCACACTCAATAATTACTGCCTGCCTTGCCTTGCCTTGCTTCAATAAATCTCATCGTTATGTACTTGTAGATTCTAGAGGTTTACAAAACACCAAACCAAAACACCGCGAAAAACAAACGTCAAAATCTTAATTCCTGCGTTCGATATGATGATTTGGCGTTGTGGGCAGTTTCAAAATGTACATTTTTAACAAGCCGTTTTCTTTGAACATTTTCAACACTTTTGTCATTTTTGGAACTTTTGACACTACCTATCCTTTTCAAACTGAATGAAAAACAACCCTAATCCTAATAAAGTCGATTTTCTTATGTCAACATGTCATCGAAACTTCAAAACGAACGGTGACCGAAAACGTTCAGAACGCTAATGACACAATGTTTTGTGCACCATCTTCATGCTCATATCTCATTATGTAATGAGCGACGGTCATTGACAAACATGCAGTAATATTTCAAACACATTAATTCATGAGCATTAATTCCCTATCTACCTACCTCGACTCGAATACCTAATTGTTACCATAGACATACATAGAATCATTGATTGTTACGCCTATAGTAATGAACTAGGTAGGTACTATCAATGTTGTTACGAATTGTAGTAGGTATTATTCTTTTACTAAGATGTCTGTATCATAACGAAAACGACCTATATGACATAGATTGAGGATCTACAATTGAAAAGATTCTGTCGTAGGTAGGTACTTAGATAACTTATATATAATTATAAATAAGTAGGTAGGTACATAGATCTGGTAAAATATGGAGATGATGTAGGTACGCTCTAATGTCAAGTAGGTAAACTTAATTGGACTAAAACAACTAGGTAGGTAGGTATATGTAAACACTAAATAGTAGATTACTCACATAAGGAGCAGAAGTAAAGAATGTCTCAGACCTCATGTATAGTGACGTCAAACAGCGATGGTGGCCTAACGGTTCTATAGTGCAATTTAGAATCCAACGATACCGGGTTCAAAACCTAGGCTCCGCACCTATGACTTTTCTGAGTTATGTGCGGTTTTCCATCGCTCCGTGCTTCGGAGGGCACGTTAAGCTGTCGGTCCCGGCTGTTATTGATTAATAGCAGTCGTTAAGCCATGTCAGAGGCCCTCGGGCGGCCTGACAAACTCTGACATCAGAGGCCAGCACTACCTCATACGACAAACAAACAAGGCTTCTTTACTTGCCCCCGTGCGGTGTAGGTACTTATACGATTTTATGTGCCGCTGCGGGGAGGAAGTTGTTCCTTTTCGTGTAGCGGGGCTAAAGTAGCTAAGTATTATAACATATTAGCTTTGAATATGTGTAAAGACAGGATAACTCCTTCACCGTGGGGTTGAAATAGCCAATGAATAGGTATAGCGATATTTTCCATTACCTTATTAGGTAGGTACTACTAAAACTTTCAGAACTGTGGTGCAAGGCAGCGACAATGATAAAATGAATCCATGATGATGATGATGAATCGCCATTTTGAGGCGATCGTAATGTTGACATGACAGAGAGACTTCGAGAATCCTTCGTCAATGCTCGTGAATGTTCGAGATTCGAGAGCAATAGACAAATACCTACTCGTGTTCTCTTTTTGTCATGCAGTAATTTTAGATTCGCTATCTCTATTTTCCGGTAAATGTAATATGCATACTTTTAAGTAGGTATGCTTGATTGATTGTGTTGTCTTATTTATTTTGAACGATTTGCAAGCGCTGGGCCCGACCATTCCATTATCACCGTCGCTGGTGCAAGGTCTATTTGACCATATTCAGTTTCAGAAACCTAAACCAACCCTGAAATTACAAAAAAAGCAGCTGTTCCCAGTGAGTTGAAATGAAAAATAAAACATCTTAGGATGATCGATACATTTTGTCAAGAGCTACTTTTTCTATGAAACTGCAGATGTTTTTTCCCCATTTCACTGTTGACCCCATAGTAAAAGTTGTTCATAATGATGAGTACAATGTCGCTTCGGCTTAGTACACCCCAAGATGACCCCAAGTTTTCAACCCGGTATAAAATGTTCTCATCAATACAACAAAAAAGTAATGTTAGATTCAAACCAACCTACCTACCTACCGGTACTACTTACAATCAATGATATTATATGGGTACTATATATAATTTATAAACCTACAATAGGTACACAACCACGTTTTTTAGGTATAGACACAGAATAAATAATAGGTAGTACTACGTAGGTAGTAGGTATAGGCAGCGAGAATGCTAAGATGAATCCATTATCACCGTCGCTGGGTATAGGTAAGTACGGTTCTTGTGTCAACAAATTAAATATCTACTTACTTATCAGGTTTTTTATACTTACAATATTTCCTTCTCTATATTATTTAATAGTATAAAAGAGAAGCGATAACCTTATCCACAAGGAATCTAAAAACTACCAAAGCTATGACTTTAAACTAGGTTCCCACCTAGGTACTTCATTCATATCCGTTCAGCCGTTTGAGCGTGAATTGGTAACAACCATACACATTTAAAAACATACCACAAACATACTATTTCACACATACTACGCACTTACACACTGACAAACATTCACATGTAGGTAAGTATAAGCAAAGATTATCGAAAAAGCAAATTAATTATCCTAACAAATTATTGACAATAACACAGGTTTGAGAGTAGGTACCTACACATTGATTGCCATCCAGTGATGGAGTCCAGCAGCCCGATTCCATAACTTGGCTTCAATCAGATTGTCACTTTTTTCATAGCAAAATCGACTCTATCGCAAAGCATTATTGAATTTCACGGCTTGAAACCGTCATGATCAACATTACGTAATCGCAGTGCAGTTATGGATGTGAGCGCCTAGTTTGTTCAGAAGTAGACGTCTTCTGGCTGATTATGATGATGAAGATGACTCCTAAATCTGTGCTTCAATACATTTGCTCGAAAAATTTAAAGCTAAGTGTTCTGAAAACGACCGTTTGTTCGCCGATAACATTGGGACCAAACAGGCTTTTGCTCGCCAGAAATAATTCATAAACTTGTAATATGAGTATGTGCAAGAGACCGAACGCATATTATTTGGTTGGACCAATGAGATATTATGTACCTACTACGTACGTAGTACATTATTTATATCGACGGGTTGGATCATGGTTGCCACCACAGAAAAGCAAAGGCCTTATTGCCACGCAACAGCAGCCGCCAGTGGATTAAAATTCGGCCTAATGAAAAACAAAAAATAAAAGCGGGAACTTCTTTCCCGCTTTTTCTTTACGTAATCTTTAGCTATTGTTTTTTTTGTTGATAAATTTCGATACATTCCGGACCATTTTAAAGTGTTTTGCCAGTTCTAATAAGTGAATAATAAATGATAGAATGTATCAAGCTCATTGTAAGACCTTTTTGTATGTTATAAAGAGCCCGAGCCATGGCACTAGCGGATACATTGTAATGATTTTCGATCTGTAATTAATGTAAAGGACACATTATACTGTGTTCAGATGCCCATGTACCGTGTATGAATCATTGTAAGGTGTTGTACACATTATCATGTGTATGTGTCTCATTGAACAGAAACCTACACATTACCTATAATGTGTCGAATGCATTGTCAAGTGTTTAACTTTTTACTACTGTGTCCGATACATTGTACTGTTTCGTCAATTTTGTAATGTGAATAATACACTACAGAATGTATCAAGCCCATTGTAAGACCTTTTTTTACATTTTAAGGAGCTGGAGCCGTTACAATTTAGCGGACACATTGTAATGTATTTTGATCTGTAAATAATGTAAAGGACACGTTACACTGTGTTCAGATGCCCATGTATAATGTACATGAATCGTTGTAATGTGTTGTGCACATTATCATGTGCGTGTGTCATTGAACAGAAAACCACACATTATAATGTGTTGAATGCATTGTCAAGTGTTTAACTTCTCACTACTGTGTCCGGTAGATTGTACTGTGTTTCGTCTATTTTGTAATGTGAATAATACACTACAGAATGTATCAAGCCCATTGTAAGACCTTTTGTACATTTTAAGGAGCTGGAACCATTACAATTTAGCGGACACATTGTAATGTATTATGATCTGTAAATAATGTAAAGGACACGTTACACTGTGTTCAGATGCCCATGTATAACGTACATGAATCGTTGTAATGTGTTGTGCACATTATCATGTGCGTGTGTCATTGAACAGACAACCACACATTATAATGTGTTGAATGCATTGTCAAGTGTTTAACTTCTCACTACTGTGTCCGGTAGATTGTACTGTGTTTCGTCTATTTGTAATGTGAATAATACACTACAGAATGTATCAAGGCCATTGTAAGACCTTTTTTACATTTTAAGGAGCTGGAACCATTACAATTTAGCGAACACATTGTAATGTATTATGATCTGTAAATAATGTAAAGGACACGTTACACTGTGTTCAGATGCCCATGTAACGTGCATGAATCGTTGTAATGTGTCGAACACATTATCATGTGTGTGTGTCATTGAACAGACACCCACACATTATAATATGTTGAATGCATTGTCAACTTGTTTAACTTCTTACTACTGTGTCCGGAACATTGTACTGTGTTTTACCATATGCATAATGTGAATGGTTATAACAAAGCAGATACATTGTAATGTATTTACATCTGTAAATAAAGTTTAAGGAACATTATCATGTGTTTCGGTCTTTATGCATGTGCTGGAAACGTTCTTACGTTTTTTACACATTATAAGATAATTCCCACATTGTAAGGAGTCAGACCCATTACAACACATTACAAATGTACGTAGCATTTTAGGTACATTGTAATGCGTAAAATTCATTATCTAATGTATTCGACTCCTTACTAATGTGTATGGCTCATTATGTAATGTTAAATAAACTTTATTAATGCACGATTGACTTCACACATTATGAAACATCAAAACGTAATGTGTGTTTCAATAGGGCGTAAGTAGCTTTCAGCATTATTTTAGTTGACAACTACGTGTACGTAGTTGGCAGAACACACATTTTTTGTTTTGTGGCGGTCACCAAACGTAAGGAGCTATGGACTCATTATTGCGTAGGAAATAACTAAAATAAGTAGATTTACTACTTAATTTAGTAAAATTGGCGGACTCATTATAAAATGTGATTTATCCCAGTACAAATTTTTCTCAGTGTATGTGTTTTGTCTGTCCTGGAATCTTTCAATTCAAATTTCGAGCACTTCCCGATTAGCTATCCGGCTGAAACTTTCAGGGTAGCTCACATACCTATGCCAATACAAAAACTGATACTTACTCATACTGAGGTACGTGGACATGACTGACTAGAGCCAGCGGCCTTTGGACGAGGTCCAGAAGGGCCCCGCAGAGTGGTGTGGGAGGATTTGGGGAAGGTCCGTACAGAGGTGGCGCTTTCTCGGTCAACAGCATACACAGGTCTTGGAAATAGCCTATAAGAAAGATAATATATTCCCAACTGCCCCATTAACGTCCCCATCAATGGGGCAGGTGGGAATTAAATTTTCCACCTGCCCCATTGGCGTGAACAATGGATGTGAAACTATATATTTTTCCTTGGTTGTTGGGCACTTGTGTCCGCCTACTGAGTAATAGCGAACCAGACGGGGGGACACAAGTTTTTAAGCAAAAACCCTGCCGCCCAGCTACAACCAGCGTGCTCGACAGCGGGTCTAACCATTGGAGCTTGTAATCAAATATTGCCACTTCTCGTTAGAAAACACTATTAGTTATTCTGTAGTAGAGTTTTATGTCTGTTCCTTGATTAGCTCCATAAGTATTCAATTGAGAGTGTTTTTAATGCTCATTCAATATACGATACTCAATAACTCTGAAAAACTCTGAAACTGGATGCCAACACTGCCACAGATTAAATAGTTGTACTACCTCGTACAACAAGCAAGCAAAATATGATTTAGTGTCGATTCACTTGTTACTAACTAGAGTAAACTTAACGTTTGGAGCCGATGTTCACTATTGGGGAGAAAGAAGATGGTGGGATTGTGTTGTGCGCACGGCAGGGGGAAAGGTGGAGCAAGTGGGTAGTGGGAGGAGGTGGAATGGGTAGGGAGTTCGAGGGTGAGGACGGGATTGCGGGGTGCGGAGGGAAGGTGGAGTACAATAGGCCAATTAATGGGACATAGTTATTTACCTAAATTTTCAAATATAATAACTATGCACACTGTCATACTTATACTACGGGTACTTTATATTGTTTGTAATTCTGTTGTATTACTGAGTATACATTATTAAACATACCTCTTTTAACCAAATACAGTAATGTATTGCCAACAATAAAATCACAGTCCAAGGACTCGTCAATGCAGTTGGTTGATGTGAACACTTCAAACATCCGCAGAGGCACTGCTAAAGAAACCTGAAAATAAGTCCGTCTGTTCGTTACTTTTAACCTCCAAAAGTAATTATGGTTTATTGTTATAATCAGAAGTTTAGTTGCTTAGGTTTAATGGCTGAGAACATTAATTTAAAACATGTTTAATTGCACTGGTCATTCGCAGCGCGAAGATCTTTATAAGAACTGGTAGAATATAAATTTCTCAGTAGTAAGTAAGTAAGTAAGTAAGTAAATAGTAAGTAAGTAAGTAAGTAAATAGTAAGTAAGTATGTAGTAAGTAAGTATGTAGTAAGTAAGTAAGTAAGTAGTCTAGTAAGTAAGTAGTAAGTGGCTCTGCTAGCTGTAGACCTGGCGAGTCTGTCTTTGCATAGCTTAAAACTGAACAAATGTTCAGAACATTTTTCGAAATGGCTTATATATGTTATTTGTTACGTTTTCAACCCTTATATCTCCACCATATTGAAAAAGTCTCGAAAATCTGAATCGACAAAAATAACATATAATTATCGAACGTGCTCACAAAATTTTACAAGAATCGATTGAGAAATGCGCCCTGTAGAGGAGAACCGACAAACATACGAAAGCATTTTTGCCCAAGCTGAAACGGAAACGCTTCGCTCTTGCTCGGTCAATTATATATGTCCTACTAGCAGGATAATTTATTTTACGTGAAAAATCGATCCAGCCTTTCTTGAGTCCTAAATGGTGTAACTAACCCGACTTTGTTATATATTTAGATAGATTATTATACGGATTCGGATGGTATTTATCTAGGTTCCCAATTGTAATTTCCTTTTCAAAATACTTAGCTAACTAGTACCTTGCCGCGTGCGCACGTGCAGTATGCGCGCAATGAGTTTTTTTTTATTCGTTTTAGTTCATCCTGCGCTAACCCTTTAAAATCATAAGTAATACCAACCTCAGCATTTGCTCTCAAAAGCCGAAGATGGAGAGAGAGTAATCTCCTCATCTGAATGCTGGATCCAGCATCTTGGAACACTTTCTTCCACTGTTTCAATAGCAACTGTGATATGGACACCTGAAAAAAGAACAGTTCTATATTTAATGCCCAATTTTTAACCCCCCAACTCCAAAGATAGGTGTGATAGGGTGTGTATGTGTCACTGTATATACGTAATACTGTAACCCGTGTGACAGTCTGTGGCATCGTTCTCCCAAACGAATGGACCGATTTGGTGCGGTGCGTTTTTTTAATGTTTGAAAGCTGATGTCATCGAGATGCTTCATAGCTATTTTGGGGAGTGCATTTTATTTTTAATAGTTTCGATTTTAGTTCCATGTACGCTCGGGGGAAAGGGGGGCCGCTTTGATTTGGCACAAACGAAAGTACGGCAAGGCCTATCCATAGATATAGAGGTCAGTGAAGAGCATTGATTGAGCTGTTTAGAGCATTTCCGGCCAGCTTGTGACCAAGTCATCCCTTGACCTTAACTATATATT
This sequence comes from Alsophila aescularia, assembly GCA_946251855.1. Taxonomy (NCBI): domain Eukaryota; kingdom Metazoa; phylum Arthropoda; class Insecta; order Lepidoptera; family Geometridae; genus Alsophila; species Alsophila aescularia. The sequence continues at coordinate 10,975,736 of OX276377.1, read as the reverse complement.
ATTTCAAAAGCTTGCGCTATGTTGGGAGAGAGGTGGTTGCGGAGCGGTAAAATGTGCGCTTCAAAATTTAACAGAACCGGGTTCAAATACGTAGGTACCTAACTTACAGGGAACAAGTAAATCATGAAAGTAAGAGAAAAACGACTGACCGCTGTCAAACGAATCTTCAAAAAAAAAGCCTATGGCACGCAGGATGATTTAAGTATTGTAACAATACCCCATACATCCAAATCTGTTCCGGCATTTATAAGTTACTAGCTTTCGCCCGCGACTTCGTCTGCGCGGACCACAGTTTATCGCGAAAATAAGCAAACATCCTAAGTTCTTCTAGGATATTAAAAACCAATGCAAAATATAGCATTAACGCTCTTGATGCTTTTTGGCAGACTTGTTATTATTTCGTTTCCACGGCAACCGTTCCTTACAGCGAGAAATCGATATTTTCCTGTATTCCCGTGGAAATTTACCATTTTCCGGGATAAAAAGCAATGTGTATTGTACAGTACTTAATTACAAAGTTTCATCAAAATCGGATTAGCCGTTTTGACTAGAAAGCTTCGAAGCTATTATACATATACATACATCATCATCATCATATCAGCCTTTAGAAGTCCACTGCTGAACATAGGCCTCCCTTAAAGAACGCCGCGTTAAGAAATGACGAGCGATCTTTTGCCACCTCCATCCACCGACTTCCTGCGATGGCTACAATGTCGTCGTGGGGGGTCTCCCTACACTTCGCTTGCTTGTTCGTGGTCGCCATTCGAGAACCTTTATTCCCCAGCGGTTGTCGGTTCTGCGAACTATATGACCTGCCCATTACAACTTCAACTTTCAAACTCTGAGGGCTATGTCGGTAACCTTGGTTCTTCTACGGATTTCCTCGTTTCGGATTCTATCACGTAGTGAAACACCGAGCATAGCTCTCTCCATTGCACGCTGCGCAACTTTGAGCTTGTGTATGAGACCAATAGTTAGAGATCACGTCTCACACACTGGCAACACGCACTGATTATAAACTTTCGTCTTGAGGCACTGCGACGAGAAGATATGGCGTAATTTCCCGAACGCTGCCCATCCAAATTGGATTCGTCGGTTGACCTCTTTGTCAAAGTTGGATCTTCCCAGTTAGATCGTCTGATCTAAGTAGAAATAGTGATCAACAGCTTCGATAATAATATCGTTCCCAACATAAACGGGCATGGGTGCGACAGGGGCATTTGACATGATGTTCGCCTTACCCATGTTCATTTTAAGACCCACTTGTTGGAAAACAATGTTAAGATCATTGAGCATTGTGTTTAGGTCTTCCAGGGTTTCTGCCATGATGACTATATCATAAGAAAATCAAAGGTGAGTGATGCATTCGCCACTGATGTTAACACCATATCCGTTCCAGTGCAGAAGCTTGAATATATATTCCAATGTAAAGGTGAACAGTTTCGGAGAAATAACGTCTCCCTGTCTCACACCTTTTTGCAATTCGATAGAATTCGTGCTCCGATCTTGGAGTCATGGTGGCCTGGCTATACAAACACTTCAACACTTCGATGTACCGGTAGTCAATCTGGCAACGCTGTAATGACTAGCACTGCCCAGGTTTCGACTGTATCAAAAGCTTTCTCGTAGTCCACAAACGCTACACATAGTGGCCGATTATATTCTTCGGTATTCTGTACAATCTGCCGGAGCGTATGGATGTGGTCTACGGTGCTAAAGCCTTTCCGGAATCCAGCTTGTTCGGGAGGCTAAAAGTCGTCAAACCTACGAGTGAGACGGTTTGTAACTACTCTCGAAAACAGCTTATAGACGTGGCTCAAAAGCGAAATGGGCCTATAATTCTTCAAGTGGGTGTTATCTCCTTTCTTAAAGAACAACACCACTACGCTCCTGTGCCACGCCTCTGGCGTAGTGCCCTCGTGGATGATGGAGTTAAACAGCTTCTGAAGAAACTTAACCGGTATTCCACCCGCTTTCAGTAGCTCTGACGTTATTCCATTCTTCCCTGGTGCCTTGTTGCTCTTAATCTGTTTAAGAGACATTCTGATCTCATATAGGCTGACGTCCGGGAAATCTTCGGTATAATGTCGGGTCAAACGGGCTCTTGCATCGCTAATCGTGCTAGGAAGACTACGCGATGAGATGTATAATTGCCCATAGAACATCTCGAGGTCACTCAAAATCTCTGGTTTGACCTCGTTTGATTTCGACGAAACGATGCTGCGACTATCAGTCTTAAGCTTCGTCGACAGGCTTTGCCCAATAGACAGATCTCTTGCGAACACTTTGGAGCCTTTGTTCCGCTCTATTGCGTTCTCAATACAATGAGTATTATAAGAACACAAATCGTGTCGCATCGACTTGGAGATCTGTTTATAAAGCAAGCTGTAACTCGACATATCCACAGAAGTCAGCAGCCTCATCTCGACTCGTTCTGCCATAAGTTTGAGCGAATGCTCAGAGTTTTTGTGTTCTATTTTTGCCGTGGGTCTTAAAGAACTCCAACCCAACCGCGTGAACAATTTCTACCAGCCCGTTGTTTAGTTCGTCCACTGTATCGCATTCGGTAAGGATTTGGACATATATACGTGAACCCTATCCATAAATCATAATCATAATTTAATTATGACAGAAAATTATGGATTGAAAAATACAATATTATGTTAGCTAGAATTACACCCACAAAAAGCGGTAATTTAGTTTTGAATGATTGCAGGTTCAGGTGGCTGTTGAACCACACATTGCATCCTGTTTTCCACACTTTGAATAAAACACTTCATATGTAAAGAAAATGCTGAAACTTTTTACAAACTTACCAATCTACTAAAATCTTTTTTTTCATCAAAAAAGAACAATATCTTCGCGACAAGCTGGGAGAGTAGGTGCAAGTCATCAGCGATAGCTCTCGGAAAAATACTGTCAAACGCATCCCGCTCATGTTGCTTGCAATGTTTTCTGGACAGGTAGCTCCGCACAAATGCCTGGATTTTTATTGTACTATTTAAACGCTTCCTGTGTTCCTATGGGAAAACCAACATGTTAGTGAAATTATACAATTCAGTTAGCAATTTTTTTTTTTAACGTTTTTTAACGAAATAGTCTGTATTCAAAATAACTCTACAGGGCCATGTGGGTCATATATCTAAATTTAGTGAAAACGGGACCGCTGCACAGTGGCTTGTCTCCATACAAAAGAGCTTGGACATACAAGGACCGCGGAAGTTCTCCATGAGGGGGGGGGGGGGGGCAAACTTGAAGTTAACAGAAGTTTGCCCTCCCTTCTCTGTCCCTCCCCCCAGATAATGGGTTATCCTTATCAAATTATTAAATTGTATAGTCAGTTTCAGTTCAATCTGCAGTTTTGAAGTGGGTGAAAATCACTTTAAAAAAAAACACTTATTATTATTATTATTATTCTATATGTAAAAATAATAATAATGTAATGTTAAATATAAATATACGCTTTTTTTACATATAATAAAAGCGTGATAAGAAATATACTTATGCTCTGCCCTCCCCGGAACTTATTCTTACGTACAAGTGCTTTTTCATTTAAGAAAAAACAAAGCTCTGTGAAGGATAGCACAAACAAACCTTCTTTACCGGGTAGTAGTAAAATTGGAGGGGATGCTGCACCCCCCCGTTTGATTTTAAGGGGGGGCCTGTGGACATAAGGTAATGAATAATTCAAAGTCGTAATTTCACAAAAAAAATACTCTATTCGATTCCTATATCAAAAAGTAACAATATGACTGGAATGTCTTTTGAGATTGGACTTATAGGTTAGGAGTAAATCGACTGAAACTGAATTTAATGTTTGGGAAGCAACATATTGTTACGCCGGTCGATTCTTAGAAAAACAGTAGGTACTAAAATGACGCAACACCTACATTTAAAGGAACATTCTGGAACACACTAGTAGAGCGTAGGTACCTATAGAAGTTTACAGAGCGCGCGGTAGTTATATACGCACGGGCGCGGCGACATCAAAGGTGCCGCCGGCCTTAAGTACCTACAGGCGCGGCGCGGCCGGGCAACTCAAAGGCGCCGCCGACCTTGAAAGTTCAAAGACCTACCGACTACCACTAGTACATACGAGTAGTTATGAGTACATTCTGGAAACTTACGTCGCGGTATAAATAGGGCGCACATCGACTGCCTGCGACATTACTGATTTGGCTGACGAAACGAAACGATCAAAGTGATTCGAAGCGAGTATTCAGTGATAATTGATAAGAGTGTACAGTCAAGTTAAAGAGTGTTTGAGCATTATTTGTTGGATTAATTTCTTTTTGTGGTTTTTCGAATAAAGGTGTTAATTTTTGGTGTTATTAGCGTACATTAATTTTATCCGAACCCCAGCTCGTAACAATATAAATAGAATATCTCGTGATTTTTGCCGATTTTCGTTCTGGTATTTTTATGCCCGTATTTTGTCATTATAGGTCTCATTTTCTTCAAAGACACATGGTGCGTATTATTGCACTTTTTGTGATATAATGAAAAGTATATAATGCATGAATAATGTACGAAAAATCAGGTCTAGGTTCAAATTTGTAGATTTCATATTAGCTATTATTATAAACAAAATCAAAAATAATCATATTATATACCAATTATATATCTCCACAAGTACGTAATATTAACTTTAAAACATAGACAACACAAAAATGCAAAAAAATAACTAACAATAGACACAGTCATAAAACACGTGCACCTGCCTAATTACTTACTTAGTGCTTTTAGTACTCTTACCTGGTAAGAGTTATTAGTCCAAAATTAAAAGAGTATCGAATCTTTCTTTTTAATAATAGGTTGTTAATGTCGCCACTTAAAAGTAATTAGTATTATATATTATGCTGCACTTAGGGGTTGTGGTTAGTGGTATCAAGCCTAGATACAGTCATAAACCATGTGCTCCTGCCTAATTACTTACTTAGTGCTTTTAGTACTCTTACCTGGTAAGAGTTATTAGTCCAAAATTAAAAGAGTATCGAATCTTTCTTTTTAATAATAGGTTGTTAATGTCGCCATTTAAAAATAGTAATTAGTATTATATATTATGCTGCACTTAGGGGTCGTGGTTAGTGGTATCTAGCCTAGATACAGTCGTAAAACATGTGCTCCTGCCTAATTACTTACTTATTGCTTTTAGTACTCTTACCTGTGGTTAGTGGTATCTAGCCTAGACACAGTCATAAAACACATGCTCCTACTTAATTGCCCACTAAGCGATCAGGTGCACCTACCTGGTAAGAGTTATTTGTCCGTATATAAAATATGAAAACTCAAGTGAATATTACTTTTAATTCAAAAAACAAATAGTACCTGTGTAAATAAAATATATTATAATGAAAACCATCAAACAAAAATATATTTACAATATTTACATTTACACAAATTGTAATATTATAATAATACAGTCCACTCACACCCTAAAGAACATTGTCAGATCATAAAATAAAACACGTACTTATGTACTCCTACCTATAAGTATTAAATATTACTTAAATTTTGTTTAAAAAAAACTAAATACATTATTAAAAAAAGATTTGAGACAAATCACTTGATACGAGGAGCTCAACTTATATAAAATGTTTTTGACTGAAGCAAAAAAGTTTATGTTTCAGTCTCTTCATTTAGAATATTGTCACTATGATCAGCCGACTCGTTACCACTGCAGTCAGAATCTACTTCAGGAATAACAGAGACATCAATTATCTCAATTTCATTATAATCACAAACAAGCAATTATTCAATTTTTTATTTTAATGTAATCTTTTTTCGTTCCTGTTCATGTTTCGTTGAAAGCTACTCAGCAGAGCATCCGAAGATAAAAGAAGATTGTGAAGACTGTCTTAGTTTGTTGCAATACTACTACACTTCCGCAAGTGATCAGACCTGTATTTTCTAAATCCTTATTTCTCTCTTCTGATATGAATCTTATGGGTACTACGAAAATATTTTCCACTATTTGAGGCCCATGGATCAGCAACTTGTGCACGCTTGAGGGCATATAATACCATGCCACGTATAAGTTCGCTGTCGCATTGCAGTACTCTCTAAACTTGTTCAAATGCACTGCAGTACAACGGCAACCCTTCGGACTAGCCTAATGTCTAAGCCTGTGATACGGGCTGTTCTTTCTGTATCGGCAAAAACTCCTAGCAAAATTTCCAGTATTACTGTTACCACTGCCTTGCTTGACTATGTCCAATTGTAATCCAGTTTCTCTACAAAAAGCTTTGTGTATGGCTTCTTTTCTGTCTTTCACTTATTGCTCCATGACAATCTCTTGCCTGCCATGATTTTATTTCCATTTTATATGAAATGTGCAACAAGCACTCCATGGACAGAATCCAAGCATGCAGCGAACTTAATCCATATTTATATAGGTCCTCTTCCACTGTTTTAGCCCTCACTTCTTCCAATTCATTCATTTCAGTGAGACGAGCTTTGCATATATCCTGCAATTTTATCTTTGCTGAGTCATTGGTAATAGTGATATCTTCTTTTCTTGGATAACACTCTATTTTTTCTTTCCCCACCTTGTAGTAGCTAGGGTACTTCGTCAGACCTTCTTTTAAACTGAAGTCTCTTAGCGTGATAAACGCCACTTCGACAAACGCATTGTAATGTAGAAGGCTAGTGCTTTTTGTGTAGAAACATAAGATGATTGTGTCATTTCGCCACAGATAAAATGTTGTACTTTGAATACCTCCCGTGGATTTTAAAGTAAATACTTCAAAATTTTGACCACATCCTCTTTTCCAGCTGACTATAGAGCACTATCTGCAGATAATATTAGCTCATTTTGAGAAGTAGTTGCATGAACTTCTTCAGTGCGTCTTTTTTTTTACGATGTGATAAATTTAACTACTGCTTAAGTTTAGAATACTGAATAATTAGTCTTGAAGATTACTATGCTGATGTCGAGCAACATAGAGATCTAGATTCATTACAAAGCCACGGAAAGACATAATGACTACACTCAATGATATTGTGATTACAACTGATTTCTGAACACTTCATACCACTATTTATAAAAATGCAAATATCACAAACTAGCTAGTTAGATATCAATTACTTACCACAACTTCTAAACATTTCAGGAATCAGAAATGAGGCATTATAATCCAATACCAATTACTTTTCGGTGGCGACATTAACAACCTATTGTTATAAAGAAAGATTATCCCTTAATAGATACTAAGCTTTTAATTTCGGACAAATAACCCTTACCAGGTAGGTACCTGATCACTAAGTGAGTAATTAAGTAGTTGCACGTGTTTTATGACTGTGTCCATTGTTAGTAAAGATTACTTACATTTTTGAGTTGACTGAGTAAGTTTTTAAGTTATTAGTTTTTTATAATTATAAATCTAGACCTTAGATAGTTAATATGAAATCTACAAATGTGCACCTAGACCCAAATTTTCATATATTGTTCATACATTATATACTTTCGTAATATTACAAAAAGTGCAAAAGAATGGGTGACAAAAAAATGACAAAATACCAGAACGAAAATCGGTCAAAATATTTATATGTTGCTTCCCATACATTAAAAAAAGTTTTATCGATTTAGTCCAAAACTATAAGTGCAAGACATTCTAGTCATATTTGTTACTTTTTGATATAGGAATTGAATAGTTTATTTAGTTTTGTGAAATTACGACTTTGAATCATTCACTACCCTATGTCCAAGCTCTTGTATGGAGACAAGCCACTGCGTGCCGGCCTGCCACCGTAAAATCTAAGTAAGGGGTGACATGTCAGTCACTATTGTCTGACATGGTGAACATGTTAATACTTATACCTACTCATTTCCAGATACTATAGAAACAGAATGAACAATACTTTGAATAATAACTTAGATTAGAAGTGCTGAGTCATTTTATTATGTTGAAACCAACATGCAATTTTAAAATGAAAGTTCTACTAAAACTGGTAGAAATATGTATTTTTTTGGGTATAGCATACATGGCCTGCATGGTATGGTACATCTTATGGTCATGAATTACCACTATTACCTTTAAGTTTAGCAGACAGGAAGCAATATAATTTCTATAAACTATTTCAGTGCATTAAAGCATGAAATAAATTACTGGCATATTGATACTGTATCAATGTGTAAAAAATTAAATTATGAATACAATTAAGGAGCAAATAACTAATTTAACCTCTCTTTTTTGTCTTTGTTGTTGTAACTGCAGAATGAGAGCATCTCTGTCCGTCTTGCGCTGAGAACTGGCACCTCCCAAATTTTGTTGAGGTTTACGCCTGAAGTCACCCTCGAAAGAATACATGCCTGAAAAGTACCCAAACCTCAAGTAAGTATGAACTGAAATGAAAATCATCTTGTAAACAATAATCAGCTGAATATCTTCAGATGACTTACTTGCGCAGTGTCAATATAAACTCACTAGAAGCTATAACAATTGTATTTCACTTTGTTTACTTTGATAAAATGGTGCACACGCGACACAAATCACAAAAGTTATTGTTCTAAATTAATTTAATTCAATAGAAACGAAAAAGTGAAATGTATTAACTGCGGAACGGAACAGAAAGCAAAGCACAAGCACAGAATCTAAAGTGAATGTGCAAAAACTAGTGTTGCCAGATGTTTTTGATGAACTATCGTACTGTTATACCCTTACTTCTGTATGCAATAACAGATGAAAGGTGCTTCAGTAGCATATTTGCAATAGTAGGTCATCAGTTCATTATTCATCACAGTCAGTCGATCTAAAACCTTTACACGAAGTACTCGTCCTTTTCTAAATTTATATTTTATTTAAAATAATACAATTTCTTTTTAGTGATTCAAACTTTTCATTTTTAAAACATTAAATCCATGATCCCGGATAACAAATGGTGGCAGCGTAAAGGGATATAAAAATCCCCGGACTACAAAAAAAATACCAGTGCAAAAGTACTAAATCTGTGCAAACTTGTAGACCAAAAAAAAACTGTATCCTGAGGAAATAAGTGTCGCCGGATACTTACTATCACCGAATCCTGAAGAACAGAAATTCTCTTCCACTGAAGTTCCCGCTGCATCCCTTAAATCTGGAAAAGAAGAAAACTACTTCGTCAACTTACTTCTTTCGCCGTGTCCTGGAAATTCTGGAAGTCCTGGAAATCCTGAAATCGTCGTCAACTCCCATCATCTGCATCTCAACGTCCTGGAGCGCTTGGTACGACTCAGCTGCTAAATATCAAGACAGAAGTCCACACTTACCTCCAGCTCGCTACATCCTACAAGGTCAAAATACGCTATGTTCCTGCTAATCCTTTGAGATATTTTTATTCCTCACAGGATTTATGACTTTTGACTACTATTCTGGAAGAAAGTGATATCTACAAACTTACATATTCTCCCTATATTGTGCTTCGAAAATCATAACCCATATCTTCATTTAGCGTCTAAGTAACTTGGTGAACAAATATCTATAGTGTGGGGAGTGCCTTATATCCAAGGTAAATTTCTCACTGATAAGTGACTGGCTGGCACTGCCTCTGTACCGTTTTTAAGCTTCTTTATTTTATAGAGTTATAACCTCGTATTGTGTGATTTATATTTAAGCCACGGACTTTTGCTTCCAAGATTGTTTATCCATGTCCGACACCGACGGCGTAAAAGACGAAAGTTCTCAATACAGAATAACCGACCTTGACCTGAACGTTTAAATTAAATTTGTTGGAGTTTTTGACGGTTCCCGGGAAAAATTAACTCCATTTCTGAATAATTGCCGCAATACAATTAACCTTGCATCAAACTCCCAAACAGATATTCTCTTTAAGTTCATTTTGAGCCGTCTAGAAGGGAAAGCCGAGACGGCATGTGCCGTTAAGGATTTCACCGAATGGTCCCAGCTCAAAGAGTTCCTGAAAATTCAATTTGGTGACGCAAAACATTACGCATATTTACTGTCAGACCTTCAGGAATGCAAACAGGGTCGCAACAAGTCTGTTAGCCAATACTCTCTTAGAGTAGAGTCTTGTCTGGCTAAACTTCTAACTGAAATAAATATTTCAATTCCCACTACAAAGAAGAACGAACTAATTGGCCGTGTAGCCGCTACGCAGGACTTAGCTCTCAACGTAATCACGATTGGTCTCCAACCGCAGTTGTCAACAGTTGTCAGATGCAGGGACCCTTACACTTTGAACGAGGCCATAAACCTCGCCACAGCCGAAGAAAAAAATGTAGGCATAATAAACAGAAAAAAATTAGTACAATCAACAAGTACATTTAACACCAATCGTCCTGAACAACGCAGGCAATATAATAATACCATGTCATACTCAAGGCTGCCGTTTCAAGGCCAAGTCCACCCCAGACCAAATTTCAATGCTCCCGTCTGCAGGTATTGCAAAAACATAGGTCACACGATTGAAAACTGCAGAAAACGGGAATACAATAACAACAGAAGACCTAACTATACCCAAAACCAACAAAACATAAGTCGCCAACCTGCAAATAATTTCCAGAGGCGAATCCAACCCATAAACTCTTCCAACTCACCGGACACAGAAGGTCTCGAGTTCAACTATCATGATAATTTAAACGAACAGGCTTTCCCGACCGGTATCGTGCGGGAAAATTACAAAGGAAAATCGATACGACCCAATCAAAAACGCTGATTCCTACGAATTCACTGAATCTCACCGTATCCAGATCTTGTAAACGCGTTACTAATGTTCCATTTCCAGAAACTAACTGACAGGGTAACCAGCCCCAAACCGACAGTTTCTCAAACAAAAATACTAAATCCTGTGATCGCGATACTAATTTACCAGATCAAGAAACTAACCGACAGGGTAACCAGCCCCAAACCGACAGTTTCCCAATCAAATATACTAAATCCTGTGAAAGCGATACTAATGTCCCAGTTCAAGAAACTAACCGACAGGGTAGCCAGCCCCAAACTGACAGTTTCTCAATTAAATATACTAAACCCTGTAAACGCGATACAGATATCCCAGTTCCAGAAACTAACCGACAGGCTAACCAGCCCCAAACCGACAGTTTCCCAATTAATAAACTTTCCAAATCCTGCGAATGCGACACGAAAGTTGAAGATCTCACCCACAGCGATGATTCTAATGCTTCTGAAACAAAAAATAAACATGATTATATATATGAAATTTCAAAAAATACAAATAAGTGATACTTACCTTATTTTAAGGTTCCAACTTCAGTTTCTTCAAAACCTATGACATTCTTAGTCAACACTGGCGCTAGTATAAGCCTAGTTAAAGAATCTGCAATGAAAAAAACGCCTAAAATCATTGAACATAAAATTCAAATAAAAGGTATAGACTCAACTAATGATAATTATATTATAACACTAGGATATATTCCTATCACATTTTCATCCAATGATGTTACAACTAATCATAATTTTCATGTCATCCCCGATCTTGAACTACCTTATGACGGTATAATAGCAAACGACCAAAAAACCAATCCTCTAACCAACAAAGTAATATAGATTACGTCAAAAGTATCCTGAAAATTAATTATGCTAAATTTCACATCCTATGTAACGAGCCCGTGTACACTATTCCTCCAAGGACTGAAACAGTAATTGAATGTTGTGTTTCCAATCCCGAGCTTAAAGAAGGTCTCATCATCGACCAGAAACCAATTGAATCTTTGTTAGTCGCCAATTGTATAGTAAAAGTAAAATCCAATTTACGCGTTAACATCTCAGTAGTTAATACCGCAGAACACCCCATTACAATTGATTCCACGTTAAAACTCAATCTCGTCCCCCTTATAACAAATGACTTATCACCTTGCGAAGTTGAAACAGTATCCTACTGTAATGAAAATACTACCCTTAATGCACAATCACGAACTAATCAAGTACTTGACCAATTCCGCGTGTCTCATTTGAATCAAGAAGAAACACAAACCTTACACGAAGTATGTGCGTAATTCTCAGATATATTCTTTTTGCCCGGAGACAAGTTGTCCTTCACCAACGCTATTTCACATGATATCAAGACCACTTCTGCAGTGCCTATTAACACTAAGTCATACCGATTCCCCGAATGTCATAAAACAGAAGTCGAAACGCAAATCAATAAAATGCTTGAAGATGACATAATCAGACCATCTTCTTCACCTTGATCTTCACCTATATGGATTGTCCCAAAAAAGATCGATGCTTCTGGGGAACGGAAATGGCGCATTGTAATAGACTACCGCAAACTTAATGACATCACAATAGGTGACTCCTACCCCATTCCCAACAATGCGGAGATTCTTGATCAGCTTGGAGCAAGTAAAAATTTTAGCACGTTAGATCTTGCGTCTGGCTTTCATCAGATTAAAACATCCCCTCTAGATGCTCCTAAAACTGCCTTTTCTGTCCCACAAGGACACTTTGAGTTTTCTCGAATGCCATTTGGCTTAAAAAATGCACCTTCTACCTTTCAACGACTCATGAATTCTGCTCTATCAGGCCTCAATGGTATCAAATGTTTCGTTTACCTTGATGACGTCATAATTCATTCTTATGATCTTCCCTCCCATATCTCTAACCTCGAAGAAATCTTCCGAAGACTCCGCGAATTTAACCTAAAACTACAACCTAATAAATGCGAATTCTTAAGACGAGAAGTATCCTATCTCGGACATTTGATTACAGACGAAGGCGTGAAGCCTAACCCGGACAAAGTCAGAGCTGTCAAAGACTTCCCAATTCCAAAATGTCCTAAGGACATTAAATCCTTTTTAGGGTTTGTATCCTATTACGGGCGATTTATTCCTGATATCTCAAAAATAGCTAAGCCCTTGACACACCTACTAAAGAAAGAAACACGTTTTGAATGGAATAATGAGCAGCAACTAGCCTTTCACACTTTAAAAGAAAAATTAATAACAGCCCCTCTTCTGATATATCCAGACTTTTCATAGCCTTTTATTCTTACCTGCGACGCATCTAATTACGCCATTTCAGCCATTCTCTCGCAAGGACCTATTGGCAAAGACCAACCTATAGCATATGATTCCCGTACCTTGAACAAAGCTGAATGCAATTACAGCGTAACAGAAAAGGAATGTTTGACCATCATTTTCGGCACAAAAACCTTTAGACCATACCTATATGGGCACAAATTTACCATCGTCACTGACCACCGTCCTCTAAAGTGGTTATTTAATTGCAAAGAACCAGGATCCAAACATTTTTTTTAGTTTTATTTACAAGATTGGTCATACAAATTTTTACTATTAAAAGCTTTAAGATGTTTTTTTACAAGTTGCATGAGACTTAAACACGCCAATTTCAGGTGTCAGTTCACAGTCACACAACACATTTTGCTTTGTTCTCATTTTTACCAGGTATCAACCAGTTTTGTAGTAATCAAGTTTTTCACACTTGGAACGATACTTTTAGTACGTGTACTATTATTTATTCTGTGCTCTTGATCTGTTTGCTCTTTTAATAGCTCGTTTCGCCTACTTAACGTAATTCATCTCGAGTAGACTTAGGTGAACAAACAAGTAAACTAATCCCTGACTAGTGAGGGGTTCTTAGTGAGTAGTGATGGACAAAAGCATACGTTTAGCGTTTTTTGTTGGTTTGATAAAGTACATCCACACAAAAACTGAAAAAAACGTACAATTCACGTACGATTTCAGTGATTCGATCGTATACTAGTAAAACGAGTAAAAACCGTATGAATACGATTTAAATCGTACGTCTGGCAATACTGTGAAAAACCATAGAGAAAGTAAGATCGAGCCACAGAGTAAATAAAATTTTCACTCATTTAACATTGCCGCGGTCCACATATATACCGTTTGTGTAAACACGAATGACTAGCGCTCAATCAGCGTTTCTCTTAACCGCTCAATTGATTCTATGAGCTACAGTCACTTTTTTGTTTTCATTGATCATCGCATCTAACGCTACAGTCACATTTTTGGTTTTCATCGATCATCGGACCACTCGATAACGACGTAAATTTTGCCATTCGATTTTGAACATTATTGACCTCAATAATCATTCAAATCTAGGCGTGTTTATATAATTATTTTGCTTCAAAACCCACAACATAAACACTTGATATATGTGCCGTACCTATTTAGCTCCATAAATAACCAGTTTGTATATCTAAGCGCTCAATGAAGTGGTCATAAAAACTGTTTGTTTACGCAAAGTCAGCGCGGCCAGATGTGTCGCGTAGACCTTCTTTTTTTTGTGGGTTGACAATCAGATACCTGTGATCTCGGCACGTACCCAATAAATCCTCAGTTTGCGACCAGATGTGTCGCGTCGACCTTCTTTTTTTTGTGGGTTGACCATCAAGTACCTGTAGTCTCAACGCATATACAATCAATTACCAGTTTGAGGTTAGATGTGTCGCGTCGGCCATTTTTTATTTGGGTTAACAGTTTGGTCCTGCGGTCTTCAGCGCGTGGACAACCGAGTGGTTAAGAAAAACCAGGGGCCCGACCACATAACTTAGCTTCAATCGGATTGTCAGTATCGATATCACTAATGCCTTGCGATAGAAGCGAAATTGCTATGAAAAAAGTGATAATCCCATTGTAACCAAGTCCTGTAATACCACAGGGCCCCGACCACTGAACTTGGTTTCAATCAGATTGTCACTTTCTTCATAGCAATTTCGACTCTATCGCAACGCATTAATGATAGTGATATTGAAAATCGGATTGAAACCAAGATAGATAATAGCACTACTGTTCTATTTACTTTTGTAGCACCATTCCCACATCCCAAGTAATTTAAAACTAGGAAATGGAAAGAATTATCGAAAATCTTACACTTATACAGCAAAACAATGTTTTTTTTTATTTAAAATTACATGCTCTGCCGCTAGATTTTGACACTTGGCAAAAGTAGCATTTCGAACCCATAAAACAACATGGATCTAACGATGCTAGTTTCCGAAGCTAGAAATGTAAACAGTTTGCATTGTGGAACGTTTGACGTTTGTTATTTGTGCTAGCATCGGAGGGATTGTGGTACGACATTGGGGCAAAAAAAGTTATCATTGCTAGCATTTTGCTCTAAGTGGAACGTGCCAATAGATTTATTTAGAAATCAACATTTCATCATCATCATCATCATCATGTCAGCCTTTACAAGTCTACTGCTGAACATAGGATCTTGTGACACCTCCAACCACCGACTTCCTGCGATGGCTACAATGTCGTCGCTCCATCGTGTGGGGGGTCTCCCCACACTTCGCTTGCTTGATCGTGGTCGCCATTCGGGAACCTTAATTCCCAGCAGTTGTCGGTTCTGCGAACTATATGGCCTGCCGATTGCCACTTCAACTTGCAAACTCTGAGAGCTTCGTTCTTCTACGGATTTCCTCATTTCGGATTCTATCTCGTAGTGAAACACCGAGCATAACTCTCTCCATTGCACGCTGCGCAACAACTGCGCAACTCTGAGCTTGTGTATGAGACTAATAGTAATAGTTAGCGACCACGTCTCAGTGCCGTATGTCATCACTGGCAACACGCATCAAGATTTACACAGACATTATTGGGGAATTTTCTGACAGCTCAAAAACATTACTAAAAGATACTACTTCCCATGAACATCGGCAGTGCTATTACGCAATGTTGATCATATCGGTTTCAAGCCGTCAAATTCAATAGTGCCTTGCGATAGAGTCGAAATTGCTATGAAAAAAGTGACAATCTGATTGAAGCCAAGTTCTGTGGTCGGCACAGCAATTCCATAACTTGGATACAATCGGATTATCACTTTTTTCATAGCAAATTCGACTCTATCGCAAGGCATTAGTGGCTGCGATACTGAGAATTCGATTGAAGCCAAGTTATGAAATCGGGCTGCGGGGCCCTACGGGGCTATTACACAATGTTGATCATATCGGTTTCAAGCCGTCAAATTCATTAGTGCCTTGCGATAGAGTCGAAATTGCTATGAAAAAAGTGACAATCTGATTGAAGCCAAGTTCTGTGGTCGGGCCCCTGCAGTGCTATTACGCAGTGTTGATCATATCGGTTTCAAGCCGTCAAATTCATTAGTGCCTTGCGATAGAGTCGAAATTGCTATGAAAAAAGTGACAATCTTTTTGAAGCCAAGTTCTGTGATCGGGCCCTGCAGTGCTATTACGCAATGTTGGTCATATCGGTTTCAAGTCGTCTTATATACCCTGCGTTCGAGATGATGATTGGGTGTTGTGGGCAATTTCGAAATGTACATTTTTAACAAGCCGTTTTCTTTGGACATTTTCAACACTTTTGGCATTATTGCAACTTTTGACACTTCCAATCCTTTCCAAACTGAATGAAAAACGACCCTATCCCTCACGGTATAAAGTTGACTATCCTATGTCAACATGTCATCGAAACTTGCAAAACGAACGGTGATCGAAAACGTTCAGAACGCTAATTTCACCCACAAATGGCCAAAGGGAACGCCAATTTTGATAGCGTTTTTAACAGTTATTTTCGCCAATTGTTCCAAAGAAAACAGCCCATCAGTAGTGCGTTGCAATAGAGTCGAAAGTGCTATGAAAAAAGTGACAAGTGTTGTCCACAGTGTTGACCGATATGATCAACACTGCGTAATAGCACTGCTGCAGCCCGATTCCATAACTTGGCTTCAATCGAATTCTCAGTATCGCAGCCACTAATGCCTTGCGATAGAGTCGAATTTGCTATGAAAAAAGTGATAATCCGATTGTAGCCAAGTTATGGAATTGGGCCACTGATCTCGATATCTGCAGCCCGATTCCATAACTTGGCTTCAATCGAATTCTCAGTATCGCAGCCACTAATGCCTTGCGATAGAGTCGAATTTGCTATGAAAAAAGTTACAATCCGATTGAAGCCAAGTTATGGAATCGGGCTGCAGAATTTCTAATTAACAGGGCCCCGACCACTGAACTTGGCTTCAATCAGCTTGTCACTTTTTTCATAGCAATTGCGACTCTATCGCAAGGCACTAATGAATTTGACCGCTTGAAACCGATATGATCAACATTGCGTAATAGCACTGCTGATCTCGAGATCCGTTGCAACTCAAATGGATATTATAGTTTGTACAACATAGCTTGATCGCCAAGACAGATGCCAGAGTGATATTTCTAGGGTTGGAGTAGTGTAGAAAAAATCAATTATCGAACAATGCATGTTGAAAAAAAAAACGATCACTTAACACGTTCGCGCGCGGTAATTTTTCTTAAAAGTTTTTACTAAAGCACTTAAAATTTTCATACAAACTCTGAACGCGGTTGCAACCTTACTGTATACTGAAAAACAAAATACTTGTAATGTAATGCTAGTACGGTCATAGTCGTGCTACGGCTGCAACCATTCTGTCACATTCATTGATATACTAATTATTTATTTACCACACTACGGTTATGACCATTTACGGTTGTGCCCGTTCTGTCACATTATGCGTTATATTATTTATTGCAATAGAACACTACGGTGACAGCAGTAGAAGAGGTAAGTGGTAATGAAAACGTTTTTTTTACTTGTTCAGGTATTATAATCAAATATGTTGTGAAATCTGTTTATATAGATAACAGATTTCACAAAAAGCTTACAAGTACCAATTTAAAATTAAAATAACTTTTTCTTACAACAGTAAGTATTTTTTATTATTATTTTTTTCTTATTACCATCAGATAATTAATCTTTTACTTTAACCTAAACAGTCAGTTAAAGGAACATTTTTAATCAGTCTACACTTAAAATTATATTAGATCAATAACATTTTCAGTCATTTTTATGACTTAATTTATACAAGGTATCCCTCTCTTCAAAGCAACCAGAGCAAAAAGGAGTTTTTTTAAAGCAGAGACTGCAGTTCAAATAATTGAACTTTCTCTTTGCATCCCTTGAGCTGATATCTTCCAGCCAGTGACCCATTAATTCCTCTTTTGAGTATTCTTCAGAAGCTGCACCCTTTGCAGCTCTGCTGTAAATACTTCCTTTCCTTATTATATCTCTGCCTGTCCATGTATACAGAATTGAACCTGTTACAGTTTTATTAAAGTATACATGAGCCCTGAAAACATAATACTCTTTTTTTGTACAGAAGTTTAGTAAAAAAAAACAATATCATACCTAAGCAACGTACAAATAAAACTGGTATAAACCTGGCAACACTCTGCCCGAACTAAGAGGGAGTAATTTGTTTTCACAATTTTTGGTATTTTAAACGATTTATGCAAGAAAATTAATGTCTTATGTACTTGTGGAATGTCACACCAGAACTCATAAACTGCTATTCTGTTTTGTTGTAGCACGATTTCAACGCGCAAATTGTCATTTTAAATTTAAAAAATGGGCGCAATTTTATCTCTATCACCTGACTCAGAGCACTGACCGCGCGAGCGTCGTACGATGCCATATATGGCACCATTTGAATGGCTTAAATTTCGTGAATGTACTTGGCTTCTATGGGTTCTTCTTCTATGAAAATATACTATTCTTCCAGTAGCTATTTCGGTAAACGTCGGGCTGCAGAGGTACTAAGGATGCTTGTTTTTACCTCTTTTGCACGACGCTATTGTTTGGAATAGGTAGTTATGCTTACGGAAAGATTTATTTATTTATTTATTTAGACACATTACAACACCATTACAGCATACGCACCAATGCGATGTTATAACTAAAAAAACAAAACTTTACGTACATTCTAAATGTTTCTGTGCAATTTCTGTGAATTTCATCAGGCTGCAGTGAAAGATATCAATATCTTGCGAAATTATATTAATCAGACGTATAGCGCGTGACATAGGGGAAAACTTCAACAGATTAGTCCGCGACGAAGGTATGCTGAGCGTAGCAGGGCGACGGCGCGCGCCCACGCACCCAGCCGGCGCGCGCAGCCGCAGCTCTGCCAGCATCTCCGGATGGTGCACTTCCCCACGAAGTACCCTAAACGTGTACTTGACAAGCGCGAGGTCCCTCCTCACCTCCAGCCTGTTGGACCCGACCATGCCTATAACGAACAGACTCGGGTACATCAGAGGATAGTAAGGATAGACGCCGTACTCCTTCAAATATAAAAAGCGTGTAAACTTATTTTGATTTTTTCCACCATGAGACTATATTTAGCCTCATGGTGATTCCAAATAATAGCGCTTGTTTCCAAACGACTCCGGACAAGTGCATTATATAGAATTTTGATGACATCTGTACTGTGAAAATCCTTACACTGTCTCGTAATAAAACCTAAATTCCTGAAGGATTTACCACAGATGTCAATAATATGCCTACGAAACGTAAGCTCCGGCACCATCTCGACGCCAAGATCCCGCACGTGCGACACTCGTGGCAACACCGCGCCATCAACCTTGTACTGATAAAGCAGCGGGACTCGCGTGCGGCTGTAGGTCATCATACCGCACTTAGCAACATTGAAGTAAAGCTTATTGGTGTTACTCCACTGTACTACCTTAGCGATATCCTGCTGGAGTTTTTTACAGTCTGAAGTGTCCGCTACCGACAAAAACACCTTAAGGTCGTCAGCAAAAAGTAGAAATTCGCCTCCGCTACGACCATCGGAAGATCGTTAATCATAATAATGAACTCCAACGGACCTAGGTTACTCCCTTGACTCACACCCGAAAACGTGTAGTAAGGGAGGGATTCGTAACCCGCGTACTCAACGTATTGTCTGCGCTCCCCCAGGTAGCTCGCGAAGAACTTCAATAGGTGCGGGGTGAAACCGACAGCCGCAAACTTAGTCAACAGTAAGTCGTTATCGACGGTGTCAAATGCTTTCCGGAAGTGGAAGTACGCGGCGTCTACCTGCCCCCCAGCGTCAATGACCGGCGCCAGGTACGTCATAAATGACAACAGGTTACTCCCCGTACTACGACCCGGCCGAAAGCCGTGTTGAGCGTCGTTCAACTGCGACCTCACCTGCGTGTAAATACATTTATGCAACACGGACTCATACACCTTAGCAAACGCAGACAGTACCGCCACCGGCCGGTATCCACTTACATCCGAACTTGATCCACCCTTCGGTACCGGGATCACTCGTGAGGTTTTCTAATTTTCCGGATAATGACCCTCCTGCAGACATAAATTAAAAATATACAGGGGTCGTTCAAAAACCGAGCGACAGTCTTTGACTATGTATGGCGGTATACCGTCAGGGCCCGCCGAGTGCTTAGGCTTAAGGTGCAGCAGTGCGGCGCGCAGGTCGCGCAAGCTCAGCTGCCCGACGTGCACGCGCGCCGCGCCCGCTTGCGCGCCCGCACTACGCTCCGCCTCCACTGGATCCAGCACCTGCCGCACTTCGCTATACACCGAGTGAAAATACGAAGCAAAACATTCCGCACACCGTTCATCACTCAACTCTTGTCCGTTATTTGTGATTTTAGTTCGATTGCGTTTGGATTGTTTGCTTCTGATGAAATTCCAAAAAGACTTGGGATCATTTTTAATATTTAGCTGCAATCTATGTTGGTAAGCTTCATAAGTAGACGCGAGTTTAATTTTAATTTGAGATCGACAACGTGAAAACATCGCGTAGTCACTATGTGACCCTGTTATTTTATATAGTTTATGATACCTCCACTTCCGCTCGATATCCCGTATCAAATCGAACGTGTAACAGTCCGGATAACTATACCTAGACTTATCCGTACCTTTTATACGCCTCTTTCTTGGAGTATAATCATCAATGGCCTGGTTAACTACCTTATAATAATATGTCAAAGCCTCCTCTGGGTCCTCTATTTCATATAACAAATCCCAATCAATTATTATTAGATAAACTTCGCAGGTTAATAAGATAGATAGAAGTAAATTTGAGATTTTTGTAAAACAATTACCAAGAAGTGCCCTCAATTCTTACGACTTTTCTCTATCCGCACATTATGCACAAGCCGTCAAATTCATTAATGCCTTGCGATAGAATCGAAATTGCTATGAAAAAAGTTACAATCTGATTGAAGCCAAGTTCTGTGGTCGGGCCCCCGATGGGAACGCCAAGCGAGATCGGTGGCCCAATTCCATAACTTGGCTACAATCGGATTATCACTTTTTTCATAGCAAATTCGACTCTATCGCAAGGCATTAGTGGCTGCGATACTGTGAATTCGATTGCAGCCAAGTTATGAAATCGGGCTGCAGTGGCCCAATTACAGAACTTGGCTACAATCGGATTATCACTTTTTTCATAGCAAATTCGACTCTATCGCAAGGCATTAGTGGTTGCGATATTGAGAATTCGATTGAAGCCAAGTTATGTAATACGGCCACAGCAGTGCGATTACGTAATGTTGATCATGACGGTTTCAAGCCGTCAAATTCAATAATGCTTTGCGATAGTCGATTTTGCTATGAAAAAACTGACAATCCGATTGTAGCCAAGTTCTGTAATTGAGCCACAGCACTGCGATTACGTAATGTTGATCATGACGGTTTCAAGCCGTGAAATTCAATAATGCTTTGCGATAGAGTCGATTTTGCTCTGAAAAAAGTGACAATCTGATTGAAGCCAAGTTCTGTAATTGGGCCGCCGTTAATTAGAAATTCTGATATCGGCAGTGCGATTACGTAATGTTGATCATGACGGTTTCAAGCCGTCAAATTCAATAATGCTTTGCAATAGAGTCGATTTTCCTATGAAAAAAGTGACAATCTGATTGAAGCCAAGTTCTGTAATACGGCCACGGGATCCGATGGGAAGTACCCAAAACTAGCGAGTCGCCCTGGCTTTGCACGGGTTGCTAAGTGTTTCTCTAAATATTTCTGGTACAAAACGATACATTGACAACCGCGGGGCGCAGCTGTAGATACCAATAGGAAAAATAAAAACATATTTTTTCGCTATCATACGTCGGTAAGTATGTAATCCGTTTTTTTTTCTTCTGATTATTACTTTATTTCTTTAAGCAGTTAAGATTGGCTCATAGCTTAATATTCTAGTTGAAAATATTAAATAGGTACTTACCTACTTAAATTAAAAAATAAAGCTAATTAGAAATACATGATAATACATACTTATAATAAAGCAATAAGAATTAAAAAGTCTGTACAATGAAGATAATTAAGAAAAAAATCATCTAGGGTACTTCAAATAAACTACTGAACAAGAA
Organism: Alsophila aescularia; assembly: GCA_946251855.1. NCBI lineage: Eukaryota > Metazoa > Arthropoda > Insecta > Lepidoptera > Geometridae > Alsophila > Alsophila aescularia. The sequence goes on along the minus strand of OX276377.1, from coordinate 10,953,635 downwards.
TAGAACATTTTTAAAATTCGTGTCTGTCTGTACCTATATATTTGTCTGTATGTTTGCTCGCGTATCAGGAAAAACTACTGGACCGATTGCGATGCGGTTTTCAGTGTTGGATAGCTTGGGATTTGACTTAAAAACTCGTGTAGGTACTTGGTATCTCAATCCGATCAGTAGAAGCCGAGCAATCGATAAAAACTTGTTGACGGCTGAAGGAATTTTGATCAAATGTTGTTATAATGGTATTTTAGGTCTTGGAATAGTAGGTGCCTAGAGTACTTTTAACCTAGATAAATGACCACGCGTGCGAAGCCGCGGTTGCAGCTAGTAATTATATATAGTTATGTATCTATAATGATTAAATCAAGTACAGTCCTATGATAAATTATAACATATTATGTCGCTGTTTATTATTAATAGGTACGAAACATATCTAGAAAAATATATGTCATTTATTTTTGAAATTAGCACAGAAATTTAAAATCTAAGCAGAATATTTGTGATAAATAATTATCTATGGGGAATCTATCGTTTGCATAGTTATTCTTGACAATTTAAAATATTACTTACTAAAACAATAAATACCTACCTAATGTTTTAGTACCAATCCCTATCCCTAACAAACATCCTTATAATATTTAGTGAACTTATATTAGTGTTTAGGTAGTGACTAAACAGGTTAAATTATTATAATAATTTAAATGAAGTTACATTAAATCAAGTACTAGGTATACCTAGCTTTCTATAGAGAGCAATAAGTTTTTGAGTAAGTACCTATGTTTTACCTTTTATTCTCAACTTAGACTATGAAGTAACATAAAAATATGAAATTAGTAATTATTTTATTACTAAGTACATGTTTTAAATACTGTCAAAGGTTAGATATATTGATTACATATTTTTTTATATTTGCAATAATATTAAATGTACTTATCTATATATCTAGGAAGTGTTTGAAGTTTTTCAAATAATGTTCAGCATGCGTTTGTAAATGTCTTTTCAAATCATTCGGTGCAAGACATTTATAGTCACACAAACTGCATGCATATTTTAAAATATTACCATCATTAATACTGTTATTTTCCACAATATGTGTATTTACATGCATTTTCAATTCATCTGCCGTAGCCACGTGAATGTAACATATATTACATATAAATTCATTTGTATGTGTTTCAGCATGTTGTTGCAAGTTGTGTTCTTCTGCACATTTAAAATCACACAGATCACATGCAAACAGCTTGTCTCTGTGTATTCTCGTATGCCTTTTTAAATCGATTGATCTAACAGTTTTATAGTTACACTTATCGCAAGAATAGCGTTTTTCTTCTCCATTATGAGTTTTTGTGTGTGCATTTAAATTTGCCGAACAAGCACTTTTATAGTTACATATACGGCATACATATGGCTTTTCGCCGGTGTGTGTTCTCATGTGTTTCTTTAAGTTACTTGAATCTCTACATGTATAGTCACATCTACTGCATGAATAGGGAACTTCTCCAGTGTGTCTTCTCTTATGTTTGGTTAAGTTACCTTTATCTAAGGTTTTGTAATCACAGATGTTGCATTCATATGGTTTTTCCCCAGTATGAACTCTTGTATGTCGCCTTAAATCTAGCTCCCTAGCACATGCATAGTCACACAAATTGCAACTAAATTTTTTGCAACCATAATTGGTTTTTAATATCTCTTCTGGATTTTTAAGAGCAGAGCTTTCAGAGGCTATACATTCGGGTTGTTCTTCAGAATGTTTTTTATTTATATGTTTCTTTAAGTTGCTTGCACCAAAACATTGATAATCACAGATATTGCATGAATATGGTGTTGTATGCACTCTTGTATTATGTCGTTTTAAATCTCGTTCCCTTTCACATGTGTAGTTACATATATTGCAGCAAAACTTTTTGCATTCAAAATTTTTATTTAGTAACTTTTCTTGGTCATTAGGACCAGTATTTACAGAAATTAAAAAATTGGAAGAATGTGGTGGTTCTTCAGAATGTTTTTTATTTGTATGTTTCTTTAGATTACTTGCATCACAAAATTTGAAGTCACAAATATTGCATGAATATGGTTTTTCTCCAGAGTGTGTTCTTAGATGCTTTTTTAAGTTACTTGCATCTGTACAAGTATAATCACAGTAAGTGCATATATAAAATGTTAATTCTTTACTTTTGAAATCATTTTCTGTATTTTTCTGACTGTCACACATGTTCCTTAGAAAAAATAATATTTATTTAGATTTTTAAATTATAATTACCAAGTGCCTTTTTTTGAATTTTTAAATACTTAACAGATATTATTGTGGTTCATTTAGTTAGACTATGTACTAGATTATTCTGACATGTGTTCTTTTTCCATCCTCAAAACATCAGAAGATCAGTTATTTGATAATGTAATATTCTAAAAACATGTAATGGTAATTGCTATAAAGACATATCAAATAATCCCAATAATTAAGTTCATAATCTGCTGACTGTGAGTTTCTACTTGTCTTCAAGCTCTCAAACGAAGTTGCAATTATACTGTTCAAGTGAGCATAGTAGCTCTGGCCATGACATTATCCTGAAATGAGTTTAAAACTTCATTAGTATCATTTGAAAATGTAAAACCACATTGCTACTTACAAATGGACATAAGATTATTTAGACTACTAAATAATAATAAGTTAATATTAATATTAAATTAAAGAGAAAATAAATAGTAAACTAAACAAATATATAAATAACCTTGTCCAAGCATTTACTTGTCAATGCCTTATTCTGAGGCGTACTCTAGCGTGCCCAATGTCAGACCAGGCATTTAAATTGTATAGGTTAGCAGTGATCACTTATTTGATTTTTGTTTTTCTTTCAAGCTGAAGTAGTCACTAAGCAACAAAGACAAACAAAGAAAAAAAAAATTGGTTTGTTTATTTCGTGTTTTTTATGTTCTCTTCAATTTAACATTCTTATAAGGGTTTCTGATTCTGGTTAGGTTTTTAGGTGGGAATTAATATATAAAATATGGATTTATTTTAAAATATTTTAATTTAGATAAGGGTGAGTAAATGTGGAGTTTATTACTTAGTTGTTTCATCTGTATCTAATTTATCGAGCTATAATTAGTCTGTCTTTCTTTTTGGCCGTAATAAGTTACATATTCTTCAATCCTTTTTATTTATAAGAAACTGAACTTGACGATTGCAAGGTTCTGCACTATTTGTGGATAATTTATATTTCCTTGGAAAATCTGAAAGAATTGCCATACTAAATATACAACTGCTCGGTTTTAATGAGAAATGGTCAATAATCCAAATCTACGCACCACTTGAGCTAAAAACAACAGAAGCAAAAGATACATTTTATGAAGAATTAACTTCAGCAATGCAAGATACTAATTAAAATAAAATTATCATGGGAGACTTCAATAGTCAAATAGGCGAGATGGTCAAGAATGAAGAGAAAGTTAGGGGCAAGTATAGTTTTGGGAAAAGAAACGACAATGGACAGAGATTAATTAACTTTGCATCTGAAAATAATCTCATCATTGCAAACAGCATCTTTATGAAGAAGCCAAGCAGGCAGTGAAAACATAACGAAATCGACTTATACTTACCAACAAGCTAAAAGTTGTACAAGATATTGATGTAGTTAACACATTAAATTTCAGTTTGGATCACCGTGCAGTAAGATGTATCATAGAATGTAAAGAACCCAAAAAAGCAAGGAAACCTATGCAACACCTAACACGTTACTTGAAAATTCCCGATGACATACAGAAAGAGAAAGCATTGTACTTACAGAACTTGATGAGTGAAGTTAATTCAGCATCGACTCAAGGAAGATATAATGTATTATTTACTCACAAATAGAAAGGACAATAAAAATAAATAGCAGAAGTCAGTAAAAAGATAAACGAAAGTATAAGGAAATTCAGGAAAGAAGCTAGAACAAAAACTATATTAGAACATATAAAAAGAACCGGGGGAATAAGAAGAGCTGAAAAAGAATTAAAAGAGAGCAAAACTTGGATCCCAAATATGAACAACAAGTCAGGCGCATCAAGTGCAAAGAGGAAGCCCATCTTACGAATTGCAACAGAGTACTATAAAGACCTGTACGATGAGAAGGACAAAGAAGAGAGTGAAGCGGAGGAGTTATAGCTGGAAACCAGATCAATGCGCGAAGATGCAGTGTCCTATATCACAACTAATGAAGTCAACCGAGCTATTATAACACAAAAAGATAATAAAGCCCCAGGAGATGATAAAATTAACAATGAACTACTTAAAGAAACTAGAAGTATTATACTTGTTCCAATAACTAACATTTTCAACAGTATATTAGAAACAGAATACATACCAAAACAGTGGATGAGGTCAATTATTACATTACTACACAAAAAAGGAGACAAAAACCAAATAGGAAATTATCGGCCCATAACTTCGAATATCTACAAAATATTTTCAAAAATACTTCTCGGCAGAGTAACAAAAACATTAGACGAATGCCAACCAAGGGAGCAGGCAGGCTTCAGAAGTAACTTTTCTACAATGGACCACATACACACTATAAAACAAGTCATTGAGAAATCAAATGAATATGGCAATATATACTATCTGCGATTTGTCGACTATAATAAAGGATTTGACACAGTTAAATACAAACAACTATGGAAAGCACTCACACAGCACAGCAAAAATACGACTACAAAAAGAAGGTGAAGAGTTCTTAATCAAGCGAGGAGTGAAGCAGGGTGATCCCTTATCACCAAGACTGTTCTCTGCCATTTTGGAGATGATCTTTCAAGGACTGGACTGGGACCGGTATGGCTTGAACATCATTGGTGCTAAACTTAATCACCTAATGTTTGCTGACGATCTGATCTTGTTAATGGATGACCCTGATACACTCCAGACAATGCTACAACAGCTAGCGGAAGAGAGTGCAAAGGTGGGTTTAAGTATGAATATTCAAAAAACTAAACTGATGACAAATGGTATCCAAAAAGTAGTAAAAGTAAACAGCAAAGCAATTGAATATGTCAGAGATTATACATATCTTGGGCAAGTCCTATCACCCGACAATCAAATGTCTAAAGAAGTGGATCAAAGAGTCATAAATTCTTGGAAACGGTACTGGTCATTGAAAGAGGTGATGAAAAATAAGGAGCTTCGAACTGGTGCAAAAAGAAAAGTATTCAATAGCCGTATCTTGCCATGCATGACATATGGTTGCCAAACTTGGTCACTAACGAAAAGCAACATAGGGAAATTGAAGGTATGTCAACATAGTATGGAAAGGAGCTCAACATCAAAAGAAAAGACAGAAATAACCTAAAATCAATAAGATAAAGAACTAAAGTGAAGGATGTGAACAACTACATAAAACGATCGAATGGCAATGGACTGGACACATAATGAGAGAAAAAGGAAAGTGGACCAAAGATCTGACAGAATGGTTCCCACGAGATGGGAAAAGGATGAGAGGGCGTCAAAAGAAGAGATGGGAAGATGACATAAAAGAAATAGGGGGGCCAACATGGCGGCGACTAGCACAGGACCGGGCGGCGTGGAAGTCTCTGGAGGAGGCCTATGTCGAAAGACAAGCTGATGTCTGAATAAGGAATTAGAAATAATCAATTTAATAATAATAATTTTAATGATAATATCAATTTAATTTTGAATGTAATATAAATCAGTAATAAAGGCTATCTTATCTTATCCTATCATATGTCCTTAATATTTTGAATTGATTGTTCAAGCAATTTTCACATGAACCTTTTCCAAATACAGGATGAATTGTTCAAGTGGGCGTGGATGGCTAAATCAGAAACTATGAGGAATAGCGGAAAGTACTCAAATGAGTCTCGGGCCGATTTTGATGAAAACTAAAACTGCATCTACGGATTTTTGAAAAAAACAATATTCCTAGGCAGGAATCGAACACGTTGATTTTGGAAAAAAACACTCACTGTATTATTACACCATTCGATAGTGTTGCTAATAAGGATTGAATTCTGGCAAGAAATTACATACGGCAAACTTAAGGAAAATGTTGTATTTTAATAAACTGATTCATATTTTAAAGTACTGTTTTAATTCATACCTGCATTACATGTACCTTATCCGAAATGATGCTCAATATTTTTCTAAACACAGACCCGGAGCGCGGTCATCTTCACAACATTATGTTCTAATTTCAAATTTTTATTATGTCTTCGCTGTTAAAGGCCACAGTAAAAGAAAAAAATGTAAACAATTGAAATTAGAACGTAGAGTAAATTGGCGCCAATAATTTAGATTTTGTTCCACGTTTCGTTGATTATTACTAACTGTTTCGTATTAATAGTCGTATAGTAAAAGAGATGTTGATTCAGCAGTTTGGTGAACATTTTATTGCAATTTATGGTCCTGTGTCGTGGCCAGCGAGGTCACCGAATCTTACTCCCTTAGATTATTTTCTCTGGGGGTACGTAAAAAACGAAATCTACAAAGACACGTATAATGCAATTAATGACTTTTAACGAACTTTGGAAATTATTCTAAGCGGAATCAATAATATTTTAATACTGAATGCAGTACAATCCTTGAGACGTCGAATCCAGCTATGTATTGAAAACAACGGTCATCATTTTGAACAATTAATCAGTTATGGTTTAACTATTTTCGTTAAAAATGAGCTCTTTCCTTAAGTTTGCCGTATGTCATTTCTCCCCAGAATTCAATCCTTATTAGTGACACTACTGAATGGTGTAAAATAATACAGTGTGTGCTTTTTTTCCAAAATCAACGTGTTCGATTCCTGCCTAGGAACATTGTTTTTTTTCAAAAATCCAAAGATGCAGTTTTAGTTTTCATCAAAATCGGGCCCGAGACTCCTTTGAGTACTTTTCGCTATTCCTCATAGTTTCTGATTTAGCCATCCACGCCCACTTGAACAATTCATCCTGTATTTGGAAAAGTTTCATGTGAAAATTGCTTGAACAATCAATTCAAAATATTAAGGGCATATGATAGGATAAGATAAGATAGCCTTTATTACTGATTTATATTACATTCAAAATTAAATTGATATTATCATTAAAATTATTATTATTAAATTGATTATTTCTAATTCCTTATTCAGACATCAGCTTGTCTTTCGACATAATATTTCGAAACAAACAAAACGTGGCGGGGATATTTTCACAGTCAAAGTTTATATAATTAATGTGTTAAAATGTTGAATACTTTTTATCCCGAAAACTGACTGTGCCAAGCAAGATCCCCGCCACATTTCGTTCACTGCTAGACTTACGCGCCGCTAGCTATATCAATAGTAAGTACATTTTATTTAAATGTATTTATTACATATCGTCGTTGCGCGTGCAATACCGCGGAAGAGGAGTTTGTAAATACCGCGTAACAGCAAAAAGTTCAAAATTGAAATTTCCCGGCTACAGATCCTTAGCGCTGATTCGCTTAAACTACTTCTCACAGAATTTGAATTAGCCAATAAGAAACCTCGTACTTCAATCAAAACAATACTGCGGAACAGTACTTGTGTTTGAAGTTGGCGGCAATTCCGCGTATTTACGGGATGGGCGAACAACTTGAAACACAATTAATGCGTGCTCTCGAAAATAATTATTTTGTAGTAAATAATAACCACGTAAGTAGTTTTTATTCTGTATAGTGTTTCGTTTCCAATACGTTTATCCTTGGATAGAGTATTTAAGTATAGTTCTTTAATATTTTTAAGATTGTGTGTAATAATAACCTGTAACACACAGTTACGCGGTATTGATATTACTTTATAATAGTTGTTTGTCATTTACGCGGTATTGCATTATACTAACCAAGGTGAGTGAGCCATGTAAGGCCGCGTTCTTTGTAAGGCCAATTATTAAAAAATCGAAGTTAATATCATATGTCCGCAAATATGCTCCACACACACAAATATCCGACCAATCCAAAGCCGCAGACGCGGTGCCGTATTGCTCAAGCCGCCATTTTGTCAGTGCAGGCCTTCACTTCGTTGGGGTTGGTATTGTGACGCTGTCATACTAATTCCCGCGCGGAAAGAAACGTAAATTTTTAATTATTATATTTGCATTTTCTGCTTGATTCTTATCCTGCATTGATATATACTGGCTGTACTTCGGTATTAAAGTTGTAATTTGTTACTTTTATTTCATTTTAGTTAGAAAAGTGGTAGCGTTCATAGGAAAGCCAATAGCTCCTTGTAAGGCCGATGAAAAAGTTGACGGTTGGCCTTGCAAGGACATACTGGCTTTACTAGGAACATTTTCCCAAAATTATAAAACAGTTTAATGTAAAAGTATGTGTTGGCAAGGTTAAAACAATGTAAGCGCATTAAAATACACTGTTTTTTTTTATATTATTATTGTTTGGTTTACTTATAATATTTAAGTCGTTGTAATATTGATTGTCGCTTGCTTAACTAAGTACTGAAATAATTAACTAAATAAGGAACCCAAATAATACAATGTTCGCATAATATAGCCATTATACATGTGATTATTCACTTAAAAATCTAATCCAGTCAAAAAATATATTTCAGTTGGGTAATTCTTTTAATTAATTAATTATTAGCTCACTTTTGCATTAAATTATTTATATTAAAAACTTAAATATACTAGATACCTACATTATTTTGCTTAGCTCATTGTTTTTTTTTTCATTGCCTGAAATATGACTTTGGTCATTGAATATTCAACTGCACCAATTTCAGATTTTACTTTAGCTTAAATAAGGCTTTAGCTTTTCTTGATCCTGTTAATAATTTTAGTTATCATCCTATGTTTCAAGAATGTCCGAACCAAGACCTAGAAAAAGAGGCAGTACTTGGAACGAAGAGAGTTTGCAACGTGCCATGGAAGCGGTACAAACAAATCAACTCAACCCGAGTTCTGCAGCGATTAGGTTCAATATTCCCAGACGCACTCTCAGGAACCATTTGCTAACTGGTAAGACTTCAAAAATCATTGGAAAGGCTACAGTTCTAACAAAACAGCAAGAAGAAGACCTAGCAGAGAGAATCAAACGTTTCGCTAAGTTGGGTATACCACTGACCCCTAAATTTATTCGAAAGCAAGCCTTTTTATTTTGTGAAAGATTCAAAATTAAGCACTCTTTCAGTCTTTCTTTGAGAATGGCTGGACGGAAATGGTTGAAGATGTTTCTTAGGCGGAATCCATCAATTTCAAAGAGAAAACCTCAAATATTGAACCCAGCCAGGGCTCAAAAGTTGAATAAGCCCTTAGTTAAACAACATTTTCAAGAGGTCAAAAAACTTTATCAAGAGCTGGACATTTTTACACACCCAGAACGCTTATACAATATGGACGAGAAGGGGTGCAGAATCACAGTTCACAGCCAAAAAGTAGTTCTGGCTGAGAAGGGGAATACCAGAGTTCATCTTGTTGCTCCGGAGCACGCGGAGAACGTAACAATAGCAATGTGTGTTAACGCGATAAGTAGCAGTATACCGCCTATGATTCTCTTCAAGGGTGTACGATTCAGACCAGAATTAAAAGAAAACTTACCCGCTGGATCTAAAGTACGGATGGCCCCCAAAGGCAGTATGACCAGTAACTTGTTTGTAGAGTTTATTCAACATTTAGCACAACACAAAGCTCCCGGCAAATGTCTGCTTATTTTTGATGGAGCTAAGTGCCATCTATCTTATGAGGCTCTGGAAGAAGCAGATAAAAATAATATAGTACTATACTGCTTACCTTCCAACACAACCCACGAACTTCAACCTCTCGATAAGTCTGTAAACAGATCGTATGAGCACCACTGGGATGAAGAGGTCTTGAACTATCTGTGCAATTCTCAGGATAGGAGTTTAAACAAAGCTGCATTTAATCGCATTTTCTCGCGAACATGGCCAAAGTGTATGACGCAGACAAATATAGTGAACGGGTTCAGAGCTACGGGCTTATACCCTCTTGATGCTGATGCGATTCCAGAAGATGCATATGCTCCTTCAATTCTAACGTTAAGGCCCTTGCCAGAAACATTTCAAGAGAAGAGCGCATCCCAATCGCCTTTATCTTGTCATGGGTCACCGACCATGGTTCGTTCCTATGAAGTGCCAGAATTGTCCTCTCCAGCTCATATAGAAAAGAGAAGACCTATTCTTGTTTTTTATAGTTCTTCCACTGATGCTTCTGAAATGGACATGGACGATACCCTCAATGATCGTCAAGACAACAAACTGCTCAACTCGGCAGAAAATAACGAGTTGCATAGCGACTCAGGGACAAGAAATGACCCTCAGGTATCTTTATACGATGATCCTATTCCAAGTACATCTAGACTACAAAAAAATATCGTTGATCATAGCTCTGGATCTGATCTTGATTTGAATCTCAGCGAGTCCTTTGTTCAAAATTATTCCATCAGCAAATTTTACGCAACAGATTTTTACACTTTTTCATCAGATGATGAGAATCCCAAAGAAAAAGGAGAAACAACGCCAGAAAAACAAGTAATGAGACCAAAAACAAAAGCCCAAATGAAGAGTCACGAGATAAACAAAGCCACAAGTTCTTCGGAAGATGACGAACCGTTGGTTAATTTAAAACCGGTTGAAGAAGCATCGTTTCACAAATTTTTGCCTACACCTAATTATGCTATCACAAAGTCTACACGCCCACGTCAAAAAGCTATGAATTATAAGGGACAAAGAATAACAAAGCATTTATTTAAGACTGAGGAAAAAAAGGAAGATTTAGACATTAAAAGGAAGAAGAAAAATGTAAGGACAGCAAGTAAGAAGGATAAAAAAAGCAAAATCTCCATAGCAAAAACGGCGCCAAAATAGTACTGAAAACAAAAACACACACAGGATCAGGAAAGACAAAAAAACAAGACGAAGGTGAAAGATGGTACTGCAATGCATGTTGCGAATGCAAAATGGAAGATATGAGGGAATGCACTAAATGCCAAAAGTGGTACCATGAAGAGTGTGTGGGCCTCACTAAAGATGACCCACAATTTGTTTGCCCAGATTGTGATTGAAATAATAATTGATTTATGGCCCGTAAGTTTGTTTCATAGTAAAATACATTTTAATTGTTATTTTTGCTACTATTTTATTGTTCTAAGACGTATTTTTAAACGATGTTTGCCAAAAATATCAGACAGGCTTGTCGCTCAACAATAATAATTATAAGACTGATTATGTGCCATCAAGGGTTGTGATTAGCGTAGACGACTAACCTTTTTATTAATTGTTTTGTCAATTGTATAATTAAGAAAAAAGCTTACTTACAATAATCAATGCAAAGTATAATACACATTGTCAACCTTTAATTTAAATTGTATAATTTGTGATCTGCTATTTATTTTGTCTGAACTAATTGCTTGCTCAATAGTAAGTAGATGGCGAATTATAAATTTAATCTATTTAGTATCGAGCAAAGAATTCAAATGTTATTGTAATAGTACTACTGCACCAAGTTTCATAATTTTATTTAGCGCATTTATGTCTATGGCCTTCTTAGGAACATTTCGGCTTTACAAGGCACAGACCCCTAGGAACGCCGATTTGGTGTTTTCGGAAAATTTATTATTTCATTACAAAAGTTGTTTGCGTGTAATCTGATATCGATGTAATACTCACAAAAGCGTTTTATTTTATGTTGTCTCTAACATATTCTTAGTTTTACTATCGCGTTCTAGTGTTGCTTAGTGAAATAATTTTAGGTGAAAATGTTCTCATAAGTGTTTGTTATTTTGTGTAACAAAAGATTATAAACTTAGTTTATAAGAAAACACAGTATTTGATTTTTATAATGTTAGTTTTAAGCACAATGACTGACTTACCAAATCGGCCTTATTTGGAGCCCTGTTTCTTGCAAGGCCGATTGGAAGAGCTTTGTTAAACTCAAATTTAATAAAGATTTATTAGCCCTTTTAAAGATGTTTTTGTTGTTTATGTTAAATAATGAAACGAAGTGTTATTCAACACATAGTTTGTTATTTTTTGTCCAGGAAATAAAATAATAATATTATTTAACGTTAGGGTGGCCTTCCATGGTCCACCTACCTCATATTGTATTTTTTTTAGATAAGTACATTGTAAGTACAGTTGAAGTAACCGAATATGATGAAGTACAAAGAAAATGACGAGTAATTTTTAGAGAATGCTGATTTTAACGACAACGTGGTAACTTAAAGAGATTTATGTGAAAGGCCAAAAATAATGATGCAAAAAAAAGAAGGAAATATTGAATAAACGATGTTATGAATATACACTTACTTCATGAAACCAGCAGCAAGAAATAGTTTCCGTTCCTTTGTTAGGAGGATTAGAGCAAGAACCTCTGAACTAACATTTGACATCCGAGATTAATACGCTTATAACAGTATTGGATCCTAATTTAACACATAATACAAACGATAATATTATAATTCCTATTAATGTACACATTAACATAGTGGAGCATAACAAAAATAATCTTGAATTTTCGTCCAACGATTCAGTCGCTGATCCTTCTTTTGTAGCCCTCTCAGAGCCATTATAATCAGAAAATACGGAGTGGTTTCCCGACAGGGAAATAGAAGAGACGGTGAAGAAAAATGGAAGAAAGCGCAAAGGGAATCCTAATAACTGGAAAAGAGTAATAAATAAGCGACAAAGGATGATGGGCGAGGAATACATTGGATTTAATAAAGGTGGCACTAAATTTGTTCAAAATGATCCTAAACCCGGCAGAATAATGGGTCCAATATGCATGTCAAAGAGATGTTTCAGTGAATAAAATCACTCATAAAGATCACCTCGTTTATGAGTCAACAAGACCTGGACGTGGGACGGGTGATCGTGTCGTTGTGGACATAAGGGATCTAAGGTACAATCCAAGTGGGACAATCGATTTTAAACTCCACTTTGCAGTCCATTTTGTTCCTTTACCTACGAGACCAAAAAATATATCATCTGACTCTTTGATTGACAGCGTGGGTTCATTTTATGAATCCAGACAACCAATATCCAAAACAAAGTATGATCGATCACCTACAGGAGCTAAAGAGTGTCATACCCAAAGACTCTTGTAGTTTTTATGATAATTTACCTTTTAAATAATGTTCCTAATAACCGAGATCTTAAATGCTGGTAATGATTGCCATATTTAAGTGTTCAAGCTTTTAATTATATTTATATTTGTCCAAGAAAATAATTAGCAAAGAATGAAAAACTGTGATTTTAGAAGATTGAGGAGACTGTTTAGTTTATTATTATTAATTAGGTGCACGTAATTGTTTCATCGTAATTAGAGAAATTCAGGGATTGCGTGATTTAACATATTGTCTAAATTTGGTTAAAATATATAAATTACGAAAATTATTAGCGTATTAATCACTAAATCTTTCAAAAAAAACTTATAATTAATAAAATAATAATTTTCTTTACAAAATACTTGAAACTCATCATGAGGAGTTGCTGATTCCACTTCTTTATCATGCTTTTATGTAAAAATAATTCAAGTTGATTATATAAATTTAAGTTGAAGTTTGGAGTAAGTTTTTTTTTAAGAAGATGTTTAATTTTGTATGTTAATTTTAGTTGATATCTGAAGTGAAAGTTATTGTATTTTTTTTAAAAGAATATGTTTAAATTTGTAGTTGATTTAAGTTGATATCTGGTGCAAAGGAATTTGTTTTTTTTTTTAAAGAAGATGTTAAATTTTGTATGTTATATTCTACAATAATTTATCATAATAAATTGAAATTAATAATTATAATTTGTACCTATTTTATTTCAATCCCACGTATCTGCTATTTTTTTTGTATTTTAATGTCATTTGCTGGTACAAAACCGCGTAAGTGACTTCACATGAAATCTAAACAAGTTCTAGTAGTTTTTCGTTATTTTTTTATTTTTTTAAGTAGAAAAGAAGCTGCTACAAGGTTCAGTCAGTAATATAGTTATAAATTACCAAGTTATGAAGTTTTTTCTTCTTCCTGTAAAATTCTAAAAATGTAGATACGCGGTATTTACAAACTGCTCTTCCGCGGTATTGCACGCGCAACGACGATATATTGTAACCACATGGTACCCTAGAGAGGGAAAGAGAGAAAGGGACAACAGTTGAAGAGATGGGATGTTGAGATAGTTGCGACAGCTGGTAAAACTTGGGCTCATCGACCTTATAACCCAGTAGATACCTAATACCTATTTATTTGCAATGCAAACAGTTCTGTCAACCAACTGAGGTGAGCGGGCATGGTGTACTGAATGCTCATTGGTCAGGTAATGATCACGTCATATCACTACTGACCAAACATTAGTGGGTGTGGATTTATATTAGATCTATTTTCCTAATGTGGTATCGATGTGGTTGATGCTTGGGCTAGCCTTGCGCAATGAATAGAACATTGGAAAAGGTTGGAGGAGACCTTTGCCAAAGGGTACACAGAGTCGAGTACCGATGCAAAAAATTAAACTTACATGTAGATAAAAACCACAGCAAAGACTCTGATATTAGGCTATAAATAAATAAATAATTACATATACTGCAAAGTGAGATTCAAAATTATGTTACAGTGATGTTTTGTCCTGCTGTTATTATTGGTGTATTTGGCACTTGTATTTAACACATTGGACGCCATGTGGGAGACAGACAATTATTACGATATGACAATGCAAATAATGCAATGTTTAAAAAATTTGCAATTTGTGATTTTGGATTTATGAGACAGGAAATATCATAAAACATAATAGTACAATTCGATAGGCTGCTTTTTTAGGGCTAAATTTGCAATAATAATAGAGCAGGTGTCTTAGACCCCCATGGCCTCTGTTGAAGAATAATAGCTAAGAAGCATCTCAATCAGCTTTCAAACATAAAAAACCGCATCAAAATAATTCCATTTGTTTGGAAGCTACAATGCTCACCCCGTACCCTCTCCCCACCCCCCTATTAAAGCTAAGAACCATCTCTATCACATCAGCTTTCCAACAGATAAAAACAAATTAAAATCGGTTGATTCGTTTGGGAGCTATGATGCCACAGACAGAAAGACACTCAGATACAGTGATACATACACACCCTAGCTTAAAAAACTAGCGTGATATTTGAATGAATTTATAAGTAAAAAAGTCCTGCAATATTGTTTTCAAAATATTCTCAATAACCAAACTGACTCAGTTGGTCTACAGGGCCACACCGGTCTCGATTCATGCAATTTTGGCTTAGAAATGTGCCCAGCAGCTCACAAAATAGGTTTTAATTCATGACCAAAGCGCTGCAACACTGTGCCCCCTATAGCCTGCACGAAACACTAGGGTGTCGGACACATGTTGAACCCCATGGGCTGAATGGAAAGACTCGTTTCCTGTGCATAACTGTGGCACATGTCACCCGCACAAGTTGCACTTCCACTTGTTTTTTCTATTCCGTGGTACCAACTCTAAATTTCAATATTGGACATCCAGAGGATGTCTCTAGTAAATAGTACTGTGTGGATGTCTCTTAAACGAAAAAGACACTTGTCAGATGCTTAAAAAAATTGTCTCAATGCCCTCAATGATTGATTGTCGTAAGTACTAGCAATGTGGTTGAATTACTCTTACTGGCTTCTATAGAGAAATAATGTAATTACCTGTGTCAGACACGTCAATACAATAAGTGTGATTATATTCTCTTTGCAATAAGTTTCGTGCTTGCTCATGGGATATTATTATAATTTTACTGTCACTTAGATACTTTTAATGTAGAATTAAAACCAAAAAATATGTATATAGTACAATAGTACATAAAATGTGAATTAAAGTTGTATTGTGCACGATGATAATTACTTTGGATTTTCAATTTTACATCGTTTTATTTCGATCCAAACAAACAAAACAAGTTAAAATTATTATATTTGTTGACATTGACATGAAATGAAATCACAAACAAATCTTTAATTGTAGAGACAATAATGTACGAGCAAAATAATGTACAACCACGACACGAGACACGACCTTACGTAGTGCTATTACCGATTTTTGTTGCAAACAGATTTTCATAGTAATTTTGACTCTAACGCGCTGCATTAAGTGCACGTGATAGTGACAATCTGATTGCAACCAAAATCAATAATAGCACTACAGTATCACTTTTACTCATCATGAGTATTGTATTGCCAATATTGCACGGCCTGATAATCCGTTTACGTGGATTCGAAATATTTGGGTTGCTTTTCCTGCACGCGCATTATTCGCCGAACAAAATAGGTCAGAGATGATAATGCACGGCCAGCATTATCAACACGACCTATTTTGTACGGCCAGTAATGCACGTCCAGATATTGCACAGACAATAACCCATGTACAGGTTTCAAACAACTGGATGTAAAATATACAAAGAATAACTAATAATACTACGTCCTGGGATATCAGCCCGTGACGATTTTGTAAGACCAATAATGCACGGCTGATAATCCGAGGCCAACCATAGACGAAGATAGAATCACTCCTTGATGCCTCGTTTGTGTAGGAGCGTCAAGAAGAAAAAAACTGTCACAGAACCAAATCAGCCAACCCCGACTCCACGTGGTCTTGTCTGCCCTACACTATAGTGTTTTTAAAAAGCCAGAGGCGCAGAGAGAGTGCCGCCCCCGTCCGCTGTAACAAAGTGCACGTACCAGGGTGCGCTGGAGCGATGGAGGCTGGACCAAAAAGCCTAAGCTGTAGAAGCGAGCGGATGGGGATGGCACTCCCTCCACGCCTCCAGCTTTTTAATAACACTCTAGTGTAGGGCAGACAAGACCACATGGAGTCGAGGTGGGCTGAATTGGTTCTGTGACAGTTTTTTCTTCTTGACACTCGCTTACACAAACGAGGCATCAAGGAGTGATTCTATCTTTGTCTATGATTGGCTTCGTATTATTGGCCGTGTAATATTGGTCGTACAAAATCAGCACGGGCTGATATTGCGCATCCACTTGTACACGTATTATTGGCTGCGTAATACTGGCCGACCATTATCAACCTGGACTGATTTTGTTCGGGCAATAATACACGGCCAGTATTAGCCGTTCAAATATTAAGAATCCATGTACACGTAATATCAGGCCGTGTAATATTGGCTGTACAATACTGGTCGTACATTATTTTGTGTGTGTATTGTCACCATAGAGTAAGGAATTTTCCCTCTAACCTTGCGTTCGAGATGATGAGATGGCGTTGTGAGCAGTTTCGAAATGTACATTTTTAACAAGCCGTTTTCTTTGAACATTTTCAAGAATTTTGTCATTTCGCAATTTTTGACACTACTAGGACACTACTGATCGTTTTCAAACTGAATGAAAAACGACCCTATCCCTGACGGAATAAAGTCGATTTTTCCTATGTCAACATGTCATCGAAACTTGCAAAACGAACGGTGATCGAAAACGTTCAGAACACAAATTTCGCCCACAAACGGCCAAAGGTAACGCCAATTGTGATCACATTTAGCGTTTTTAACAGTTATTTTCGCCAGTTGTTATAAAACGAATGGTCCATAGGAGGAGACGGTGTAAGATTTAGCAAAGGAAGGATCACTCGTCATTTGAGGAAAAATGACTTTGATCCTTATTACAACCGAATAACGTTCTTTTTTAAATTCAATGTAGTTATAAGGAAAAACGGTCTTGAAAGAAACTTACTTTTCAGTCGCTTTGTCTCTTTCACACAGTTGCTAGCATACAATTATCAGTGCCCATATTCAATGTAAATTTCAGGATTTTCACTATGTATTTCATTATGTGACGTTTATATGTTGCAACTCATTTCCATCTTGTTATTTTTTTTGTGTTACTGATTGCCTGATAACGAAGATAAGAAAAATAAATGGATGGAGGCATTGCAAATTTCTGGAAATTGGTCTAAGTAATGTGGGGATTATTCCCGAAATCCTGAAATTCTGAATCGAAGGGCAGGTGACTGCCCTTCGATTCAGAACCTTTCGATAAAGAACCGAATCGCTTCGATTCGATATTGTGAATGAAAAATGTATTGAATTGAACGATTTGAAACCGAATCCACAGCTGTGTTATCGAAAGGTTTTGAATCGGGGGGCAGACCATCCCCACCAGTGGGGATTTCGGGAAAAAGCAAAAAAATATTTTAAGAACTATACCTACCTTTTACATAGGGCCCCCAACCCTATGGAAAAATTACCGATATTTTTTAACGAAATACACTTAAAATTTTGAACGAAAAATTACTTCGGTTTTTTTATTAAACTATTTAAATTATTTACATACAAGTAGTTATTTACAGAAGTAGTAGATCTCATCAATATCTTCGTTTTGGAAGACAGCTGTCAAACTTAAAAGGGCTATTACCCTGAAACTATTTGTCCAAGACAAATGTTTCTTTACAGAAGTGATAGACCTCATCGACGTCTTCGTTTTTGATATTTAGTTAGTCTCTCATCTCTGTCGGACCGCGTTTCATTCATCACCACTTTAATTATCTACTTTTACCTTTTCTTTGTTTTCCTTTTCTATTGTTCCTACTTAATTTTTCTAATTATTTGTATCTTTTATTTTTGTGTGTGTTGAATAAATGTATTTTCTTTCTTTCTTTCTTTCTTTCTTTCTTGTACCAGTGATCCTTCCTGTTACATTATATACAACTTACATAGTATACAACTAACCTTAGTAGGTATGTAACGAGGTCAAACCTCTTTCGTAATAATACTCATTTGATCTTTTAATTCTTTCATAATCCATTTCATTCCATTTGATAGTTTGTCATTATTAATTCTAAATTCAAATAACCTGTCATTCTTAAATTGTAATTGATTCGCTCAAGTCTGTGTTTTTTCAACTAACTTTTAAAAAACAGAATACACACGTAATATATACCTACCTAAATATATTTCATTTCAAAACCTAAGTTTGCTGAATAAAGCTGAAGGAAACGTATGTAAATATAATTCAGTAGACAGAATATACGCCTTGTTTCTGCGCAGGTGTACGTATGAAGACTTGCAGCTACGAAGCCTCCGCTGCCCGTTGAAAAATGAAGGCTCGCACCACGAAGTTTCTTCTACACTTATTGTAAGCAAGGAGTCCCTTTGAGCCGGTAGACACCCACGGGGGGGCTCCGGCCACAATTGGCGCCCTCAACGTCCCCTTACCCTGCCCAGCTCTACCTACGTGCGAGTTCGAGTTTTTTTGTGTTCGAGTTTTTTGTGAAATTAATTTGTTAATCTGTATTCAATTTTTTTTAAGCAGTGATCCCACTAAATTCTAAAAGGCACTAGCCGCTCGGTTGTCCACGCGCTGAAGACCGCAGGACCAAACTGATAACCCAAATAAAAAATGGCCGACGCGACACATCTAACCTCAAACTGGTAATTGATTGTATATGCGTTGAGAATACAGGTACTTGATGGTCAACCCACAAAAAAAAGAAGGTCGACGCGACACATCTGGCCGCGCCGACTTTGCGTACACAAACAGTTTTTATGACCACTTAATTGAGCGCTTAGCTAGGCCATCTTGTTTCAATTTTGGAAATATTTGGCAAACTCCGAACAGTTTTTTATATTATAGTGTATTTTATAATTGCATTTCAGTCATTCATGTAAGTAAGACATATTTATTAATACGTACTTTATTCCGAATTTCACTATCGGCCTACCTAGTTCCGAATTACGCTAAACTTTGACGCTATTTTTTATAATTTTTTTACGCGTTTCTATCGCACTTAACGTAACGTTACTTACAAAGTAAACACTTAATTTTATTTGCTGGTCTCATATTAATAAAAATGGACCCTGCGCATCTAAATAAACCAGAATTGATCTATGAATTAAAATGTCGAAATGCTGAGGTTTATACAACAGATACTGCAGAAAATTTACGTTCAAGTTATATACCTTACTTGACAGCTCGAATACTCAGGATTTTCAAAGCCATACGGGCTTTGAAAATCCTATACATCCTATACATTTGAACAGGATATAGCTGAAATTAAAAAATGTCGAACCATTATTTCTGCACGTTTAATAGCTTACCTGGTAGAAGGAGAAGAATGCGTCCTATATTCTGAATGTAAGAAATAGATTAAATAACATGGATATTACCACTGAACTTACGAAAGTACAACAAGAAACATTTAAAAATGTTTCAGAAAGTTTATTCGATTTACAAAAACGTTTCGAAACACTAGAGAATCCAAGCTGCACTTCTACAGAAAATATACAAGATCATTTTTCAGAACTACATACTCCATATTTTGACCTATTGACACACAAACTACAAAATATTTCGATCAACACATCAAGCAATGAAATTAAACGGTTTATTTACAAGGGGGATAGTTGCCCAAAAGATTTTATTGAATAAGTTGAGGAATTCGCAATTGCTCGAAATATTTCACATACTGAACTATACAACCACATATACGACATTCTTAAAGGAACTCCTTTGGATTGGTTTCGAGCTCACAAACAAACAATCCCAGATTGGGAATCTTTCAAAATTACATTACTAAATGAATTTGAAATTACAGACTACGACTATAAACTGCGTAAAATCATAGATGAGCGTGTGATTTGTTATTTTAACGAATTAGAATCATTATTGGCAAAATTCTTAAGATAGACAGATAGATAGATAGATAGATTCTATAGATATTTGTAGGCGTAACTTGCGACCCGAATTCGGTCAAAGGTTGTCACCAAACGATCTTGACTCGGTCGCAACATTATTTAAATCTTACAAATGGTACGAAAGTTGCATTGAAATGTCCAAGTCTGATACTCCTTCTACACTACAAGACTTAACAAAGCCTTCGACTTCTAATACCCAACACAAAGTCGCTGCTACACCTAACATACCACATTATCCGTATAATACCTTGCAACAACCACGTGTGCAAACACACCCTTATCCTCAACCTTACCCTGTACATTCAATTGCTGCAGATTCTAAGAAACTTGCACTACCTATATTTTGCCCTCGCTGCCGAAACGACAGTCATACTTTCTGTCAATGTCCCTACAGACATAAAGTTTGTTTTCGTTGCGGTAAAAATGACGTAATTTTTACCAATTGCCCTATATGTACACAACATTCAAAAACAAATTAGGGAGGAACTAGAAACACAAAATTGTAATACTAACAATAACTTTGAACAATTGGCTTAAAACTATTTCAATATTTTTCAAAACATACAACGTTTCTACGCTCCTCTTTAATAATACATCGGATACTGAACGATAGTGGCAGTGCCATTACAATTTTAGGTAATATAATAACTCACATAAATTATTACTTGAACATGGTTTGGAACTACAACGTGACCAAATTATGAAAGGTTCTGTTGCTAATGGTCAAACAATCAATTCAATTGGTACTATTAAGCTTCCAACTTTATTTAAAAAGAAGTTTGCTATAATTACTGCCCATGTAATACCCGCTGTTACTCAACCTTTCATATTAGGTATCGACTTCTTGAAAACTTTTAAGCTGGCTGCAGACATACTTAATACGGTCAGTATGCACAAGAGTTCAGATACTCCCATGTTTATCATCAATACTAACGATACTTACTTAGAGTCTTATGACAGACTTACAGACACACAATTGATTCTTGCTAATGCAGTCGTAGAACAATTTTGTAATATTTCTACCGACGTACTTCCTTTAGGAAAAACAAACCTTATTGAACACTGTGTTGATACAGGTGACCACCCACCAATTCGTCAACGTTGCTATCGATTATCCCCTGAAAAACAGAAAGCTCTTCGAGCAGAAGTTGATAAAATGCTAGAACTTGATGTTATAGAGCCTTGTGAAAGCCCATGGCTTAATCCTGTAATTATTACCCCTAAGAAAGATGGTACTTGGAGATTCTGCGTCGACAGTCGTAAGCTGAACGACATAACTAGAAAAGATGCTTATAAATTACCATTCATATCAGACATTATAGACAACCTTAAAGATTCTAAATACTTGAGTTCAATCGACATTGCTAAAGCTTTTTAGGAAGTGCCTTTACGTTTAGAAGACAGACCTAAGACTGCTTTTCACGTTCCACGTCGTGGATCTTTTCAATTTAAGGTTATACCTTTTGGTCTTACTAACGCACCAGCTACGCAACAAAGATTTATTGATAATCTTCTTTCTGATGAGTCTAATAACGACTCTCTTTTTTATTATTTGGATGATATAATAATAGCCACAAAAACGTACGAGGAACACGTACGTTTACTTAACAAATGACACGCAAAACTTTCAAAAGCAGGTACAACAGTAAATTTTCCAAAATGTGTTTTTTTTCTAAATGAACTTAAATACCTAGGCTACGTAATTAATGATCAAGGTCTCGACACAGACCCTGATAAAGTCAAAGCAATCTTAGAAATACCATCACCCAGGTCTGCTCGCGAAGTGAAAACGTTTACAAAGATACAGACGCTTTGTACCCAATCTTAGCACATAAGCTGCTCCCCTCACTAAGCTTACGTCTACCAGTAAGAAAACTCCCACTTTCAAGTGGACTTCTGAAGCCGATAAAGCTTTTAGTAAAATCAAACAAGCTTTAATATCAACTCCTATTTTAACTTGCCGTGACTTTTCTAAACCCTTTGCTGATCATTGCAACGCATCCGCTTTTGGACTTGGAGCAATGCTTACCCAAGACTTCGATGGAGTTGAAAAACCCATAGCTTACATGAGCAAATTACTTACAGGTCCCCAAAGAAACTATTCTATCATTGAACGTGAACTCCTAAGCGTTATAACAGCTTAGAGTATTGGCGTTGCTACCTAGACAATGGCCAAAAGTTTACTATCTATACCGATCATTCTGCACTTCAATGGTTCTTTCAAAAGTATAAACTGTTAATATTACATACCTACTTAATAATATTTCTTATAATTAACAGGGTTTCTGAATCTCTTGGAACGTTCAACTAGAGGATTGTTTACAGCACTCGGATTGTTATCCTCAATTGGATCGGTACACTGTTCCACCGGTTGGTTATCATCATCCATCACCGCGCAAGCCTCCGCCCACTCCTCATTTTCCGCTTCCCTCTGTACCATTACGTTATCGGTTAAGTTTGCTACCGAACCTTGTTCACCCTCAGTCGCGACCTGCACCTCCCTCTCCTCCACAGCAGTTGGAATCGATTGAGATGCCGGTGGCGTTATCGCGGTGGACTGCTCACTGGGTTGCGCTTGCGTGGAGAGCGGAGCCTGCGGTGGTGCAGGAGCGGCCGGCGCCGACAGCGCCGAGTTGCATATCGGTGAACTGTCGATGCTGGAAGCTCCTCCGGATGTATTATCTATAACATCATTATTGCACGCACTAGTATACTTCCTTATCTGATCTAGGTGTCTGTTACCGCTAGTTCCATAATTTTTAAAATAAATTTGAAACATTCTTGTGCCTATTATCCTTTTAACAATACCTATACTCCAAATACTTTTCCTTGCAATAAACCACTTAGCCCATACAGTTTCACCTACTTGAAAACATCTGCTACGTTTCAATGCTGTTTGTTCGGTGCGCTTAGCTATATGTTTATTTTGAGGTAGAATTAAATCCAGTCTGCATTTTAAATTACGGCCTAACATTAGCATAGCCGGCGTGACACCTGTCGCACAATGAACAGTATTCCTAAATTCAAACAGAAAACCCCGTAATTTTTCATGAATATCTTTCTGACATAATATACCTTCTGCCAACATACACTTTATCATTTTTTTACAAGTTTTAACAGAATTTTCCGCTTGCCCGTTACTGGCCGGGTGATAAATAGGTGAATTTATGTATTCAATGGCGTTTACCCGACAAAAGGTATGAAATTCAGCCGAGCTTATTTTGACGTCATTATCAGATACAACAACATGAGGCACCCCGAACCTAGCAAACATATCTTTAAGTTTTAGAATAAGCTCATTGGTAGAAGTGCCACGGTCCATATGAACACATTCCAGCCATTTGGAAAAAGCATCTACTACAATAAGGTACACAGCCTGTCCTATCGACATGTAATCGATGTGAACGCGGTGCCAGGGGGCCGGCGGCTGCGGCCAGGGCGCGGGAGTCGCGCGCGGGGGCGCGCTTCGCACAGCGGCGCAAGCGGCGCACGCCCCTACCCACCGCTCGATATCGCCGTCGATCCCCGGCCACCACATTCTACTACGAGCTTTACTTTTAGTTTTTACTATTCCAAAATGTGCCGAATGCAAATCTTTTAACATTCTGTCTCTGTAGACAGTCGGAATAACGATCCTATGGCCGCGAAACAAACAACCATCGATTACTTCTAAATCTGTTTTGCATTGGAAATATGGCATTATAGCTTTACACTCAATTTTCCTAGGCCAACCATTATTCATGTATTTTATCACCATTTTCAACACTCTATCGGCGGCAATCGCCCGCTTAATATCACCGAACAAAACCGGTTCTACGCTAGCTTCTAAGAACAAAAAGTACTTGTAACTCCCGTCTTCTTGCTTATCATCGTCACTAACCGCTACTGATAAAGGCGAGCGAGAAAAATAGTCAGCGATTTGATTGCTTTTACCGTCTAAATACTGTACCGTATAGTTGTATGCTGATAACATTATTGCATATCTTTGTAGACGCAAGGCGGCCGTCACAGATATACCATTGCTTTTGCCAAAAATAGATAACACTGGTCTGTGGTCAGTTTTCAAGATAAAAGGTTCCTCACGACCGTATAAATATTGGTGAAAATGTTTTACCCCAAAAATAATAGCCGTCGCCTCTTTTTGAATTTGGCTATAGTTTTTTTCACTGGCCGTCAAAGATCGTGAGGCAAACGCAATCGGACGCTCGCAACCGTTCACGTTTCGGTGCGCGAGCACGGCGCCGAGCCCGCACGGGCTCGTGTCCACAGTTAGTACAAGCGGTGCTTCTGGGTCAAAATGCGCCAGCACACGCTCGCTGGCCAGCTCGCGTTTCACACTCATAAATGCCGCCTGCTGTCGCTGGCCCCACTGCCATTCTGCCCCCGCGCGTAGCAGATCGTGCAGTGGACTCAGTATTGCTGATGCACTCGGAATAAAGTTTCTATAGTAATTTACGACAACTAGGAATCGTTTCACTCCTAACACGTTGGTGGGCGCAGGTGCATCGAGGATTGCTTCAACCTTACTGGGACACGTCTTTAGGCCGTTCTTATCTATGTCGTAACCTAAATAGGTCACACTACTTTGAAAAAACGCACATTTATCTTTTTGTAGGCGCAATCCTGCATTTTGCAACCTACATAAAACCTCTCTTAATCTTGCCAAATGAATAGATTTTGTGGGCCATGTTATGCAGACATCGTCAAGCCATATACTAACCCCCTCTATGCCTGATAACAAAGTTTCCATTGCCTTTTGGAATATAGCTGGTGCGTTTGTATTTATAGTAGTCAACTTTTGAGATGATTTTGACAATCTAAATTGATTGTATGCATTACTAAGATCTATTTTTGTGTATGCTTCCCCACCCCCTATTTTGGAAAACACCTCTTCTATTCGAGGTAAAGGATATTTGTCCACCTTTAATTCTTTATTAAGGGTACATGAAAAATCGCCTGCAATTTTTAAATTACCGTTTTCTTTTAAGACCGGCACTATAGGTGTAGCATATTCTGAATAATTGACTGGCATGAGAATACCTAAACTAACTAATCTATCTAATTCTTTGCTGACTTTGTCTTGCAGAGCGAAAGGCACTGATCTTGGCTTAAAAAATTTTGGTGTGGCGTTGTCTTTAAGTTGCAGTTCGACCTCAAACTTATTAAAGCATCCTAATTTGTCCTTCCAAACATCCGGATACTGTTTCAATAGCCGTTGCACTTCTTCAATGTTTTTATTCGTACTGATTATGTTGTTATTTGATGTTCCAAAATATATACTAAATTTTGTCATGAAATCACGACCGAGTAGAGGTGGTCCGCCGTTTTTAATAATATAAATTTTTATCTCATCACTTTGGTTAGAGTATGCCACTTTGGCTACAAAATACCCTAGTGCCGTGATTTTATGACCATTGTACAAACACATTTTTAAATCACTTTTATGCAACATCAAATTTGAAAAATGGAGTAGATACAACTTTTCTGACATAACCGTGGTCCCCGATCCAGTATCTAACTCCATACATAAATCTATTTCATTGACAGTAATTTTAATAGGATTGTAATCGACATACCTCATGTTATAAAGTTCACACTCCTTGCAATCGTTTTCATTAGTCGTATCCGCCTCCACCGTGTCGATACTATGAAGATTTACATTCTTAGCCATACATAACTTTTTCAAATGGCCTTTTTGCCCGCAAATAAGACACTTGTAGTTCTTAAACCTACACTGAGCCGCATGGTGGTTTTTTAAACCGCACACTGTGCAACGCGATTGCTCGCTGCCGTCGGATCTGCGGTAGCCGCTGGCGGCGATGCCTGCGCCTGCGCCCGCACGGCTCCCGCCCGTGCGGCTCCCGCCCGCGCCGTTGGTGGCGTAGCTCGCATCGCGGCGCCCGCTGTCATGCACATGGAATACCTGTTCTTCCTTTACAAAAACCTCGGCGCGCGCTTGCCGCGCACACGCTGCCTTCTGGGCAACCTCCAGTGCCTGCGCGAAGGTGAGGCTCTTTGAGTCGCATTCAAATAGTCGATCACGCTCCGGTCCTATTCTGAAGCCAAGCACGAAGCGGTCACGCAAAAGCGTGTCCAGCGCCGAGCCAAAATCGCAGTACACAGCTAGCCCTCGCAGCCGTGCAGCCCACTCCTCGATGCTTTCACCGACGGATTTTATCGCTTCATAGAACTTCGCCCTATCGGCGAATGTTGACCTTTTTGGTGTGAAATGATTGTTGAGTAAATTCACTAGTTCACTATATTTGATTTCCTCGAGCTTATTCGGATGCACTAGATTCCGAACTAGGCGGTAGGATTCGTCCGATAAATGCGTTAACAACACTGCACTTTGGTTAACTTCCAAAATGTTATTTAACTTGATAAACTGTGTCAACCTGCCATGAAAAACGTCCCATTTGTTAATTTTATGATCAAACACAGTTAAATTTCCAATAAAATTAGCCATTTTTTCTTTAAATATACGCGGGTAGATCCCAGCCTCGTCGTCAGATGGTTTGTCGGGGAGTAAAAGTAAACAACCGTTCAGCTTCGTGGCTAGTTTATTACTGACTGAGGTACCCCCAGTCATCTCATTGTATGTGTCGTTTATACATCGTAGGTACATATAGTTAATTCTTACACTTAGATAATCCTACAGGTAGACTTGCCCGTTGGAGCATACGCTTATCAATGTTTAATTTTGACATTAAATATAAACGTGGCAAGGATCATTTGGTCCCAGATACATTGTCTCGTATTAAACCAATTAATGTGATTAATTATGATGCAACACATACTTCTGATTCGTGGTACACTTCTGTATACTCCAAGTGTAGCACAAATCCCACATCAACTCCTGATTATATGATACAACACAATAAACTCTACAGGTACACCCGTTCTAATACCCTCATAGACTCAGAATCGATGAAAACCATTCTTTACCAACAGCAGCTCATTTTGGCACTTTTAAAAAATACCATCGTATTAAAGAAAAATACTTCTGGCCGGAATGTACAAAGACATTGCCAGCCATATTTCCAAATGTGAAACATGCCTCGCTTACAAGCATCAGAATCAAAATACCATTTGGTCTGATGGGTAAACCCAAAAACTAATCTCGTCCTTTCTAATGCATATCTATTGATATTGTTGGTCCACTTCCAATGACACGTAAGCTTAATAGATTTATTTTTGTAGTCAAATGTTGTTTTTCCATATATTGTCTTATATTCCCCATGAAGCAAGCTACCTCTTCGGTAATCAAACATATACTTGAGAACTTAGTTTTTATGGTTTATGGTATTCCAGAGACCATAATCCTAGATAATGGCCCGCAACTTATTTGTCATGAACTCCAGGATTTATTTCAATACTAGCTGTGCCCGCGGCTTCGCTCGCGTGGTCATTTCTCTAGGTTAAAAGTACTCTATGTGCTATTCCAAGACCTACAAAATTCCTTCAGCCGTTTAAAACTTTTTTATCGATTGCTCGGCATCTAATCATTGGATTACGATACCAAGTACGCTAGGTCTTGGTCAAACCCTAAGCTATCCAACACTGAAAACTGCATCGCAATCAGTCTAATAGTTTTTACGTGATGCGCGAACAAACATACAGACAAACAAACAGACAGACACGAATTTTAAAAATGTTTTATTCTTGTTCAGTAGCTCAGACCAATTTTTTAAAATTATCTTCTTTAAAATTATTTTAGGTTATTATTGCCTATAGCTGTGCCCGCAGCGTTGCTCGCGTGGTAGTTTTTCTGGGTTATAATGATCCTATGAATTATTCCAGTACCAAAAGTACCAATATAGGTACCTACCTACCTGTGTTAACAACCTTCAGTGGCGATCCGACATGGCCGTGATAGGTTAGAAGACGAAGGAGGGAGCGAAGCGTAGCGAGCATAAAGCCCCATTATAGCTAAGAACATATTGTTTACCTCAGCTTTGAAACATAAAAACCCGCAGTTAAATTGGTCCATTGTTTGAAAGATACGATCCTAACCCCCCCATCCCTATTCCCCCCCTCCTCCCTCCCATTATAGCAAAGAACCATCTCGTTTACCTCAGCTTTCAGATATAAAAAACTCGCAGCTAAATCGGACCATTCGTTTGGACGCTACGATTCTCACCCCCTTTTCTCCCCCCCCCCCCTTTCCCCCCCAACCCATATAGCTAAGCTAAGAACCATCTCGATCACATTAGCTTTCAAACAAAAAAACCGCGTCAAAATCAGTCCATTCGTTTGGGAGCTTTTTTATGAGGATGCCACAAACAGACACACACACACACACACACACACCCTCTCACACAGTGATACACACCCTAAACTTATAACACCCGTCTCTTTGTTCGGGGGTTAAAAATGTAAAACAGTAAGCAGTTTAGTTAACAATAAAAAAAGCCGCAAGAGGTCGCTTTTTATGAGGGAATGTAAATTATGTATGATAATTTATTTCTTTTTTAAACATGCACTTCAGGTAAAACTAACAAATTTACAAAGTAAAAAAAAATAAAGTAAATTGACAGAATTCTTTTCTGTTTTTGAGTTTTTTCTAAATTATCTGAATTTGAATTATTGTGACCTATTCGGTTGTAACAATTTGACGGTTTAATTCAAGAAAAAAAAGCATTGAAATTGTAAAAATAACGCATAAAATATGTAAATGCATAAAAATATGAAACAAAACATTTCAATAAGTACGTGATTTCGATCCACGGACGTCTGGGTTGGCAGGCAGAAATACTCCCGCTAAACCAGATAGTATAGTGGCGAGAGGATCGAAATTATGATACCATTTTAATGTTTTATTTATATTACATTTAAATTACCATAACTTTGAATACCTATCCCGCAGGAACCCTATATTTTTTGGGGATAAAAAGAATCCATAATTTTAATAATAACATATCAAACTCTGACCAGTAGTTTCAGCGTAATATGTGTTCTTTTAAATAACTTTTAACCCCTATCCTGCGGGAACTCATGTTTTTTTCGGGATAAAATGTATTCTAAATGTTAATCCATAACATAAGCTATGATTGTGCCAAGTTGCATCAAAATCCATCTGGTAGTTTCAGCGTGATGCGTGTTCAAAGAGACAGACAGACAGACAGACAGACAGACAAAAATTAAAAAAATATCCTTTTTGCACTCTATATCGATTTTGAAGTTTATCTCAATTATAATTTTCAAAAAATATTTAATGTACAGATTTAGCCCAGTTACAGTTTTATTAAAGTATATAGATTACAACATACCAAAAATTAATTACACCCCCCGTTACTGTCCGCAAGTCAATACTGTTGAACGTTACAACAAAACAATTATAACAGCAGTTGCTTTTTTTGTTGATAATGACCATCGTACTTGGGATTTATATTTAAATCAAATCCAATTTGCCATAAATTCAGCTGTTAATGTAACAAAGAACATTGGTGGAATTTTATGCGATAAATCTTACAGTGTTTAGACATATCATTTCTACAGAACTTAAGTAATTATTTTTCTACGTTTTTTCAACATAGCATGTAAGCTAGAAAAACCCAGGTTAACATATATATTTAAAAAAATCATGAAATTGCTACTTCTTTTGCGTCCTACAATGTTTAACCGGCCTTGTTGCCTGCCCAACGGGTGAAAATAAATCACAAACTAATACAAAATATATACAATGACGTTTCCGGTTTGGACGTCAAAATTGTCAACACAGTATACTTCCCGTCCAGTTTTTTAAATCAAAGGAGGTTGAATTACACTTTCTTCCCACCCGGTTTTTTAAACCAAAGGAGGTTGAATTACGCTTTCTTCCCACCCGGTTTTTTAAACCAAAGGAGGTTGAATTAAGCTTACTGGCGTTAAATCTTTTTCTCCTTGCGATAAATAGAATAATAATATAGACTGTGCCATAGACAAAATGGTACGTCAATATAAAACCTCTACACAAAACATTATACTCGTAGCAAAAGGAATACAATGCATTATAGTTTATGGAGGAAGTGTAAAGCCGGGTCCGCTGCGGCATGTTTTCGTGTTAGCTAAACACTAACATTTTACTAACACGAAAAGTAGGCGTGGTTTTGGTGTTAGCTAACAGGATAGCAAGCTAACAGGTTATCCGTCGTGGATGGAAAAGATCACCCGCGTACGCCTGCGGGGGGTTTGTAATTAATTTTGTGTTAGTACTGTAACGAGGTCAAACCTCTTTCGTAATAATACTCATTTGATCTCTTAATTCTTTCATAATCCATTTCATTCCATTTGATCGTCATCATCATGTCAGCCTTTAGAAGTCCACTGCTGAACATAGGCCTCCCCCAAAGAGCGCCATGACGAGCGATCTTGTGCCACCTCCATCCACCGACTTCCTGCGATGGCTACAATGTCGTTGGTCCATTGTGTGGGGGGTCTCCCCACACTTCGCTTGCTTGTTCGTGGTCGTCATTCGAGAACCTTTATTCCCCTGCGGTTGTCGGTTCTGCGAACTATATGGCCTGCCCATTGCCACTTCAACGTGCAAACTCTGAGAGCTATGTCGGTAACCTTCGTTCTTCTACGGATTTCCTCATTTCTGATTCTATCACGTAGTGAAACACCACCTGGGCAGTGCTACAGTCATTACAGCGGTGCCAGATTGATTACCGGTACATCGAAGTGTTGAAGTGTTTGTACAGCAAGGCCACCATGACAGTTCGTCTTCAGGATCAGAGCACGAATTCTATCCAGCTGCAAAAAGGGGTGAGACAGGGAGACGTTATTTCTCCGAAATTGTTCACCTATGCACTGGAAGATATATTCAAGCTTCTGAACTGGAACGGATTTGGTTTTAACATCAATGGCAAATACATCACTCACCTACGATTTGCTGATGATATAGTCATCATGGCTGAAACCCTGGAAGACCTAAGCACAATGCTCAGTGACCTCAATATTATTTCCAAACAGGTGGGTCTTAAAATTAACATGGCCAAGACGAACATCATGTCAAATGCCCATGTCGTACCCATGCTGGTTTATGTTGGGAACGATATTATCGAAGCTGTTGATCACTATGTCTACTTGACTCAGACGATCCAATTGGGTAGATCCAACTTCGACAAAGAGGTCAACCGACGAATCCAACTCGGATGGGCAGCGTTCGGGAAATTATGCCATATCTTCTCGTCGCAGATACCGCAGAGTTTCAAGACGAAAGTTTATAATCAGTGCGTGTTGCCAGTGATGACATACGGTACTGAGACGTGGTCGCTAACTATTGGTCTCATACAAAAGCTCAGAGTTGCGCAGCGTGCGATGGAGATTCCATTTGATAGTTTGTCATTATTAATTCTAAATTCAAATAACCTGTCATTCCAATATTGTCTTTTGGATTAGCAAAAACTGCAATTTTACAAAATAATATTATATAAAATACCTAAATAAGTTTAATACAAATATATATGAGTATTTTAAATATATATGATAATACCTTTGCAAGTGGTTATTTTAATCCGTATCGTTGAAGTTAAATTGAGAGAAGACTGAATAGAATAGTCGAGTGCATGATCTCTGTCTATCAACATCTCCGTGTACTCCTATTGTTCCTGTAATTTTGTGTCACTGAGGTTTGGCCCCTGGGCTAGTGGAACAAACTCAAACCCTAGGACCGCCTCGTGACAGTACTCGTGGCGTCAACATCTCTGCTGGATATTTGAAAATCATAATCTCCCTTTGTAGCATACAATACTTGTAATTGTTTATTATACAGAGACTTTATAGCTTTTCTTGAGTCGGAATCAATTGAATTGGTATCAAGAAAACTTAAGCTAACACGTCTTCCTCGTCGGAGCTCATTTGAGAGAATCATATTTGCTA
The DNA here is from genome assembly GCA_946251855.1 of Alsophila aescularia. Lineage (NCBI taxonomy): Eukaryota > Metazoa > Arthropoda > Insecta > Lepidoptera > Geometridae > Alsophila > Alsophila aescularia. The sequence continues at coordinate 10,921,187 of OX276377.1, read as the reverse complement.
ATAACAACATAATTCGCTATCAAGTCGCAATGGACGGGCTGTGGTTACTAACATGTTATGTAACACGGTAAGCTAACAGCATTTTGTTAGTAACATGTCACAGTAGACCCGTGTTTAGCATTAAGTCCTTCCTTGTACAATATTTTTGTTTTGCACAAAAATATTGTACAAGGAAGGACTTAATGCTAAACAGCACTATCTACCAGTCATCTAGGTCGTGAAAAAAAAATAGTACATAGGGCGTGCGGCTTAAAGTATTGGACAATAAATACAAAAGAAACTAAGGTTTGTGTAAATAAAGTATTTAGTGTAAAGAGTTGTTGCAAAATATTTGTGCTAATATTGGACAACTGTTTCCCTGCACAGTGAAACAGCAGCAAAATATCTGAACATATTGTTTTGTAATCACACATTGAAAATAATAATTATTCAAAAGGCTAGTCTGTTACACTAGGTAGGTAATGGAATAGGTACAATATCATTAAACATTATATGTATCACGCCTAAGTACTTAATTGCCTACCTCATTAGGCCGATAAAATAATTAAAATCTCTATGACTTGTTGCAAAAGTCGTTAATAGTAACATAACCTACAAAACTTTGAAGCCTAATAACAATTATTCCTGGCCCCTCCTATAAAAAAAAACTTATACAAACAATCTCAGGAAATAATGCTGAATTACAAGCAATATTTTTTGTCTAAAGATGCCGTGAATTTTGCTGGTGTTCGCCATTGTTCTTTACACCAGCTTTCTTAGTATTTGGTCGCGAACTTGTAACGTGTGGTTCTGTATATAATGCTTCGGATCTAACTGAAAAACTGATTTTTGCTCCACGCGATGAGTACGCTAACAACAAAGGTCAGTTAAGTCATTTATTTGCTGAAGTACAAGCACGATTATTCCGCGCTCATGAAACTAACGCAAAATATTATTAATAAACATCATCTACACCTTGAATTTAACCAAGGCGACATTATATAGAAACATAATTATCCCATAAGTTCAGCAGGCAAGTATTTTTCAGCTAAATTTGGTCCTAAATTTGTAAAATGCATCATAGCAGCTAAAATTTCACCACTAATTTACGACCTCAGTGATTTATCTGGTAATCCCTTAGGCCGTTGGCATGTCAAAGACATAAAACTTATACCACGTACGCCATAACTTCAACCATCACTTGTCTACTTACTTACATACTTTATTATAATTATGTACTATGAAAGTTACATTGCTTTCATATTCCCGTACCTTACCATACATTTAAATACCTACTTATTACCATTGTTGGTGCCCTACTTACAAATAACCTTGTATTTAAGTTGTAAATAATGTAATTTTAATATAATTTCCCTTTACGGAGTAATGTCCACATTTTTAGCTTTTTTTTTATTCACTTATATTGACTTCAAGTCCCTACGTATTGCTATTCAGTGCTATTGTACTTACTACATACTTTAACTCTTTGCTACTAACAGTAGTTAGTACTGTTTAGCTATGTACTTTATTATTTACATTCATTATGTTCAGTATAAAGCGAAACCAGTTCCATATATTATTATTTACTACACCTACACACAAAACTTCCAACACTGAAAAGAGCGGCAAATGCGATTACTCTATAAACCAAGCCTAGGTCACAAAACCAGTATTATTTTATATTTAATATGTACATACACGTTTTACTATGTACATACACGTGCTACAGGCATGTTGTACCTTAAGGTACGTTTAGCCATATTGGAAAACTAATTGTATATAAATATACACATACATACATTTAAACATCACACACCACACACTCACCACACATACACATACACTCACATAATCACCCTAATCAGCGGATAGTGACTGTATAAATAAGCCTACACTATACTGTATTGGTTCCACGAGTAACCTTATTGATATTTAAGGTTCCTCTATCATATGAGTTTTATTTCCGTGGAATGGGAATAAGACTATGAATGATGGTGAATGAATGTGTGATTTATGAATTTGAATGCATCTAGGAATCCAATCAATTGTATATTAACATTGTAAATAAACATGTTCACCTAAAAATTAAAGGCGATAACCCAAATTGGTCAACAACAAAAAATCAAAGGAGCTTGTACAAGTTTCTATGAAAATTGACCAGTGTTTAAAAAAACCTTTTCAGTTCAGTATTTCCATTATTTTAATTAATTATTTTACTATTTTAACTTTGTTACAATTATTATATATATATATATATATATTTTTATTATTAACTTCTACTAATTTTTTTTCTTTTGTCTTTAGCTTTTTTTTTCTCCTTTTTTTTTAAATAAGCCTAATGTTTTGTAATACCAATAACAACAAAAAATTTACATAACTTTTATTTCGTTTACTTACTTAATATAAAAAATATCTTTTAATCTCAATTAATATTCATGACCAGATTGGCTCAAAGACTTAGGGTTTATTTTGATATTAGTTTCGTTCAAGTCTTTCATGAATAACTTAAAATAAAAAAATATCTTTTAAATTAATTTAATTCGTGACCAGTTTGGCTCAAAGACTGAAAATTTTATATTTGATATTAGTTTCGTTCAAGTCTTTCACGAATTACTTAAAATAAAAAATATATTTTCAAATTCAATTAATAACCATGACCAAGTACGGTTCAAAAATTCATAGATTTATATTCAAGTTTTCCATGATTATTGTATCTAATGATATCTAAATAACATTATTTAATTTAAACCAGATTGATTCATATCCTTGACGAGACATAATTAATATTTTTTTCCGTCTATAATTTTCATATGTAAACATTAATTTATATCTAAAATTTTATGTTAGCTATAATCGTTTGGCTCAAAAGAATTTTAAAATTAGACCATGATTAACTGATATAAAAAAACACTTTTCTCAATTACTTTTATTGAATTTAAGTGTTCCTGAAATAGATGAATAAAAAGTAATTTTTTGGGTATAAGTTAACTAGTATAACGCTTTAACTATTTTGATTTATAATTTAAAATGAAATATATCTCAGAGTTTTTGTGTGAATAATAAAAAAATTACATTGAGACAATTTCTAACAATTTCCTTGAAAGCTTTAGTTGTTCTCTAAATACACGATAGGTACAAATAACTATAATTATAACTTACCATAAATATTCACATAAAATTAAATTTTTCACACACATAGGTACACTCACTTCTTTAACTAGAAATACATAAAATTTTCTCACAGTCAATTGAGACGCAATACGAATACAGTTCACGAAATTTGATGTAAGCAAATTTAACGCTAAGTACAGTTGACAACAAAAGTATGCATACTAAAGTCTTTGTAATGTGCCCTCCGGCTAGGTGGAACGATGATATATGCAAAGTGGTTGGCAGCAGTTGGAAGAGAAGAGCCGAACATCGGGCATAGTGGTGTGCTTTGGGAGAGGCCTATGTCCAGCAGTGGACTGACACGGGCTGATGATGATAAAAAAAACTTGAACCAAAATTGTTGTTACGTTCGAAGTCGCTATAGCCAAATTATTTTCCCTCTAAAGTTTTAATTATTTCCCTTTAAGTATACTTTAAACTCACAGGACTTAAGTATTACATCGCTATAACCAAAAAACTCGTTCAACAGAGGTTGTTATAAATGAAATCCATTGTATATTGTAAACAAAAAACTTATTGCGTCGGTAAAACTATTTTGTTTTAAACTTATTTGAATCCATGATGTAAACATGGATTATACTTTAATAGAACATGTTAAGTATACAAAACTCATGATATCAATGGTATGTATTGATACTTTGATAAAAATAAAATAAAAAATTAGTTTTCCTTCTTTTTTTTCTTTTTTTTTATTATAATCATTATAGAAACATGTTTTTTTGTCGGACTGTACCAACCAGTGTAGATTGTTATCATCATTGTAATTTTTTTTTTGTAGTTTTGATGATTCTGAGACATTTAATTTGTACTTATAAAGGTGGTATTACATAAATGTATGTATATAATCATGTAAGTAATAAAGTGACACACAAAAAAAATTATATGTGTAAAAAAAAGTGTTGTAAAGAGCGTATTTTCAAAATAATAATAAAAACAGAAATGTGTATTGGTATAATAGTAAGTAGTAGTAAGTAGTTGTTTATGAGGCGTTATAATCAATATGTCACAATACTACATAGTTTTTCAAAAATCTTAGAGAACTTACTATTATGAAGATTTTATCCACATGTTTAATACATCTGGATTTTACCATAAATGTTGAGTAATCAATTGATATGCAGGTCGACACTGAAATATATGCAATTCAGCCATACATGTTAAACACAGAATAAATAATAGTAGATGCGATGCTGTAGTCAATTAGAAAAATATGTTATTTTCAGTATTTACTATACTTCCCTATATAAATTAAACAAGTGTTAATAAAATTTAACTAACGCGTAGATACTAGACATAAGTTCAAAAAACTAAAACCCGACTACATTCGGGTAAGAAATAGCTTATATCACTCTTGCGATGAAGACAAATCGATTGATACTTCGCTTGTCAAAATCGAACCAAGTTTTTAGTTTTAACACAACCCTTCCTTTGTCTTGTTATAGTCGGGTAAAAAATATATAATAAAAATTGCCTATGACACTTGGTGGTTAGTGACCCTGAATACGACGCCAATCGAACGGTCGCCGGGTTGAATCCTACAAGGTGCAATCATTTGTGTGATGATCAGAAATGTTTCCGAGTCATGAATGTAATATTAATATTTATGCATGTGTATACGTTATCTAGTACCCATAGCAAAAGGTATCCTAGTTTGGGGTTAGGTAATTGATGTGAATTGTTTCTCGATATAAATAATACGCGGGCTCAGCTACTTATTCAGGTCTAAACCTGTATGATCATGTTTTACTGCAACATTTATGTTTTAGTCATACCTTTGTCGGTATTTTTTCAAAGGCGCCGCCTCGACCGTTTATAAACGTAAGAAGTACGTAAGAAATCAAAGCTATTTTGTGTCATAATTCCATTAACATAGAGTAAATTATATTAATTAAATATTATTGCTGACGATACAGCTTATTTGCTTTAAAAGCCTCGTTTTATTCGATAACCTCAGTGCAGTGAAGTGACGTAGTTCAATCGAAAAAATATGTAAGTAAGTATTTATGTTTTTTATAACTCTTAATATTTTTTTCTCATAGTAGCTTCGTTTGTTTGTTTGTCGTATGAGGTAGTGCTGGCCTCTGATGTCAGAGTTTGTCAGGCTGCCTGAGGCCTCTGACATGGCTTAACGACTGCTATTAATCAATAACAGCCAAGACCGACTGCTTAACATGCCCTCCAATGCAGGGAGTGATGGAAAGCCGCACATAACTTATAAAAGTCATTTGGTGTGGAGCCTAGGATCGAACCCAGTATCGTCGGATTCTAAGTTGCACTATTGAACCGTTAGGATACCATCGCTTGGTGGTACCAGTAGCCTTGGTAATTTTCTTATATATTCAAGTTTTGTTTTTTGTTCTCAAGTCTGACTACGAATATGAGAGTGGTGGTTATCCTACAACTAGAAACAATACAGAAAAAAAAACTTGGAAAGACCAGCAAGCGGAAGTCTACGACGAAAATTTCTCCTGATGAACCAACTCGAATTTCGCTAGACTCATATAAGTAAATGATAATTTATTTTTAATTATATTACACTCTAGCTGCTCCCGCGGTTTCACCTGCATTTCACTACAACTTTTTTTTTTTTTTTTTTTTAATGACACATTTGATGGATATATTTTGCATTTTTCTCGATGTCATGTCACTCGATGATAATTTATAAAATCTATTTTATATCTTTTTTTGAGTTTATCTATTACTAACAAACATACAAACAAATCTTTTCTCATTATAATACTACTGTAGATTTATCGTAATTATAATTTCGTTCTTATGTCAGATACTTATACTTCTGAAAGGTATGTTTGTTTGTCGTATGAGGTAGTGCTGGCCTCTGGTGTCAGAGTTTATCAAGCCGCCCGAGGGCCTCTGACATGGCTTAACAACTGCTATTAATCAATAACAGCCGGGACCGACAGCTTAACGTGCCCTCCGAAGCACAGAGCGATGGAAAAGCGCACATAACTCAGAAAAGTAATTGGTGCGGAGCCTAGGTTTTGAACCCGGTATCGTTGGATTCTAAATTGCACTATAGAACCGATAGGCCACCATCGCTCTTAAGGTATATTGAAAGGTATACTGTATTGTGATATAATGACTTTCTTACAAAAAAAAATAACTTTTGTGCATTCACTGTACATGCGTACAGTCGCTAATGTTTATATTACTAACGCTTACCTATATTTATATTGTCTGTGTTTATTGTTACAGGAAAAAGCGCAAACTTAAAGACGTGGACTTGTTTAGTATTCTCAAAGCCGAAGAACAGAATATTTCAACAGGGCAAGCAACAGCAACGACATCCAGCGCTTCACTTCCCGCGTATCAACGGGGCAAGTCAGGCGTACCACTTCGCTAGGTGGTAATTTCTTTATCGATTGCAAAGTATACAACACGTCGGACTGGTTGGCTTCTAAACCTCAAGAACGATATAAAAAAACATTATCATCTGTAAAACTCCAGACGGACGTGTTAAGCCCTGAATGGTTAACTATACAAAACTTTTTAAACCAAATTTACGAACGCTTTGAAGATAGTGAACCTGTATTTTACAGGAACGAGCAAGATAAATAAATATTGCTATCATTTTAAGATGTAGCTTTCGTCAGACCTTTGTGTAAAGTTTAAAAGTAGTTACTTTTTTTTGATGATTTTAACGGAGGAAAATTAATTGTTCTTAACACATTTAATTTTTACTTAATGTTTTTAATTATGCATAAGATTTATGTTGTACTTTATTATTTTTCCTTAATAATAGAGAGGTTTTTTTTTCTTATTCGTAGTCAGACTTAGAAATAAAAAATGTTAACTGTTGAAATGACATTTTATTTTTAATAAAGTATTATTATTATTATTTCATTATACTTAAGTTTTATGCTGTACTTTATTAAATTACTCAACAGTATCAATTTTATTTTTTTAATTGTGTTTTACATTGCTTTATGAGATTTTAAATTTTGATTTGATCTAGGGTGTATTCATAGGTACATTCACATTAGGTTGGTATAAAGAAAGGCAAGCAGAAATGTCTATAAGCAGTGCCAACTAAAAAGTATAATATTTAGTTATATTACAGCTGCTTCAAGGTATCTGAGTAGGTAGGTATAAAAATGAGATTTTGTAAGACTTGTGATATATCTTGTTCTGGACGCCGAGCCTGCCCGCGACAGCATGAACACAGAAAACATGAGAGAATAGGCCACGTCCCTTTTAACTGCGGCGTGTATACCGCACTAGTTGTAAGACCGTATAAATGTATATATAGCGATAAGTTTCTGAAATAAATATTTTGGATTGCCGAAAACGTTGGTGTGTACGGACCGAACAGCTCCAAGTCGTAACCTGAGAGACTCATCGAAAAATTTCTTGAAGAATTTTTTTTCGGATCGCGCCCACAGCTCCGTTGCTGTGGAGGGGAAAGTCTCGCGCGAGTGAACACCGGGAGGGAGCAGCAGGCATGTTCCCCATGCAGGTCTAGTACTCGACGAGGAACGACTTGCGTGGAGTCTGACACTGCGACCCTTCCAGAGGTCACACACCTCTGTAACCCAAACCACAGTAACCACAGTAATCTGTAACCGTTCCACGATGAATCCTTCCGGATCATCGTCAAAAGGCCCTTTTCAGGGCCAACGCAGCATACCCAGTGCCCAATCAAGTGCGGAGAACGTCTCCATCACTTCGCGAGCACCAGACTCCGACGGAAGCGTCGATTTATCGCCGCCACCCACCGAGGCACTCTCACCGAGGGGAGTTCACGAGCGTGATATGCTCACGCTCGCCTCGATCCATGGATCGGGAGTCCTCTCGGAAGGACTGACCGGTGGATGGCGTTATATCTACGCATAAAAGCCGCTGAATTAGAAGGGGAAATCCCCACAGAAGAGGACAGGGCAACCCTAAGATACGCCACGACGGCCGCCTCAAAGCTCCCACCAGCATCGACGGTACCGATGCTGGCCAAAGTACTCCATCCACAGACGGATATCGAGATGGCAACCTCCACTCAAAAGAGACCACGCAGCCACTCTCTTTCTGAAAGCCCACCGGCCCGAAAAGCCGAGAAAACAACCCTCGGAGAAACCCCGAGGAAGCAGAGGTAAAAACCAAATCAAGAGGCGCCTAAGAGAGCGCTACACACAGAAAGTGCCGAGTCATCGGTCGGTGACGCACCCGGTGACGCATCAAAGCCAACCACACCTACCTTCGCGCAGAAGGCGCGCATTGGCCAGACCACCGAGTCTACGCGACCAATCGCGCAACAGACGCGCAATCAAGCCCCGCCCCCTGCCGGGCCGAGAGGAGGTGACTCACAGGCCCCGCCCAGTAGAGCTTTTTGTAGAGCACCCGAAGTAACCGCGGTTCCGCCTACTCAAACTACTGGAGCGAGCTCTCAGCCACCAATCAAACGCGATCAGCCGCGATATCTGCCACTCATTGTCGAGAAAATCAATAACTGGCCAAGCCACTTCAAGAAAATAGCGGTAAAATTGGGGAGACCCCCAAACGGACGGCCATACGGGATGGGCATACGCTTCACCCCGACGGACGACACAGAGTACCGGCTTATCCAGTCCTACTTGACGGACTTGGAAAAGACAGAAAAGATCAGCTAGTTTTCGTACTCTTTGCCGGCGGAGAGAAGCTTGAAGATCGCTATTCGCGGCCTACCAGCCGACACGAACATAAGCGAGATCCGAGAAGCCCTGGAGGCCAAGGGCTACGAACCTGAATATATTAAAAACATAAAAGGGCGGCAAGGACGTCCCGGCTGCATCTTTTACGTGCTATTGAAGAGGACGCCGAATCTAACCCCGGCCATATACCAAGAGACTGAGCTCTTGTTAATGCCAGGGATAGTCATAGAGATGTGGCGCGTGAAAAAGGGGCCCGCGCAATGCCACAAATGCCAGAAGTTCAGGCACAGCTCACACAACTGCCACCGAGAGCAGGCCTGTGTTAGGTGCGGTGAGGACCACAGGGCAGGCGAATGTCCCAGACCAAGAGGAGCCGGCCACGTGCGCAAACTGCTCGGGCACCCACCCGGCAAACTTTAAATCATGCCCAGTTTTTAAAAAGGAGATGAGGAACAGAAGAGCAGGAACGCTAGCCACAACCATCTCGAACAGGCAAGGGGTCGCTCCGGTACTACCGACGACCCTACAGGAAGAATCGACCGCCCAAACCCTTATGGCACCGGCAAATCTGCCAAAGATTTACGGGCCGACCGGGACTACAACACGCAGGAAACGTGGGAAGAAAAGACCACCCCCACCACCCCAGGAAGCCCAGAAGCCGGAGAGTATCAGACTGGGCCAGACAAGACCGCCAAAGGCACAGATAGCTGCCCCACAAAAACCCGATGCTCTGGGGAAGACGATCGACGTCCTCAAGGGCATCCTAGAAGCGGTCCAGTCCGGCACGGACGCGGAAACCACGGTATTAAGAGGGCTCATGAACATCCTATCCAATGGACGGACTTAGGGTGGTCTATTGGAATGCCCAGACGCTCACGGGGAAGATAAAACTGCTGACCCTCTTCCTCCGTGAGCAAAAAGTAGACATAATGCTGGTCAGTGAGACGCACCTCCGAAAGGAAAAACCATAAAAATACCAAATTACTTCATTTACAGGAAGGACGAAAAAACGGTTGACGGAACGGCGTACCGCGGACTCGCAGTGATGGTTCACAGAAGAGTGGTCCATCAGGCGATCCCTTACGTCGAGCACGGTACCCTGTACGCGCTGGGAGTACTAGTTGAAGTCGCCGGCCGCCACCAAAGATTCTTCGCTATCTACAAACCACCACAAAATAATCTTAAAACCAGTGAAATCACGAAACTGGTCAAAGAGAAGACGCCGACAGTCGCCGCCGGTGACTTCAACGTCAAACACACCGCGTGGAACTCCACCAGGGTGTGCAACGAAGGGAGACGCCTATACGCAGAGTCGGTGAGCCATCACTTCGAGGTGATCGGACCGGAAGAACCGACACATTACGGCCCCAGCGGAGGCGATGTCATAGACATCAATTACACGCAGGAATTAGAACACCACCAAGAATGACAGTAATGCCCGACCTGCCCTCCGACCACAGGCCGGTACTACTGACCTTCGTAGAGCTTCCCAGCATAGTCCGTCTTCCCGGAAAGAAGCGGAAAATTTGCTGGAAGACCTACGAAGAGGAAGTGCAAAAGAAAATTAAAACCCAGCCAATTCAGACGTCAGAAGACGTGGAAAGAGAAACTGAAGCCCTGACTGAAACCATCCAAAGCTCCCTGGAGGCATCTTCACACACTGCCGTGTCGGGAGAGCGTTTCGACCCCCTCCCGGCGAGGATAAAGAAACTCATTCGTAACAAAAGGGAGCAGAGAAAGGTATGGCAGCAATCGCGCTGTCCAACAGCCAAAAAGAAGTTGAATGCACTTATTGAGAAAGTAAAAACCGCCCTCATAGAAAACGCAGCGGAGTCTTGGGAAGAGCATATAAGCTCCATAGGCGATGATATTCCCTCCATTCATCGCCTATGTCGACAGCTGACAGCCACCCCGGACCCAACAAGACCCCTGATCAACAAGGATGGCTTGCTAAAATTCATAGCCGAAGACCGTGCGGAGATTTTCGCAGACCATTTGGAGAGTCAGTTTACGCCAAATCCTACCGATAACATTGACCACGTAGAAGCTGTTGAGAGGCACTTGCGAGAGTACTTCTCAGCGGCCAAACCGGAGAACGAAGAGCAGATCTTTTTCACCCCTGGTAGGGTGAAAAATCAAATAAAGAAACTTCCACCAAAGAAAGCCCCCGGTCTAGACCGGATAACTAATGAAGCCCTAAAACGTCTACTGAACAAGGCCGTAGTGATATTAACATGGCTACTAAACGGAATTATGCGGTCAGGCCATTTTCCGCAAACCTGGAAAATTGGCAAAGTGATAATGATTCCTAAACCTGGAAAGGACCCAAAAAGACCGGAAAGTTATAGACCCATCACACTACTCAGTACATTATCCAAACTGTTTGAGCGTCTATTACTACCACACTTACTGAAGTATATCACGCCCAGAGAAGAACAATTCGGTTTCAGAGCCGAGCACTCTACGACTCTCCAAATAGTCCGGCTAATAAACGAGATGACATACTGCCACAACAAAAAGGAATACGTAGCCGCAGCCTTCATTGACATGGAGAAATAATAAGGTTGCATATAGATTGCAATGTGCGACCTCTTCCATAGTTCCAAAGAGAAGTGTCAACACATAAAAAAAAACAGTGTTGTGTCAATGTAACTAAAATATGGAGTTCGTTAAAATAAAATAGAACTTGTATTGTGAAGTAATCTTTCTTTCTATTAAACTCTGATGGTAATTCTACATAGGATCAGTTCAGGCCTCACTAGTTAGATATTTTCATGATTATTAATTGGTTATGGGCCGTTAAATCCAAAGATGGAGTTGTCAAAGTTTCAAATAGCGAAACTTGAAGGACAAAACTGGGTACAATGGAAATATCGGATGTCAGCTCTTCTGAGGGGCATGGATGGTTTGATGGACATTGTAGAAGGCAAAATAAAGAAACCGGAAAAGCCTGCAAGTGGGGCTGGTGATGCAGCTGCTGCAGCTTTGGGACTTTATGAGAACCAGGTGAAGGAGTTCAATAGATTGGATAGTTCGGCATTACTTCTTGTAACGAACAATATTGCTGATGATGTATTAGACAAGGTTTTAAGATTCTCAACGTCAAAGGAAGTCTAGGATGAACTACATAGACTATATGAAGGCGCAAGCGAAGATCGTCTGTATGATTTATGTTTAGAGTTCTTCAGATATAGGAAAGATCTAGCTGACGACATGGCTACACACATCTCAAAGCTGAAAAATGTATGGTACAGGTTACAGCAGGAATTATTAAAAGAGGAAGAAGTTAAAGAACTACCTGAAATTTTATTAATTTGCAAGATCCTGGATACACTACCAGAAAGTTATTTTTCGTTTAAATCGAGCTGGTTGTTAATGTCGAAGAATGATCGGACGGTTGACAATATTACAAGTCAGTTGTGTGCACACGAAAAGGCGCTAAGCAACAGTAAAGATGGTGAGTCTGGTTGTGATGCCCTTGCGGTGAAAACAGGAAAGAAATTTACAAAAAAGGGTGATGACGTAACTTCAAGGACTAGTAAGAAAGTAAGATGCTACAACTGTAAAGAAGTTGGTCACTTTAAGAAAGATTGTCCAAAGAGGAGTGAATCTCGTCAAGTTGTGGAAGCCAACAAAGGAGTTAACATGGTGTTACTGTCAGTGAATTCGACTGAATCTGACACTGATCGTGAAAACTGGTACGTAGATAACGGAGCTACAAATCATGTTACGATGCGAGCAGATTGGTATCAAGATTTTAAATATTTTGATGTGGATCACACTGTAACAACGGCTAATGGAAATGTGATTAAGGCTATTGGGCAAGGATCACTATGTATTGAAACTACAGTTAACAAAAAAGTTGTCAAGTCAACATTGAGAGATGTATGGTACGTTCCCCAGATATGTAAGAATTTGTTTTCGGTTCTTTCTACACAAGATAAAAATCCAGGAAGCGTGTTTGAGTCGCGGGTCACTACCTGTTCAATGAAAATTGATGGACAAATTACAGTTATGGGAAATAGAGAAAGGTATGGAGGTCTGTACAAGCTGAAATGTAGAATCGTACCTCCATCTAAAGTAACTGTTAACTTGGCACAGAAAGTAGATATGCTGCAACTCTACCATGAACGGATGGGTCATCAGAATAAGAGGCATGTAAAGAGTCTGATTGAGAGGGAACTCGGTATAAAAACCAAGGAAACTGGAGAATTATGCGAAGGTTGTATATTTGGAAAATCACACAGACTGAAGTTTGGTGTACGGGAAAAAGCCACTCAACCTGGAGAACGCATGCACACAGATGTGTGTGGTCCATTCCCTCTATCGATATCCAAATATCGCTACTTTGTACTGTTCAAGGATGAATTCACACGTTACAGATTTGTGTACTTTCTTAGAGAAAAGTCAGAGGTACATGAGAAGCTCAAAGAAATGTTGGCATCAGCTAAGGTTGCTGGACATACAGTTAAGGAGTTATTGAGCGACAATGGTAGTGAAATTGATAACCAGAAGGTACGAAAAGTATTGACGGATCTGGGTATAAAGCAAAGACTAGTTATGCCATATACACCTGAACAAAACGGGTGTAGTGAAAGAGAGAATCGCACAATCGTTGAGACAGCGAGAGCTATGATGCATGCACATGAGGAACTACCTCAGACATTGTGGGCTGAATTGGTAAATACTGCTGTTTATATATTGAACAGGACAGGGCCAACTGCGGTGGAACACAAGTCACCATATGAGCTTTGGGTTGGTAAGAAACCACAAATAAAGCACTTGAGGATTATTGGGTCACCTTGTTATGCGCATGTACCAAAACAGACCAGAAAGAAGCTGTATAAAAAGGTAGTGAAATGTATTCTTGTTGGGTATGACAATGATGACGGATACAGGCTATGGAACAAAAATAATAACTCGCTGGTGCGGTCGAGGGATTTATCCTTCGATGAAAAGCCATTGGGTGCGGAAACTTCTGTGAAAGCTTCTACTGAAGCTGAAATTGAAATTCCTTTAGAATTTCCACATATGCTTGGGATTAGAAATGAAGCATTGAATCCAACGGATCAACCCCAAGTTGCTCAGAATGCAGAAAATTTAGGCAACGGAGGAACAATCAACAGAAATTTTATTCAAGAGAATGTCAATGAAGGTATTGGTACTGAAATTGTTGGGGACGCTGAACTCATTGGTAGAGAAGATGAAGAAACAGACTTTCGTGGTAGAGAAGATGTTTCTGTTGGAGATTTTGATGCATTTGATGATGCTAGGAGTGACATTTCTGAACAGAGTATTGAGTTAGGGGGGGGAAATAAGGGAAGTAAATGAAGATGAGATTGAAATTCATGCCAGAGATGAAATTTCTGAACAGGAAATCATGGAACATGGTGGGATGATACTCAGAGATAGATCATTACTTCGCCCACCTGAGAAACTCAAGGACTATGTTCTGAACATGGCTAGCAGTGGATACCAAGAACCAAGTTGTTACACAGAGGCTATTAAAAGCTCTGAACGGGATCTATGGGAAAAAGCAATGGACTGTGAGATGGATTCTTTGAAGGAGAATAAGACTTGGGTCCTAGTGCCTCTTCCTAAGAACAGGAAGGCTATACCTTGCAAGTGGGTGTACAAAATAAAGCTGAATTCTGATGGTTCAGTAGATAAATACAAAGCCAGACTTGTGATAAAGGGATTTAGTCAAAAGAAAGGGATCGATTATGATCAAACTTTCAGTCCCGTAGCTAAGATGGCAACAGTTAGAAGTGTATTGGCCGTCGCAGCCAGTGAGAACATGTCGATGATGCAATTCGATGTTTCAACAGCTTTTCTGTATGGGTCACTTGAAGAAGAAATTTTCATGAAACAGGCTGAAGGCTATGATGATGGTTCTGGTCGGGTATGTTTGTTGAAAAAAAAGTCTATATGGCTTGAAACAAGCTCCAAGATGTTGGAATAAGCGGATTTTGGACTTTTTCAAACAAATAGGATTCAAAGTTAGTGACTCAGATCCTTGCTTATTCATAAGGAAGACGCCGTCTGGTGGTAAACTGATAGTTGCCCTATACGTTGATGATGGGTTAGTCGCTGGAACGAGCCAAGGCCTTATTGACGAGTTCATAGGACAAATGAAAAATAGGTTTAAAATAACAACCCAGGCAGCTTCGTATTTTCTTGGAATAGAAATTGAGAAAACTGATGATGGAATCAAAATATCACAGGGATCGTATGCAAAGAAAGTTCTTAAGAGATTTGGTATGGAACATTGCAGACCAGTAATGACACCAATAGTGAAAGAGGATCAATGTCAAGGTCAAGACCAGTCATGTGATGTGAGCATCTCGTTGAAGAATTATAGTCAAGTTGTTGGTGCATTAGCATATTTAATGGTCGGGACTAGGCCAGACATTGCCTACGCAGTCAGCGTAGTTTCTAGGAGCCTTGAAAAACCCAATCAACAGGATTGCGTAAGGGTCAAGAGAATACTACGGTATTTACAATATGCCCCAGAAAGAGAGATATTATACAAAAGAGGTTACAAGACCGGCTTTATAGAATGCTACAGTGATGCAGATCATGGTGGGGACTTGAATACTGGACGTTCAACCACTGGTGTACTGTGCATGTATGCTGGAGGAGCCGTGTCGTGGATAAGCCAACGACAGACAAGCGTGGCTATATCTACCACCGAAGCGGAAGTTGTAGCTGCCAGTGAAGGCGCTCGGGAATTAATTTAGTTATCAAGACTTATTGGAGATATGACCAATTTGAAGGGCCTGCCTATCCTTAGAGTGGACAATGAAGCTGCAATCAAGCTTGCTGAAAATCCGGAGTACCATAAACGTACTAAACATATTCGGATAAGACACTTCTTTGTCAGAGAGATGGTAACAAATGGAGAGCTGAATGTTAGCAAGGTCACGACTGAGAACCAGCTTGCAGATACATTCACGAAGGCTTTAGCCAGACCAAGGCTGCAGAAGCTTTTAAAGTTAATAGGTCATCTTCTTCATTGAGAGAAGATAATAAGGTTGCATATAGATTGCAATGTGCGACCTCTTCCATAGTTCCAAAGAGAAGTGTCAACACATAAAAAAAAACAGTGTTGTGTCAATGTAACTAAAATATGGAGTTCGTTGTTGAAAAATAAAATAGAACTTGTATTGTGAAGTAATCTTTCTTTCTATTAAACTCTGATGGTAATTCTACATAGGATCAGTTCAGGCCTCACTAGTTAGATATTTTCATGACCATTAATTAGAAAGCCTTCGACAGAGTATGGCATGAGGGATTGCTATACAAACTGTCGAAGGCGCCAACGTCCCGAAACATAATGGAGATCATCGCGGCCTTCTTAAAGGACCGCTCAATAAGAGTGTCGGTCGAGGACACACTCTCGACTCCCAGACCGGTGAAAGCCGGGGTGCCCCAGGGTAGCTGCCTCTCGCCAGCTTGCTATTCCTGGTACACCGACGACATCCCAGTCGTCGGGCAGGCAAAGCTGGCGCTGTACGCGGACGATGCAGCCTTCTTCGCGACATCGTACAGCGCAGTCTGGGCACCGAAGAAGCTGCAACCTACCCTGGACGCCCTGCCGGAATGGCTAGATAAGTGGCGGCTAGCCATCAACGTTAAAAAAACGCAAGCCATCCTCACTGGAGGAAAAAGGAAACTACCAAAGAAGCTGAAACTAAAGGACGAGGAAATCCCCTGGAAGAAGGAAGTTACCTATCTCGGAGTTACAATAGACCGCAGACTGAATTTCCAAAATCATGTACAGACCACAATTGGAAAGACGAAGGGGGCCCGCGCCAAATTGTACCCAATTTTATCGTCATCGCTGCCACTCCGGACCAAACTGATGATCTACAAAACATATGTTAGGTCACGCCTAACATATGCGGCTCCAGCGTGGTACGCACAAACATCAGCTACCACCAAAAATAAAATACAAGCCCAAGAAAACCTCTGCCTCAGAGCGATCGTCGCCGCTCCGAGGTATGTTAAAAATCAGACAATACAAAGAGACCTTAAAACTGAAAATATAGACGCCTTCGTAAAACGTCTCAGCAAAACCATGTTTGACTGCGCGGACAAATCGCGGCAGGAACATATAAGCTGCATCGCACCACTGCACACGAGGCCACCTGACGAACCAGGTAAACGCAAAACGAAGCCTTACCCTAGGGAGCTCGTGGCGCGGCACGAGGGTGAAATCGTAGAAGAGGAAGGAGAAACGGAAGGGCGGCCGGAGGTCGCCGTCTCGGTCACCGATCGGCTCGCCGGGCCTCCCCTGGATAACCAGGGGTCTCACCCGGCAGGGCCTTGATCGCCCAGACACAAGGTGGCCCCCGGACCGCCCCCGTAAAAATAGAAAACCACACCAAATAAACCAAGAATGACCAAATAAATGGTTACAAAATTAACCAACCAAAAATGACCCGCCTGCAGTTGCAGGATGGAGACAAGCCAGAGGCAGAGGGCAAGCGCCCTGAATCCTCTTTTCCCTGCATTCGATGCAAGAAGACCACTCGATTGATTGAAATAAATATTGGATCCGACCATTCAGTTAACGGAACTTGAACAAGCAACAGTGTTTAATTGAACTACAGTCCACATCGAACCAGGAACCTGAACTACTAGGAGCTAGGAACGGAAATCTCCAGTACATCGTGTAGACCTTGCCAACCATAGCCTACATCTTGGTCCTTCGAGCCGGATAGAAGAACCATCGCCTACATCTTGGTTCATCGGAGCCGGATAGAACCAGAAGAACTTAAGCGACCAACAGCTTATCCAGTGAACGTCTGCCGCCCATCGAACATGGTGGTCACGAGGAGCCGAAGCGACCTGGCAGAGCTGGAAGAGCGGAAGCGGTTAGACGAAGAGCGCTCTCGAAGGCTATCCCTAGAGCCGCCGGTATCACCATCTGTGCCGGCCGCTGACACGGCTGCTGGCACGACCGCCGGCCCGTCCGGCAACATCGAACGAAGCAAGTCACTCGCAACGAACTGCGAACTCCACCCTAAGGCTGCGGCTGGCGGAGTTAGAGGCGGCCGAGAAACATGCTGAATTGAAGAGAAAGGAGTTTGAAATGGAAGCGGACCTAGTGAAGAAGCGATTGGCGGCTCAGATCGCGAATATTGAAGAAGACCAGAGCCTTCACGACGAGCCAACCGTGCGGAACAACGACAACCACCAGGTGGACGATTGGTTGCAACGCACAAACCCCTCCACCCTACGGGGGGAGAGCGGGGATGTGCCGCGCCTCAACACCGAGAGGCCACGAGAGGAACCACGACGAGCACGCTTTGAGCGTTCTGCCAGATCACCCACCCCGGGTCGATCTGACCGCAGATCCGGGATCGAACAACTCGCCGAGGCCATTGAACGAATGGCCAGACCTCGGGCCCGCTACAACTTCGACCTGCCCGTCTTTACTGGGGCACCAAACGAATGGTTGCCCTTCAAGGCTGCAATGCGGGATTCCACCGCCCCGTACCACATCTCAGCAGCCGAGAACCTACAGCGGCTGAGAAGTTGCCTGAAGGGTGATGCACGTGACGCCGTGGCTGCATTATTGCACACAGCCACCGATCCTGACGTCATCATCAAGACATTAGAGCAGAACTTCGGGAGACCAGAGCTCATCATTGACCGAGCTCTGGAGGAGCTTAGAAGATTTCCGAAGCCAGGAACGACAGCGACTGATCTCAATAGCTTCGCTGTCAAGATTCAGAACGTTGTCTGCGTGCTTCAGAGCATTGACCGGCGTGGGTACCTTTATAGCCCAATGTTGGCACGGGAGGTGCTGGAAAAGCTGAGCCCGCACATCAAGACGCAATAGTGTTACTACACCGATGAACACCAGTCATCAGTGGAACCTGAAATCGTCTTGCTATCGAACATATAGAGATCCCGCACACGAACGAGCGGGATGAACATAGTGACCGATGGCTGCCTGAACCCACTCGCTTCTCTAAATGCGAGACGCTGGTGCGGGCAGCTACGCGTGTGCTGGCATTCATCGACATATGCCGGCGCCGCACGACACGCATGGAAACAGATCACATCGAACGCGCTGAGAAAGCGCTCATACGACGCGCCCAAGAAGACAACTTCGGGGCCGAACTGAGGAGGATCGAGTCTGTTCGCCCCGTCCCTAGGGCAAGCCGACTATTCAAGCTAGACCCGGTGCTCGAAGACGGTCTTCTGCGGGTGCGGGGGCGCATCGACGCATCCAGCGCGCCCCTGGAAACCAAGGGACCAGTTATCCTTGACGGCCGTCACCACGTGACAAAGCTCATTGTGCTAAGGGAGCACTGCGCCGCCGGTCACGCTAACAGAGAGCGCGTGACGAACGACCTACGGCAGTGGTACTGGGTCATTCACCTGCGACCTACCGTACGCACCGTAGAAAACAAATGCGCCCTCTGCCGAGTACGACGAGCAAGACCGCGGCCGCCAGCCACGGGGGACCTGACACGCGCCCGAAGGCCTGTGAGGCCTTTTCTAACTATTGTTAAAAAAGTCGTCTATGACAGGGACCCGAGGGCCGTTATAGGAAAGAACTCTCCATCGAGCGATGTGTCTATTCGGAGAGCTGATTAGGAAATGCCTGTAAATAAAGCTATAGTATTTATTATTACCCTTTGGGTGAGCAAGTTGATGTTTATTGCCGAAAATTATATAAATAATAAAAAAAAAAAACGGTACATTTCCACACCAATTATCTAGCCCCAAACTAGGATACCCTGTACTATGGGCACTAGATAACGGATAAACATACATAGATAAGAATATATATATATTTAGTTTTTAAGGGATTGAGCAGCAGACAATTTTTATTGGACCATCAGGCTATACTAGTGAGATCTTCATTTAAATGTACACCTGTATCGTCAGTATAAAAGTGAAACTTGCCGTGTTTTATATGGTTTCGTAAGTCTGCCGAATACAAAATAAAAAGAATTGGTCCTAAAATAGATCCTTGAAGTACCCTTCTTTTTCGCAAGTGACCTACCCACGACGTACTTCTAACAGATATGTAGGCTATGGTTCGCAAGGTCTACACGATGTACTGGAGAGTTCGGTTCCTAGCTCCTAGTAGTTCAGATTCCTGGTTCGATGTGGACTGTAGTTCAATTAAACATTGTTGCTCGTTAACTGAATGTTCAGATCCAATATTTATTTCAGAAACTTATCGCTATATATACATTTATACGGTCTTACAACTAGTGCGGTATACACGCCGCAGTTAAAAGGGGCGTGGCCTATTCTCTCATGTTTTCTGTGTTCATGCTGTCGCGGAAAGGCTCGGCGTCTAGAACATCTCTCCCCCCGGCGCAGCTCGCGTAGCCTCTTCTTCCCTTAGCAGGACGGCGAGTTTGCTGGTAGGGCGTCGGAAGGTACCGCTCTTGGTTTTAACGTCGGCGACTCGAACGCCGCCATCTGGGCCGGGATAGGTGCCCTCAACAATCCCGATTGGCCAGACGTTCCGGGGCAGCGTGTGGTCGACCACGACTACGATGTCGCCGGCTTGCAGTTGTCGTCGGCGGTCAGCTGGCTCCCCCCGTGGTCAAGCGTGGGGAGGTATTCCCGCAGCCAGCGCTTCCAGAAATCGTCAGCGAGCGCTTGGCTTGCTCGCCAAGTTCGTCCAAGGCTTATTCTGTGGTTAGGTCACAAAAATCTGTACCGTACAGTTTTTTTGAAACGTTAATAGGATAGATACCAGTAGTGTAAAGCTACATTTGCAGCTTCGAAAGACCTGGGCTAACATCGTGGTGCCCGAAAAAAAACGATATTTTCGGTCATTTTTCAAATTTTGGCTTATAACATCTAAAAAGTGCTTCCCACGAAAAAGTTATCTGCAACACTTATAAAGAAAACAAAATTTTCTATAATTTCAACCTAACCGCAGTTCTGTTATTTTTTATAAACTTGAGATGCAGTACTTCAAACTTTGGCTATATTTCCTAAAAAGTTCGAAATTGTAGTTATAGCCGCCTTCCGAGCCAAATATCGGCTATAATACTCATTCTATGAGGAAAAACATGGGAAAAATTTTAAAAACAGTAATTTTACTTTAAAATAAGTAAAAGTGAAACTTTTTAGGACCAAAAGTTCCCCTATAATCTTGACAAAACAAAAAATTAAGGAAATCGGATATTTAAGAAATGTAAATTGTTATTATTATTGCACAGTAATCTATTGTAATGTTATTAAAATGACATCAAATTAATAAATTTGATTAATTTTTAGTGTATCATACCTACATATAACATTTTTGAAATCGTGTGTGTCTGTTTGTCTGATTATCTGCGTCTGTTTATTTGTTCACGCATCAGGTTAAAACTACTAAACCGATTGTGATGCGGTTTTCACTGTTGGATAGATTAGGGTTTGACTTAAAAAAAATATTGACATCCAATTTCGTAAGTGGGTCAATCGAAGTTTGCAACGATGATCTCTACCCAAATATAAAGACTTAGCTTAAAATTCTGGCATCCCTTCTTATAAGCGGTGCAACGGCTGAGAGATTATTTTTTACGGTAAGGCATGTAAAAACTTGGTTGAGACCAAAAATTTTAGAAGAGAGACTGACAGGTATAGCTCTTCTAAATATTCTTCCAGAGATGACCCCAGACGTCTCAAATATTATCACCCGATATTCCAATAAAAACAAAAAAATAAGACTAACATTTGTTTTTTAATGTGTATTAAAGTTCTGTATTGTGCATTAAAGACTATTTTACTCGATATATTTTATTATAAGTGACCCCCTCTAAAATATAAGGCTGCGTCCACGCCTGTGTATGACGACATTCCAATGCCATACATGTCCCGAAAACACACTTCACAGTGGTGATGGGGGACTTGAACGCACGGCTGGCCATGAGGAATGGTGATGAGCTGAGAGTAGGGCAGTTTGGATTTGGACAGCGGAACCAAAGGGGTCAGCGATTGGCCGACTTCATGGAGAAGGTGGGACTCTTAATGATGAACTCCTTTTTCAAGAAGCGCCCCTCCAGGAAATGGACGTGGCTGCACCCCAGCGGTCATAAGCACCAGATAGATTTAATTTTGATGACCAATCGGCATATATTCAATGATGTCTCAGCGATGAACAGGGTTAAGACCGGCAGTGATCACCGCATGGTAAGAGGCTCATTGAATATCAACGTTAAGCTGGAGAGGTCTCGTTTGATGAGATCTACTCTTCGCCCAAGTCCTGCCCAAATCCAAAACCCCGAGAGTTTTCAGTTGGAGCTCTAAAATCGCTTCCAAATCCTTACCGAATGCGATACAGTGGACGAACTAAATAACGGCACTGAGACGTGGTTGCTAACTATTGGTCTCATACATACATAAACTCAAAGTCACGCAACGTGCAATGGAGAGAGCTATGCTTGGAATTTTACTATGTGATAAGATCCGTAATGAGGAAATTCATAGAAGAGCTAAGGTTATCGACTTAGCTCTCAGTTTGCAATTTGAAGTGGCAATGGGCAGGCCATATAGTTCGCAGAACCGACAACTGCTGGGGAATAAAGGTTCTCAAATGGCGACCACGAACAAGCAAGTGAAGTGTAGGGAGACCCCCTAAACGAAGGACCGATAACATTGTGGCCATCGGAGGAAGTCGATGGATGGAGGTGGCACAAGATCGCTCGTTATGGCGCTCTTTGGGGGAGGCCTATGTTCAGCAGTGGACTTCTAAAGGCTGGCATGATGATGATGATGATGAATTCTTCAGAACATGAGATCAAAGTTTTAAAAATTGTCACCCATCGTTTATTTACTGCAGGTAACTTTTATGCGCACTCCGAACCAGTTGCGAACACGGACCTTTAAGAATTCATGGTTGCGAATTACTCTCGACCCAAATCGTAGAAAGAGGATACCAATGGAAATGCTATGAGCGTATAGGTATGGAATAGCATTAGTTTATGACGTAGCGTAAAGAGTTGCCAGGCGAGATATTTTACCCATATTGATGGGTTAAAAAGGCTTACATTTTGATGACCAATGTAACCTGTCATAATTAAATGTACGTTTTAAGAACGCACACCCGATAGATAGATATATATAGATAGATAGATTAACTCTTTATTGACACCAAGAAAATAAAACGATACAGACAGGAAAATACTTAGATTATGGGTACAATGGGCGGTATTATCGCTAAAAGCGATCTTTTCCAGACAACAAGGTTTTCGATTCCGAAACTTGAGTTCCGACTTCCGATACTGGACACCTAGTTCCGGAACTATCAACTACTTAATGTTTTTTTATTTCTAGGAACTGAAAGATTTCTACGCATCAATCGAGTTGTGATCTATCATTCTTTTAATCAATATAAGAATGCCACGGACAACGCCGCATAATACAGCTAGTATGAATTATCTGTTACACTGAGAAATACACACAATTATGAAATAAGCGTCACAAATTCAGTTTCACAAATAATTTGCCATCAACATACCGCCAGCTGACATTAACAGGCGTATACGCGAAAAGCATAAAAAATATGCATAATCGTCTCGCTCAATATTACTGTTTTTATGATATTTGTGTCCTTCTCTCCTTCTCTCATTAATATTGCTATTCAATGCCGTCTCTATTACAGTGTACATACTCGCGTCTACGACCGAAATGGACAACTGACGTTTAAACAATGACAGATGTCAATTGTTTCGTGGGTTTTTAGCATTTACGAAGATAGCTTCTACATGATTTTTACAAAGTTTGTTTCAAATAAACTAAACCGAAGACAAAATAATATAAAAGTCGCAAATTAGATTTCGGTCTAATGAAGGTTTAAGTTACCCGGATTGACTGTACACTGTTTATGTTCCATAGAAACTTCAATTCGAGATTTGGCTCTGGCAGCACTGCTCTGCTCTTCCTTTTTCTATGGTTTTTAGTTTATTTACATTTTAGTTACTGTCATTGTCAAGTCATAACAAATTTATTTTGATTTTTGTTGTTTGAAGATAATATGTAGATGAAAAGTTTTTAACAATCTCTAATATGTACCTACTTTGAGTGAAAAGTATCACAACTTGACTTTTTTAGAGTCTAACTGAATCACAACATTATTTATAATGGCCGATATTCTGTTCGAAGATGTTGCCGTAGAAAACCGTATAGCCACGGTAAATTCCGTAAGTTATTTCCAACGAAGAGATCACCTTTGAAATATTGACCAGCCAGCAGTCTGTACTTACTTCACTCAATGCATCTAATGAGTGAGACATGCTCACAGAACACTTATACCCAAGACATGCTCTTCTATATAGTCCAGATACCATTTTTTTTTTATCCTTCCCATAATCATTTAATTTATATGTGTAAGCCCTAAACTAGAAACTGTCTGATGAGATGCATACTTATATCCTGTATGTCGCGTCGAGGTGCTGTTCTATAGGTATTCATATTTTATTATCTCCTTGTAATTTTACCCTTGTTTAAACAGGTTGGTAAACAATAATGTCAAATTAAACATTTATATAACCCCCAACTGCCCCACCCCAATAGGTACCAGAGAACCTCTCTATTCCTAAATATTTACAAAGTGCAAGTTTAATTGATCTTGCATGGAATATTGTAGTCACTTGTGGGACACTTGCATGAAGTTATCAAATGGTTTTGTCAAAAGTTTCAATTATGTTGTAGGTATAACACCAATCTGCACAAATATGTTTTGCAAACAATTTTTATATTGATACAGTTGTGTGGAACTCAATTCTGCATATCCTGTCAACTAACAAATAAACACTCAACATCATTGTGTAGGAGCACACCAAAAAAACAGTGTAGGAAACAAAATTATAAATTAAAGAGTACACAATTGGCAGTCTTATCGCTAAAGAGTGATCTCTTCCAGACCTTAGTATGGACAGGATCAGGGTTATTTTATTTATTTTATAATGTTTACACTTAAAACTAGTGTCTACCATGTAGTGTAATGTGTAGTAGTACCTATAAGATATACAACATTGTTTATGTTGACTATCTGACACCTAAATAAATATCTCCTGTGTAAGTGTGTACTAGCTTCATCTTCACTTTCCATCAGAGATGAAGTAAAAAAAACAATCCGTGCGCAACAGTTCTCTTTGAATTTAGGTAACATGTATTGTATGCTGCATATTTACATATTGTTATGCATAAACTCTATGCAACAGTTTATCCTGCTTGTAGCAAAAAAAAAAAAATTATATCATAAGGAATAAGGTAGATTTTGCATCAACCTTATCCAGTTGCTTGCCATGCGCACACGCGCATGTATGCGCTCAGTACTGTGCAATGTTAGATTTAGCGCCACCCGATGATCATGTACTTATAGCCATATCAATAGCCAGAGGCTAAAATCCATATTTATTATCCATTTTTTTCAGACTAATAGACCATCTCTAGCTCAAGTGAAAGCAATAATAGCCTTCATGGAAAGACATCCAGAATTGGCAAAGAAAAAGCACAAATATAACAGCCACGCAAAATTTAAAAAACTCTGGTCAGAGCTCTCTAGCATTGTTAACTCACTTGAAGGGTCTGTAAAATCTACGCAAGGATGGATAAAAGTAAGTTATATACCTAAGTCACTATGAGGCAACAGTTTTAAAGCTTCACTTCAAACGCGATTGCAAGATTTGACTGACTCTCATAAACTTCACACAATTCAGTCCCCTTTAGAATACAACAATACTAATTTCAATCTTTGAACCCTCAAATCCAGATGCTGATGGGATACTCAACTGTTGCTTACCTCAACAGGGAGATGAGAGTGTGGCAACTCCTTGGAAAAGTTTACCAAAAGTGTCAAAAATATATTATTTATTTGGGTACTAGCTGAGTCCATGGCTTTGTCTGCGTGGTCATTTCATTTATAAGTAGCCCAAACTTGTTAAAGTAGTCTCCAGGAAGGGGGGAGAGGTACCAGGGGTTAGCCCTCCACTCCCCCCACCCCCCAACTCCTGCCACTCGATTCTATAGCAAACTCTATCTCATTAACTAAGCGTCGCTGCGGGGGGGGGGGGGGGACCGGGGGTTATTCCTCCATCTCCCCCACCCTAACCCACCACCACCACCTCCCCCCAACTCCTGCCCCTCGTTTCTATATCCAACCCTATTACTTTATTACTAGTGGCTCTGTGATCTGTAGATCTCGCGCGTACAAACTTTTTTGCAAACAATCTAGCGGTGCGCAGTAGAGCCATCTAGTTTTACCCTATTGTAACACTAACATTAATAACCAAGGTGCTCCATCAATCCCTACCTAGTGGGTAAAGGGCTGACTCTACTGGTAGAAACCTAAAAGTGAGAATTTTACTGCATATTGAGGAGCTAATCTGCTTATCACGCTGAAGATCCTCATCAGACCTTCACCAAATTTTTATGAGACCAACTTAAAGTTTCTACATTTCAAATGAAAAAAGAACCATCAAAATCGGATTTAATATGGCGGAGATATTCAGTAGCCCCCCTTTTTCCCCATTTTTGGGGGAAGTACCTCCCCAATCAAAAATCACCAATGACTAAAAAATTCGCTTCACCTGTATACCAAGTTTCGTCTAGATCGGTTGAGAAATGCGACCTGTAGAGGAGAACAGCTGGAAATCCGGACATACGAAAGATTTTTTCCGAAGCTGAAACAGAGACGCTTTGCGCTCGCTCGGTCAATAAGTATAGATTAAAATTAAATGATTCAAGTGGCAATATTATTGTAGTTTATGATTGCAATGCGATAGCATATTTTTGTTTTTAGATTTCAGCAAAATACAGTCAGTTTCGAAATGGCATTAGTACCTAGATAATAGCATATTTTATGGTTGAGTCTGAAATTCATTTAAATGAAAAGTATTTCGAATTATTGTAACAATGTGATATGTAATAATAGGCAATGTAAATTTTTACCCTTACACAGTTCGAAATTTAAATAAATTAAGTAGTGTCAAAAAAAAAACTTAGTTTAGCTTCAGTACATAGGAGTTTTTCTACAACATGGCAAAGTTTAATTTTCCTCTTTGTAAGAATTACTAACATAAAAAAAACAAATTACAAAAAAAAACCACAAATTTTATATTGTTATTGTTTTTCATAAAGGGATTTAAATCTGTCCAGTACCGGGCATTTTTATAACAATAGAAATCGGAGTGATTGGTACTGGAAGCTTTAAACATGTTTGTAGTGTCCGTCACAACGTAAAGTCAGTCATTATACATAGAGCCAGTAGAGTTTTATTTTGAAATTAAACTTTTTGTGTTAGTTGGCTAAAATAGCAGCAAATAAAAACAAATGAAAAGTAATAGCTAAAATCTAATTGGTGAATTGAAAAAGAACAAAGTAATCTTCTCTTTTCTGGCAAATATGGTGAGCGATGGTGGCCTAACGGTTCTATAGTGCGCTTTAGAATCCAACGATACCGGGTTCAAAACCTAGGCTCCGCACCAATGACTTTTATAAGTTATGTGCGGTTTCCCATCGCTCCATGCTTCGGAGGGCACGATAAGCTGTTGGTCCCGGCTGTTATTGATTAATACCAGTCGTTAAGCCATGTCAGAGGCCCTCGGGCGGCTTGTCAAACTCTGACATCAGAGGCAAGCACTACCTCATACGACAAACAAACAAGGCAAATATTTAAGTTTTTGAGAAAAATTATGTATTGACTTTGTATATAATAATGTTTTATGTTCATTTTTTTTAAAGTTGTGTTACTGTAATTATTCTGGAATTTGTTATTACTTAGAAATTTTTGTCACGAAATGGTATTTTATATTACTGAAGTTGATTTTAATATCTGTAAATTATTTAAAAGTTCAGATTGTAGTACCCTGTAATCTATACTTATAATAAAGCAATAAGAACGAAATGGTCTAAGGTTAATCAGGGTCTGTTTATTCGCGCATCACGTAAAAACTACTGGACCGATTGCAATGCGGTTTTCAATGTTGAATAGCTTAGGGTTTGACTTTTAAACTGGTGTACTTGGTATCTCAATCTGATGAGTAGAAGCCGAGCAATCGATTAAAACTTATTGACGGCTGAAGGAATTTTGATCAAATATTGGTATATTGGTATTTTAGGTCTTGGAATAGTACATAGAGTATTTTTAACCTAGAGAAATGACCACGCGTGTGAGGCCGCGGGTACAACTAGTTTTTTATCATTTAAGTTAGTTTTTTTTTGTAACTCAAAGTGACGGTAGTGTCGGTCACTCAGACCAAATATTACTAAAGTATTCTCATAAGTCGGTCACGTTTTGACCTGTAGTGTCGGTCACGAAAATATTTTAATAATGTCTTTTATTTTTCCATTTTCGGTTAGTTTCAAGCACTTTAACTTCAGATATAATTTTTGATTTTTATAATTTAGAAATGTAACACTTAGAGAGAGGAAGAATTTCAAACTTAAAAAACACTCTAACATGACTTCCTTTTGCATGTAGAAACGGTCTTAATCGGAATTCGGAATTTAAGCGTATTTAACCGGTTTTTCTGTGTACATTTAACTGTTAAGGTATAATTGGAACTTTTACTATAAAACCATGCTAAAATTTAACTGTAAACTTATTGGTATCATCAATACAGAGTATAAAAGAAAGTCGCTTCCCGCCGTCTGTACCCTTCCTTTTAGATCTTTTTAACTACGCAACGGATTTTAATGCGATTTTCATCCATAGATAGTATTTCAAGAAGGTTTATAAGTATAGTTTGATATTGTTTTGTGTTAATTTGTTGAAATCAAAGAAGATCAGAAAGGATCATCTTTGGTTGAAATATATGACGATACATCTTCCAAGATGTCGGAAGAAATCAAGCCGACTGAGAGCTTTTTCAATTTGGATATAAATTCGTATGAAAACTCACATAGATACGGGCATTTTAAATAGAGTTTATTCGAAAACCGAACGAGCCACCATAGGCAGAAGACAAAAAAACGCGCGATATCGCCGTATCCTATATGGTCTGTGGGCGCGATTGTACCGGTGTTTGGTGTTATTTCAACAGTTCCGTATTTTACCATTTTCATTGTCAAGTTTATATCAAATGTAGTCAGTCACAAGGAATTGCCCAGCTTCAAGTACATCATCTAATGATTTGACTAGTATATGTCGTAGGCAGATAGCTTAATAAGCCGTTCAATTTACAGCCTAGCCCTGAAGCAGCTAACTATCTTAATTAGCCATTCCATTAACAGCCTGGTCTTTTTACGAAACGGAGTGGCATCTTTCAAAATGAGTTTGACAGAATTGCGTCTAAAAAACTAGGTTATATTAGTTAGGTTGAACATGAAAACTATGAATATTATTCAGGCTGCTAGTTGAACGGCGGCCGTTTAGTAAAAAGGCTAGGCTGTTAATTGAACGGCTTATTAAGCTATTTACCTGCGAAGGAAATGCGCCGTTTAGGAAATAGGCTAGGCTGCTAATTGCTTATTAAGCTATCTGCCTGCGACATATAGAATAGATTATTATCTATACTTATAGTAACATAAAGTCTGGACATTTATAATAATAATTTAAAAAAAAAAAATTTCTTTGGCTCTACTCATCGCATTGAGATACCAAGTATCTAACCCAGTTTTAAAGTAAAACCATAAGCTATCCAACAGTGACCAACCGCGTCGCAATCGGTCCAGCAGTTTTTCCGTGATGCGTCAATAAACAGACAGACACGATTAAAAAACTTTAGACTTTGATTAACTCTAGACCATTTTTTAAAATTATCTTTGTACAGACTTTTTCGTACTTATTGCTTTATTATAATATAAGTATAGATTTAATTTTGCCTTTTTTAGTTCTGGTCCGACAAGAAAAGGTTTCTTATGACAAAACAGAGGCAAATAGAGGAAGGAAAAGTGAAAGGTGCTCTAACAGCTCTGGAACAGAGAATATTGGACCTTTGTGACAAGAAATCTTATACACCAAGTAAGAAACGCAAACTCAAAACAGAAAATATAATTTTCTTTGAGTCATTTGCCTTTTATTAAAAGTGCAATGCCACATTTTTCTTAGTAATATTCATTTATTATTATTTTTAGGGTTCTATACCGAAAGGGTTCAAATGGAACCCTATTACTAAGCCTACGTCGCATCTGTGTGTCCTAACTTTAAATAGCTGTATATTTTGGATCGTTATAGAAACCCGGTTGAAATACTTTATAATAAAATAATAATAAGGGTACAAGGAAGACCGCCCCCAGTCCCCGGCGGCTCCGTTATTCCTGGCACCGGTAGCAGCCATGGTAACGGCGGAGCAGGGGGTGCTAAGAATCCCCGGCAGAAACCCCGCTACCAACCCCCACGATCTCTGTACCTGGAAAATTATAACGCACGCACCTTGAGTACCGATGAGAAGTTGATAGAGCTGTAAGAAGTAGTAAGTAAGTTGCGCTGGGGTATTATAGGGATATCAGAAGTCCGAAGAGAGGGAGAGGATACGATGACCCTCAATTCCGGCAACTTACTCTATTATCGGGAGGGCGACCAGCAGTCTTAACACGGTATCTGGTTTCTCGTCCACAAGTCCGTCGTCAATAACATTGTGAAGATCGAAAGCGTTTCGAGCAGGGTGGCATACCTTATACTCAGAATTGCCGAACGGTATTCGTTGAAGGTCATACAGGTGTACGCCCCACACCCGAAGCGCCCGGACGATGAAGTGGAGGCTATGTATGACGACATTTCTAATGCCATACATGCCCCGAAAACACACTTCACAGTGGTGATGGGGGACTTCAACGCACGGCTGGGTATGAGGAATGGCGATCAACTAAGAGTGGGGCAGTTTGGATTTGGACAGCGGAACCAAAGGAGTCAGCGATTGGCCGACTTCATGGAGAAGGAGGGAACTCCTTTTTCAAGAAGCGCCCTTCCAGGAAATGTACGTGGCTGCACCCCAGCGTTCATAAGCACGAGATAGATTTCATTTTGACGATCAATCGGCATATATTCAATGATGTCTCTGTGATTAACAGGGTTAAGACCCATGCGGTGATCACTGCCGGTAAGAGGCTCATTGTGATCACCATGCGGTGATCACTGCCGGTAAGAGGCTCATTGAATATAAAGCTGGAGAGGTCTCGTTTTTGATGGAATCTGCTCTTCGCCCAAGTCCTGCCCAAATCCAAAACCCCGAGAGCTTTCAAGTTAGAGCTCCAAAATCGCTACCAAATCTATACCGAATGCGATACAGTGGACGAACTAAACAACGGGCTGGAGGAAATTGTGCACGCGGTCGGGTCGGAGTTCTTTAAGACCCCCCGCAAAAATAGAACACAGAAACTCTCTGAGCATACACTCAAAATTATGGCAGAACGGGGCGAGATGAGGCTGCAGTCTTCAGTGGATATGTCGAGTTACAACTTGCGTAATAAACAGATCTCCAAGTCAATGCGACACGATTTCCGTTCGTATTACTACTTGTATTAAGAACGCAACAAGGGCTCCAAAGTGTTCGCAAGAGATCTGTCTATTGGGCAAAGCCTGTTGACGAAGCTGAAAACCTACAGTGGCAGTATCGTTTCGGCGAAGCCAGAGATTTTGAGTGAGCTCGAGAAGTTCTATGGGCAATTACATACCTCATCGCGTAGTCCTCCTAGCATGACTAGCGATGCAAGAGCCCGTTCGACCCGACATTATACCGAAGATATCCCGGACGTCAGCCTATACGAGAATGGCTCTCAAACAGCTTAAGAGCAACAAGGCACCGGGGAGGACGAAATAACGACAGAGCTACTGAAAGCGGGTGGAACACCGGTACTTAAAGTCCTTCAGAAGCTGTTTAACTCCGCCATCCTCGAGGGTACTACGCCAGAGGCGTGGCACAGGAGTGTGGTTTTGTTCTTTAAGAAAGGTGATAAAACCCTCTTGAAGAATTATAGGCCGATTTCGCTGCTGAGCCAAGTCTATAAGCTGTTTTCGAGAGTAGTTACAAACCGTCTCGCTCGTAGGTTTGACGACTTTCAGCCTCCCGAACAAGCTGGATTCCGGAAAGGCTTTAGCACCGTAGACCACATCCATACGCTCCGGCAGATTATACAGAATACCGAAGAGTACAATTGGCCACTATGTCTAGCGTTTGTGGACTACGAGAAAGCCTTTGATTCAGTCGAGACCTGGGCAGTCATTACAGCTTACTGGTACATTGAAGTGTTGAAGTGTTTGTACAGCAAGGCCAACATTACAGTTCGTCTTCAGGATTAGAGCACGAATTCTATCCAGTTGCAAAAAGGTGTGAGACAGGGAGACGCTATTTCTCCGAAACTGTTCACCTCTGCACTGGATGATATATTCAAGCATCAATGGCAAATACATCACTCACCTTCGATTTGCTGATGATATAGTCATCATGGCTGAAACCCTGGAAAACCTAAGCACAATGCTCAGTGACCTCAATATTGTTTCCCATTTCCCCATCATATTGTTGACCCACCGGTCTTAAAATTATCATGGGCAAGACGAACATCATGTCAAATGCCCATGTCGTACCCATGCCGGTTTATGTTGGGAACGATATAATCGAAGCTGTTGATCACTATGTCTATGCGGGTCAGACTATCCAACTGGGTAGATCCAACTTCGACAAAGAGGTCAACCGACGAATCCAACTCGGATGGGCAGCGTTCGGGAAATTACGCCATATCTTCTCGTCGCAGATACCGCAGAGCCTCAAGACGAAAGTTTATAATCAGTGCGTGTTGCCAGTGATGATATACGGCACTGAGACGTTGTCGCTAACTATTGGTCTCATACATAAGCTCAGAGTTGCGCAGCGCGCAATGAAGAGAGCTATGCTCGGTGTTTCACTACGTGATAGAATCCGAAATGAGGAAATCCGTAGAAGAACGAAGGTTACCGACATAGCTCTCAGAGTTTGCAAGTTGAAGTGGCAATGGGCAGGCTTTACTTACACATACTTTACTTACTTACTTTTATTAGTCGCTGAACCGACAACCGTTGGGGAATAAAGATTCTCGAATGGCGACCACGAACAAGCAAGCGAAGTGTGGGGAGACCCCCCACTCGATGGACCGACGACATTGTAGCCATCGCAGGAAGTCGGTGGATGGAAGTGGCACAAGATCGCTCGTAATGACGCTCTTTGGGGGAGGCCTATGTTCAGCAGTGGACTTCTAAAGGCTGACAAGATGAAGGGTACAAGTACAAAACGCCCAAAAAGCGTGCACAAAATGTGTACATTAAATATATTTTTTACATGTGTTTGATGCACTCTTAACACCTTTCTGAACGAGCCCTTAATTGTATTATCCTTAATGATCGCTCAGGAATGAAATGATCACTTAATTGTATTCATGAAATTTTCACTCAATTGTATGGTATGATCACTCAGTAATGGAATGATCACTCAATAATGAAATGATCACTTAATTGTATGGAATGATCACTTGGTAATGAAATGATCACTCGGTAATGGAATGATCACCTATTTGTATAGAATGATCACTTGATGGGATGCAAAATGCTAACAATTCCTTTATTTTTTGTGGAAATAGTGGAACTCACAACATTCAACAACAAATTACAGGAAAAAGGAAGAAGCCAGTGAAACAGGAACCATGCAACGGAGACGAGCTGGAGTTAGCGGTTGATGACGTGTTTGTGAAGGGAGAGGACTGCAACGGAGTGGATAGCAAGCTGTCCACGGATGCTGAGGACAGGCATTTAACCATGATTGAGAAAATGGTTTGTTGTCTATTATTTATTATAAACAGACTTCAAAAAAATGCGGTTCTCAAGTTAATGTGTATTAGAGATGCGCGAACATGGATTTCTAAACCAAACCAAATAACGAACTTTGTTCGGTTCAGCGATTACCGAACCGAATGTTCGGCCGAAATATTCGGTTGCATTTAGGCGCACTTTTCCGCACTAAACAGGTTTGTACAGGCGCCCGGTCGGTTAATAATTTGAAAACCGATATCTTTTTGAGAGGGGAAAACATACAAAAAAAAAACTATTTTAACGAAACTAAAAAGAAAGAAATTACAACTAATTAAAAAAAATATATTCAAATCGTATTAAACTTAAAAGAAACAAATTATTAAGAAAAAAAGAGGTCTGTGCCAGGTAAGTGCATATAAACTAGCGTAGCACAGACATCAATTTTATAAAATTATATCTTACTTTTAAGTTTTATAAAAATTTCTTTTTTGAATTAGTTTTTTGAAACAGCGTTGCGATGGAAAGGCTTTCCACGTAGTATACCCACAGAAATAGTATACCTTGTATTGTATGCGTCTTGGAGTTGTGCATACACTAACACTACAAAATATAATAAAACACTATATAAAACACAGTAAGATAAATATAATGGAATACAATTAAGAAATTACACCAATACATAAAAGTGAAACGTTGTCTGATTTACGTTGTTTGTTTTTTGGGGAGCTTCCACGCCAAAACGGCTGGTCTGATTTTGATGAAACTTTGTAAATAAGTAATGTACAATGTAGAGACCAACATGGGATACTTGCCACTACACTTGCCGCTAAGTTGCCACGGGGAAAAAGGATAATGTCGATTACTCGCTGTAAGGAATGGTTGCCATGGAAACGAAATAACAACAAGTCTGTCAAAAAGCATCTAGAGCATTGGTGCAATACTTTTGCATTGGTTTTTAATATCGTAGATGAACATAATTATGTTTCTCTTTCCGCAATAATCTGTAGTCCGCGCTGACGGAGTCGCGGGCGAAAGCTAGTAACAAATATAAACATGACATACTTTTAACTGATTTTATTATTTACCGGCTGTGCCCGCGTGGTCATTTCATTTACCAGCTGTGCCCGCGTGGTCATTTCATTTACCAGCTGTGCCCGCGTGGTCATTTCATTTAAAAGTAGCCCGTACGTCTTACTCCAGGACCAAAAGTACCTGTAAAGTACAATATACTACATTTCCTCAAAATTCGTTTATCCTTCTAATTGTTTTCTATCGATTGCTCGGCATTTAATCATCGGATTTAGACACGAAGTATCCCAGTTTTTAAGTCAAACCCTAAGCTATCCAACAGTGAAAACCGCATCGCAATCGGTCCAGTAGTTTATGAGTGATGCGCGAACAAACACATACAAACAGGCAGACATGTTTTAAAAAATGAAATATTCTTTTTCAGTAGCCTATTTTAAGTACGCTAGACCATTTTTTTTAAATTATTTTCACTGTACAATTTTTTTGGTACATACTGCTTTTTTATAAGTATATACCTATTTCATTTAGGACTACCTCTCTGTGCTTATATTTATCGGAGTTTATAACCCAGGTGGACGCAATGGACCAACAAGCGTCTGCGATGTCTCAAATCGCCCAAGCATCCCTTAGCAACTCGAAAGCTTTGGCGAAGTTAGCAGAAGCATCACATGTACAGGTAAGTGTGCAACCTATCACTCTCTACCTGTTCTAGCATTTGACACTTAAAACCCAATATAAGTCGGCAAAAGCGGCTGTCAGAAAATGTATGAGGAGAGCTGAAGACCGAGCCCAGTGGCGTGCATTGGGAGAGGCCTACGTCCAGCCGTGGACATATGATGATAAGTGAAAATGACTTTATAAGTTATGTTCGGATTTTTCATCGCCCCGTGCTTTGGAGGACACGTTACCCCTACAGTGTCCATACGCGACCTCCACGCGCGTGTGCATGCAAACCCCGTAAAAAGTCGCGGGACTTTTGGGGGATGTCGGTCCCTGTTGTTTTGATTAATAGCAGAAGTTAAGCCATTTCGGAGGCCCTTGGGTGGCCTGACAAACTCTGACACCAGAGGCCAGCACTACCTCATACGACAAGCAAACTAGCATGAATAGCTAATTACATTCTGTATGTTCCACAGGCGCTGGCGGTAGACAGGCTTGTGGGCACTTTCGAAACCATCAGCAGTTCGGCGCATGACATCAGGAATGCAATCCTTGGCATTGATTACACGCTAAAACGGGTCTACCCGGTCGCGCAGAGGCAAACCTCCACATTATTCAGTTAATAGTTTGAATGACGCGACAGTTCTTGCAATTCACGAGTTGGCTCTGGGTTGTGTTGAAGTGTGTGAAGGTGTGCGTGCGCTGGATGTAAGGTCCGTAAAAAATGCATTTTGTAAATTATTTGTTAGATTATTGTTTGGTTTGGTTTTAGAATCCAGTCGCACGAATTTGGGGTGGCAAAGGGTTGTATTGGGAAGAGATTTGTCTCCTCTTTCTAATGGTACCATTCCAAGCCTGAGGAAAGGGGTAGTTTTTTTTGTTTTTTTTTTAAGTTTCGCAACTGATCTGGAAATGGAACTAAATTTCGTTCATTAATGATGAAATCTTAGGACGACAAAGCACCCAGACATGAGTAGGCTAGGTTCTAAATGAGGCACAGAACCGACATAGAGCACCCCAACACAAGTAGGTAAGGTTCTAAATGAGGCACAGAACCGACATAGAGCACCCCAACACAAGTAGGTAAGGTTCTAAATGAGGCACAGAACCGACATAGAGCACCCCAACACAAGTAGGTAAGGTTCTAAATGAGTCACAGAACTGACATAGAGCACCCCGATGCCACCTGGTCTTGTGGTCCCTACCGAGTGTATTTAAAAAGAGAGTGTATATAATAAGCGCGAAACCAGAAGCTCGCATAGGTCGAGTGGGCGCAACGCTAATTTTCGCAAAATCTAGGCATTTCCTCGAGGGGGGCAGCGGTACCCTTTCCTCCCTCAATTCGTGTGACTGTTTTCTAAAGCAACCCCATTGTTTGTGCTCTCGTGAATTGCTTGAATTGTACTAGGTGCTGTTAGTATTTACTATTTAGTAAGAATAACCCATACGTGTGCTCACTCCCTCCTCGTACAAGTTCGACGCTATCGCTCTTGCTCCTCAGTAGCATGCGGTCAAAGCTTGACCAAGTCTTATGTAAAAATTAAGTAGATTAATCTAACGCTAATAAGATCTTATGGAGAAATAATGCTAAGCAATGATGTCTCATCGTTGATGCGGCATCTATTTTTAGGATCTTTCGGAGTTGATGCTCTCCGGAGTGCTTAAAAAGGTATTTGAAATATGAAGCGTTAATTTTGTGTCATATTTAAAAGTTTATCTTCCAAGTATTGCAACGTTCATATGAACTTAACTATCAATAAAATTATTATTAAAGGCTGATCTGAAAAAAAAGTCATGGCGTTCGTCTTGGACACAGCAACATCACAGGCAACATTCAAAATACTCTCTACGTTCAAAATAGAGAATTGTGTACTACTAGATATTCTGTGATACTGTATCCACTGATCTCTCGTACGGAGTAATGTGCAG
This sequence comes from Alsophila aescularia, assembly GCA_946251855.1. Taxonomy (NCBI): domain Eukaryota; kingdom Metazoa; phylum Arthropoda; class Insecta; order Lepidoptera; family Geometridae; genus Alsophila; species Alsophila aescularia. Next base: position 10,884,089 of record OX276377.1, on the reverse strand, counting down.
TTGCCTATGTACTGTGTCTCACTATGGTCACAGAATACCTAATATGCTATGGTCTAACCTCAAAGATCTTGAGTTACGCATACTAGCGTAAAATAAAAATATCTTATTTTTTAATTTGATGGCTTCGTTTCGCCTTCTAGCAATTTCGTCAATGTCAAGTTTATAAGTAATGTCATGCCACAGTCAATAATTTTCAAAGTCACGAATTAGTCTTCTTCTTACGTGTCATTGGCACAACAGCTCAAAATAAATAACGAACGAATCGGTAAAATGGTGGACGTTTTACTGAAACTACCGAGGGAGTTTTAGAATAATAAAAATTATTATAAAAATATAACAAACCTGACTGCGAACAAAATTATTGAATACGAGCTGACCGCCCGCAAAAATAATCTCACTAATATTATAAAGGCGAATGTTTTTATGATGTAAGGGTGTGTGTGTGTGTGTTTGTGTATGTATGTTTGTTACTTCTTCACACTTAAACTGATTTAGATGAAATTTGGTATGGAGGTAGTTTATACCCTGGATTAACACCTAGGCTATACTTTTTATCCCGGAAACATGCAGGGTTCCCGAGGGACGCGGGTGAAACCACGGGGCGCAGCTAGTATTTATTTAAATTTTAATGTTTCTTATTAATAATGATGATGATGATGATGAAAAGTACACTATGTATAGCTTCTACCGTTTCCAAATTTCATCAAAAGACAACGTTTCACTTTTAAATGTTGGTGGTATGGATTAACACTCGAAGAAACACAAGATTGAGAATAAAATCAAACACAACTTGTTTTTTTTTTCTTCAAAAATCCCAATATTTTTTAAGTCAAATCCAAAGTTATTCTACAGTGAAAATCGCATTTCAATCGGTGAAGTAGTATTTACGTGATGCGCGGAACATACAGGCAGGCACTCATTTTTATTATCTTCTTTGTACAGACTTTTTGCATAGGTACAGTAGTCGCAGCGGATTTTTGTGGCTCGGAAGTTGCCTGCAAGATGCTGCGCAAACTGCTATTTTTCTTTTGATAGCATTATGCGTGTAGCGTGTTGCGTGTGTTCGCTCACTCGCTTACGTTTTTCGCATATTCTATCTCGCTCTTACGTTATGCTGTTTTATCCTCACAGCTGTACCTGCACAATCGTTGACATAGCCTAACTTCACAACCACAAAGATTCGCTGCGACTACTGTACTTGCTTTATTATAAGTATAGATTAAAAACTAATGGAACTGTTGGATCTCTTTAGGTAAAGCTCTGTAGTTAATTAATGCTAACGGGGATTGGCACAAGAATAATTGTTAAAGAAATAATAATTAGTAGGTATAATAATTAAATTGAATCTCAAATATTGTAATCCTAATAAATTAATGTGATCAGTAGGGACTGAAATGTTCATTGCCATAATAATGTATTGTATAATTAATTATCCGTATTATATAAAATAAACAGCAATAATAATAAGTAGAATCATTTAAAATTAAGAATTACTGTACACTTACGTACATATGTTTTATTTTATTAATTTGCATTTACAATTATTACATATATATTTTAGAATAATATTTGTTTAATTTGTGTCCTTATCTCTTTTGAATAGTAAATATTATATACACCGTGCGCGGGACATGCGGTTTTTCTTAAATGTATATAATAAAAAAACGTCTTTAAAGTTAATTCTCACATATATGTTTTAAACCGGTGTTTTTCCCACAGCTGGGCAAAGGTATCCCACATTGTCTGCGACTCGTCTCTATCCAGAGCTAGATTCAACGGCCGGCCACGACGTCACCGACCGACTGGGCTCCCGAATGTCCCATAGTTTGACAACTTTTGCCCATCTTTCTGGGAGCATACTACATGCGTACCCAATCCCATTACAATTTAGCAGTTTTGAGTTCTGCATCTGCAAATGCCAGTCTTTGAACGGAGCATGGTATTTCGAACTCGATCTGTCCTTTTAACTCCGAGTGTGCTCCGCTCCATGGCTCTCTGGCAAACATTCAGTTTGGCCTAACTTCTCCACTATTAAGTTTGCGTATCGTAGGTAAAGACGGGCAGAACACACATGTCTACGAGAGTACGCTTCAGTGACAGGGGAAGGTCACCCTTCATCAGCGTCTTCATGGACCAGTAGCTCCTCCAGGCATTCTTAAAGTAAGGAAGGCTATAACACAAATGTCAACTATAGTACGCTTTAGTGACAGAGGAAGGTCACCCTTCATCAGCGTCTTCATAGACCAGTAGCTCCTCCAGGCATTCTTAAAGTAAGGCAGGCCAAAACACACATGTCAACCATAGTACGCTTTAGTGACAGAGGAAGGTCACCCTTCATCAGCGTCTTTATGGACTAGTAGCTCCTCTAGGCATTCTAAAAGTAAGGAAGTCAACTATACACACATGTCAACCATAGTACGCTTTAGTGACAGAAGAAGGTCACCCTTCATCAGCGTCTTCATGGACCAGTAGCTCCTCTAGGCATTCTAAAAGTAAGGAAGGCCATAACGCACACATGCCAACTATAGTACGCTTTAGTGACAGAGGAAGGTCACCCTTCATCAGCGTCTTCATGGACCAGTAGCTCCTCCAGGCATTCTTAAAGTAAGGAAGGCCATAACACACATATCAACTATAGTACGCTTTAGTGACACAGGAAGGTCACCCTTCATCAGCGTCTTCATGGACTAGTAGCTTCCTCCAGGCATTCATAAAGTAAAGAAGGCCATAACACACATGTCAACTATACAAACAAACAAACGAAGAAACATGGAAGTAGTACGCTTTAGTGACAGAAGAAGGTCACCCTTCATCAGCGTCTTCATGGACCAGTAGCTCCTCCAGGCATTCTTAAAGTAAGGAAGGCCATAACACACATGTCAACTATAGTACGCTTTAGTGACAGAGGAAGGTCACCCTTCATCAGCGTCTTCATGGACTAGTAGCTCCTCCAGGCATTCTTAAAGTAAGGACGGGCATAACACACATGTCAACGAGAGTAAGCTTTAGTTTCAGAGGAAGGTCACCCTTCATCAGCGTCTTCATGGATCAGTAGCTCCTCCAGGCATTCTCAATGCTGTGCCCAATCTCTTTGTCTTGCTGATTTTAGAAGGAGACTAGGTGGCCCTAATTTTCACAACAACATAATGGAGAATAGTAGCGACCATAGAAAGGAGAAGAGAAAATATGTTTGGCCACCTTATACGATAAAAACTATCATAGAAGAGAAGGAAGAAGAGAGGAAGAGGCAGACCTAGAAGGACATTGACAGATCAGATGAAGGAGAAGATAAATGTCATGTCGTATAAGGAAGTCAAAGCTTTGGCCGAAAATAGGGAACGCTGGAAATTATTCCACCGACAAGAGCCAGGATCTTAAATAAGAAGAAGAAGAAGAAGTTACCTTATTAGCGAAAGTTATTTTAATTTTTCTATAAACTAAAATAACTTAACATCTGAAACATTTACACGGTTATAATTTTCGCAAGTCCATCAATTCTGCAAACTATGTATCCAGTGGAATAGCTAGAAGTAAACAAAGACTTATGACACACATCTATCTTATCTGAATTAATAAACGAAGCTGATAAGGTTTGTTTTATCAGCTCTAGTATCATTGCTCCATTTTACCGTGAAATCGTTGCGCGTTCACCGCAATCAACAAAGCATAGCATAATGCAAGTGATCTCTCTTGAAAATGTGCTAAGGAACTATAAGATTTATAAGAAATGGCGTTAAGGAACGCATTGCTGTTGTTTTTTGTGCTGAATTGTGTAGTTGGTGAATTATGTCCGAAACAGTGCGATTGTGACGCTTATAACGGGCTGAATAGAGCCATGTGTGTGGATCAAAACATTATCAATGTCAATGTGGGTGTGCCTACTGCTGTGCAGGTGTACAGCCTCAGTCATAACTTCATTACTGAGCTGGATAACTTCTGTTTTAAGGTAAGACCTGAATGTTCATCCATGGTCCCATACATAGTGGTGTGACACATGGTAGGTATGTTCAACTATCTCTATGTATGAGTGCATTGTGTTTGTGGTGTTAGGTAAATGTGTCATGTACACATGCATGTCTTTTGTTATTTATTTATAACAAATTTAAAGAACATTGTGTTTTTGTCTTTTACTGTCTTTTTCTACTTACCCCAAAACACCGATCTATATGGATTTGCTTTGCCGTACATTCGTTTGTGATAATTCAAAGCACCCCCACAGAGGGTATAAAAAAAAAAAAAAAAAAAAAACATTTTCACATTAATAAACTAAAATTTACATTGTCTCATAGCATTAGTCGCAGAATAAATAATAGTTTACGTACGTTAGTTCCGTGGACGCTCACTACTGCCAAACTACCTACGTGAGTAATAATGCAGTTGTATAAGCCCCAGAATAGTATTGCACACATGTTAGTGCATACCTTCTAAGATGTTAAATGGATGTTTAATACCATAGTACCTTATCATTGTATAAAGTAGTATAATTATAGTAATGAATTTATTACGATGTCATATTATATTTATACATATGTTTATTTTCCGTCTAGGAAGCCAGTTACACATTGCTGGAAGTACTCAATCTGTCGAACAATCACATATTTTGGATCGGTCTGCATGCATTCTCGGGGCTGGACAAACTCCTTCACCTTGACCTCGGCAACAACGCGCTGAGGTTTATACCTTCAGACTTATTCTGGGACACGCCGCAACTCGAACACCTGGACTTGTCGTCTAACGCTTTCGAATCGCTGAAGAATGAACCAATTGTCATGCATTCCAAGTTGCAGGTAAGTTTAATATATGCTAGCTTTCGTCCGCGCGGACTCCAGTTTTGTTCATTTAGGATATTAAAAACCAATGCAAAAGTATAGAACCAACGCTTTTGATGCTTTTTGACAAACTTTTATTATTTCGTTTCCATGGCAACATGTCATTCCGTTCCTTACAGCGAGTAATCGACATTTTCCAGTTTTCCCGCGGCAACTTACCATTTTCCGGGATAAAAAGTATCCTATGTTGGTCTCTATATTGTACAGTACCTATTTACAAAAATTCATCAAAATCGGATCAGCCGTTATGGCGTGAAAGCTCCCCAAACAAACAGACAATGTTTCATTTTTATATATATTGGTGTGGATTTAGTGCAGATGACCTGAATATGGTAGACCATTTAAATAATTCGTTCAATCACGCGTCATGATGAATTATTATTTCTGTTATCAATTAATATAATATTCGTTTGCTCACTGTGCCTTAATTGCGTTGTGCATATATATCATTTCAAATAATTGGGTTGTGCCTAAATATAATTTCAAATAATTGCGTTGTGCCTAAATATCATTTCAAATAATTGCGTTGTGCCTAAATATCATTTCAAACAATTGTTTGGACTAGTCTATTTCTTACATTGCCCATTTCTCGATACGACTATTGCTTTTATTGTCCATTTCACGATACGACTATGCCACTATTGGCTTATTTCTAACAACGGATTTTAGTCTGATTCGAGTTATGTCAAACTAATTCAATACAAAATCCTTTAATATCATATTAGTTTTTGTCTCTTTGATTACTGTCCTCTATAAACTAAAGTAAAGTATACTTATTATAAACTGAGTCCCGCGGCTTCGCACGCGTAAAAATTTTGCTCCCCTCTTCCCCTCCATCCCTCCTCACGTGAATCTGTTTCGGCTGGGCCTATCTTGATTAAATTTGTTATGGATGTAGCTTTGACCCCATGACATAGGCTTATGTCCATCCGGGACTTTTTAACCAACTTAAAATAGTTTTACTCATGCGAGTGAAACCGCATGGCGCAGCATGTAAATAATATTGAGTCGGATTTCGCTCTTGAACTAAAACTCAATGAAATGAACCTATGTCTCACATAGTCTATCTCGCTCTTGAACTAAATAATTGACCTAAGTCTCACTGGATCTATTTCGCTGTTGAACTACAAATCAATGGACTTAAGTCTCACAGGGTCTATCTCGCTCTTGAACTAAAACTCATTGGACCTAAATCTCAATATGCCTACCTCGCATTTGGTTTAGATACAATTCGATAAAGGCACACTGCGTTTTAGTTACGCAGCTAGCAAAGGGTAATGTTTACTTTGCTAATAATTAGGAAAGCTTACTATAACCATTATAACATACCTATAATATATGTACTGTTTTTGTTATCATATTTCAGGTATTAAATCTAAACAACTGCCGAATAAAGTCTTTACCGGAGCGAATGTTCAGCCGTCTACCAAATCTTAGAAAGCTAGACCTGAGCGAAAACTACATGGTGACTATAAACACAGAAGTACTGCGCCCAATGCGTAAACTAGAACGAATCGAACTACGAAATGAGTATTGGCAATGCACTCCAGATTTTATAGCAGTCGAAACCTGGTTAACCTCGCGAAGAATCGCTTACGAAAAGCAATGCAAGAAGAAATCTCCCAAGATGTTCGAGAAAATGATATCTCAAGTGCCGATTGAGCGACACGCGGTCGAAATAGATAAAGTTTGGAACATAACTGTGCCAAAAAACGATACCGCAATAATGCCAAACCGAAATCGACCGCTGACGCCATTTGAGAAGTTCGATAAAGACTTTTCAGCGATGCAAGCATTTATTATTGGAGTTGAAATAGGTTTGGCGATAGGCATAGTGGGCACGTACATTTGGTTACGCAGGCTTTGCCGCTGCACGCCGCTGGTGTTGCCGCAGACGCGGCGGGAGCGACGACGCGCTAGATTCGATGGCGATATGAGGAATTTACTCTGGAGTAACGTTATAAACCCAGACTTGGAGACTCCGCCGTTGTATCGGAGAGATCTTCCTCTGCCGGACAGGAGTCCGCCCTATGGCATACCCGGTGTTACTGAAGCTAGGTTGCAGGTCGACGCTATCAGGCTCCCTGACCGGTCGGAGACGCCGCCCCCGCCCTACAATGACTATAGAAACGATGTGTAGTTTTGTGTGAATACATACAAATTTTATATGTGACAAAGACACTAGACAAAGATCGTTTTATTTATCAGAATTAAGTGAATTTTATCGTTTGTGTATGTAAATCAAAAGTTAATTGTTACCTGAAAGGATATTGTATATATAAAACAAAAGAAAATACATATTCATTGTTATTTATTTTATAAATACCATTATCACATTTTGATTCAGTAACATAGAGGTTAAAATGATCTGTCAATAACTAATTTTAATACACAATATAAGCTAAGTCAGACTCATAGAATTTAATATAAATTCTGTAAATAATAATAAAATATATAATTTGGGTAACTTTATAATTTTTGTACATTGATAACACAACCTCATGGCAATTTGATCTCAAACTTGCATTTCGCGTGAACATATTGAACATAGCAGGTGCATTGATTTTTTAAAATAACTAATTCATTGTGATATTTTATGTCATTCATTTCGTAAAAATATAAATTAATCATCATACACTGATTATATACTCGTAGTACTACTAGTGAATAAAATTATAAAAAAAACAAAGTGGAATGTACGGGTTATAGTTTAGTAATTTGCACATATTTCTTAATAAAAATAATAATAGACTTAATTTGGCAATAATAAGGAACATAATGGAAATGCACGACAAATTTATTAGGACAAAAGAATATAAAACAAAAGTGATAAAAATACTTTTAGTTGTTAACACAAATGCTATTTACTGCTACCCAAAATAATATTCACAGCTTACGGTCAAAGTATAAAACTAGGTATAAAGTTAGCCTATACACTTTGCTAAAGCCCAGTCGCGATAGACAAAAAATCGTACAATCACACATACATATCACACACACTACATATCTGTCGCTCACGCATAAGTGCCGTCGCGCATACATAACTGTGTATTGAGGTCGCGCATACATAAGTGTGTATTGCCGTCGCGCATACATAAGTGTGTATTGCCTTAGCGCATACATAAGTGTGTATTGCGGTCGCGCATACATAAGTGTGTATTGCCGTCGCGTATAGATTTATTTACATGATAGAAATAAGGTCATTGTACGAATTTCTCTATCACGACCGGGCTTTAGCGAAGTCAATAATGTAAAATACGTAATCAGGCACATCATGGCATATCATTTCCGATTTATATCACTTACAGAATACATAGTTCTTTCCGATTCATTCCTTATTACAATCTATACATTTTACTAATTACATGTTAAACCTTAGTAACGAGATTACGGCTAATGTTGTTTTATACAAAATGCTTATTTTGCACTTGTTTCGTTGTTCCTCCCATCAAACAAAACATTTTAAAGCACTGCCTCGGAGTAAGAGGGAATTTCGGCTTTTCTTTTTAATATTATTCTCCTACTTTTAGTTACATAAAAAAAAACGGAAAACAAACAAGGTTATGCTATTCCATATCCAGGCTTGCTTCGTTAATATTTTTCGTACAAAAAGCTGAGAAACACTACTCCGCGACTATAAATATGCCGAAATCAGCTCTCGGTCTATTGCCCTGTTTCGTACTAAATTAATACTTTGACGAAAGCGATACACGGTCCAATTGCGGATTTCCGATCAACGCGCTTTTTTATAGAGGGTTCTATGGATGTATTATTAGCTAGATGGGCTATATCTCAATAACGTCGTCGGTGTCGAGAGCGAGCTGGCTGATATTGACGTAGTCCGGGTGTCGCGAGAACACGTCCACCAGGCGGCTGAACGTGGGCCGCAGGTCTGGGTTGTAAGCCCAGCAGTCGAGCATCACTTGGTAAATCTCGTCGGGGCAATCTTCCGGTCTTTCTAGCCGTTGGCCATTTTCTACTATTTGTATTGCCTGTGAAAAGAACAAAGCAAAACTTTAGTAAAGAAGGCAAAGTAAATATATTATGTGTATTTTATATCACACTATCACTTGTTAATTATTATATAGGTATTTTTTTAACTGGTTTGACTCTTCAATTTTGATTGGTCTCGCTTAACTTAGAATTACAGGTGAGTTTCATGTTGCCGATAAAGATCATTTGCCGTAGCTCCACACGTCGCTCGCGTGGCTGAACGTGCCGTAGTTGTACGACTCAAGCGCGTACCACTTGATCGGCCACTTGCCGCCGCGACTCGCCTGTAGTACGAACTGTATTGTGACTGACCTCGATGACCCGCATGTCTCCGTAAGGCTGGCTGCCGAAGGAGAACATCCCCCACAGCGTGACGCCGTAGCTCCACACGTCGCTAGCGTGGCTGAACGTGCCGTAGTTGTACGACTCGGGCGCTTACCACTGCCGCCGCGACTCGCCTGTAGTACGAACTGTTTTGTGACTGACCTCGATGCCCCGCATGTCTCCGTAGGGCTGGCTGCCGAAGGAGAACATCTCCCACAGCGTGACGCCGTAGCTCCACACGTCGCTAGCGTGGCTGAACGTGCCGTAGTTGTACGACTCGGGCGCGTACCACTTGATCGGCCACTTGCCGCCTCGACTCGCCTTGTAGTACGAACTGTCGGTGGAGACCGCTCGGGATAGACCGAAATCGCTGATTTTAGCTTGGTGCCTGAAATAATAGTATTTTTTCTCGTTTACTACACAATACAAATGAACATGCGTGAAACATGATGAACGAATCTTAATCTTTCAAAAAGTTAGTTTTGAAAAAAGTGCGGTACACAAAAAAAAGCGTCAAACTCCCGACATTCGTCATCGTCCTGTATTCGCCCACTGCTGGACATATAGGCCTCTCCCAATGAACGCCACAGAGCTCTGTCTTCAGCTCTTTTCAACCAGTTTCTAACGCCTGCCCGCCCTTTGCAGTTGCGCAGTCCAACTGGTTGGTGTCCTACTTTACGTTCGCCCAGCCGTGGTGGCTAAAGTACTCGTCTACGCCGTCGTGTCGCGCCGATATATACATCGACCATTTAACAAATAGACTGAGCAACTGCCCGATGTAATTACGAAGCACGTTAATAAATGTTACTAACCTATTAGCAAGCAGAATGTTCCTGGCGGCGAGGTCCCGGTGCACGAACCGGCGCCGCTCTAGGTACCGCATGCCGGCGGCGACCTGGCACGCCCACAGCCGCAGCTCGTAGCCCGCGGAGGCCTGCTCCGGGTGCCGCACGAGGAACTCCAGCAGCGAGCCGAGCGGCACGAGCTCCTGCACCATCGCTAGCGGCGGGCCCTGGAAGGTCGAATAATAATAAAATAAGTCCACTCACAAAAACATGACATTCATTGGTCCCCAAACTAGGTTAGCCTGTACAATCTCCTCCTCTTGGGGACCTCCTTCCTCTATTTTACAATTCTTTTGTGGAACCAAAATTACATATAAATGATGTGCAATGCATTTAATTTTAAAACATGCAGAAAGAAGGTGAGTGTATGTGTAATGTGTGTGCAAGGGTGTTTGTATTTGTGAGAGAATGATATGTAAGAGAAATACGTTACACAGAAAACAAGTAACAAAAGTTTTTTTTGTGAAAATCATGTTTCGCAATTAGTTTATACAAGCATTGATATGCAGCATATCAATCAGGCTTGTCTTATGAAAGTGATATGTTGAATTGACTACAGACGTCATTAAATATCTTTACAATTAACTATTGTGAAAGAGGTTTTCGCCACGTGATCAAAAGTATCCTATATTTTATTCCAGGACGTTAAATATCAATATACACCACATAATGCTAAGCTACCTATTCAGCTCTACTTCAATATACACCACATAATGCTAAGCTACCTATTCAGCTCTACTTCAATATACACCACATAATGCTAAGCTACCTATTCAGCTCTACTTCAATATACACCACATAATGCTAAGCTACCTATTCAGCTCTACTTCAATATACACCACATAATGCTAAGCTACCTATTCAGCTCTACTTTTGATAATTAATTTTTACCCGACTACAGCGAAGCAAAGGAAGGGTAATTAACTTATGTGTTTAACAGTCTGTCTGTGACTGTTTACTCCACTAAGACCGTAGTCAGGTTTTTAGGTTTTTGAACTTATATCTAATTGTCATGACTTTTAACCCTCGAATGCGAAAATATAGGTGTGTTATAAGTTTACGGTGTGAATGGGGGGTGTATGTCTGTCTGTAGCATCGTAGCTCCCAAACGAAGGAACATATTTTGATGCGTTGTTTTCTGTTTGAAAGCTGATGTGATCGAGATGGTTCTTAACTATAGTGGGAAGGTCGGGGGTTATATAAATTTGTGCTTGTGTAAGAATCATAAGCGACAGTAAAGTCCTCACCAGAGAGACACCGATGAGCCTCACGATGCACCGATGCCGCAGCGACATCATCAGCTTGGCCTCCGCCAGGAACTCCTTCTGGTTGGTGTCGGTGTGCTGCACGTGCAGCGTCTTCACGGCGACCGGCTGCGGCCCGCGTGGCGCCGCCAGTGTGGCGCGCAGCACCGACCCGAACTCGCCCTCGCCCAGCACGGCGCCTAGCGTCAGCTCGCTCATTGGAATGAATTCTGAAACGGACGTGTACGTCAACGTTAGCTGGATGAGAGAAACCAAAGGTCTCCAGTGCAGCTTCTATTGGTTGATGGTGACGATAACAAGTAGAAGGACATTCATCAGTCTACAAATGGACATTGGTGTCAATTCCCTTGTTTAACTAAAACTTAATTAGTGGTTCTAAATTTAGTAAATCTATTCATTATCTAAAGCTATCATTTCAACTAAATGTAAACATTAGTGAGTAGACTTGGAGGAAGAGAGGGCGTACTGTTGTGCACATACGAGGGGGCTGTTGTGTTGTGTAGACAAGGGAGGGTGTTGTTTTGTGCACAGACAAGGTGGGTGTTGTGTTGTGCACGGCCAAGGGAGCGCTGTGTTGTGCACAGACTAAGGAGGGTGTTGTGTTGGGCACGGCCGGAGGCGGAAGGGGGTGTCTGGGCGGGAGGGGTGATTGGGCGAGGTACATTTATAATTACTCGTGAAACGCACCGAGTTCGCACTTCTTAATGTTACTCAGAAATCAACCTATACATTAATGAGAACCGAAACAAAATCGCTACAGTAGATTTCAAGATTAGATCGAACAGACAGACAGACGCGATTGAGGAGTTTGTTTTATAATTTGTCTTGAGTACACTCATAAAATTTATTCTTAGACCCTGTTCCTTAGGCTTCCATTTATAACTCAGTTTATATGAAAGTCTTTGCTTAAACCGTACATCAATATTTTTAAGCCCCGAACAAAGACACTGGTGTTATAAGTTTAGGGTGTGTATCACTGTGTCACTTTGTGTGTGTGACTGTCACTGGGGAGGTGATAATCGTAGCTTCCAAACGAATTGACCGATTTAGCTGCGATTTTTTGTGTTTCAAAGCGGAGGTAAGCGAGATGGTTCTTAGCTAATGGGGATGAGAATCGTAGCTACCAAACGAATTCACCGATTTAGCTGCGGTTTTTTATGTTTTATAGCTGAGGTAAACGTTCTTAGCTAATTGGGGTGAGAATCGTAGCTTCCAAACGAATTGACCGATTTAGCTGCGGTTTTTTTATGTTTCAAAGCTGAGGTAAACGAGATGGTTCTTAGCTAATGGGGGTGAGAATCGTACTTCCCAAACGAATTGACCGATTTAGCTGCGGTTTTTTAATGTTTCAAAGCTGAGGTAAACGAGATTGTTCTTAGCCAATGGAGGTGAGAATCGTAGCCTCAAACGAATGGACCGAAATTGATGTGGTTTTTATGTTTGAAAACTGATGTGATCGAGATGCTTCTTAGCTATAGTGGGCGGTTTTTAATTTGTGCTTGTAGTTTAAAATGATACCGCAACATTTAAAAATAAAACAACACAAAATTAACTAATTACCTTGCAGAGTAGACAGTTGTCCTTCCGCGTTGATCGATATCTCATTATAATTCTCCGCCAACGTGACAACAGCGGAATTGTTCGCCGGCACCTTATACGTGTCGTTATCATCAATACTGTTGTGATTGTTGTTAATACTGTCGTTGTTGAAGTCCGACGAGAAGGACAGGTTTCTGGTGAGCAGCTCGAAGACGTTGTTGTTGGGTACGGTGGGGGTTGAGGTGGCGGGCGACTTGTCGTTGAGGATGTCGTGCTTCACCAGGGACAGAGCCTGGTTCATGGCAGCACGACTCGGTGGTGATTTCTTTGTGCGCGGCATTGTTGAGAACTGAAATATTAATTAAGTTTCAACACTTATAAGTTATTACTAAGCTTTATGATGATTGTACGCAAGTCAGTCTCGTGAATGGTTGCTGCTTGTGGGGATTTTGGTCCAGCCTATTTCTTATGATATTTGGCAGTAAATGTATTATATATGTTTTCCCCTTTTTTCTGGTTGTGGGTTATCCTCATTAGCAATCTAAAATTTGGCAATACCATTTATATTCAAATTATTCTGGATTGGAAATGACATGAAAACTGACTTCAGGTAGGGGCGGTTTCGGTTTGGGCGGCACGGGCGCGGTGAGTCGAGTCGGCAGCCCGTCGGGCACGGTGCCGTAGTGCTCTATGAGCCGTTCCAACGACTCGAGGTACGGGCCGTCGTCTATGAACAACCACTCGCTCTGAAATAAAAACAGGTGTTAAACGATTTCCATCCATCCTAGTAACATTTTTTTGTATTCACTAGCTATATCACTGTCCGGTTCTTGAAGCTACGTGAAGACGCTTTTATAATATTAGTGTGATAACACAATGCTTCTAAAAAAAAACCCGAAATCACAATCCTATGTCTCTATTCAGCTTGCGACGGTTGCCTGAGAGAGATCGCACTTAGTGATAAGGACGCCGATTGTTGTAATTTATTTTCTGTAGTTTCATAGTTGTGCTAACAAAAGTATCTCTATGTCAAGTTTATTCGATTTTTGTTATGGCGTTACAGAACTCACTCAGTTCTGTTTAACGCCATAACATACTATAACATACACTGCCAAACTCAGAGAGGTCAATTAACACAAAATTGCATTAAACACAAAAAGAGTGATTTAATGCTTGATTAGGTTATACTGATGTTTATGAGTGCGGCATACAGACTTACGCATTTGTTAAGTTTTTTTTTATATATATTTTTGTATGATTTTGTAGGATTGAAAAGTTAATTAGCATCAAGTCAGTCTTTTCTCGGCCAGGTTTGTGGACAGACAGACAGATGTACTCGTATATGTGGGTATATGTAATGTCTAAAAAACATACAACAATAACACATGGCACATGCACCACAAACTATGAAACTATAATAATATAAAAGTTTTACATTCGTTATTTCGTGCCGTGCGAAAATAGAAACATGATTTGAATTAATCTGCTTGATAGAAAATAATATTAAACTTATAATCGTTAATGCTCTGTTACTTTGATTTGGTTAAATCTAACAAGTTGTAATTAAGTTTAGTATTTAATTATTTAAGTAATAATTTGTAAACTGCTTTTGTTCCATAAATATAAATAAACTAACTGCGCCCCGCGGTTTCATCCGCGTGCGGGATGATGATGAAAAGTATCCTATGTACTACTGCCAACTGTCTCGACCTGTTGATGACGACTCAACCAGACCGATACTCCGTATCAGTATCCCCACCTCTTGGTAGCTCTGATCACTGCCTGGTTAAGTCCGTCTCAGTGTATTCCCCACCTGATCCTAGCCTTAAGGGAAATAGGCGCGTGTGGAGATACAACTCAGCAGATTGGGACGAGATGCGGCAATTCTTGACTTGTGCGTCTGCTGTTACAGAGGTAATATGTCAGGCAATGGAATATTTCATTCCATTCAGTGACAACTCTTTCCAGCAAAGCTCAGCCTTGGTTTGGATCCAGCTGTGGTCATGCTGTGGCTCTAAAGCGTGCGGCATATCTAGACTGGGCTGATGCTCGAAAGCGCAAGTCTTCTGATATTCGGGCTAAGAAGAGAAAATTTAACGTTGCCGCTAAGACCTGCAAGAAGGTACTTAGGAAGGCCCATTTTGATCACGTAAGTCGAATTGGGGCCAAACTGGCTTCATACCCCGCGGGTAGCAAAGCTTTTTGGTCCCTGGCCAAGTCAGTCGAAGTAAACTTCTGCCGCCCCTCACTGCCACCATTGCTGAAACCTGATGGATCACTAGCTCACACTGCTGGAGACAAAGCGAATTTATTTGCTTCTCTTTTTGCAGAAGCCTCGCATCTAGATGCTTCTGGCAAGACACCTTCCTGCCTTCCTCATTGCGGGGATTTTATGCCCGAAATTCGCATTCGCCAGAAGGAGGTTCTCAGAACGCTTCGAGCTCTAGATGTGAACAAGGCCAGTGGACCTGATGGTATTCCAGCGATCGTGTTGAAAAACTGTGCGCCCGAATTGTCTCCCATCTTAACACGTTTGTACCGCCTCTCTCTTCACTCAGGTAAAGTTCCGAAGAGCTGGAAGCTTGCCAATGTACAACCAGTACCAAAGAAGGGTAGTCGTGCTGATCCGGCCAATTATCGTCTCACCTCGATTACCTCCTTACTCTGTAAGTGTATGGAGCGTGTCATAAACATTAGGCTCTTGGCTTACCTAAGACAATGATCTTCTCAGTGACCGGCAATACGGATTTCGCCGAAACCGGTCTACTGGGGATCTTCTCGCGTATGCCACTCACGTACTGAGCGAAGCCATAGAGATGCATGGTGAGGCGCTTGCCGTCTCCCTTGACATATCGAAGGCATTTGATCGGGTCTGGCACGATGGCCTTTTAAACAAGCTTTCCTCATATGGTTTACCTGTTGGCTTATGCAATTGGATAGTTGATTTCTTGAGGGAACGATCTATTCGAGTAGTCTTAGAGGGCTGCTCGTCTGATCAAATACCTATCAATGCTGGTGAACCTCAGGGATTGGTTCTCTCGGCTACACTGTTTTTACTGCACATTAATGACCTTCTGAAGCCCGGTACCTTTGGGTATGCTGATGACAGTACTATAGTTGAGAGATACACTTCCAATGCTCAAGCCAGCTGTGACGCTGTCCAGTTTCAGAGAGAGGCTATGGTAGACCGTTTAAATTTAGCCTTAGAAGCCGTGTCCGATTGGGGCGATGCTAACCTGGTTAAGTTTAATGCTACTAAAACACAAGCGTGTTTGTTTTGTGCTAAAAAGAGTCCTCTACAACAATCTCCGTCTTTCCAAAGTGTAACAATACCAATAGGCGACCATTTGGAGCTTTTGGGTGTCGAACTCACATCAAACTTGAATTTTGGCTCTTATATTGAATCCAAAGCCAAGGTAGCTGCAAAAAAACTTGGTATTTTGTCTAAGGTTAGGCGGAACATCACACCGGGACAGCTTTTGAATCTTTATCAAGCACAGGTGCGATCTTGTATGGAGTACTGCTGCCACCTCTGGGACGGTTCTGCCAAGTATCAGCTCGAGTCTTTGGATTCAATTGAGAAACGTGCTAAGAGTAAGCTTCAAAGTCTGGCGCATCAAAGTGAGGTAGCAAGCCTGTCGGTATTCTACAGATTGCACTATGGACAGTGTGCACAAGAACTGCACAACCTGATTCCCCCATCACCTTTCCATCACCGTACGACTAGACGATCAGCTAAGCGCCACCCTTTCATGGTTGAAATACCTCGCACAAGAACGAAGCGTTACGCTTCTTCATTTATTATAAGAACTGCAAAGGAGTGGAATGCCCTGCCCTCGTTAGTGTTTCCGGTAAATTATAACCCTGGTGTGTTCAAGTCAAGAGTGAATAGGTATCTACGATAGGCAATCGTCCGTAATAAAAAAAAAAAGAAAAAAGTCATTCCAGGGTATAAGCTTTCTCCATTCCAAATTTCATGAAACTCTGTCCAGCCTTTATCGCGTTAAAACTGCCCAAACAAACAGACTACGTTTCTACATTTTTCCACAAATAAATAGAAACATATATAAATCATATTTACTCCCGAGATGCCCCGCACATCATGCCATTTGAAATCTTAGCAAATTATAAAACACTCACCTCTTTCCTAATGATAAAGTTATAAGGTGTATTTTCGCTAAGCATCGTCAGCACGTAAGCGCCGGTGTGCCGCTCACTGTACCGGACTAGGAACACTCCGTCTGTGGCCTTGTCTTTGATGCCGTTCTGCTTGCAGTGCTCCTCCAGTATCTTCACAGATTCGTCGCGGTTCAACGTGCCGTGGTACCACTGGCTTCTGGATGTTCTCGGAGTGTCCGGTAGGTGGTTCTCTGGAATATTACATGTTGTTTATATAAACTAATAGCTCGAGCCCACGCGGACTACGGCGACAAAAAGTATCCTATGTTCCCCAGGGTTCAATTATTTCCATACCAAGCTTTAACAATTTAGTCGTGAAAAGGTAACGAACAGAAGTTACTTTCGCTTGTATAATATTAGACTAAACTACTTTGATGTCCGCCGTGTGGACCGACCATAAGAATAGGACCACCCTTTTTCTATTTATTGTAAATAGGCAAAATAATAGCACTTTTACAAGTCAAAACTTAACATCTGTTGAATCTCGCACAGGAAAAGGAGGTACCTTTCTGACTCTACGGGTGCTTCGGAAATACGCCCGTCAGAGAAGAGAGCACCAAGAAACTCTACGGTAATGTATTTTTTTCTATTTTTGTCAATTGCATAATATATATTTTTTTAATGGCAGAAATTCTAATATTACACATGTAAATGTCATATACAAACTGGGATGAAAATAATAAAAATGACTAATAAGAAGCCAGCCTGAACCAGTCCCCACAAGCAGCACCCGTTCACGAGTATGACTTGCGTACCTGCCATCACCTCCCGTCAACCATTAACAATATGAAGGAAACTCACTTAATAACTGGTAACATTCCGTGTGTCCATAATGTTTAGCCAGATCTGCCGGTGTGTCCTGGGCGAGAGTTCTTGGATGGGCAGGCGCTCTCAGTTTTAGAAGAACCTGAAATCAATAAAGAACACTTTATGGCACAGGAATTAAAATGTTCAGTTTTATAAGGCGTTTGAATTTGTATGTTACTCCAAACAGACTTTTAGAACCATGTTTGTAAGGCATAGATTTGAGATGCATCAATTAATGCAATAAATCGTTTTTTTTTTATTTGTAATATCTTTCCGCTCGCTTTCCTTAAATCTATAGGAGTATTTCGTAAAAAATGTTAGACAATGTGTAACCGGAAGTGTAATAAGAAGCCGGGGAAGCGCGCGCTATTTGATTTGACCAATGAGCGCGCGCGGTGCTGTCAAACTAGATGCCATCACATACATTTTATATTGTGCAAAATAAACACTTCAGTCGGGAATAGAACTCAGGTACTACAGACTATCAGCCGAACGGTTCGCGGCTCAGCTATCAAGACGTAAAATTTTCTGACGAAAAGTAAGATCAGATAGGTCAGATGAAGTAGAATGCTGATTTACAGTTGACCAATAAGCGCGCGCGGTTCTAGAATATGTTAATGATTCATAATACCAAAGTGAAATGTCAGATATTATATTACACATCATATGCGTCTCCTGTAAGGCTCACTCGTGTATTTTTTCATTTACTATCAAGTTTCCTATTCACTTTCTAATCACCTGTATGCATTCAATATGCCCTCTCTGCGCGGCGTCGTGTAAAGGCACTTTACCCGTCGGCGCATGCCGCATCTGGTAGTTGGCGTTACCCTTGGTGATCAGCAGTTCTGTCGTACTCGGCAAGTTGTTCTGGCATGTGTACTGAAACAATCATTATTTTGGAAAGTTCATCAATAAAAGCATTCATACCAATATATAAACGTGAAACGTTGTCTGTTTGTTTGGGGATCTTTCACGCGATAACCCTAGAATAAAACATAGGATACTTTTTATACCGGAAAATGATAAATTTCCACGGGAAAGCTGGAAAATGTTGATTACTCGCTGTAAGGAACGGTTGCCATTGAAACGAAATAATAAGTCTGTCAAAAAACTTCAAGAGCATTGGTGTTATACCTACTTTTGCATTGATTTTTAACAAAGATCATAGATGATCTTTGGTTTTTAATATTTTAGAAGAACATAGGATGTTTTTTTTTGCGATAAACAGAAGTCCGCGCGGACGAAGTCGCGGGAAATCTAATGTTAATTAAAAAGGATAAACTATGAATAAAATAAATAATTTCTTGTGATGATTTCCAATTTACAATCAGAAAATCAAATACTGATGCATAATGCTGTGAGTTTTCATCGTCTAAGTTTTTTTCAATTTACGTTGATTTAGGAGACGGGCAGGTCACTCGCCTGATGGTAAGCGTCTCGCCTGCCCATAGCAGTTGCAGTGCCACCCAGAACTTAAGTTTTGCGCGTCACTGAACTGCGCTCGTCATCCTGGGACATTTTTTATTAAGTCTCATTGCCCAGTAATTTCCCTGGAAACATTGCCCTTCAAACCGAAACACAGGAATGTCTAAACACTACTGCTTGGCGGCTGAAAATCGCCACCCGATGATCGACTGGTTATATAGACCTATAAATTATGCTCGCACTCGAGTGTTCTAATTTCTACTGGGTTTTTATTTGATGTAATTTTTAAACCCAATTTATAAGGTACACTCTTACAGAACTCTTCGCTTTTAATAAAACACAGCCTTGGACCATCTTAACAATTTGCTATCTGTTAAAGGATTTATGAAATTGTTTCAGAACTTTTCAAAGTTACATAAACGTGCAGCTATCTAATGTAGTGAGGAGATATTAGAGTAGACCATCAGTAATTGTATAACTTTGTGTGTTTATGAATTTGTATCTCTTCAAGTAAGTGAACATAAGTGAACGTTTTTTGTCCTCATACGTTCGTTAATCCAAGTTTTCCAACAAGTTGCAGCGGTATTTAGTCACCTGCGGTAATACCGCCATATCCCTTACGCTGCTTAATCAGCTATTGTAGATGTTATAAGGCTTAAAAGTCGTATAGTTATATAGTAGCTTACGTGCAAAGGCGTGTATCCTAAGGTGTCGCGCACGTTGACGGTGGCGCCGCTTTCTATCAGCTTCGCCAGTATGTTGTCCCTGCCAGCGCGCGCGGCGATGTGCACCGCCGTCTGTCCATCCTGATTCTTGGCGTCGCGACTCCGGTACCCGCACGCCAACATCTGCGATACTATGTTGTAGTCGCCTGCTTCTGTCGCCCTGTGGATAAACACTTGAACAATGAACAAAATAATTATACTATGTGATAATTATCAAGTTTTTTTATTTATTGGACGGGATTCGAACCCGCTGGTCACACATGCCTCTGCGCGGCACATGACATTAGATACGGACTCGTATGTTCTCGCTAAGCAGGCGTTAATGCTAAAATTATAAATACATTAGATTTGGGAGGCGTTATCTTAAATGATTGCAATATTAGCAGTGTTCGGTTGGTCAGTTCAGCAAACTACCAATAGATGGCGTTGCCTTCCACGTAAGACGGTTTTAGAAACTGAGGGAAAAAATTGAATGATGATTTAGTGGTCCCGATAGCCGAATTGGTTAAAGGCATGTGATGCGCAGAGGCATGTATAATGCGGGTTCGAATCCGCATGTGATCCAAATGTTTTTAAATCACAATTAAAAAATATTACTAAAATCGTAAATCAATTCTACTATGAACAAAATTATTAGATTAAAATATTACAAACAACTAACATAGTTTTGCATTACTCTAGTGCTATTAGCCATTGATATCCAAACTAGGATAATCCTGTGGTACTTCTGATAGACATAATCAATGCTCTCTACCACAAAAGAGTGCCTTTTATTATACAAGGTATTAATCACACTAATATTACAAATCAGAGAAGTGTAGCAACTCTCGTTAACAGACCAATCAGAGCTTAGAGTTTTAAAATTGAATACTCTCTTATCGAGCGGAAAACTTCGTACAGGTCGACCAACTTATCTGTGAAATGGCGAATAAAGGAACTACAGCCGCCACGAATGAGGTTCACATTTTCTGTAAGTATTTTTCTGTTTTTTATATTGGTCTACTTTTCGATTGACGGAACACTCACGCCCCCTTTCAGTTCACAGAAAAGTTGGTCGATCTTTATGCGCGATGCAGAACTCCATACATTAGAATTGACAGTCCATACAAAACGTGATAAAATGCATCAAAACCGATTAGCGCCATCTATCTTTAGAAGTGTGTATTGTGTGTATGTTTGTTACTCCTTCATCACACAATACCTAATTGCCTTCACGCTCAAACGGCTGAACGGATTTGGATGAAATTCGATACCAGAATAGCTTATATCGTGGATTAACATATAGGCTACTTTTCATCATCATCCATCATCATAAATAAATTTATTTTTGCCCGCGACTACTTGCGCGCACTACATTTTATCGTAAATATAAATTAGTGTCTCTAGTATAGAGACATATAACAGTACCAATAGTGGTACTGTCTATAAGTAAACCCTGATATTTGATACTTTTATTTTATGATTCTAGGGATGCAAACTTGTCGCTGGTACCATTGATGGTACTGCCCAATGGTGCTAGTGATATAAAGGTAATAAGAAGTATCCTATGTTCTTCCCCATGGTGCAAACTATACCAAATTTCATCAAGATCAGTTCTGCCGTTTGTCATGAATAGACACCTATTCTTAATTTCAGTCTTACTTTCACTTCTATAATATTGGTATCGATGGATTCCAAAGTAGTCATACATAAAGTGATTTATATAGTAAATAGGTTT
Source organism: Alsophila aescularia (assembly GCA_946251855.1). Classification (NCBI taxonomy): domain Eukaryota; kingdom Metazoa; phylum Arthropoda; class Insecta; order Lepidoptera; family Geometridae; genus Alsophila; species Alsophila aescularia. The sequence continues at coordinate 10,862,441 of OX276377.1, read as the reverse complement.
CTCAGACTGTTACTTAAATCTTATTCGCTTGAATAATAATACAACCTAACAAAAAATAACATAATTACAAGTCTGTAACTGATATTAATCAGGGCCTGCTTATTATGAAACACAATGGCAATTCATCAACATAATTAATGTACCTGTAATTAAAATATAAGTATCATCGTCACAGCCAGTCCTGTCCAAAATTACTTGGGAGTATATTCACAATGAATCATTAACATAAACACCGATTCGTCATCACAAACACAGATGTATCTGATGGTGGTACCCATCACTTTGTCAACATTGTCAAGACATTCTTTGAGAATGACTAACATAAGTATACCTACCACAAATGATAATCACTTGAGCTAATATTAAATAATGTAAATTGACTTCGAGCAAATTATACGCATTCTGCTCTTTTCGTCACAAGACATTTTAAACAAAAAAAAAACATTACCAGTTACCTACCTACAAACCTACATAATTAATGATGTACAGTTTGTATTTATTATCATTGGACAGCATTACTAGTATGCTCCTTATCCACTTGAGCATAAAAAGCGGTTATAACCGGTATCACTGGTACACTCAAAATACAATGGCAAAAGTAAAGCATTCATCTATACATATATTTACAGTAGTCACAAAGAATCTTTGTGTTATGCTCTGTGAACGATTGCGCTGGTACAGCTGTGAGGATAAAACAGCATAAAGTAAGAGCGAGATAGATGATGCGAAAAACGTTAGCAAGTGAGCGAGGCAGTTACACAACCTCATCTTCAACATTGGGATTGCGCCTGAAAAATAATAGCTTGCGCAGCGACATGCAGACAACTTCCGAGCATTACAAAGATTCGTTGTGCCTACTGTAATTTATTCATGAATCAGACATATTTTTAATCCATACTTATAATAAAGCAGTATGTACGAAGAAGATCATCACCATCATGTCAGCCTTTAGAAGTCCACTGCTGAACATAGGCCTCCCCTAAAGAGCGCCATGACGAGCGATCCTTTGCCACCTCCATCCACCGACTTCCTGCGATGGCTACAATGTCGTCGGTCCATCGTGTGGGGGGTCTCCCCACACTTCGCTTGCTTGTTCGTGGTCGCCATTCGAGAACCTTTATTCCCCAGCGGTTGTCGGTTCTGCGAACTATATGGCCTGCCCATTGCCACTTCAACTTGCAAACTCTGAGAGCTATGTCGGTAACCTTCATTCTTCTACGGATTTCCTCATTTCTGATTCTATCACGTAGTGAAACGCCGAGCATAGCTCTCTCCATTGCACGCTGCGCAACTCTGAGCTTTTGTATGAGACCAATAGTTAGCGACCACGTCTCAGTGCCGTATGTCATCACTGGCAACACGCATTGATTATAAACTTTCGTCTTGAGGCTCTGCGGTATCTGCGACAAGAAGATATAGCGTAATTTCCTTAAGTTGGATCTACCCAGTTGGATCGTCTGACCCAAGTAGACATAGTGATATCGTTCCCAACATAAACCGGCATGGGTACGACATTGGCATTTGACATATGTTCGTCTTGCCCATGTTCATTTTAAGACCCACCTGTTGGACGAAGAAGATAATTAAAGATAATAAGTCTTTGGGACTTAAAATACTATAACTACTATCCTTAGAATATTTGGGACATATTTTTAATCCATACTTATAATACAGCAGCATGTACTAAGGCGGTAATAAAAAAAAAGTCTATGGGACTTAAAATAAGCATTGAACAAGTTTTTTTAAAATAATTTCAGTTTCTTTGTCTGTTCACGCATCACGTAAAATCTACTGGACCGATTGCGATGCGGTTTTACTGTTGGATAGCTTAGGTTTTGACTTAAAAACTGGTGTACTTGGTATCTCAATCCGATGAGTAGAACCGAGAAATAGATAAAGAACTATTTGACGGTCGAACGGAATTTGGTATTTTGTACTCTATAGGTACTTTTGGTCCTGGAATAACACTCAGTGATATGACCACGCGGGCAAAGCCGCGGGCACAGCTAGTATAGAATAACACTGTAAAGAATTCATGCAATCAGTCAGTAAACTTGACTCATTATTTTTTGTTAAGTTTTAAAAATATTTCTTATAAGGAACATTTAAACAGACTCTGAAGCATGTGGTCACCTACTAAAGCACTTTGTAACACATTTGGTATACAGATCAGAGCACATTGCAATCTCATCATGTCAGAAAGCATGCCAAGAATTTTTATGTAGGCATGTGCAATAATGGCCTTTATCACATCGCCCTTTGTATGTACACTCTTCTCTTTATAATAATTCAATAAACATTATTGAATGATGCGTCCAACAGGAAATCGCCAATAATACTTGTCTGCAGTAGTTGTGCAGTGTAAGTAACAAGTATTGGGAGCAAAGACCCAGTTAAGGTTGCCGATGTGTTGTTTGTGGAAATCTGATTATGTCAAATAGTTTATGCTAATATAACCAGTTATGTACAAATTGGTAATTTATTCTGATTGAAAGTGAGCAGATTGTGAGAACATTTTATAATCAGTAAATCCACTGGACTTCTGAAAATCACTAATAATTAATAATAAATTATGTACAAATCTACTTGATACATTTTGAGACTTCTACTTAACTCCAAAGTCTGTATAGAAAACATAAGTAGGTACATTACTTTTTTGAGTATTTATGTTACCAATAAAATATTTTCTATCCCAGTACTTTTGAATCTGATATTTATAGTGTGTACAGAAAAAACATAGACAGACATTAAATCTATACTTATAACTAGCTTCCCCGCCCGCTACTTCGTCCGCGCGGACTTTAGTTTATCGCGAAATAAAGCATCCTATGTTCTTCTAGGATATTAAAAACTATAGATGCGCCGAACATGGATTTTAAAACCGAACCGAATAACGAACATTGTTCGGTTCAGCGATTACAATGGGCTACTAAACTTTATTTTTAAAGTTTTGTCTGTCTGTCTGGACCAAATTGTAATGTGGTTTGCACTGTTTTGATAGATTAGGTTTCGACGTAAAATCCGGTACCTTTATTAAGCATATTTCTATTTCTTAATCCTATGAGTAGAAGCTGAGCAATAGTTAAAAATATTGTGACGGCTGGAGAAATTTTGATGTATTGCTAATATAGTGCCTAGAATAACGCACAGGGTACTTTTACAGAGAAATGACCATTCGTTCATAATATATATCTATCTATCATAATATATATCTCATGGTATCTCATGGTCATAGCTAGTCAAAATAATATATGATGAAAAAAAAACACATTAGACCACCAAATATTTAAAAACACTTCTATAGAAGCTGGTCAGCAAACTCAATTGGTCGGAACAATAAACAGCAAGGAAAAATTAAGGGCAATTTGTGAGGGCACTCTTCTTAATGGAACTTCCTCTAGAGACCCTCTACTAGAGATAGCTTACAAATTGTTTCAATCGGGTTTTTAATTAAACAGAAGAATGGACACTTGGAATTATAAGGTGGTATGTAAGAACAGCATTGTAAACAGTTTCCATACTAATATTATAAAGCAGAAGTTACTCTGTCTGTTGTTACCTTTTCACAACTATATGGTTGGACTGATCTTGATGAAATTTGGTATGGAGATAGTTTAAACCCCAGGGAAGGAGATTTTATACTTTTTATCGCGATACACAGTAGTGCGCAGACAAAGTCATGGGCAAATGGTATATATGAGAAATCCCTGGTAAACAATATTGGAGTTTATTAACTTGTTATTTGAATTGAACACAATATTTTTGGAACTGGGGGCCGTTTTTTTGTGGTCTGTCATTTGGAGGTAATGCCCGTAATCGCCACACTGGGCAGGCGGGTTGGCGATCGCAGGGCGCAGCTCCTCGCACCGGTGGCGCTGCTGCCCGTCACCGGTCTGTGCCATTTAGATGCGCAGATTTGTGAATGGATATACCGCCATTTGTCGGTCGCCAGAGCCTCGTTCGTTGTAAGGCAGTATGTACCACGAACAGGTGAGGTTGGCTTGGAGCACTAAGGTGGTGATTGTGCTCACTTACACCCCTAACTTCAGAGAGGTGAAACAAACACGCGTTAGAGTAGGGTGGACTATTGTAACTTTTTGCCAAGCACAAACATAAGGTTCGAGATTGAGTTGAGGTTATGTTGTTATAATTACCAACAACAGATAATAGATATAGATAGATTGTTGTTGTTGTCTCGTATTATGTGTAGAATAAGCTGTTACCTGCCATTCCAACAACAGATAATAAAGTTATTCCTCAGACAGAAGGTTATTCATCCAACAAACCCTATCTGATGATTATCTCTGAAAAAGAGGCAGACAAGCTTTAGATTCTTGATTTTGAAATAAAAGGTCTAGTCGGAGGCATCATGAATTTCATTTCTCCTTTGACGGGATCAGCTAGTATCCCGCGAGCTACTCCAAATGCCTACGACTGCATCTTATATTTCAAAATCCAGAATCTTAATTCTGAAGATTAATATATAAGATTAGCTTGTTTGCCTCTTTACTTTTGAATGGAGTCTTTTTTTATTTTATTTTTTGGATATCTTGCATACGAGGCATGCCTTTTAAGTTCTGTTGTTTCCATATTACCCGGCAATTTTGAATTTGGAACTGTTCTATATTCGAATGTGTTTAAATTTTGAATCTCAAAACAGTTGAAAGTATTAGGATTAATGCTATTGTTTAGTCACAGCGTCGATTGGAATCTGTCAGGTTACGTACGAAAATGAATCTTTCTAAGGCAAATGTTAGTGCAGTAATTTTCTACAACTTTAGAAGAGGCCTGACAAGGCTTCAGTGTTTTGAAGAGCTAAAATCTGTGTTCAGTGATGAAGCCCCATGTCTGCGGACTGTCGAACGCTGGTTTTTAGAATTCCAGCGTGGACATACTAGTGTTAGTGACAAATCTCGCGAAGGACGCCCAAAATCCGCCTTCACTGAAGATAACATCATTGCTGTGAGACAACTAATTCTCGAAGATCGTCATGTGACGTATCGAGAGATAGAGGCTCTATTAGGCATCTCAGGGACAACCATTCAGAAGATCTTGCATGAAGCGCTTGGGTGAGAAAGCTAGTTTGCCGTTGGATACCGCATCTGCTTTCCGCCGATCACAAGGCGGCCCGCGTCAGGTGGTGTAAGAAAACTCTGCAAAGGTTCAACCGAGGAGAGTCAAATCACGTCTACGACATCATCAGTGGTGACGAATCTTGGATCTATGCCTACGATCCTGATTCCAAACAACAATCTACAAACTGGGTCTTTCAAGACGAGCCAAAGCCGACTAAAGTTGTTCGTTCTCGAAGCACTTCAAAGAAGATGGTTGCCACGTTTGTTGGAAAAACCAGCCATGTTGCGACTATTGCACTTGAAGATCGTAGAACGGTTAACGCGGAGTGGTATACCACAGTTGGTTTACCACAAGTCATGGGAGACGATAATACACGACCAATATTGTACATCCAATATTACACGGCCAGATATTACGTGTACATGGATTCGTAATATTTGGACGGCTAATACTGGCCGTGTATTATTGCCCGTACAAAATTGGTCCGGGTTGATAATGCACGGCCAGTATTACGCGACCAATATTACGTGTACAACTGGATACGTAATATCAGCCCGTGCCGATTTTGTACGACCAATATTACACGGCCAATAATACGAAGCCAACCATAAACAAAGCTAGAATCACTCCTTGAAGCCTCGTTTGTGTAGGCGAGTGTAAAGATGAAAAAAACTGTCACAGAACCGAATCGGCCAACCCCGACTCCACGTGGTCTTGTCTGCCCTACACTAGAGTGTTTTTATAAAGCCGGAGGCGCGGAGGGAGTGCAGCCCCCGTCTGCTTTGTTACGCAAGGGCGGAGGGGCAGCACTTCCCGCAGCGCCGGAACAATTGCGATTCATAATCTGTGGTAAAAGGAAACTGGAACGTGCAAACGAGGCTTTGACCATGTCATTTCTATATTTTAATCCGTGATGTACACGTAATATTGGCTGTACATTATCGCCTGTACAAAAAGTGTACGGTCCGTATTACACAGCCAATAATGCACACCCTGTTATTACATGTACATATTTTGTCTTCGTTATCCTGGCTGCGTATTATCGCGTGTACAAAATCAGCACGGGGTGATATTACACGGCCAATATTACGCAACCAAATAATGTATACGCTGATATTACGACGCCAATCCACGTAATATTGGTCGCGTATTATTGGCTGTACATTATTTGGTCGCGTAATACTGGCCGTGTAGTATATGGACTCCAAGTCATCGCCGAACTTTGAAAATCTAACTCAAAGCAACGCATCATCCTGAACCACGACAACGCAAGCTCACACAGCGCTCGTCAAACGATTGAGTATTTGAAGCAGGAAAAGTAGAAATTCTTGACCATCCTCCATACAGTCCTGACCTAAGCCCTAACGATTTCTTTACATTCCCTAAAATTAAGTAAAGTCTTCATGGTCAAAGGTTCCAGTCCGGTGAAGAAGCAGTCAACGCTTTCAAGTCAGCCATTTTGAACACCCCCACTTTAGAGTGGAATAAATGTTATAATAACTGGTTTGAGCGAATGGAAAAGTGTATTAAGCTACTTAAGTGGTGAATACTTTGAAAAACAATAAAAAGTACTATAAGGTTCTAGTTGTGTTTTTTTCTTCAAACGACAAAACTTAAAAGGCATGCCTCGTAATATAGTTTTATTTGAATGGAAAACTTACATCCTTTAGAAACTGTGCAGATAATGAAAAACAGGGATCTAAATTCCCTAATTTTAAGACGCCAATTCCACGCCGCCTGAGTGGAATTTGTTCGTCATTCCACGCAAGCAGCGTGGAATTGGCGTGAGTGGTCATACAGAATCCAGGCCCAGGGCTGTTCACAAGTATCTTTAACTCACTGCCTATGTAATGTATCCCAATGATGTCACCTTTCCCTAACTTTTGTTTCTAGTTCGTTCTATCCTCAACATTGTCAACAAATAAAAAGTGTAATTCATGTCCTTTTGTAATATATCTATCTTTGGACAGAAATTTGTGCTAAGCTCGCTATGCAAAATGTTAAAGTTACATAGACTCACCGATGCAATAGGTTAGTTGTTCCCTGTGTCCTTGATTCATGAGGGGGCGGTTGTCCTTTACACACAACAGACAACCTCGTAACCAGTCCATTTGAGTCCCCTCGGTAATGTTGAATAAGTGTGTCCAGGCCATGGACTGTTGTGTGCTCCTCGATAGAGAAGAATGCATCTTCACCATGCCTTCGGATCTGGTAATGGACTACCTGACCCTGAAAATAATAATAATATAGTAGTTCAATAATAGAAATAGCATCAGTTACAATGGAATGTAGGTAAACTATAAGAGCATATGTGGTTTTCCTCAATTTTAATTCCAAGGTACACAGCACATTTCAATCAAAGCACTCTAGGATAATCTAATTGGAACTGATTGAGCTCTAGAATATCCTCCGAGTCAAGGTTAGAAAACTTCAGTTAAATGATACCTACCTGGTGCAAAACTGAGAGAACGTAGTCCCCTGGGGAAGTGTTACTCTCACGGACCAAAAATACGCCATCCTCACCCTCTGTAAGAAATCAGAAATATACAAAAATTATTCACAATAGGTACATAGTAAATACACTAGTTGAATTTCTTAACAATAACAAAAGACAATCGATGGTATTATCACAAACCTTCCTTCAAAAGTGTCTCAGCCGCATCTCGTGATATTTTCCCATGAAACCAGTTGACGTTATCCTCCCTGTTCATCCTCAACAAAAAAGAGTTTGTCTGAAAAGTTAATTGAAAACTTGTTCAACAAGTGTCGCCGTCGACCCAAAACTTTTCTTGAACATTTCACACCACAGAGAGAAACATGAACACAACTTTTATTAGATCTTCAGGCGTGTTTATTAGAATGTGGTATGAATTTATTATGATTTCCAAATTCATAACATAGATAAGATTTCCGTTTAGTGTACGCTTTCCGTACATACATAAATCAAATAAAACTTTACAAACTACTCGCCATTTTTGTTTCTATTTCTTTCTAACACACAGCAACACGTATGAATTATCTGTACAATTTAAAAAGTAGCAATATACGACATCTTTCTCGTTTCTTTGCAGCATATTATACATGAACAACAGAGACAGGCGATATACGTTCAAGAAGTTGGGTTATAATGTAAACGTCACAAATTACTTTAGTCAAATACGAAACTGATAAGATTTCAGGATGATTCATCAACAACATAATTTGTAATAATTGTTCACAAAATTAGCGTCATAATTTTAATTTTCAATTACAACTTCTAAAAACTTACCTTCAACAATATGAATGACGTCATGGTTGTTATCATGATATCCAACTTGAGGAACACGAAATATTCGTAAAATATTTGAGGCAATGGAAACTAATATTTTTTCCAGCATTTCCTGTGGTTGTACATTTTATGAACAAGTTTTATTTATTTGTAAATAGCACAATACGCTGCTGGGTGAACGGAGTGCGTGTAGCAAGCGGCCGGCAGACAGGCGCGGTATCCCCGACTCTGCCTTCCAGCGAATGACTCATACTCATAGCATAGCAAGGTCAATTCCGAGAAATGAATCACCAACGTACTCAGTTCCACAATGCTCTAAGTATAAGTAGTACGCATTCCCTCACAAGTCAACACTACCTCATTAATGTAATTTGTAAATAAAGCAATATTATAAACTGTATAGAACACATCATGTAGGAATGACACGTGGATTTTAATAATAATAATAAATCTTTATTTCAGACGTACATGTCCATAGTACACCAAATTGTTTTTTTTTTATAAAATAATATAAACTTCACACAAAAATTAAAATTACACTGACCAAAATTCACTTTTTAATACCTAATAACGACTGTATTAAATGTGCTTGTAATGGACAATCAGTTTGTTCAGCAATGGTATTCAGAATGCTATTAACACTGCCTCGAGTTCTGCGTAAGAGTGATGCCGCCTTCTTTCTTATGATCGCGTAAAAATTATCAGTGCGTGCCTCTGCGAACATTCCAGACGCACTGCAAAACCGAGGCAGGCCCAACAGCACCCTGAATCCATTATTATATTGAACCCGCAGAGCGCTGTAGGCCCTCTGCGTATAACGGACCCATAGGCTGCTCGCATAAAACGACTGGCAATATGCCTTCAAAAAAGTAATCTTAACATCAGCGTTACAGCGAGCAAACCTACGAGCCAGCATGTTGCATCTGACCGCCAGCGCCCTGCGTTCCCTCTCAATGTCCTGATCGTCCCTAAGATCGTTTGTTACAATATGACCCAGGTATTTAGAGTTGTTGACAATATTTAATGGAGCTCCATTTAGGGTGACAGAAGGAGCGTGGTTGGGTAATTTATTTCCAGCTTTAAAAATCATTATCTCACTTTTTTTACATTGTAACTTAATCCATGTGTTTCTGCGTAAGATTCACAACATTAATTTTCTTAAACCGCCGATTGAGGGGCTCAGCAACACCATGTCGTCAGCATAGCTAATGTTGTTAACACAAGTATTACCAACATAGCAACCGCACCCAACATAACCCGCACGGATGTTGCTGAGCTCCACAATCAGCTGATTGACATATAAATTAAAAAGTTTGGGTGATGTTAGTCCACCTTGTCTAACTCCACATTCTTATTTATAAGGTTCGGACACCTCATCCACCCATCGCACACAGTTCACTTGGTTCTGGTACCAATATTTCAAAATTCCTATTAGTTCTATGGGAAGATTAATGTCCTGTAGTTTTTTCCAGAGTATGTCGTATGATACAAGATCGAACGCTTTGGATAAATCTAGGAAACATGCGTAAATAGGTGTTTTCCGCGCTGGCGCTCTCAGTAGACAACCCAGTTCGGAAACCAAACTGAGCATCGTGTAGATGAAGATAGTCATCGCGCTTCTCAAGCAAACTATCAAATACCTTGGCTATAATTGTAGCGAGCGAAATTGGCCTGTAATTGTTTTTGTCTGCGGTATCACCAGTTTTGTTTTTTACAATGGGTACAACTATTGTTTTAATTAGGTCTGGGGGCAGATGAGAGTGTCCAAGGCAAAGGGAGAAAACATAGCTAAAACCCTCCCTAGGTGATATCCAGCACACTGCAAATGCTCGATGCTGAGACTGTCGTGACCAGGAGATTTGCCCTTGGTCATTTTACGAATCACGGTAAGAATTAGTTTCGCGGAAAATGTAACTTTTAAGTCTTTATCAGACGTCTCAGCATCCAGTTCCTGCGACACAGCTTCAAATGGAGATTTAACCTGAAAATGGTTCTTAAACAAGTTGGCAATCTGTTTATTATTACAAACTCCATCTACACTTATAGGGTAGCTAGATTTAACATTGAATTTATTAGTGCATTTCCAAAAGTTTTTAAAATTCTTATCAGTGTGTTCATTAACCATTTTATCCATTGTTAACTGGTCCTCCCTGTTTTGGCACCATTTCAGCTTGGATTTAAATTCCTTTCTACTATTGCACATTTCTTCGTAAAAGGTACCTGATTGAGGCTTCCCCGCTAATACCCATTGTTGGAACATGATACGAGCTTCCCTATGAGCTTCAGCTACGTGTTTGTTCCAATCGGCTACACTTTTATTTTTACGTCTATTTCTATTACATGTTTTGATTGCAGCTTTACTTAGAATTGAAACTATATTAGAGTACATATTATTGAGAATATGTTTATGTTTAGTGTTATTACAAAATGTATCACTGCATTGACTAAATTCTATAGGGAAATCTATGTCTCTTAAATATTTATTACATAAATCAAAATAATTATTCATCTGTTCTAAAGATCGTTGTCCCCACAAAACATTATTGAGAACTTTTTTATTTTAGATGATATATTAGCTAAATTACAATAGATAAAAAGCGGAAAATGGTCAGACCAATATATGTCGTTATCAATACTAACTTTGACAATGGTTTTCCAAGCTGCCTTAGTCACTAAACAATGATCCAGCCACCTTTTGGATCCATTCGCATCACTGATGTATGTGTATGCACCGGACATTATACCTAAATAATCTACATCAGCACAAGTCCAAGACTGTTCTTTACAAAAATGAATTATTTCAGTAAAAATAACTCGTTTGGATGCGCATTGAAATCGCCTAAAACAAATACGTTCTCAATATCACTATTTTCTATTACGGCCGTTATAGCACCTAAACAGTTTGTAAAATCAGTTAAATTCTCATTTGAATTTGTTGGCATATAAACACTAAAGACGATGAAATGTTGATCACCTAAGTTCACTTTAATACCGGTAACTCTGGGGTTATTGCACTCTATCACTGACACTGAAGAATACACGCTTTTGCGCCACAGAATCGCTACTCCTCCGTACGGACGACCTGTCAAAATACCAGCAGAAGTGTCTACAGCCGATGTACCAGTACATCCAAAGTCCTCATCTATAGTTTGAAGCCACTGTAGATCATGAGGCAGCAACCATGTTTCTTGAAGAGCAACAATATTTGCTGTCTTGCAAAAAGATCGTACACATTCAAGAGATCTTTTCACTGATTTGCAGTTAAAACTAACGAATTTACTACAGTTATGGGTTATATCCATTATATTATCCATTATTTTATATTAAGTATCTCTGTAGGACCTAGAGATTATAAAACTTTTGTCACAACTTATGTAGGTATACCTACGCTACGTAGAGGTAGAGGCCGGTAGAGCCCGTATTATTTATACATTGTAGTCGGAACTAGAACCGGAAGTAAAGTTAATTATATCTACCTATCTATAATGTTTGTACCACAGACTACTAATAAGTATACAGTATTTGTACCTACGTAAAATGTATATGCCTACTAAATTAAATTAATTGAATAGGTACGTACTAAAATATGTATGTCCATGTAAGGTAGTTATTTACAGTACCTACTAAAATATGTATGTTTAAGTAAGGTATTTATTTATAGCATTTGGTGGAGTAGACCGGAGGAGACACGTCATTTTCATCAAGTTCACAAAATCCGATGTTTTATGTTTTTCTAGACCTCATAGTTTTTGAGGAAACTATGAGGTCATAGTTTTTGAGGAAACTATGAAGTCATAGTTTTTGAGGAAACTATGAGGCCTAGAAGCACCAAGTTGGAATTAAATTGAACCTCATTCAATTCGCTACAAATTATTTTTAACTTTTCTCTTGGATCACTATTTTAGACAGTGCGTGTCTTGGAAATCACCCTACCGATACTATATCAGTTTTTGGAAAATCGTAGTCGTTGTAGACGTCAACGTAGAAAGGATTTTACGATAGGGAGGGACGAACTAAGGGGACTTAGAGACGATTGAAAGTTTGGGCTACATCCCATTTGGATAACCTTCACAGTATTATTCGAGATGATTCTTATTTCTCATCCACGGCACAGAGGACTATGTTTTATGCAGGTGGTTTAGGTAACAGGGACCCGTGTTAAGTACTACCACGAGACAAAGGTCCTGCCTAGTCAGCCTTAGCAGATTGTTGGTGATATTCCTGCTAACATGACTGTTGCATTTCTGCAATCCGTTTTTTTGTTCCACCAATTTTTATGCTCCCTTTCCGTGTATTGAATAAGTAGGTTTCTTACTTCCATTGCAGTGGGTTTACAGAGCTTTACCGCGTCTTCTCCGATATGGTTATTATTATAAAAAATATTATATTCTTGTTCAGTAGATTATTTTAAGTAGGTACCCGACCATTTTTTTTTATTATCATCTTTATACATACTTTTTCGTTCATATTGCTTTATTATAAGTAGGTATAGATGAAATTTGCTCTATGTTAGTCAGCTTAGACTCTGGATAACAGTAGGTATGAGTATTTACCTCTTAGGTTAGAACTATTTGCTATCTTTGATGTTACGAAGAGATCTAGAGCCAAATAAATAGGTATTCATACATACTTACATACCTACATATACCTATAAGAAAAGTACATACTTAACATTCTTCTATCCCTACCCTAAAGTGTAAACATACTTAATGTCGACACATAGAATTTTTAAATAAAGTGCATAGAAATGTCTAGATAAAAATTAGTTTAAATTTGCTAACCCTACCGGATCGTGGTTGATTGCGTACAGTAGGTATCTGGCTTGGCAATAAGATGCTGATGACTCATATGATCTGTAAACATTGCTTGACATTGCCAGCTATATCTAAGGTTCGAAAGCTACCAAACACGCACGCCCGCAACTTTAGTTCCGCTTCGTTTGTTAGTTGTCGAGACAAAACTAGTCAATTATTTATCCGTTTCTTTGTCGTATGAGGTAGTGCTGGCTTCTGATGTTAGAGTTTTGTCAGGCCGCCCTAAGCAAGGTTGCCATCTGTCCAGCTTTAGCCGGACATGTTTGGCCTTTTCGGATCGTGTCCTGCCAAATATTTATGTGTCCGGCCTGTCCTGCTTTTGTTAGGCTTTTTGTTAGTGCAACGCATTGCACGCAGCGCCTGAAGCACAGAATAAATAATAGTACAAGTACAGAAGCTGCACTACTTTGATCTTGAAGAAAGCCGCCGATTTAATAACCAACAAACGTAGGTACGTATTACGTAGGTATTCTCATACATCGAGCGTGCATGCTAAATTGCACTTTATAGACGCGCTATTTTTAGTTTACTAGGTATTTTTTACCAGAAGAAGAGTTGTCATTTGTTTGTTTCTGTTAATAAACAACTGTAACAGGTAACGTAACGAGTTTTTTTTTATTACTTTCAACATTGAAAACTTACGTCCGGCTTTATGAAAGGTATTATGTTTGGCTTTTAAAATTCAGCGCAGAGTCAGGCTTTTTTATTTTAGTAGATGGCAACCCTAGCTCTAAGACCTCCGTGGCCCAATTACATAACTTGGCTTCAATCGAATTCTCAGTATCCGCAACCACTAATGCCTTGCGATAGAGTCGAATTTGCTATGAAAAAAGTGATAATCCGATTGTAACCAAGTTATGTAATTGGGCCACTGACATAGCTCAACGACTGCTATGATAAAATTTTGAAGACAACCAAGGATAAAATAGGTAGAGTACCATGTAAAAAATATTACTCACAATCAGTCATTCATTCTACTATAAAGCTATGATGGAACATACTTAACTAATTAAAAATAATTAGATGTAGTCACAGTCAGGCTTGATTGATTTAAATCAAGTGTTTTTTTGTAATCAATGATTTACATCAAATTTGTTTTATTCCTTAAAAGTGCTTTGATTAATTAAAATCATAATGTTATGAGACTAGAAATTAAAAATACTTATTAAAATAAGTAAGTTTGTATTTTTGTTTATTTTTTACAGATTTCTTTTCTTCAAAATTCTGTAAAAATATTTTATAATGCCCTAAAATGGGGAAAAACCCCTTATCCCCAGGACCCCAGACCCTGCTGGCGAACAAAAATGAGCACATTTGCCGTTCGCTTTGGACATTTGTGGGCTAAATTAGCGTTGTCAAAGTGTTCGATCATCGTTCGTTTGCATGATTAGATGACATAGGTACTAAGGCATAGGTGGGTATTTATTTTGTGATGATAGTTAAGTTTGACATAAGAAAGACGACTTCATTCCATAGGAAATACAGCACATAAGTCAAAACTACTGTTTACGGTAAAAAACACGAAATCCATACCAATATATAAAAGTGAAACGTTGTCTGTTTGTGTTTTTGTTTGTTTGTATGTTTGTTTGTTTGTATGTTTGTTTCTTTGTCTGTTTGGGGAGCTATCACGTGATAACGGCTGCACGGATTTTGATGAAATTTAGAATGGAGATAGCTTTTAGGTAGGTACCCTGGAATAAAACATAGGATACTTTTATCCCGGAAAATTATAAGTTTCCACGGGAAATCTGGAAAATGTTGATTACTCACCGTAAGGAACGGTTGCCATGGAAACGAAATAACAAGTCTGTCAAAAAACATCAAGAGTATTGGAAGTCGCGTACGAAGTCGCGGATAAGGATTCTAACGATACCCCATACGTCTAAATCTGTTCAGGCATTTCAAAGTTATGGTGGAATAAAGAAGCTCACATACAAACATACAAATATACATGAATGCTAAAAACATAACACTCCTTTTTGTGGGCAGTCGTGTAAAAATGGCAACTCGTGGACTATATATACAATATATCAGATAGACGACTTATCGACTAAACATTATTTTTTACACAATTTGGCAGATTTTTATTATTTCGAGTTATCTACTAAGTACCTTGTTACGAGTGCGCATGCACTGTATGCGCGTGGTCGTGCGCTTGGTAGTAGTATATTCCTTGAACCTAACCTAAAGTATAACTAGCCATAATTCGTTGCACAATTGCTTGAGACACCTCCCTGACAAGCAAGCGCGGATCCAGGGGGGGGAGGGGGGGGGGGGGGTCATGGGGCGACCGACAACCTAACTTAACCTCCATAAAATTTCTATAGTATAAAACTAAAATATAATTTGAAATTGTACAAAAACGAAAACAGAGAATCAAAAGCGCGAGCGCAGCGGGCGCAGAAATTTTTAGTTATTTTTATCAGTGTACAAAATAAACATAATAAAACATGTGAAAATAACAAATGGAACTAAAAGAAATAACTGATTGACATATGCTCAAGGGCTTACTTTGTAATGAATAATAATTTTTTAATTGAAATTCTTTCGATTACAATAGGTATAAAACTGTGATTAGCTCCACAAATTTCTATGCTCGCGCTCGCTTCTTTTGTGGTTACTTACTTACCAGGGCTTCATCCTTTAATTATGTTAAATTTATGTTGAAGAAAAACTTCAAAATTTTCGCGCTCGCTTCGCTCGCGCTTCTTTGTATTCAGATATAGAAGTTATGTAAATCGTTTAGTTACGTATGATTTAGAATTATTCTATTTCTACATTGAAATAAATCGCATACTTTTCGTACAGTATGCATGCTGGGTTTGCATGTTTTGTTCTTATCAATGCATAGTTGAATATTATTTTGAGTTATGTTTTTAGAACTATTTAACTGGCAGAAGTGTTAAAAAACGCGCTTACTTCGCTCGCTGTTGTGGTTATTTTCCATTATTATCATGTGATTAAGATTTTTTATACTTAAATCTATATTAACATAAATAGCTCGGAAATTTCAAGTTCACCGCCCATATGTTTTTGATCATTTCAATGCATAAGTTCTATGTGATTTAGAATTATGTTTTAATTGTGTTATTAGAATCGTGTACAGAAACAGGTCAAAATTTTTGCACTCACTTCGCTCGCGCCGTTCGATTATTTCAATGTTTGTTTTTATGACTTAAAAATATTATTTAACTTCTACACCGATCGAAATAGCTCAAAATTTCTGCGTATTTTAGTTTTCTCATATATATTTTTTCGATTTGTTTTTTTTTCATTTACTATATTGTCAGATATAGCTCAGTATTCTATTAATCTCTACTCTCGTAAGTTTAAATCACGTCAGTGCATATTTCTACACGTTCTGGAATGATATTTTAATTGAATAGTGTATTAACACTGATAATGCAAAAATTTCGCGCTCGCTGCGCTCGCGCTTTTGATATTACAGCAAATACATACTATGTATAAATCAGAGTTTCGTTTTAATACTCAAATACTCACACTGATAGAAATAACTCAAAATTTTCCCGCTCACTACTCTCCCGCTTATCATAAAATTTCTATAAATAAATGGATCCACTTTTGGGTATAGGCTACGCGAGTGAAACCGCGGGGAACATCTAGAATAGTATAATTTTGGAACTTAGGTTGAATATAAGTGTGTGACCCCCCCTGAAACTAAGGCTGGATCCGCCCTTGCTGACAAGTCTGATAGTGCGCTGTCCTAGTGCGATATTATATTCCTGGCCGATGCATCTTTGGTGCAACTGCCTTCGGCGAAAAAGAGTACAGCTTTTAGAACCTACAACAATGATGATACAGGTAGTTTTTTAGACTGAGCACCTACTAGGTACCATAATAATTACAGCATTAGACACAATCACAACAAAAGATAATTTCTGGAAATAGGAAAAACGTAACTAAGTATTTTGGTATTATTATGTAAAGTAGATACTACAACATGCACAGGCAGTCCATTAGATCGACTCCTTCTCAAACGCCCTCAACATCTTGAATGAGGGCGGTGGTAATTTCCATATAAATTCTAAAAAGAATCCTAAAATGCTGTTCTTCCAGATAGAAAGGATCATTGGCATCCCTTAAACTTGCCTTACGATGTTCTGACACCTCCAAGTTTTGGCTTATAATCCGAAAACGAAATTACAAAAAAAAAAGTTTGTCGTGTAATTTTGGAAAGCCGATAAAATTCGATAAATTCGGTAAAATTACTGACATTATATCGACAATGGCAAAAATAAGATTCATGCTTCCTTTTGTCGATATAAATCTATATATTAAATATGATTTATCGAATTTATGTCGTTGTCGATCAAGTACGTTCCGTGCTACCGAACTCGTGTTATCGAATGATAACGTAAAACTTGATTAAAAAAAAAACGGTAAATTTATCGATCGATAAGATCCATGCTCGCACTACTGGACACTGTATTATAATTCACTATTAAACTGTGGTATACTTAATGGTCAAATTAAGTATACTTATACTTAAGTATTACTTATAGTTACCTTATTTTTTTAAATCGGTTTATATGTTAAAGTTGACTCAAGTAATTTCCCAATAGTTAGGTAGGTATTTACTTAGAATTTTAGTTCATATTCCCCCATCAGCTGGAAGACTACCACTGCTGAACATGCGACACCCAGTCCCACAGTACCCAGTCCCTCAGACCCCAGTCCCCCAATCCCTCAGCCCAGTACCTCAGTCCCTCAGTCCAGTCCCTCAGTCCTCGTGTTGCTCGCTGTTTGCAACCATCGGCTCCCCGCGACTCTCGCCAGCATTGCGGTCACGGAATTCCTGTTGTTTAAAAGTAAAACTATTGCTATGAGATTTACATATATTTTCTGATTCGATAAGTGACAACTTTAAATTTCTATCTATAGATTGAAAAGGCATTGAAAGTTGCGCAATCCCAGTACAAACAAAAGTAATACCAAATAAACTAGTGGCCCTGTGAGCTGCAGACCTCGTGCGCACACAATTTTTTGCAAACAGTCTAGCGGTGCACAGTAGCGCCATCTAGTTACCTTATTGTAAAACTAACATTAATAACCAAGGTGCTCCATCAATCCCTACTTAGTGGGTAAAGCGCTGATTCTACTGGTAGAAACTTAAAAGTGTGAAATTTACTGCATTTTGAGGACCTATTCTGCTATCACGACGAAGATCCTCATCAGATCTTCACCAAATTTTTATAAGACCAATTTAAAGTTATTACCTTTCAAATAAAAAAAGAATCATCGAAATCGGATGCTTTTTTCAAATTCGGAACTAATATGGCGGAGATATTCAGTAGCCCCCTTTTTGCCCTTTTTTGGGGGAAGTACCCCCCAATCGAAAATCCCCAACGACTAAAACGTTTTATAAATTCGTTTAACCTGTATACCAAGTTTTGTCTAGATCGGTTGAGAAATGCGACCTGTAGAGGAGAACAGAGATCCGGACTGACGTCCGGACATACGAAAGCATTTTTTCCCAAGCTGAAACGAAGACGCTTCGCTCGCGCTTCGCGCTCGCTCGGCCAATAAGCTAATGTTGATTGCAATTATAGGTTAGAAGTAAGGTAATACTGGCCGTCTCGCGTCGGTCTACCTCATGCTAGAAGACCTGATGGGCCTATCCTACGCTCAATTTTCCAATCCGTGGTCGCCAATCGAGAACTTTCTTCCCCACCTGTTATCGTTTCTAAGTGGTATGTGGCCTGCCCTCATGCTCAGTAACTTCTGCGGTTTTTCTCATTTCAACGAAAATTTTATTTGTATTTTCCCTCTCAGAGCGTATTGACCCTAGTCAGGTATCTGTAGTGATTCAACATTCAACTTCGATATTTACTTGAGTGCTGAGCGGTGCAGTCAATTGGTATTTGTTTTGGTGTAGCAACAATGGACGCATGGCATGGACGCTAAGGTGACATATAATGCCATTATGTCTGTCGACTTGTAGGCGTTACATTGCCCATTGGCCCGATGCTAAGAAGCAATACAGTACACTAACCCTATTTACTCACATGTTTATAATAGACTCTAGACTCTAGGGTAAACATGCACATATATAAGAATGTAATTTTTAAATAAAATGGTCTAAAGGACCATACATATTCTAGGAATACTAAAATAAAATACATACTTACCACATAACAGAGATCTGATCTGTGAGACCAACGGAAAAAGAATTTGAGTGAGATTGACTCATTATTAATTTTATGATTATGATTTTCTGCCCGTCGCGATCTCGCAGCGTGACCTCCTGACAAAGAGAGTTGGATACGGGGCCGGCCCCAACATACTCGGCACCCTAGACGAATAACGCAAATGGCGCTCCTATTCGCAACAAAATAAAACAGAAAAGAAAAACTTGTATTTTTATTTCTCAATGGCTCTGTACACCGCGGTCGCTGAGGCAACCAATACTCAGTACATGCGCGCGCGCGGTGTACTGAGCCTGATATGTACACGAACGCAAAATTTTCTATCGTCTAGGAAAGAGGCGCTTTACGTCAATTTTCGTGGCAGAAGATACAGAAATTAATTTTTCATCCCTTCTATTCGAAAAACGCTGATTGGTTATTCGAAAAGTGGGAGCAATGTAGGTCTTTTCTGTTCAAGACTTTCAGAGAGGGCAGTAATGAGTTTCCGTGGCTTGTCGGCTCTTTCCGCCGCAGCTCGGCCATATTCAAGTTATAAGCCATCACGTTTATTTTGTAATGTGCAAAATGTAAACACTCTAGCTGGGATTTGAACTCCGGTACTAAAAATCCGAAGTCGAACAATGTCTCGTCGAGGCTATCCAGACTTATGTTATAGGCCGAAAAGTTAGTATATCATCATTTCAGCCTTTAGAAGTCCACTGCTGCTACAATGTCGTCCGTCCAACGTGTGGAGGGACTCCCTACACTTCGCTTGCTTGTTCGTGGTCGCCATTCGAGAACCTTCAGTTAGTATATTTAACGAAATAAATGAAGGGTTGCTTATTAACAGTTGACCAATTAGAGCGCACGCTGTAAATTTGGTCGCGTAGCAAGCTGTCTGTATTTAAAAAAATAATCGTGTAAATTTACGGAGAAGAGGAAAAATGGAGGAAGAGGAAATTTTCTAAATGAAAGTAGAAAAAGTAGAGTGTATCACTCGAATGCAAAATTATTTTTCCTCGGGCGACGTATATTGAATCCCTCGCTACGTTCAGGATTCTACTCTAGAATCCTTCACTCCGCTCTGGATTCAAAATAGGGCCCTCGCCGGCAAAATATTATTTTGCTCACTAGTTATACTAATTCCTGTTATAAGAATTTTTATTACTACCGTGTCTCATAACCCTAATGAAAGTTATTTTGTTTTTTTTTAACAGTGTGCAAGACGTAAAACAATATAATGGATCTCACGGATGGCAGGTGAATTGAGAGCGAATATCTTTAACTACATACTTATTCCTGGCAGCCTTTGTTATAAATGTGGAGTAAATAGTCTCTTGATCCTATGTAGAAATATGTACACAGGCGCTAGCTAAGCGAAGGCGCTTCGCAGCGCATAAGAAGTCTGAATGCGTTGCTCACATGCATCTGATGCATAGCCCTTATGGAAGGCGCGCTTATTCTGCCGTCATTCTGAAAAATAAACACCATGAACAGAACTTCAGGTATAGGAACGGTTTTAATAGGAAGAAATTTGAAAAACCTACTTATATGCATAAAATACCAGGAAAAGTTAACTGTCCTTTCTGTCTCATCCATTTTTAGGTATAAATAATCATCATAACCATCAACGTATCACATGCCCACTGCTGGGATAGGGCCTTCTCAAAGAGAGAGATAAAAAAGAGAGGATGGTCCATATCCACTACGCTAGCCTAGCCCAGTGCGGGATGGTGGATGTCACACCTTGAATATTGAATAATATATGTATATCACAGATCTAACAAGTAAAATTATTATAAAATAAAAATAAAACCCGACCGCGAACATTACTTTAATAGTTGCAATTGCAACATTAAACTATAGACGGCCGGTTGTTCTAGTGGCTAGAGACTCTAGGTATGAAATCGAACGGTCGAGGGTTCGAATCCCGCAAGGTGCAATCATTTATGTGATGAGCAGAAATGTTTGTGTCCGAGTCATGGATGTAATGTTGGTATCTATGTATGTTTATCCGTTATCTAGTGCCCATAGTACACGGTATCCTAATTTGGGTCTAGGTAATTGGTGTGGAATTGTTCCGAATATAGTATTCCGAATATATATTATATTATTAGTATTTACATTGACTTGAATAAACTAAAATTGAAAATTTTTAAGCAGCTTAAAAGACAATTGCTACTGTTTAGTTATATCAATTATATATTTTTGAATTGGTCTTGTATTTTGATACCTCACTCGATAGATTTCGGTCATTTTTTGTTCCGTTCGAAATACAATATGGCAGCTGTAAGCCACCATATTAGTTTTCTTGACACTTCATATATCCTATAGCACTCTTGTGCTCAAGACGAATCCAATGATACCTCATTTAACAAAATCAATCAAGCAGTTTCGGCTGTAGGATGCGCCTAAGAAACTTACAAACAAACAAACATACATACAACCCAAACACAACCCTCAGTAGGGTAAAAACCATGTTTGGTATCAACTATCGGCACCTTCCGCCCGTGAGTTCGAGTCGCACTTACCAGGTTATATATATTTAAAAGAGGTGCATTAATGTATACTAAACAACCTGTCCTACCTTTGGGTGCACAGTCTCCCGACTTTTAGCTGCAAATGTTACCGAAGTCTTACGTCATTAGGCGCTATGTTCCGGTGTCTAACTCTTTAGAAAGCATTCGCGATGTCTACCTAGTTCTCGGTGGACAAACCAGTCTGCCAGTTTGTTTACCTCGCGAATGTAAAGTTTATTTACTTTCATTCGTTCGCAACCTGACCGAAGAATGTCTGGACGCAGCCATTGTATTGAAAGGGGTTCTTTATGCTATCTTATTGGAATCCACTACAGACATGTCTGCTAATAATCTTGGTATCTGCACGTTTATGAGTCTCTACGAGTTGGCTCTAATGAGAACTTTTCAATGCCTTTAAGCTATTATCTATACCACTTACTTAAATAATCACAGTATCACCAACGAAGCTTGCAGTTATGATTCATGGCACTGACCATATATCTGTGATTCATGGCCTGATAGGTATTAGAAACATCAAAGTGCCGTCATTCAACAACCTAACTATAGTACCTACTTAATATTAGTTTGTCGTATGAAGTACTTAGTGCTCAGAGTTTGTCCGGCTGTCTGAGGATCTCAGGCATGGCTTAAAGACTGCTATTAATCAATAATCAATAACGTGCCCTCCGAAGCACGGAGCGATGGAAAACCGCACGTAACTTAGAAAAGTTATCAATACCTTAATATTATGCACCATATTATTCATGTGTTCTCAACTATTCTACTTACTTATTTTTCCAAACGTTGTCTATTTATAGATCCACCAGCCAGATATATTCCATAAATAACAAGGACATCTAGTAAAACAGTAAACCAGGCTCATTAGCCAAGTTCACGTTTTTGCGAAGCATTCTTTCTCAACACACCTGACTGAAGACTCGAAGGTCTTACAAGGTTCTCTAGTCAGGTAACTAGGTAGTTCCAGTTCCTACCTAGTAGTACCTACCTAGTTCCAGTTTTTGTGATAGGATCTATTTTTAATCCTCCACTCCACGAGGGGCTCAAATATCTTTCAGAAGTGTTTGTTTGTTTATGACATTAAATAGTTTTTTTTTCGATAACATGTTCTTGCGACAATAACACAATCACTCAAAAAAAAAAACGAATGTGCCGTCGCGAGACGCTTGGCAGATGTGAAACATCGAATATCGCTGAGCTGTTGCGGAAAGAACAAACAAGCCACGAGAGGCGCGTAGCCACGCCAAGAGTCGGCCTTATCGTACTCCCGTATCGCGCCATTAGATGTTTCACATCAATAATGTTTGTTCTTTAACTGATACATTTTCAATGAGTCTATCACGACTTTAGGGAGAGTAAGCACAGAATAAATAATAGTAGTTCATATTTCAAGTTGCAATAAGAATTTTTCACGTTAAAAAACAATAAGGAATCGAATGCTAAGAGTTAAATTAAATAATCCAGCTCTCTACTTTCTACCGAAAGCTAGGAATCAGCCGCAAAAGTTACGTTAATTTAATCGACGAGATGTCGAATTTTTTCTACCGTAATAAACCTCTACCGAGGTATTTCAAGGAATCTCTACCAGCATTACCTCATATAACTGTATACCTCATACGACAAACAAACAAGGTTCACTATATAATAATTTTCTAATGGAAAAATTTGGATCACGGACGAGATTGGAACTCGCATACTGTGCCTGTGCGCGGCACATGCCTCTACCAATTCGGCTACCTTGACCTATGCCTGCCTGTGCCTATGCATAGCTTCTTGAACCCGTCATAAGGGGACGGTCATTATTATAGGTATGTATATGTTTACTCTAATAATCATAAAACAGATCGATATGGCAGAAAACTAGTTTGTTGTGAAATATTATAGGTAGATATGTACTTACATAAAACTTTTTTTTTTTACTTTTAATCTCACTCAGTCGAAGCATATTATTTATTTTGTGGTAGAAGGTGATAAAACAAATTATGGCTAGAATGGGACTGAGGAAGGAATGCTGAAACTCCATAAACTCCTCGAAAGGGATTCGTAGAGGAATCGACTTTTGTAAACCTCTATCTTGTACTTTTATTTATTCTGTGCCCTATCCCTAGGTACATTGACTGGTGGTGATGCATCTCACTCGGGGCATTAAATAATATTGACCTTGACGCCTTTCGAACTTTATAGCACAGCTTTATAGGTACCTACCTGCCTGGCGCCAATATGTTTTAGGGTTTTCCCCACCGTGAATATATAAAATTAAATTGTGCCGCGCAAGAAAATGCAATCAGAAGCTCTTGGTACTTATTTATTTTGTGCTCTTGTTAGCACAGGCCACTCAAACTTTATGGGGAGGCACAAGATGGTTTAAAAAAGACCACACCGCTAATTCAAAAGGGAAGCACCCAAGATGTGCCGATCCGCTCGTATTTTCGCACAAGCCTCACGTACAGTCGCACACAAAGACTGTGTAATGCCAATCGGCTGCCACATCGCCACGAGAGGCCTTGTTAGTCGTGATAGTTGTGTCAAGTTCTCACGCAAAATCAAAAACAATGCAGTATGCAGTCTTTTGTGATGAAATTGTGTAATATACATATCCGTCATTTTGCTAAGGTTCACTCACTCGTTTGTTTGTTGGTGTGGTCTCCATCTTTTTTTTTGAGGAGGCACTTGCCACAGAAAGGCCCCTCCATGGCGTATGTAGTACTATTATTTATTTTGTATCCATGGACTTCGCTAAAAGTTACTGTATACCATGCATTTGAGATGATGCAGTGGCGTTTTGAGTTGTTTCGATTGCCATTTTTGACTAAGATCCTTTCCAAACTGAACGAAAAACCACCGTATATAAAGTCGCTTTTCCGATGTCAAATTTAACTGTCATGTCCAAAGGGAACGCTGATCGAAATATATTTATCGTTTTTCACTGTTATTTTCGATCATTTAGCATCAAAACGAACGGCCCTTATGGAACTTTATATTAAGTACTGTAGCGTGAGCTACTTACTTTCATAATAAAAAATAATAATTCGAAAACAGATGAACAATAAAACCTTTTCTTTAAATAAAAGTTTAGCATAGCTGTGACTACAGGTCAAATCTCTAAACAGACAAGCCATTCTGTTGTTGTTTATTGTTAGGATGCATCAGATGACGACATTGAAGTCGCACATAGTTGATTGAAACAATACTATCGTTCGTATTTGGTAAATACTAACGAAAGCAAACGATCGGGTACATAGAATAGATTATCGTACGTTGTTTACTTACATGATATAATCCAGTAAATCAGAGTTCCAGGAAAAGTTCCAGAAAACAGTACTCATGTCCAGAGGTTATAAACACTTCGATAAATATAACACGTCCATGCATTACGGAACACATCGAAGAGAACACTCATTAGGTCAATTGATTGAGATATATACAAAAGGAACAAGGAATAACTGGGAATCAGATAATAAATAAATAAATAATTAATAAAGTACAATTGATAAACACGGAGACAAGTAGTGACCTCTACCGTAGGTTCTACTTATCTTTGCATCGATTAGCAATCAAAGCAAAAGGGCGCGTTCTGTTCGGCACGGTCCCGTAATGTCAGCAAATAGAAAATAAAATTAAACAAACCAATTAAATACAACGAATGTCAAATTTAAGAACGTAGTTTTTTTCCAAAGCAAACCCATACAATATCATAATTTAATAGTGACAGTATATAGTTTTATGATAGTATAACAGTACCGAAGCATGGAGACCGCGTTCCATACCTTTCGTCTGGAAGTGAACGCATCGTTTCTAGTACGGAACGTTTTATGGGCTATAGTTTATAACAATTCTTAGACGTCTCTTGACAGTTGTTTAGCTGTCAAAAATAGTTAAAAAAACAGTAAATAAACAAATTTGGTTTCGATGGTGAAAAATCTTAAAAAATAAAAATAAAGCCAAATAATAATTTCCAAAGCCCATGTGTAAGCGCTGATCGGTTTCTTGGTGAAACGAAATGTTATTCGGATAGATTTTGCTAACTTAGGAGCAAACTAGATCCGGCTAGAAAAGAAACCGAGGCAATGGAGTCGAGAGGCGTGAACGTTTTTTTCGTGCTGCAGAGCCCGGTAGCAGGACTGACAAGTCTTTTCTCTGTGTATTATAAAACCCGTAAAAAAAGGTGAGAGCATTTTTCGGTATTTGCATTGTCGGCACTAATGATTGCGATTGTGAAATCACTTTTATCCATTTTTCGAGACGCCATTTTAGCGAACTGAGAGCGGTGGCGTTTTCGAAGTCTCGAATTCTAAAGAAACGTTGTGTTTATTCATCCACAGCGGGTTTTTCCCCCCCGGATTGAGATACCACACGACGGAGGCTTCTTCCCCCCGGATTTAACTAGAAAGGCGCCGTGTTAGGATACGCCACGACGACAAGATACGTGTCGCGATACGCCACGACGACTTTATATCCAACGATTTCTGCCACGTTCTTGGAATGCGGTATCGTATTGGCATGTTTATGCATATATTCCATTAACCGGAGTGTTGAACTTTGGTTCCCCACCGACCTGCTGGACACCTGCAACGCCTGAGGGGTCTAGCCTGGCTACCTCTCACGCGAATCGGACATTGCTGAAACGTCGGATGGAGATTTACCTTCACTAACATAACGGCTCAATCTTATAGAAAAAGGTAAATAAGTAGACTGCACTGCCGCCCGGCAACTCATCACTTGTTTTGTTAGGGTAAATACTTAATTTTGTCGGTTCTATATCGACCCTAGTTATAACAGGGTAATCTTAGATCTTAGTACTTCTTAGCTGCTGAGTTGGATCTGCAGGCATGGGTTCTTTAGACTTTAAGTAAACAGGCAAAGTTAAACCAAAAATAGTAAATATTGTATTGGTGAATTTAAATTGCATGTTTTGTCTTCCACTATTATATGCTAGCTTGAATGGCCGTCCAATGTACCTACGGCACGGTTCTTTAGATTTTACGTAAGTAGGCAAAGTTAAACCAAGGATAATAAAGATTGTATTGGTGAATTTGACTTGTATGTTTTATCTTCCACTATTGTACCCACTAGCTAGTACATTACCGAACGGTCTTGATCCAATAGTTCTTGAAGCTCGTTCCGGTCTAAGTTTATCCAGGTAATTTTATTAATTTCAAAATAGTAACGAGTATTTTAAGTTTTGAGTGATCCGAAGAAAGATATAGCGTCCTCACGTTTAAAGCGACCGGATGGGGTAAGAATCCCGACTCACCTCACTCTTGGTGTGACTCACCCCGTTTTATTTTTTATTCCCTTTATTCTCAAAATTACTTTTCATTGATTTAAGCGAATACCCTATCGGCGTTAGACACCGGACCAACTATCTCGGTGGTTGGCGAGTTTGGCCTAAAAACCAATTTATCACATCTTTCATCAGAATCCGTCAGCACAGAGAAATTTACTATAACCTTTAATTTACTTTATTTACTCTGTGTTAAAATTATAAAAAAACTTCAGTAGGTATCATAGTTATGTTTTCTTTGAAAATCTTACTAAGGAGTGGGATGGACTAAGGTCAGTGAACGCAAACCAAAGTTTATTTGGTTTTGTTGGATTCTCACAAACGCGGCTTACGGGGTTGAGTAAATTATTTGCCTTATTTGCTATGAATACTAAGCCACGTAACGCGCCGCCCGCGTGGAATTGTTCGTAATTTGCCGAACGATTACACAACGCGACGCGCTATTATTTATTCTGTGGCGACGCGTTTAAAAGTGTGAGAATGGTCTGAGATCTATTTCATATATTTCATTGCGCTCTGGACATCGTGAAGAACGCTTACGAAGCTGCATGGAAGTACTAGACTTAAAATAGCAAAATGAGTTGAAATGCGCCTGCTAGATAGGTACTACTTGCTTGTACAACATTTTCGCGGATGGCACAGGCACCGGTTAGTCTCGAAGTCTCAAAGGTAGGTGAGTCACCGCTCTCTAGCAGCCAGTAGTACTATTATTTATTCTGTGCAGCCAGTGAGCCGGTCGATGACACAGCCACTCGCCCTATTCACTCGAGTACACCTATTGTGCTGAACTGAAACTGTACTACACACGACCCTCTAGCTATTTAGAGTTTAGATTACTCATATGAAAATAGAATAGAAGGTACCTAAAGTTTGGCAGGTAACTTGTTTACCTAATTTATTTAATGGTTAGGTAGGTATAATAAAACAGTTTTAATAAAAGTGTAGTGACGTTTACTCTCCTTGTCGACATATTATTACGGCGATAATAGTTATATTCAAAGGGTTCCGCTTGCCCCTTTCTGATTTTGTCTTTCTGATCACACTTAATTTTATAAATCAGAGAAGTGTTGCCACTAGCCACTGTCATAAATAGGCCAACCAGAGCTTAGAGTTTAAAAAATGAATATGTACTCTCTTATCGAGCGGAAAACTTAAGTAGGTATATCACATTTTATTTAGGACAGTTTATACAAAACATCATAAACTGCATAAAAACCATAAAAAATGCCAGTAAGAGTCCAAGAATTAATAGCCAGTAATTTAAAATCTTTGATAAAAAACAATTAGCGCCATCTATTTTTAGAAGTATGTGTATGTTTGTTAATCCTTCACGCTCAAACGGCTGAACGGATTTGGATGAAATTTGGAACCAGGATATCCTGGATTAACATATAGGCTGCTTTTCATCATCATCATCATCGTCCATCATCATAACCAACGCGGATGAAACCACGTGTGCAGCTAGTCATACATACAAAATACAAATAGTAGACTTTAGCCCTCTGTTTGAAATACATACACTATACTTTTTATTAGTTCGTCGCCCACTTTAACTACCATTTTATTCCTTTTTTTTTTTTTAAATATTATGTCCGCTTTTTGGAGTATTGGTTTACAAGGCAAGCTATGCTTGGAGTTTCTCTGAAGGAAAAGATTCGTAATGAAGATATCCGACGGAGAACCAAGGTAACCGACATAGCTCTAAGGATAAGCAAGCTAAAGTGGCAGTGGGCTAGTCACATTTCCCGAAGAACCGATAACCGTTGGGGTAGACGAGTTCTCGAGTGGAGACCACGTCTAGGTAAACGTAGTGTAGGACGCCCTGTGGCCAGGTGGAGTGACGACCTGCGAAAAGCGGCTGTCAGAAAATGGATGAGGAGAGCTGAAGACTCAGCTCAGTGGCGTACATTATTAGAGACCTACGTCCAGCAGTGGACAGATGTAGGCTGATGATGATGATGGTTTACCATATTCTTTTACCTAACTTTGTTTAGTGTGTAAAATATATCAGGTTTGCTTAAGTATTAAAAGTTCACAAAAATGGTGAATACTGGCAAAGAGGAAAGACCACCATCATAGGACATAAACCATAGGTTTTCCATCGATTAAAGATGGTTCCATCATCGTCACGGTCGCAGGCAGAATTTACTTAGTATTGATTTGGATATCGTAAAATAACTATATGCAGGCACGTTCCTTGAGGCCTTAATACATAGATACCTCATTTCCCGAAAACTAGCTTCTAGTCTATAAGGAAACACCGCGCGTGCACTGAACGAACTTCGCGAAACGACAAAAACAAACTACAACAAAGACAGAGTGTTCAAACCGGAACAGAGGCGATGAGGTAATCGCCAATTCTATGAATGAAAATGTATAAAAAACTTGTACAAATATTTCGAGGAAAAAGCTCGTCAATCAATTATGATAGCTGTTAGAATAAAATAAAGACGTAATTCAAATGCCAGGCTTGTCTTGTTATTTTGGGAAGCCACGCCATTCAATAGTTTGGCAGATTGTTGTGAGTCATTGTGAGCCGAGCGTGTAACGTGGGTAGTTATTGTAAGTAAGAGTAAGTGAGAATAAAGGTAGGTAAGCATAATACAAGATTCACTGATGGGTATGTTTTTCATTAAATCTTAGGACTGTAATTAGCTCTCAGTCTTACTCTTGACTTCGTCTGTGAGGGTCATAAAGACAAGGAGGACCTAAAATAGTTGAGGGATTGATGGTGGTATACACAAGTCGTACTCGTGAACGTGCTGCTTGTGGGGATTGGTGCAGCCTGGTTTCATGTGAGTCATCGATTTTTTATTGATTATCCTAGTAAGGCTTTCGATATCATTAAACACTCCGCCATATTCACAGCACAAAAAAATCAGCACATAGAAAAAACATACATAGGCCTTATAAAAACTATATAAAATAACCCCGGCCCTCATTTCAACATAGAAAAAGGAGTAAAGCAGCCCTGCCTTCCACTTTCTAGAAATATTTAAGAAACTAGCAGATCCCTAGACTTTGGCGGTACTAACCTAACCAATTTTCGCTTTGCTGATGAGATCGTCCTTTTCGCTCCGAATGCACCCGAATTACTACAAATGCTGTAAGATCTTAGCGCAGCAAGTCTTGAGGTTGAACTTACGATAAATCAATCAAAGACACAGATCATAGCACAAATCCTAGGATCGAGGTAGAGAGTAGATACTGGAGTATGCCGGTAAGAATATCTACTTTGGCCAGCTTCGAAAACAGGCAAAATAAAGAAATCGGTCGCCGTATCGAAAGGCCCTGAGTGCGAAGTCAACCAACGGTCTCGGGTTCGAATACCGCAAGATGCAATCATTTGTGTGATGAGCTGATGAGCCATGGATGTAATATTCGTATTTATATATACCATGTATCTATATGTACAGTGTGTATAACTGTTGTCTAGTACCCCTATAGTACAGAGTATCATAGTTTGTTGTCACGAATATATTTTTATTTATCTTTTATCTATATACTTACTTATAATAAAACTGTAACGCGTCCAATTCTGTACAATGAAGATATTTAGAAAAAAATATTAGGACCTTACTCTAGATTCGATACTGAAGCTAAAACTGTTTTTTTTTGTCTGTCTGTCTGTCTGCCCATTTGTCTGTCTGTATCTTGGCTAGGTATCACGCCGAAACTACTGAATGAATTTAAATGAAACTTGTTATGATTTGAGTTCATACTACGAGGTAGGACATAGGCTACTCATCCCGAAAAATTAAAGGGTTCCCGCAGGATTGGCGTTGAAAGTTATTTAAAAGAACACGTATCACGGTGAAACTACTTGACGGATTTTGTTGAAACTTGGCACAGTCATAGTTTATATAATGGGTGAAAATTGAGGATACTTTTTATCCCGAAAAATAAAGTGTTCCTTCGCGATAATGTCCAAAATTCTGTAAATTGAAAATATTATGTAATATTTTTGGAGGCCGTTCTATATTCAATACTAAAGCCAACAGTGTATTTTTTTAATTTTTGTCTTTCTGTCTGTCTGTCCCTTGGCAGAGCACCACACCGAAACCACACCTACTTCGAGGTAGGACATAGGATACTTTTCATCACGAAAATAATAAGTTTTCCTGCAGGATAGAAGTGGAAAATTATTTAAAAGAACACGTAGCACGCTGAAACTATTGGACGGATGTTGATGCAACTTTGCACAGACATAGTTTATAAGATAGGTGAAAATTATGGATACATTTTGTCCCGAAATAATAAAGGGTTCCTGTGGGATATGGGTCCAAATTCTGTACATTAAAGATATAGTGTTTTTTTTAAGTTACTCTTTGTTCGATTATGAAGCCTAAACTGTATGTTTTTTCATTTTTGTCTGTATGTCTGTCTGTATCTTAGCCGCGCATCACGCCGCCGGAACTACTGGATGAATTCAAAAGAAACTTGGTATGATTTGAGTTCGTACTACGAGGTAGGACATAGGCTACTTTACATATCGAAAAATTTATGGGTTATTATTTAGGGGTTTTTAGGGTTAGGTTAGTGTTGCGAAACTTATTTAAAAGAACACGTACCACGCTGAAAGTAATGGACGGGTTTTGATGCAACATGTCACCGTCTTAAGTTATATGTTGAGTTAAAATTGAAAGTAAAGGGTTTCTGCGGGATATGGGTCCAAAGTTATGTTAATATTTAAGTAATAAAAAATATTTTTTGGATGGTTCTCTATATTCGATACTGAAGCCAAACTGTTTTACTTTTTAATTTTGTCTGTTTGTCCGTATCATGACTACGCATCGCACCCAAACTAATACTTGAATTAAAAAAAATATGCAATGAATGAAAAAAATGCTCTTGGGTGCTTAAAATCGGTATTGAACAATAATATTTTTTTGTTAGTCGTATCTTTCTTTCTGTTTGTCTGAATGTTTGTTTGTTCACGCATCACGTAAAAACTACTCGACCGATTGCAATGCGGTTTTCATTGTTAGATAACTTAGGGTTTGATTTAAATCTGGTGTAATTGGCATCTCAATCCGGTGAGTTAGAAGCCAAGCAATTGATAAAGTATTTTTGACGGCTGAAGAAATTTTGTTCAAATATTGGTATATTGGTCCTGGAATAGCACAATAAGGTACTTTGAACCTAAAGAAACGAACATGCGTGCGAAGCCGCGGGTACAGCTAGTCTATATATATAAAAGAAAGTCGTGTTAGTTACACTATTTATAACTCAAGAACGGCTGAACTGATTTGGCTGAAAATTGGTGGGGAGGTAGCTTAGAACCAGGAGAAGGACATAGGACTTTTTATCACGTTCCCTTGGTTTTTACATATAGGCTACTTTAAATTCCGAAATAGGAAAATAAATATTTATCGTTTTCATCAAGATAAAAAAACAGTATTTTTAAGTACCAAGAGAGCAGAAACACATAAGAAGTTGGAGATATAAAATTGACAAATAAAAAAGTTATTAAAAAAGTGAGTATATACTTACCTCCCCATGAACAATTATATTAAAAAAAGTATTTCTAAGTACCAGGAGAGCAGAAACACAAGAAGTTTTATCATCATTAATATATTTTTGCAAATTCTTTGTCAAAGTGACATGGCGGGGGTGGGGCTTGAGGGTTGTTGGTAGGGGTTTTAAAGGGGACGGGGCTAAGGGGAGGAAGATGGGACCAAAATTTGTACGCGGGCATAGCCGTCACCAGGAGTTGAACAACAAAATTCATCGAAATCAGTCAATCCGATCTCGAGAAATCGTCAAAATAGCCGTTCCATACAAAATGTATGAGAAAAAGACAGCTTATAAAAACTTTAATTGACTCTAAGGCGGTATGAAGTTCGCCGGGACAGCTAGTTTATAATAAAATGAGTTTTTCTGTAGTGGTGAATTCCCGTTGATCAAACTGGCATTACTAATACTATAATTTAACCTTTGCGCATTATTCTGGGATTATCCTAGTTTGACCAAAACCTCCGACGACGGTAGAAGATCGCAAATAAATCAATGGTACCTATACCATTACAATGATTTATTTGGTCAGAACTTCACGTGTCGTTTCCCTTGAATATAGTCAACGGGAAGTATAGTAAAATAAATTAAAATGTCCCCGTAGATCTCACGAGCAAGCTCAATTGGGGTGTTTAATCATAGGAAATTTACGTAGATCCTGGTAGGGACAAACATGTAGTTTTTCTCTACCAGGAAACCACGAGGTTTACTTAAATAAAAGAGTTTAGCGTGACTTATTATCAATTCAGAAACCGGAAGGAAAGTGCTTACTCGTCTCGGAAGGAAAAGCCTTGTCCCAACCTTTTAGGTATTAGGTTTAATCTGTTATTTCAAGAAAATAAGTAATTATAATGATTAAGAAAAAGGAAATTGATAAAATCGCAAAATGGAATGGAAAATAAATAAAAATAGACAATCTATTTACGATAACATGGCATAAACTTTATTGTAAGTACAAAAGTTATAATACAATTAAGGTATATAGTTTGTAAAAATCAACTAAAATATGTAAACAGCTAGATAATACAGTAGAAGTTAGCAGTGTCATTCCCTAATATTACTAATTAACCTTAGTTTAGCTAACTCTAGTTATTATTAACACCTTACTTTATCCATCTTTCTAAGTACATAAAGATAAATAATGTTTACTTTTTGAGTAACAGTTTTATTATGACAGTACTTTGGACATACCTACTTTCGTTTAACTTATTAAAACATTTATAGGTACATAGTTAGTCATAGATTAGGTTAGTAGAAGATTTCACGAAAAATTTAAGGTATTCTCGTCATAAGACAGAGGCAGCACCAGCCCTGTAGCACCAGCCGTCGCTTCTGAGCTCCCATACTGAGCTAAAATATATGAATTTACTATGTTGCCCTTTATTATGTCTCCATGCTTAATTGGGATGGTGATTTTGTCATGTATTGCACTGGACGTAGTAACATTAAGTAATTAGTGTCAGGACTTCATGTTAAAGATTGGCCGCCCCTAAACCTAGCCGCCCCTAGCCCCGCGCCCTCTAGCCCACTATAGGCAAATTTGCCCCTGAACAAAGAGGAAATAAATAAGAATACAATTTTGCAAGTATTATATTGTACAGTTTGTAGAATTTATGTGGAATGGACGAGAAAAAGCAAGCAAGTTTCTTACGAATGAACCACGAACGCATTGTTTTACCTGACAGAATGATGTAGGTAGTTGTTAAACTTTCTTAAATGTAAGAACCTAACATTGTAATTAAATTAAATTATGAGATATTTTAATTATTTATATTTAACTTAGCAACTAAGTAACTATAAAATATCAGAATATTATGATGATTAGGTATCCGTAGAATAAAAATTGTTAAGTAAACTGCCAAAAATAAGACGTTATTTACAAAATGCACACGTTTCTTCTAAACTTACATAAATAATAGTATTGTAATGTTATGATTTAAAAATTTAAATAGGTACTAAAATCGATAGAAAACTAGGCCTAATTATTTCTAAAAATCTCGTACTTACCTTACCGTAATCAATTTTCAAACACATATTTAAGATGGTTAACCAAAAGTGTTCTCTCCTAGTACTCTCTAAGTAAGTGTATCTACCTACTTACAAACAATATAATATCTAAATCTGGTAGACTTATCGTCTAATGGACGGAATCCAATGTATTCAAAATACACTACTCCAATACATGCATTGCTTATCCTATCACAGAACGTATATTAATAACAATAACATATACCTAGCGGCACGTAAGTCTAGCGGTGAACGAAACATGGCGGGGATCTTGGCACAGTCAAAGTTTATATAATGTGTTAAAATGTTGAAAACTTTTTATCCCGAAAACTGACTGTGCCAAGATCCCCGCCACGTTTCGTTCACCGCTAGACTTACGTGCCTCTAGCTATACTAGGCATTTTATAACAACTAATAAAAAAAAACTTAGCAATCACTATTAGGCATCAATCAGTACATCGAGAAAATATTCAAGGCGTTGAATAAAAAGACGACAATTCAATAATTTTTTCCATTTATACTTTTGAGCTGCAATTGCTTCCACTGTAAAGTAAGCATAGATGAAGGAATTTAATAGTTCACCATTGTCCCATCACACATGTTCCTACCAGTTCACAAATTAATCCACCGGTCACGTGAAGCAGTTATCCTCATCTGCGTGGTCGGTGCAGTCGATGGTTCCATCGCACAGCTGAGCGAGGGTGATGCACCTCCCGTCCACGCAGCGCAGCTCGCCGCTCGGGCACGGCGACACGTGGGCGCTGGTGGAGCCCTGGCCAGCTGGGTGGCGCTGGCCAGCTGGGGGGCGCTGATAGTTCGGGGCTCTGCTGGAGATCATGGCCATGGGTGCGTTGAGGGGCAAATCGTCGTTGGTCTCGATGGTGGTGGCGTTCGTTTCTGGAGAGTCCAACTCTTGGTCCGCGACTTGGGCTTTCTGCAACGAAATTAACGAATGTTTGAATTGAATTATAAAAAACTTTGGATGGCCTCGGGGGTATAGTGGTGATGAGCCGACTGTGTAGCGTGAGGTGGGTTCGATTCCGCACAGGGCAAATATTTGCATGAACTGCAGGTAAGTCTGCAAACAAAAAACAACGTTTCTTTTGGTGGTCTGCGCTGAGTCTGGATGTTTGTGGGATCATGGTCCTCTTGGGTTCTAGATACAGGGAATCTATGTATGTGACCATAATGATTGTATGGTTTGGGGGGGGGGGGGGGGGGGGGGGGGTTCGAAATAGCATACTTAGGTAGATTTCAATGTTTCACGGATTTTTACCTAATTGCAAATAAGATAATTATGGAAACGTATATGTACTATTCAATAAACAAGACAACACAAAAAAGACAAGGAAGATAATATCAGTAAATACCTGCAACAAAGCTGCGCCGTTGATGACCTTCTCCAGTTTATTTATCGACTTGTCAAGTTTAGAAGGATTGGTTCGAGGCACGGGAGGTGGAGCTCGACCGTTCGGCTTTTGTCTCGCCAGAGGTTTCCGCTCGCTGCCGTCTGTAGCTTGTCCTTGTTCAGTCTTCTTGAACTCTTCAAAGAAACCTAGATCTCCAATGTTGATATCTTCCATGGAATCGCGATTTTCTTGAGGAAATTGAGTGGTCCCAATGCTTTCGCGTTTTTTGTTTTCTACGTTTTTGGTAGGCTCGAAGTGCTTCATATTAGGCAGGAGGTTCACTGCGGTTGTTGTCGAGCGAGTGTACGGCACCAGTCGAGACGGTGATGGACGCCTCGTGAAGTTTCTTTTGAATGCGTTACTGCTGTCACTTGTGACGAGAAGCTCCTGGCTGTTATCGTTTTCTCCTGCAATAGAAACATGTTATGTAGATAAGTGTACCTTACCAAATTTCGCACGAATTACGATGTTTTGTCCATTTCTTAATTACTTTGTAAAAAGTCCTGAACCTTTGCTAAGATTTGTATCTTGTTAATGGGAACTACCGTACTCTGAACCACAAGAGTATGCAAGCTCAATCAGCGTACCCGTCACACAACTTCAGCTCTATGATAAGGAGGTTGAGATTATAGTGATCTATGATGTTGAGTTTTTTTAACAGGGCATTGCAGGGCTACGGCAGCTATGATAAGCGTTAAAATATGTAATATTTGTTCTTTCAAATCCATCTAGAGCTTTTCAATGTGAATGAATGTTCATGAATGTTTTTTTCTACCTGAAATAGATTTATCGTAAATTAGATTTTGCTTCTTTTAATCAAGAAAAAGATTTGATTTTTCCAAAAAATCCTAAATACTTACGCTAGATGGATTTTTAAGAACCAGGTTGGTTCTGTCATGTTTTATCATAACTGCCATAACTGTGCTTCGGAAGGCACGGTCCCGGCTGTCCTGACAAACTCTGACACCAGAGGCCAGCACTACCTTATACGACAAAACAAAAATAACGATGTATATTTATCAGAATTTTTTATTTTATTTTGTTTTACCTATACAGACTGCATTTTAACTGGGATATATACAGAACAAATGCAGTTAAAATGCAGTCTGTCTCACCTAGTATTCATACTATAGGCAAGTCACTGCCGAATGACATCGCCCATCGATCAAAATTACCATTATCAATGCAATTGGACTAGTGGCTAACGTAGTTCACTTATCTCCAAATTTTATAAAGTATCTCACCTGATTTATGCAGCTGTCTGCCGCGTATCACGGGCTCCTTGTTGGGACGTCTGACGGCCGGCGCCGGCGCTGACCCGGCCGACTCTTCTCCAGGCTCGCTGGTCTCGTGCCGCTCGCAGCCCTCTGCCTCGTCTTC
Organism: Alsophila aescularia; assembly: GCA_946251855.1. NCBI lineage: Eukaryota > Metazoa > Arthropoda > Insecta > Lepidoptera > Geometridae > Alsophila > Alsophila aescularia. Next base: position 10,825,003 of record OX276377.1, on the reverse strand, counting down.
GGCTCCGGGGCAGTCAGCATATCCGTCGCAAAGCCAGCGCTTTAGGATACAGCCGCCGTTGTTACACCTGAAAAAACTTTTTATTAATGTTTTTATGTCAGGCAATAGTATTAACATCGAAGTAAAGTTACCGGCGGCCCATCGAATATAAACCTTAAATATAAGGCATATTAAGATACTGCCGTTTATGCCATACATTATGACACTCGCTAGGGAATCCACACCTATAGGTACTTCCCGTTAACGTAGCTAGAATCATGAAAGGCAAAAAGCAATGTCTAAGCACAAACATGTTACATGTTTATACAGAACCCTCCGTGCGCGAGTCCAACTCGCACTTGGCTGGTTTTATTTTAGAAATACTTATAGAATCTCGTTTAGTCACATAACTAAAAACTCCATGCTTTCCAGATGATGTTATATTTTTCTTATTTATTTTTTAAACAACAATAATGAAAAGCAAATATGTACAAATACGTACCGGAATTCGTTACTATCACACAGATGACAGACAGCTTCGTCTTCCCCACCGGGGCAGTCTTTAGTCCCGTCGCAGATCCAGTCGCGCGGGATGCAGCTCCCGTCCCCGCAAGTGAGCTCCCGCTCGAAGCAGGGGGCCTTCGCGGCGACGCAGTTGGTGTGGGAGTACTGCTTGCAGTCAAAGGCTGCTGCTAGCTTCCTCGGGATCATGCCGTCACAGCTGTCCACGATCGCTGCATGTACAGAGAACAAGTTAAAGTGTTGCAAGGTGAGTCTTCCTGCTTTCAGGACTTGGCGGAACTTGATATTAAAGATTCCATTGGTCCGTAATCGTATTTGTTTTTAACCCCCGACGCAAAAAGAGAGGTGTTATAAGTTTAACGTGTGTATCTGTGTAGCTGTGTTTATCTGAGTAGCTGTGTGTAACTGTGTGTCTTTCTATGGCATCGTAGCTCCCAAAAGTATGGACCGATTTAGATTCGTTTTTTTCTGTTAGAAAGCCGATGTGATGATGGTTCTTAATATAATTTATGAAAAATTTAATATTTTAATAACCCCCGACGGGTTATTAAAATATTAAAATTTAATTTATTAATTATTGAAGTACCAAATCGCCTTTCCTGAATGTTATAGCAAATCGTCTTTGGTATTTTGGTGTAGGCTTATAAGGCCCCTATTAAAATAAGTTAGGTAGGTCATCTCACATATAAAAACTGAAAGTAGGCAAAGGAGGATTAACTTATTTCAAAAACTTGCCAACAAATCAAAATGAATATTAATAAAATACCTTTGCAAAGATTATAGCAAGGCATCTTCGGCGGATAGGGCGGAGGATTGCATTCAGGCTCCAACAGGGCACATGTGAAGTGTCTGACTCGCTCGCTACAGTTGGTGGCCACTAGATACTCTATCTGGGACATCAAAGAGGTCACCTCCACCCCTCCGATGGTCGCTGGGGAGCCTGCCAGGTCGTACGGCAGGACTTCACGGCAAAGCGGCAGTCGCGTTGAACGGCACTGCGGAACTGAAAGATAGTATTTAAGCTTTATTGTTTTGTGTATAGCTGAACAATTAATGATGAAGTTGAAGATGATGAGTTTAACATCATAATATTAATTATGTAAGTAAAGTAAGAACTTACATAAACATATTGAGCTACGCGAGCTCTGAGTATTTTTTTTATGGTACCTATACCTTAAAAGATACCTATAACCCAGGAGGTACCTTCAAGGAAACGTTAAGATATGTCATTATGAAAACCAGTCACTTCTCCAACTCATCTAAACCATTTCAGTCTCTCCTCAAAAAACCTAATTACTACGTTGTTAATGTAACTTCGTCGCTAATTAGAATCAATTTATTAGCTGTTTATTATACAATGGTAAACAAGTCAATTATGTACCTACCATACCAATATATAAAAGTGAAACGTTGTCTTTTTGTTTGTTTGTTTGGGGAGCTTTCACGCGATAACGGCTGGACGGATTTTGATGAAATTTAGAATGGAGATAGTTACCCTGGAATAAAACATAGGATACTTTTTATTCCGTAAAATTAAAAGTTTCCATGGGAAAACTGGAAAAGTTTGATTACTCACTGTAAGTAAAGGTTGCCATCACAAAATGGTATGTGGTTGCCGTGGAAACGAAATAACATGTCTGTCAAAAAACATCAAATTGGTTTTCAATATCTTAGAAGAAAATAGCATGTTTTTTTTCGCTATAAAAAGTAGTCCGCGCGTACGAAGTCGCGGGCGGGAAAACTAGTTTATAATAATATCCATCGTTGTTAGTAGTTATTTACATTGGAAGTTAACAGAGATAAGCACTTCAAGATTATTTAATGAGTCGTGATTACAATTACAAGAGAATACATGCAAGACAAAAAATACCTAGGTATATTATTCATGATTTTATTTACGTACTTTAATGTCGATGGTTTACTTTCCACATGCTCCCATTCCGAATCAAATGAACACTTACCCTCGTAATTAACACTGACGGGATACTTTTTAGTGGTGGTGTCATCACCGTCACGCCACGTTGGAAGCGTGGGAGACACCCTCGTGTTATACAGGGAGCTTTGAGTAGTAGACCTCATTTTTTCAGCATCCTCAATAGAAATACCGAAAAGGTTCGAGTGACCTGATGTAAAGTTAACCTTGATGTTCTCCTGGGGGGCATACAATTCCTGTACATATGGAGAAATTTCAGGCTCATTGATGAGATATTGCTTGAGGTTCAGCGGCTTTTTGTTTGTATGGTGTTCTTTAAATGCTGCAGGACGCAATTTTGTGGAGATCTCCACTTTTTTTGTAGTTTGCTTCTCTCCAAAGTTCGCGAACTCATTTACGGTTTCCGCTCTAGTGATCGTTTCTGTAGTTATAGTAGCTTCGTTCAGGTCTTTGAAGTAGACGGCGAGTGGTTTCTCAGGCTTTTGTGTAATATGAGGTTTTAGGGTAGAGTCATCCGGAAGAGTGCTAGCTTCTTCCAACACTTTAGGCGTTCTGAGTTTATCTGCATCAGCTTTTTCATTTCCGTACTGAACCTCGGGTGTTATGTGCGATGGAAACACAGGAATGATGGGCAGCACTCTGTGCGGGATCGTTTCTGTCATTGTATTCATAATCGAAGTCAAGTCAATGTCCTTATCGCTTTCAGCGTCGTAGAAATCAATTTCCGGCGTTTTCGTACCTGTAATTAACTATTTCGTTCACATGTGTTCATGAATATGGAAATCCGAATGATTGAGACTAAGGTGCGTGCGAATATTTGATAATGCAGTAAAGTTTGTGACACGAAACCAATACTATACCTAAATGAACACAACGATATTTACTTTTCAAGCTAGGGCATACAGGTGCGAAATAAATTGGATATAATAAAATGCAATACATAAATTGTACAGACAATAATTTCTCAACTGTCATCCGATGATAGAGTTATTGCTATTATAGTATTATTGAAGCATGAAATCATTCAAGTTTACATTTAATAATAGAAGATAGAAAGATGAGCGGACCGACTTTTCATTGATACTTTCCAATATCATCGGATGGCTCAGTTTCGAAGTTCAGCCCACTCGGCAGTGCTACAATAACATACAGCTCCGTCTAACAGGAGTTTGGTGTTTGGTGAAGCTCTTACTTGCCGTCATTTGAACATAATGCAGAGCTGGGTAGTGAAAGGATACCATACCAGAAGTGTGAGTGCTTTCTGGTTTCCTGGTGTGCGTGTGGTGCTTGTGCCCAGGCGGTCTCAGCGCCCCATGCGAGCCGTGGTTGTGTGCTCCGGCGGTGGCCGGCTCCCAATATGTACCGTTGGCTGTATCCACCTCAGAAACTATGTTATCTGCAAGTGGATTACATGGAGCTGTAAGTGTCAATGTGAGGGGTTTATTTATGGCCGGTTCCTATATCTTAAAACGAACCGTTTTCGCTTACTATCCGTCAGCTTTTGACGTTGAAAAAACGTCAAAAAGTAACGAGACGTTGTAAAACGACTCGTTTCATTTTTATAGGAATGGGGGGTCAGTGATATACACCAGCGAACCTTGGTTATCTTACTAAACAGGAAGTAGCTCTACTTGATCAATCTAATTTCTAACCATTAAGCCCAAAGATGCCTAAACTAAGTAGTTTAGTAGTTATCAAACATTTGAGAAAGCGATAAGAATGAGAATTATTTAATTTATTTTAATGATGGATATTCCATGACATAATACAAAATTTCTAAATAATCATATTCTCTAGATATTATACTGAATATTGTAATGGCCACAAAGAATTTAATTCCATATATGGCAATAAAATCATATAAAAATATCATCGCTGTTATATTTTACGATGTTTCTTAAACTGTCTACAAATTGCCAAATTAGCGAAAGAATGTGTAAATAGCCAATTACTGTTAGAATATATAATTTATTGACAGGATATGTACTAGAATCTAGATAAATATGTCGTATGGTCTACTTCCACTTAACTTCCTACGTATAAAATTATTTATAAAGTGACTAGACGGTTTGTAAAACGGCGAAATCTACAATTTAGCTGCGACATACGTGTTGGGTATAAGAAGAAAACATCGACAGTCGATTACCAGAGTGAAAGCAGAGTTCAAAATGGCAAGAACGACAATCCTCCATGAAGTCTAAACGCACGTTTAGTAAATTGCTAGTACGTTCATATCTGCACGACTATGGTTAGGTAAATATGATAATTGACCGAGCGAGCGTGAAGCGCAAAGCGAAGCGTCTCTGTTTCACCTTCGGCAAAAAATATTTCGTCTATCCAGATGTCTGTCCGGATTTCCGGCTGTTCTCCTCTACAGGTCGCATTTCTCAACCGATCTAGACGAAATTTGGTATACAGGTTAAGCAAATTTTTATAATTTTTTAGTCGGCGGGGATTCTTGATTGGGGGGGGGGGGGGGTACTTCCCCAAACAGGGTAAAAAGGGGCCTACTGAATATCTCCGTCATATTAAATCCGATTTTGATGGTACTTTTTTTCATTTGAAAGGTTTTAAGTTAGTCTCATAAAAGTTTGGTGCTGATGATAACAAGTTTGTACGCGCGAGGTCTGCAGCTCACAGTGCCACTAGTTAAATACATTGTATGACTTTTGATGTTTATATAAAATATATATTTAAAACGAACTTAGTTAAACGTAGATTAAAATTATATTAGAGTTATTCGAAATGCCCTCCCTGATTTTGAATACAGGCTCTTAACCTCCGAGGCCAGTTGTCAATCGTAGCACGATCAATAACGTTCATGTCTATATCAGCCGCTGCTTTATGGATGGAATTTTTATACACAACTGCACTAGTTTTCACATCTTTTTCACAGAAAAACACCTCAGTTAGGCCTGAATATGAGCCTCCAAGCCGAACCATAAATAATGAAGGATAATGCCCAACCTCGGGATACGCCCGCTCACTTTCTTCACTGTTGTGGGCATAAATAATGAAGGATAATGCCCACCCTCGGGATACGCCTGCTCACTTCTTCACTGTTGTGGGCATAAATAATGAAGGATAATGCCCACCCTCGGGATACGCCCGCTCACTTCTTCACTGTTGTGGGCATAAATAATGATGTATAATGCCCACCCTCGGGATACGCCCGCTCACTTCTTCACTGTTGTGGGCATAGACTTTATCATTTTGTTTGTTGTAACATACTCCAACGTTAAAACAAATTTTCTGTAAAAAGGATTTTGGGGTATTTTTTTCCCGCGTACCGCCTAAGCAAAGCTCTGATCTCTCGAGCCTTAATTTTTGTAGACACCCATTAGAAAATGCCCCATTTTTCGTTGATGAGCTCGGAGTCCCAGGTCTTCATTTTGACTGTAGTTCTGCTTAACCCCAACTGAATGGCTAACATTTTTAGCTTGCTTTGATGACCTCTGGTATCTAATTAAATTCTTGCGTATTTTGACCCACTTTCCGTTGAAACATGAAATCTCATTAAAAAAGCAGCCTTGTTTACTTCTTTCAACCTTGTGATGGAGCCAGGAATTAAAATATGCTTATAAATACTGCAAGCAGCTCACTAAACTGCTGGCATAATGTTTATATTTATGTTTGGGCTCATTTTTCTGAGCAACTAGGTACCTACGCTATTACTAAATTAAAAATATCTATTCCATTCGCAGCAAATTGATAACTTCAGTAAAATTAAGCTAGAAGTAAATACTTAATTTGAAGTTAGCTCGTGAGTGACGGAATGTAATTTGAGGCACGCTCCTAGCTCATATACCTGACATGTCCAGGTAATTAAAGTGATTAGAGGCGTTACATAAGCGAGTGTAAAATGTAGTTTGTACTTTGTCGGTCGTAGACATGCGGGAGTGCTTATCATGTGGTAGCTATGTGTACCTATCTAATTGCACTGTGAATTATTGCTAATTTTAGTATTATACTTTTTTCTGAGTACTTACTGTGCCAGTTGTATATATGTATAGAATTGTGTACCACACAGAGCTTCCAGCATGTTGAGGTGCATTCGTTACTTAGATATTAGTGCATTCTATATATGTATTATGTACAATATTGTTTAATCATACATGTTGTACAAGTATATAACACAGAGCGTCTTACATTGTTATGTTAGCAGCAGGTCACACTGCTTTCTAAACTATTTGCAAATTAACTTAAATAAGTCATATAATAACTTTGTCGAGTATTTATTTTCCTATAAGCTAATAATAAATGTATTATTTGGATTATAAATATAAAAAAAAATAACAAAATAAAAATATAGCTACTAAAAAAAAATTTAGCTAAATGTAATGTATGTAAATGTAGCTTACTTCCACCAAAACTGTAAGTCAGACAAATGATAAATGGTAAAATTAACACAAGTAAAACCCGACGCTAAACAAGCCCTACCCAAATTGAACTATTGTAAAATATAAATGAAATGAAAGCTAAGGCCTGGAGGCCAGAAACAAAGTTATATATTTATATACATATAATATATATAAATATAAATACACAATAAAAAACATATACCTCGATCCAAATACCAAATTTATCATTTGTCTGACTTACAGTTTTGGTGAAAGTAAGCTACATATTTTTATTTTGTTCATTTTAAATATGGATTTCCGCAAAGTAACGCCTGAATCGATCAACTATATTAAAAATATACTTACTACAAATGAATATAAAAAAAACTGTATAAATTTGCCAGATAAATATACCATATGCACTACCTAAACGCTCATAACGACTTATGTGCCCGGGGCATTTTGAACCTACCGCGATAATAGGTCATTTTGTTACCGCCACCTCATACTCACTAGAGATAAGTGCTTCTAGCCGTAGGATACCACACCTGATAATACGAGTGCGATATTAAACAGTAGCTGTTACTAAATGCAAATAATACATAGAGAAGCTATGTAAACCGCAGCATAAGGGAGCTTGTCGACAGATATCAATCATCATCATCAAACGCCCAAAGGCTAAAATAAATAAATAGGCCGGTTGGTCTAGTGATTAGTAACCATAGGACCGAAATCAAACGGTCGCGGGTTCGAATCCTGCAAGGTGCAATCATTTGTGTGATGAGCAGAAATGTTTGTTTCCAAGTGGATGTTGATATTCGTATTTATGTATGTTTATCCGTTATCTAGTGCCCATATTACAGGGTATCCTAGTTTGAGGCTAGGTAATTGGTGTGGAATTGTCCCGAATATATTATTATTATTTTTATAAACTGCATTTTAATCGATGCACATTGATCGATATATTTTGACCGTGATACTACATCTATACATACAATAAGCAACACACAAGAAGTACAACGAAGACGTTTAAAAAAATGGTTTCCGACTGTTATGTGTTCGCGTATCACCACTGGACCGACTGCGATGCGGTTATCACTGTTGGAAAGGTTAGATTTTGATTTAAACCAAAGTCTACTTAGTATCTCAATCCGATGAGTAGAAGCTGAATAATCGATAAATATCTATATGACGGCTGAACGAATTTTGAAGTAATGTACTTTATAGGTACTTTTGGTCCTGGAATAATACGTAGGTTTTTTGACAGAGAAATGACCATCTAGTTCTTTGATAAAAGTTATGGGATTCTTAATTATAATGAAGGAACCATTCCATCGTCAGTTATACTGTTATCTATTAAGGAAACAGAAAAAGAAGACTAGCTTAAAAGCTAAAAAAACACGCCTGCCCTGCCAAAAAAGAACTTTCGCCAATAAATGATATAACTACTGTTGGAATGTGCTTATCAAGGCCTTCAAATTGATACCCATATCGTAAAAAAAGCCTCTTTAAAATGGAGCCATACCGAATTTTAAAAAAAAAGTTTCTCGGTGAGATGTAAGGATTCTAACCCTATACGTCTAAATCTGTTCGGGCTTTTAAATTTATGGTGAAATAAAGAAACTCACTTACATACATACAAACATATATGTAAACATTACACTCATTTTTTGGGCATCGTGAAAAAAAAATAGTGATAAAAAAATGTAAAATCAGTGTCACTTTAAGTGACATAACAAAATCCACAGGTGTTAATTATAAAGTCTGATAAAAGGAAGAAAGCGGGGTCGCGTAAGGTCAAATACTTAGTCTGCATTTCTCTACTGGACACCAACAACATGCGTAACAATTTAATTAAATAACAAAAGTTGATGACCGAAAATATTTAAAAAAAGCTAACGGGTAGACAAAATATTTAGCTTACTACCGCCAGACTCAGACCCATGATAAATGGAAAATAAAATTTAATTTAGAAACAACCCGCACTAACCAGCCCTTACAAGTGCAAATTGAACTAACTTAAAATTAAAAGGTATGGCCAACAGGCAATTAATAGTCTGCCGCCTATTTTACTTCCATATGAAACCCTACTCAGAATATTTCAATTTTGTGAAATATAAATTATACAGGGCTGTGGTAACTCGACGTATTCCCGGCTGGACATCGTAGGGGTGCTAATATACATCAAATTATACAGGGCTATGGTAACTCGACGTATTCCCGGCTGGACATCGTAGGGGTGCTAATATACATCAAATTATACGGGGCTATGGTAACTCGACGTATTCCCGGCTGGACATCGTAGAGGTGCTAATATACATCAAATTATACAGGGCTATGGTAACTCGACGTATTCCCGGCTGGACATCGTAGGGGTGCTAATATACATCAAATTATACAGGGCTATGGTAACTCGATGTATTCCCGGCTGGACATCGTAGGGGTGCTAATATACATCAAATTATACAGGGCTATGGTAACTCGACGTATTCCCGGCTGGACATCGTAGGGGTGCTAATATACATCAAATTATACAGGGCTATGGTAACTCGACGTATTCCCGGCTGGACATCGTAGGGGTGCTAATATACATCAAATTATACAGGGCTATGGTAACTCGACGTATTCCCGGCTGGACATCGTAGGGGTGCTAATATACATCAAATTATACAGGGCTATGGTAACTCGACGTATTCCCGGCTGGACATCGTAGGGGTGCTAATATACATCAAATTATACAGGGCTATGGTAACTCGAAGTATTCCCGGCAGGACATCGTAGGGGTGCTAATATACATCAAATTTAAGCCCATAATGTAGATATGGCCGAAAGTTAATAATTTTTGTATCTTTGAGAAATCGAATCCGGAACGAGGTGATCCGATAGAGAACCAAAGTTGTCGACATAGCCCAAAGGATTAGCAGGCTGAAGTGTCTGTGGGCTGGTCACATTTCCCGAAGAACCGATAACCGTTGGGGTAGAAGAGTTCTCGAGTGTAGACCACGTTTAGGCAAACGTAGTGTAGGACGCCCTGTGCCAAGGTGGAGTGACGACTTGAAAAGCTGCTGGAAAAAAATGGATGAGGAGAGCTGAAGACCGAGCTCAGTAGCGTGCATTAGGAGAGTCCTACGTCCAGCAGTCCAGATCTGTCCAGATATGATGAACGACATTTTTTTTGTACTTTAAAATAATATCAGAAAGCAATGTGAGCACTATGACTAATAAAGTATTTAAATTTTTTGATAATTTTTACTTTCCTTGTAAATGAACATAATTTAGTTTAATAAAACTATGAAACTATTGTGTACAAATTATTATTAAAACACCAATAGCTCTGTATATACAATACAAAATATATAGGTACCTCTAACCAAGTTACCATATACCACTGACAACATACAGTAACTACTACACATACTAATAAACATAGGTACATATAATAAGTACGAATATTACGAATGATATTTCTTTTCGAAACAATAACGTATCGGCTCAATGAAAGCAAAAATGGGTAATACGACGATTTCTAAAAAAATACCAAAAACTAAAGTAGCGCAGCGCAGGTCTTTAAAAGCGCAGATGCATCCAAAAGGCAAGCAGTCGGTTTTGGAGGTTAACTTTCGATTTTACCGATCATATGCGTAAAATATACAATTGAGAACAACAAAAGGATACACGAGACCACATCCGGCCGCCTGTGGCATGTCAGAACCCCACGCAACGAAAACATATTGCGGTACCCGATTTTACTTGCCCATAATAAAATATTGTGTTATTAAAACCCTTCGCGTGTGAGATGTGAAAGTGGCTGAATATTTATGAAGATATCAAAAACTTTCCGAAAGGTCCAGGCTCTTATCAAAGCACAATTTGCACATGAAAAGGAGCATAATTGCTTTGAAAGTTATTTTATGAACTTTTCTGTTTCCGTTTGGACGGCTATGACTGTGTTCCATGCAGAAATTAACGTTGTAAGCTTTCGATATGCAAATCTGATACCTTTTTTGGTCTCACTCGCGTCCTTTTTTACTACATTTATGATGAGTGATATCTTTTTTACCTTGGCTGGTGAGACACTGTCGTTTGGGGACGAACATATTTTTAATAATATTTGAATAGTTATGACCGTTGTAAAGCTCAGCAATGGAAACTTAACTAAAGTTATTTATTGTAGCTGTTGACAGACAAGACAGCTGCGTATCATGAATTTATTGGACCAGTTAAAAGCCAATATTTTGTAATACCTATTTCGTTGTTTTTGTGGGTCACATCTCTACGTTACGTGCGAACCTAACCTATGACCCCGGTCACCGTGTTGACTTCTTATATTTTTGATTCACCTACTTATTAGAGACTCATCTGATTCCCATAGGTAGGAATAAATATAACAACTGCAGATACTTGTCAAAAGCTGCGTAAATATAGGTTTATGCCGTAATCGTAAGGTAAACTATTTGAATAACTTTTGATTATGACTGCGCCGACCGACGCGGCGTTGCGAAAACTTATTAATATTGACTTTAATCTTCTGCACATGCTAATACACGCAAATACCAACAGTATCATCGATTTTGAGTAGTTTAGATGATGGCGAAATCGGAATTCAATTATCTTAACTACATTTGGCCGAAAACTAAATAGAGATGATAATAACAGGTATATCTGTAGTCGAATAAAAAGCGATTTAAAAAAAAAAAAATTTTAAGTTGATGTGTATGTATGATACTACTAGCTGCGCCCCGCGGCTTTGCCCGCGTGCAATCTTCTTCCGCATCCTATTTAAAAATGTAGTTTAAAATATATCTATAGACTGTTGTTAACTGTTTTCAGTATGAATTTTTTTGGCGAACGGTATAATTATTCCTACTTTAACGAAACTAAAAAGTAGGAAATAAATTTGATTAAAAAAATACTACTTCAAATCGAACCAGGTAAGTGAATAATTACTTACTATAGTCAGATTGGGTGCAGCACAGACCTAAACTTTTTTTTTTAAATGTTTTATACTATTTGAAGTCTAATTAGTTTTTATTCAGTAGATAGCTCACCAGGCATCAGGAAGTACACGAAGACAGCCAGCGCGACGCACACAGCTATCAGAGCCAGTGGCCACCGCAGAAGGCGCAGCACCCTCGCCATTTTGTCCGCGCCCGTCTCGCTGCCCACTTGCACTCGGTACAGGCTGTCCGGATGCGAACCCTGTGGGCGGAAAATCAATTAAAAAAGGAAGGGTAGACAGAAAGGGCTTGAAGAGGCATAATGGTCATTTTTTCTCTATCCATATATACAGGTTTCATTGTAATGTGTGTGAAAAAAATAAGAATGGACCACTATACCAGCCTCCAAAGAAATATCTTTTTAGCCCTTTCTACATTTTACCGTGGACTGTAAGTAGGTGTAGGCATCGTGACCACCACGTTACATTTATACATGGAGATATTGGTAACTGTTACTGCCAGACAGTCGATGAGCGTGATATGTTACACTATTTTTATACAAAGGTCAGTATTATAAATACAGAATGAATTGAGAGCATCATTTTTATAGAGAATAGATGATACTGTAGGAACCATTTTAATTAATCCATTATAAGCTTTGGCTACCGATAGATACCGCAGAGCCTCAAGACGAAAGTTTATGATCAGAGCGTGTTGCCAGTGGCGCTGAGACGTGGTCGCTAAGCATTGGTCTCATACACAAGCTCAGAGTCGCGCAGCGTGCAATCTCACCATTGCATGCTATGCTCGGTGTTTCACTACAAGATAGAATACGAAACGAGGAAATCCGAAGAAGAACCAAGGTTACAGACATAGCTCTCAGAGTTTGCAAGTTGAAGTGGCAATGGGCAGGCCATATAGTTGGTAGAACCGACAACCGTATAAAACCGGAATAAAGGTTCTCGAATGGCGACCACGAACAAGCAAGCGAAGTGTGGGGACATTGTAGCCATCGCAGGAAGTCGATGGATGGAGGTGGTACAAGATCGCTCGTCATAGCGCTCTTTGGGGGAGACAGTGGACTTCGAAAGGCTACCATGATGATGACCAAGCTTTGGCTCTACATTTTCTAATTCAGTTCCTCGCATGCTAATTTTGGAACACCTCAAAGCGGTCTAAAAGATACTGAAATGCTTTGATTAAACTAAAACTTTGAAAAAACTACGTATATACTTAGTAATTCATATTACCTATATGTTCATATGTTTATTAGGTTATATTATGTACAATGTACGATTTACTTTAAAGTGGTATGCAATAAAGGGTTATCTATCTATCTATCTACCTTCAATCACACATTTCAAATAAATATTCAAACACTCACTAAACTGCATCTTAATCACGTGTGAAAGAAATAAACTGTACCTACTAAATACTTCTCGAGTGACATCATAATGATCAAGTTACATTTTAGTGCCACGATCAGTTTTCAATATTTGCTCATATAATGGATTGGAACCGCGTTATAATCCGTCATAACATTACCATACATAATTACATTAGCTGTCCATTTGATTTATGCGATAAATCAAATTAAAAGATACGTAACAAAGAAGCTACAACAGAAGAGCTAGAAAGAAGTAACAACGAAGGATACCTAACTTTCCCCCACCATTCCCCCACATGCCCCCACTTTTCCTATCCCTCCTCTACTCTTCTCCCTACTGCCCCCCACCCTCCCATCACTTCCTTCAACCACCCAAAAGACTTCCCGTACTTCCCCCGTCCTTCCCCCACCCTTACAATCTCCAACGTCTTATAGGTTTCTGCTCTTCTGTAGTTTCAATCCAATGTTCAATATCACTATCACTAATGCGTTGCGATAGAGTCGAAATTGCTATGAAGATAGTGACAATCTGATTGAAACCAAGATAGATAATAGGATCACTTATAACTAATTTATATATTATACTAACTCGTATACGTTTTAGTCTCGTGTCGTGGTGTAACCACGAGTAAAAAAACTAGTGGTCACACTAGTGTGACAAATCAGTGTGACCACAAGTCCGTCGCCCTACACTCGCACAAACATACCTCGACAGGATCACTAGCGCAGCTGTCATTCAGTTTTATTATGTCTATTAGACTTAGTATTCATATACAATATTATTATAGCATAGGTCGATAACGTATCTTTTAATTTATGTAAATTCTAATTGTTTATTCAGAACAGTCAAACTTATTAGTGACATTATTGTAACTCTTACGTGATCCTTTTTATTATAATTTAAATGCATCGATATAACGCTGATGTTTAAATGGGAAAAGCGAGCGTTGTAGCAATTTTACGCTTTAATTTAGTGAACGTTATAAAACTTGGATTCATAACATAAAAGTTCTGTTTTGTAGTCAATTAAAGCAGTTATACAGTATAGGTAGGTCTCTTCATCTATTTGATTGATATTATAAATTCGAAAGTGGACATCTTTTGAGGTTTCTGCGATCTGGATGAAAACTGTAATGTCCTGCTCAAAGCTTACTTTTCACGCCGCAGAATTCCCGCGAACAAACGAGTACACGGGTGCAACTAGTCCGTCTTCAATAAAACTATACCTAGGTAAGTTGCAATTTAGATTACAACGATTAACAATTGATACCACCAATCAGTTACTATTATGTATAACTGCTTTAACTTACCATCAATCTAAATTGCAACTTACCTAGGTATAGTTTTATTTGTAAATTCATGGTGTTTTTACGCGCAGTTTGTTAATAGCACATTTGTCATTATTAGCAGGTTATTACCCCCTATAAAAATAATGCTGAAAGCATATTGAAAAAATAGGTATACTGAGAAAGTGGGCTTTATTATTAATGATCATTATTTATTATTTATATGATATCGAGTTTTATTAAGAATGTAGGTTAACCTTTAATAAAGCAATAAGCAAGTAGTCCATAACTTAGCAGCTTAACGGCATGTCGCAACCCAAAACGTTGAAAGCGATTGTAAATATACCATTATATTGTAAAGCCACTATAGGGCTTAATCATGTCTTATAAATACCAACCATATTATTATTTACTGGCTGTGCCCGCGGCTTTGCCCGCGTGGGCATTTTTCGGGGATGTAAAGAGTCTATGTGCTGTTCCAAAACCAAAAGTACCAATAAACCAGCTTTTAAGTCAAAACCTAAACCATTCAACAGTGAAAACCGCATCGCAATCGGTCCAGTATTTTTTTACGTGATGCGCGAACAGACAGAAACCATTAAAAAAAATATTATATTCTTGTTCAGTAGCTTATTTTAAGTACCCTGGACCATTTTTTAAATAATTATCTTCATTGTACTGACTTTGCTTACTACTTTATATAAGTATATTAGGTATAGATAATAATTCACCACTAGCTGCATCCTACGACTTCATCCGGGCATTTTTGAAAAACGAATATTAATTCGTTTAATAGGATAACCGTTTGTTAATTTACTAAATTATCAAAGAGATAAGAATTGATTTTTATACTACAAAAATATATAAATATATATATATATATATATGTATGTATGTATGATATTCTTGTATACTTGTTTAAACCACAAAGAATTATTTTATCCCCGTGTTTTTCTGTTATTTGTAGGGTTTAGATAACTTTACACATACTAACTAATAAAATAGTTTTTTTGAACATTATGATGTTATTTAATTACCTATAGTATATATATATATATATATATATATAGTAGTAAAGTTTGTATGTGTGAATGTGTGTGTTGTGTTTGTTTGTGTGTGTGTGTGTGTGTGTGCATGCGTGCGTGTATGGCTGTGTGTGTATGTTAGGTTACTCCTTCACGGTCAAACGACTGAACGAAGAACGGAGATAGCTTATACCCTGGAATGACACAAGGATACTTTTCATTATTATCATCATCATACTTTACTCTCAAACGGCTGACCGGCTTTTGATGAAATTTGTGATGGAGATAGCTTATACCCTGGAATAAAACATTGGATACAGTTCATCATCATCATCATCATCATCATCCACGTGGGTTAAACAGCGAGGCGCAGCTAGTAAAAAATCAAACTGTCAGCTCTCCGAGATTTGATCAGACATAATAACACACACATTCGGTTTTTTATTATATTATGCAGTAATAGTGATAGCAAAGATCATTATCATAAAAAGTGGTGATTTGTGGGCGATATTCAAATTCGATAATCGATAATTGGATTCTAATTTAATGGGGCTGTTTAAATTTATATGGTCACATTAAACAACAGAATTAATGTGGCTACTTTCTTTCACATGCTTGTGCGACTATCGTGGTCTCATTTAGTTCTGTTTGTTATATAGATTACTAGCTGATGCCCGCGGCTTCACACGCGTGGTCATTTCTCGAGGTTAAAAGTATTCTATGTGCTATTCCGGGACCTAAAATACCAATATTTGATCAAAATTCCTTCAGCCGTCAACAATATTTTTATCGATTGCTCGGCTTCAACTCATCGGAATGAGATATCAAGTACACCAGTTTTTAAGTCAAACCCTAAGCTATCCAAACCGCAAAACCGCATCGCAATCGGTCTAGTAGTTTTTACGTGATGCATGAACAAACATACAGACAAACTAACAGACAAACAGAAAGGCACGAATTTTAAAAATATTCTATTCTTGTTCAGTAGCTTATTTTAAGTACCCTAGACCATTTTTTTCTTAATTATATTCATTGTATGACTTTTTCGTTCTTATTGCTTTATTATAAGTATAGATTAGTAATATCATCATAAATATACCTATGATAGATCTATGTTAAATTTGACCTCAGGATGTAAGCCTTCCTCAGCCATTTAAGCATTTTCTCGTTGAACTGCAATCACAGAATAAATAATAGTACACCTGCAATGCAGATTCGATGTGACACACAAGTATTACATATCAGCATTTTGTCTCAAGCGCCTTCTCAAGGTTCACGTTAAAATGATTCAATATGAATAATTAAGTGAAAGGCCAAAAATACAATGTTATTGTTATGAAGTCACCCTACAAAACACTTTTAACATGCGATTAAATAACAATTAAATCATGTCAAATTGTGCAAGCTTGCTACAGATTCGGAGAAAATAAAATGACTTAGTCATAAGCTCATAAAAATTGCTGTTACGGATTGTCATCATCAAAATTAAGTTTGGGGAGGTGGGTTTATGATATCGTTAAAACTTAATTGATTATTTTTACAACACACATTAACGGCATTAACAAATTTAATGGGTATGTCTTCATGAAGCGTTGATGGAAAATGCATCGAGGAAAACGTGAAAGATTCTACGAGCTATAAATTGATGCCTAATTATGTTTAAACAGCAATATAACACAATAAATGATAGTGCAAGACTTAATAACTTTCAAATCATATATATATAAATATAATAAAAATATATATTTATATACATATAAAATAATAATTAATGATACTTTTAATACCAAAATACTAAAGGGATCCCGCGGGATAGGGGTTGAAATTTATGTAAAAGAACACGCATTACGCTGAAACTACTGGATGGATTTTGATGCAACATGGCACTATATATATATATAACCCCTATCCCACGGGATCCCTTTAGTATTTTGGTATTAAAAGTATCATAAACTTTAATCCATGATATGAAATATTATTGTACCAAGTAGCATCAAAATCCATCCGCTGGTTTCAGCGTGAAGTGTGTTCAAAGAGACAGACAGAGGGACAAAATGAAAAAAAAATACGTTTAGGCCTATATCGGTAATGATGTTTTACCTCAATAAAATTAAAAGAACAGAAATTAAAAAAAACATGACCAGATTTGCTTCATTTTCATTGCTTCAGTTTCTACTACCTCGCCGCGTACTGAGGCGTGTTGGCGATATATCGCCACCCGGTCACCGATTAGTTATGGTAAGTAAGGTATATAGATAGATGATATTAACCGGATAAGATTTACGTCTTAGGGTCAAAATGTCTATATTAATAACTAGCTGTGCACGCGGCTTCGCACACGTGGTAATTTCTCTCGACCTAACTACCAATATACCAACATTTGATCGAAATTCCTTCAGCGGTCAAAAAGTTTTTTATCGATTGATCGGCTTCTATTCATCGGAATGAGCATAAGCTATACAACAGTGAAATCAAATCACTGAAATCAGTGACATTCCATCGCAATCGTTCCAGCAGTTTTTACGTGATGCGCGAACGAACATACAAACATACTGGAATAGCACAGGGTTTGGTGAGTGATGGTGATGGTCCTCCTTTTCATTCAGCCGAATTTAAATACTTTTTACATGATTGGGATATAGAACACACTGTCCTGTGACGAGTCGATATCATACAAACAAACAGATAGACACGACTTAAAAAAAAACTTGTTAAGTACTTAGCTAGTTATTTTAAGTACTCTAGACATATTTTTAATTTAATTATCTTTTTTGTACTGACTTTTTCATACATATTGCTTTACTAGCTGTGCCAGCAACTTTACCCGCGTGGTCATTTCATTTAAAATTAGCCCATACGTGTTATTCCAGGACCAAAAGTACCTACAAAGTACAATATATATATATATATATATATATATTTGTTTTAATTATTTACACCGCCATCCTCTCTCACTCCATTATTTCCTTCCATCCAAAGGTTGACTGGAAGAGATCGCTTTTAGCGATAATTCCGTCCGTTTTAAATTTTTGGAAACTGGTGTACAATAAAGTATTATCTATCTATCTATTTACACTACATTTTGTCAAAATTCGTTCAACCGTCAAAAAGTTTTCATTGATTGCTCCGCTTTGCTACTCATCATTTCAAAAATTTGCAATAATTTTATGAATATGCAATCAACCTCCTTTAGCATTTTATATACCGATGGTGTTTCAACCTATGTACTACTATTTAAAAGTGAAACGTTGTGTTTGTTGGTGTTGTATGGGGCGCTTTCACGGCAAAACGGTTGGACTGATTCATTTAAATTTGGTATATAGATGCTCAACACTACGTTATAAAGACTAACATATCAATCAATCAATCAATCAATCAATAATATATTTACAATAATACACAATAAAGAGGTCTTAATATTAAATAGTAGGTAAAGTGCATTCAGCCTGCATGCAGACGTGCAAATACAAATTCTACAAATTCCCACATACTAGTGGCTCTGTGAGCTGTAGACCTCGCGCGTACAAACTTTTTTGCAAACAATCTAGCGGTGCACAGCAGCGCCATCTAGTTACCTTATTGTAAAACTAACATTAATAACCAAGGTGCTCCATCAATCCCTACCTAGTGGGTAAAGGGCTGATTCCACTGGTAGAAACCTAAAAGTGAGAAATTTACTGCATTTTGAGGAGATATACTGCTCATCATGGCGAAGATCATCAGATCTTCACAAAAAAATATGAGACCAATTTAAAGTTACTACCTTTCAAATCAAAAAAGAACCATCTAAATCGAATCAAATAAGGCAGAGTAGCCACCTATTTGTCCCTTTCTGAGGGAAGTAATCAATCCAATCAAAAATCCCCGACGAGTAAAAAATTCTGAAAATTCGTTTAACCTGTATAATATAATACAAATTTCGTCTAAATCGGTTAAGAAAGCGACCTGTAGAGGAGAGCAGAGATCCGGACATCCGGACATACGAAAGCATTTTTGCCCAAGCTGAAACGGAGATGCTTCGCTCGCGCTTCGCGCTCGCTGGAACAATTATTATTCACAGAATACTTATTATCCAGAAAAAAATACCGCACGGGCTGTCGTTGGTCGCAGCTCTTAAAAGCTCTGCGCTCTACTGCGAGAAAAGCGTACTATCTATGCGGCTTGTAACTTGTCAAGTTAGATCATTCGGCGAAGTCACTATAAATAACTGGTAGTAAATTACGATAATTACGACCATTACAGTAAAACGAAACATGTGAGATACAGGCACAGGCCGAAACACGGTATTACTGCAACCCGGAACACTTGTTGATAACTGCACCCTCATTTAATCAACCTCGTACACGTATGTTCTAGATTTTGTTACCAGTATCTCTAACAGGTAAGGCACATATCGCCCTATCCGTCGAAAACAGCCACTATTGCAAAACCACAGGTTTTCAGGGGGAGGTTTTTTCTAATTTTCTCTTAAATTTCTTAAAGAATGTATGTTTTATGGTATCCTAAACGATTAGGTGATATAATGAGTATCCAGTGATATATTTTTTTATTTAATATCATCAGTTTTTATAGATATTTTGTCCCATAAGACTGTATACCGCGGAACTTTACGGAACTTTTTTTTTTTTTTTTTTTTTTATCGTATTTACATGAACTCAATCGCCATAAGGGCTTTATTCTACGGAAAATGACTAGCACGCGTTACGCGTATTTAAAAGCCGTTAGGACTTTTTTCGAAGGAAATAGCAAAGTGGTGGCATTTTACGAGCAAAGTGTTAAGTTAAATGGCATATTTCCGTACACAAAATTAAAGAAAAAAACTTTTTTTCCTTGTATGATCGGACTGATTTATATACTGTTGATTTACTTCCAGTAAGTATACTGATAAACAAATAATTATCATTGTATTTTATTTTAATAGGTATATTTAACTTAAAATAAGGATTGTACATATTGTTTATAATATACAACAAACCGGTGGTTACGGAAGGTTTAACCCAATTTTATAGGTAGAAAAATGTTAAGGTAACATGCAATGAAAAAAAAACCGATCGACTTAAAATATTACTTAACAGTATTGGTAATGACAAATAAAAAAATGTCATGTTACTCATGCATGTTACCATTGTACATAGGAAATGTCTTTATGACCATGTTACATAAAATTGTGAGATAGTTGTTATCAGGAAACAACAACGACAATTTTATTTTACTAAGCAACTACTCCTAACAGACACATATATATTTTATAAGTATTAGGTTTAGAAATGGTTAAAACGTATGATTTATTTTAGCCGTATGATTTATTATCAAAGCAAAAAGTCACCATTTATTTTCGGCAAAGAAAATAAAACATTATTTATTAAAAGGTAACTTTTGATTAAAACTTCATACGTACGTAGCAAACGCGGTTATACATGAGCAATGATGTAATTAATATTGAATCATTATTCGTGTCATCATACCTTATAAATTGATATTAAAATGCAATATGATTAAAATATGTAAGATAAACTATACAATATTCAAAAGCAACAAAATAATTACTTAAGATTCACTATTAAGTATTTCGGAGTTTTTTTTTACAATATGGCACAAGTGAATATTTACAAAAATATGATATGAGCCAGAAGTATATTACAATATTATATTATATTTCTATAAGTTTTATGTGCCGTGGTGGTCTCGGCTTAGATTAGGACCCCTCCCAATCCTCCCGTGGATGTCGTAAGAGGCGACTAAGGGAATACACACCGGAAGATGAGCAGCAGCGTCCACAGAGTACATATTTGTAATACTGTAGTCACCAATCCGCCTGCCAAGCGTGGTGACTATGGCAACACCCCCAAATATATGATAAACACACCGCAAAGACGGCCCCCAGTCCCCGGCGGCTCCGTTATTCCTGGCATAGATGGCAGCCATGGTAACGGCGGAGCAGGGGGTGCTAAGAACTCCCGGCAGGGACTCGGCTACCAACCCCCACGATCTCTGGACCAGGCAACCTACAACGCACGCACCTTGAGGACCGATGAGAAGTAGATAGAGCTGGAAGAAGTAGTAAGTGAGTTGCGCTGGGGTATTATAGGGCTATCAGAAGTCCGAGGAGAGGGAGAGGATACGATAACCCTCAATTCCGGCAACTTACTCTATTACCAGGAGGGCGACCAGCTGTCCCAACACGGTATCGGGTTTCTCGTCCGCAAGTCCCTCGTCAACAACATTGTGAAGATCGAAAGCGTTTCGAGCAGGGTGGCATACCTTATATGTACTCAGAATAACCGAACGGTATTCGTTGAAGGTATTACAGGTGTACGTCCCACACTTGAAACATCCAAACGTTGATGTGGAGGCTATGTACGACGACATTTCCAATGCCATACATGCCCCGAAAACACACTTCACAGTGGCGATTGGGTACTTCATTCATCGCCATTCCTCATGCCCAGCCACACACGGCTGGGCATGAGGAATGGCGATGAACTGAGAGTAGGGCAGTTTGGATTTGGCCATCGGAACCAAAGGAGTCAGCTATTGGCCGACTTCATGGAGAAGGAGGGATTTTTTATGATGAATCAAGAAGCGCCCGTCCAGAAAATGGACGTGGCTGCATCCCGGCGGTCATAAACACAAGTTAGATTTAATTTTGCATATATTCAATGATGTCTCTGTGATCAACAGGGTTAAGACTGGAACTTGAATATCAACGTAAAACTGGAATGGTCTCGTTTGATGAAATCTACTCTTCACCCAAGTCCTGCCCAAATCCAAAACCCCGAGAACTTTCAGTTGTAGCTCCAAAATAGCTCCCAAATCCTTACCGAGTGCGATACAGTGGGCGAACTAAACAACGGGCTGGTGGAAATTGTTCACGCGGTCGGGTCGGAGTTCTTTAAGACCCACCGCAAAAATAGAACACAGAAACTCTCCGAGCATACTTATGGAAGAACGAGGCGAGATGAGGCTGCAGTCTTTAGTGGATATTTCGAGTTACAGCTTGCTTAATAAACAGATATCCAAGTCGATGCGACATGATTTGCGTTCCTCTAATACTAATTGTATTAAGAACGCAATAGAGCGGAACAAGGGCTCCATAGTGTTTGCAAGAGATCTGTCTATTGAGCAAAGCCTGATGACGAAGCTGAAGACGGACAGTGGCAGCATCGTCTCGTCGAAGCCAGAGATTTTGAGTGAGCTCAAGAAGTTCTATGGGCAAATATACACCTCATCACGTAGTTCTCTTAGCACTGCTAGCGATGCAAAAGCTCGTTTGACCCGACATTATACCGAAAATTTCCAGGACGTTAGCCTATACGAGATCAGAATGGCTCTCAAACAGCTTAAGAGCAACAAATCACCAGGGGAGGACGGAATAACGACAGAGCTACTGAAAGTGGTTGGAACACCGGTACTTAAAGTCCTTCAGAGGCTGTTTAACTCCGTCATCCTCGAGGATACTTACGCTAGAAGCGTCGCACAGGAGCGTAGTGGTGTTGCTCTTTAAGAAAGGTGATAACACCCTCTTGAAGAATTAAAGGCCCATTTCGCTGCTGAGCCACGTCTATAAGCTGTTTTGGAGAGTAGTTACAAACCGTCTCGCTCGTAGGTTTGACGACTATCAGCCTCCCGAACAAGCTGGATTCCAGAAAGACTTTAGCACCGTAGACCACTTCCTACTCTCCGGCTGATTATACAGAAGACCGAAAAGTATAATCGGCCACTATGTCTAGCGTTTGTGGACTACGAGAGAGCCTTTGATTCAGTCGAGACCTGGGCAGTGCTACAGTCATTACAACAGTGTCAGATTGAATACCGGTACATGGATGTGTTGAAGTGTTTGTATAGCAAGGCCACAATGACTATCCGTTTTCAGGATCGGAGCACGAATTCTATCCAGTAACAAGGAGACGTTATTTCTCCAAAACTGTTCACCTCTGATATATGATCTGATGGAAGATATATACAAGCTTCTGAACTTGAATGGATATGGTGTTAAGAACAATGGCGAATACATCACTCGCCTTTGATTTTTACTACGGACACTTATACGCTTCGCATGCTCCTCGGCCAGAGACTGTTTCTGAGGATTCAAGAGCCACGTTGTCTCGCTTCTATACTGGTGAGATACCAGACGTCAGATTGGAAGAGATGGAAATGGCCCTGTGATAATAAAATAGAAAAGCCTCTGGTGAAGACGGAGTTACATCGGAGCTCTTAAAGGTAAACCTATTCTCAAGGTGTTTCAGGTCTTCTTTAACTCCTACCTCCGAAAAGATTTCTACCTAATCAGGTACCTAATGCTGACGTCAGACCTGAATTTCTATTAAAATAAGTACTACTTAACTAGTGTGGTTCAAAAATGATCTGTTTACTCAGCTTCACGAAATCTCTTCGTTGGTTTAATTATTTCGCCTCAGTTCACCTGGTCCACCCAGGTGAACTGAGCAGGTGGACCACGACCAATGCCCGACGCCTAGCAATTCCGCCGAGTAAAGGCAGCGATGCGCTTATGACCTTTTCCCCCGACACCCCGCACAAATATTTGCGTGGGACATAGTCGCTGAGGCGACAGTGGCTGTTATCAACGGAAAAATTCGGATGCACTGGCGTTAGTGGCGGTATTCGTCGGAGTATATTGGTACGTGGCTGTTTGCGTAAAACAAAATATATATTTTTTATATCATAATAAGGTCAATTTTTTTTTGCCAATGTGAATAGATGCATATGCATTATAAGATCCCAAAAATGCAATAAAAACATAAGGACCTAACGGCCACTGTGGCCCTATTCCACGGACAGGGAGATATACAGATTAATCCCTTCATCCCACTTTGCAATTAAATTTTGTAACCAACTTCATAGCTTGTACCTAATTTCCTGTATTATATTTAGCTTGCAATATATTAAAAAAAAGTTATAAGTAACAAAAAAGTTACCGAGTTTCTTGGTTCTCTCTGCTCTAACGGGCGTATTACCAAAGCGCCGGTAGAATCAGAAGGGATTCCTTTTCTTCTGAAAGATTCAACTCTGAGTCAAAGGAAATTTCCTCTTCAAATTCAAAGTATTATTATGTAATCTATTATTTATTTGGTCTATTTAAACTCAATAAGTATATTATTATCTCTCTCCTAATCATGAGACATCAAGTTTTTCACATGTAAATGGGCTATAATTTATGTTGCCTATCCCTATCTTGTATCTTCTCGTTTCTCGATGCCGTGCCGGTGGTCACTTGATAGAACTTTCTTGCTTTTCACTGGATAAATGCCGCCCATGCTGGCCCTGCTGGTGAGTGAAAATGACACTCTAGCTAGAGAATAGAAGGCAATCCTTGGCAATCTTGGACTATATTATTGACCTGGATGCGTGGAATAGAATCTGGTTCTGGCCCCAAATTCAAACAGTTAAATGTTAATGCGTTAAATGTATGAAACCAAACCAGAAATGACGAATGTTACCGGAACCAAATTACTTTACAGCGTGTTTTCCAGCCTCATCGCTCAGGCATGTATAAATAAAAGGAGTGATAGATTTAGTGGTGCTCCAGAAATGGTATGATATTTAATATATTACTCTAGTAAATAATTGTATTCGTTCTGAGATTTTCTCTTGGCCTTATAAGGTTAGTAGCAACATTCCAAACTAACAGTTTTGTTTCTATTTCCGAACTAATAAATTGAGACATAATTTTGATGATTTATTAGTTTTATTGGATGTTATATTCAGTGAAATGTCGTATCTCACGGCCATAAATTTCGTTGTTACCGACCGAAGAACCAAACTATAACTTTTATTTTCATTCCGTGATCCAAAAACACGATACCATCGATCTTTTATGCAGCGAGATGTGTCTTTCGTAACATCTTATCCAATTTATCAAAGCAAAGACCAATTTTATTTATTGGTTTTATTAACACCTAGCAACTGAACATTCACTACGTTTATTAGATTAAAGCCATTGCGAGTTTTATTAAGTTTAATCGATGATCTTACATTGAAAGATCGTTTAAGATCGTTGAGTTTATTATTGGTAATTACTTTTACGTGAATCGGAAGCCCGATTCAGTCTTGAGAACCATAAACCTTAAACTACCGAGAGGGTGAAAGGTTTTAATGTATTTAAAGTTACACAAGTGAGTGAAAATACGGAAAAATAAAAAATTTACTTACTTTGTAGCTTACCTTAGAAGAGAATCTCTTCAGATCTTTTGGTTTGTAGAAGTATTTGTCCAGTTTATTCTCAAATCCATCGAGAATGTCACTGTGTCTGTCCCTGTCTGGGCTCGGGAATGACTGCACTTTATACGTGCCGTTCTGCTCTCCGTGCTCTGAAATTGTCGGCAAATTCCCATTAGGCGAGCTGCAACTGCTGCTTGACCTCGAATACGCGTAGTTGACAGACCCATCCGAAAGGTTTTTAGGTTTTTTTTGGAAAGCGTATCGTCTTGGACGTTCTTCCGTTGGCTTCAAATCATACGTTTCAAATTTTTCCGTCACAAAGTTTTCTTCTACCTCTGTGGTCGGCACGTAGCGGAGGAGTCTGGGCTCTTTTATTTTCTTCTCGTATTTAACAGAGTCGGTTTCGTTATCCAGCTGCGCCATGTTGAGGGTGCGCTGGAGTTCGTTAGCATTTCTGCTGGACTTTCGTTTGTTCTTGCGTTCCGCAGTCCGAGTTTGGACATGGTCGTCGACTATCTCTGACTCGGAAGATGGTCTATCTCCGTATAGAACGTAGTTGCCGTTCACCATTTTGGAGCAGTTGTCTAATTCAGAAGTGCTGAATCTATCTCTATTACCACAACCATTGTGTAATATGTTTAAGTTCACTTAAGAGTTCATTACGCAAGATCCCTGATGAGATGAATGATAAGATGCTTAGATTGATTACTGCTTGCGCTGAGCACAAGCTGTCAACTGCATCTCCGTTATGAACATGAATGAGGCATTCATTGAGGATACGGTTTGTTTGTTTGTTGTTAGATGTTGATTGTCTGTTTTCAAACAAGCAATTCTTTTGGAGTTAAATAAGGCACTGTGGTAATGAATGTAATGATTGTATCGAGTTTGGATTTTTTCCCTGTTATGAACTGAAACGACAATAGTTACGTTTGCTATTGATATTTACTGCTTCGTGGGCTACGTAAACAAACTAGATACTCAAAGAGTGTGTCAAACGTTTAATAAGATATAAGTTCTAAAACTTAAACCCGACTACGGTCGGGTAAAAAATAGCCTATGACACACTTGCGATGAAGACGAATCGATTGATACCTCGCTTGTCAAAATCGGACCAAGTTTTTATTTTGAACACATAACCCTTCCTTTGCTCCGACGTAGTCGAGTAAACAAAATAGCTTATGATACTCTATACCTAAAGACGAAACGATTGACACCTCGCTTGTCAATAGGGGCGACACTTTGGTGGAACATCCACATACCCACATACATAGATACCTACATACATATACTGTTAAACTTATTACCTTTCGCTTGCTTCGCCGTAGTCGGGTAAAAAACATCGGGTATTTACCAAAAAGTATACAACATTTACGTCCATCGAGTATACCTACGGATAATATTTAAAGCACAGTACATTGTTATTATAGACCCGGACTATATTATGTACTGTGATTATAGTAGGGGAATCAACGATGTTAAATGATGATTAACTGAAGTGTCGCGCGTGGGGACCTATTGGATTTGGATGATTTGAAAAAACTTAAATACCTATGTGTAAGTAGGTAAGTAGCACATTTTCACATTTAGGTAGTCACTAACATTAAGTAGGTAAGTAAAGTACCTAAGTTGCTACTTTACCGCAATGAAACAGTACCTAATGAGGACATTCGCGATGTTGGAAACTACAGCACATACCTGCCTTCCTACGACAGATAACATTCGTAGCGCTATGTCGGCCATTATTGTTGGTCTGAGTTCCCGCGCTTTTTGCGGCGTTTGCGCGGGAAAGTTCTCAGTAACGCGCGTGCGCGACAATGGCTGCCGGCGAGAGTGAATTAGACGGATTGTGCAACGGGCTCAAGTTCTATGCAACTTCTATGTTCCGTTACTGGATAAGATGACAAGCAGATAGCTCAGAACATCTCTAGTGAACTTCCTCGTGATCTTAACGGCCAACATTAATTATTATCTATACGCACGCACGCACTGAAAGCACCAACGTCGGAAATTCTCAGCTTCGTTCTTTGTTGCGACATGTTTCGAGGCAAGATGATTGAAATAGCTATGGCACTATAGTATTCAACAGTACAGTTCATTTTGTTAGGCATATTCCGTATATTCAAGTATAGGTTTCGTTCGTTTAAATATAAAGCGGTCGAGTGGATGTCTGGTCTCGCATAATATGGGAAGGGTTCCGTAGCCAAACCATGACCTAAATAAAAAATAGTAGGTACTTAGGTAAGTACATTTATTTGCGATTGATCTCACTAAGTATTTATATAGTTTGTTCTGGTATGCAATAATGCCACTCTAGAGCCTGATAATTAAAAAGAAACTCACATACATAGGTGCATACATGAATCCTAAAAACAATACACTCCTTTTTTGGGCAGTCGTGTAAAAAGTGACCTAATCTTAAAAATCTTCCACTACCCACATTCACTTGTCAACTATCCATCCAAGAATGTATAGAAAAAGACAGATTCCACAATGCTAAATCGAAAGTGACCACTTACGCTGCGTATGTGTATACGCAGCCACCATTTGTTATCTTCACTTGTTTTTATTGGGAGTGTAGACTTCGTCTTATTAAACCTTCTTGTATCCATCTATGTAGAGGTGGTTTGACTACGGAATCCGAAAAAAGTAAGAATAAACACTTAGACGTAAATAAACCTTTACGGAAAGCTGCAAATAAAGTCCTAAGGACGACAGCGAAGTGAAACACATCCACTTCTGGCCAAATTAGAAACGAACAGGCGCATCTTTCTCACAGCAATTTGCAAACATCAACCAATTTGCGCGAGTAGGTAAAAAGACATTAAGATTGCCACACTGCTGGCCAGTCCTTGAATGGCCGATGCTCCATTAACTGTCAAAGTGTATTGCGTTTCTCTTGCTTTACGACACTTCGATTAACTACACCTTCAAAGTGCCCACTGCAAATTGATTGAAGATAATATTGTGTAGATAGATAACGTGGCTGTGGATATCCGTATCGTGGATATCGGAGCCGAAACGTGGACACTAACTGTGAGACTGGTCCACAAGTTTCAGGTCGCTCAGCGAGCTATGGAATATGGAACGTGCTATGCTCAGGGTTTCTCTAAGGGATCACATCCGAAACGAGGTGATTCGGCAGAGAACGAAAGTCACCGACTTGGCTCAAAGAATTAGCAAACTGAAGTGGCAATGGGCCGGTCACATTAGTCGAAGAACCGATAACCGGTGGGGTAGACGAGTTCTTGAGTGGAGACCACGTATAGGCAAACGTAGTGTAGGACGCTCTCCAGCCAGATGGAGTGACGATTTAAGCAAAGTAGCTGGCAGCAATTACATGAGAAGAGCCGAAGATCAGGCTCAGTGGCGCGCATTAGGAGAGGCCAGCAGGCTGTTGATGATGGTGATGACGATGAAGATATCGTGGTAAAATGTCCATCAACGAAAGCGTAATTCGCTACGTGTTGTTTGGTAGTTGGTGAGTAGATTACTATCGACGTTTTTTTTCAATAGACAGTTTTCTAAAGTCTGTTTATGTTGCAACTTGGTCCTATTAGATTTTCGTCTATAATCGGCCACGCAATCAGTAAAATATTTAAAAAAAAGTAACTAAATCCGGAATCAGCACAAACTAACTAAGCAGCAAGGTACGTAGGTACTTTTGGAGCCAAACTAACTTCAAGTTTGTTGATCGTGACTTGAAACCTATGTTTAGGTAAGTACTTACTTACCATCTGTCTATTGATAGACATCAAATTCCTTGCCTGAGTAATGTCGAAACAGATACTAATATCATAGGTCCAGTTAAAGGAGGGAAGATAAGGCACGCTTTAATATCACGTAAACAAAAACCGGATTAGATGCATTTACAGGCAAACACGCCCACACAGCTATATTCCCACCGGCGTGCTTCATGTGCATCAACAACAAAGATAAGTATACGAATAAGAGTCACTGCTAACACGTGCTTCACAAACGTTACTCCAGTTGTGTGCGTTGCACCTATTTTATACAGTCCACGACCGAGGAGCTGGTACCTCATCTTTCCATTGTAAATTAGATCTATGACTACAATGTATCTAATCGTTCGCATTGTAACATCAGACCTGCCGAACCTAGTCCTTGATCTATGCGCAGGCGCAGGTATTTCGTAATGTGCCTCCATTATTATAATACAATGCTCCTCTGTTTTGAGCATAAAGTTCGGCGGTTCGTCCCATGTAATCGTTTTAGGGGCTAAATCCACAGTGCGAGGCTAGGAATGCGCTTTCGAAATAACAGCCTCGGTTACGGCACGAACAAACTCAAGCCTCTTTAGCGAAGGCTTGAAATATAAAACTTGTCATGTGAAATAAAAAAACTAAGACTACTTTTCACTAAGGGCGATTATAGCTTAGCTTTTCACATTACATGTTTGTTTGTTTGTTTTATGAGGTAGTACTGGCCTCAGGTGTCAAAGTTTGTCAAGCTGCCCGAGAGCCTCTGACATAGCTTAACGATAACAGCCGGGTCGGACAGCTTAACGTGACCTCCGAAGCACGGGGCGATAGAAACATTACATGATAGGTAAGAATTAGAAGTAAAACTGCAGGAAACAAACGTTTAAATACACCTATGCGATAACTTTGTTAAGCATATTGGAAAGTAGGTACGTATACCTATATCCAAGTATAAATATTTGCTCTAGTCACCAATAATACTATCATTGGAAACCATTAAATATCATTTGTTTTGCGTTCTCCTGGATATGAAGGCACTACGATGACGAGAAACTTGGTGAGTATCCTTTTTCTAATTCTACCACGATGATAGTTTAAAATCTAAGTCACCAATAAGTTGTTGACTCGAAAGTTCAGTGGGTTTTGACCCTCTCCACACCATTGAATTTAACCCAATTTTGTAGCATTGAGTCGCAGTTAAAATAGTACTTTGTTGCTAGTGATTTAAAGTTAAACTTAAAAGTCAAGAGCTCTCGACATACGAGTAGCAATGTGACCTTTAACATTAGACACATCATATGCAAAAACATTACCCATCTAGTTAATCACTGAGTTAGCAATAATCCTAAAGTTCATTGCTACACAAACACGTAGCAAAGTCAAATGGACACTTCAATAAATAGATAGTCGCACTGGTATACCTATATGTTTTTGTATTTTCCTTTTTTTTCACTGTCTAGGCAATCGTTTGACCACGATCTCACCTGATGGAAAGCGATGATGTGGTCGAAGGTGTAGCACGCTTGCCTAGTAGAGACCTATTCACTCTTGACTTGAACACACCGGGGTTATATTTTACCGCAAACACTGACGAGGGCAGGGCATTCCACTCCTTAGAAGTTCTTATCATAAAGAAGCGTAACGCTTCGTTCTTGTGCGAGGTATTTCAACCATAAAAGTTAGTGTGTAGTTATATGAGTTAGAAACTTACATACAAACGCCCTGCATCGAAATTTGATTTAAACCAGTAACATAATATTAATCCCTAAATCTAGACATACCCAAATTACACTACACTTGAAAAACTCGTTCCACATACATAATTGAACTGCACCTACCTAATACCCCAAAACGATTCAGGCAACGAGTTAACTATGAAATTGAATCTGGTAAACTTATAATCTAGATTTTGTATGCCTAATATTTACTTGAGCACTAACATAAAATATACAATTCAATATCAGTTCGCATCGGAACATAAAATCTAGTGAGCAGCACCTAGTTGCAAAATATTTTGCAATGTACCTACTCTGCAGTACCTACGTAGTAAATTGTGTGAAAATTCCTAAAAAATACAAAGCTTCCACTTTAAAGAACATAGCAGCATTTGAAATTATTTTGCCTGTTTATTTAATAACACTAGCTGTAAGTAGACTTTTGTGAAAATCCTCACTACAATCTCTACAAAACTTGACAACATAACTAACGATTGTCAAGTCGACGTATACGAACTTGAATCGTCTCGAATAGATAACATGTTCCTAAGTATTACAAACCAAATTGTACATACTTCGTTAATTCCTCAATTAAGCGATTCATGAGCATTAACAATAAATTATAGATTGGCGAGTGCGTAGCGGAATGCATACAGTAACACCGTCGCAACTGAGCGCTCACCGCGGTCGTAGCACAGGTGGATACCAATCGAACTTTATGGAACTACTTACAACACGCGTTGCCATATCGATCGATGTTAATAATGTAGTATGTAATGGCCTTTCGTGGAATTTATGGTGTGCAAAGTAGAAGGTATCATTTGTTATAGGAAATCGTGTGAACCTTTTATTCAGTCGATGATTCTACGCAGTCTTAAATTTATTTGATTGAATGAAAGTTTTAAGTCATAAACTTAATTAACATTGCGTTATTGAAGACACAACATGATTGCCTTTTCGGAATTTGTGTTGAGTTATCTTCCATGTTAAGAAATTGAGTTCATAGCAATTATTGAATCATACTAAAAATCGATTATTGAATAATCGTTTTAAACTCATAATTTACTTTCAAAATAGTTATTAATATAAAATTGAAATCCTATTCCTGGTTTATTTTATTTACATCATGAATAGATAAACCTTGTCATTTCCGTTATGCGCGGTTAGTAAAATCCTAACGGGAAAACTAATCGGAAATGAAAAGGACTACATATCCTCGCGAATTAATTATTAACTTCATTTCTAGTACTATGAATAGTACAATACAAAAACTTAGTTGTCCATCTCGTCTTACTTATCTATATAATGTGTCTCTATTTTAAACCCCCACGCAGAGTTTTTTGTAATAAGTTTAATCTGTGTGCCTGTCTGTGGCATCGTAGCTCCCAAATGAATGGACCGATTTCTATGCGGTTTTTCCTGTTTGAAATCTGATATCATCGAGATGGTTCTTAGCGATAATTTATGTGCCAGGGTTTTTTTATAATTGAATACTATAATCGGACTGTCTCACCTTTGTTGAGGAATTATTGGGAAGAAGTTTAAATGTTTTAGTTATAAAACTTATTCTAGCCAAAGTATTATGATCAAAAAATTAATTATAATAAGGACTATAATAAGGACTACGTAAATGACAAAGTTGCATGGAAGCGAACTGCTCAAGCGCTTCTTTACACTACCATGTATTACGGAAATAAAGAAAACAAAAAAATGCCATCGAGTATCTTGCCGGTTCTTCTCGCATGATTGTATTCCGAATACGGTGGTAGGATCAATCACACTTCATCAGTCACTTTCATGAGTGCCCTCTTTGGCTCCATGCCACCATGTCAATAATTTTTTGATTCTTTTTATCTGATTTGCAATGCAATTAATATCATTTTCGTGTGCATAAGAGTCCGGCGGAGAATGAATTTTCCATACAAACGTAATACCAAAATCATTTGTAATTGTAGCATATTTCCACAGTGTTATGATATTATTCGGAATTGGATAATGTTTATCTAGGTTCCCAATAGTATTTTGTTTTCAAAATATTTACCTGAAATGAAATATAAGCGAATATTCCATTTTGCACACAAGGAAAATGCAATATTTGCTTACATTTCGTTATAGGTAAGCATTTTGAAAACAAAATACAGTTCGGAACCTAGATAAACACTATCCAAATCCGAATAACACAGTAGAAATATGCTCCAATTACAAATGATTTTGGTATTTCGTTTGTATGGAAAATTCATTCTCTGCCGGACTCTTAAGTTCAGGCCAAACCACCCCAATAACAAGTACATCATTAAAGTATGAGAATTAACACAACTGCCTCGCTAAAAAACGAAACTAAAAAGTTTAAAAATTATAAAATTATATATTGTTTGAAATCAAATCAATATTTAACAACAAAAAAAAGGTTACTCGGAAATATATTTATTTATTTATATAGGTCCTTTAGTAATATATTTGGGGCTTTGTCATTCATTTAGAATTACAATGCTGCACTGAAATTTCATCTATAAGGCTGTTTGCCCATTTGACCGATCACGCCAACCAATTTGTCGTTCCAATAATGTAAACGCGTATCATGCGTTAATAATATGACGTTGCATTTACATATTGGCTGTCGGAATTTTGTAGACAGGTGATAATGCAAATGTATGGCCGCCATATCCGACCTTAAAGTGACGGTTGTTATTATTAATCACATGGACAAACAGCCTCAGTCCACACGTATAGCTGCTGGTAACGCCCAGATGGCTGAGCCGATTTATGCAGGGAGATATATTCACTACAGTGATCAACATATAAGGCTGCATTTTTCCCGAAATATCACGAGCGCAGTGGTAGGTGCAGCTATAGTTTCAAAAATGTACGCTTTACAACTTCTAGTAAGGTAACAGTAAGTTACACCAAAGTGAACGAAGGGGAGGGCTTGGCCGCAATTTGCGTACTGATTGTTACATATTATAGAGTTACTAGAGCATCGGACTGTGACATATGTGATTAACCTTCGACTGGCCGTTACTTGCGAGTCGCAATTCCAGGAGAAATCGATTCCAGGTCTTTGACATCAATTATCTTGAATGAATTGTCCCCGCACTTTACATAACTAAAAGTTAAGCATTTCAGTCTACGAGATAAACTTGCGTAACTTAATTCGTCGATCTGCTTTCTACCATCAGTATATTGTTAACATTCCTCCAACCCGTACAAAACGATTCGCGTCCACAAGGAATAGTACACCCTACCAGTGTATTTGTTTCGCGATCACTAAGAACTGGGAGTCTTTGTCGAGAGTGAATAGGTTTCATGGCAAGTGTGCTCCACCGTCGACCACGACGTCACTTTATATGAGGTGAGACTGCAGTCAAATGCTTTCTTACACGGACATAATTTTATGTTTGTATATTTATATAAATGTATATTGAACGAGAAAATTTACGCACAATGTAAAAGGCCGACTGCGTACTTTAAATCGTTATAGATCCTAGAACGTCATTCAAAATGAAAAAATATAACAGAAACCTAAAGATGATTTTCAAATACCTATTCAACGATACCTCACTTAACATAGTTACTCGACTTTCATTTTTTCTGTTTCACAATATGGCGTCTGGTGGTCGCCATATTGAATTTTGATTAATGTCATGTCTTTGGTATCACTCGCAAGACTGACAGATCGGTTGAAGAATCATCAAAATCGAACCGCGCACTTGGTCTATATAGTGCCACAAAGGAAAAAACATACATGGGCTGATAAACACAATACCGTCCGCTCAGTTGGGTAAAAAGGTATGTATGGTAAATAGCGTATCTCAAATTTATTTTTAATTATGTAGTCATGGTACATTTAATTTATTGTGTCTGTAATTTATCCAACCGACATTGTACAATAAACACGAATTCTCATAGTACGCAGAACGCATGATATATCTCAAACTGATTACTTACAGAGTTAGGAGAATGCATCCGCCCAAAGATTGAGCGTAACGCCGCGGCCGCCCGCCCAAACAACCCACGGTACAAAAGATACAAAGACGTCTAAACATAGCTTAAGCTTTTATTTTAAGACAACTTTACAACTCTACAGTTGTAAATTAACCTTATTCAGAATTGTTTAATTTAACTGTAAACAAAGTACAGCTGTGGCGTGCTAACCCCCTCAATAAACTAAATCAAGTGTACTTTTTTACAAGCAAATAATAACAAACAAACCGCATCCAATGTTATGTCCGCAAATTCCGGGCTATCGCAACACTGACACCGGGTTTAACAATAACACTGTAGTATACCGTGCTACGCTGCAAACGCTGCAGTAACCGCAAAAGTAAAATATCGATGTAAACGATGCAAGGCTACGCGAGTGACTGAACCCGGCGCCGCTTCACCACCGTTGCACCACACATTGTCGAGAAATAATCGTGGAAAACTAACACTTTACGCAACCCATTATATCCAGAAGATACTTGACTAGATAATTTTTGAGTCTCATTGCCCACTGGGCTCTAAAACGGTTGCGAGAAACAATAGTTGGGAGACTTGTGAGCTACTGCGAAATTTTGTGCCTTGAGCCTTCAGATGGTTCAATGCCGATTGCTGTATCAAAAATCTTCTTGGAATGCGTCTTTTGAAACTTCAACGGAATTGTCCGGTATTTTTTTGCCCACTATTTGAATATTGTGTAAATATTTTTGTGGCACGCAGTTAGAGACACAGACTTATAGACCTATCATTATGCAGGTGTACCTGCTGTTTGGGAGCCAAATTGAGTGCAAGTTTATAAAAGGGTGATGCCAGATGAAGCGTAAGGTCAGTGTGATGGAGGACCGAGGATCTCAATTTGGTTGGACCGCGAGCAAAAGCAAATCCGGAGGCTGTTGTTAAATTTGTGTAGAAAATCTCCCATTTTACTACTAGTATGGCAAAGAAATCAAAGCAAGAAAATTAACCAGAAATATATCCCTGTTGTATATGCAGGTACAAATATAAATCTACATCTAAGTAAAGTGCATATTGTTACAACTAGGTAATCTAAACCGTAACACAGATAAGCACGGGATAAAACTTTAATTCTATTCAAAGATTATATTTCTAAGACTGCATGTGCTAGTTCCCATAGCGGACGGAAATGTGTCCATTGCACACCGTAGCTTATCATTCTTGCCAAACACTTGCATATTCCACCGCTAATTAATCTTTGCTTTCTACAAAAACTAAATATCTCGCGGAACGAAAGGATTTGCGTCACTTATTAATGTCAGTTAGAAATCTATTTCTTTGTTTGTTTTGTCATTTCCTGCAATAAAAATATAGGCAATCACTCGAGAATAAGTGTAAAATCTACATTTGCAATCGTATTTCAAAACACATGAACGTCACTCACTCGAGCAAGCGTTATAACAAACAGATAAGTACCAGAGAACCTCCTGTTGGAAATCGCCTCAAAAAGCTTATTGATTATATGAAATGAGCGGTGCATTTGTAGGTGATGAGAGCCCTTTATAAAACTATGCTTGTTAGTGCTTAATTTCAATTATTATCTATCTATATTTATAATAAAGCAATAGGAACGAAATAGTCTGTACAAAGAAGATAATTCAAAAAAATATGGTGTAGGGTACTTAAAATAAGCTACTGAAAAAGAATATAACATATTTTTAAATCGTGTCTGTCTGTTTCTCTGTTTGTTTGTTAGTTAGTTTGTCTGTATGTTTGTTCACGCATCACGTAAACACCACTGGACCAATAGCGATGCGGTTTGTTGGATAGCTTACGATAGCTTACGGTTTGACTTAAAAACTGGTGTACTTGGTACAGATTGAGATACTGATCAGTAGAAGCCGAACAATCGATAAAAACTTTTTGACGGCTGAAGGAATTTTAATCAAATGTTTGGCATATTGGTATTTTAGGTCTTGGAATAGTACATAAAGTACTTTTAACCTAGAGAAATGACCACGTGTGTGAAGCCGCGGGCATCAGCTAGTATTAGATATTTTGCCTGTATGTAAGAAAGTTATCAAAGTACCTAAGATAACTTTTTTAGAGTAGAAAGATAATTAGACCAATGTATTGTTTACAAAAATAGATCGAAATCATATATTAAGAGTTTAAAACCACAATGAAGGAAAACAACATTATTGTGGTACTGTATTTTTATTACTTTTATTCTATCATTGAACTCCATTACAACAAAATATCCTATATTTTCACAACTATATTCCTTACTAGCTGCCTGCGGCTTCGCACGCGTGGTTATTTCTCGTTATATAAAATACCAATATACCAACAATTCCTTTAGCTGTCAAAATTATTTTATCGATTGCTCGGCTTCTACTCATCGAATTGAGATAGAAAGTAGTTTTTAAGTCAAACCCTAAGCTATCCAACAGTGAAAACCATATCGCAATCGGTCCAGTAGTTTTTACGTGATGCGCGAACAAACATATAGACAAACAAACAGAGAGACACGATTTTTTAAAATGTTCTGTTCTTGTTCAGTAGCTTATTTTAAGTACCCTAGACTATTTTATTTAATTTTCTTCTTTTTACAGACTATTTCGTTCCTATTTCTTTATTATAAGTATAGATAGACACTATTAAAACATTTTAGCAATAAAATAAAGAAACAATGGAAACGCGACATGGATTTATAATCGTCGTCAGCGCATACGATGTTCTCACTATTTAGCTCGAGCAGATGTATAAAATTGATGTTGTGTAACCAGTCTAACCCCGCTCTATGCCATGTTTAAGGCCTGGAATACACATTCTATTTAGTATTACATCGATGTTTACCGTAGCCATAGACAACTGTATATTACTCCGTACTCTATAGACAGGCTTTTGCCGAACGTAGCAATGACAGCATTTGATTATCGCCATTTTGGCGCTGACAGCAGAAGTTTGGCAGTAGTACGCGTTCACGGGACTAATATACTTGGACTAATATGTATTCTGTGACTAACGTCAGGAGATGAAACAATGTCAATTTTAGTTCCATGGACCCTCGGTGGGGGCGCTTTGAATCGGCACAAACAAAAGTACGGCAAAGCCAATCCATAGATATAGAGATCAGTGACCGTAGCACAAAAGTAAGCTATTTTCAGAAACGTTAATGAAAAAACATACAAAAAATAGGTAGAATGCAACATTCAACGAAGAGCATTTAATCGAGAAAACGTATCCAGCCTCTTCGGCAAGAGTCCGCCTCGTAGCGAAGTTGGTAACAAATCTTTGCCAGATATTCAACCGCCAAGTAGTAGTGTGCATACACTACTGTGTTCCAGTTTGTTGCGAGTTCCCATAAATTACTGGGCATCATAACTATGAGATTTTTTTAACCGTACAAATGTGGGTCACATTTATAGCGCCGGTTTTTCGAAACCGATGCTGCGATTTCGCTCGGAACCTTCAAGAATTGCTTCACAACGTAGACTAAACCAATGTCTGAAAGTTTCGAGCGTAAGGTGGTGTCGCTTATGATTTACAATCCTAAGTTTAGTATGGCACTGCAATTTTTATGGGCAGGCGTCGGTCACTTACAATTAGGCGAACCTGCTCATTTTGAACTCAGTAGTGTAAAAAGTTGTGATTTACTAACTTGTGAATCGAGGCTTAATGTACACAGAATTACTTTTGCTTTTATCATAGTGCGCAAAGAATTATAATTGTTTAAGTACCCGAGCGATGCTTACCGCCGCCAAATGTCTCACGAAGTGACGAAACATCTGGTCAATCAAGTGTTGATTATGTTTATCAAAGTAAAGTCAAGAAGATTTAAAATAGACGGAGTCTACGCCGCAAAACAAACGAGTGAAGCATAGCAAATTACAGCTAGGTGTGCGTGAATCGATAATTTATTTATTTTTTAAGAAGAATATTATTAGTTATAAACATACGTATAGTTACAGTGTTAAACAAATAATTAGAGGTATCCATATATATATATAAACAAATTTAAGCTCCTACATTATTACAGCAAAGAAGGAAGAAGGTTTTAATTACATAAATACAAAAAATACAATAAAGTAATATTATGGGAGAGACGTTGCGTATGTGTGTGTGTGTGTGTTTGTGTGGGTTTGTGTGTATATATATGTATGAGGGAATTACGGAGGCTGCAGCTAGAGGTCGCAAAGAAACCCCAAAAAATCTATTACTAGGTTTATTAATATAATAAAACTACATTTTATATTCTAACTTAAAATAATATATACTACCGGCCCAATGCTAGGTACCGAAGCGCCAGAATTGGGAGATGCGCAGTGGAGCAGCGCGAACTGCATTAGTGCCTCGTGGCTTGCATTGAGGTCAATGGATCAGCGGAAGAATAATGCAGAGTAGCACTTTACGTGGAGCTGCTCTACATTACAAGGGTGTATGTGGGTGGTGTACCATGTCAGATAATAATATATAAATATTTACATATATAAAGGATGTTAGGTAGGTGTACAATATGAAACAGGTACACGATCTCCATCGTTACTGTATCCATGCATAGGATAATTTGTGGTGATTTCTGGTTAATACAAAATTTCATCACAAAAGACTGC
The DNA here is from genome assembly GCA_946251855.1 of Alsophila aescularia. Lineage (NCBI taxonomy): Eukaryota > Metazoa > Arthropoda > Insecta > Lepidoptera > Geometridae > Alsophila > Alsophila aescularia. The sequence continues at coordinate 10,785,432 of OX276377.1, read as the reverse complement.
ATTGGTTTTTCGTGAGAACTTGATAGAATTAACACGCCTGACAAGGCGGAGATCTTTGGTGCGACGTGTCTGCCGATAGGCATAACATCGTGTAAGTGTTTGCGTGAGGCTTATGCATACGAGTGGATTGGCATGTATTGGTGCTTCACTTTAGATTTAGCGGTGTGGAATCAGTCTTCTTTGAAACATTCCTGTATAAGGTATTAAATAAAATTATGTTAAAATGTTCTTACTACGTTGTGGTTTGCTTTAATTATGTCAAGCTATTGTACTACGAGTAGTTAGTGATTTTTTTTAAATGTACACTACATTATATTATTCGATAAGGGTACATATCTGAATATATAACATTGAAAATATATACGTTTAGAATTTATGAGTTAAAAATACATAATTTTAAAATACGGAATCGTGTAAATATATAAATTGAAAATATATAAAGTTTGTTGTTTGTAATGGTCGAAATACCTAAAATAAATATACATGTTTTTACAATTCATAAGTTTTATATCCTGAAAATCATAATACCTTATTTTTCTAATGAATTTATTAAATATCAATAAAGTAAGGTATTTAAAATTATCGAAATACATGTTATCAGAATGGAGGGACTGCTCGCGCAATGTGTAGTCATGTTTTAACCTAACCTACCCTAGTATTTGGGGCCATACATACCGGTACCGGATATCTAAGCATTAGCGTATTTGGGTTGGCTATACAAACCCAAATACGCTAATGTTCAAAAAGTAATGTTTAAGATTCAATATAATCTAGCGAGATACTATACTCTGATGTTTGTTTTACATAGGTAATTGAAAATTACTTCAAATGTATTACGATTTAATCAATGTTAAGATTCAATATAATCTAGCTAGATACTACTACAGATACTGTGACAGTAGGTTAAGGTGCAGAGCGGTAGGCCCTTGGGCCACCCTTAAGCCGTGAACATGTTTGTTTTGCATAGCACTTTCATCTCAGTATTTTTATTTATTTTTTATTAAACATATCTTATAAAAACAGTATTTTTTATTGAGTAAATAACTCCAAATAGATATATAATGTCACCCGAAATAATAAAAAATATAACATAATAGAACTGCGCGAGTATTTTAAATAGCGCTATATGCTTCATAACCATTGTATGTTTCGAACTTAGACCATTTAACAATTTATGCCTAGTATACTTTATATATTCTGACCTTAGACTATTATGTTTTAAAGCCATTTATTAATTTGAACTGTTATGTGTTGTGGATTTTATATATTTTAAAATTCGGTATTTTATACTTCTAACAAATGAAATTATATATTGTGAACGATTTTGTATGTTAAAATTACGTATTTTGAACTTATAAATTCTAAACGTATATATATTAAATTTATGTATTCAGATATGTACCCTTCGATAAGCTCTGAGTTTTATTTCAGCTAAAAAACATATTTTTTATTAAATCCTAAAGATTTTGGGACGAATTTTATTATGTTAGTTCTTTCGTAATGCGGCCCTACAAAAGACATCAACGTTAGTTCTTTCGTAATGCGGCCCTACAAAAGACATCAACGTTAGTTCTTTCGTAATGCGGCCCTACAAAAGACATCAACGCGCGCCCTCCGTTTTTTCCTTTTTCGTCTGATTTATTCCTTTTTATTATAGTTCTAGCTATACCCGCGGCTTCGCACGCGTGGTCATTTTTCTAGGCTAAAAGGCTATATGTACTATTCCAAGACTTCTATAGTACCAATAAATCAACATTTGATCAAAATGCCCTCAGCCGTAATTTTTATTTATTTATTTATCAGCTTCTACTTATTGGATTGAGATACCAATTACACCAGTTTTTAAGTCAAACCCTAAGCTATTCAACAATGAAAATTGCATAGCAATCGGTCTAGTAGTTTTTACGTGATGCGTGGACAAACAAACAAACAGACAGACACGGTTTTTAAAATGTTATATTCTTGTTCAGTAGCTTATTTTAAGTACCCTAGACCATTTCATTTAATTATCTACTTCTTTGTACAGACTTTTTCGTACTTACTGCTTTATTACAAGTATAGATAGATTATATAAATGTATATATGTTTTATTTATAAGGTTTTACAGAGGTAATACACCCTGAATGCACGAGGCACGACTCTACATAATATATTAATTGCTAATACACAGCTATATCCAAATCATCCTGTCTAGACCAATCATAAATCGTAATTAATTATTATGACCAATAAAATTGCCAAAAACTGTTACGTAAACAAAATATGATATGTGTGGATGAGACTTAATTATAGTTTTTTATAAAGACAATCTTGGCTATATGTTTAATATTTGACCATACATTACAGGCTGTCAAGCTAGCTAATTTACGGTTTGTTATTAAACAAACGATTAGCGAATAATGTATATGCTTGGATACTGTCTTAATTAAGCTTCACTAAGATAACAATGCAGATTATACCTATTCTTTACATACATGTTAGAGCCCTAGTGAAAAAATTGTCAGAAATATTTAATTCAGTTAAAGTCAGAGTTAGACCGTACATACGTCTTGTATTTTTCAGATAAACTAACATATTACTTATTCTCATCTCAATATAATATCTAGTACTCGTCATAAGTCCCCATTCACAGTAGTTTAGGTATAGCACAGATGCCTGTCACCAGTTTCGTCAGCAGCGTATTTACTTAAGTTTCCGCAAACCAATTAGATTACAATTTTCAAATGATTACCACATATGACACAACTATTATCATAATAGGCTGCGTCAATGTTTGGCAATATTAAAAGCATCGAAATGGGATTAAGGCGACATAGAAAACAGTTTATCAATAACATAGGCGACAATGTCAGAAGTCACCCATTCATTACCACTCACGGACTAGAATGGACGTGGAGTGACGTAAGGTGACATAACTGATGCTAAAGGGGCCGATCTGCCACGGCGTCCACTTACCGACGTTGTTTCTCACGAGTTGATTACCGTAGCCGAAAAAACACAGTTAAAACCCAATAAGTATTCACGATGACCACAAAATCCCTCAAATAGCGTGGTTACTATTTCTCAATCGGAAACTGGCCCAAACATTTGGCCTAGCTAGCCCCTACTACTATACTATATATATTTCAGAATGGCCTAATTGTTCCTCCTATGCTGTTCTGTAGGGTATGTGGTCTTTCGCTCTTTACGTTGTTAATGCAAATGTAGGTATATATATTCTGTAAAATATGTATGGGGAATTTTGGAAAAAGAATTTCCGCGAAAACGTACGCGTAAAATGTAATGCTGATTGGTTGGTAGGTACCTACTATTGTAGCTAAATTTCATGCAAAATTATGGCGCGGTCTGTCTAATAATTGATTACTTTTCATATATGCAGTCACGGATGAAAGTGTATTTTGTGAATTTTAAATTATTAAATTATTAATGCACCATCCCACACCGGGATGACGGATCCCGTTCCATCTCAGTACGGGATTTTTTATCCAAAAATTTAATATAATCGAACGAGCCATATATAGCCTCCTGTGACTTTTCTTGTTCCCAGACTCAAATTACTACTCCTAGGCAGATATTTTGTATGCATCCACACCAATATATAAAAGTGAAACGTTGTCTGTTTGTTCGTTTGTTTGGGGAGCTTTAACGCCAAATCAGCTGATCCGATTTTGATGAAACTTTGTAAATAGGTACTGTACAATATAGAAACCAACATAGGATACTTTTCAACCTGGAAAAAAGTAAGTTTCCACTGGAAAACTGGAAAATGTCGATTACTCTCTGTAAGGAACGGTTGCCGTGGAAACGAAGTAAAAATATGTCTGTCAAAAAGCTTCAAGAGCGTATTGGTGCTATACTTTTGTTTTGGTTTTTAATATCCTTTTTTTTGTGATAAACTTTATTCTACGCTGACGAAGTCGCGGGCGAAAGCTATTTGGGTCAGAAAACAAAAATCGCTAAAGGAACTAAACGCCATATCAAAAAGTGCATTTAAGGAGTGCTTCGACAAATGTTTTATTCGCTGGTGAAAGTGTATTGCGTCAACTAGAGCCTCTTTCAAAGAGGACAAAATACATTTAGACTTATTTGACAGAGTAGTATAATACGTATTTGCATTGTCGTCATCATCATCAGACTTTTTTCCCCTGACTAAATTTGCTCTCCAGATGAAGCTGGTAGAGTGTTGGGCAGGAATCATTGAAACATCTATAATTAACTAATGTTCTGCAAATCTATACTTATAATAAAGCACTAAGTACAACAAAGTCTGTAATAAAAAAAAACAAGGAAGATAACAAAAAAAAAGGCTAGGGTATTCATTCAAGTCATTTTAAAAATCATGTCTGTTTGTAGTTCGTATATTTGTTTGTTTGTATGTTCACGCATCACGTTAAAACTACTGGACCGATTGCAATATGATTCACTGTTGCTTAGGGTTTGACTTAAAAACTGATGTAATTGGTATCTCAATCCCATGTGTAGTTTCCGAACAATCAAAAAAAACTTTTTGACGGCTGAAGGAATTTTGATCAAATGTTGGTATATTCGTATTTTAGGTCTTGGAACACACGGAGTACTTTTAACCTAGAGAAATAACCACGCGTGCGAAGCACTGCTTGAAAATGAATAAATGATTAATATACTAAGGCCCTATACAGGTCTAAGAATCATAACGCTTTGGATACAGAATATCAATTAATTAAACGGAGCGATGGTGGCCTAACGGTTCTATAGTGCAATTTAGAATCCAATGATATTGGGTTCAAAACCTAGGCTCCGCACCAATGACTTTTCTGAGTTATGTGCGGTTTTCCATCGCTCCGTGCTTCGGAGGGCACGTTAAGCTATCGATCCCGGCTGTTATTGATTAATAGCAGTCGTTAAGCCATGTCAGAGGCCCTCGGGTGGCTTGACAAACTCTGACATCAGAGGCCAGCACTACCTCATACTACAAACAAACAAACAATTAATTTGATGTTTATTTTATTTCATCACAACACGAGTGAGTTGTAAAGACACAATTGAGTTGTGCTGAATGCTGCTGTAACTATTACCTAACTTAAAGACGCGAAATCAACGTAACGGAAATGACCGTATCAAGAACAACACTGCTCAACACAACACTGGGCCACCTGCGCGCACGCAACCGTTCCCATCAGCAATTCGTTACACAAACATGCTTACCCATGTCAACGAAGAGAACGATTTCCCAGATCCAAACAATTGACATGGCATGATATGTCAAATTTGTAGTATACAAAACATGCTTATACGTTTAGCAACAGCACATTGTATCAGTGACGTAACGTTGCAAAACAGTCCGGAAATATTAATTGATTCCTCATCAACTGCAGTTTCTACTCAAACTTTAATTAGTCCTATCGCTCGCAAAAAAGGTTACGTTTCATAATACCGCCGTAGTTATGTAGGTTTATTAGTACGAGTATACTCACGACGTATGTAGGTAGGTAGGTACATCTAATAATATTTATTAGTACGAGTATACTCACGACGTATGTAGGTAGGTACATCTAATAATATTTATTAGTACGAGTATACTCACGACGTATGTAGGTAGGTACATCTATAATAATATTTCCCGCATCTATTACCCAGATAGATAGATAATACTTTATTGTACACCAGTTTCCAAAAAAAAAATAGAGCTAAAAGGAACAATCTTATAACTAAAGTACAACGGGCGGTCTTATCGCTAAAAGCGATCTCTTCCAGTCAACCTTTGTATGGAAAGAAATAATGGAGTGAGAGAAGATGGCGGTGTAAACAATTAAAACAAATGTATATAATTTAAATATATATATATATATGTATATACAGGATGATTTTTATAAGTGGGCGTGGATGGCTAAATCAGAAACTATAAGGAATAGCGAAAAATACTCAAAGGAGTCTCGGGCCCGATTTTTCTTTTTCTTTTACTGTGGCCTTTAACCGCGAAGACGTAATAAAAATTTGAAATTAGAACAATGTTGTGAAGATGACCGCGCTGCGAGTCTGTGTTTAGAAAAATATTGAGCATAATTTCGGACAAGATACAGGTAATGCAGGTATGAATACACAAATATACATATATAATAGGTATGGTATGGTATGACAGTACTTTAAAATATGAATCAGTTTATTAAAATACAACTTTTTCCTTAAGTTTGCCGTATGTCATTTCTTGGCAGAATTCAATTCTTATTAGCGACACTATCGAATGGTGTAATAATACAGTTTGTGTTTTTTTTTCAAAGTCAACGTGTTCGATTCCTGCCTAGGAATATTGTTTTTTCAAAAATCCAAAGATGCAATTTTAGTATAAATCAAAATCGGGCTCTACCGAGACTCCTTTGAGTACTTTCCGCTATTCCTCGTAGTTTCTGATTTAGCCATCCACGCCCATTTGAAAAATTCACCCTGTATAAATAACTAATTAAAATATATAAACATATACATACATGCCATTAAATACAAATACACATACTATAATAAAAATAAACAAAAAAAGAGATTGGATTAATTAACATCGTTTGATAATAAACTTCCCGACTACATGACTATGTATGACATGACTACATGATAGCGTTACATGCGCCATTCAGCTTTGGATTGCGAGGACCCATTTAAACTTCAAAGTAACAAGCAAAAAAGCTGCATCGTCATCTCATAAAATGGACCTATTTTGACATTGAATAGAAAACTCCCTTTGAAATATGCCCGATAGACAAGACGGCATCATGAAACTCTATGGAGATGTCATTTTATGTCTTTGCGCTGACGAGCACATAATGCCTCGTGTCTCAGACTTGTTTCGAAGTTTATTCTTGTAGTTTTGGGTTGTTATTGAAATACAGCGAGGCAAAAGAAGTGCATAGCATTTTTAGTTATTCTATGCCACCAGCATGTTTCTGCCAAATGATGGTAGCGGGTTAGAACACTTGGGTTACAATAGCATATAGGTTTTCCAAATGTTTTATGCAGGACTTAGTTATATTCTTAATAGTTAGTTAATAAAGACACTTGCCTGTTCAAATAATTTGAATTCTTGATACTACATTAATCGTATCTGTAATGGTTTCAGTTTGTACTTATAATATCATACTCAAGTAGTTTTTAGTTTAAAAAAAACTGGGGCACTACGGGTTTAACTTCTTTTATCTGGCTATAAGCAGTGGTAGCCAAAGACGGACTTTCGCAAAAGACCACTGTTGTCGTCGTAAACACACTCGTAATTGTGATCTACGACTATGTGTACACAGACGGGTGTTAGTGTCGTAGCATCATTACTCGCAGAATTGCATCCATTTTGCATCACAATTTGCAGAAACCGAATTTAATCGCAAATTTTCGGCCAATGTTGCTTGAACTCTGACATTGTTCTACATTATCGATTGCAGCTCGACGCCTACATCATAAACATGGAAAGATTTATACAAAGCTCTGACACCTGTTATTACGGCATGCAAGAACATTAATATCGGTTGTTTGTTACCTTTAACTGAATATATTAAATGGTAGCGATTATATTCGCTTGATCTCAATCGTTCGGTTGACGATGAGTCACGAGGTTAGAACAATAAACCGAAGAAGGGTTCATAAAATTGTCCTATAAAGTTATTAAACACTAGCTTATCTGCGTAGTTTTCCGTTATCACAGAGACACGGGAAAATAGTCTTTTTATATCTGGAATAGTGTAGGATAATCTATTAATGAAAGAATTTTCAGAATTGTATCAGATTACTCCCTACAAACATAGATACATACAATCAACTTTACCTCTATATAATACTAGCTTTCCCGCCCGCGATTTCGTCCGCGCGGACTACTGTTTATCGCGAAAAAAGCATCCTATGTTCTTCTAGGATAAAACCAATGCAAATGTAGGTATAGCACCAATGATCTTGAAATTTTTTGACAGACTTGTTATTTCGTTTCTTTGGCAACCGTTCTTTACAGCGAGTAATCAACATTTTCCAGTTTTCCCGTGAAAACTTTAAAAAAAACGGGATAAAAAGTATACTATGTTTTATTCTAAGCTATTTCCATTCCAAAAATTTTTTTTTATCATAATCCGTCCAGCTGTTATCGCGTGAAAGCTCCTCAAACAAACAAACAAACAGACAACATTTCACTTTTATATATTGGTATGAATTAGTGTAAATAGTATATGTTAGTATAGAAGTGTAGATCACTGCACCACTGACGCGACGCACGAGACATAGCGTTCAGGTAGAGTTGCGCAGAACTTCATTTTGCGTCAAAACTGAACTTTGAATTGTTTTAGAAGCCGGATAGTCACACACGGCCATGGGACGATTGCCTGATTATATTTTGCCTTAATATTATGTTTTATGAAACGGAAATACACATTTATATATTCACATTTTTACATATATACATTTCAATATTATTTCACAGGGCAAGAATAACCAATGGGAATGCAGAGAATCCGCAAACGACCCTAAAGTCGGTAAATTCTAATTTCGCTAGGGTTTAGTGGTAGTTCTGTAGGGTTGGTTTATGGCAAGACGCTGGACTGGAAAAGTACGGGCATAAACATAAATCACATCTACGATTCGCCGATGATATCGCCCTTATGGCGAAATCGCTGCTGGAACTCGAGCAAACGCTGACCGATCTAGCTGACGCCTCTCGACGTGTCGGTCTCGACATGAATATAGACAAAACTAAGGTAATGTTTAACGACCTCATTACCCCGAGACCTGCTATCATTAACGGTGTACCTCTTGATGTTGTGTAGGAATATGTATACCTCGGGAGGATGCAGCTGGGATGGGCAGCATTTGGTAAACTTCTTTCAATTCTTCTCGTCATCCATATCCCAGTGCCTAAAGACGAAAGGCCTATGTCCAGCAGTGGACGAACATAGGCTGATGATGAATATGACGAGTATGGGAAGGGATAGTCGCGTCGGTTTTGCACGTATTGGTTAGTGTGTTATACCCCACTGGGCAGTGGGGTGCCTCAAGCATATCACAAAAAGTACCTAAATTACTTGCATCACGATTCACGTGGTTTGGATGTCACTTTACACTGATACATCCTAATGCTATTATTAAATAGCACGAAATAAGATATAAGCAAGCACAATCAGCACAACCTTTGTCTGACATTTGTACCACGGATTCATAGGTTAAGGTTGAACAATGTACCCAACGAAATAAGAGTACCTACAAAATTAAACGGTGTCCGCATATTTCACAAGACATATCCTTATACAGACAATAAGATTACATTTATTGTCTTAATTTAACAGCACAATAATAAAATATTCTAGAACATTGAGCTCAATCGCGGCTTGAAAAAACAGTCCTATATAAACACTTTTTAATTTTAGCATCAACAATAAACGGAGCATTATCGTCAAAAATAACATGTTTTGTTCCGTAATCTTTTTATAAATAATAATTATGACAAGGCAATCATTTCTAAAGATTTTTCTAGAAATTCCTCGTTGGACTTTGATAAACGACATTTCGTGATTATTTTTATATAATAACGAAAAAGTAATTGAGATGTTTTAAAACTTTTTGAAATCTTACCTAAAGTATTTCACGATTCGAACACATAGATCATATTTAATGTCAAGTTCTATAAAAATAACATTCTTAGCAGGATTAAGTTACATTCAAATAATTTCAAATTAAGTGGCAAAAAAATGTGGTATTTGCAATTACTTAGATAAACTTTTGCCTGTAAAAATGTGGTATTTGCAATTACTTAGATGAACTTTTGCCTGTAAAAATGTGGTATTTGCAATTACTTAGATAAACTTTTGCCTGTAAAAATGTTGTATTTGCAATTACTTAGATAAACTTTTGCCTGTAAAATACCTACTTCATAATCCAATGTGTTCCATAGTCCTAGAAATAGACAGAAAGTTATAAGAACTATATTTTATGCCATCAATCACTAAGTTCCATTACAGCGTTTTTTTTTTATCTCACAGATGATCATTTATGAGTTATCTTAATTTCATCATTCGCAACTGACAGGTAAATGAGATGATCTGATTTCAATCACTGGCGATTATTTCAAACACAGACCACTTGGTAGCTGGTCACGAATATGCACATACTGTCTAATTATTATTTGCGTCGACTGGTGGAATCGTGATCTTTTAAATGTATTGCTATTAAATAAATTGTAGGAGAGTTGACCTGAATCTATCATGTTTCTTCCGGCAGATCTTAAAATCGTCTGAATTGATTTTGACAGGAACTCATTTACAATTTACTTCAGAGTGGAAGAGCTATATTCTTGCAATAGCATCTTACAAAAGTGGAATCAAAAATATAAAAAAGGAATTTTGATTTTTAACCCGTGGACGAACGCGTTTTAGCACTTTACTTCTTTTTTTTAGCCTTTTTTACCCGACTACAGAAAAGCAAGGGAAGGGTAATGAGTTTAACAGTCTATGTATGTATGTATGTATCTATGTATGGGTATGTGGAGTTCCACCACAGCGTCACCCCTGTTGGTTCGATTTTGACAAGCAAGGTGTCAATCGATTCGTCTTCAAGTATAGTGTCATAGGCTATTTTTTACCCAACCGTAGTCGGGTTTTAGTTTTTGAGCTTATACAATACAATACAAATACACTTTATTGCACACCAAAAAATAATGCAAATAAAGATACAACTTATAAATTAAAGAGTACACCTGTTTTGTAAAGCATCCGGCTAGAGGTGAACTGAACAATATTTAATACTTTTCAACAGGTTAATTATTAGCACGACTGTTTATTTTATTGCGGTTTTTGTATCGCATTTGTTTTATTTTATTGAGTCGGCTTGATAAAATGTTATTTAGACGAGTAATACAGTATACCGTGAAATTTTATGTTAGCGACATTGATCCTAGGAACCTTCATACAAAAACGGGGCTTTCCTTAAGGGGTTACGGGGTTTTTACTTAAGTAAAGACGCCGTATCCGAGAAATAAAATAAAAATGGTATCAGCTGTGAAACAGTTGATAGACTCAGGGATTACTTTGTGTTGATTTTGCCGTTTTTATGTTTTCTTTCTTCAATTTAAACTTCAGATAAGAACAATCTTAGAGGAAGTAAAATCTAAGGTTAGGGCCATCGGCCTTACCTTATTATTTTGAGTTAGTTTAATTCAAGGAGTAGGTTACTAGTTACTGAACGAGTGGAGTCACGTCTTCTATCTACGAATATAATTTATCTAGGTTTTATTATTCATTAGTCTGATTAACTACAAGTTTGGCGGAAATAACTTATGTACTTAAGTATAAGTACATAATGTTATATTTGATCCTGTTTAGATGGCTATGATTATAGGTAGAAAATAAATATTATCTACACTAATATTATAAAGAGGAAAGATTTTATTCTTTGTATGTTTTTATGTTTGTTTGTTTGTAATGGATAAATTCAAAAAATACCGAAACCGATTTTAAAAATTCTTTCACCTATAGAAAGTAACATTATCAGCAAACAGCAAGTAATATGGGATGTATTTTATTTTTCAAAAAATTAGAGATCCTTTTTAAAATTACAGCAATGTACTTAGCCCAAGGTATCAAAAAGGACACGGCCCGTTTTGCTAGCGCTCTCTGCCTATTTATTAAAAGTTAATGTACATCAATAATTTAAAGTTATTCGTGTTCAAGATTACCCTATAACTAATTGCAAATAAGCAATATCTCTCAAGAACTTCTAGCTTTAAAGATGACAAGGTGCTTTTTTTACTAACTGAAACGCATTTTAAATAACTATACAGGCGCTTTTGGTCACAAAAACCTATCAGGCACTCCATTTAAATTTGTTTTGAGAAAATCTTTTGTACTATAGAGTGTATAATTGAAAAATAACTAACAAATAACAAACAAATAATGAAATAGAAAAATGTTGCAATATACAAAATGTATTTTGAATAAACATTATGTGCATTCACTTTAATTATTGATACATTTGTCATATAGAAGTTTATTTATCATCGTACATACATTTCGTTGAACGAAACGTAAGACATTCAAAATATCGTTGATTTTCAGATAGAATAATTTAATTACTTTTATTAGCAGCCCTTTAAAGCCTGGAGTTCTAGAGATACATAACACAAGCCATAACTTTTATTTTGTTTTTGTGAATTTTAACAATTACCTACAGTCAAAGTACATTCTAGGCAGAAACTGGCCATGTCCTTTGTATACAAAACGGAACGGAATGACGTTGCAGTGGAAACGAAAAATAACAAGTCTGTCAAAAAGCGCCACGAGCATTCCTCATAGTGTAAGCGTGATTCAACCTCCTTGGCGTTGCGCTGCTGACAAAGATTTTGAATTACGCTTACTGGCGTTTTTTTTAAATTTACGACTGGTGAGTAAATGCTAAAAGTAAGAAAATGCCGCGTTGTGAGCGCTACCCGTGCGAAGCGTGAACTATAAGACATGTACATAAACTACATAGTGTAGATTATGTAGTAGATTTCCAATTGTCGAAAGTAGTCACATACTCGTAGCTCCACCAAGACGTCTAATAAAGTAGAATTGCTCCCCGGATCTTCTGCTTTTAATATTTCAGAAGCTCATCCTTCAAAAGATCTGCGGGTCAAAGTCCCACCTCAAAAAATCTGTACCGACTTCACCAAAACCACTCCTTATTTGAGAACACGCCCCGAGGAATTCTAATGACAATCCAGTATTATCCATTTTAACACGACGAGCCACCTCACCTTCACATACCTGCGTAAATAGCTTCATTAAAGACCGCGTCAGTTTGATAACCAAAGATGTACTAGACCGTGATCCTCCAACAATAACTACAATAACTTCGTGAAAATGAATGGCGAATAAAATAACAAAAAATTTAATTGACAATTACATAACCTTAGCATTGTGCTGGCTTCGTATGCTGAGGTCAAGTTTTATTTTGATTAGAAGCCACGCTGTTTTTAGTACATAATACAATATCTTTAAATTGCAGCTATAAAATTAAGAAACACGAGGATGATAGAGCACGCTAATTGCTTAAAATATTGGATTGCATTCACAAAAAACATAAAGCCTAGACTTTATTCTCTCTGGCGTGCTATAAATCACAAAGCAATGCGCTGCATGCAATCTATATCGCAGGATCTTGAAACGCAAAGTTCAAGTGTACAGCAGGATCATTAATATTACAGTCTGACGTTTTCTAATGAAGTCACTAATTGTGATAGATGTACCTAAGCTGAAAATGGAACACGACATCGAGACTTAAGACTAACCGAGGAGCACCAAAGCACTATCGGTTAGGCAGATCAAAAACACGAAGGAATTCCAATTGGTTGCAATAATCGAATAAGTAGCCAACTTGGAGCCAACAATTTAGCCATACACCTCGTAACAACAGCGCCGGCGGAATGCGTATTTACAAATTATCAAAATTCCCGTTTAGTTCTCCAAAAAACGAACTTTAGCGCAAGATGGTTTAAAAAATACGTAGTATACACCGCCATCTCGATAGTGAAGCAACCGAGATATGCCGATCCACTCGTACGCACAATCCTTACGCACACACTTACACCATGTCATGCCGCAGCAAGATCTCCTTGGTCGTGTTAATTCTGTCAAGTTCTCACGGAAAATAAATATCAAGGCAGTATTTTATGATGAAACTAACTGATGCCCACGGCTTCGCACGCGTGATCATTTCTCTTGGTTAAAAGTACTCTTTGTGTTATTCCAGGACCTAAAATAGCAATATACCAACATTTGATCAAAACTCCTTTAGCCGTCAAAAATATTTTAATCGATTGCTCGGCTTATACTCATTCGATTGAGATATCAAGTACCCCAGTTTTTAAGTCAAACCCTAAGCTATCTAACAGTGAAAACCGCATCGCAATCAGTCCAGTAGTTTTTACGTGATGCGCGAACAAACATACAGACAAACTAACAAACAGAAATACACGATTTAAAAAAAAAAAAACTTGTTCAGTTGTTATTTTAAGTACCCTAGACCATTATTTTTTATTATCTTCTTTGTACAGACTTTTTCGTTCGTATTGCTTTATGCTTAGTATAGATTGTGTGAAATGGTGTTAAACCACAAATTATTCACTCACGCACACATTCACAGACGCCATTTGATATGCTTCACTCGTTTGTTTGTTGTTTCACTCGGGTGTAGACACCGTATTTTTTAAACGTTCTTGCACTAGCGACTGTGTTTGCAGATTGCTTGCTCTCATTGATCGACACGTTTCGTTGTTCCTTCGGATGTTGTGAAACAAACAACAAAACGCATTTAGCATGCAAATTGCCTGTAATCACCGTGAGCAATGCGCACCTGACACCTACGAAATGCTCATAGGCACACATTTTAGAAATTCCAATTCTGCTAATCTGTTTTCCATATCAGCATGCGAGACCTGTTGCTCATAGAAAAGATCAGGTACCTAAATAAAGTTCACATGGCTGGCCGTGCCTCTACGTACGTGCGATTATTTAGCCCACCTAATATTTATGCCGTACACTGAACATTTTAGCGACAGCGACAATTAAAAGCATTCTGTATAGCTAAATCGTAACCTCGGGGTTACTCGCAACCGGCGCACCTTATGGAGTCTCTCGATCCAAGGTATTGCCAAACTCCAATTGTCAGTCCAAAGGCTGAAGAATTAAAGTTTAATATCGGGTATTACATTAAATTGTGTGCCCCGAATGAGGTGAAGTCCTTGGATATTACTTGCAGTGGATTTAGAGTCAGAGCAGAGTTCAACGCGGGCCATAATTTGCCGGCGGTTATATAATCCCAGCATCTAATACCGTCTTGACACAGATTCGCCGCGCATCTTTGTTTGATGAGCTACTTTGTCGCAAGCTACATTATACATCAACAAATATACCTAACATCGAATATGGAGTGAAAACCAGAGCAACCTAGAGATGAATTCATATTTCTCGTCTCTATGTTCGTTTCTTGTGAGTAAAACGATCATTTGTAACGATCATTTGTTTCATATGGCCGGGTGTCAGCGAATTTTATGTCCCTCTCATCCGTGATCAAGTAGAGCGGGAAAGATGATACGTATCGGGAGTAAAATTTAAGGTTTTTATTTATTTGTAGAAAAACTAAAGCGTTGAATTAAAAAGTGTCTAGCCATTTTCTCAATAATAATAAGCTATTTCTTTTGGTATATATTTGATATCATTTAGTGATTTAGTGACTCTTTCCAATCAATGTTCTAAGCCTATAGTAGTGTTACCTTTGATTTTATTTTCTATCGAGTGAATTCATACTAATCATGTTTCTGTGTTTACAAAGTACAAGATAATATGTAAAATTTTGATGTGATACCAATTTCATAGTTCTGGGTTAATTATAAAACAAGATACAGACGTTCAAAAATGATCTAAAATTGCTAAAAGTGCTAGAACCGGGCCTTAACTGCTAGCACATGTGTAAAGGTTCTTTACAAAGTAAGACTTAATTATCTCCCTTAACAGAATTAACAGATATTTAAACGGATAGCGATAATTATTACACTCATTGACCAGATTTTACTCGATTACAATGTAATTGATGGAGGTCGGCAGCTGACAATGGAGTCCGTCAACTGCGTCGCATCGTCATACTACGTCATATCGTCATACTACGTAAGCGTCCACGTTTCTGGGGCTATCGCACGGCCATCGGAAACATTGCTGTACTACTTCAAGATGACTCTGTTGATTGCAGTAATTTTATGAAGTTGAACATTATGATGCAATACGATAAATACGATAAATATGTCTGTGGACACGCAACTAGATTGGTATATTTAATAATAAAAAAAAGCAGACAGAAATGTTTTCGATTTCTCCAAATCTATACATATAGTAAAGCAGTAAAGTAACAAAAAGTCTGTACAATGAAGATAATAAAAAAATGGTCAAGGGACTTAAAATAAGCTACTGAACAAGACCACCATTTTATTTAATGGTTTCGATTTTTTCGTACATCACATAAAACTACTGGATCAATTGCGATGATTTTGCGGATTCACTGTTGGATATCTTAGGGTTTGAAGTAAAAACTGGTGTACTTGGTATCTCAATCCAATGAGTAGAAGCCGAGCAATCGATAAAAAACTATTTGACGTCTGAACGAAGTTTTATGTTATATTGTTGTTTATGGTTTAAGAATAACACATGGGATCAAGGACCCCTAAATCCCAGAAAAAAACCTACGAATACAAAACAAGTTTGTTGAATAAAATAATAATAATTTCTGCATTGCACGAAGTTTACATACGATTTCTGCATATTTAATAAAGCTTTGACCATTTTCAACTAGGTGTAGATTAGAAGACAATATTTTTTTCTAATCTTTAAAGCGGAAAAACAATTATTATGTTAACCTAAAAACCCTAAATATATAGGTAATACTAAACATAAACAAGCCGCTACCAGTGGGCAACGTAACGAAAATGCTGGCAGCATTGCCACGTTGTATGGCAATGCTCAGTCTTGGGCAAATTAAAGGCCAGCATTTTGGTCACGTGTTGCTTCAACCAGACCCGATTGATCTTTATATATCCAGTATAAAATTTAAACTGACCAAACGTCAAACACCCCGTTCAAGCACACCGCGAGGCGAAAAATTAAACTGTCTAAAATTGAATCTGCCCCGTTCACGGGCGTCCGCTACTCGTACTCGTATAAGTTTTCGCCTGTCTAGGATAAATTTTAGCGAACTATTGAGATCGCTAAATTTTAGTCTGCTGTCAGATTGATAGCTGTTGGTCTAAATACTATATAATCGCAAATACTATATATATTTATAATAATGCAGTAACATAAATTCTGTACAGTGAATATAATATAAAAATATCTAGGGGACATACTCGTAATTTACAAACAGTTGACAAAGCTACTGAACAAGAATTTGACAAGTTGACCATTGAATTTGACATCTAAGTCTATGACTCCGTTCAGCGAACCCTCGCTAGTTAATTTTTATCCGGTGAAAATTTCGCCGACATGCACCCCTGGGTCCCACGATGTTTTACTTCTTTTGATAATAGGTACATTCGTATTTCACACCGCTCATTCCACTTTACGACAGAGTCTCAGTTTAATAATAATATTGACAGCACATTGTTCTCGCAGCAGACATTAATTAATAGATATTACTTACTAACTAGTACTATTAAGTAAGTATTTATTCCGTGCTACGACTAAACTAAGCATGTGTCTTTTCTCGTTCTCACTAATACAATATAACTAAAACCATACAATAAACTGAACTGCACTAACTACTAAATATTACTTGTCTTATATTTGTCACTAAAAAACATGACTAAAATATGACTAAAACAAAGGTTCTTGACCATTAGAAATAAGTAGCCTTTAGAGATCAGCTGACGTTTGGCTGTAAATCTTTAAAAAAACCTAGAAGTGGATCAATACGCGTATAAACTATCCAGCTATGCCTAACGGAGCTATACCTAAACGTGAAAATATTTTAGACTAGCTTAGCCCGCGTGGTCCTTTTCTGGGATATATGGATCCCATGTGTTATTCCAGAACCATAAGTACCAAAATCATCAAAAATCGTTGAGTCGTAAAATGTTTTTTTATCGATTGCTCGACTTTTACTCATCGGATTTAGATACTAAGTACATCAGTTTTGAAGTCAAGCTCTAAGCTATCTAACAGTTAAACCCGTATCGCAATCGGTGGAGTAGTATGTTCGCATTTTAAGTCCCCAAGTTTTTTTTGATTGTCTTCTGAATACAGAATTTTTGCATACTTGAATCTACGAATACTGCTACTGCCTCTTTATCAGGCAGGCTAAAAATATGATGTAAAAGCGGTGATAAAAATATAATTACCTATTTAACTTTGGAGGAGCTTGGAATTAAATTTTGGAGGATTAGAAATTATTCTGTAATTTAAGTCGAATAAAGTATAAACAGTCTCTTTCAAACAACCTGTGGATTGAGACACAAGAAGAAAATAAACAGACAGACAGGACAGACTAACATGAAAACCTATAAAGGGACGTTGTATTTTATATTACACTGTGTTATGCAAAGTGGTCAATTAAGTGATAATATTAATTGCGTCTGTCGAACTAGCACGAACGCGGTATATCTAGCGCGTGATCAGACCTAAGTAAATAACTATAAATAAAGCACACGTCAGTAGAATGTATAGAATAGAGCAAGACGTTTTGTATGTGCAAGGGTCCAATGACACAAGACACCTGAAAATGTTTCGGCAAGTTATATCCGCTGGGTTGCCCCTACCATAAGGTCGTCAAGTATTTTTGGATTGTGCTCAGTAAAGTAGTCCGTCAACTTCGTAAAAACACGTCATAGAAAATATTATAGTATTGGATAGCCACCGACACCACCAGCGCGTCATTGTCTAGCAGTTGAGTAAATATAGTGATGCCCCTGGACGTATCGTCAACGGCGGAGCCTGTTAACTCCGGAGGTTTTATATTTGTAATGTAAAAATATGTTTGATTATAATTTCTGACATTTGTTTTTTTTAAAGAATAATAAATATGGCTTGCTTGTTCGTGGTAGATTCTGCGAACTATATGGCCTGCCCATTGCCACTTCAACTTGCAAACTCTGAGAGCTATGTCGGTAACCTATGAGCTATATTATATATTATTATGTCGGTAAGCTATGTCGAAGTGTGTGTGTCGAACCCCCACACGATGGACCGACGATATTGTAGCCATCGCAGGAAGTCGGTGGATGGAAGTGGCACAAGATTGCTCGTCATGGCGCTCTGTGGGGGAGGCCTATGTTCAGCAGTGGACTTCTAAAGGCTGACATGATGATGTTGATGATGAACAAATATAATATGGAAAGAAATACATCCCCGTAGGGTTTCTTGGTGCTCTCTTCTCTAACGGGCGTATTTCCGAATCACCAGTAGAGTCAAGGGTACTTACTTCCTTTTCCAGTGTGAGATTTAACTCTGTTGGCACTTGAAAGAGAAATTTCCTTTTCAAACTCAAAGTATATCAACTTATTTTACCAAAATTTTGTTGATTTGATCTATTTATAATATTTTATGTATTTCTCCTAGTTTATGAGATGGTTATGAAAGTGCTAATATTTTGCCTATTTACAATAAAATACTTTGACTCTGGTGAACGCAGATGGCAGCAGCAAAGCCAAATTTTGGCTTAAAAGTGGGATAGCTTCATGCTATACCTGCCCATCGCACCGCCCTTCTTTTTGTCTGAATTTGCATATACAACCCTCATGGGCCTGACTGATGGCCCTTCAACTCTCTCTGACTCACTTTCTCTCTGCGAGAAGGCCTTCGTCCCAGCAGTGGAATCGTAATAGACTGATTAAGATGTTTACTAATCTGGCCTTAGAGCCAGTCAATACACTTCAAACAACGTGCAAAGAGCTTTTCAATAAACGAAAATCTCCGCCCAACACTCCAACCCGCGGCTTTAGTTGCCTTCTTCCGCCTAAACTTATATTAATTACCATAATACTCATCACAAAGATTAATTATGAAGTAGGAGTGAGCACAATGAGGAACACCTGCCGTTTGACAATAGATGCCTCCGACCCACGCCGTTGCATCCTGCGAGATGACTCAGCAGCTGTAAATTATGATCAGCCTTGACGCATATACACCAACAGGGCGCTTAATCGATATGCCACACGAAATTCCTAGCCGAAAACGTGTGACGTCATTATGACTGTTTCCAAACAATTGCATGCACGAAGATATCTTAGCGATGCGTTTCGTGCGTGAATGGTCATAGCGAATAAAGGCCCAGGGCATCTACTGGATACCTTAAAAAACTACCACACCGGTTATATGTATTCGTGGCACGGTATCCATCCATACCAATAAATAAAAGTGAAACGTTGTCTGTTTGTTTGTTTTTTTTGGGGAGCTTTCACGCGATAACGGCTGAATGGATTTTGATGAAACTTGGAATGGACATAGCTTATACCCTGGAATAACATCATCATGTCAGCCTTTAGAAGTCCACTGCTGAACAAAGGCCGCCCCCAAAGAGCGCCATGACGAGCGAAGTTGTGCCACCTTCATCAATAAAATATAGGAACTTTTTATCCCGGAAAATTGTAAGTTTTCACGAGAAAACTAGAAAAACTGTTTTTTTTTATAATTCGCTGTAAGAAACGGTTGCCGTGGAAACGAAATAACAAGTATGTCAAAAAACATCAAGAGTGGTGGTATACTAACTTTTGCATTGGTTTTTAATATCTTAGAAGAACATAGGATGTTTTTTTTCACGATAAACTGTAGTACGCGCGGACGAAGTCGTGGGTGGGTAGTCTAGTAAGATGTTTAGAGTATCGTTTGGACAAAACTTAGATTAGACGTTCAACATGTCCTCGTGATAAACTACGGTGTATTGCCTGTGCCTATCATTAGAACCTCTCAAATGGAATAAATTGAAGTAGTTGGGTAAATAGATCTCCCATAGTGAAGATTTTTATTTTTCAAGTTAAAATGTGGGATGTTGGTCCTAGATAGTATTTGAGGCTCCACCAACCCTCTAGAGCAACCCTCTTTTTTAAGCTCTAACTCCTAAATTGATTAGGACATTGAAGAAAAATGTGTAATTATAATTTCCACCCTCGACAAAAAACGCCGTGCTAGTGCCCAATAACATTAATTTCATTCAATCATGCAAGAATTTCGTCTGGTTAGAAACAGTTGAGGAGATTTAACTGGAATAAAAATGTTGTTCAACAAATCCACCGCGAATATGTCCAAGAACTTATCCGGGGATATCACTATTTGACATTTACACGCCTTTCCCCGTCCCGATGAGTCAGTGCATCAACAGTGCGGCCTCACCTTGGCATAATCACTGTAATGCCAGAGAATAAATAATAGTATAATGCCATTAATTATAAACACTGTGCTCTATGATGATAATTAGTTATTTTCAACGTGTGAACATAAATAATTTCGTTATTATTATTTGTATTAGCTGGGGTCAAAGTAGATATGATAAGTAATAGGAAGAGCCTTGTAAATTTATGATACACCTAGCTGTGATAACATAAAAATATTATAATATACTATCTTCTCGTCTTGTATCTGTGTAACTAGCATTTGGCGAGAAACCCTCTTGGCGAGCCCTCTTTAGACGTATTTACGAAGTAATCAAATGAAACTATGCCTAACTATTAGATACTTGCTGCAAGGTTTTACACTCTGCTGTTTGAGCTGTCAGAATGGTGGTATTAAAAGAAAAACTCGCACATAAATACAGCAAGCAATATTGGGCTTCATAAATCATATAATTTGCTAAATATCATGTCAAATTATCTTGGAATTACTAACTGATAATCAGTTTTGGCTGCGCTAGACAAGCCGATAAGTTGACACAAATTCGGTGTTTGATAAATCGTTGCGATGTCCTTTCGTGGGTGGCTTTATCGCGATTGTTAGGTACCTATAGCATCCGCTAGGCTGATAAATAGGTACATTTTCAAAATACTTAAGTCTGAAAACTGTACAGTTTTCTTTAAATATAATTTGGCTAGAAAATTAGACGATTATTGTGAAAAATAATAATGTATCTGGTTTCAAACATTATTGGGTATGCCATAAAATTCCATAATTATTCGTATATCTAATTTAAAATAACTCTGCGTAATTTTGAAAACGTTTCTTTTTGTATTTTCATTTCAAATCCGGGCTTTGTGAAATTTAGATGTTTATTTCTTTATTTGAATGGGTAGACCACCGGCGTGTTCTCATATAAATTTAATTAAAATTAGTTTAGTAGTTCTTTCGTAAATCCATTTGAAGTAGATTTTATTATTCAATTAATTATATTATCTTGTTTGTTTTTTTAGTTCTGCTGGTAATTATCACGGTTTCTTACTCTTGCATGACCAATTTTTTTTTTTGTTTTTAATTTAATTTAAAGGACTTTGTCGCTGAGCGACCACATCGTCCCGTTAAGTCCGCGAAAACAAAATTAACTTAAAAATATTAATAACAACATTTCAACTTATTTGGCTAAGCCTAAATCTGTCAACTTATATAACATTTTGGCTTCATCGGATGTTGACCAAATCATTAATTTGTAGTAGGTACCTACATCGTAGTTCTATTTTTGTAGTTGAGATTATAAAAATATTTACAAACAAATTTTGTTTTTACTGTGGTCGACTAATTAAGACCCCTCGGGCAGCCTGACAACACTATCATGATGTTTTTACTAAGTCAACAAGATGCCAGCAATACCTACTAACTTTTATCACCACGTCTCAAACTTTTATGACTTCTTCGCATTATATGCCTCCTCAAAGCTTTGGGAATAAGAAAGGCCTTTTTTTGTTTAATTTTATGTTTATTCCATTATTAATATTCCTATTTTTAATATTATTATTACCTACACCAATATTATAACGAGGTAAGATTTGATTATTTGTATGTTTGTTTGTAATGGATGAACTGAAAAAATACTAAACTGATTTTAAAAATTCTTTCACTGTTTTTTTTAAAGTGCGTTTTTAAAAGTAAGCAAGTTTCTGAAAGTATCAGTGAAAGTATCAGATTATCAGCGAGTAACATGGATAGATACTACCCAATTGGTAATACAATTTTTTTGAAAAAATTGCTGTTCCATCGAAAATTGCAGTAATGTATCACATGGTATCAAAAATACAGAATGGAAGACATGTTGCCATGGAAACGAAATAATAACAAGTGTGTCAAGTACGTGAGTTGTGTCTATGGTAAAAAAACACGATCGTTGCTGCCAACGATTTTGAATTACGCTTACTGGCGTTCTTTTTTAGAAGTTACGACTGGTATAACTAGTAGCTCTGTGAGCTGTAGACCTGGCGAGCACACTTTTTTTTGCATACAAGCTTGTGGTGCACAGGAGCGCTATCTAGTTTCCTTATTGTAAAACTAACATTAATAACCAAGGTAAAGGACTGATTCCACTGGTAGAAATCTAAAAGTGAGAAATTTACTGCACTTTGAGGAGCTATTCTGCTCATCATGCCGAAGATCCTTATCGGATCTTCACCAAATTTTTATGAGACTAACTTAAACTTACTAACCTTTTAAAAAAAAAGAATCATCGACATCGGATTTAATAAGGCAGAGAAATTCAGTATCATCATTTTTGGGGGTAGTTAATATTTTAGACTAAATATTTCTGAAAATTCGCTTAACCTGTACCTATACCAAGTTTCGGCTAGATCGGTTGAGAAATGCGACCTGTAGAAGAGAACAGCCGGACAGACATCTGGACAGACATCCGGACAGACATCCGGACAGACATCAGGACCTAAGAAATAATTTTTGCCCAAGCTGAAACAGAGACGCCTCGCTCGCGCTTCGCGCTCGCTCGGTTAATTATGATTACTGATTGGTTACGAATTCGCGGATAAATAGAGCTGGCATTAGTTTAATTCGTGTTCTTCTTGTAATTTCGAGATGAAACAGTGCAAACGATTAGCGAAACTAATTTTAAATAATTTGTATTTTTAATGTAACTCTGATCAATCACTAAATTTTGAACATTAATTATACTAACCGATTGTATAACAAAGAAGAATGCAAAAATGTTATAGACGTTTCTCGAAGATTGGTTTGTCGTTATATTCATTTTTACTGTAGGTACTGATCAGAGGTTAAAAATACGCAAAACTTTATCTTCCAGTTAATTGGGTGTGCTCTTTCATAAAAGATATGTGTCTCATTATCTTGTAATAATTATAAAAAACAAAGTATAAAAATGAGTCGTAGGAATTTTTCTTGAACTTATCTATAAAACTTTAAGTACCTCGCTTTTATCGGGTTTACGGTTCCGTTGCCCAACAAGAAAAAAAGAAAGTCTAAAATAGTCCATCTCTCCCAGTCCGGACAGACCAACATAACGTCTAGGCAGATTTATAAACCGAAATGCTACTCTCTGCTACAACTCAAATAAAACCCAATTTTGTAAAATATAACTAATAAAATTAATTAACTACTTACTCTCATCTAAGAAATTATTTTCATCAAAATATGTGGGAGGGTAGTTCGTAAACATTTGTTATGGTGGTTACAGTGTTTTGCATTTTATCGTTAATTTTGCTATCCACACCAATATATAAAATTGAAACGTTGTCTGTTTGTTTGTTTGGGGAGCTTTCACGCGATAACGGCTAGACGGATTTTGATGAAATTTGGAATGGAGATAGCTTATACCCTAGAATAAAACATGGGATACTTTTTATCCCAGAAAATTGTAAGTTTCCACGGGAAACTGGAAAAATGTTGATTACTCGAGGTAAGGAACGGTTGCCATGGAAACGAAATAACAAGTCTGTCAATAAACTTCAAGAGCATTGGTGTTATACCTACTTTTGCATTGGTTTTTAATATCCTAGAAGAACTTAGGATGCTTTTTTCGCGATAAACAGTAGTCCGCGCGGGCGAAGTCGCGGGCGGGAAAGCTAGTTTTGCTATATTAATTCAATAAGTATTCTCAAATCTGCTTTTTTGTCATTATGTTGTCTGTTTTTAGTCTGTCCTGCCTTAATATATCTTTTGAACCGTAATAGGTAGAGCCGGCTCAAACCTTAACAGAATTTGTGTTACTAGCTGCGCCTCACAGCTTCGCCCGCATGCAAACTGGGCCACCCCCGTTCAAAATCCACAACCTCAACTACTTTGGATGGAATTTAAAAATATCCTTTCTTAGTGCGCCCCTATACTACTCAAGAATTTGCTCCAAAGTTCAAAACTCTATCCACCGATCTAAGCTGTGCGTTGTCTTTCAGTCAGTCGATAAGTATGGCAGATAACTTATCAAATAATAAAAAAATACACAAAAGTAAAAAATAAAGAGGTGGTACGGAACCCTCGGTGTGCAAGTTCGTCCCGCACCTGGCCGGGCTTTTAAGCAAATATAGCGTCAAACTTCTTAGCGGGGACATGAATTTGTACCGACTCGAAAATAGTACCAAAAGGAAATTTTGTAACCGTAAGGAATTCGAATGACCAGCAATTTTCATAGTAGTATTGTATTTTACGAAATCATGAATGAAAATGTCAATATTATAGATGAATGTTTAGCCGTGATCTCACCTGCCCGAAGTAATGTGATGTGGTGATGCGTGCTGATTAACTATTATAGATGAATGTTTAGCCGTGATCTCACCTGCCTGAAGCAATGTGATGTGGTGATGCGTGCTGATTAACTATTATAGATGAATGTTTAGCCGTGATCTCACCTGCCCGAAGCAATGTGATGTGGTGATGCGTGCTGTTTAACTATTTTATGTCTCTAAGATTTTATGAAATGTAATCTAAAAAAGTTTTCCGCCTCAACAACGAACATACCGACCTTTCCACTAACATGACTCAGACGTTCAAAGAATGAGCCACTTGTACTTGAATGACAGCATTTTGTCATCGAAGCCCATTATTGACTGACAGATCAAGGCTGCTCCAGCCGAGACACGACCAAGGCGGTGTCGGCGCCAACGACCACAATGGCCGTTTGGCAACTACCTGACAGACTTGCGTGTGCAGTTTCTGAACATAACAAATTACAATAGCTTCTGATCCAGTTTGGGGAAGCTGACCCTGAACTTACAGAGTTATTGGGGCAGAAACCGCAACACTACACCCAGATATAGGTAGGTATATGTTTCGGTACCTTCTGTATTATTAAACGGTTTACTTGTTGTGTCCACAGAACAATAATACTCCTACCGTAGGTTGTGTTCGCTGGCACCGGTAATGGCTCAGCGGCAACTGCATGGCACGAAATGCCGCCGATTAGATTACCACAGAGTACAATATGGTACATAGCGGAGAGGTTTTGGGCAGTGGTTGTAAAACAGCTGAATGATAATCCGTAATCACTTTGTCGAGTAGTCTGCTCTTGGACTGGACCACACGGCACCGACAGGAAAATCGCGCCACATTATGTCACCGCTGCCGCCGCGGCGCCGCGCCGACACGTTGCGTCGCGTCGCGTCGCCTAGCCATTATCGGTATCATGCCATCCAAAGAAAAAACGCCCAATGTACTTACATAACAAATTCAAGGGACTTAGTCACAGATTAAATAATAGTTCACTTAACTCTCTCTTGTACTGATTTTTGTTTAATTTGTACAGCCAACGCAACCGCCTTCACCAACGCGGCGTTCTGTACGTACCTGAAATAAAACGAAGTATTTAGCTAAGTATAATAAAGCAAACAATAGTTTAATAAACATAAGCGAACAACGTTTAGGCAAACGTAGTGTAGGACGCCTTGTGGCCTGGTGAAGTGACGACCTGCGGAAAGCGGCTGGAAGAAAATGAATAAGGAGAGCTGCAAGCCAAGCTCAGTGGCGTGCATTAGGAGAGGAAAGGAAAGATTTCAGATAAACATAAGTTTCAGATAAACTACATTTTATGCTAACGCTCACTAAAATGTCTTGACTTGCGGCGGCTCTGTATATCGGGTCACTCCCTTCCCTCTAAAATGGTTGAGTCGGTGATGGCTGGTATAGTGGTATATAAGCTATAGTATATAAGCCCTAGTCATGAACGGGTCCAGCTTGTGGGGACTGGTCCATGTTGATTTCTTATTACATGACTGCCCAAAAAAAGAATTTGTTTTTAGGATTCATGTATGTTTGTGTGTAAGTGAGTTTCTTTATAAAGTTTTTTAGACGTATGGGGTATCGTTAGAATCCCCCCCCCCCCCCTTGCCCAATATATATTTTATTGGCATAAGTTCTTTTTTGGCAAGGCAAGCGTGTTTTTTAGCTTTTAAGCAGGTTAGTAATTACATTAGTACTATTACTTTTATCCCAGTTTGAGGATTGTGTGTTGGACATCTCAGTTGCACTTTTAAAATGCCACTTTTGAGTGGGTATAAAATGAGGTCCTCCAAATGGGATATTTCTTAAATGGGGTGCTGCCTTCTAACACATAAACACATGTTAAATGGGATGCAACCTTTAGCCTTTTAACACATAACACATGTTATATGTTAAAAGGCTACACTTATTATTATTCTAATTCCTAACATTTAAAAATAAGTATTGTGAAAATGGAAAGAATGACGTCCCCGTAGTTTCTTGGTGCCCTCTTCTCTAAAGGGCGTATTCCCGAAGTAGAGGTCGGGTCAGAAGGGTAATTATTTCCCTTTCCTGTACGAGATTCATCTCTGAGTCGGTATATGAGCATACAGAAATTTGGTCGATTTATAATATTTAATCTCCTTGTTCATGAGATGTTAAGTTATTGACTTGTAAAACTGCTAATATTTTGACTACCTATTTAGGTCATAGACATATTATTCCGTACTCTAGACAGGCTTTTGACGAACGCCGCAATGGGAGCATTTGATTGTCGCCATTTTGGCGCTGATAGCAGTAGTTTGGCAGTAGTGAGCGTCCACGGAACTAAGGTTTTTGTACCGTTGTTTATTCTGTGACCAACGTCAGGAGATGAAACAATGACAATTATAGTTCCATGGACGCTCGGTTGGGCGCTTTGAATTAGCACAAACTTTTGTTTGCGTGCTTTTGCACGGCACAGCAAATCCATAGATATCAGTGATTTAGGTACAATAAATGCATTTGAATTTCCGAACCACAATTATAAAACTTTAATCTTGCATGTAGTTTGCATGCAAATGTTAAGTTCATCGTCCGAACTGAGACCGACTAGTCCGATGACTTTACTTGCAGTCGTCGCCTCTTGATAAGACACGGAATTGCCGAGATAACATTTAAAGTTCATACCTATTCGTATCGTACACAGGTATTTATTTATAGGTCGTGGCCTTATCGTAGAATTGTTCATTTCATGAAATGGTCGATAATTTCATGAAAGGGTTCTTTTTCACGAAATGGCCAGCTAAAACTAACCATATCGTTGAACCATAAACGATTAATGATATTTCTATCCACGTTTGGCCATATCATTAAATATCATTAATGCAGGGTTTTCATGATACCAAAGGTTTTCAAACAGATAAGTTTTCAGAGCTAAAAAAAACACGAAGACGAAGGGAGTCTTTTATCTATCACGGCGAAGTCGGGCTTCAGCCCTCGCCACAGAATAAATAATTGCTCTCGCCTTCTATTTTACGATATGATCACTAATGTTTAACCAGATCATGCAGTAGCCGTGCGTTTAGCTGTTCATATCGTCAAACGCTGATCATTCATTCATCTGGCCAAATTCATTTCATGATGTCAACGATAATTATAACTTTTTCATGATGTGGCCAAGCATTTCATTGAAATGATCAATTCTATGATATCGCCACGGCATAGGAATTAAATGTAACACGCGCTGGTAGGTCAAACAGTTTTGTTTTGAACTCTTTTTTTATTGTTACTATCAACATAAACTAAACCAAGCTCTTTTAAATACCTGCTTGAATAAAGTTGATGTGTATTATAGAGATGTTAGTGCTATCTAATTTATATAATCGGTATTTTACCCCTTCTACTAAAACTTTTAAATGATTACATCCATAGATTTATGAAAGTTATGAATGTGTTTAAGATAAGAAGTGTCTAATTTCTTACATAAAATTCTAGTCTTATCTTACGGCTATAATGTTTGAATGTGTTTATGTCTGGTTAACTTCCTTTGCCACAGAATTCATTTAATCAAACTTTAAATATGTGAAATGAAAGTAGATTATTATATCGGAAATAAAACATATTTTTGTATTTATCCGTGTATGCCGGAAGCATTACATTGCCAAACAAGGATACAATTATAATATTTTATGCCCTAACTAAGTAGCTATAATTGTATAACAACCAGAAAATGTAAATTAATAAACTAACCAAAAAACATATTATTTAGGTTGCTTTGTCATCTATTTGTGAGCTACCCTGAAAGTTTCAGCCGGATAGCTAATGGGGAAGTGCTCAAAATTTGATTTGCAAGATTCCACCCGGAACGACAGACAGACAAACAAGAAAGTGACTTAATAAAAACGTGATAAATTCTTTGATTTTATAGGTAGGCTACTACCACCAAAATTAAAAATGTGTTTTGAATAAACGTACGTAGGTACGAGTATATGAAGAAAATAATGGTGATATCGATGCGCGAAGCATTTGAAAGGATGAAAAAGATGGCAAAAACATGACATACGGAATACTAAAAGACTTAGTATAATACTAGGTAAAACATAGAACGATATTATAATGTAGGTACCATACATTGGTCTATATTGGTTTATGATAATACCTACATTATATAACAATGTAAATGTCTTAACTACTTGAGTGTTGTGTTATCTACGAGATAATTATGGTAATAAAATCAATACACTTATTATGAATTTATTATGAAGTCACAAAAACAAAACGTAATCTAAAAGTATGAACAAATAATAACATTTAGGTAAGTAACAAAAGTAATCGATAGCACAGACACAGACACCAAATAACTTAGACACAGAATAATAATAAAAACACTGACTGCGCACTGAACATCACAAGATCGATGAACACTAGTGACGATAGAAAGCCCTGTCCCACTGTCCCATTAAAATGAGTCAAGCAGAAGCTACGGGATAGATTCCAAACTGTAGAAATCTCCGTTGTTCTAGAAGGACTAGGCTGTCCAAGTTTTTGAGCCAAAGCTTTGAATTTAGGTACTTGAACGAATTTACAAGTTTTGGGTAGTAGGTAGTCTTTTGTTTTGTAGGCATACAAAACAAAATCAACTCTATTCACTTTAGTGGCAAAATTAAAAACATTTTGGTCCAAAGCTGTATTTATTACACGACTGCCCAAAAAATAAGTGTAATGTTTTTAGGGTTCATGTTTGTATGTATGTAGGTATGTATCTTTTATGTATGTATGTATGTGAATTTATTTATTCCACCATGACTTATAAACGCCTGAACAGATTTGGATGGATAACCCCGTTAGAATCCTTACATCGTCCCGAGAGACTTTTTTTTTTAAGTTATGTTTTTTTCAGGGCAGTCGTGTTTGTATTCTTACTTTGATGACGTAATTGTTTTATACTAATTAATATTTGACTAAAATGCTTACAATTATGACCAAAGCGCGCAAAATATAATAAATACAAAATAAATCATACTAATGTTATAAATGCGAATTTTTGTGAGGATGGATGTATGGATGGATGTTTGTTACTCTTTCACGCAAAAACTACTTTGGATGAAATTTAGTGTGGAGGTAGCTTATATCCTGGATTAACACATATATATATACTTTTTACCCCGGAAAAATGCACGGGTCCTGACGGACGCGGGTGAAACCGCGGGGCGCAGCTAGTAATATATTAAATCATCCATATGACCTACACCGGCGCCGACGGCACCATTGAAAGTCGGCCTTCACATGCACTGGAATTAGAGAACCTAACTTATTACACAAACGCGCGTGTTTTTGAGTAATGTTAATTTAAACCTTAATTATACTGACACATGCATTAATTGAGTAGATAGGCACTGAATAAATTATATTATTATTTATATAAATGCATAGAACCTTAATCTACGTATTATGCTCACAAAGCCGTGAACTTTTTGTGTAGGTACGTACTAAGTATTTTGATGGTTATGAAGTTAGACATGAAATTAGCACTAATATACAAAATCCATACTTATATCTTAACTTGTTTGTTATAAATTAGTTCAACTTTTGTATAAGAAAATATTTTTTCGACTTTGAATCGATCACTATGGTATTAACAAAACACAAAAACAACCATAGACATCCGTGATCTATTTTAAAGCTACCTCGCTTATACTTATGTAAAAAGAAGAAACTATGCAACGATTTTTGTTGTTTAATTCGAGCAAAATAAGCTGACCGTTCACAAAGTGTATTTCCTTGTTCAAAGCAATATGAGGTAACATTGCGTTTTAACAAGCAAGGCAACACGAAATGTAAAGCAAGTTAAGAGCTCTGATGCGCATGATCATGCTCGGTCATCATGAAGGTCGTTACATCAAGAGCACAAAATATTTAAATATCATAAGTAGTTCTGCTTAGCTTGTGTTCGGATTTGCAAACTTGTATTATTTTATTCAACGAACTTCAGGAAAAATAATATGTCCAAAGGTTTTGGATTTTATTCTTGTAGCATTATTACCAGTTATTTTTTCTGGCAATGTTTTTTAATGAATGTTTTTCCAATGCTTCGAAATTGTTCATGTTATTTATGGATAATAACACCGACAGGTACGAAATAATGACATTCGAAAGTTTTTACGAAGACGGCCTTCAAGATACTCAAAGAATGTAAACACCCTTTAAACGGTTCATAAAAACCAATTAAAGACTCTTTTGTACTTTCGGTTATGAGATTGTCGAGCGCAAGATTATCAAAATTAAAAACGAAAATTTCCTGTTTAAATCGACTTCCAAAAGGGTTTTTTTTCCCCTACCAGCTTTTTCTAGTGGACAGAAAGGAAGAATTAAAAATGTATATCCTTTTTCCCCGTTATGGGATAAGCGGGGATAAAGAGAATAATCTGAAATCGTATTCCTTCTTCACTACGAGAAGGAATAGGAGGTTCACAATTCGATTGTTTTTTTGTGTTTATATTTCTGTAGGTATATTTCTGAACCGATTTGTATGATTCTCTTTTATTTGTCCGGCGTAATTTAAATTCAAATAAATCGTATGTTTCCTACAGTCACGATCAATAACATGTAAACATTGTGTCAAATATAACTAAAGTATATATTTTTACCAACTAAACTTGATGCAAAATGTATACTTATACCTATTTGACACAATATTATTGGTCGTGACTCGTGACTGAACTTTTTTAGTAAATCCTTTTGAAATAAAATTTTTGGTGCAATCAATAATTATTATGCCCATAGTACCTATTGTTTATGTAATTTGTTTTGTTGTTTGTTTTAAGTTTGTATCAATAAGGAGTTATTGATTTGATTTGTATAAGTTTTGAAGGTCTACAATCTACATGGTACTGTATATCCATCAGTCATGCATTTTGCATACGTTCTAAACGTTCTTGTGTAGATAAAAGATGTTGTGCTTTAAATAACATTGTAGCGGGTAGTAGTAGGGTCATCTTGCAGTTCTTGCAGACTACAGTGTTTATAGCAGCGCAAGTGTTCGATTCTGCGGTCACGGGCAACCGCTTCGAATTACGTGTAAACTATCACGATGCAACCAGTCAACAAGATGAATACGAATAAAATTGTAAAACTGTGCTAATTATATCAAGATTTGGACTGCAATAAAATGGCTCATAGAAGAACATTCTTGGGGAGGACCGTACCATAATTAAATGCATAACGAGCATTGAAATGTAATATAAACTCGCGTTTGAATGACTTTTCTGTGCGGTAGTAAATCTTCAAAGTTTAAATCTGACTGAACTGAAACAACATATAAGGCAATAGATACGTAATTAAAGTGTAAGTTAAAAACTAGATAGTTACCTACATTCCTAAAAAAGGTTTATTTATAAGTCTATTCCTTTTTCGTTTGAATTAGGTGCTTGTAAGCTGAACGCTGTGCGCTGACCTGTCTGCAGTCAGTGTAATATATCTTCATCATTCTCTAATATACTGAGCTAGAATTTCCTAAGTAATCATGAATTTACACTTTCACACTAACTACCGAGGCTGTAAGCGTTTCAGCGAATGCTGAACTGAAGAATTAACTCTTATAAAACATTAGGCAACTTAATTTACGAACTAATCATAGTTAGTTGAAAGGTTTGCCAACTAATTTTGTTAGTAAGTGTATAAAAATATAGACAGGTCAGTCGAACTCAAATAATAGACGTGTATTAGTGTAAAAACACGTTTCAAAATTAACTGCTTTTGCCGACGCGGAGTAGAGTTTGTGAAATTGGTATTGGTAGGTTAAAGGTCTGAGTTATTCTGAATTTTAAGCAAACAAACAGGTGAAAAAACAAACACATGATCCTAAAAAAAGTAGTAAATATATTGTAATATAGTGAATAAATCTTCAAAATTGCAGTTGCCAGGCATGTTGGCTGTGTAATAATTTGCTTACTTTCAATCTTCTCCATACAAAGAAAAGATCCTATTAATAAAACTTAAGACTCAACAGGTGTTAATCACAAGTACACTATTTTTATAACTAAATCCGAAAACAAATATTTTACGAACACGAATGTTAGACGGTTTAAAAATTTACAGTGTAAGTTTATAATATATAATTTTATTTTTATCAACTAGACAAGAATGTCAGCATTACGACCGTGTAAAGGCAACACACTGCAAGTCGAAAATATGCGTTTTGAGAAAATAGTCAGTTAAACTTTTTTGAATTTTATTTGTTATAACTATAAAGTGTATTGTTTAGTATAGTTTTCAAGGTAATTTAAATATTTATCTGGCCATGTAGTACTTACTCTAGTATTTTGAATAGTAAGTGAAATAAAATCATAAAAGTGTTTTGCCATCTCACAGTTCCTCGGTAATGTTGCCATTGTTATGGCAAACCACTGCATGTGGTTTTACCGTGTTTTATTACCTTTTCAAGTAAGATTAGCGAACACTATTATTATAGTTGACTGAGACGAATAATAGAGTTATAATGCCTACAATAATAATAATAATAAGGCAACATTTCAGGTGGTCGTAGACCCGATTATTAATTATGCATGCTATCAAACTACTTGTTGATAACGTATCATTTCTTTATTTAGCTCAATAGGTATCTAAATTTGCAATTACATCGGTATTCATTGTTCAAATACCCTCGCTCTGCGTAGATATCAATATAAATCTTTCAGACTAACTTACCTGCAAGATAGTAGCATATAAGTATACCTGTGTTTGTCTATCTGCTAACCCTGTGAAAATGTCTCTCACATAGTTTTACTAAGTTTATAATCATACTAGCTGTGGGCTTTGCCTGCGTGGTCTGGTCATTTCTCTGAGATAAAAGTATCCTATATTTTATTTCAGTACCAAAAGTACCTACACCTGTTTTTAAATCAAATCCTTTTCTATCCAACAGTGAATACCGCATCGCAATCGGTCCAGTAATTTTTAAGTGATGCGCGAACAAACAAACACTATTTAAAAAATAAGATAAAAATAAGATAAGATTATTTTAAGTAGTTAAATACCCTAGACCAATTTTTTTTATTGTCTTCTTTGTACGGACATTTTGGTACACTTAATGCTTTATTATAAGTATAGATAGATAGATTTTTACCGAAAGTTGGTGCATAAAGACGAAAGTCTTCAACGCGTGCTTTTTCTACCAGTTATGGCCTACGGTAACTATAAGCAGTGTGCCAAGATATGGACGCTCTCAAAGGAAGCTATGTACAGACTAGGAATTGCACAAAGGGCCATGGAGCGAGCCATGTTTGGCATCAAATTACAAGACCGCATTCCTAATGTCGAAATCCGACGTCGAAAGAAAGTTGGAGACATTAGGAAGAGTATCATGGAACTTAAATAGAATCGGGCGGGACTTAGTAATATTTTCTCTGAGGGCGGGGCACATGGCTAGGAGAGTTGATGATGTTTATGATGATCTACGGAGCCGTAACGTGTACACAGGCATGGCGAGGATTGTCCTTAAAATTGCTCAGAGAACTATATACACTGAAGAACAGATTCTGCAACAAGGTGATCCGTCAGGGAACCAAGCTAACCGACATTGCTCAAAGAATAAACAAGCTGAAGTAGCAATGACACTGATTTTGGCCTTGTACGGGCCAACATTTGTCTATTCTTCCCAGTATGTCCCAGAATTGATACGCGATACCTCATCGCCGTTCCTTAAACCGTTAATTATTGCTTTAGAAAGTAAGTCTCCTTGACATGAGGGATTCCACACAGATATCCGAAGAAAGGGTTCCACCAGGTCAAACGAAAGATTAGGAGAAGTCCAGACTCGAATTTTTAATTAATTTCCGATGTTCCATGCAACAAAAAGGTAAAAATGTTACTAAACAATAATATGAATAAAGAAAATTATACATATATATAATATTTTTGAAATCTTTTTTTTCAATAATTGTCGAATGTCATTTCCGAGGATCTTTGCAATCATGCAAAATGTATAAAAAAACATTACTTATTTAAAAGAAAAAAAACAACTGACAAAGTAGCGGGTTTCAACTAGCGTCCTATAAGCTCTTTGATACCGTGTCTATACGATGACGCGGTACCGTGATACCGTCGTGACCGAGGCGTGATAAAATTGGTGCCAGATAACAACTGTTTAGTTATCATTATCTCGATCTTAGTAGCTTTCCATTGCCAGTGCGAAATCTCACACACGACTCCATCATTAATATTTCCGTGCTCCACTATGATAAGATCAGGTTATTATTTTGATAGAGCTGCAATAAATTTGATTTATTAAATCAAATTTATTGCAGCTCTATCAAAATAATACTACTGATTCAACTCATAATTCACAATGTTTACATAGCATGCCATAACATATTTAATTTAGGCCTTTGATAGCTCTATAAAAGGATAACCTTTTCATTAAGCTCATTCACGTTCAGGCTGTTGTTAGTCTTCGCATGAGGTCATAGCCATGTCTTTAGAAGGAAATGTTCTTGACCTACAGCACCTCGACGTCTATAGTCACGTAATAAATAATACAATAAAAAACCATTGTCAGTTTTCAGACATTTCACGAAGCGACGCCGGCCGCGCTTTCCGGATGAATGAGGTCAGACTCAGCGCAGCGAGCGCGCGCATGTTTTGTGGCATGATCTCCGGCTGGTTCAGCCCCAAATGTCATGGCATTCATACGTGCAAGGGCGTCGTTTGGATTTCTCCATACATTCTGTACATCTAGGCGATGACAGCCTAAACGAAGAACCGCAATAATTAAAGTAATAACAATGGCCAGCCGAATCATATAACCCGATGGCGCTAATGATGCGAAATATTTAATTACTCGATTTTGAAATTCCTAGAAAGTTCATGTAGGTAATGCTAAACTGTTGTGTCATAAATTGTGGTGTACTTATTTGACAAAGCAACCAGGCGCGGAGAATCGTTCGGAGACGTTCCTCCGGATAGAGGCGACGAAATGATTGATTGCACTTGTGTAATGTCTAACGTAAATGCGTTCCAGTCTTTGGTCATTGCACTTTCTGTACACAAACGATTCACTGATTGAAGATCTTACCGATTTCTTAATGCGTTACAAAAGTGCTATCAGTTATACCTATTTATTCTACGTTGCTATTTCTAAACATGGTAATTTACTCTTCTGATAAGCTTAAATTCATCCTGTGCTGGCTTGCTGTTAAGTGAATACGTAACTTAATGTTAATTATATTATTGGGTCATAGATGACCGATGGCAAGAGAAGTAACAGTGGGTGTTCGTTATTGTTCCATTCTACTTTCTCGAACGCACAAAGGTCTGAAGCTTCTATTATTGAAAATACAATGGCATGTGATATTCGATATATCATAGTTATTGTCATAAATGGTGGTCTGCGTTGTGTGCTGTTATGGTTCTGTTTATTTTTCACCAGTTATGTAACGAAACTAAAATAAATGTAGGTAATATGCCCTTTAGTGATAAGACAGCCAATTGTACTCTTTAATTTACTAGAATTCCAGCCCGCGACTTCGCCGCGCGGACTACAGTTTATCGCGAAAAAAAGTATCCTACGTTCTTATAGGATAAAAAACCAATACAAAAGCAGGTATAGCACGAACGCTCTTGATGTTTATTGACAGACTGGTTATTAAGTTTCCATAGAAACTGTTCCTTACAGCGAGTAACAACATTTCCTAGATTTCCAGTGGAAATTTAAAAAAAATCGGGATTAAATTTATGGTATAATTTATTACAGGGTATAAGTTATCTCCGTTCTAAATTTCGTCAAAATCCGTCCAACCGTTATCGCGTGAAAGCTCCACAAACAAACAGACAACGTTTCACTTTTATATATTGGTATGGATATCCTTATTTGTATTATTTTTTGTTGTGTATTTGTATTGTATTGTTTGTAATTATCTAGGAGCTAGTGCCAACTGAGTACGAAAATTATCTATTGTAAATACTAGGGTTCGTATTCACTTACTTCCAGCTAAAAGGTTCGTCTCTACGCACTTTCGAACATAGTAAAGTTAAACCTCGTGGCGCGAATCGTTATTTTTTCATTCAACTTCAAAATGTTCGAGTCTAGAGTCTAGGCCAGCTTAGACAATATTTTTAACAAAAATAAACTGTCACGTGAACTGTTTCACAGCCCACAAAAATAATGTATAATAATAATAATTAATCAAGAATTATGCCATATTGACGAAACACTGTATACAAATAAGTAAAGTAATGAATAATAGAAGGATAACACCGTAATTACCAAACCTACGTCGCATCGTAGGTAGGTTATTAGTGACAGAAACATAATTATTATCTTTCTTACCGATTGGAAAATCAAAGGTCAATTCAATGCTCACTCCCGTCAATTTCCTGATAGCTGCGATGATCCATTAAGGGTTTACGAGGTTTAGATGGACCCACTTATTTTGCACATGAAATCCGCCATTTTGCTCTTGAAACAACTATGTTGCTAATGACATCATTGATTATTATGAGTTATAGGTGACATTGTGCAAAAAATACGGTTACAGTGCTCCTTGGAAAATGCAGTGACCACAGAGAGAGATAAAGAGATAGTTTACATTAACTAATAAATTAGAAAATAATGTAAGTAATGCAACGAAATATTTTTTTACAGTCGAGAATGTTTAACACTAGAGTGCACACGTGGACATGAATAGCCCCTGGGCTATCAGGGTATTTTATTTTTATTTCACGCTTCTGTGCTCTGTCCTTGAGTAGGTAACTAGGTACTCATCCACGCTTCCTCTAGTAGCGTGTTGGTCCCCACGGTACACGGATGTCGGAATATCTCGTCAATGAAGTTGACGAGCCACACCTGTATCCTTCGCGTACGTTTATGTAAGTTTTTTATCCTAAGGGTCAAGTGTACGGAAAACCATTTAATAAGATAAATAGCGATATATTGTCAAACAACTAAATAGCGTTACTTTGAGAACTATTTATGGTTTTTTTTTGGTTATGAAACCAAATAGAAGATAGATCTTGCATTCCTCATAAAAAATGTGATTTAATTTCATGTGATTTAATTAAATCCGCAATCAATGTTGATTTTGTAGAATTTTAGGTTTTTGTTTCTAAACATAGTTTATCATATAAATTTTTCGCATTTTTTTCTTATATATATATATAAAAGAACGCAAGTGCATTCAAGGAGTATTGTAGGCGCGTGACTAGTAATGTTCTGTGGAATCATTGTGGAATGGAATGATTTCAGACAACAAATGCACACAATTTTATCTATACTTATAACACTGTACATACGAGTATATAGTCCTTCACTATATATGCACTGTGCTTGTAATGAAGCAGTAAGTACCAACAAATTCTAGGGTATTTAAAATAGGCTTCCGAACAAGAATGTTTGTTGACGCATCACGTAAAAACTACTAAACCGATTGCGATGCGGTTTGGATAGCTTAAGGTTAGACTTAAAAACTGGGGTACTTGGTATTTTAATCCGATGATTAGATGCCGAGCAATCGATAAAAAACCATTTGACAGCTGATCGAATTTTGAAGAAATGTAGGATATTGTACTTTATAGGTACTTTTGGTCTTGGAATAACACGTATGGGCTACTTTTAAACGAAATGTCCACGTGGGCAAAACCCCGGGGGCACAGGTAGTACTAA
The DNA here is from genome assembly GCA_946251855.1 of Alsophila aescularia. NCBI lineage: Eukaryota > Metazoa > Arthropoda > Insecta > Lepidoptera > Geometridae > Alsophila > Alsophila aescularia. The sequence continues at coordinate 10,746,717 of OX276377.1, read as the reverse complement.
ATAAACTTCCCTGCAAAATGTAAGGTTTATTTATCGTCATTCATCATGCACTTGTCACGGCGATTCTTGGAGAAGCATTCCAGCCGCAAAGGCCTTTACGCAACAAACGCTTCAGTCGCACGCACTCACGGACATAAATGTTTTGATGTAGACGCATTGGACTCGCATACCGGTTCTCCGGCTACGTTTTATCAATTTATCATTATGATTATTTAAGATGCTATCGTCAAGGATCCATTTCTCGTTGTGATTGTCATGCTTTATGGTAATGCACTCTCTCGCGGATGATAAATCTGAGCTATGATTGTGTTCGACTCGCCCCGCAGCTTTTAACGTCGGATAATCGCAGTCTTGAATAGTAGATGCTTATAAGTGACAAGTTATTGATATACCGATAATTAATTCCGACGAGCCGTGAGAGATATTGCTAATATGAATGCCACTGTGGAGCCGATCATCTGAAACTTGATTACGTTATGATAAATTCATTAGATACCTATACTTATTGATGTAGAGCTTTGATGTAGGAAGCTTCCGGCTCAAGAGAAGAGGACTGAAAGATTTATGACGCATCTGCTGATAATGTGTCTCCTGTTTTGCACAAACAATCAATAAATCTACTTTCTAACGACTACCTCAGTTTCTCAATTGCCTCCGAAGCGAAAAATAAAAAAAGCGAATAGATATGCGTATTACTATTACATCACAAACACTAATGACAGCTCATCAATCTCCGAAGTGACAAAATGTAGCATCAAAAAAAGAGGGTAGTTTCACCTAAATCACAACATACAATATTATCAAAAAATACAGCCATTTCGCCAATCGATTTGTTTCAGGGCCAGAGACCTCGTGACATACACTGGGCTAATCCCCGTAGCGAATCTGCGAAGGGTGCCAGAGGACCGGGTCACGCACATGGCGCAACCGGCCTCATTTACCCACCAAATATCGCCTTGCAACATGCCTAGATAAATGATAGCAATTATGACTAAAAGGTTAACGTGGGGCAGCTTCAACAACTTGAATTGCTGTAAAACAGGGCTCCGCTCTTCCTTGAATACTTCGTCACTTTTCTACGGTGACAAAAATCATCTGAAATCCAGGATGTTGGAATTAAATGTCATTCCAAAAATTATGTTTGCTTAAATCATCAGTTGGAATTAAACACGTCATTCCAAAAATTATGTTTGCTCAGATCATCCGTTGGAATTAAACACTTCATTCCAAAAATTATGTTTGCTCAGATCATCCGTTGGAATTAAACACTTCATTCCAAAAATTATGTTTGCTCAGATCATCCGTTGGAATTAAACACTTCATTCCAAAAAATATGTTTGCTCAGATCATCCGTTTTAATCAGGCCGCAATTCGCAATTTTTGGGTTTAAGTTTAGTTTTTTTTCACTGTTTGGTACCTACTAATAAGTAGATACCGTTTTCGACCTTGCACAGGCTCAATAATTGCAGAATGCAGACAGTTTGCACACAAAAATCAAACACAATGACGAATTTAACTCGTTTAGCAGTTTTAGCACCACATTACAGAAACAAATTGCAACATTGTCTAGGTAAGCCAGCTATAAAATACTAAAGGTTAGCCTGTGAGCATCTCTTCAAAATTCAAGAGACAGTGCACAAAGAGCGTGCCATCGCGTTAATTATCGTAGTAACCGGATTGCCACACTGCTGCCAGGCTAGCAAGTGTCAAGCTCAAGCAATCATAAAATAAAGGTTACAACGCGATACAATAATGAAATAGAATTTGTTACTCAAACAAATACGTATGTCTCATAATTCTTTTCCTATAAATTCTCGTGGACGTACGATGAGTAGATTAGATACTAAAAGGCATCATAGTTTGCAATTTATACGTAGGAATTTATTATTTAATAACCTTCCAATCAGTCTTTAGTTATTTGGAATATTAATTTGGGTTTCATAATAATCTCCTTCGGTTCATCTGACCTTGACATTGTCTTATTATTGCTTGCAACTTCACTTGTCCTCTCCTTAATATGTTACATTTGGTTATTTACGTTCTAAACAACATTTCTGCGAAACCATATTCAGCAGACCAGAGACTGACAATATCACTGTGATTAATATCTCCTTCAAGCAAATATATGGTAATTGTAAGTTTTAATCGCAATCTAGACGAAGAGCAAGCCTAACTAGAGGTCAGACAAAGTTCACAGGCTCTGAGGCACCGCCCCGATCTCGTCGCCTTCTCCACGCCCCAACCATTAAAGTGTTGTGAAAAAACGTTAAAATTAAATGTGAACGAGCTTGGCCAAGTCAAGATAAATGATGTTAGATTCTATCACTTTGGACTTGGGAATTTGCGCACTGAAACTGGAAAGAACTGACTCTTTTGTAAGTCAAAAGCGTTGCAAATTAGTACTGTTGAGTTAAGTGTAGTCTTTTGTCCCTATGTCAGTGTACGTGCACAGATCAATTCCTGCCCTCTTGAGTATTACTTAAGTAATATGGAATTTGGAACAACGATTAACTGCAAATTTTACATCAACTTACTTGCTGGTCGCCATCTAAATCGGGGGCAGAATTATGATTCAACATCATCATAATTTATGTTGTTTTTTTCATGTGCGTGTAGTGTGCAGGTGATATCGTAGTACTCAGTGACCTTTGTGACTACGTAAATGCGGTTAGTAACACAACGGTGGTGGTATATTTAAATTTGCTTATTTCTTTTCCTTATTTCTTTGAACTCATTGTCAGATAACTGTCTTATCAAAAGTCAGTTAGTATGTACATACCTACATGAATGTTATTAAATTTAGTTTCATTATCAACACAAATTGACCAGGAAGAATAGTTAAGTAGTCGCAAAGGACATAAATAAAAAACCGCCAAGTGCAAGTGCGACACCCGGTTCAGTGAGTTCCGTACATGTATAGAGACCATACTTTTTCTTTACTTTTTGTTATAAATATTTTGAATATCCACCATAATAATACATATTCTATGAAAAGGGCTTTAAAGATTTTGGCATAGTGGTGAGTCCGCCATCTTGTTTTTTTTAAAGTTTGAGGCGCACTATGAAACTGTAAGTATATATGGATAGAGAAACAAGTAAAACTCTCGAGTATAAAAAGGTTCCATTTGCACACTTTGTTTATGGATCCCTATAAAGTATTCCTGTGCTCTGAATATAATGCAAAATAATCATTTCTAGAAAGACATTTCTTATCTGTACTGGTTTATCTATTTAATTAGCCATGTGTTACATAGTTACACTGATGCCTACAAGATCGTATTTGCGAAGCGTAATTGCATTGTTGAATGTAATCTAGAAGTTATATCATGTTGTCAGTCGATTATTTGATTAGAGTGCGCTGTAAGCGTCCTCTGGCATAATATGAGGCCGAAAATGACAGTTAAAAACAGCGTTCCCTTTGGACATGACAGTTAAATTTGACATCGGAAAAGCGACTTAATCTACTAAGCTTTAGGGTCGTTTTTCATTCGGTTTGGAAAGGATCATTAGTGTCAAAAATGGCAATCGAAACAGCCAAAAACGCCACTTCATCATCTCGAATGCAGGATATGTATGAGTTATTGTTAAGTCTTCATCACAATGGATGACATTTAGTTGGATTCATGCATATCCAGTGGTCAACATCGTATTATCCATCTTATTATGCTCATTATGTAACTTATATTGGTCAGTAAACCCAAACAACATATCAACTGACCGGATTTAAACTCTGAAGCTTTGATTTAAAGTATAAAATTAGATTAAAGAATCTCTGCGGTTACCAATGAGTTACGTTACCTAGCATGTGCTCATCAATAACGTTTTGCTTTTTTTAATCATGTGTAAAGAGGCGTAGCATAGGCAAATAAGTACCAACATTGTAATAACATGATGTGGTCAGTGCTTAATGCTTGCCGTCCTAGTTCTGAAGTTAAATCGTCGAATGTTCTTTTTAATGCGATCGTAACCACTAGCTTTTAACAGCTGAGAGCTTGACGACACACATCATGATTGTTATGTTGTTAGCACGTAAATAATTTAGTAGGTTGCACGAAATGTTAAAGACAGCAGTAGGTTTAGGTTATACCGCGTTCAGCCAGTGTTGTGAAATACAATAGAGATAATTGTCGACGATCGTCACAACACTCACAAATAGCGTGAATACGTACTTTACCTACCTACTTTATTTACGTTTCTGATAGCGACCTATTTAAAGAATTGGCTGGTGGTAACGTGATTTAAATCACGCATTAATGATATGATAATATGTTGCATAGCAGTATTGTAATAATGAGGCCAACAGAGGCCATTCCATATCCTATAAATATGAGTTAAAACTTGGTAATGTCATTCATACAAAATTAACAATAAGATCAGTAACGATGATTTATTTCACTACTAGTAGACACGCTTTTATTAGCTTCACCTGTAGGTATGTATGTTTGTATGTAAAGGAATCTTTGAACTCGATTTTTACCCACTTTAAATCGGTAAAAATCGGTCGTGGGGTGCCTTGTATGACATTCTTACACTAACTCTGTAATTCGAAATAGAAATAGTAACATATCTTGGTAAAAAATAAATAACAATTATTATCCAGCATCCCACGCTTCTTTTTACAATGAAATTAATTTTCTCGTTAATCACTTTATTCTTATATAGAAATTTATTTCTTACTTTTTAGTTCGGTTTAATGGTTATAAAGCGTGTTTTTTTAAACTATAATTTATTCATTTTAAATGAAGTGACAAGACCTCGCTCGCCTGCGATGGTAAGCGTAATGCTTGCGGTGCTTGCCCTTAGCAGCAGAGCGTCCCAGAATTTTGTCTTTGAATGTCTTGTATTGTATGGCACTGCACTGAGCTCCTACGAATATAAGGTAGTATTATTTATTCTGTGGCACTACGCACCAAGGACGCTCCTACTACTTCACATCACGCTACGCTATTGTTAAGGACGCTTCTACTACTTCACATCACGCTACGCTATTGTTAAGGACGCTCCTACTACTTCACATCACGCTACGCTATTGTTAAGGACGCTCCTACTACTTCACATCACGCTACGCTATTGTTAAGGACACTCATACTACTTCATATCACGCTACGCTATTGTTAAGGACGCTCCCACTACTTCACATCACGCTACGCTATTGTTAAGGACACTCATACTACTTCATATCACGCTACGCTATTGTTAAGGACGCTCCTACTACTTCACATCACGCTACGCTATTATTAAGGACGCTCATACTACTTCATATCACGCTACGCAATTGTTAAGTCTTCAGATTTTCACCAACAGAAATTTATACCTACATAAACATTACAATATCCTGAAATCTGCTGGGGGAAAATCCACAACAATTCAACAAAAAGCTAAATACCTCGTAGAGTCAAACAGTCAATTAAAATTCAATAAAAACGAACCGTCCCCTTGTAAATTATAAGATAAACTTCCGCGTGGAATTAGCTAAGTATGTGCGGCCAATTAGCCAATTAGTCTAACTAAATATGTAGTTAGAAATGGCGACAAGATTTAGAATGGAAGCGGCGGTCATATAGTTGTACTCGTATATCTTTAGGATGTTACGGGGGCTGGTTACCCGTTAACTTCCTGATTTGTATTTCCTAAATGTCGAAATGAAATAGATATTCTATCGGTTTACACAGTTTATTGTGTAACATATACAACATGTAGTTCATCCAAATAATACGATATAATTTAATCTGAGACCATTGCAAATGTTTGGCCGCTGTAGTACTAATATTTATTCTGTGGCTGTAGTAAGACTCACCCTGACCCATGACCTTATTTCAGAGCTGTAGCGAATTGCAAAGAGAATATTATTATAATCACTACGTGTTGCGAAGTGGGTGGGGGCAAGAAGGCAAGAGAGGGATGACTGGATTGGAGGCATTACACCATACTGGAGGACAATGCTATTTTATTTAAGTACTTATTCCAGTCTGAACTTAGTCAGCGGTCAGGTTAGGTCCGAAGTGCGCAGTTATCCGGTTGTCAACGTTGATATCGACATGACAGACGGTGACAACTGCATACTGCTAATATCAGCGTTCGTGTTGAACAAATAGCTATAATTAACCGACGCCACAATATCTTCTCTTCTTACAGTCCACAAAATTTGCCCCATCATTACCTGAATTACTAGGAATACTAAAATACCAGTACACTATCAAATCACATCATTTTCTACGTGGCAAAGCTCACGAAACAGCCTCTCATACTATCACTCCCCAGCTCATGGAGCTGAACGTTAAATTCCAAAAAATATTCAGATAAAACATGTAGGTAACCTACCAACTTATATCATTATATATCACGGCAACGAAGTGTTTGAAACACATCAAACAAATAACATAGCAAGAGTATATGGAGAACATACCTACTCGTAATGTATTGTATCGACGTGTTTGCGGCGCATCAGGAGGGGGCGATGATATGAGCCCGATAACCCTGCTCAAGAGGTCAGGTCACCTGATAAGTCAACGGAATTTGCCCTACTATATTTTACGCAGTTAGATTAAAAATGTGCATGTTTCAAAGTCAAGAATTTATGTTTTTAGAAAAATTATACATATACACTAGCTATAGTATTTGTTCTTAAATACTAAAGATCTTCGAAAACGCGCGACCTTGTCGAATAACCCTGTGTTTTCAGACTGTACCTTCCTACCCAGAAATTCATGTGGGACTTGCCCGTGTTCGGATTGAATTGAGTGCGTTTTTAGGAGTTTCGAAATGTACATTTTTCACAAGCTGATCGGTTAGCCAATTTCAACACTTGCAATTTTTGCACTAATTATCTTTCCTAAGCTGAATCAAAAAGTCGACAAACGATCCTATACCTCATGTGCATATTATTATACCCTACGGTATAAATTGGCATATCGATGTAATTTTAGAGTACGGCGAAGCAAGGGAAGGGTAATGAGTTTAAAAGTCTAAGTATGTATGTATGTGGATGTGTCACCATAGCGTCGACCCTATTGGTCCGATTTTGACAAGCAATTGATTCGTCTTCAATAGACTGCCATAGGCATTCCTTTTTTTTGTCTTCGGCGATGAAAAGGAAGTGTTATGTGTTCAAAGTAAATCTTGGTCCAATTTTGACAAGCGTGGTATCAATCGATTTGTCATCATCACAAAAGTGTCATAGGCTATTTTTTACCCGACCGTAGTCGGGTTTTAGTTTTTGAACTTATGTCTTGTCATGCAAAACAAACGGCGATCGGAAACATTTCAAAAAGTTAATTTCGCCCCGATTATTCCAATACGAACGCCAAAGGCGATGGTATTGCCCTAATGGTGGCACTTTTTAAATACCTACTGCCAACAATTAAAGCGATAGATTATATTCATTTAATTTTTGGGAGTTGCTGATCTGTGGACCTTTTAATAGGTTGACCACATAGGAGCTCGGGTACAAGGGCTCCTTGTGTCGACTTATCGTCAAAGACATAATCAAAGTCATATCGTGGTACATCTCTATAGCAGTCGATCATGTATTCATCGGAGTTGGTTGCATGGGTGAAGTGAATAGAACCTTCAATGGAAGTAGTTCGGTTGAAAGTCCGGTGACCGAACTAGTGCAATTTTTCAGTGGCACATAGTCCGGTTGGTACAGAGCACCGAACTATTGCTACCCTTTACTAGAAAACGTTAAAATGTTAAAAGAATAGAATAGAAATCGTATTCAAACCTGTGCAAATGTTTTTGTAGTCTCTTCTTGTTTGTCTATTCGACCAAAGTATTCGACCTCTATACACTGTGGACTTTGCCCTTATTATTCAGATTTGATGAGAACAACTGTATCAAAATTATTATTGATAACACACATCATTAAAAACTAGAGATAGCACAGTGATATAAGCAGACCGTGTGGTGTGCAAAAAATATTATACACTTGCCGTGGTTTTGTCCGCGTGGACATTTATCCGGGATAAAAAATATATAAATAGTTTTATTCCATTCAGGATCTAAATAATTTAACGTCAAGTGTCCTAAAATAATACTTATTGACCGAGCGAGCGCGAAGCGTCTGTTTCATCTTCGGCAAAAATTCTTTCGTACTTATGTATTTTGCAATTTCTGACTTTTCAAGTAAAAAGTTGAGTTGATCAGTTGATCCTGTGGAGACTTTTGATCTTTATAAGAAAAATGATCACCTGGAAAAAAAATGTGTACATACATTGACTATTTTCTCGATGAATGAACATTTTTAACAAAATCTATGAATGCAGGTCTAAATATCTCCAAAAGTTGAGGACAGCCTTCTAAGCTAGCTAAATAGGTTATGGTAATTATGACCTACGAAATGTATGAAAAATGTGTTTCATAGTTTCTGACATTTCTAGTACTCAAACCTCAGTCAGGCTCATAGAAACTTTTAATCCTTTTAAGAAACAGGATCGATTGACATCAAAAGAAGTTTTTGTGTAAAGTGACCATTATCTTGCTGACTGTATATTTTTTCAAAATCTGTGAATGCCATCCAGAATATCTCAAAGAGTTATAGATGGTCTCATATGAAAGTTTACCTGTAACTATGACGGTTAAGGTACCTGCACTTACTGTCCCTCTCAAAATCCACCCTGTACTATACATACTTACAGACTTTTATATTTATAATATTAGCACAGAATAAATAATAGTTCAAGATATTAGTAAGATTACCTGTTATTTTAATATGATATATACTAGTTGTGCCCGTGGTTTTGCCCGCATGGACATTTTTCTAGGCTAAAAGTAACCTAAGCGTTATCCCTGAACCAAAAGTACCTACAAAGTACAATAAACTACATTTCATCAATATTTGTTCTGTCATCAAAGAGTTTTTTATCGCTCGGCTTGTAATCATCGGATTAAGATACAAAAGACGTCAGATTTGAAGTCAAAACCTAAGCTATGCAACAGCGACCGCATTTCAATCGGTTCAGTAGTTATTACTTGATTCGCGAACAGACAGACAAACAGACAAGCACCATTTAAAAAAAACTTGTTATTCAACTTCAGTATATCTTTTTTTATTATCTTCTTTGCACAGACTTTTTGTTACTTAATGCTTTATTAAAAGTATAGATAGAAGACATAGTAGCTTAGGCTTGCGATTTCGTCCTAGTATATTAAGGCCAGGCTCTAAGGTTACATTTTCCCACTCCCCTGCCACCTCCCCTACACTTCATTGGTTATTGCCGCTTCCCGCAATAACCAATGGAGTGCCTGCTCGCCAGGTTGAATATAGCGAGCACTGTTTGAATATACAATTTAACTTGGAACTAAATGTCGTAAGTCTCAAAAGTCATTTATTTTATTGGCAGGCTAATAACGTAATTAGGTAAATTTTGTCTAAACAGTAGATAATAAACTATATTTTCTTGCTGTGAGATTTATTTACGAGATAAAATTTAAGCGGCTGGGTAGAAAAATAATAATATTACTAAAAATAAGGTAATTTTTGATAATAAAATGTATTGAATCAAATTCTGTTAATCACGTTTTTGTCTTTATCACAGAGAGATAAGGATCTCAAAAACATATATGTTATGTTTGTGGTTGATCCAGCATATTTATGGAAAAAAAACATTAAAAAGTGGAGCCTGGTCTTAATTACATAAATAAACATGTTATTCAATCTCGGCTAATCATACATTAGTAAAATAGTTATTATATACTGATTTACGACCGAAAGCGTAACCAAGATATTAGGTATATATAAATCTCTTAAAAGTCAAACAGTCAATCAAAATTGACTGTTTTCTAATAAATTATAAGATCAACATCCGCGTGGAATTAACTAAGTAAGTAGGTATGTGGCCAATTAGTCAAAAATGTCTAAATTAAATATGTTAAGTGATTGGTTAGTTAGAAATGGCGACAAGATTTAGTACGGCAGCTACTGGTTATTGTTGTAACTACTCTGTGACCAAACTCACTACTCCGTGTCGTAGGCGTCGTAGCTTATTCGTCCGCACTATTTATTAGTCCGGCAGCTACTGGTTATTGTTGTAACTGCTCTGTGACCAAACGCACTACTCCATGTCGTAGGCGTCGTAGCTTATTCGTTCACACTATTTATTAGTCCGGCAGCTACTGGTTATTGTTGTAACTGCTCTGTGACCAAACGCACTACTCCGTGTCGTAGGCGTCGTATCTTATTCGTCCGCACTATTTATTAGTCCGGCAGCTACTGGTTATTGTTGTAACTGCTTTGTGACCAAACGCATTACTCCGTGTCGTAGGCGTCGTAGCTTATTCGTCCGCACTATTTATTAGTCCGGCAGCTACTGGTTATTGTTGTAACTGCTCTGTGACCAAACGCACTACTCCGTGTCGTAGGCGTCGTAGCTTATTCGTCCGCACTATTTATTAGTCCGGCAGCTACTGGTTATTGTTGTAACTGCTCTGTGACCAAACGCACTACTCCGTGTCGTAGGCGTCGTAGCTTATTCGTCCGCACTATTTATTAGTCCGGCAGCTACTGGTTATTGTTGTAACTGCTCTGTGACCAAACGCACTACTCCGTGTCGTAGGCGTCGTAGCTTATTCGTCCGCACTATTTATTAGTCCGGCAGCTACTGGTTATTGTTGTAACTGCTCTGTGACCAAACGCACTACTCCGTGTCGTAGGCGTCGTAGCTTATTCGTCCGCACTATTTATTAGTCCGGCAGCTACTGGTTATTGTTGTAACTGCTCTGTGACCAAACGCACTACTCCGTGTCGTAGGCGTCGTAGCTTATTCGTCCGCACTATTTATTAGTCCGGCAGCTACTGGTTATTGTTGTAACTGCTCTGTGACCAAACGCACTACTCCGTGTCGTAGGCGTCGTAGCTTATTCGTCCACACTATTTATTAGGTTTACGTTGGCTTTTTTTAACCACCGAACATCAACGAGAGGAGTGTTATGTTATAAGTTTAGGGTGTGTATCCGTGTGGCATCAGACAATCGGTCCATTCGTTTGGGAGCCCAAACGAATGGACCGATTTACATACGTTTTTATGTTTCAAAGGTGATGGGTCGAGGCCTCGAAGTTATTTTTTTTAATTTGTGCTTGTTTTTCGACGTAAATAATAATATTTAGCCGATGAACCGTACCAAAGTATCTATGTTTTCAACTTATGTTTATGAAAATCCCATGTTAAAGCTAGTAATGTAAACTCAAAGGTAAAAGTGCTATTAAATTGGACGATATACAGGGTGGAATTTTGGAAGATGGGGCAATGTAGCTACAGGAAAACGTTCTTATGAGGCAGTCTTTAGTTTTGAATATATTTTGACCAAAATTTACAGACTGCAGACTGTTTCAATATCCAAAATTTAAAGCTTGTTTGCTTTGTTGTTAGTTTTGTTCGCAGTCGGGTTGTTTGTTTTTTATAATAATTTATTTTTATTTTTATTTCAAACTTTTTAGTTTATATGGTTGCTAACCAACTATAAATCTAAAAAATCTTTAAACCAACTTTATAGATCCTAAATGGTCATACAACATGAAAAATGATAACAGAAACCTAGATGATTTTCAAATACCTATTCAATTTTACCACACTTGACTTAGTTCGTCGCCTTTCATTATTATTTTTCACAGTATAGCGTTTGGTTTTCGCCATATTTAATTTTGATTACTGCAGCACTCACCAGATTAAGACAAATCGATTGACGTAAGAATCATCAAAATCGGCCCACGCGTTTAGTATATATAGTGCCACAAAGAAACAGACATACACCTATGTATGTACATAGGCTGATCAACACATTGCTTTGCGTTGCGCTGTCTGGTAAAAACATAATGCCGTACTAAAATACCATATTCCAAAACTAACAAGTAATTTAAGGTAAGTTTTTTATTTAGTTTTATAATTCTTGAACAGGTAATTAAATTAACCAACACCTCCGTCCGTCAGTCTACGTAATTGAGACATTATAGAATTCTGATAAATGTAAGGAAAAGTGACCAAACGAGTCTTGTCAATCAGCCACATGTGAGGAACTGAAGAAAGTCTGCGACTTTTATAGAAACGAGTTCTATGTCTGGCTAGTGGTTTGTAAAAGTTATCTTTATCAATGAAAAGAATGGCATAATTGTGTGAACACAAAATAAATTATATAAAATGGTTAATAAAGTCCGGCTCCCAGCTCCATCATCAGACCCTCGTAACTACTTTATAATAAATAGGACCCATCAAAACAAATCAAATGAGCCCAAACTCTCCGTCTTATTACAAAAGAATATTTTAGTCCTGGATTATTCCAGAACGAAAAAGTCCAAGTTTGTTAACCAAGGGATTAAAACTTGACCTTATTACAAATCTTCGACTAATCGAGGACCAGGACTATGTTGTTTTTATCAGATTTTCATTATCACTATCACTTAATGCGGTGCGTTAGAGTCGATATTCCTATGAAAATATGTTTGCAACAAGTCATATTGGCCCTGCAGCTGATGCCAAAAATTGACTATAGTTAAATTTTTACCCAAAGACTAAGTACAAACATTTACATTCATTTAGATCCAAAGATTTTATATACATTAATAAATAAATTCCTTGTTTTGGCCATGTTTGTTCACAACGTTCCGTTTCTTCACAATATTGATTTATAATTTACGTTCCTCATCAAACATTAATTATTACTTTCGTAAACTTAATATTTGATTGATTTTCAATCAATATTTATTCAAATGATTTTATCGGCAATGGGTTTACCAAAAGAAAGATATATGATTATTAGCCACCCTCCTAGCTGTTAAATCATCAGAATAGCTCGACAGTACATACTCGTATTAGTACTGTAATCAGAATTCCGTAGGTTAGCAAAATTATACGACAAATTGCAATTTCTTTGTTGTTTTTTGTTGTTGTTTGTTTGTAATTTGTATTATGGATACGAAAATTTGTAGAAGTGAGTTTGTTTGTTTGTCGTATGAGGTAGTGCTGGCCTCAGGTGTCAGAGCTTGTCAGGCCGCCCGAGGGCCTCTGATATGGCTTAACGACTGCTTTTAATAAATACAGCCAGGACCGACAGCTTAACGTGCCCTCCGAAGTACGGAGCGATGGGAAACCGCACATATGTTAGTGAGTTTGGGATAGGTCGCTGAGGCGAAGATGAAGATGGTAATAGTGAGTTTGGGATAAGTCGCAGAGGCGAAGTTGGCAATAGTGAGTTTGGGAAAGATCGCTGAGGCGAAGATGAAGATGGCAATAGTGAGTTTGGGATAGGTCGCTGAGACAAATAATAAAAAAAAGTCAAATAATAGGTGCGGAGCCTAGGACCGAACCCGATATCGTTGGATTCTAAGTTGCATTATTGAACGTAACTCACTCCATCACTCTTAAAGTAGAAGTGTGTGAATAGTTTAAAGAGTTGCTTGCTTAAGCTAATATTAAAACGAGTTATACAAGTTTATACAATTATATATTTTTATTCTACCTCCTTTTTAAAATGACTAAAAACGTCTCCAGCTCATCGGCCACTTATTTTTTTTACTGTCATCCAGTTCTGAGCTTATGTCGGGAAGTTATTAGGTATTATACCCACCAGACAGACTAGAAAGCGAATTAATAAAAATGTGGTAAAGCAAGTAAGAAAAAAAAAAAGAAATCAAAGTAAGAGAAAAAAATACGAATGCCTGCCAAAAACGAACTTTTCATTTTTTTAGAGCCTATGTTACTCGTGATGATGTAAGGATTCTAACGATACCCCATACATCAAAATCTGATAAGGCATTTAAAAGTTACGGAGGAACAAAGAAACTCAGATACAAACATACACATACATGAATCCTGAAAATATCACACTCCTTTTTTGGGAAGGCGTGCAAAAATAGAAGCTAGGTAATACATACATAATGTATTTCAAATTACCTATTCTCATTATATGTAATCCACACCAATGTATAAAAGTGAAACGTTGTCTGTTTGTATTTTGTTTGTTTGGGGAGTTTTAACGCGATAACGGCTGGACGGATTTTAATAAAACTTTAGTTTAGTTTTTATAGGTATTGTACAATATAGAGAACCAATAAAGGATACTTTTTATCCCAGAAAATGGTAAGTTTTCACCGGAAAACTGAAAAATGTCGATTTCTCGCTGTAAGGAACGGTTGCCATGGAAACGAAATAATAACAAGTCTGTCAAAAGGCATCTAGAGCGTTGGTGCTATATCTTTGCATTGGTTTTTAATATCCTAGAAGAACATAGGATGTTTTTTCCGCAATGAACTGTAGTCCGCGCGGACGAAGTCGCGGGCGAAAGCTAGTAACTTATGTAATTCAGACTTTCTGAAAATTACATGTCAACAAACGGTACGTTTCTTCTGTAAACTGAAAATCAGACCATCTGTCTAAACGTTACTAATTACTACCTTAGGCCTTACTGTGCAGACATCTTATCTAGACCAGACGAAATAAATACCTAAGACATTTAATTGGTACGACATAAACAATTTGTAAGTGATAAACTAACAGCAGTAGTATTATTTGTAATATCATTGCCACAAAGGGTTGATTGAACTAGCTTGTGAATGATTTCACAACGGTCGTATAGTAGTAACCCAAGTGCGAGTAGGACTCGCTCACCGAGGACTCCGTACAAACTTGTAGGTATGTAAAAGCACTCGCGAGCAATGAAATCGACTCTGCTAAGAGCGCAATCAGAGACTTTGTTTTTTCTATGTTAGTATTATTTTATTTGAAAATTAAATATTTTATAAGAAATCTTCATTCATTAGGTCTTCATGAAAAAATAATCATCTAAATCTGACACTTATTACTGAAAATACGTACAGTTAGAATGAATGCATGAAAATATTGCACTCGTCGTAACGGAAAGTTTCGCGGCGCCAATAATTTTTCTGTAATCATTATTTGAATTCTTTAATCATTGTTATTTATATGTGTTGACTTAGAAGTTTGTTTTTTCAGCTCCAAGCTCCAAGGGATTGCAGATTTGAGTATTTCATATTAATTTCAACTAGATACATTCACGCGTTTCTGAGAGAAAGGATCTTGACACATACAGACAGACGGACAACGAAGTGATCTTATAAAGCTTCCTTTTTTCCTTTTGAAGTACAGAACCCTAATAACGACACAGAAACCCATTGCAAGTACACCGCTCTATATGCAAGTAAGAGTATTGGCATATGGCTTGTACGTCTACTGGAAAGGGCGAGGTGAGACAGGACAGGTGCATGCACTGCAGGTTTTAAAAGTCACTTGAACATTTTCATTAAATTTTACAGCCTTTGTGGTGTCGTAGCGTAACCATGTTCCTCGTGTAACCTAATTCCATAGGTATAGGGAATCCTAGTTAGGATTCGGGATTCTACGTCAATGATAGTAAAGTTTTAATTAATATAAAACTAATCCGGAAGATAATTTGTAAAGTTGATTCATAAAAAATGTACCTGATCTCTTTACCTCTTTACAGCGTACCAAAATAGATAAGAGATAGGAGTGGAGTGACGATCTGCGTAAAGCGACTGGCAGAAACATGGATGCAGAGAGCTGAAGACCGAGCTCAGTGGCGTGCATTAGGAGAGGCCTATGTCCAGCAGTGGACAGATATAGGCTGATGATGATGATGATGAAAAGATATACTAGGAAACGTATTTAATGCTTACATTATTTATATTTTATTTTTTCATTACGGACTAGGCAATCGTTTGATCTCACCTGATGGAAAGCGATGATGCGAAGGTGTAGCACGCTTGCCTAGTAGATATCAATTCACTCTTGACTTGAACACACCTGTGTTATATTTTACCGGAAACACTGACGAGGGCAGAGCATTCCACTCCTTTGCAGTTCTTATAATAAATGAAGAAGCGTAACGCTTCGTTCTTCTGCGAGGTATTTCAACGATAAAAGGGTGGCGCTTTGCCGATCGTCCAGTCGTACGGTGATGGGGGAATCAGGTTGTGCAGTTCTTTCGCACACTCACCTTAGCGACATGCTTGCGACCTCACGTCGATGCTCCAGACTTTAAAGCTTACTCTTTACCAGAGTGACATTCCCAATGAGCCTGATAGTACGTCTCTCAATTGAATCCAAAGCCTCGAGCTGATACATGGCAGAACCATCCTAGAGGTGGTAGCCGTTCCTAGCATAGTGTACTTGTATTATGGAAATCAGTTCTTGCAGTCAAAAACCTAATCATTTAATATACAGGACATTGTGCTATGACCTTCGATTTTTAAGAGTAATTAATGATTAGGTACATATTTAATTAAAACGGCTAGGAACTAAAAAAAAGCTGTTGTTTTGTAAACTCTTGGAATTCCTAAATACCAAGACTGATTTTATCGAGTAGATAGGCAGTATCAGTCACACAAATGGGTACTTTCTAGAACAATCGAATGGTAGATAAACATGGTACGAGTACGTGCGACATGATACGAGTGCAGTCCATTTACTCACCCGTCATAGCAACAACTAAATACGTAAGTATAAAAAAACTAGCATCATTTGTGAAGCTGATTATAAACATGTCAAAACGTGGCTTTCCGTTTCAATCGAAATATAAACAGCAGATAAGATGTCTCATACAAGTAGGCCGGGGGCCGCCAGATATAGAAGTATTATACAATACATACCTACTGCTAAATATATTCTTAACTTATCAACTGATAAGGTTCACGTGAGTTTTTGACTTAAATTAGAAATGTGAGGAGCAACGGTAATTATTTAATCATATTATATTGGTTTAAATTAACTGTCGTAAAATTACAGGGTCCTTCACTTGAAGTGTTACCTACCAACTTATTATACTGCTGCAACATTTAAACTATTAATAACAGCGCGGCAAAATTTGGCAGAACGCAAGATGGCTTTCTTGTTTGCAACCTGAAGTGCCTCCACTTCAGGCTACCCCCTGGTACCCCCCCCCCCCCCCCCCCACCCCTTCTGCGACGCTTAGTTTATGAGATAGGGTTTGCTACTACGAATAAATATTTATTCGTAGGTTTGCTATAGAATCAAGTTGCAGAAGCTGGGTGGTAAGGGAGGTGGGGCTGGGGGGTAGCCCCCTGGTACCCCTCTCCCCCCGCGGAGACAGTTTATGAGATATTTCAGTTTTAAGTTTATTAAAAATGAGCTATTTGGTCGCCGGAAATAAAATAATGAATTAGTAGAATGTGTTTTTTTTTTCGCTGCTTTTGCCAGAAAGTAAATTGAAGATGTTGTATGGTCCCAAAGACTACGGTTGCTTAGGTTAGAACATGACTACACATCGCCAAAGTAAATTTATTTTTAATAAACTGTTACGGCTTTTTAATATTTTGGTTTTCTATTAAACTTAAAACTATCTCAATAAACTAAGCGTCTCCGCGGGGGGATGTACCAGGGGGCAGCCCTCACACCCCAACCTCCTGCCCCTCAATTCTATATATTTCCCCTGGTATTATCCACATAATACCAAGTATAAATTTTCGATCTCTAATTACATATTCTCTCGTAATTTACATAGTTAGAAACAAAGCAGCGGGAAATCACGATCTCTCAGGAGATTGAAGCTTTTCTGCACTTAGCAATGTAAACAGCATCTTTGAGGAAGTGTGCAGAGAAAGCGATCAAATTATGATGAATGATATAAATGAACGATTTATTTAATTTACTTTCTTATGGAAAATTTGATTATAACAAGCTCTTATTTTTAACTTGCCTCGTAATATGTATGTTTATATACAAATTATTGTTAGAAAAAACCAACTGTGAACATAACTAGAAGGAGGAAAACTAGCTTTATATTCTTGATTTTGAAATATAAGATGCAGTCGAGGCATCGTCGAATTTAAATCAACTCGCGTGCGTATATTTGTGGGGCGCGGGACGTGCGTCAATCGCTTTTGCTTTACAGCCGCCCGTAAAAATAATAGTAATTAAGTATAAATAATTTTTGTGATTCGTTTTTACCTTACTTTAATATTTGCAGTAGGTGCAACACTGGTACATAACTTGAACAATCTAAAAATGAAAATTATGTAAGAATAGACAATTAAAGTATTTTTTTGTAATGTAACTACAAAACGGTTTTCGGACTTTTTCCTTTACTAGTGCTATAAGACATTGGTTCTTGCAAAATTTCATGATTCTATGCCAACGGGAAGTACCCTATAAGTTTTGATTCCCTTGCGAGTGTCAGAATATGCGACATAAACAGCCGTATCATTTGATTGAGTTGCCTTTTTTCACAGCTCCTCGGGAATGCAGTCCTGATTGATATTAACATCAACTTGATACCTCCACGCGTTCCTTAGAAAAAGGGTATCGACAAATAGACAAACGGACGGACAACAAAGTGATCCTATAAGGTTCCTTTTTGAGGTACGAAAACCTAAATAACTGAAAATGTAGTGACAATGTTATGCGTACTTACCTACACCTTATTCGTACTTTTATTTGAACCTTATACATTATTCCTATCTAATTAGTGATAAGCTGATAAGGTATTGACTACATTTGATTCAAAAGCTTGGTAATTTATTCTCGAAAACTTTTTCACTGGCGAAAGTTATCATTGTTTTATTAACCAGACTACCTGGTTAATAAAACATCTCAAGAATGCGAAAACAAAGCCATCACAAAAAGGCGAAAGGGCAAATATTTCTCAGGACAAAAATTCCTAAGCCGCCTACAAATGTCAGGGCCAGACAAAGCATCAAATTTTCGATCGGAGGAATCTCCATTATTTAAATTGAATCAGACTGAGGCTGTGGTGCTTTGACATTGAAAAACATAATAGCGAAATCGTGACTGGTCCCATTTTCTACGCTAAGCTGATGTGATATGACAGCCTGCCGGTGATTTTTGATGTGTTTATCGAAAAGCATCTTAGAAAAAAATACATGGTAATATAAATCAATCCTGATATCTAACTAATTATTAAGGTAAGTATATACAATTTATCACGTTTATTTATTTATTGTTGGAGACTGTATTATTAGACTCAAGTGGCGTTGGGGACACTTGGCGAGGAGCTCCTCACCGAATGGAAACTACATCCCTCACGGAATGGTTGCCGAGGGCAAATAAAAAAGGAGTTGGCAGACCACCTGCCAGATGGGTCAGCGACATTGAGGCGGTCAAAGGAAAGACCTGGATGAGGTCAGCACAGTCCAGAGACAAATGGCACAAGGGAGAGGAGGCTTATACCCAGCAGTGAATGGGAAAAAAGCTGACGATGATGATGATGATACCATTTATTGATACTTTTAAGTCTGTGTTAAGTTATCTTCGTTGATGTTGTCTTTATCCCAAGACATTTTGGAAATCCATACTAATATTATAAAAGCGAAAGAATCTAACTCTGTCTCTGTTTGTTATCTTTTACGACAAAACGGCTAAACTGATCTTGATCAAATTTAGTATGTAGACCGTTTAAGCCCTGGGGAAGGACAAAGGAGACTTTTTATTGATATAAACTGTAGTCCGTGAGGATAAAGTCGCGGGAAAAAGCTAGTAAATTGTAAAACATTCGAGTTTTAAAGTTAACAATTTAAGAGAATATTAACACGGGATGGCATTTGTAGAAAATGAATTTTCACCGACCGATTAGATTGGTTTCGTATCACCTTGAGAATTTCAGGCATTTTTCTGCCACTATTTTACACATTTTAGTTCAGATTCGATCCCTACCCCAGAACAATGAGGTAATCACGGATTGCGGAAGTAGGCACTGTCTATGATAAAACTTTAATCTACATACACAGAAGTTGAATCGATCAGATATGATCATACAGATGATAATCAACAGCATAATTATTTCTGTCGCAGATGCAGTCGTGACGAGCGCAGCCTTCGCGAAATAGGCTGAATAAATTAGAATACAATACACCTGACAAGTAATTAATAGGTGCACATAATATATCAGGACTAAGCCGTAGGTGCAGATATCTTGAACATCAACATACTAAACAATTTGTTACAACCTGATTCAATACTAGCTTTAACAATGATAATAATATGGACAGATAAACTCTTTATTTGCATTAAGCACATACAAAAGATAATTCTAATAACTTATTATTACAAGAGATTTCTAATAACTTATTATGTTTCACATCTTCATTCTTTGCGATTTTTAATGTTTACATGGTGTAGTAGCATCCCGACCCGTTATGTAGTAGCGGGATGCTACTATATTCACCATGCAAGCATTAAAAATCGCAAAGAATGATACAGATAATTGTGATCGAACTTCACGTATGAGTAAGTTCGTTTGATCATTACTTATTGTTATTAGAAATAATTTTATTTCTTAGAGTGATTCCTTCCGAACAATCAAAGTATCGAAAGGTAACATTATGGTTTCCTTGCGTTCTCTATAAATAGATTTTCAAAACTATAGATTGCGATTTAATTAAAACTGCTTTTGAAAGTGGCATCGAACATAACCTTGCAAGAACCAATTATCGCGTCTTCAAAGTGTCAGATCCAAGGCAGGGAGCACGCCATGATATGATGGTACATAGCCCAACCCGTTTGTAGATACGCAATACCTACTCGAGCAAGATCTTTACTTACTTACTGTCAATGGTTGATGGACGATGTAATCTACCGTCCTATCGATCTAGTCGGGCTAAGTACCAGGTAAAATCACGCTCTACTTGCTACCACACCTATAAGTAGGTACATTTCAAACAAAACGGTCGAAAAAACGCCTGTCACAACAACTCGGAACAAACACGTGCGGTATGGATTTTCCGTGTTTTTTCAACGCAGACATAAATTAATAACTGATGAAATTCAACAATCCTGTTTACTTAACAAGTGTAAAGAAATCGAAAACCACATTATCGGAGCCTTGACCCGCAGCGCAGCATTGAAATCGAACCCGTTTCGATCACACGTTCGCGCGAATTGATGCGGTCATCTCTGGCAGATAATAACCTAAGTATTTAAATTATAGAAGGCAATCTTTACTTACATAAAGCAGTGAGTAACAAAAAGTCTGTACAATGAAGATAACTAGTGGCTCTCTGAGCTGTAGACCTCGCGCGCACAAACTTTTTTGCAAACAATGTAGCGATGCACAGTAGCACCATCTGTTATCAATGTAAAAAAACATTAATAACCAAGGTGCTCCATCAATCCCTACCTAGTGAGCAAAGGGCTGATTCCACTGGTAGAACTCTAAAAGTGAGTCATTTACTGCATTTTGAGGAGCTATTCTGCTCATCACGCCGAAGATCCTCATCAGATCTTCACCAAATTTTTATGCGACCAATTTAAAGTTACTACCTTTCAAATAAAAAAACCTATCGAAATCGGATCTAAGGAGGCGGAGATATTCAGTAGCCCTCTTTTTGTCCCTTTTTGGGGGAAGTACCAAAAATCCCCTACGACTAAAAAATTCTGAAAATTCGTTTAACCTGTATACCAAGTTTCATCTAGACCGGTTGAGAAATGCGACCTGTAGAGGAGAACAGAGATCCGGTCTGA
Organism: Alsophila aescularia; assembly: GCA_946251855.1. Lineage (NCBI taxonomy): Eukaryota > Metazoa > Arthropoda > Insecta > Lepidoptera > Geometridae > Alsophila > Alsophila aescularia. The sequence continues at coordinate 10,725,256 of OX276377.1, read as the reverse complement.
CATCCGGACATACGAAAGCAATTTTGCCCAAGCTGAAACACAGACGCTTCGCTCGCGCTACGCGCTCCCTCGGTCAATTATTTAAAAAAAAACTAGGTTACTTAAAATAACCTACTGTACAAGAATATAAAATTTAAAATAGAACTGTAACAATTATAAAAAAACACTGCGAATAAAACTAAAAAGAGTTTAGATTCTTGTTTATTAAATACTAACATTCCCGCTCGCGACGTGCGGTAATGTTTATTGCGAAAAAAAGCATCCTATGTTCTTCTAGGCTTCTATAAACCAATGCAAAAGTAGGTATAACACTACTGTCAATGTTTTTTGACATACTTGTTATTTTGTTTCCATGGCAACCGTTTCTTACAGCGAATAATCAACAATTTTACAGTTTTTCCAGCTTTCCCATCGAAACTTACAATTTTCCGGGATAAAAAGTATCATATGTGTTATTACAGGGTATAAACTATCTTCATTCCATTTCATCAAAATCCAGCCGTTATCGCGTGAAAGCTCCCCAAACAAACAAACAAAGTTTCACTTTTATTTATATTGGTATGATATGCATTTGAAGGCATTTTATTTCTCCTTTGACGGGATCAGCTAGAAACTGGTATCTGATGCCTTCGACTACTTATATTTCAATATCAAGAATTCGTTTCTTGATTTTTTTTCGTTACTTTCGCAGTCGTTTTTTTTTTAAATTGTTCTGATTTTATTTTACACTTTTTAGTTTCATCGCAAAAGAATTCGGCCAAAGTGGTTTCGTTGTGAGGTCGAATTTAAAACAACTCTCGTGCTTAGATAGATTCCCGGAGCAGTGCAGGCAGGCGTGGTCACAGAATAAATAATAGTAGTGACAAGTGGGGCGCGTTTTTGGTTTTCAGCCGCGATAGCGGATAGAGGCAAAAAAAATATAACAGTAAATAAATTTACTTTTCTATTTACTTATATGTTCTACTATAATAATACATAAAAATCTGAAATTGAAAATTTTGTAAGAAGCTTAAAAGGCAAGACTCTCTGTAAGTCTGTTCGCGCATCACGTGAAAACTACTGGTCTGAAAGGAGGTTTTTTGATAGATTAGGTTTCGACTTAGAATCTGGTGTATTTTGTATCTCAATCCGATTGGTAGAAGCCGAGCAACAGATAAAAACAATTTGGCACAACTTTTTTTTTTAAATGTAGTATATTATTTGGTCCTGGAATTATTGTTTATTATTGTTTCTTTGGTCTTTTTACCCATTGAAATGTCTACGCTGGCGAAGCCGCGAGTACAGCTTGTAGTTGGTTTAACTAAAACTAACTTCACACGAATTTTGAGAAGCTTCGTTGTTCGCTAATGCTTGGAGCCGCTAGACTAATACATGAAGCTAAAATATTAATACAACATCTTCACTCGAGTTTTAGCCATGTGATTTATTTATTTTATTCAAAACTATAGCAATTACTCAATGAAATGCAAAAATAACTAGGGCAGATACTATTTCAAGCAACTATTTAATGACTCACGCAATAATGTGAGAATAGTCAACTAAGTCGTGGTTAGTCTAACACGACAACGATGTGACGATTGTTTTAATATTAATTAGACTAGAAATTATACATGATTGAATACCTAGGTAGGTATTGAATTAAAAAAACTAAATGTTTAATACAATGACGGATTTCCACAATGCCTATAAACTACCTATTTATTCATTATATTAAATTTTAATTCTTTTCTTGTTGATTGGATTGGCATAGATACTTTTAATTAAATGGTTTTCTTTAACTTGACCTGTTTTTGTTTTTTGTTTGGGTTAAATCTAGTAATTGAAATTTTACCACTTTCCTGTAAACCGAATGATCTGAAATTTGATACACACCGTTAGTTCTGATGACAATACAATTATGTAATGTCATTGTAAATCCAAGATGGCCGCCGACACAACATGATACGGATTACATAATATTTTATCGACTCCCTCAATATCCTCATGATGGGTATCTAATAAAAGGGCTTATAGCTAGTAGAAAACAGTACACTATAAAAATTCTAAATCCAAGATGGCCGCCACCACAAAATGGATTCGGATTATGTTTTTTTGTTTCCAATCCCCCCAATATGGGTATGAAATGAAAGAGCTTGACAAGTAGAACACAGTACACTTTAGAAATAAATAATTAAAAAACTAAAAACTTGAAAATATTATAAGCAAAAAAAATATTTTAAGTTAAACGGTTTCATGTTATGTACCAAAAGCTGAAAAATAAAATTAAATCGTTGGGCTTAGCGTAACCTGTGTAATAGAAATTCGACTTGATCCACGATTTTATTTTATTTTTTAGCTTCTAGTACATCATATAAAACCATTTAACTTAAAAATGTATATTCACTTTTTTTTTTACAATTGCGTATCTTCTATCTACACCTTCTATCGGCATACTGTCCATTCAAAAGTTGTCTCGAAGGTTTTTTTTGTACTACCTGTTTAACATAACCAAAATTTATTTTTATTGTTGTTCTACGTTATGGGTAAGAACGCAATAAATATTTTGTATCGTATCACACAAATACAAAGTGTGTATGCTTGATACTTCTTCACGCTGAAATGGCTGAAAGTATTTTGATGAGTTTTGGTTTACACCTAGTATTTGGTATATACATACTTTAGGTCCTGGAATAACACTTAGAATACTTTTCATCATCATTCAAAGTCCACGCGAGTAAAACCGGACGCAGATGGTAGTGTCATATTTTAACAAAATAAATTTACTATTTATATTTTATGAAAGTATATATATAAGTTATTTATTTATTTACAAGATTCCTGTGGGTGGGCATTACAGTATCACAATTCGCCCACCCAAGGAGCAAGAGCAGGTACACCAAATTACAAATTTAAACAAAGAAATAACACACACACACAAATTAATACACATTTACAAAAACAATACAGAAACTCAAACAAAATTTAGGCACTTGCCAACTTTGGACTTTTCATTATTAAGTCCATTGCCGCTTCCATGTGCGTTTTTCCATTACTCCGTGCTTCATAGGGCACGATAGCTGTCAGCCCCGGCTGTTATAACTAACAGCAGACCTTAAGCCATGTCAGAGGCCCTCGAGGCGGCCTGACAAACTCTGATACCAGAGGCCAGCAGTACCTGCGCAATTGTTCACAGAGCCTAACTTCACAAACATATAGATTGGCTGCGCCTAGTATACTGGAGTGGATTGGCGACCAAAATTTGTCACTGAAGGTTGTTCACATTAGGGTAAATACGCATGAAGGTTCACACGAAGTAGGTCGCAGGACCTCAGGAACAATGAGACTCAGTAATGAGTGGGTATGACAAGAATGCTACGGTATCACGACATGCCCTATTAAGTATGGCACGCTGCAAGTGATGCAAGGAATTTAATTGCTATTTATAGAGCAATTAAACTTTCAAGTCAAAATAACTTGACTCAAAAGTCAAGTTATTGTGATCGAGAAGTGAGATAAAGAGAGTAACAAAAGATTGTCTTTACTAAGGGCGTTTTTTAAAACCGATCGGCGCTGGTTTCTGTAATGGCTACACCACAAAATTGAGACTTTGCCTTGTGCAGAGTTGACTACAGCAAATCAATGATTTGTCTATTCATTGCATTATATACTTATTTTTATTTTATAACTTACTAGCTGATGCCCGCGGCTTCGCACGCGTGGTCATTTCTGTAGGTTAAAAGTACCTGCTCTTTGTGCTATTCTAGGACATAAAATACCAACATTTGATCAAAATTCCTTCAGCCGTCAAATATATTTTTATCGATTGCTCGGCTTCTACTCATCGGATTGAGATATAAAGTACCCCAGTTTTAAGTCAAAACATAAGCTATCCAACAGTGAAAACTGCATCGCAATCGGTCCAGTAGTTTTACGTGATGCGTGAACAAATATACAGACAGACAAACAGACAAACAGACAGACACGAATTTTTTAAATGAAATATTCTTGTTCAGTAACTTATTTTATGTACCCTAGACCATTTATTTTTTAATTATCTTCTTTGTACAGTCTTTTTCGTTCCTATTGCTTTATTTTATGTATAGATACTGTTGTCCCTCGAAGACTTGTGAACTACCAGAGAACACTCACTTGACTTGTCACACGCGTCTGGTATTCGTCGTAGTGCTAACGATAATGGCCTCTACTTACGCACTCTGCTAAATTTTATTGCAACAGCTTGATTAACATCATTTTAAAACTTTGTATACCTACCTAACACTTACCTTCTTGTACAGCAACAAACAAAATTCGTTAAAATAGGTACATGTCATAGAGAAGAAAAATTAAATGTATTTAAAGTAGAACGGCTATATTAGCGCGATGGGCCCACCGGCGCCGCGTCTTGACATGATTGTGTCCCAATGTACACAATCAAGTCAAACGAGAAGCGACTGTTCGTACTCGTATATACGCGTAGGGAAACTATCCGTTTATTCCCGAAGTGGTGTACAAAATACCATGGTACAAAAAATTGTCTTCAAATGCATTAGCTAATAAATAATAAAAGCTTGTTTAAAGCTACTAAACCAATTTTGATAAAATGTATGTAGTACCACACTGGAGGTATTCTTTCTCAAGTAAAACCAATCATCTAATTCGGTTCAGAAATCCCAAGATATTAGAGAACATAAACTATAAAACAAATAGATTTTCTAATAAAATCTACTTATTGTTGATGAAGTTTATATGGGACTTCACTGAAAGTCTACCCTTTTGAATAAAACAACAACCATCCAAATCGGTTTAGAAATCTTAGAGATTTGTGACAATATAAACACAAAATCAAATGAATTTACCAAAAAAACTATTTATTCTCGATAAACTACTGTACCAATTTTAATACTATTTATATGGGACCACCTGGAAAGAATACCCTTTCCAAACAAAAATGAATTTCCAAAATCGGTCCGCAATTGACGGAGGAATCGGTGCACATAAACAAAAAAAAGAAGAAAAACATACATACAGTTGAACATATAACCATCTCCTTTTGTGAAGTCGATTATTAAACGTATATTTAAGAGTTATAAATGGAGTTTATAGCTTTAAATAGTAAAAAACGTGATAAAGTACTATTACTATGTATTCTGTAGTGACGAATGGGAGACTTAAATATTTGTACAATTTGTGCTTCAACTAAGACAGTTTATGGTTCGAATATGCAACTGGCGAAACCTAGGTTTCGATCCTTGCATACTTCGGAGGTACATGTCCTAGGTTTTCATTATACTTCACACATAAATAATAACATTTTGCTCAAATAAAAGCTTGGACTTTTTCAGTGGTGGTGGCCGTAAACAAAACTTCCTAAAAAACCTTACCTACTCAAAGTAAATATTTAATTCAACTTTTCAAAACACAAAAGGTTCCAATTCTGAGCGCATTTGGATTGGACGAGATCAGAAGTGGTTATTAGTAAACTTAGCTTTAACTCTAATGAGATGATTGGAATACCTATCGCAGTTACCTGCCTACAAACCATAGCATGATATTATGCAAGAAAAGGTGCTGTCGAACTAGTAATCATACTCTTAGGTATATCCAACTCTATTCATAACTGGTTTTCAACTTTGGTTCAAGTCATGCATTTGCATCTAAACTAGCGCATTGTCTATCTCAAAGATTTGTAACAGTCATAAATTGAGGGGGATAACCAGAATTGCCAAATTAATTGCCGTATTAGCAAGAATTATGAGTAGAACGATTGTTGAAACAAACGTACTGTGATACCTAATTGCCTGACCTGTGTGGTGGGCATTTACAGCGGATACCGCTAAAAAGATAAAATTCTCGTTGCTGCTTTACATAATCCTACGGTAAGAAACATTAGCAGAAATATAGCTAGAATATTTATCTATGTACGTGTAAAAAATATAATTAGCTTCATCATCATCATTATTGATTGTCATCATCATCATCAGCCGGAAGACTTCTGCTGCAAAACTCCCGCCTCTCCCCCTTCCCCATAGGACGCCACGACGAGGATTGCTCACTGTTTGCATCTAGGTGCTCCCCGAGACTAACCAGGTCGTCCTCCACATAAAAAATGTGTACCTATGTATGTCTTACAAACGCGTACTTATCTTGAGGAACTAGTCTTACCTACTTTGAAGTTTGAGGCGTAACATTGTTACCTTTATATTTCGATGCAGTGAATTGCGCAACATCTTGCAAACCAATAAAGCTTTACGAGACAACTAAGGATCCTCTTGAGAAGGCACTCAAACGTGCATGTTCGCACAAACGACTCACTCCAATAGTTAATGCAGGGGAACAAAGTATACTTAAATCTTCTAGTACAGAATTTTACGTAAATATATCGACAGCTGAATTTGAGGTTTGTCAATCTGCGTATTTTTTATAAATTTGCTCCGTAGAGTGACGAGTCAAGAAGATCGCTTGGCTGATTTTGTTGCAAAATCTTGCGCGTCACTGCACTGCGCTTATCACCCTGCGACATTGGTTTTTAAGTCTCATTGCCCAGTAATTTCGTTGGTAACATTGCCCTTAAAACCGAAATATATAAATATTTACACACTACTGCTTGGTGGTTGAATATCTGACAAAGGTGTGGTACTTCCCCAGGCGGCCTCTTGCGTAAGAAGCCTACCAATACAATCTATCTTTGTAAAAGTACTTTGAAATTGAAAAGGATATTTTCCTTTTCTTATGATTGATCCAGTACTGAATCTCGCACAGGAAAAGGAAAGCCCTTTGACTCTACCAATGCAATATGCCCGTTTAGAGAAGATATCACCAGAAACTCTATAGGGATTTCATTTTAAGTTTCATTTAAGTATTCATATTGTACTCATATTATGTCACATATAATTCATATTATGTCACATTCATGTCAAAAAGTAAATGTAAATTGACTGACCTTAAACACTATTTTGTCCTTTTCCATTTCACTTGATCTCTGTTATAGTCTGCTTCCTGTAAAATAAATATTTAATTAATAATGTTCACGATTCTTAAATTCACGACGGTCTGTAGATTAAAGTCTTGTGTGGTACAGGTACTTAACGATCACTCCAAGAATTTGAATAAGACCTGTATATTTGATTTAGAACCAACCTACTTCAATAAAATAGTAAGGTTCTTAGGCCTGTTACCTGCAGTGGTTCTAGTAGATGGGTTAAAATATACGGCCTTTGATATAAAGCCTAAATTTTGTGTAAATAGTTAAGTTTTTTTTTTTTTTAATTTAGATTTTAAAATGAACTTTTGTTTTTTTGTATGTTTTATCTTGTAAATAAATTCCACTTTTAAAATAAAGATAAATTATACGTGAAAAAAAAAAAGAAATTAATAAAAAGTTATACAGATTATACCTATACTTAAATGAGTATGCATTCAAACAATCATATATCCACGACGATGAACGACATTGAACTTCGACTTTACAACCTTTAACATTTTGCGAATATCCTAGAGCTTTTTGTATCGTTAGCTTTGTCTAAGTCGTTTTTTGTCTAGCTTAGACGCAAACCATAAATGGTTATGTATGACTATGGTATTAGGTACTTTTTGTATAAGTAAGTAGGTACATGGTACTCCATTATTTCTTACCATCCAAAGGTTGACTGGAAGAGATCGCTTTTAGCGATAAGTCCACCCGTTGTACTTTAGTTATAAGATTGTTTCTATTTGTTGTAAATTTTTGAAAACTGGTGTATAATAAAGTATTATCTATCTATCTATCTACATGTTATTTCTATGCAAAACTTCTTATGAGTAAGTAGGTAGGTACAAATAAACTAGTTAATAGATGAGCCATGAAGATTGGCCTTGCAGTTTTCCCGTTTTCATTTTATTTATAACTAGCTGTGCCCACGGTTTCGCACGCGTGGTCATTTCTCTAAGTTAAAAGTACTCTATGTGACATTCCAAGACCTAAAATACCAATATACCAACATTTGATCAAAATTCCTTCAGCCGTCTAAAAGTTTTTTATCGATTGCTCGGCTTCTACTCATCGGATTGAGACACCAAGTTCCCCAGTTTTTAAGTCAAACCCTAAGCTGCCTAAGCCGAGCAATCATTAAAAAACTTTTTGACGACTGAACGAAGTTTGATGAAATTTTTGTATACTGGTTGGTACTTTTGGTTCTGGAATAACATATAGGATACTTAAATCCCAGAAAAAAATACCACGCGGGCAAAGCGGCGGGCACAACTAGTACATAATATATCTGCCTTATAGGTACAATATTAGTACAAAATAATCAATCAAAATAATACAATATTAGTACAAATTCGTCAATAAAACGCAAATAAAAAAATAAATAATGTCAATTACCTCCGAAATAATAATAAAATAAATAATATTAATTTTCTCTGAATTATGTAATAAAAAATATAATAGGTAGGTTCGTCGAACTACACATCAAAATAAATGGAGCAATTTTAGACTAGTAAATACTATTCCCACACCAACACAGATAGCTGTTACGTACTTATCTACAAAAATAGAGGTTTAAGTAAGCGATAGGTATTAAGTGAAAGTACCGTTTATAAGTACCTACTAGAAACTATGTCTGAAAGTGAAGAAGCCTTCGCCACGACTCTAGGTGCTATCTCGGTAAGATTCAGGTCAGGTAGAGTCCAGTGCGCGTTGCGTAACTCTATGTAGTTCTGAGAATAATTGTGCAAGAGACTATCATACAGACACACGCTTCCTATAATAACAGATTAGTTGATGATAGGTGTAATCTTCCTCGATCAAAACGACTAACGCTCTAACATTGTTGCGTTACATACACGCCTGCTTGCATATGTATCTGTTGATCACAGAGATAACAGTTATAATAACTTTTAGAGCTTATACAGAAGGCGTTACATAATATGGCTAATTTTAATGTGTAACTAGCATATAATTAAGAAGGCTTTGATAGGTAACGAAGGTAGAATACAAATAGGTACCTACGTTATTGTGCAAACACTTAATATTAAAGAAAAAATACTGGTGTTGGACTTTTTTTGTAAAACCTTCGTCTGTACATATTAATTGTTCTACGAATTAATATCTAATTAACTTTTGAACTTTCGCGATTCGAACATTTATCGAAAATAATCCCGTCTAACTCTGAAAAGTTTAATTGTATTTACTTCGACGTATCGATCGCGACTTGATCGATTTATCGGGATGCTTAAATTATATTGTTCTAATAAGTAAGTAGTTTAAACGTAAGTACTAAAATGTTTAATTTAATAAATCGAAACATCGAGGTAAATAAAATTAAAGTTTTTAGTACGTTTACAATAGCTAGTATACACATACAATTATCAATTTAGCCTAACAAACCAAAACCTCTATCGGTTCTAGGTTACCAACTTGTATATTTTAATCACATATAGTAAATAAACGTACTAAAATATCTTATTTAATTATTTCATATGAAAAAAATCATTAATATTATCCAACACATATAAACATCGGAAAAGCGCTCGCGTTGAAGTCTTTCGTATGACGCGCGCTAACTTATCGACAAAGTATAAAAAGTACCTTCGAACATATCAATTTACCATATGCTCAGTGTAGAAATAGTTTCAATGACCTGCGTGATATCGATTTACCGGAATCGAGCGGATACGCCTGATTTCTAAGCGGAAATATCAAGTCTATCAGCATTGTCTATGACGATGGAATAATAATCTGTGTACTTGATAGCAGATTCGTATATGCATTGCTTCCGTAGTGGGCGTAGGTATGTGCCTTGGATTATTTAATAAGTTGTTCTTGGTTTCTTCTTTGGGTTCACGTGATGGGTTCTTAGGTAAACTTATGTACCTAAATACCAATGTAACTACTGGCTCTGTGAGTTGTAGAACTCGCGCGTACAAACTTTTTTGCAAACAATTTAACGGTGCACAGTAGCGCCATCTAGTTACCTTATTGTAAAACTAACATCAATAACCAAGGTGCTCCATCAACCCCTACCTAAATAGGTAAAGGGTAAATAAGTAGATTTCTCACTTTTAGGTTTCTACCAGTGTTTTCAGTCCACTGGTAGAAACCTAAAAGTGATAAATTTACTGCATTTTGAGGAGCTATTCTGCTCATCACGCCGAAGATCCTCAACCAGATCTTCACCAAATTTGTATGAGACTACCTTAAAGTTACCTACATTTCAAATAAAAAAAGAACCATCGAAATCGGATGTAATAAGGCGAAGATATTCAGTAGCCCCCTTTTTACCCTTTTTTGGCGGAAGTGAGAAATGCGACCTGTAGTCCTCTACAGGTCGAACAGACATCCGGAAGGACATACGAAAGCATTTTTGGCCAAGCTGAAACGGAGACGTTTCGCTCGTGCTTCGCACTCGCTCGTTCAATCATTCAAAGAGTTCAATAACGATAATAAAAGATATACGAATAACGAGAGTGGTTATAAGTAGATACAATAACTCTTCAATGAGCACTAAAATATACTTAGGTACCTAATAGACATGCTTAGGAATACCTACAAAGTAAAAGGTGTTTTTTTTACAGGGAGCTAGCCTACATTTAAGCTACCCTTTCAACACTTAGATTTATATTATGTTTAATTTGTATGTTAATTTGCTTTTTATAAGTTTTGAATAAACGATTTTTCTTTCTTTATTTCTTTCTTTACATATATGGCAGCTATGAAAGCCATAAAATATAGGAAGATGTGTTCTTATACTGAAGATCTTATAGAATAAATCCATCTATAGTGGTATTCAAACGTAGGGGTTTTAACTGCACTTAATAAAAAATGAAACGTTCTTTTCTACCTTAAATCGATTCAATGTAAAAAAAAAAAACACTAATTTGGATGTTTACAACGAACAAAAAGCTTTTGTTTTTCTAAAGTTGCTTCAACTTCATGCAAATCAAACTTTTTTTATTTTCTTACATTATATTAGGAATGAGAAAAACAAAATGTCTATTTTCATGATACTTCATAAAAATGTGTAACTTATCATAAGCTCCAAATACTATTTATTTATTTTTTTAGGAAGCAAAATCAGACTACAATTATTATTTTTCTTATAGTTTAATTACGGTGCATAAAACGCACAAAAAGTTATATGGACACATTTTTCTAAAGTTGCTGCAGCTTCATGAAAATCAACATTTTGATTTTCTCTTTCCTATTAACATATTTTATAGTGTTTGTAAATAAAAAGGTTTGGTTTTTATGAAGTTTTCTAAAAAAAAAAGCATCGTAAAATATCATTCACCTTTTTATTGTTATGGGAGTAGAATCCAATTTCACAAAAATCAAACGGTCGCGGGTTCGAAACCGGCAAGGTGCAATCATTTGTGTGATGAGCAGAAATGTTTGTTTCCGAGTCATGAATATAATATTCGTATCTATGTATGTTTATCCGTTATCTAGTGCCCATAGCACAGGGTATCCTAGTTACTAGGTAATTGGTGTGGAGTTGTCCCGAATATATTTTTATTTATTTATCTAATCAATTTTAGGCACAAAATCGTTTTTTTCCTTCAAAAATACTTAAATGCTGTTATAATACGTTTGAAAGCCTCTCTAGATAGTCTAGATAGATTTCTAAGAACACATATTTAACTGTTATCATAAAAACAGAGATCCCTGATAAAAAGCTTACATATATAGTGACAAACACCTCTCTAAACCGAATTGCATCCACGATCTCTTCTCTGTGATTAAATATACCTATGTAGATAAATACTTAGGTATAGGTTCCTCAGGATATTATAAGAAATCATCTATCTATAAGATATCAACACCTCCATACGTGTAACTATCTACAAAATTAAATATGCCTACTTAACTATATCTAGCTTACTTTAAATTATGAAAAAATGTTCAATCATCAATTCAATCAACTCATCTGTTCTTAAAACAATATGCTGGCTAATCTCTTAAAACTTCTGACAATGTGGATCTAGTTCATGCAACATACCTACCTACATATACACAACAAAATGCCTTTTTAAGGGAATATATTGATTTTGACACTTCCTTAATTTCAGAAGTACATAAACATTTGATAACAAACATAGGTACTCATACTTACTTTGTCAATAACAAACGAGCTACAATCTGCAAATTTGTCAATTCACTTCACAAATCAATATCTGAAGCTTGTAAAACTTTTCAGTCAAAGTTGTTATCGTATGTATTGTTTACGCCGTTGTCATGGCAACGTGATGCAAGATGGCGGCGTGCGCGCGCGCGTCAGTGTTCGGTCGCGGACTGGCTGCGCTCGCGCACCGGCGGCGCCCACCTCTCGGCTCAAGCGAGAGGAACACCGAACACCCCAAGCCAGTTTGCCGAGGACATAAGATGTTTCCAACAAACCGTCATTGATTTTGTATGCGCCCACAACTACTGTTATTAATTTATAACTCGTTTTAGTGTATCTTCACTTTAAATTAAGTTTATTAATCGATTCACGGCAATTAGTGGTGATCTGATTAATGCACTGCAGCCTTCACCTTGAACGTTTTCGATATAGCTTTAAATATTTTATCATTACCAAAATATTTAATGTTACACGTTGCCCAGAATAAATACTACTAAATACCGAAGATAATAGTTTATTTACTATTAATCAGAGTAATATAGATATAGCCCTCTCTAACTAAATCACTGATTATACGATAGTAGCTTCTTATGGTTTATCGCAAATGTAAATAATTTAAAAAGAACATATTTTTAATATAAAATATATTTATTTATCAATACGAGTACATTCAGTTCATCATAAAATAAGCTATAAACATTACAAACTGTTCTTTATACAGTGATTGCTTGTAGATGCTTAGTCCAACATATCACATATTAAACTATAGAATAACATAAAATAAAATCTAATTAAACATATCCATTCCATACAAAAAAGTCCCCGTTTGGGACGGGTGTTGCGAAAGCATAGGACATGCGGCAATGAAATGGTCGCTGGCTAAAACCTGTTAACTAATTTTATGTTAATACGAATCTAAGCTACACAATGCACGTATAATATTACATGGGGTAAACTAAATTCTGTTACAAAATTATAATTTAATTAATTAAAACAAATGATATGATGCATTCTTGTGGCGTCCGGCACTGAGGCGCGAGTCGCGTGATAATATCGTCGACACCATAATATTGGTGATACAGTCATCGAGTTTCCTACAATATTACGCCTCCGATATTAACAAATATACTAAACTAAAAACAAAAGGCAAGGATTAAAGCAGACTGGAAGTTAACACAAGAAATACCCAAAGTAACCGTTAAGGACAAATTGTTAGTAGGCACATGAAGCTTCAAATAACAATGGACAGTACGAGAATAACACAAAATTTCCATAATTACAAACACACCATAATACATTTCCCTAATTACATTACGATAGTGGCTATCGGCGAGTCAAATTCACGTTTCAGATAAAGTCGACCGATAGAGTATCTATAGTAAGAATAACATTTATTTGTACAGGATTTGAGACACGAACATAATATCGTACATTACGTACAACTTCATATACACATGCACTCCCGAACAATTAAACCGGGTCAGGTCCTACGTGCGCGATCAGGGGCGTTTTTTTTCTCAAATATAATCCTACTTCACAATTTGAAAACTTCATTTATAAAGGTGTTCCGGAAAATAATCATAATACATTTTTGTATAGATTTTGAGAGTTTAATGCTATTGAATTCAATATTTAAAAAAGTACTGATTATTACTAAAATTATAACATTTTAATGTGGTGACATTGCTTCCAGTGGCTTTATTTTTATTGTTGGTCAGGTACATCTTTTTATTTTTTAAATACGCGATTGCGCGCGTCGAGGTCGTGTATTTTTGGACCCGATTTTATTGCTCGTGAGTTTAATTAGTATTAACAACTTGGTCGAAGCATTTTGCGACGAATTGTTCTTTTTCGTCAAGTTTTCTGCTTTCGCCGCCCACGTGGCGAGTGAGCATCGCGTCCTGGAGGGCGTTGAGTGCTTCGGACGTGAACCTCTTTCCTTTGAGATGAGTGATGACGGAAGCTTCCCCGTGGAAGCCGGACTCCACCAGTCCCGGTGGGATGTTGAGAGTGACGTCGTTAATGAGACCTTTCTCCACCGTCATGTTTATGATGAGCTCCTGCGTCGAGGAGTACAGGTTGGATGGAGCCAGGAGTTCGGCGGGGACGGGGAACGAGCGGCTGACGGTGAACTCGGGGGTTCGGCCGTAGCACCAGTCCCAGTTTTGCAGCTCGTTTTTCAACTCGGCCAGACCTGTTGCCAAAGATGCGATCATGTTAGGAGACAGTCACTAGAGCAGACAAAGATGCGATCATGTTAGGAGACAGTCACTAGAGCAGACAAAGATGCGATCATGTTAGGAGACAGTCACTAGAGCAGACAAAGATGCGATCATGTTAGGAGACAGTCACTAGAGCAGACAAAGATGCAATCGTGTTAGGAGACAGTCACTAAAGCAGACTCTTTGGTTATTTAATCGCAGTCTTCTAGAAGTTGTACGAGATTTTATTTTTTTCCACTAAAAACAGAAACATGCTACCAATATGATTATAACGATGATACTTATAATAAAGCAGTAGGTAATAAAAAGTATGTACAAAGACAATTCCAAAATATGTTTTGTGGACTTAAAATGAGCTTCTGAACAAGAATATAACTTTTTTAGCGTTTCTGTCTGTCTTTCTATCTAGATGTTTGTTCGCACATCACCATCACGTAATAACGGTTCTCATTGTTAGATAGGTTAGGTTTTGACTGAAAAAAACGGGGGTACTTTGTTCACTAATCCACCAGTAGAAAAGCCGAGCAATCGATATGAAACGATGGCTGAACGAATTTTAATATTTGTCCTGGAATAACACATAGGATATATTTAACCCAGAGAAATAACCACGCGGGCATAGTCGCAGGCGCAGCTAGTTTTTTTTTTAATAAGATTTTCAGTTTGGGTCGCTTATAGGTTATGCTTTTACTATTTTAATCCAATTGAGTGACGAGACGAGCAGGTCGCTCGTCTAATAGTAAGTGTCTCGCCTGTCTGTCCCCATTACATTTGTTGCAAATTGTTGCGCGTGACAATGATCGTCTCTCTGACACTGGACATTTAAAAATCGATTGCACTTGGAACAGGCAACAAACAAAAGCATCGGGTCACCTTGGCAGATCAATGCAAATAATTATAGAAACACTAGCTGCAGCCCGCGGTTTCACCCGCGTGGATTAAGATGGCTGATGATGAAAAGTAGCCTATGTGTTAATCCAGGATATAAGCTAGCAAATTTCATCCAAATCCGTTCAGCCGTTTGAGTGTGAAGGAGTAATAAACATGCACACACTTCTAAAGATAAATGGCGCTTCGGCTTTTATGCATTTTATGACGTTTTGTATGGACGGTTAGTTCTAATGTATAAGAGTATTCATTTTAAAGCTCCGATTGGGCTGTTTACGACTGTGGCTACACTTCTCTGATTTATAATATTAGTATGATTTACCTGGGAACCAGTCATCAGTAGGGTTGACGAATTGGAAGCCTCTCTGCTTTGAGATCAGATTCTGCCCGCCGTCCTCTAAATGCAGGGCAGGGGTGCGCAGGAATTCGTAGCCCACGGCAGTTTGCAGAGAGTCCATAGTCACCCGGTTGTCGACCTCGGTGAGGTTCAACACGGCGGAGCGCGTGGACGCCGTCGCGTTCGTCTGTATGCCATGCTAAATAGAATTACAGGTCCTTAACATAACATATGGGACGGAAGGAATCAGGTTAATAAAAACAGGAAACCAGGTTAGGGCACACAGATAGGAAGCGTTGAAAGGTTAAGGCAACTTAAATATGATAAAAACTTCACATTAATGTCCATTGCATTATACGCTTGCATCACATCTAAAATTCATTTTGATTGTTCGGCCCAGTACACAATGACTCACTGAAAAACAATGCAATGTACATGAGCGACCTATAACATTACTGAATATGCAAAGTGTAAACTGGTACTCTATTCTGATATCAACCATGCAGCTCACTTTAGAAGGGCTCGTGATTAAGCATGGAAAAGTACACTGGCTGTTACACGAGTAGAAAAACAAAAATTGTTATCAATCACGGGTCACGGTTTAAGTTCAGCCGTCTATCTATGAATGATAAAGCATTATGAACTTTACGCTACAATAATAAATTACTGTCACATTTATCAATAATTATAGGAATGTTAGAGCACATGGAAAGATTATATGAACAGAAAAGATTTACAGTATCAAATATGTAGTGTTAGGTATGTTCCAAGAACTTATTTAAGTGCAATTAGCAACCAAAGAGCTGAAATTATTAATACATATTAAAGACTTTGACAACTACATACAAGCAGGCTACTACAGTACTACGAAACTCTTTGCTTTTGCTATCATCATATTTTATCTTTAGTCTATTATTCAAATTTTTAAGATTAGTACGAAGAACAGAAAAGATTTTGACCAGCGATTGATTCTTCTTCAGAAATACAAAGATGCGCATAGCGAGTTTTGTACATGAATATGCTAACACCAGAGTACCTTGTCTTCTACTTAATGTTTACTATTCTAATAATTAATATTAAGTATTCTTATTAAAACAAAGTACTTAAGAGTTGTGATATTTATGTACATAAATAGATTTCCAGTCATGTTTGGATGTTGTACCCACCTCACGTTTAGCAAGGGCTTTGCTGAGATCCGCCTTGTTGGCGTTGACTAGAAGTGTGCAGTGATGGTAGCCCGTCAGTCTTCCAAGCTTGGCAGCCGTACCCGATACCTGACAGGGTGACTGTTAAGGAAAATCTTGTAGAATATGTTACTGAATGGATCTAACCCTTGAATGTTACAAATTGGTTTGTTCCTCAGTACTGTTGCAGATAAATGATGAACTGTAATGCTTAATATTGCTATGGTATGGTTGTATAATAAAATAGAAGTGGAATCAAGAAGGTAATTATAGGGTTCTAAGCCACGCATGAAAATACACAAGGTTGACTTTATATGTTTTTTCTTGATTGTCCTTTCTTCAATGCATGCTAATAAATTTAGTAGAGGCGAAGAAACTAAAACAAAATATTACAATTTTCTTAAAGATAAGATGGAATTTATAAATACTTTTTTTATGGTGGTGTCAAGTTTTTTCATAATGGAATTGTTTTTAAAAGGATACTTTATATTTATCTCGTACAATGATGTCCTGACGCTCATTGATGATGGACTTGATTCCAAATTCCCTGAAGAGTGCTCTCTTGATCACTTCCAAGTTGTACTTCCTGTCATATCTCTCACGAGGAGTGAAGAAAGTGATGTTCAAGTTGCCACGGTCATGGTACACGGTACCACCACCACTGTTGCGGCGAGCAAGGGCTATTTCTTTCTCGTTCAGCAGAGGAACATTGGCTTCCAACCATGGGTTTTGGTGACGACCAATCACAACACAGGGCTCATTACGCCACACCATCATAACATGGTGGTTTGAAAAATCCATGTTACGGTACATCCAGTCCTCCAGAGCCAAGTTGGTGTATATGTCCGTAGATTGAGACATGAAGACAGACTTAGTGACCTCCCCCTCCTGTGGCAGTTCGCGCTCCTTCTTCACCGGCACAGCCTTGGTGCCAGAGGCCAGGCTGCGAACACTGCTCCTTCTAGTCAGTCCAACGATGATGCAGGCACTTGTAGTGGCCATCTTCTTCATGAAAGCCTGAGCCATCTTTGAGCTTTTTATTGTAAGAGTTCAGATAAACAAACGGACACTTTTTTGTATGAACTTTTAGGAGTTCTTTAAGCGTAAATTAAGCACTAATTTAAGTCTTTATGGGTAAACTAAACTAATCAGTTCAATTGTCCTTACGATTTAGAGTGAAGGATAACAAGCGTCTGTGTCGCCCGCGGAGAGGGAGATCAAATATTCGTGAAGGGCGATGGTTTGGTGCAGCCACTTCCAGGTTTGGTGCAGGGTATTAATTCGATAACGAATCCCCAAACAGTCTCGACAGTCACTTGGCATTCCTCCTCTTGGATGCAGAATGAACAAAAAAATCACTAATTAGTTAACACTAATTAACGTAAAAAACTATAAGACAACACTAAGGATAGTATTGAACTGGAACCGTAAAGAAACAGAAAATTTAACTGAAGTGCAGACGATGTGATCGCGACACGGTATCAAATGAATTAAACGATTTACCTTGCGCCGTTCCCATTATATTGGCGCTGGTTGATAAGCAGCCTACGAGGTCGAGCGAGGGCACGACGACGGTCGGGACTTGAGAACACAAACACCTGATAAGAAACACGAAGTAGCCACGCGCAGCACAACCTTATCAATACCCTACTTTGTTATCTGTAAAAGGATTGTATTTTAGTTTCTAGGCAATGCTCAAATATTTTTTACATTACAGATAATTTCTTGAACATTATACATTCTTGAAACAAAACCACGAAAAAGATCTACCTATATCGATGACGAAAAAAGATTCCAATCACCCAAAGAAAACTTACGAAAACTCCGTCAAGCAAAACAAAAGTCAAAAAATAATAGTGATGTGTTATTGATGAGATAGATAGATGAGATGAGTGGGTGGGCCAGCCTGACAGAGTGGGATATGCGATGACGATGATGCGATATGGGATTTGGGATAGGTAGATAGTATTTGTATCCCTTTTCATTTTCCACTCTGTCTGGCCTACCTATCTCCTCCATCTCATCTATCTATCTCATCACATCACTATTATTTTTTGACTTTTGTTTTGCTTGACGGAGTTTTATTTGATCGTATCGTTAATTCGTTAGTAGAATTTTACAGGGCGATGTTTCGATATGATATCGATGCCGATATTGTATAACTATTGTATTTCGATAATATATGTGGTTGAACCAACTCAACTACGATTTCCGTTTCGTGGTCCTAGCACTCATAGCTCGTGTATGTGTACATTCTATTCTATCTATCTGTCTAAAATAATCAAATAATATAATCCTAACATCCATGATGAAACCTAACAAAAAAATCTATGTTAGAGTTTTTTTTATGGAGTAATTTATGCATTGCCTCCAGCATATTGGGAACGCTGCCAAGTGTCAACTGATGGTATTTAAAGGCTTAGAACCACATAGAACTATATAACCTACAAGCTTGTAATTCCTACAGTGCGACCCCATCCCCCACCCTCACACAAAACACTTAATAAATTTTGCATTATAAAATTAAAATGATTGAATGAATAGAGTAAATAGTGTGAATATTAAGTAGGTGTGTATTGTAATACGTAGCTGTATGTAGTAAGTAGTTAGTTAGTATTCTGTACAACTAACAATATCTGCACTCTATGTATGTGTGTGTGTGTTTAGTATTGTGTATATTGAGTTAGCTCAAAAATGTACGACCTCGATACATAATAGTTTAATATGAGCTACATGGGCCTTTCATAAATTATAAAGTTGAATGTTTTTTCACATCACTAAAAAACACGTGACATAAGATACGTCACTTAATGACAGCAGGGCATAGACATTTCTTACTGTCGTTGCAGCAGGGCCCTATTTCATAATACGCTGCGTTCGAGATGATGAGATGGCGTTGTGGGCAGTTTCGGAATGCACATTTTTAACAAGCCGCATTTTGCAACATTTGCAACACTCCCCCCCCTGCATTACCAATCCCTTCCAAACCGAATGAAAAATGACCCGTGGCCCAATTACAGAACTTGGCTTCAATCAGATTGTCACTTTTTTCGTAGCAAAATCGACTCTATCGCAAAGCATTATTGAATTTCACGGTTTGAAACTGTCATGATCAACATTACGTAATCACAGTGTGGATGCGTGACGGAAAAAAGTCGATTTTCCTAAACTACTTCACTTCAATCCTTGGGCCCGTTCACCTAAACGTTCGAGGACGCACGGATCACCCGCGCGTACACTCGAAATCGTTCACGGCGTCGCACAGTGGTTCCATTTTGAAAATTTGCAGACTTAGGGTCGAAAGTCGGAAATTCGATCTGATTGTTTTATATGTGTTGGAGAATTACTTGCTTAACAATAGTTGTGGGGAGGACTTTTCTGACAATACAAGTTTTTTTTTTTTTTTTTTTTTTTGTATGGAAGAAATCACATTATATTTTTTTATTTTTTTGTTTAAATTTGTTTAGGTTGTGACTTTATAATATCAATAGTTCAAGTCATTGACAACCCAGAAAAAATATAACCTGTAGCAGTCACTTGCCGCCGCGCGAGTTTTAAGGCGCTAAACATAGCAACTTTTTTTCATATATTTTGCTAAGAATGCACCATCTTGCTTGCTTATTTATTATATTTGTATGATTCTACCTCAATAAAAAACCAAAAGATAACATGATTTCCCCAAAAAAAGTTCATTCAAATGTAATTCTTATTAATTGGTAGGCAAGCGACCTTGTATAACAGTAACGATATAACGATATCTCTTTGTTCAAGACAAATTATTTGTAAGAATTCATTAGGTTAACGCCTCAAAAAGTACCTATTTAAAAGTAAAAGTACCCTATCTACCTTTTCCAAGTACCTACTTACCGACCTATTTTATTTCCATGTTTCTAGGAAACGCTAATGATATTAGTGCGCAAACAAATGAGTCATCTATGATACTAAGCTCCCGTTGTTCACTATGCTCTGATTGGTCGTCACATCTGCCATCGCAAACATGCTACCGACGACCAATCATAGCGCTCGCATATAGTACTTATTTTATGCGATATTGAGCTTTGATTGGTTGATGACAACTAATTAGGTTTTACCATTTTAAAGTAATGTCGGATATTACTACATTCTGCTCCTGACGCTTGAGTCGTTTTACTGCAAAAGGACTAGATATTATTATATTATTTAAAGAGTGTAAAGTAAGTGTGTGAAGGAAGTGCTATGGCTGGATTTTATACATATCTCGACCTATACCAGAAACTTCGCAGTAGTGGTGGTGACCTGAACGATTTCCAATGTTTCTGAAATACCATTCGAGATATCCCAAAAAGACCAAGCTAAAATCATGGAATTTACCCGACTTTTCACAACACGTCTACTAAAAAAATGGAACAATGCAAACAGATGTCAGAAAACTTTTTTAAACCGAGAAGTGAACCGTACGTGGTTGGAGACAAGCATCACGTGGCCAACTTGCGATTCAGTGGATTTGAAGATGATAATGGAAACTTCAATGGAACCAATGGAACTTCCAAATCCAACACAGGCAGAAAATATAATCCCATCCGTCTGCACTGCGGAAGCAGGAACATCTACTGAAGCACAAACAAGAGTGGATTTTAAAGAATTGGGTGAGAAACAGAAAAAAGACATTCTGACCCGACTGTGACAGCAACAGATGAAGAAGAGCTACAATATATGTACACGTCAAAGTTAAAAAAAAATGGCAAACTTGCCTTAGCTAAGATTGTGGACCATCTTAGTAAGAATGCTGATGCTATAGAAGCTGTGACGCAGCTTCTATTCGATAAGAAGAAACCTGCAGTAGTCAAGATTTCAGAAGATAAAACTTTAGCGCTCTGCACAACACTTGCGCTTTCTAAATGGCGATACTCGACACTTAGGACATTTTTACTGGAAGAGACTTGCGCTGCTCTCCCGTCTTATCAGAAGCTTTTAGATGCCAAAAGATGTTACCCATTAACCGGTAGCATACAAGTAACAGAAAAAGGAGCACGTGTCAGGTAAAAACTAATAAAACGAAAAAAAAGTGTGATGCTCACTGCAATAAACTTAAAACTAATATCTTTAAAATTGTTTCAGACTCCAAGATCTTTTGGACCACACAGTACAGAGGATTCTCCTGGACTTAGGACCCATCACAAGTTCTAGCAATGAAGGTCTGAAGTTAATGTGGAAATGGGGCCTTGATGGATCTTCATCACAGAGCAATTACAAACAGAGATTCTCAGATCCGGTGTTTGATGATTCCTCTGTGGTGATGACCAGTATCGTCCCTCTTCATCTGGTTGACGGCAAAAAGTTGATTATTTGGGAAAACCTAAATCCTGGTTCAACTCTTTATTGTCGGCCGGTGAAGTTCACATTTACTTCAGAAACCTCAGACTTCATAAAGTCGGAAGAATCTGATATGCAGCGAGAAATTTCTGAATTGGTGTCTACGCAGTGTGCAGATTCTGAAATAAGTCAGGAATTGCATATGAGCTCGGACCCCCATATTTCCAGAATAAGACCCAAATTGTCGAAATCTGAATGCAGTGAGTTATTTCCTGAAGCAATTCAATTACTTCAAGTTGACTTGATTGGCAATGATTTTGAAGAAGAAGAGATTGTAGTGATGGAGGCTGAAGATATTTCTGACCCATTGCTATAATCTGGATTTGTGCATAGCCACACTTATCCTAGTCCTTTTCAGGACTAAATAAAACAGTCCTTTTCAGGGCTACAATTTTATCAATGTTTCTACATGACGACATCAAAACCAAAACCGTCATATTTTTCGTATAAAATACTTTCAATGCTGATTTATCTCCGCGATGAATTAACTTCTATATTGGAAGTCAATCATCGGTTGAGGAATGAGTGACCGTCTGATTGCACCACACCCATTTAGTTTGTTTAATCCGAGCAGCAATAGGTTATGGCTTGTGTCGGTATCTTTATCTTTAAACTATGATAGACGTTGGCACAGCTGTGACGACCAATCAGAGCACAGTGAACAACGGGAGCTTAGTATCATAGATGACTCATTTGTTTGCGCACTAATATCATTAGCGTTTCCTAGAAACATGGAAATAAAATAGGTCGGTAAGTAGGTACTTGGAAAAGGTAGATAGGGTACTTTTACTTTTAAATAGGTACTTTTTGAGGCGTTAACCTAATGAATTCTTACAAATAATTTGTCTTGAACAAAGAGATATCGTTATATCGTTACTGTTATACAAGGTCGCTTGCCTACCAATTAATAAGAATTACATTTGAATGAACTTTTTTTGGGGAAATCATGTTATCTTTTGATTTTTTATTGAGGTGTAGAATCATACAAATATAATAAATAAGCAAGCAAGATGGTGCATTCTTAGCAAAATATATAAAAAAAAAGTTGCTATGTTTAGCGCCTTAAAACTCGCGCGGCGGCAAGTGACTGCAACAGGTTATATTTTTTCTGGGTTGTCAATGACTTGAACTATTGATATTATAAAGTCACAACCTAAACAAATTTAAACAAAAAAAAAATGTATAATGTGATTTCTTCCATACAAAAAAAAAATAAAAAAAAAAACTTGTAAAATATCCGTTTGTCAGAAAAGTCCTCCCCACAACTATTGTTAAGCAAGTAATTCTCCAACACATATAAAAAAAACAGATCGAATTTCCGACTTTCGACCCTAAGTCTGCAAATTTTCAAAATGGAACCACTGTGCGTCATCCGGGCGTTCGCCTGGGTCATCCGAAAAATAGTAGGGGAGAGGAGGAATAGTATGAAACTGACACTTGACAGTTGTCAGATGTATGTGGACGTCCAAAGTCGTTCACTAACTCCGGATGATCGAGCGATAATCGCACGGATGATTCGAGCGTGTAAGTGAACACAGCCCTGTGGCCCTATTACAGAACTTGGCTACAATCGGATTATCACTTTTTTCATAGCAAATTCGACTCTATCGCAAGGCATTAGTGGTTGCGATACTGAGAATTCGATTGAAGCCAAGTTATGGAATCGGGCTACTGGTTCTAAGGCATTTGTGGAGTTGCCATTCCACAATTCCGCCAATGTCATGAAGTCGTATTCCGAAAAATAAGGGAGAATACCAGAATAAAATTAATCGGTATAAGATATGGGAGGATCGAAAAGCTCCAAGTAGATTATTTATTGATTTATTGAAATATGTTATTACTGTATATTTATATCGTTATGTATCTGAATATAATATCGTATAAAGTAGGTATGGTGTGGTATATATTCATAGACCATATTAGATACTTGCTCTGAGTATATATTTAGTATTTATAACTTGGCCCTATACTATAGTACACTGTCAAAATTTTCGATTGACATTTAATGACAATCGAACCAACAAATGTCAGTCAAGCAACGACAGTAAGCAGTCAAACTATCGAAATGTCATGCTATTTTGACATATGAAACCAACTACTGGGGCTGGTTCACTTACACGTTCGAGGACGCACGGATCATCCGCACGATCGCTCGAAATCGTTCACGGCGTCGTCGGACGTACGCCTGGGTCATCTGAAAAATAGTAGGGGAGGGGAGGAATAGTAAGAAAATGACAGTTGACAGTTGTTAGTTCTATTTGGACGTCCAAAGTCGTTCACTAACTCCGGATGATCGAGCGATACACGGATGATTCGAGCGTGTAAGTGAACACAGCCCAGTAAGAAATGCCTATACGACTATGTATGAAACGCAGGTTTGGCGTATTCGACTGACATTTGTAGTTTTGTAATGATTTGTCGCTTTAGGAAATAGGGCCCAGAGACCTTTTTTTGACAGCTTCTTCCACCATTCCTATCATTAAATTCCAAACTTGTTGCAATCAGATTTTCATAATCACATGCACATAATGCGGCGCGTTAGAGATGATTTTGCTTTAAAAATCTAATTGCAACAAATCGTATTGGCTTAGGCTCACTTGCACGAAAACAATAAAACGTGTTTCTAAGTAGCGTAGTGAACCCAAACAAAACAATGTATCTAGTTTTTTTGCACTAACTGTGCAAAAATTCTTGTTATCTCTTTTTCACATCTGTCTGCGTATGTCTCTCTATCCTACTTGTCTCAAATTTTTAGCCTAGCCTGGGGACAGCTGTGCAAGTGGGCCATAGAGATTCGGTGAGGAGAGCCTCGACCTGCCCCCCAATTCAGAACCTTTAGATAACGAACTGAATCGATTTAATTCGATATAGTTCTCGAATCGAATGTCTATTTTCGAGCTATTCAGAACAATCGACTTAAGGGTTCGATTCGTTTTCTACTAACTAATCAAATTCGACTGCATCCAAAGGGATTCAAAATGTTTTCATCCATCTACAGAGAAATATTTATTTATGGGTAAACTAAACTTCTTGAGCACTGGTAAATGGATGAATGGTATGAGGATAGGAAAATGATCACTACCAAAAGTAGAAGAAAGGGTATGCCAAGAAAATGATGATGCTAATGTTCAAGTGACTATAGACAGGTCAACGGCCCTAAGTTTTTCACAAGGACCTGTATGACGTGTTGGAACACCTGTATTTAATATGCAAAGATTGTGCTGATCTAATAGATCTACTTTTTGTTCTCCATTATAATTGGATTCTATAGATAACACACAATCTATGGTGACTATTGAAGTCACCTAATATAAGGAATGGTGTTGGGAGTAAGTTAAGTATCTGATTTAACTGTTGAAATATTTGAGAAGATGGGTAGGGAATATATATAGATACAAAACAAATATCTACAATAAGAGCTGCTACAATACAAAATTCAGAATGTTGTGGAAGAAGAATAGGATTTACATAGTTTTTTTTGACGAGTAAAGCTGATTTACTATACCCGTCACTTCTGTCTTCACGAAGACAGGTGTAACCACCTAATTTAAAGACGGAGCCTGGTTTAAGCCAGGTCTCGGTCAGAGGAATTACGGATGGCTCATATTTATTGGCTAAGTAACTAACTTCATGTTTTTTACTAACCACACTTCTGCAGTTCCACTGCACCACCACGTGAGGGTGGTGCAGTGGAACCGCCAAAGCGTGATTATTGTGATTCACTATTTGATGGTGTAAATCTATTATGGATTTGTATTATTTTGTTCAACATTTCAACCATAGGGGCAGCATGGTTCGGTTTTATGATGTTGGACTGAGAAAGAATACTAATTAACAACATTATGATATCAGTCAAAGACTTTTCCTCATTGCTAGAGGAACTTGATTGTAATGCACATCCATTGGCTGGAGGTGGCATATCATTTCTTTTATAATTTCTTCGTGGGCCACTCGGTCATATCCATTGGAGGACTGACGCGGTGAACGTGGTTTGAACTTTTTTTTTTTTATAATACATATTGGATGAAAATGGAGGAGGCATTTTACCTATTACAGGGGTTGGTCGGCTGGCTGCAGGTACCTCTGCATATGATTTGGAAACAGGTGAATGGAGTTTACTTTCTTCAGAATACGATACACAACATTCAGCCATGGATGGTTTAATTCGCTTTTGTCTATCAAGCTCCGGGCAACATTTGCTAGTTGCAAAATGACATCCAGAACAAAGGCAAAAAGGATGCACAATCTTCTTCAATATTACAACTGTCAGCAATGTGTGCTGGGCCACACTTATAGCAGCCAGGTTTGGACCTGCACTGTACTTTGGTGTGACCGAAACGACAACAATTGTAACACAGAATTGTTAGATAACTGTAGAGCTCAACTGATAGTGCATTGTAACATACATAGATTCTTTTTGGTAGGACCTGTCCATCAAAAACTGATAACTACTGTTTGTGAGGGCTTCCATGTAGGGGTTCCTCCTTCATTTATTTTGTAATTTAACCAGCTGATTTTAAGGATCTTTCCACAGCCTATGGGTACATTAATGTTTTCTGTTACTTCCTCAGGGAACCATTCAGCTGGGACTCCTCGTACGATGCTTTAATTTTTTGTAAGTCATTGCTTATAAATGCATTCGCATTTTCAGCATGAGTAAATGCAAGGGAAATCCTGTTTCGTCTTATTCTTTTTAGACTAAAAAAGAACGTGTAACAGGATTTCCCTAAATTTCTCCAAAAACAAGGATTTATTTAGGTATATTGTTTACAATAGGGAAATTCAGGGAAATCCTGTTTCATCCTATTCTTTTTAGACTGCCATTTATGTTTCATAATTTTATGGAGCCATCAGTCTTCATGCCCGACTTTTTAGACATAACATGATGACAAAACATGACGCAGGGGGAAATTGTGAAACCCCGGATCGGGGGGTTCATCTATTCTGGCAAAAAAAAAGTAAAGAGACTTACCAAAAGATATGTACAATAATAAATAAGAAAAATATACATTAAGTGAATATTATTTACAGATTTAAACTCTCCTGACTACTATATTACAATTAACAATTATTTCCAAATAATTACATGCCCGCCTCTTTCAAGGTTTCCCGCGCTTTTTCCCCTAATTAAGTTAACCTTTAGCCTCTCTTAGTGACATCAATTAACTTTTAACTTTCAAATCGTTTTTATTTTTATGGACATTGACATAGGTACGTAATATAATGCAAATAAAATATAAAATTGACGTCTCTTGTTTCAGTGCTATAGTAGGTACCTAACTATACATATTAAGCAGGTAGGTGCCTACCTACCTAGTTGATTGTTTTACCTAACTTCCTGATAAATATATACCTAAGTTAGGTTAGGGTAGCTAAGAAAAAAAGATTAATAATTTGAAAAAAAAACAGTTTGTTAAGAATCTGTACTACATTTAGGAACAAATAAAAAATATGAGAAATTATGAATGATGAACCTTTTCGACATAAAAGTTGCGAACTTGGCGCTTGAACATACCCGCGCATTCCACAGTCTTACCGCTACAACGGAGAAGGAGTTGTCCAAAAAGGAGGAAAGGTGCTTAGGAGTCGCAAGAAGTAGGTTACTGGAGGACCTAAGATGAAGCTCGTGAATTTTACTAAAGTATTGAAAAGACTCTCTGAGATACCTAGGAGAATTGGGATCATTAAGTACCGAAAAAAGAAGGCCAAGAATCCGAAAATTTCTTCGCTCACGAATAGGTAACCACCAAAGTTTTGCTCTGTATTCAGAAATGTTTACCCTAGATTAAGTCCAGAATAACCTCAAAAACGCTTATGTGATTTGTTTCTATTTACATTCCACATGCCAGTGATGACATACGGCACTGAGACGTGGTCGCTAACTATTGGTCTCATCCACAAGCTCAGTCACGCAGCGTGCAATGGAGAGAGCTATGCTCGTTGTTTCACTACGTGCTAGAATCCGAAACGAGGAAATCCGTAGATAACCAAGATTACCGACATAGCTCTCAGAGTTTGCAAGTTGAAGTGACAATGGGCAGGCCAAATAATAATATATAATATATTCGAGACAATTCCACACCAATTACCTAGCCCCAAACTAGGATACCCTGTAATATGGGCACTAGATAACGGATAAACATACATAAATACGAATATCAACATCCATGACTCGGAAACAAATATTTCTGCTCATCACACAAATGATTGCACCTTGCAGGATTCAAACCTGCGACCGTTTTATTTCGTTCCTAGGGTTACTAGCCACTAGACCAACCGGCCGTAATAATAAATAGTTCAAAAAAATAAATAGTTCGCAGAACTGACAACCGCTGGGGAATAAAGGTCCTCGAATGGCGACCACGAACAAG
Source organism: Alsophila aescularia (assembly GCA_946251855.1). Lineage (NCBI taxonomy): Eukaryota > Metazoa > Arthropoda > Insecta > Lepidoptera > Geometridae > Alsophila > Alsophila aescularia. The sequence continues at coordinate 10,696,822 of OX276377.1, read as the reverse complement.
GAAGCGAAGTGTAGGGAAACACGATGGCCCAACGATATTTTAGCCATCGCAGGAAGTCGGTGGATGGAGGTGGAACAAGATCGCTCGTCATGGCGTTCTTTGGGGGAGGCCTATGGTCAGCGGTGGACTTCTAAAGTCTGAAATGATGATGATGATGACATGCACAGCTTCATTAACTCAGTATAATAAGTATTTAGAAATCTATATCTTCAATGGCATTAAGAGTAGAGCAAGTTAATGATAATAATAATCAAATACAGATTGGAAGAATAGTTAAAATATTCGAAAACAGGGAAAATCCTTTTGATTTGTATGAGAATGAAGAGTTTCGTGTTAAATATCAAATTTATAAAAGCGGTGTTTTGTTTTTATACCAATTGTTTGGTAGCTCTTTCACCAACTCGTGGACTAAAGTTATTCTATGCTCCAGTCCAGCGTCTGTCGCAAATTTTTATTGAGTAGTAATGTCAAAGAGGCCGTTCTGTTGAACTAAAATGATCGAAAATAACAGTTCAAAACGCTAAATATGCAGTGTTTGCTTTGGACATGGCAGTTAAAGGACACGGCCCGTTTTACTAGCGCTCTCTGCCTAGTTATAAAAAGTTAATGTACATCAATAATTTAAAGTTATTCGTGTTCAAGATTACCCTATTACTAATTGCAAATAAGCAATATCTCTCAAGAACTTCTAGCTTTAAAGATGACAAGGTGCTTTTTTACTAACTGAAACGCTTTTTAAATAACTATACAGGCGCTTTTGGTCACAAAAACCTATCAGGCACTCCATTTGAATTTTTTTTGAAAAAATCTTTTGAACTATAGACTGTATCATTGAAAAATAACTATTATTAGACACAATCTTTACATAGCCCAATTAAAATTCATTTTCACATGCTTACCTCAATTGATAGCCATCGTGTAAGTATCATCAGAAAATGCGTTGATAGTGAGAACGCATTATTATGCCTTTGCAAACGTGTGGAGGTGCTGCAGTTGATACACCTCATAATCAAATCAATTGTATAAATATTTATCCAAAACGTGAGCAAAACTGAGTCCGTAGTATAATAACAAGCGAAATATTATATTATTATTTTTTATTACGGACTATGCAATCGTTTGACCACGATCTCACCTGATGGAAAGCAATGATGTGGTCGAAGGTGTAGCACGCTTGCCTATTAGATACCTAATCACTCTCGAAGAGTAAATAATAATATCTCGAATTTGTCGAAGAAATCAGTCCGGGAGATGGCCAAGGTCGTCGGTTGTAGAATGCAATAACAAGATCACAGTTAAATGGTACAGTACACACGAATGCAAGTGCATCGGAACCAATGGATATCGCATTCACAAGTGAGATGACATTTTGTGATATCACAGATGTCTGACATTTCTCGTAGTCCGTTTTTGCTAAGTGAAAGTGTAAAATCGTATTAAATAGAAAAATGTTGCAACATACAAAATGCATTTTGAATAAACATTATGTGCATTCACTTTAATTATTGATACATTTGGCATATAGAAGTTTATTTATCATCGTACATACATTTCGTTGAACGGAACGTAAAACATTCAAAATGTCGTTGATTTTCAGATAGAACAATTTAATTACTTTTATTAGCAGCCCTTTTAAAGCCTGGAGTTCTAGAGATACATAACACAAGCCGTAACGTTTATTTTATTTTTGTGAATTTTAACAATTACCTACAGTCAAAGTACATTCTAGGCAGAAACTGGCCATGTCCTTTGACATCGGAAAAGCGACTTTGTGCCGTAGATAAAATTCGGTTCGCTTTCGTTCGGTTTGGAAAGGATCTTTAGAACGGCTTGTTAACAATGTACATTTCGAAACTGCCCACAACGCCATCTCATCATCTTGAACGCAGCGATTTTATCGTCTCCCGAATGGGCCTTCCTGCGAGCATGGATCTTATCGATCGATAAAAAGATCGATAAATTTATCGATTTTATCGAAATTCGGTAGCATGGATCTTCTGGCTTCAGTAAAATTTTATCGATTCGGTAACATTCGTCAAATTTGACATTGAAATTCGGTAAATTCGGTAAGTTTATCGTTCGATAAGATCCATGCTTGCAGGGCTATTCACATAAACGTTCGAGGACGCACGGATCACCCGCGCGTACATTCGAAATCGTTCACGGCGTCGTCCGGGCGTTCGCCTGGGTCATCCGAAAAATAGTAGTGGAGGCGAGGAATAGTATGAAACTGACACTTGACAGTTGTCAGTTGTGTGTGGACGTCCAAAGTCGTTCACGATCTCCGGATGATCGAGCGATAATCGCACGGATGATTCGAGCGTGTAGGTGAACACAGCCATTGATTGACTTGACATTTGACATCTTGACAAGTGCTCGGAGTGCGCATGCGGAATTGCGGATTGCTCGCGGGCGAAAATTACTTCATTCATTTTGATCTGAAAATAAGCAGAAAACTGCTAAACTTGCGAAATATTTAAGACGGAACTAATTATACAGAAGCTTTGTAGATAAAATGGCTTTTAGAACATCACTTGTTCGCTTCAGTAAGTATTCCATTGAAATAAATATGCCTTGTGTAGTTGTGTAAAATAATACTTTCCCATTATGTAATCTTCTGTATTTACTTCCAGATAGCCTGAAGAAATGGGCATACAATATGTCTGGATTTAACAAATACGGTACAGTTACTTTTAGTTGTTGAGTAATAATTAGTTAAAAACTAAGTAGGTAATTACTTTTTAGCAGGTGATCCCAAACGGGACCTTGCATTTTACGAAGCTGGCATAGGTTACAACTTACAAGTGAAAAAACGGAAATGTCGCGGTCACTGATCAAACCTATGTCGACAGAGGACTTCAATGCAAACAAAACATTATTACATTATAATCTTGTGTCGAGTTTTTGAGATATTGGACCTCAAAGATAGCAAAATGAATGACACATTACGGGTCCCTTTGAGGAAGGGCTTTCCAATATTTGTAAGTTGTAGAAGGGTTAGGGAGGGTGGGAAGGGGGAGGGAGGGGAGCTCCTCCATAGAAGAGAGGATGGCAATAAAAAAAAATGGTTGGAAATGGAATGAAAATATGTCTCCGGTATGGGCTCTCGCCAGAACTCTTGCGAGGTCACCCCTGAGCGTCGCATCGCCCACTTGTCCGATGCTCCACTACGGATGTCGCCGTCTCGCTGTGCTCGCCACCTCCCCCTTCGCTCCACTTTGGCCTCGCGGGCTTGCTCCACTCAAGACCTCCCACACGAGCTTCTGGCTGCACTTTTTATATAAACTAGGGGTAGTATTAAGTTCATAAGTTAATTAAAACACATCATAATTGTAAACCATGTATTGTGCTAAGTAGCCAATATAGAAAAGTGAGTAAGTCATTGTGTTATATTCCTACCCACATTTATCTACTTTATTAAAATAATAAAGTGGAAAAGTACCCTCAAACTTAATAAATCAATCCTAACTAACCACCAACATTAACATAATATGACATATGACTGGTAGGGACCACAAGACCGGGAGGCATTGAGGTGCTCTGTGTCGGTTCTGTGACTCTTTTAGAACCTAACCTACTGATGTTGGTGCTGTGACTCATTTAGAAGCTAACCTACACATGTCGGAGTGCCCCATGTCGTTCTGAAACTCTTAGAACCTAACCTATTTATTTAGAGAGTATGGTTAGGGGGCATCCATTAATTACGTGAGACGTTTAGGGGGGCAGGAGGGTCAAGCCAAACCTCACCCAATCTCACGTGGGGGAGAGGGTGGTCTCAGGAAATATCACGTAAGAGAAAATTGGATTAAATTAAGTAAAAAATATTTCTGCACTAAAATATGACTAAATCATGCATAATAATATTTATCGCGGTTTAATTATATACTGAGAGAAGAATTTACTGACTATTAGTTAATTATTTATTTGGAAACAATTCATTCATTTATATTTATTAAATGATTGAATTTAAAAAAATCATTTATTAACTATTGTACTTATTTGTTAATCAGGCTTATTAATTATTAAAAAATCCTTCTATAAGTGTGCGAACGCCACAAGTAGCATAGTAGCCCTTTGCTTGTTTAGCCACCACCGGCTAGACAAACACACGACTCGACGAGCTAATTATTAGATATCTTAAATACTAGTCTTAACTAACCTAAAATAAAAATAAATTATGAGTAAATTGTTTTTTTTTTAAATAAATCTAATGTAATGAAGCACAGACTAACTTATTTACATGAAAAATATGCATTTTTAAAAATCTCACGTGAGATTGGGGGAGGGGGAGAGGGGGTCGAGCAAAGTCTCACGACATCTCACCAAGGGGAGAGGGGGGTCGAAAAATGGCCAAAATTACCTCACGTAATTAATGGATGCCCCCTTATCTATGTTTTAAATAAAAAACTTTTGACTATCAACAACATTTATTAACTTAGTTTATGTAAATATTCTACTGCCTAGTAGCCTAATAGTTCGGCAAAAGGATCTTTATGATTAATTTTGATTTTCCTCCGCCATGAATGCTCAACGAGCCAATCACTGAAGTTTCCTTTGTACTGGACTCTTTGAAAGGCTCGTTTCAGTCCTCTCCATTGGCTTTAAAAGCGATTTTAAAGTGTTTTTGTGGTATGTCAACTCCAAAAGTGCATTTGTTTAGTTTGAATAGCGATAATTATGGAAAATACAAATATGTTTTTCTCGAAAACTATTGTGTGTCACCATAGGCCATTTCAGATTTAGGCTTTCTATGTGTAGGCCTTACCTTAGAAAAAAATAACAGCCTCCTAGCTACTTACAAACATTGGAAAGTTGAGCCCACTTTGATACTATGTAGTGTACTACAATATTTTGCACTGAAGTCCTTTATTGATTTTTCACTTTTTGGATCAGTGGCTGCTAATTTTCGTTTCTTTTCACTAGTAACTATGTCACAGGGTAATAATTTCATTTTCTAAACAATAACTCAAAATGAGAAATCCTAAATTATGTCTAATTAACTAATCCTATCTAGTACCTACCTATTTTGTATTAGTACTACTAACACCACATTCACACTCAGTAGTAACATATGAGAATAGGTCAAATTATAGCTTATTAAAAATCAATAAAAATGTACACTAACTTTTACAGGACTCCTCCGTGATGACTGCCTCCTCGAAACCGAAGATGTGACAGAAGCCCTGCGACGCCTCCCAGATCATGTCATAGATGAGCGCAACTTCCGCATGGTCCGTGCTGTTCAGCTCTCCCTCCAAAAGATCATCCTCCCTAAGGAAGAATGGACCAAATATGAAGAAGACAAACTTTACTTGTCCCCCATTGTAGACCAAGTAAGGAAGGAGCGAGAGGAACGAGAAGAATGGGAGAAGACCTACTAATTACCATTATTTGTTATCAACCTCATGTAATTTATTAAATTTAGCCGTTCTGAAGTACAAGCATGTTTTATTGAAAAACTTGGTGGCAATTGGTATTAACTGCATTTCTAACTTTACTGTAAAGGGTGCCTAGAATAACCCCTGAACTTGAAAAGAGAGGGGTGTCAAAAGTTTTGGGTGTGTATATATGTATCCATTAAGTATGTATCATAGTGTCAGTCTGTGGCATTGTAGCTCCCAAACGAATGGACCAATTTTTATGCGGTTTTTTTCTGTTTGAAAGATGATGTGATTGAGATGGTTCTTAGCTATAGTAGGGGTGGAGGGGGAGCTGTGGATCGAAGCTCCCAAACAAATGGATGGATTTTGATGCAATTTTTGCAAAAACTTTTGATACTAATCGATCCTGTTTCATATAAGGATCAAAACTCTACCGGACTGACTCAGATTTGAGTACTAGAAATGACAGAAATTGCGCAAAACTTTAACCATACATTTTGTAATAAATCACCTTAACTACGTTGTAGCTACAGGAAAACAGTCACCACAAATGGGCATTTCACAAAAAAAAAGCCAATCGATCCTGTTTCTTATAAGGATCCAGTATCTACTGGACCAACTGAGGTTAAAGCCACCAGTATTTTTGAAAAGTTAGTATTCGAACAATATGTAAGTTTTTTTTATTAATTTCGTACAAAATGTATGGAAAAAGATTTTTTGTGCAATTTCTGTTTTTTCTAACCTCAGTTGATCCGGTAGAGACTTTCGATCCTTTTAAGAAACAGGACCAACTGGCATAAAAAAAAATGTTAGTGTAAATTTCCTATTTTCTCGATGACTGAACATTTTTACAACATCTGTGAATGCAGATCAAATTATCTCCAAAAGTCGAGGATAGCCTCCTAAGAACATTTTCATCTACCTAATACGGTTAAAGTAATTTCCTACGATATGTATGGAAATAGTTTTTCGCAATTACTGACATTTCTGTGCTCAAACCTCAGTCGGTCCCTTAAAGTATTTTATTCCGTATGAGAAACAGGATCGATTGGCATCAATAAAAGTTATTGTGTAAAGTGACCATTATGTTGCTGGCTGTTAATTTTTTCCAAAATCAATAAATGCAGTTCAGAATATCTCAAAAAGTAGTGGATGGTCTCCTAGGAACTTTTTCCTGTAATTATAACGGTTAAGGTACCTGCCCTTACTGACCCATCTCAAAACTCGAGCCTTTATAAATAGTGTGCATCATCAAGGTAGGACACATGCATTTAATTTTTTACCCTGGAAAAATGAGCACGCGAGCAGAGCCGCGGGGTGCAGCTAACTAATAAGAAGGAAGTATCCTCAGCTCAAAAATAAACTTTACTTATTGTTTTTGTCAAACTCACCGTATGAGATAACTTAGAAAAGTTTGTAAACTTATCATTTGTATACTTGAATAAGTTTTATAAACAGAAAATAAATTTCAGTTCAAAAAAGTGCACCTCTTCTAAATTATTTATTCCATGGTGGGGAGAAAGGGCCTTTCTTTCATTAATCTCTTTCTCCCCACTGCCTTCCATAGTAGTGAGAAGGCCAAACTTTTTAGGTTTCCGTACCTCAAAAGGAACCCTTATTATAAGGGCCTTATAGGATCACTTTGTTGTCTGTCCGTCCGTCCGGCCATCTGTCTGTCAAGACCTTTATTCTAAGGAACGCGTGGAGGTATCAAATTGAAATTAATATCAAATAGGTACTCAGGTCTTCAACCCATTGGAGCTGAGAAAAAAGCAATCTTCTAAGTCAACACGATCGAAAAATACGGCCATTTATGCAGCATATTTCGACACTCACAAAGGAATCAAAACCTATAGGGTACTTCCTTGACCTAGAATTTTATTATGAAATTTGGCAAGAAGCAATGTCTTCTAGCACAAGTAAAAAAAAAAACAGAAAACCTTGTAGTTACACCACAAAAAAACATTTATTTAAAAATCTTTAAAACTCGATTCTCGTGATGGATGAATTATTTACTTACCTACGTACGGAATCTTCGGTGCGCGAGTCCGACTCGCACTTAATCTTTTTTATTTTACACTTTCTCCCTATTGGCGTGGGGAGAAAGGGAAAATAACCCACACTCTAGGTAGTGTCTGTGTAAGTCTATTTTTATGACGTAAATTCATAGTGATTTTACAAATGAATTACGAAACTAAAATTAATAAGTGTACAATAAATAAAACATGTCTTAGTAATAAAAACATGTTTATTAAAACTTACAAATAGGGAGTGTATAAAATAGAATAAGAGAGTATAAGAAAGAGTTCCAAGACAAAATATGGCAACATAATGTAATTATGGCCTCTGATAATAGGGGGAAAATATAATTTATAATAATTACAATAACCTTATAATAAAACATTACTATGTGGTAAACAACAAATATGGTCCCTTAGCAAAATTATAATGCAATCTCGAATAAGACGATATTCATAAATAATTTCGATGAAAATTATAATGATTTTGTACAGATAAATCTGCCACCACAATTACTAATTTTCTTATCACTGGCCTTCATACAGTTTGATTATTCCTGTGGTAGTATGCACAATTTTGATTATCTTATAACTAAGGCACGACAGATCTAAAGACGAGCCATAATCAGTCTAAAAACTACCACTACTTGTGGGTTATTCCCTTTCTCCCCACGAGCGGGGAGAAAGGGAAAAATGTTAACACTGGTTGACAGATATGCATATTTTTATTCGACATGACAGCCTTAGTCTGCGACAACCACTAATAAAATCCTTCCCTTTAATTAATTTAGTTACACAATTAGGGGACACGTCCTATCTAAAATACTCTGCGACTATTTTGAGATACATTTGTTAAAAAATCGATTTCGTATTTACAAGCCTACGCAGCACAAAAACATAAGGGATGAAAATATTAAATTCATATTATTTTAAACTAAAGACATAATCTCAATAATATTACATATTCCTGAGCAATACAAAATCTTTACCAAAAGACATTTTTTGAACACAAATACATTAAAAAAATGCAGGTAGAAATGAACTTTAAAATATTTAATAAAATGCTTGAAAAATGATATGCACTAAAATCATTATATAAAATAATTACGTTTGACGGAAGTTACTATATTAGTTCATAAGGAGATATACAAATATCACAGTAAATACATATACAGTGGAGATTCCTAAGAAGCAAACTGGATTCAACTCCTGTACACATACCCAAATGTATGGTGGTTACTTGAATCACAACAAAACTGTCCTAACAATATCGGCAACATCCGCGAACATGTAGTGTTTCTTGTCATTTTTTTTATTGATGTGTAACATCTTTCCACTCGCTAAGCTTTCCACTCCTGCAATCTATGGGAGTGATTTCGTGAAAAGTGTAACATGTGTAAAAGTAGACCAATGAGCGCACGCGGTGCTAGAGTTGGTAAACAGAGCTTCGGGTTTCCTATCAGTGTTATATATATAACACTAATACTATTAATATTTAATTTTTTTATTTTAATCTCATTCCATTAATTACCCTGGAGAAATTAAATATGGCATTCGTTACTATTTATGGGCAATCCCCACTGTTTGTTACACTGTGTCAATATACAGAACGCATGTAAAGTACTACACATGTCGACAGATACTTATTTTATAAAAAGTTTGTGACTTACGGAAGTTTCCTTAGATATTTATTTATATGGCAAGTATATAATTGATAATGGAAATAATTGTTTACGGATATATCGTTCATATCCAATATTATATCTTAACTATAAAAATCAGTTGAGAAACAATTTCATTACGTACAATAAAAATCATTTTTTACATCTATACAATATTGGCAACTTTTTCCCAGTGAAAGATCTTTGGAAGATAATTCGAGACAGTAAACCTTACAATAGTTTAGTAGTTTACAATTCTTCGTCCCCGATGTCCTCGAAGTTTACAACTCTTCGTCCCCAATGTTCTCGAAGTTTACAATTCTTCGTCCCCGATGGCCTCGAAGGCGTTGTTCTCGACGCAGTCGCGGCCGCTTTTGAAAGCGACCGACGAGAACTTTTCCGCCAGTTTCTGAACGGAAAATATCTCTCTGGAACTGCCCGAGTTGAAAGAGTCTCCGTTCTGGAAATAAACGCAGAAAATAAAATAATATTATTAGATGATGGCCGAGCAGTAAATATTTTGGTAAATAACTAGCTTGACAGTGAAAAAATCACTAAAAAAATCACACCTGGCCAGTGACCGCCTAACTCAAAGCTATAGCGATAGCGATACCGATGCACTGTCTTCCTTGTCATTGTGTTACGATATGGCAAGGACGGAGTGCATTGACGTCATAAACCAATAACCATAATTCCATTAATTCGCCCAACCGCGGTCGCCCTGCTGCTCTGCCAAGAAATAACTTATGTCAATAAACTATATACTGTCGAAATGTGCTTATCAAGGCATTTAATTTGATACCCATATTGTAAAATACAAAGGTTTTTTCTCGCATTTGTAAATGGAGTCATACTGCCACCATATCATCATCATCATTTCAGCCTTTAGAAGTGCACTGCTGAACATAGGCCTCTCCCAAAGAGCACCATGACGAGCGATCTTGTGCCACCTCCATCCAACGACTTCCTGCGATGGCTACAATGTCGTCGGTCCATCGTGTGGGGGGGTCTCCCTACACTTCGCTTGCTTGTTCGTGGTCGCCATTCGAGAACCTTTATTCCCCAGCGGTTGTCGGTTCTGCGAACTTTATGGCTTACCCATAGCCAGTTCAACTTGCAAACTCTGAGACCTATGTCTGTAACCTGGGTTCCCCGCCATATTGTTTTTTTTTTTTAAATACCTATGTAGCCTGTGTTACTCGGGGGGATGTAAGGATTCTAACAATACCCCCCATACGTATAAATATGTTCAGGTATACAAAATTTATGGTGGAATAAAGAAACTCACATACATGAATTCTAAAAACATTACACTCGTTTTTTTGGGCAGTCGTGTAATAAAATAATTTAGTTAGATGATGGCCGAGCAGTAAAATTTGTGCACTTTGCAATCTAAATCTTTAGCCAATGACTTTATGAGTAACTAGTGACCCACCCCGGCTTCGCACGGGTAGCTAAGGGTTTCTCGTTATTTGTAAACTATTCTACTCAAGTTTTGATTGAATAATTTGAACAAAAAACTGAGTAAGCGTGATTCAAAACCTTTGGCAGCAACGCTCGCGGTGCTTTTTGACAGACTTGTTATTATTTCGTTTCCTCTGAACATGTAATCGTCATTTTTATAGGCACACTTTTGAAATCTTGTATCGAAATATTGTTGTTTGAATTGTGTATCAATTATCGTAAGGGATCTCTAATTTTTTGAAAAATAAAATACAGCCCATGATAATTGATAACATAGCATAGCAACATAGGTGAATGAATTTTTAAAATCGTTTCAGTATTTTTTGAGTTTATCCGTTACAAACAAACCAAATCATTCCTCTTTACAATATTAGTATAGACGTAGATGTGCAATAACATGTTGTAAGCGAGCTATTATCATACAAAATGGCGTTTCGAATTCGATCAAGCTGCAGTCCATTGCCTATATTGAAATATTTTAAAATCCCAGTATATTAGCTCGTATTGTATTGTAGCAGTGTTGGAACGCCCACGTCGGCTTTCTGTCCGGGCGCGCTACACGTCGCGCACGGTTTTGGTTGCGGTTTTCCTTACGTTTCTGTACTCAGTCAGCGTGTGGCTGACTGAGTACAGAAACGTAAGGACGACTTCAGGTTTTTGCGGGGACATTTTAAGCGTGTATATGGCATATCTACCTCCTTTATTATTTCCTCTCTTTATTTGTTATGTGCAGATTTACCATCGCTCCATGCTTCGTAGCACACGTTAAGCCGGTCTCAGTCTTTAAGCCACGTCAGAAGCCTATGGGCGGCCTGATAAATTCGTTCAAAAAAAAGAGTCGAATGAGGTAGTGCCGACCTCTGGGGTCGGCACTACCTCATTCGACTCTTTTTTTTTCTTTCTTATTACCTTTTCGACAATGTCCAATTACATTTCACGCAATCTCAATGTAAAGCCCCCTTGGGATACATGATTTGAATTTGGAGAGTTTTCATACGAATTTTAACGTTCCAATTTCATATTACAATATATCCTTTGAATTTTCATATAACTTTGTATTCCTTGAGATATAATGCCTTGGTTTACCTTGAGATTACGTGATATGTAAGTGGACATTGTCTCGCAGAAGGTACGAAAAGTAGCGTATTCACCTCGTCCTCGTCTTTGTCTTGGGCGGCTTGAACCCCTCGCTTCACACATGACTACGTAACTCGGGAGTTAACTCTAGACTCACGTCACGCTCAAGGTGCAATATGCCGCCCTAAACATAAGACACTGCTTTAACCCCTTGGTGCATAATCTACTATTTGCCTCCTAGTACGAAATAAAAAATAGTAGTAAATACGAAAATCTGCAGTCCGTTGATGAAAGATGATGATGATGGCTTACCGCAGAGCTGAGGGTATCGCTGGAGGAGCACGGCGTGATGAGCTGGCTGGAGCCGTCGCGGCGCAGGTACGTGAGGCTGCCGCGCTTGTGGCGGGGGGACACGCCCCCGGCGCCGCTTTTCTGTCGCATAAGCTCGTCTACTATCGACTGAAAATAAAAAACAAGCTAATTAAAAAAAGCGTTTATGCAGTGGCCATGTCATGGTGAAACTTAGAACGGGCTATCACAATTAAAAGCGTATACAACATTTCGTGTGTGTTGTTGAGGAGTTCCCTAGTCAGAACCCAAACCTGAGTGCAGCAACCATGTCATGGTAAAACATAAAACCAGCTATCATAATAAAATGCGTACACATAATTTAGTGTCTGTGATGTTGACCGATGAAGACTTCCTTTATCTGGAGCTAATACTGAATGTCGATTCAGGTCATGCTTACCATAGAAATGCATTCTCATCGGAACTGAACCAACATGTAATTTTAGTTAAAGCTGGATTAGACTAATTTGCAAGATTTGACAAACTAAAGATACATACAAACATAAAAGCTTTTAATAACTTTAATTGAAAAATTCTTCTTTAAAGCAAGCTGTTACAAGCCAGAATCAGAGAATTCTTGTTTAAAACAAGCTGTTACAAGCCAGAATCAGAGAATTTTTGTTTAAAGCAACCTGTTACAAGCCAGAATCAGAGAATTCTTCTTTAAAGCAAGCTGTTACAAGCCAGAATCAGAGAATTCTTCTTTAAAGCAAGCTGTTACAAGCCAGAATCAGAGAATTCTTCTTTAAAACAAGCTGTTACAAGCCAGAATCAGAGAATTATTGTTTAAAGCAACCTGTTACAAGCCAGAATCAGAGAATTATTCTTTAAAGCAAGCTGTTACAAGCCAGAATCAGAAAATTCTTCTTTAAAGCAAGCTGTTACAAGCCAGAATCAGAGAATTTTTCTTTAAAGCAAGCTGTTACAAGCCCGAATCAGAGAATTCTTCTTTAAAGCAAGCTGTTACAAGCCAGAATCAGAGAATTCTTCTTTAAAGCAAGCTGTTACAAGCCAGAATCAGAGAATTCTTCTTTAAAGCAAGCTGTTACAAGCCAGAATCAGAGAATTCATCAAGACAAATACAATAAGCCCAAGTTCCTGTGACACTGTGACGAGGGCGCAAATATTCAGATCCAATGGACGTCGTTAAGTGGTTCAAAACAATCAAAATGTATCCCACACATACATACATCCTAACCGCAACAAGCTTTCATTTAACTCACATTGAGTTAAAAGCTTGTAACAAAATGCATCATTTCGTCTACTTCGACCATAGAGTTTCTTTTATTAAACTTTTTTGTTTGCATTATTGTTTTATTAGTCATTGTACTTGCCTGACACCACTCCCTTAAATAGCCATTTGTTTTTTTTGGACTGGACTAGGTACTACCTTCCTAGCAATAGTGTTTTTTAGTCAATGGACTGGACACCACTCCTTTAGCAATAGCGTTTTTTAGTCAATGGACTGGACACCACTCCTTTAGCAATAGTGTTTTTTAGTCAATGGACTGGACACCACACCTTTAGCAATAGTGTTTTTTAGTCAATGGACTGGACACCACTCCTTTAGCAATAGCGTTTTTTAGTCAATGGACTGGACACCACTCCTTTAGCAATAGTGTTTTTTAGTCAATGGACTGGATACCACTCCTTTAGCAAGTGTTTTTTAGTCAATGGACTGGACACCACTCCTTTAGCAATAGTGTTTTTTTAGTTTAGGACTGGATACAATAATTAGCAATAGTATTTTTTTAGTCAATAAGCTGGACTGGACACCACCCCTTAGCGATAGTGGTTTTTTTAGTCACTGGAATGGACACCTTACACTAACTCCTTAGAACCTATATTTATAATAAAGCAGAAAGTAATAAAAAGTCTGTACAATGAAAATAATTAAAAAAAATGTCTAGAGTACTTAAAATAAACTGTTTTTTTTTTATCTTATACGACTGTTTGTCTGATCGCTGTTGTTGTATTTCGTAAAAATACTGTACCGATTGCCATGCGATTTATAATGTTGGATAGCTTAGGGTTTGACTTAAAAACTGGTGTATTGGTATCTGATGAGCAGAAGCAGAGCAATTGATAAAAAAAATTGACGCCTGATCAAATTTTATTTTTTGTTCCTGGATTAACACATAAGTTAAATAAATTACCAAGCGAGCACAGCTAGTTTGTCTACACCAAAGATCATTGAAAGGAAAGATAGCTATCTCCTTAGTCCACTCACAAAGTTTAAAAAAATTTTGCTAGATGGCGATACTTGGCTCGCTAGAACTAAAATTTACCTGAAATCGACGAAATATCGCATTCTACTGTTCTGGTTTATCATATTTATTTATTTTGAGGATAAGATACCAAAATTTCATAACAATAGAAACGAAAATTGCAAATTCATAAGCAGGTATTTCTAACAGTTTATTTATTGAACCAATATCACGATTTAGCCGAAGGAGCATGCAGTTATACAAAAACAACGGAAGATGGCGCACATTTGAGTGTTAAGATTTTCGCGCGTTTGTTATAGTTTGTGTCATAGGAGTCAAGCGTTTTATGTACATACAGTAGTTTAGTATCAAACATACAGATAGACAAACTCACTTCCATATTTATTAGAGACTAACTTTGCCCGCGTGGTCATTTCATTTAAAAGTAGCACACCAAAAGCCAAACCACCACCAGACCAGTTGTAGGTTTGGTCCAGGTCCAGGACCTGGACCAAACCTACAAAGTACAATATTATACTAGATTTTTTCAAAATTCGTTCAGCCGTCAAATAGTTTTTTATCGATTGCTCGGCATCTAATCATCGGAATAAGGCCAGTGCCTTGCCTTTTTATAACGCATATTCTGTGAAGTATACTCGGCACTCCGTACTTCACAGAATCGATCAGTAATCAAAAAGAAATTGGATGAAATATACCAGTAACAAAAGGCATATTTCATCCAATTACTAGAATATTCTAAAAAACCCAAAAAGTGTTAACAGAATCGAACCTAGGGTAGATGTCCTAATCATTGAGCCGTGGCATCATTGGATAAAAACACGTGATATTTTGATTCACTTGCTAGTCGACTTACGCTCCATTACACTCACTATACTCGTACATACCTTTACACACACAACGAAGTTTTAGTTTCCAATTGTTCGATAGATGGCACTAGGTGTATCACACTTCAGCTAGTATAGTAACGCCATCTAACATATTAAGGCAAAGGCACTAGGTACCGGCGACGATAATAAGTTTTACGTGAGCTTTGTACTGATCTATCTTTCCTTTCTATGATATTTGGTCTACACTAATATTATAAAGAGGAAAGATTTGATTGTTTGTTTGTAAATGATAAACTTAAAAATGACTGGACCGATTTACCTATAGAAAGCGAGTAACATGGGCTGCATTTTACAATAATGTAACCAAAGATATCATAAATTTGCCTATAAAACCGGAACGGAATGACACGTTGCCGTGGAAACGAAAACTAACAAGTATGTCAAAAAGAACACGAGCGTTGCTTATAGTAAGTATAATTCAAACCTCCTTGGCGTTGCGTTGGTGCCAAAGATTTTGAATTAGGTACGCTTACAGGCATATATATTTTTTAAAGTTACGATGGGGACATGTGAATGCTAAAAGTAAGAAAACTGCCGCGGTGTGAGCGCTACCCGTGCGAAGCCGGGGCGAGTGACAGTATAATATATCTACACTTATTATTGTAGTGATGTCACCTGCAAGCAAACGCTGATGAAGGTCGCATGTTCGGTCAGCAAGGTGACCCACTTCAAGTTGTCCTTGCTGATGAGGTATTCGAACGACAACTCGAAGTTCTTGCTCGGCTCTTCCAACAGCGGCCCGTGTCCGTTCGTTTGTCGTCTTTCCATCTGCAAAACCAGTCACACATTAAAAAAACACGCCTTCCCTGCCAATAAAATAACTTATGCCAATAAATTATATATTGTTGTAATCTATACTAATATTATAGAGATAAAGTTTGTGAGGTTGTAGGGGGTAATCTCTGGATCTACTGAACCGATTTTGAAAATTATTATACTAATAGAAAGCCACGTTATTTGTGAGTGTCAAAGGCTATATATTAAAATGAAAACGCGTGCGAAGCCGCGGGCATCAGCTAGTGTGCTCATAAAGGCTTTCAATTTGACACCCATATTGCAAAATTCGATGTATTTTTTTTCGCCTTTGAAAATGGAGCCATAAAAAACAACAAACTTTTTTGCATACAATCTAGCGGTGCACAGTGGCGCCATCTAGTTACCTTATTGTACAACTAACATTAAAAACCAAGATGCTACATCAATCTCTACCTAGTAGGTATAGGACTGATTCCACTGGTAGAAACCTAAAAGTGAGAAATTTACTGCATTTTGAGGAGCTATTCTGCTCATCACGCCAAAGATTCTCATCAGATACCTTTCAAATTAGAAACGAACCATCGGATTTAATCAGAGAGAAATCCGAAATAATTTTTGTCCAAGCTGAAACAGAGACGCTTCGCGCTCGCTCGGTCAATGAAGATGTCGGGGTTATATTTTTTTATTTGTGCTAGTTAATTTGGGGCACCACCATTATTAGCATGCCATATTGCATGTCCACATCTTAAACCTACAATATTTAGGTGAGCGGACAATACAGTTGCAACAATACAGACAACTTGTACAATCATAATAATTTGTTGTCATGGATGTTTAAATGTATCTATGTATGTTTATCCGTTGTCAAGAATCCAAAGTGACACAGAAAGACAGGGAAAGGCTGGAAGCATTTGAAATGTGATGGTGTTGGAGGCGCATGGAGAAAATTAAGCTAGACTGAAAGAAATAGGAACGAAGAAGTAATCAGTCCCGTCCAAAAAACACGAGACTTAATAGCGACCATAGAAAGGAGAAGAGGAAAGATGTTTGGCCACCTTGGAGATTGGGGGAGGGGGAGAGGGGGTCGAGCAAAGTCTCACGACATCTCACCAAGGGGAGAGGGGGGTCGAAAAATGGCCAAAATTACCTCACGTAATTAATGGATGCCCCCTTATCTATGTTTTAAATAAAAAACTTTTGACTATCAACAACATTTATTAACTTAGTTTATGTAAATATTCTACTGCCTAGTAGCCTAATAGTTCGGCAAAAGGATCTTTATGATTAATTTTGATTTTCCTCCGCCATGAATGCTCAACGAGCCAATCACTGAAGTTTCCTTTGTACTGGACTCTTTGAAAGGCTCGTTTCAGTCCTCTCCATTGGCTTTAAAAGCGATTTTAAAGTGTTTTTGTGGTATGTCAACTCCAAAAGTGCATTTGTTTAGTTTGAATAGCGATAATTATGGAAAATACAAATATGTTTTTCTCGAAAACTATTGTGTGTCACCATAGGCCATTTCAGATTTAGGCTTTCTATGTGTAGGCCTTACCTTAGAAAAAAATAACAGCCTCCTAGCTACTTACAAACATTGGAAAGTTGAGCCCACTTTGATACTATGTAGTGTACTACAATATTTTGCACTGAAGTCCTTTATTGATTTTTCACTTTTTGGATCAGTGGCTGCTAATTTTCGTTTCTTTTCACTAGTAACTATGTCACAGGGTAATAATTTCATTTTCTAAACAATAACTCAAAATGAGAAATCCTAAATTATGTCTAATTAACTAATCCTATCTAGTACCTACCTATTTTGTATTAGTACTACTAACACCACATTCACACTCAGTAGTAACATATGAGAATAGGTCAAATTATAGCTTATTAAAAATCAATAAAAATGTACACTAACTTTTACAGGACTCCTCCGTGATGACTGCCTCCTCGAAACCGAAGATGTGACAGAAGCCCTGCGACGCCTCCCAGATCATGTCATAGATGAGCGCAACTTCCGCATGGTCCGTGCTGTTCAGCTCTCCCTCCAAAAGATCATCCTCCCTAAGGAAGAATGGACCAAATATGAAGAAGACAAACTTTACTTGTCCCCCATTGTAGACCAAGTAAGGAAGGAGCGAGAGGAACGAGAAGAATGGGAGAAGACCTACTAATTACCATTATTTGTTATCAACCTCATGTAATTTATTAAATTTAGCCGTTCTGAAGTACAAGCATGTTTTATTGAAAAACTTGGTGGCAATTGGTATTAACTGCATTTCTAACTTTACTGTAAAGGGTGCCTAGAATAACCCCTGAACTTGAAAAGAGAGGGGTGTCAAAAGTTTTGGGTGTGTATATATGTATCCATTAAGTATGTATCATAGTGTCAGTCTGTGGCATTGTAGCTCCCAAACGAATGGACCAATTTTTATGCGGTTTTTTTCTGTTTGAAAGATGATGTGATTGAGATGGTTCTTAGCTATAGTAGGGGTGGAGGGGGAGCTGTGGATCGAAGCTCCCAAACAAATGGATGGATTTTGATGCAATTTTTGCAAAAACTTTTGATACTAATCGATCCTGTTTCATATAAGGATCAAAACTCTACCGGACTGACTCAGATTTGAGTACTAGAAATGACAGAAATTGCGCAAAACTTTAACCATACATTTTGTAATAAATCACCTTAACTACGTTGTAGCTACAGGAAAACAGTCACCACAAATGGGCATTTCACAAAAAAAAAGCCAATCGATCCTGTTTCTTATAAGGATCCAGTATCTACTGGACCAACTGAGGTTAAAGCCACCAGTATTTTTGAAAAGTTAGTATTCGAACAATATGTAAGTTTTTTTTATTAATTTCGTACAAAATGTATGGAAAAAGATTTTTTGTGCAATTTCTGTTTTTTCTAACCTCAGTTGATCCGGTAGAGACTTTCGATCCTTTTAAGAAACAGGACCAACTGGCATAAAAAAAAATGTTAGTGTAAATTTCCTATTTTCTCGATGACTGAACATTTTTACAACATCTGTGAATGCAGATCAAATTATCTCCAAAAGTCGAGGATAGCCTCCTAAGAACATTTTCATCTACCTAATACGGTTAAAGTAATTTCCTACGATATGTATGGAAATAGTTTTTCGCAATTACTGACATTTCTGTGCTCAAACCTCAGTCGGTCCCTTAAAGTATTTTATTCCGTATGAGAAACAGGATCGATTGGCATCAATAAAAGTTATTGTGTAAAGTGACCATTATGTTGCTGGCTGTTAATTTTTTCCAAAATCAATAAATGCAGTTCAGAATATCTCAAAAAGTAGTGGATGGTCTCCTAGGAACTTTTTCCTGTAATTATAACGGTTAAGGTACCTGCCCTTACTGACCCATCTCAAAACTCGAGCCTTTATAAATAGTGTGCATCATCAAGGTAGGACACATGCATTTAATTTTTTACCCTGGAAAAATGAGCACGCGAGCAGAGCCGCGGGGTGCAGCTAACTAATAAGAAGGAAGTATCCTCAGCTCAAAAATAAACTTTACTTATTGTTTTTGTCAAACTCACCGTATGAGATAACTTAGAAAAGTTTGTAAACTTATCATTTGTATACTTGAATAAGTTTTATAAACAGAAAATAAATTTCAGTTCAAAAAAGTGCACCTCTTCTAAATTATTTATTCCATGGTGGGGAGAAAGGGCCTTTCTTTCATTAATCTCTTTCTCCCCACTGCCTTCCATAGTAGTGAGAAGGCCAAACTTTTTAGGTTTCCGTACCTCAAAAGGAACCCTTATTATAAGGGCCTTATAGGATCACTTTGTTGTCTGTCCGTCCGTCCGGCCATCTGTCTGTCAAGACCTTTATTCTAAGGAACGCGTGGAGGTATCAAATTGAAATTAATATCAAATAGGTACTCAGGTCTTCAACCCATTGGAGCTGAGAAAAAAGCAATCTTCTAAGTCAACACGATCGAAAAATACGGCCATTTATGCAGCATATTTCGACACTCACAAAGGAATCAAAACCTATAGGGTACTTCCTTGACCTAGAATTTTATTATGAAATTTGGCAAGAAGCAATGTCTTCTAGCACAAGTAAAAAAAAAAACAGAAAACCTTGTAGTTACACCACAAAAAAACATTTATTTAAAAATCTTTAAAACTCGATTCTCGTGATGGATGAATTATTTACTTACCTACGTACGGAATCTTCGGTGCGCGAGTCCGACTCGCACTTAATCTTTTTTATTTTACACTTTCTCCCTATTGGCGTGGGGAGAAAGGGAAAATAACCCACACTCTAGGTAGTGTCTGTGTAAGTCTATTTTTATGACGTAAATTCATAGTGATTTTACAAATGAATTACGAAACTAAAATTAATAAGTGTACAATAAATAAAACATGTCTTAGTAATAAAAACATGTTTATTAAAACTTACAAATAGGGAGTGTATAAAATAGAATAAGAGAGTATAAGAAAGAGTTCCAAGACAAAATATGGCAACATAATGTAATTATGGCCTCTGATAATAGGGGGAAAATATAATTTATAATAATTACAATAACCTTATAATAAAACATTACTATGTGGTAAACAACAAATATGGTCCCTTAGCAAAATTATAATGCAATCTCGAATAAGACGATATTCATAAATAATTTCGATGAAAATTATAATGATTTTGTACAGATAAATCTGCCACCACAATTACTAATTTTCTTATCACTGGCCTTCATACAGTTTGATTATTCCTGTGGTAGTATGCACAATTTTGATTATCTTATAACTAAGGCACGACAGATCTAAAGACGAGCCATAATCAGTCTAAAAACTACCACTACTTGTGGGTTATTCCCTTTCTCCCCACGAGCGGGGAGAAAGGGAAAAATGTTAACACTGGTTGACAGATATGCATATTTTTATTCGACATGACAGCCTTAGTCTGCGACAACCACTAATAAAATCCTTCCCTTTAATTAATTTAGTTACACAATTAGGGGACACGTCCTATCTAAAATACTCTGCGACTATTTTGAGATACATTTGTTAAAAAATCGATTTCGTATTTACAAGCCTACGCAGCACAAAAACATAAGGGATGAAAATATTAAATTCATATTATTTTAAACTAAAGACATCTCATATTCCTGAGCAATACAAAATCTTTACCAAAAGACATTTTTTGAACACAAATACATTAAAAAAATGCAGGTAGAAATGAACTTTAAAATATTTAATAAAATGCTTGAAAAATGATATGCACTAAAATCATTATATAAAATAATTACGTTTGACGGAAGTTACTATATTAGTTCATAAGGAGATATACAAATATCACAGTAAATACATATACAGTGGAGATTCCTAAGAAGCAAACTGGATTCAACTCCTGTACACATACCCAAATGTATGGTGGTTACTTGAATCACAACAAAACTGTCCTAACAATATCGGCAACATCCGCGAACATGTAGTGTTTCTTGTCATTTTTTTTATTGATGTGTAACATCTTTCCACTCGCTAAGCTTTCCACTCCTGCAATCTATGGGAGTGATTTCGTGAAAAGTGTAACATGTGTAAAAGTAGACCAATGAGCGCACGCGGTGCTAGAGTTGGTAAACAGAGCTTCGGGTTTCCTATCAGTGTTATATATATAACACTAATACTATTAATATTTAATTTTTTTATTTTAATCTCATTCCATTAATTACCCTGGAGAAATTAAATATGGCATTCGTTACTATTTATGGGCAATCCCCACTGTTTGTTACACTGTGTCAATATACAGAACGCATGTAAAGTACTACACATGTCGACAGATACTTATTTTATAAAAAGTTTGTGACTTACGGAAGTTTCCTTAGATATTTATTTATATGGCAAGTATATAATTGATAATGGAAATAATTGTTTACGGATATATCGTTCATATCCAATATTATATCTTAACTATAAAAATCAGTTGAGAAACAATTTCATTACGTACAATAAAAATCATTTTTTACATCTATACAATATTGGCAACTTTTTCCCAGTGAAAGATCTTTGGAAGATAATTCGAGACAGTAAACCTTACAATAGTTTAGTAGTTTACAATTCTTCGTCCCCGATGTCCTCGAAGTTTACAACTCTTCGTCCCCAATGTTCTCGAAGTTTACAATTCTTCGTCCCCGATGGCCTCGAAGGCGTTGTTCTCGACGCAGTCGCGGCCGCTTTTGAAAGCGACCGACGAGAACTTTTCCGCCAGTTTCTGAACGGAAAATATCTCTCTGGAACTGCCCGAGTTGAAAGAGTCTCCGTTCTGGAAATAAACGCAGAAAATAAAATAATATTATTAGATGATGGCCGAGCAGTAAATATTTTGGTAAATAACTAGCTTGACAGTGAAAAAATCACTAAAAAAATCACACCTGGCCAGTGACCGCCTAACTCAAAGCTATAGCGATAGCGATACCGATGCACTGTCTTCCTTGTCATTGTGTTACGATATGGCAAGGACGGAGTGCATTGACGTCATAAACCAATAACCATAATTCCATTAATTCGCCCAACCGCGGTCGCCCTGCTGCTCTGCCAAGAAATAACTTATGTCAATAAACTATATACTGTCGAAATGTGCTTATCAAGGCATTTAATTTGATACCCATATTGTAAAATACAAAGGTTTTTTCTCGCATTTGTAAATGGAGTCATACTGCCACCATATCATCATCATCATTTCAGCCTTTAGAAGTGCACTGCTGAACATAGGCCTCTCCCAAAGAGCACCATGACGAGCGATCTTGTGCCACCTCCATCCAACGACTTCCTGCGATGGCTACAATGTCGTCGGTCCATCGTGTGGGGGGGTCTCCCTACACTTCGCTTGCTTGTTCGTGGTCGCCATTCGAGAACCTTTATTCCCCAGCGGTTGTCGGTTCTGCGAACTTTATGGCTTACCCATAGCCAGTTCAACTTGCAAACTCTGAGACCTATGTCTGTAACCTGGGTTCCCCGCCATATTGTTTTTTTTTTTTAAATACCTATGTAGCCTGTGTTACTCGGGGGGATGTAAGGATTCTAACAATACCCCCCATACGTATAAATATGTTCAGGTATACAAAATTTATGGTGGAATAAAGAAACTCACATACATGAATTCTAAAAACATTACACTCGTTTTTTTGGGCAGTCGTGTAATAAAATAATTTAGTTAGATGATGGCCGAGCAGTAAAATTTGTGCACTTTGCAATCTAAATCTTTAGCCAATGACTTTATGAGTAACTAGTGACCCACCCCGGCTTCGCACGGGTAGCTAAGGGTTTCTCGTTATTTGTAAACTATTCTACTCAAGTTTTGATTGAATAATTTGAACAAAAAACTGAGTAAGCGTGATTCAAAACCTTTGGCAGCAACGCTCGCGGTGCTTTTTGACAGACTTGTTATTATTTCGTTTCCTCTGAACATGTAATCGTCATTTTTATAGGCACACTTTTGAAATCTTGTATCGAAATATTGTTGTTTGAATTGTGTATCAATTATCGTAAGGGATCTCTAATTTTTTGAAAAATAAAATACAGCCCATGATAATTGATAACATAGCATAGCAACATAGGTGAATGAATTTTTAAAATCGTTTCAGTATTTTTTGAGTTTATCCGTTACAAACAAACCAAATCATTCCTCTTTACAATATTAGTATAGACGTAGATGTGCAATAACATGTTGTAAGCGAGCTATTATCATACAAAATGGCGTTTCGAATTCGATCAAGCTGCAGTCCATTGCCTATATTGAAATATTTTAAAATCCCAGTATATTAGCTCGTATTGTATTGTAGCAGTGTTGGAACGCCCACGTCGGCTTTCTGTCCGGGCGCGCTACACGTCGCGCACGGTTTTGGTTGCGGTTTTCCTTACGTTTCTGTACTCAGTCAGCGTGTGGCTGACTGAGTACAGAAACGTAAGGACGACTTCAGGTTTTTGCGGGGACATTTTAAGCGTGTATATGGCATATCTACCTCCTTTATTATTTCCTCTCTTTATTTGTTATGTGCAGATTTACCATCGCTCCATGCTTCGTAGCACACGTTAAGCCGGTCTCAGTCTTTAAGCCACGTCAGAAGCCTATGGGCGGCCTGATAAATTCGTTCAAAAAAAAGAGTCGAATGAGGTAGTGCCGACCTGTGGGGTCGGCACTACCTCATTCGACTCTTTTTTTTTCTTTCTTATTACCTTTTCGACAATGTCCAATTACATTTCACGCAATCTCAATGTAAAGCCCCCTTGGGATACATGATTTGAATTTGGAGAGTTTTCATACGAATTTTAACGTTCCAATTTCATATTACAATATATCCTTTGAATTTTCATATAACTTTGTATTCCTTGAGATATAATGCCTTGGTTTACCTTGAGATTACGTGATATGTAAGTGGACATTGTCTCGCAGAAGGTACGAAAAGTAGCGTATTCACCTCGTCCTCGTCTTTGTCTTGGGCGGCTTGAACCCCTCGCTTCACACATGACTACGTAACTCGGGAGTTAACTCTAGACTCACGTCACGCTCAAGGTGCAATATGCCGCCCTAAACATAAGACACTGCTTTAACCCCTTGGTGCATAATCTACTATTTGCCTCCTAGTACGAAATAAAAAATAGTAGTAAATACGAAAATCTGCAGTCCGTTGATGAAAGATGATGATGATGGCTTACCGCAGAGCTGAGGGTATCGCTGGAGGAGCACGGCGTGATGAGCTGGCTGGAGCCGTCGCGGCGCAGGTACGTGAGGCTGCCGCGCTTGTGGCGGGGGGACACGCCCCCGGCGCCGCTTTTCTGTCGCATAAGCTCGTCTACTATCGACTGAAAATAAAAAACAAGCTAATTAAAAAAAGCGTTTATGCAGTGGCCATGTCATGGTGAAACTTAGAACGGGCTATCACAATTAAAAGCGTATACAACATTTCGTGTGTGTTGTTGAGGAGTTCCCTAGTCAGAACCCAAACCTGAGTGCAGCAACCATGTCATGGTAAAACATAAAACCAGCTATCATAATAAAATGCGTACACATAATTTAGTGTCTGTGATGTTGACCGATGAAGACTTCCTTTATCTGGAGCTAATACTGAATGTCGATTCAGGTCATGCTTACCATAGAAATGCATTCTCATCGGAACTGAACCAACATGTAATTTTAGTTAAAGCTGGATTAGACTAATTTGCAAGATTTGACAAACTAAAGATACATACAAACATAAAAGCTTTTAATAACTTTAATTGAAAAATTCTTCTTTAAAGCAAGCTGTTACAAGCCAGAATCAGAGAATTCTTGTTTAAAACAAGCTGTTACAAGCCAGAATCAGAGAATTTTTGTTTAAAGCAACCTGTTACAAGCCAGAATCAGAGAATTCTTCTTTAAAGCAAGCTGTTACAAGCCAGAATCAGAGAATTCTTCTTTAAAGCAAGCTGTTACAAGCCAGAATCAGAGAATTCTTCTTTAAAACAAGCTGTTACAAGCCAGAATCAGAGAATTATTGTTTAAAGCAACCTGTTACAAGCCAGAATCAGAGAATTATTCTTTAAAGCAAGCTGTTACAAGCCAGAATCAGAAAATTCTTCTTTAAAGCAAGCTGTTACAAGCCAGAATCAGAGAATTTTTCTTTAAAGCAAGCTGTTACAAGCCCGAATCAGAGAATTCTTCTTTAAAGCAAGCTGTTACAAGCCAGAATCAGAGAATTCTTCTTTAAAGCAAGCTGTTACAAGCCAGAATCAGAGAATTCTTCTTTAAAGCAAGCTGTTACAAGCCAGAATCAGAGAATTCATCAAGACAAATACAATAAGCCCAAGTTCCTGTGACACTGTGACGAGGGCGCAAATATTCAGATCCAATGGACGTCGTTAAGTGGTTCAAAACAATCAAAATGTATCCCACACATACATACATCCTAACCGCAACAAGCTTTCATTTAACTCACATTGAGTTAAAAGCTTGTAACAAAATGCATCATTTCGTCTACTTCGACCATAGAGTTTCTTTTATTAAACTTTTTTGTTTGCATTATTGTTTTATTAGTCATTGTACTTGCCTGACACCACTCCCTTAAATAGCCATTTGTTTTTTTTGGACTGGACTAGGTACTACCTTCCTAGCAATAGTGTTTTTTAGTCAATGGACTGGACACCACTCCTTTAGCAATAGCGTTTTTTAGTCAATGGACTGGACACCACTCCTTTAGCAATAGTGTTTTTTAGTCAATGGACTGGACACCACACCTTTAGCAATAGTGTTTTTTAGTCAATGGACTGGACACCACTCCTTTAGCAATAGCGTTTTTTAGTCAATGGACTGGACACCACTCCTTTAGCAATAGTGTTTTTTAGTCAATGGACTGGATACCACTCCTTTAGCAAGTGTTTTTTAGTCAATGGACTGGACACCACTCCTTTAGCAATAGTGTTTTTTTAGTTTAGGACTGGATACAATAATTAGCAATAGTATTTTTTTAGTCAATAAGCTGGACTGGACACCACCCCTTAGCGATAGTGGTTTTTTTAGTCACTGGAATGGACACCTTACACTAACTCCTTAGAACCTATATTTATAATAAAGCAGAAAGTAATAAAAAGTCTGTACAATGAAAATAATTAAAAAAAATGTCTAGAGTACTTAAAATAAACTGTTTTTTTTTTATCTTATACGACTGTTTGTCTGATCGCTGTTGTTGTATTTCGTAAAAATACTGTACCGATTGCCATGCGATTTATAATGTTGGATAGCTTAGGGTTTGACTTAAAAACTGGTGTATTGGTATCTGATGAGCAGAAGCAGAGCAATTGATAAAAAAAATTGACGCCTGATCAAATTTTATTTTTTGTTCCTGGATTAACACATAAGTTAAATAAATTACCAAGCGAGCACAGCTAGTTTGTCTACACCAAAGATCATTGAAAGGAAAGATAGCTATCTCCTTAGTCCACTCACAAAGTTTAAAAAAATTTTGCTAGATGGCGATACTTGGCTCGCTAGAACTAAAATTTACCTGAAATCGACGAAATATCGCATTCTACTGTTCTGGTTTATCATATTTATTTATTTTGAGGATAAGATACCAAAATTTCATAACAATAGAAACGAAAATTGCAAATTCATAAGCAGGTATTTCTAACAGTTTATTTATTGAACCAATATCACGATTTAGCCGAAGGAGCATGCAGTTATACAAAAACAACGGAAGATGGCGCACATTTGAGTGTTAAGATTTTCGCGCGTTTGTTATAGTTTGTGTCATAGGAGTCAAGCGTTTTATGTACATACAGTAGTTTAGTATCAAACATACAGATAGACAAACTCACTTCCATATTTATTAGAGACTAACTTTGCCCGCGTGGTCATTTCATTTAAAAGTAGCACACCAAAAGCCAAACCACCACCAGACCAGTTGTAGGTTTGGTCCAGGTCCAGGACCTGGACCAAACCTACAAAGTACAATATTATACTAGATTTTTTCAAAATTCGTTCAGCCGTCAAATAGTTTTTTATCGATTGCTCGGCATCTAATCATCGGAATAAGGCCAGTGCCTTGCCTTTTTATAACGCATATTCTGTGAAGTATACTCGGCACTCCGTACTTCACAGAATCGATCAGTAATCAAAAAGAAATTGGATGAAATATACCAGTAACAAAAGGCATATTTCATCCAATTACTAGAATATTCTAAAAAACCCAAAAAGTGTTAACAGAATCGAACCTAGGGTAGATGTCCTAATCATTGAGCCGTGGCATCATTGGATAAAAACACGTGATATTTTGATTCACTTGCTAGTCGACTTACGCTCCATTACACTCACTATACTCGTACATACCTTTACACACACAACGAAGTTTTAGTTTCCAATTGTTCGATAGATGGCACTAGGTGTATCACACTTCAGCTAGTATAGTAACGCCATCTAACATATTAAGGCAAAGGCACTAGGTACCGGCGACGATAATAAGTTTTACGTGAGCTTTGTACTGATCTATCTTTCCTTTCTATGATATTTGGTCTACACTAATATTATAAAGAGGAAAGATTTGATTGTTTGTTTGTAAATGATAAACTTAAAAATGACTGGACCGATTTACCTATAGAAAGCGAGTAACATGGGCTGCATTTTACAATAATGTAACCAAAGATATCATAAATTTGCCTATAAAACCGGAACGGAATGACACGTTGCCGTGGAAACGAAAACTAACAAGTATGTCAAAAAGAACACGAGCGTTGCTTATAGTAAGTATAATTCAAACCTCCTTGGCGTTGCGTTGGTGCCAAAGATTTTGAATTAGGTACGCTTACAGGCATATATATTTTTTAAAGTTACGATGGGGACATGTGAATGCTAAAAGTAAGAAAACTGCCGCGGTGTGAGCGCTACCCGTGCGAAGCCGGGGCGAGTGACAGTATAATATATCTACACTTATTATTGTAGTGATGTCACCTGCAAGCAAACGCTGATGAAGGTCGCATGTTCGGTCAGCAAGGTGACCCACTTCAAGTTGTCCTTGCTGATGAGGTATTCGAACGACAACTCGAAGTTCTTGCTCGGCTCTTCCAACAGCGGCCCGTGTCCGTTCGTTTGTCGTCTTTCCATCTGCAAAACCAGTCACACATTAAAAAAACACGCCTTCCCTGCCAATAAAATAACTTATGCCAATAAATTATATATTGTTGTAATCTATACTAATATTATAGAGATAAAGTTTGTGAGGTTGTAGGGGGTAATCTCTGGATCTACTGAACCGATTTTGAAAATTATTATACTAATAGAAAGCCACGTTATTTGTGAGTGTCAAAGGCTATATATTAAAATGAAAACGCGTGCGAAGCCGCGGGCATCAGCTAGTGTGCTCATAAAGGCTTTCAATTTGACACCCATATTGCAAAATTCGATGTATTTTTTTTCGCCTTTGAAAATGGAGCCATAAAAAACAACAAACTTTTTTGCATACAATCTAGCGGTGCACAGTGGCGCCATCTAGTTACCTTATTGTACAACTAACATTAAAAACCAAGATGCTACATCAATCTCTACCTAGTAGGTATAGGACTGATTCCACTGGTAGAAACCTAAAAGTGAGAAATTTACTGCATTTTGAGGAGCTATTCTGCTCATCACGCCAAAGATTCTCATCAGATACCTTTCAAATTAGAAACGAACCATCGGATTTAATCAGAGAGAAATCCGAAATAATTTTTGTCCAAGCTGAAACAGAGACGCTTCGCGCTCGCTCGGTCAATGAAGATGTCGGGGTTATATTTTTTTATTTGTGCTAGTTAATTTGGGGCACCACCATTATTAGCATGCCATATTGCATGTCCACATCTTAAACCTACAATATTTAGGTGAGCGGACAATACAGTTGCAACAATACAGACAACTTGTACAATCATAATAATTTGTTGTCATGGATGTTTAAATGTATCTATGTATGTTTATCCGTTGTCAAGAATCCAAAGTGACACAGAAAGACAGGGAAAGGCTGGAAGCATTTGAAATGTGATGGTGTTGGAGGCGCATGGAGAAAATTAAGCTAGACTGAAAGAAATAGGAACGAAGAAGTAATCAGTCCCGTCCAAAAAACACGAGACTTAATAGCGACCATAGAAAGGAGAAGAGGAAAGATGTTTGGCCACCTTATACGACATGATAACTTCATAAAACCCATCATAGAAGGGAAGAGAGGAAAAGGCACACCTAGAAGGGCGTTGACAGATCAGATAAAGGAGAAGATAAATGTCATGTCGTATAGGGATGTCAAAGCTTTGGCCGAGGATAGGGAACGCTGGAAATTACTCCACCGACAAGAGCTGTGCTCTTATTTAAGAAGAAGAAATTCTAGTTTGGGCCTAGGTAATTGGAGGGAATTATCCCGAATATATTTATTTTATTTTTAGCCAGCTCCTGCGGCTTTGCCCGCGAGGTCATTACATTTAAAAGTAGCCCACACTTGTTATTACACGACCAAAAGTACTTAGAAAGTACGACATACGGTTTTACAGAAACTTGTCAAATACATCGTTGGTCAATGCATACAAGTCAACAGCTTAATTTCTCAATTTCGCTATTTATCAATACCCTTAATTCGTCAAATTAATTATTCGTCAAAACGGTAATTCGTTAAATACTTGATTCGTCAAGTCATTGTACAATCGGACACAGCCAGCATACGTAATTTTCAAAGACAGATTACCCTACACCTAATGTCATTTTTATCAGTCAGCTTTTTTTACATGTTTAGTTTTTTAAGGCTTTGATAATAATAATAATAATATTCGGGACAATTCCACACCAATTTACCTAGCCCCAAACTAGGATACCCTGTAATATGGGCACTAGATAACGGATAAACATACATAAATACGAATATCAATATCCATGACTCGGAAACAAACATTTCTGCTCATCACATTAATGATTGCACCTTGCAGGATTCGAACCCGCGACCGTTTGATTTCGTTCCTAGGGTTACTAGCCACTAGACCACCATGACTTATGGTGCCGAGACATGGATGCTCACGAAAGCAGCTGTGTATCAAATGAGAGTTGCACAAAGAGCCATGGAGCGTGCCATGCTTGGCATCAAATTACAAGACCGAGTTCGAAACACAGAAATAAGACGCCTTACAAAGGTCAAAGACGTCGGAGAGTCTATTTTCAAACTCAAATGGTGTTGGGCAGGACACGTGGCTAGGCAGAGTGAAAACAGGTGGAGCAAAACGTTGACCGAGTGGTGGCCGAGAACGGGCAACAGAAGCGTCGGTCGTCCAGTGGCGAGATGGGTCGACGACATAGTAAAGATCGTGCACAGGATCGAGATGGGTGGCGTACAAAGAGAGAGGCCTATGCTCAGCAGTGGGCGGACACGGGCTGAAAATGAATGAATGAAATGAACACCAACCGGCCGTCAATAAAAGAAATGAATGATGAAGGAGTAATTTTTGTTTGAAATATTTAATTTTGTTCTATCGTTACCATTTAATAATATTTAGTTACTAGCTGCACCCCGCAGCTTCGCCCGCGATACAGAATAAATAATAGTACAACTCGTGAGCAAACTGTGCCACCCCGTCACCTCTATAGGAATTAATTTTCAAAAATAACCCTCTTTATTGCATATTTTAGATGCGAATACGTTCAGAACGCTAATTTCACCCACAAATGTCCAAGGCGAACGCCAAATGTGATCATATTTAGCGTTTTTAACAGTTATTTTCACAATTTGTTACAAAACGAACGGCCCCATAAAGACAAGGGGTGCGTTCACTAACTACGCTCGACGAGGCACCGATCACCCGCGCGAATATCGCTCGATCATCCGGAGTCAGTGAACGGCTGTCGACGTCCACATAGAACTGACAACTGTGAGTTTCATACTACTCCTTCTCCCCCTCCTATTTTTCGAGGTGACTCGTGCGTAAGCCCGACGAAGCCGTGAACCATTTCGAGTGATCGCACCTGTGCGGCCTGTGCGCCGTCGAGCGTAGTTAGTGAACGCACCCTAGGGTTGACTCCTGATACTTTGACGCCTGTCTCTTTGACATCTGTTACTTTGACACCTGCCACTATTGTGTGTAAGTGGCAACTCTATTAAATTAATTAATTAATTCCTTAATTCGTGATAAAAGGCCGTACCTCTGACAACGTGTCTGCAAAATTTTATGATGATTTCATGGTTGAGTCACGGTAATGTTATCTATCAGTATTGTGACTCGGCTCTGTCCTTGAAATAACTACCTACAGCCGCGTGGTACCTAAACACGCGATAGGGCTGCCCGCCTGCAGAATTTTAATTTCATCTACCTACTTGAATTTCTTTCTAGTTTTGTGATTGTACATTTTAATATGTAAAAAAGAAAGAAATTCGTTGTGAATGAAATAGGAAGTGTTCAATAAAATGTGTTTCAAAAATACATGTGTTTTTTTTAATTAGTAGATTTAATAAGAAAATACACCCTTATAAATTTGATACAGAAAAGTATTTGCGCCTCGACTGAGGCGTACGAAAAGTTTTATTGTTAAATTTAATAGTATAAAAAATCCGCATTCGATATAAATGATACGAAATAGTTTCATTAAAAATACTTTTGGGAAACATGGACAAGGAGGACAAAAAGGAATATCTTTCACTTGGTTATAGCTTGGCTTGGTTAATTATTTATTATTAAAAAAATAATAATAATTCATTTAGGGAAAAATCCTGATACCTGCCAGCTACTTTACAATTAATATGTTTTGTTTTAAATTACGTTCGGAATATTTCCTCCATTTTTTCTACATAATCCACGAAATCATCACTGGGTACTATTAAAAAAGATTGTGAATTACTCTTACTGTAGTCCCGGTACCTTATATACCTATAATATTGTTAAATTTCTTTGCTCCAGTATGTAGCCACCTCCACGGCCCTATCGGATGCCTCAATCAGATCTTCTCGGCACAGAGGGCAGGAAAGCAGATGTAGCATATTTTGTGTGGGAGCACCGCACTCAAACTGTTCTTCAGATACCTTGATTATTCCCCATTTGGCTAAGTTGCTTCTGCAACGACCAACTTGGGTGCGGAGTCTGTTAAGCGACTTCCAAATTGGCCACTGCAGCTCATGTCCAGGCGGCAGATGTTCTGCCGGGGTAATAAAGTCTTCTGGTGTTTAGTCTTCCACAACTCGCATTTTGCTTCCGCTGCACCTATTTTTAAGGAAGGTATAATAGAGCTTCTGCGGCTCTTGAGACGAGCAGGTGGTGGCCGGTAATCGAATAGTGGGTGCCGGCTGTCTGTTTCCTGTTTGTGTTTTTCCATGCAGCAAGCAACTTCGCGTCGGACATCTGGTGGAGCTATACCTGCTAGAGGGTAGAGCATCTTAAGCGGTGTGGGTTTTAAGCACCCAGTAACGATGCGGCAGGTATCGTTCAGCGCTACATCAACCTCCTTAGCGTGAGCGGACCGATGCCACACAGGACATGCAAATTCACCAGCTGAAAATGAGAGAGATAGCCCAGTTGTGCGTAGTACATGAGGTGTGGCTCCCCAGCTGGTAGACGTCAGACGGCGAAGCAAGTTGTTCCTCGAGGCAACCTTCATTTTTGCTTTCTGACAGTGAGCTCTATATGTAAGTGCTCGATCTAAAGTTATACCCAGGTACCGTGGGTGATCGCAATGTTCGATGTCGACGCCACGCCAAGAGAGGTTGAGGGTCTTTTCAGCTTGCCTGTTTCGAAGATGGAAGACACACGACTGCGTCTTGTTTGGGTTTGGTCGGAGAGCGTTTTTGTTGTAGTAAGAGTCGAGTGTCTCCAGGGCATCCATCAACCTTTCTTCGGCCTCCGCAAAACTGTTCGTTTGAGCCGCTAACGCAAGATCGTCTGCGTATAAGAAACGGTGAGTATGTGGGGAGCTAGGCTGGTCATTAGTATAGATGTTAAATAATGCCGGCGCTAGTACGCTTCCTTGAGGGAGACCGTTTTTCTGGCAGCGCCATCTACTTTTTGTGTGGTTAAGATCTACTTGGAAGCGCCGGTTATGTAGGATCTCGCTCAGAATACGCACAAACCCTATATCGCGAGTCAAAGCGTTAGTTTTCAGGAGAAGTCGTCTGATATTGATAGTGTCATAAGCAGCTGTAAGGTCTACGAACACAACACCAGTGATATTTTTCAACTCAAAAAGATGAAGATAGAATACTGTATAGATAACATTACCGTGGTTGAGTGGTTAATGCGTGAAAGCGTAACAAACAAACAAACTCAATTTCGCATTTATAATATTGGAATTTAGTTTTAATAATATTTAGTTATTTAAGGCACGCTGTGTTATTTCAAGTTTCAGTTTATTAAAGGCTTTGAAGAAGAAGACATTTTTGCTTGTAATATTTTTCCTATTGTTTTCATTAGTTCTTCTTGTCTGTACAAAGCTTGATCGACTAATACTAATTTCACGAGCTAAGGATTTAACTATTTATGAATTTGACGAATCTATTATTTGACTATTGTAGGGTAAAACCAGTTACTAATTTTAAGCTTTTGCTTGTATAGGATTTGACCAATCAAGTATGTGTCAAGTTTCTGCGAAACCCAATCTACTACATTTCTTCAAAATTCGTTCGGCCATCAAATTGTTTTTTTATCGATGGCTCGGAGGAAATCGGAGGAAACTATCCAAAAGTTAAAACAGCATCGCAATCGGTCCAGTAGTTTTTACGTGATGCTCGAACAAACATACAGACACGATATAAAAAATTGTGTCTTCTTGTTCAGTAGACTATTTTAAGTACCATAGACCAAAAACGCACTGCCAAATGCCTAAAATAAAAACATACTTCCCGAAGACGAATGTCATTAGCATGTATTTAAAAGG
Organism: Alsophila aescularia; assembly: GCA_946251855.1. Lineage (NCBI taxonomy): Eukaryota > Metazoa > Arthropoda > Insecta > Lepidoptera > Geometridae > Alsophila > Alsophila aescularia. Next base: position 10,662,637 of record OX276377.1, on the reverse strand, counting down.
TTTTATTTTAGCAAAAACGGCAATCGTAACTGTCCAAAACGCCACTGCTTCATCTCGAATGCAGGGCTAGAAGTGCAATAAGTAGGGATTTTTTTTCATATTTTTTTTTATGTTTACGGGTTGGCACGCGGGCGAAGCTGCGGGGAGCAGCTGTATAAAATATATACTAATTATTATATATATATAATATAATTTAGAGCGCTCTGAACTATACAATGTTTTCAGAATGAAATCTCTGTGCATTTTGCTGGAAATCGTTGTGCAACACAGCGCCATTAATACGAGTATATTTGAATCCACGTTTGGCCATATCACTAAATGTCATTAATTTAGGGTTTTCATGAAACCAAAAGTGTCCAAACGGTTCCAAAGCTAAAAAAAAACACGAAGATAGATTTCTAGCCGATCACGATCAAGTCAGGCTTCCGCCTCGCCTCGCCACTCACTTCGTTGGTTTCGGTTTTTGTCTCTCACTTAAATACATAGAGAGACTTATATAAATAGACCTAAATCTATGTGCAGTATAATTTAAAGAGCTGCGCAGCACAATGATTTCTAGATAAATGTACGGAGAGTTAATTCTGAAAACATTGTACAGCTCCGAGCGTTTTATTGCTGTAGCATACAATGGTTTCAGCTTAAAATAAAAAAACAATGAGAGCTCCAGCTCACCTTAGCGCTGGGTTCAACAATGTTTTTAAAAGACGCGGCCGGGCGCGAGTGGTTTCAATATTTCCAATTCATTGCTGCCGGGCGTGGGCGGGTTTAATATTTCCAATTCGTTGCTGCCTCCAACTAATATTTCGATCCGTTCAACGTATTCTTTTTTGTTTTTTTTATGATACTTCTTCTTGTTGATATAATTTTTTAAAATACTTTTCGCCAACGATAGCGAAAGTTGGTCGATTAATTCCGACTCCGTAATGTTCTTTATCAAGCTCTTCACATCTATTCTCTTGCCGTGGTGTGTACTAACGTTACTCAAGTAGCTGTTAACAAGAAGTCTTCTAAATATTTTCTTGTCGCTATCCGTATATTGTGGATTAGCTTCTTGTAGAAATGATGCTACAACTAAAATAAAGATTTTCATAAGTATACGTGTATTCACTTCATAATCAGTCCTAACTGCGGCTCTGCCACGGAGCATGGCTCATAATCAGTCCTAACTGCGGCTCTGCCACGGAGCATGGCTCATAATCAGTACAAACTGCGGCTCTGCCACGGAGCATGGCTCATAACTTTGAAAACAAAGTAAATAATGAGAAAAGTTATACCTACCATAAAAATAATTATTTTTATATTGCGTAGCTTTATTGGTTGGTTTAAATTTCTGCTAACAAAATGGGCACGTAAATTGAATGTAAGCAATAAATTCACACGTGTTACGAGTATGCATATACCTACCGTTGTTTTTTTTTGTTTTCGATACAAACAAGTGACATTGACCGTCGTATTATATATATTTTAATTTGTTGACAGTTTAAATAAAGTTTTTATATGTATACTAATGACAAATTGAATTAGATATAGTTTGTATTAAGTTTATAATTAATATGTGTAAATAAGATAAAAAATGTTAGTTTTTGTACTACCACTTCTGAGTAAGTTTTGACTTTGCAATATTTTAGTTTGTTTAAAATTTGTAACGAGAAGGAACAGAAGTAACACAAAACTACGACAAAAAGTGTGCTGCGTTGTATGCGGACTTAACTCTAGCAGTTACAGGCGACACCGTGCGCGAATGGCCTACCACATCGCAAACACCAGCAAACAAGACGGTCCAAGACATGATTTTCTGTAGATGGCGCTAATTGACAAGATTTGCATAATAATTATTTTTTGGCTTTTAATTGCAATTAATCAGATCCGATTTAAAACTTTATTGGCGGCTATATTACCGTGTAATGATTATATTTTATCTTAATTTTCAATTGTAAATATAATATTTTAACCGTATTCGTTCTTTCTAAATTTGGGTTCATAACTTGAGTCAAGTCTTGAGTCAATTTTTAGCGAACGAATATGGTTAAAATATTAATTTGACTATGAAAACCATAGATCAAACATTAACATCGTATGATGTTTTAACCGTGAATAAAGTTTTAAATCTAACCTTCCTGCAATTTAAGGCTCAAAGAAATAAATTAAGCTAATGTTGTCATTAGCGCCATAAAGTGAAACTCATGTCATGGACCATCCACCTAACATCGCAAATATCAGCAACAATCCTCCAAACTCTGTCCAAAGTTTTTTTTTATTACTTGATTTATCGTGTCACGTTTTTGTACTAATCACAACGCAACCACCGATGACACCGCCCACGCATTCTTACCACTGCCCACGCACTTTTTGTTGCTGTGATGTGGCACGTCTTAAGGCCAGGCTCCAAAGTTACATTTTCCCACTCCCAACTCCCCTGCCACCTCCCCGGCACTCTGCCACTCGCTACCCGCAATAAGCAATGAAGTGCCTGCGTAACAAAGTAGTATATCGCGAGCCCTGTTTGAACACACAATTTAGCTCGGAACTAAATGACGTATATCTCAAAAGTTATTCATTTTATTGGCAGGCTAATAATTTAGTTGGGTAAAATTTGTCTAAACATTACATGATAAACTATATTTTCTTGCTGTGAGATTTATTTTAGAGATAAAACTTAAGCAGTTGACTAAAAAAATGAAAATATTACCGAAAATAACGTAATTTTTGATAAGAAAATATATGGAATGAAATTCTGTTAATCATGTTTTTGTCTTAGTCTTAGAGAGATAAAGATCTCAAAGACTTGTATGTTAAGTTTCACATTTATCAGGTTTGTGGTTGATCCAGCATATTTACGGAAAAAACCCTTAAAAAGCAAAGGCTGGTCTTAATGGGCTTTAAATAAAACTGGACAGCATCACTAACGCCTCAAACTGTAAACTTTATGTGCTTTATAATAATTATAATAGACAGCGTACCAACTTCTCAAAGGTTGCCTTATACAAACATTATAAATATTACAGTTTTATCAACATCAGCAAAAGAAAATAATCAAATAACAAATATCTCAACTTCTATAAAGGAGATAAATGAATCACGGTCGAGAGTCAGTCCGCCCAGTATGATTAAGCGATTTTTCAATCCGTACCACCCGGAAGACGCGGAGTCAGGTCAGTACCTATGCCAGTACTGGCTTGTAAGGTGTGATAAGGTTGAGAGCACCAATAACTCCAAAAACTGTAAGCGTGTTGTGGGTGACAATCGACAGCGAACTTCTCGATAATCTAACTGACATCTTTTGATAAATTGCTTTAAGTTTGTTATTGTTTCATTTTAAGCGCACACAATTTTTATTTTCACGTAAACTGGCCATATTTCAGTACCTATCAATCCATGGTTTTGATGAAAAAGGTCTTCCATAATGGTTAAACAGATTCTGCTTTCAGGAAGTGACGTCACAAGGCCAGAATACAAACATAAGAACAGGGGCAGGTTCACAATAGAATCGTAAAACTGTGCACTGATTCATCATCATCATCAGCCCGTAGTCGTCCGCTGCTGGACGTAGGGCTCTCCTTGTGAACGTCACTGAGGCCGATCTTCGGCACTCCTCATCCAGTCGCTACCAGCCGCCTTTCGCAAGTCTTCACTCCACCTGTTCGGCGGGCACCCTACGTTTTCCTAAACGCGGTCTCCACCCTAGAACTCGTTTACCCTAACGGTTGTCGGTTCTTCGAGATATGAGACCGGGCCGTTGCCACTTCAGCTTGCAAATTCTTTGAACTATGTCGGTCATAGTTCTCTTGCAGATCTCCTCATTTCTGATTCTGTCCTTTAGAGAAACTCTGAGCATAGATCTCTCCATAGCTCGCTGAGCGACTTTAAATTTGTAGACCAGCCTCACTGTGAGTGTCCATGTTTCGGTTCCATAGGTAAAAACTGGTAAAACGCGTTGAAGACTTTCGTCTATAGGCTCGTATACCAATGCTGCCCATCCCAGATCGGCTTCCCTCTCGAAATTGTTCCTACCCAATTGCAGCCTGCTCGAGGTAAAGATATTTCTGAACAACTTCAAGGGGCACACCATAGTTAGCTAGGTCAGTCAGCATGTGCACGAGATCCTGCAGCGATAGATTCGTCATAAGTACAATGTTATCAGTGAAACGGAGGATATGTAATCGCCATTTATGTTAATACCCATTCCTGTCCAGTCCAGTCTTAACATATCTTCCAGGGCGTTAGTGAACAATTTCGGGAATATGACGTCCCCCTGTCTCACTCCCCTCCGCAGCTGGATAGGTTTAGTCTGCCGGTTCTGGACATGAACGGACATTTCACTTGGCATCGCTGCAGGGATTCGAGAACAGCTCAGTTTTCTACAGATTCAAAGGCTTTCTCATAGTCCACAAAAGCAAGACACAAGGAGCTGGTTATACTCTTCAGTCTTCTGTATAAGCTGCCGCACTGTGTGGATAAGGTCCATGGTCCCGTAACACCCTCGAAACCCAGCCTGCTCTGGAAACTCATCAAGTCTTCTCGCTAGACGATTCAAGGCTACCCTCGAAAACAGTTTATAGACGTGGTTTTTCTGAGCTCTTATAAGCAAAATGGGCTTTTACTCGAGAACAGCGAAGCAAGGCAAGGGTAATGAGTTTAACCATCTATATATGTATGTATGTATACAGGGTTACAGGGAAGTCTGCCAAGATATTTAAGGACGTTATTATTTTGGTTCGAGGTGGCAGGTAGTAGGTTTGTCGTTTTAAACTTATACATTTTTGGATAGGTAAAAAGACGTAGAAATTATTTAAATAATTTGCAGGATAACTCCCATAGTTTTTTTTTTAATTAACGTGCTTCAAAGTTGGGACATTCAAATAGTTATCGGGCAGCCACTTTAAAGTGATAGCAGTTGTTTCAAGTTTTACAATTAATTTTTATAAACTGGCATACTCCCTACGTAAAACCAGCAAAAAATTGGACCCTAGAGACCGAAAAAAAATAAGAAATTATAGCAAACAATTATTATTTAATAAAAAAGCGAATATCTGTAAAACAGTAAACTTTGGATAGTGGATTATAGGGTCAAATCTGTCGGACACGACCCAAATAATAACGTTCTTAAATATCTAGGTCGAATTTACGTGTAATCCTGTAATTATGTATGTGGGTATATGGATGTTCCACTATATCGTCGCCCCTATTGGTCTGATTTTAACAAACGAGGTATAAAACGATATGTCTTCATTTATAGTGTCTTAAGCTATTTTTATACCCGACTACGGTGAAGAATTAAAAGTGTTCAAACTAAAAACTTGGTCCGATTTTGACAAGCGATGTATCAATCGGTTCGTCTTCATCGCAAGAGTTTCATATGCAATCGTAGTCGAGTTTTAGTTGTTGAATTATGTCTTGTTATGGAGAGCCTTATCTCCTTTTTTGAAAAACAAAACTACATGCTTCTGTTCTATGGCTTTAGAGTTCTCCCATCGTTCAGAGCAGAGGTAAACAACATCTAGAACTCTCGAAGTACAGGTCTTCCTGCCGCTTTCAAAAGTTCTGAAGTGACTCCGTCTTCCCCTGGGGCTTTTCCATTTTTAAGATTCTTAAGGGCTATCTCGATCTCGTCTAGGCTGACTGCTGGCAGGTTGTCGGTGTAGTGGCGGGTTAATGTGGCTCGAGAATCCTCATTGCTCGCAGAACATGCGAGTCGTACAGTCGGCCATAGAAGTCCTCTACCTCGGCAAGAATCTCCGGTTGTGAGGTGACGGTATTGCCACTGCACTGATTGGTTGATAGTATTCGATATAGCATGTGTGTTTTCAATTTTACGATTGATATCTGATAGATTGTTTATATCGAATTCTATTCGTTTTATTGTAAATTTAATGATTCATTCACAATTTTTTGTCTGTTTACAATCTAGCCAGACTTATTACAATCTGAACGTCCGTAAAATCAAACGGTGACATAAGTTTTTTTTTTACAGTTATAGAACCTAGAGATCCAAATGTCCTCCCGGACGGAAAGTCGCACGGCAATCTGTTCCACCCTGAAGACGACTGGGATGAAGATAGCGGCCATGATTACGGTTTCTCAGGCATGGATACAGACGGAGAACTGACCGAAATTGAGACAGAGAACAAAACTTCCATAATCGGGACCCAGTTAGTCAACGGAAAATTGGTATAACGATAACAGATGTTGACCAAAAAAAACTTGTTGTTAATAAATACTTGAAATATAACATCTTCATTACAAAACAAAACATTTTGTCAAAATGTAATAAAAGTTCCGTTCCACCTACAATCTATTCTTATTCTCGTGTTAAATCTAGAGATTCTGTCATGGTTACAAATTAAATAATAGCATGGCGCAGTTCATGTCGTCACACCAGCAGTTTTTATAAGCTTTATATTAGCTTCACTTGTATGTTTGTAACCGACTCCTTTGGACGCTATTTTGACCCACTTTACGTTTAAAGTGGAAGTGAAGTTGTCCGATTTCATTCAAATTTTGCACGCCTGTTAAAGACCGATGACAATGCAATAATTCAAAACAAAAAAAATATATAAAAAACACGCTTTATATAGAAAACCAAACTAAAAAATATAAAATAAATTGTAATAGTGTAAATAAGAAAAAAATGATTTATTTCAAAAAAATCGTGGGGTGCATGGGTCAATAGTATAAGGTATAAATATTTCAATGAAATATTTATAACTATTACTAGACTAACTAGATATGAGAAGCACCCCACGCATTTTTTTTATATAAAACTTTTTTTTTTATTTACACTATTAAAATTTATTTTAATTTTTTAGTTTGGTTTTCTATATAAAGCGTGTTTTTTAGTTTTTTTAAACTATTATTTATTTCTACATAGTATAAAACAAAGTTGTCTGTCTGTCTGTATATCCGCTTACTCCTCCTAAGCCACGCAACCGTTTTTGATGCGGTTTTCATCATCAGTTAGATAATTATTCACAAAAGGTTTATTACAGGATGTAAAATAATTAACTATTAAGTACGGGGGTGGGGTACGTTGTTCGCCATAACGTATAGAATACTATACGTTATGGCGAACAACGTAAGTTTTACGGCTTTTGAGTTTTAGAAGTTTTTTATTCATGAATTTACTTATAAAAAAATCCTCTAAGTACATTGCACTCCAAACCCTAGTAGCACAGAATAAGTAATTGTACTGCCTAGTAATCAGCTGAGGAAAATCAATAATCAACTTGACCTTAAATTTGTGCTTGTCAAATTTAATTTACAAATCTCGCGCATCGGAGCCTAACTACACAGTGGTCAGTCGATCGTCAGAGTGAAAGTCTGAATGTCAAAGTCAATTACGATTTTTCTTTATTATTTTGTAAAAAGTGAATAAAATATAGTAACATTATTTTTGTGATCTGTTTAAAGTGTTACATAACATTGTCGTTTACTAAGCCTTCAGTGTTTTCTACAGGTATAAGTAACACTGCTTACTCGAACTATGTGCATGCAGAGACAATAATAGGCTGGGTCGCCCCACATTTCCTCATACTTGTGATCAATATCCACTCAATGGGGGTCTTTTCACCAGCGCGCAATCGAGGAGGCCTAGCAACCTGAACCCGCAAATAGCCTATATATATCTCCTATTTTTTTGTGCAACGTGATAGAATAGTAAACAAACATTTAGGGTTGTTGCAAATTTCTAATTTTTGTATGGGAATTTAAAATACGATGTATTAAACCATTACACACGTAAACGAATTTACGTGATTGATACAAACCAGCTGCGATCTTACAAGGCTATTCAGAGACACGTTGTATATACATATAACACAACATAATTAGGTTATTAAAAATCTTAAGAGTTACATAAACTCAGCGAAACGAGCATACGAGACCTGAACATAGCGTGCCACCGACCCCCGAAGCGGAGTGAAGGTCGAGTGTCCGCGAACTTCCCTTTATCCAGCCCTTTATTGTTTATGAAAACTAGGAGATAAACGAATAAATAAGACAGGAGCCTCCCCGTGCTCTGCCAGCTGGATTTACTACTGCGACTTACATCAGAAACTTACCGGATATTTGCTAGATTTTGGTAAGTTACTTACAGCTCATAGGATACTACAAGTGACGTTTATATCGAAAAACATATTGGAAAGAAAATTAGGTTGGTCCCCATTAACCCCTGGATTTGTCCAGGGGTAAATGGTATAAGAGAGAGAATGCTATTACTATTGATGATGATGATGATGATGGACTCACCGGATGAAGAGTGGTGATTCTCCAGCAGCGCATACGAGTGACCTTGTATCGTTGCTCGCGCGCCGGGTGCGTAACGCTCTCCAGCGTCAGCTCCTTAGACGCCAGTGATACCCGAACTCGACTGGCGCAGTCGGCAGGATCACCGTTCAGGTTCACTGCTTCCGTTACTGCCTCGCCGGCAGGTATGCGGCCGTAGTGTCGCAAAGACCGCGCCAATTCTATGTACTAGAATTGGAATAGATATATATGTTATATTTAGGTTACATTACTGTTAACTGTGGATACATTACTGTGGTTCCAGCAGCGGAATTAGGCATACAAGTATGAGACTGTAACCAGTTCTAAGCCTCAGGGTGACGCAGCGCAAGATTTTGAAATTCATTATTTCGGGTGGCGCTTTCAGTTGTATAAAAAGGTTGGTGAGAAAGGTGTATATGAGGTCAGCGGGCATGACACGCAAGACACGAAATGGACGACGTTGAAATGGATGAGGAGAGCTGAAGACCGAGCTCAGTGGCGTGCATTAGGAGAAGCCAACGTCCAGCAGTGGACATAAATAGGCTGATGATGATGATTGGCACAACACTAAATACCAGGGGAGTTAGTGGTCCAACGCTAGGGCTAGTGTGCGCGGAACTATGAAACATAGATAAGAAAAAAATATGGTTCTCTTGAGTAAATGAAAACAGCAACTCCACTACATAAAGGCGCGAGCAAAGCTAGCATGAAAGTATCGATTTATTCCTGAAAGTAGTAACAAAAAGGAGAACTCCCAAGTTCTCCTCAGAACGAAACGCGCGTAGAAATTTGAACAGTTTTTCTCAGTGGTCTAATGGAAAGAAAGCCTAAAATAATATAGCTTTGAAAATACTACACGGATATAGGCGTGACCAAATTACACATAGTAATAATGTGTACTTTCATTAACATTTTCTACCACATATTGTTTTTATTTTAATTAACCCCATATGTTAACATGTGAATGTGACGTGAATATCTGTACAATTTAAAACGAAAGGTTTTTATTCAGTGAGAATCATCTTGTCAAGAAGGGTTAAAAAAGAAGGAGTCTACGCCGTCAAATTAGTGAAGCATAGCAAATGGCGGCTGCGTAAATATGCGAAAGTAAATAATTTTTCGTGTTTTGTGGTTGATACACAATTTCATCAGAAAATAATGTATTGTTTGTGAGAACTTGACAGAATTAACACGTCTAACTAGGTCGAGATCTTGCTGCGATGTTGCGGCCGATCAGCTTAACATGGTGTTAGTGTACGAGAGGCTTGTGCGTACGAGAGAATCGGCATATCTTGGGTGCTTCACTTTTGATTTGGCGGCGTGGACTCATTTTTCCAAACATTCTTGCATCTTGTATTATTTTTCTAAATGGATGACACAATCACAAACTGGAATGACCGAATGTAACATTTTTATCAATGATCATATTCAAAACCAATGGCTTACGTCATTGCAGTGCAACAGGATATCGATGGACGTAATATACAAGTTATGTTTCTATGTATAGTGCTCGTGTGTATCATCAATGATTGTGTTATTATATTACACTTTTACAGACAACGGACTCATTTTTATCAGAGCCGTAACCAGTGAGTGTGATAAGTTAATATTATAAACTTGGTCACGTAATCATAAAAATGCATTATACATCTACTCTCTTCAATAGCGTACCTTATCTTAAGGGTACTCTTGAACTTAGTAATGTTAAGAATTCATTGATAACACTTATTAAACTACAATAACCCCACTTTCTTAGATGATAAAGATGCATTGAATTCATTCCGTTACACATATCATAATTTGTAGTCAACATCACTAGTATTATATCTATACACATCTATTCTATCTATACATATAATAAAACTGTAAACAAGGTGAAATCTGTACATGGAAGAGACATCAGAAAAAACATTTTTATTTGAATAAGTAGTAGAATTCAAAAATTACGTTTTTAGAATTTCTGTCTGTCTGTATGTGACTTCATCACGCAAAAACCACTGAATGAATTTTGATGCCGTTTGCTGAACTGTATTTCTTGGAGTCTTGCGGAGGTTTACATCTTTGTTTCATCAAAATCTATTCATCCAAAAAGGAGTTAAAGATACTTTTAATTGCGCCACAGAAAAAAAATGTAGGTACTAAACTACGTAGTATTACAGTAAATACCTATACTATTTGTGCCCGCAGATTTGCCCGTGTGGTATTTTTTCTGGGAAAAAGTATCCTATGTTTTATTCGAGGATAAAACTAAGTACTTATAAAGTCAAATAGTTTTTTGACAATTGCTCGGTTTTTATTCATCGGGTTGAGATACCAAGCACATCAATTTTTAAGTTAAACCGTAAGCTATTGAATAGTGAAAACCGCATCGAAATCTGACCAGAAGTTTTTAAGCGATGCGCCAACAAACAGACACCATTTAAAAATATTAAATACTAGCTGATGCCCGCGGCTTCGCACGCGTGGTCATTTGTCACTGTAGGTTAAAAGTACTCTTTGTGCTATTCCAGGACCTAAAATACCAATGATCAAAATTCCTTCACCGTCAAAAATATTTTTATCGATTGCTCGGCTATGAGATGCTGGCCGATGAGTAGGCTCATCGGATTGAGATATAAAGTAAGCACAACCCCAGTTTTTAAGTCAAAACATAAGCTATCCAACAGTGAAAACCGCATCGCAATCGGTCCAGTAGTTTTTTCGTGATGCGCGAACAAACATACAGACAGACCAGACAGACACGAATTTTTATAATGTTATATTATTGTTCAGTAGCTAATTTTATGTAACCTAGACCATTTCTTTTTTGATTATCTCCTTTGTACAGACTGTTTCGTTCCTATTGCTTTATTATATGTATAGATTCTAATTTAGTAGCTTATTTTAAGACCCTTAAGATTTATTCGTAGCCTAGACCATTGTTTTTAATTATCTTTTTTGTACAGAACTTCTTATATATTTTTTGTTACTTACTGCTTTATGTATATTTCTATATTTGTCCACTGCTGGACGTAGGCCTTTTCTAGTGCACGCCACTGAGCTCGGTCTTCAGCTCTACTCATCTATTTTCTCTTCCAGCCGCTTTTCGCAGGTGTCACTCCACCTGACCACAGGCTAAAGTGGCAGTGGGCTGATCACATTTCCAGAAGAACCGATAACTGTTGGGGTAGACGAGTTCTCGAGTGGAGACCACGTTTAGGCAAACATAGTGTAGGGCGCGACCTGCGACCGCAGAGTGACGACCTGCGATCCCTTTAGTAATATAATCTCAGATTAACATGAATAGCAACCTACTTCTCTTTTCTGTTTCTTAGCTTCATGTGTTGATAAGATCTCTCTTGTTTCTGAGTCGGCAGTGAGCCATCCCAGAGCCAACTCCTCAATGATCTGCAAGTACAGCAGATCTAGCGATACCCTGTCGATCATCAGGTCTACATCATAACAAGGATCCCAGTAACTGAAAAAAAAAACTTTAATAGGAAAAAATTATACAGTTTAACACTGTTTTCTTCATAATAAATATATATATTTTCTCTTTACTGTTTGGCCCGACCAAGGAGGTTTTAAATCTTTTTTCGTTTATTATCTACGGCGGCGCGTGCTAGATCGATTGCGCGCACATTTTCAGTAGACTCAACTCCTGGATTTCGGCGCCATAATTTACTTTGCATTATTTTACTATGTTTTGTTGGTCAAAAGTCTTATTATGAGAAAAAGTTACCGACAGCAGTGATATTGAGGAGAATTTAACTCCACCTGACATCATGGCAACAGAACGAAAATGACGGACAATCTCTTACCAGCAAAATCAAGAGTCCATTTTGTAGTTTTGTCTTAGATATTTTTATTAAACTTAGGTAGGCACCTTCCTATAGCATGAGTGTAGATAAAGTAGTGTATCAAACGGCACATAACCATTGAACACTCGTGTGATACTATAGCATGAGTGTAGATAAAGTAGTGTATCAAACGGCACATAACCATTGAACACTCGTGTGATACTATAGCATTGAGTGTAGATAAAGTACTGTATCAAACGGCACATAACCTCGTGTGATACTATTAAAAAACTCGCCTCGTCTCGTGTTTTAATTAGCCCTGTTGCAACCGGTTCATAAACTACTATTTTCATTGTCATCTAATTCTGAACTCAAGTTAAAGGTCTCAAGTTTCTAGCTCATGAAAGTTGCTTTAAAATCAACTGCGTACTGGACAGACAAGAGACAACACAAAATTTATTAAAAACAAAAGAACATTAAAATATATCTAATCTTTACCACAGGACACAGTACACATTATAATATATGTGTACTGTCTGTGCCAGAGCTAATTACATAGACATAGCTTTATTTGTGGCAAAAAAACATTATAGAATAAAAACCACTCTTTGCCCGTAGTACGTTTCAGTTGTCCGGTCACCGGACTACGGAAAAAGAAAACATGGTTATACAACAATAAAACATAGACCAGTGTTATTGTTTGAAAAATAAATATTTTACATGGTCTGGTTGTATATATTTTTTCTGTTATGGAATAATTATAAAGCCGAGATACTTTAACACTAATAATTATTTAATTTTCATAATTTCCAATGCATGACCTAAAACTAGCTTAGAAAAACAAATGAATGCCGCAAAATAAAATGAATAACGAAAAACAAACTTATAACATTATTAAACTTATAATACTTATGTATAACTTATATTTTCTGGATGATAGTTACTTGACAATAAGGTCAAACCAACAAAAAGTTTTATATAGATCTCTAAAAACTTCCATAGTCCGGTCAACTGTACTATGGAAAAATATATTTTTCCGTAATCCGGAGAACTGAACCATACTACGGGCAAAGAGTGATAAAAACTAAAAAAACAGGTATTTAACAAAGAGGTTTTATTATGCGTACCTAATTAGTTCCTCTGAGGTATTTCATGAGAAATATTATGACCGGTTACTATAATCAACGATTTATCACTCGTCATGGCAACCATTTATAATGAACCTATTAATAATGAGGCGTCATTCCGTTCCACAAGTTTTTAATGCTGACTTTAGGGAGGGTAACTTTAACACTTCTATATGCTTTTTCTATAGGAACACCGTAATCTATCTTCTCCATACATTATGATAATGGAATGTAGCTGGTAACCCTCTCATCTGTTAGTAACAAACCTTAATTTCTTAGGAACAGTTACAGCTTACGTCTGATTCAAAATGTTACTGTTCATTACTGAAACAAGTTGTTCCATAGATATTGGAACAGAGCATTCATGCATAATATTTCAATGACATACCTTTTCCTCAGAACAATTTTATCTTCAGGTCTCACATATTTCTGAGATATGTATGGTGATTCGTATTCTTCTAATTTTTTTAACGATGGTTGCCCATCTTTCGCACAACTCCAATTGAATAAATACAGTGAAAAATATTTGACCAACTCTTTTGGCAGGTTTATATAATTGCAAGCGATATCTAATATGGTATTTGACGAGTCAGTGGAGGATACAGAGAGAGGTATTCTGTAACTGTTCATTAGGGATATTTCAATCTCGACTTCGTGCATTTTAACACTGTGTGTTTCTTGCTGGGCCGAGAATAGGAATGTTGTCAACAGGTCTGAATTGGCCAACACAGGATTTTGTCCCACTGAAAATCAATAACAACAAGCACAAATTAAAAAAATATTTAATCGCATTCGTTTGGGAGCTACGATTCTCACCCTTCCCCCATCATGGCCTTAGCCATCCTATCTTGTTTACCCCAGCTTTCAAACATAAAAAACCGCAGCTAAATCGGTTCATTCGTTTGGAAGGTACAATTCTCACCTCCCCCCCTCTCCCTTCCATCCCCCCATATACTTAAGAACCATCTCAATCACATCAGCTTCCAAACAGAAAAAACCGCATCAAAATCGGTCCATTCGTTTGGGAGCTACGATGCCACATTGCCACACCCTAAACTTATAACACCCGTCTCTTTGTTCGGGGGTCAAAAATATTATTATAATGAAAAGATTTTTTGAAACTTTGCATCTATTCGGTCTTAAAGCAAAAAAAAAAAAATTTATTATATATTTTTTAATTATTTATGAATTATCTTAATAACTATTATGAATATAGCCCCAGACTTTGTTTTGTAAGATAGTTTTATGTTAATCTAGATTCTTCACTAGCCATTTTTCAATACATCTCATATGTCGTTCAAAACCAATGAATTTATCTAAAATCTGCCCCTGAGCTGCATCACCTCTCCCCCTCGACCTAGACAAGCAGGATATAATATTTGAGAGGTACAGTGCCTTAAATCATGTTTAGTTCAGACACAGTCCATGATGTTGTTAGTCATTGTAATCAAACATTAATAAAACATTATTTTCCTGTTTAGAAATGATACCTTAGCAATCAGTCATACAACATGAGTAATTTTTCTATACTGCAGCAGATTTCCTTGAAATATTGAATACCTATGGTTTTGTCATGTCCATCTGTTGGTCTGTATATGTGATTACTAATGATTGTGTCATTTAATACTTCTTTTATCATTATGATGCCTCTGTTGTTTTATTGGAATTTTATTCATTGTTCTTAGATACCAAGTTGTAAAATTTATCCTTATTTTACTCAGATACCCAATATTAAGTCAAAACAATTGTACATAAGTGATAAATACAATGCATTGGAATGCTGTCATCTTATCTACACAAGAATATAAGAAATAAATAAATTTATTGGGACAATGTTAACACAAGGTGGAACTTGTAAAGAATTAATCACATAGTGATACAACTTTATTGTAGGTACCTGGGTCATTCCACAATGAATGAAACCAAGACTGAAAAAAAAACTTCAATAAATACGCTAAATTTTAGTCGTAATGTGGAGTATAAACCCCATATTTAAAGAATTAACAAAAACACATTAAAAAACAACAATTTTCTACTATATTATCGAACCAAGAACTCTGACTTTGAATATTGTCCAAGTGTATGATTTTTGCCGATAGATTCAGCACTGTTTGAGTCCATTTTGTTTTCGACACAATGTGTTTTGTTTAGCGAGAGTTTACGAAAGGATTTATTCTGTTAGCTGGCAATCAGAAAATTTAAATTTGTATGTAAATTACCTACTTATGAATCGTCAAGTTAAGGTATGTTTTATGTCCCTGCAGAATAATAGACGTTTAGTTGTTCTAAGCTATAAGTATTAGACCTGTAACGTAAATAACTTCCAGAAGTAAGCAGGGACTCGGCGGCTATCCTTTAGTCTTATTTATTAGTAGCAATGTGTTTATTAAAAGATTTTGTGGGGTGACAAGATTAGGTCCCGCCACAAGACGAGATTTATGAGGTGAAAAAATAAAAATTTACAAAGCATGTTTTTAGGCATTATGTAAGTCCAGGGAGACTTTTGCCCTGCAGAGGAACACTATAGGTCAAATAAAATAAAAAAAAAATTTAGGCCAATTGAGCACTATTTGGATGGTTTCCGAACATATGTTTTACATAAAATAAGTAATTATTTGGACCAACCTTTGGACTATAAAAAGACTTTTATGTTGTGCTTTTATTATATTGTTATTGTTAAATAAATACATAAGTTGCTTGAGCAATAACATCATTAAAATACTTTGTAAACTGTCATGATTTGGGTACACAGACCTCCTTGTCCCTAACAGCAGCATGTTTAAAAAAAACTATCTAGAGACATTTATTTTAGATATTACTGAATTTTGTCTCGTTATTTAGAACAACATCTAGGCATCTATTTAAAAATTGCATACGGCATTGCAATTTTTAAATCATCATCATTAGTGCATCAAGAAAAGCTGAATTTCATAGTTGTGCATAAATCTGGAAAGGGTGGGCGTGTGCTGTACACCGTGCTTTTTCAAAAAGTGATTTAACACTATAACACACCAAAATGCATTTATTTTACTAGGTGATATCCATACACAAGTATTTAACTACATTTCTGTATATTTACGTTACGCAAGAAGAGTATAATTACAGAGCTATGCATATATATTATGTCGTAAAATTGAGTAAACCTGTCCCAACCACCACCAATGACCCACCTTTAATTTTAATTGGAACCTTAAACTAGAAAAACTTCAACCTTTGTCAAGTAAAATATGAAATTTATTTCTTGTATTTCTTGATTCTAGAAATAAATTTCATATTTACTTGTCATTTTTTTTTACGTAAAGTTCAATAATACTACAACAAGAAAATTATATGCTAGATTATATATATAAGATAGTTTTAGTTCAAATCCAAAGATCATGGTACTTACCTAGCTGTATATACTTTTCTAACAAGATTCTTCTCTCTTCTAACTGGGAACTTGTGAGGAACAACTTTTTCGGTGGGAACTGTGGTAGCTTGACATATGAGTTTTGAGCCTGCAACTGCTCATGCAAGCTGAGCAACTGTTTATATCGAGCCGTGCAGTGGAAAAACCCATCAATGTATATGTTGTAGCCCTATGGTATGATAAAATATGTAAAGATATGTAAAGGTATTACAGTATCATTTATGGCAATGAAATCAAAATAAATGTTCACAAGCAGAAGCTATACTAATATGGTAAGGGTTTATCAATATGTCTTCTGAGGCGAACAGCCACTTGTAACTATGCAATGCACGATGCAATGGAAAAATCCATTGTCAGTGTGTTCAATATTTTAAAATTTTAGCAGTTTTCTATAAAACAATGCATAACAAAGATAACTGTTATTTTTGTTTCCAATTGCATGTATGAATATGTATAATATTCTCATGGAAATAATGAATCTTAAAAAAAAGGTCAAGGGTAAAAGGAAACATCTCACAAAGTTTTACGAGTTACAATTGTAGGAAATTACTTTGAAAGAACTCTTGTGTTGTTAGTAAGCGTCTAAGCGAGCACTTTTGATCACAGAAAAGCGTTTCAAGCTGAAGAAGAGAGTAAAATTATATATAAATACCGTGTAGGAGATTCCATTGTCATCATGAAACTGTTGCAGATCAAGAATTGAGAAATGCATTGCTGTATGTTTCAGTCACGTCTAACATTCCTTCGCTGAAAGTTTTCTAGCAGATTTATATCTAAATTCAACTTGTGAAAATAAATAATTCGCCCACTTCTGGTTTGTTTCTTTTCTTTTGAAAAACATTCATTCATTCCGTTCATGTTCATGCATTCACTTCATTCACAGAATATACAAAAATTTAATGTGGCATCATTTTGTTTGCTTGGCTTGATTGATATAAGTACATCTCTATTTTTATTTGTCACCGGTCATGGACACAGGTGCGTTGCGTTCACTTACTACGCTCGAGGACGCACAGATCACTCGCGCGATTATTCGAAATCGATCACGGCATCGTCGGGCGTACGCCTGGGTCACCTGAAAAATAGTAGGGGAGGGGGGGGATATATGAAACTGACATATAACAGTTGTCAGTTCTATTCTATGTGGACGTCCAAAGCCGTTCACTAACTCTGGATGATCGAGCGATATTCACATGGGTGATCCGTGCGTCCTCGAGCGTAGTAAGTGAACGTACCCCTTGTCTTTATGGGGCCGTTCGTTTTGTAACAAATTGTGAAAATAACTGTTAAAAACGCTAAATATGATCACATTTGGCGTTCGCCTTGCACATTTGTGAGTGAAATTAGCGTTCTGAACGTATTCGATCACCGTTCGTTTTGAATATTTAAATGATATTAATTCGCCAGGTCGTTTTTCATTAAGTCTGGAAAGGATCGGTAGTGTCAAAAGTTGCAAAAAGGGCAAAAGTGTTGCAAATGTTCAAAGCGAACGCCTTGTTAAAAATGTACATTTCGAAACTGCCCTCAACGCCATCTCATCATTGCGAACGCAAGGGTTGTCAAATTTCAATTTCATGGGCCTGCAGCCCGATTCCATAACTTGGCTTCAATCGAATTCTCAGTATCGCAACCACTAATGCCTTGCGATAGAGTCGAAATTGCTATGAAAAAAGTGATAATCCGATTGTAGCCAAGTTATGTAATTGGGCCACTGTTCACATAAACGTTCGAGGACGCACGGATCACCCACGCGTACACTCGAAATCGTTCACGGCGTCGTCCGGGCGTTCGCCTGGGTCATCCGAAAAATAGTTGTGGAGGGGAGGAATAGTATGAAACTGACACTTGACAGTTGTCAGTTGTATGTGGACGTCCAAAGTCGATCACGATCTCCGGATGATCGAGCGATAATCGCACGGATGATTCGAGCGTGTATGTGAACACAGCCCATTTGTCACTGCACTGCACTGTCAGAGGTGACAGCACTGACAGCTGACTTCCATTTGTTTACATTTTTACTTTGTATTGTATTGTAATTCTTGCACAATTTCAAATTCGGCAATTCATGATCCATATTAGTTACTAGCCTGATATCTTTGCGCTTAGGAATAGTGTTTATGAAAGTACTGAATTATCATATAAAGTATGTCTAACCAAGTTCCAGTCATCACAATCCAATGCGATTGGAACGATGTTATTCGGTAAGTTATGCTTTTCCTACCGGTCTTCGAAATTGTATTGTCTTGCCTGTCTGTATGAATAATAATTATGGTCTATGTTTACAGATTGCCCAACGGAGAAGCATGGATATCTTCAAAGAGACTCAATGAAATCAGTATCCATGACAAACTTAGTACATCAGTAAATAAACCTGATAATAAAATGAAAATCAACTTTTCGGATAACTACCAGTACATATCTCACGGGAATCTGAACCTTGTTGTGAAACATACCAGTTCTGGTTTAAAGGTAGCATTTGTGGCTGCAACAAAAGCTCATAAAGTACATGATAAGGCTGTTTTGTCTGTCCATACAGCTGAGAATGCACTAGCAGTATCATCTTGTGAAGGGGACAGGCTCTTGGTATGGGATAGTAGGACAGGTAATTTCAGTTAATTATCAAAATCAAAAATATTTATATATTATATTACAATGTTAATTTATATATTATACACTGTTCTACTATATAATTATTGTGATCATATCATTATTGTAACAAATACTTATATTATAACATACATAAATATTACATACATAAGAGATACAAATTGTACTTAATTTATTTTTTGTTTTTGTAATTATAAAATATATTATGACAGACAAACGTGCAGACCAATCTCGTCTGTATAGCGAGTGCGGCGACTGGTTTGACCGGTGGTAGGCGGCGTGCGAGCAACTGCGCTGCACCCGCGCACTGGTCATTGAGATGATTCGACACGAGACATGTTGCTTGCGCTCCCGTCCCGCTGCTCTTATTTGTATACGTGCGTCGTCATATTTAAAGCCTAAACTTTTCTTTAGCTGCTAAGACATTCTCTCTTGTGCTCATTCTGCCCTTCTATCATTTGTGTGCGCAATCTATCGCTTTAACAAATAACTTTAATGTAAGTGTTTATGCAGAACAATATAACTGGTGCAACAAATGCTCAGTGCTTTTCATTTCATACATCGGCATTCCATCTTGCATACCCGCGCTTCATACTCAATGAAAGTAGACATTTTGGGTGAAGTTCTAATTTTAGTGTTTGAGTTCCATTACTATTTTTTGAAACATTAGAAAAAAGAGAAAACTATTACAATTTTCAGGTGAAGTCCTTCATGATTTAAAAGGACATGGCGGGCCTGCTTACAAATGTAGATTCTTTCCATCGGGTATTGTTGTAATATCAGCTGGAGCCGATGGTTCCTGCAGGATTTGGTCTGCAGAGACAGGAATAAATCCTGTAATATTGAAGGGGCATAAAATGGCTATCACTGACATCAGTATTGTGGAGAAAGGGAGGAATGTTATGTCAGTTAGCAAGTAAGTAACATTATTCTTTAGTCAATTCTGTCTACATGCTTGAGTTTAACCACATTTGCAGTACATTTTTGGCGCTTAAACGTCAGTTACGTTGGAGTTGTTGTTGTTTTTTATACACAAAAAGCAAATGTTATTTCAACTAAATCCAATTGAACAGATCCTACATCATCATCAGCCCATACTTGTCCACTGCTAGACATGGCCCCTCCTAATGCTCACCACTGAGCTCAGTCTTCAGCTGTTTGCATCCGGTTTCTGCCAGCCGCTTTTCACAGGGCTTCCTATGTTTGCCTAATCATGGTCTCTACTCATGAACTACCCCAATGATTATTGGGTCATCGGCAAATGTGATGTGACCAGCCCACTGCCACTTCAGCTTGCTTATCTTTAAAGCTATGTTGGTTACATTTGAAATCCCTCCCTCTATAGTCTAGTCAACATAGCCACTAGCATAAAATCACACCCGAACCATGCAATATATTCTCGTTGCTCCCACTTTGTACATATTATGTATGCTGCTATTTTACGACCGGTAAAACCAACCAATCAACTGGTTGACACCCGGTTATTGACCCTGACTGCAAAGTTAACCAATGGTTGTGAGTTCAAATCTCGCTAGATGCAATCATTTGTGTGATGAGTAGAAATCTTTTCTTCCGATGTTTTCATGGATGTAATATTTGTATCGATGTATGTTTATCCCTTATCTAGTACCCATAGTACAGGGTATCCTATTTAGGGGCTAGGTATGGTGTGAATTATCCCAAATATATCTATTACATTATAGTATGTTCATGATTTGTCGCTGACAATGTATCTATGTAAATATTACAGTTCATTATTGGCCGGTTCTTATATCTTAAAACAAACCGTTTTGTCATATTGTCCGTCAGCTTTTGACATAAGCGCTATACAAAAAACGTCAAAAACAACTTGTTTCATTTTTATATGAACGGAGGATTAATCATTTCACTCATGATCCCATTTTGTTTACAGAGATGGTACGGCAAAATTATGGGACGTTGGTGAATCAAAATGCCTGGCAAATGTTCTGGAAGGTCACGGACAAATCAACTGCTGTACTATTGCTTTAACTGCTGATGAAGTAGAAGTCGAAAATGAAAGAGAGGTAAGAGAGTAATGGGTTGCAATCTTTTATACTGAACCAGACCAGATGTTATGTTGTGAGATTTTCAATAGCACACAAAAAAATGCATAATCTTTGAGAAACTAAGACAACAAGACAAAACTAATGCCTGCGTCGTCATTTCTGGAGAAAAGTATCCTATGCAATAATTTTATTTAAATAAGGTGGAAAAATAATATTTAAAAAATGTATTCGTGTGTTACGTCGGTCGATAACTTCAACGCCAATTCGTCTACTAGAACTTTTACATAGACGCCTGTCGAACATGCATTGTCATCTACCGGCGGGTGGCATGGCTTTTGCATGGGACCTGGCGTCACTAGTATGAGGCTGAGGTATGAGGTAACGCCGGACGATCTGGAATGTGCAAGTAGGTACTCGTACGAACAAGAACTTTCCAGAAAGTACCGGACGTGCGCGTCTGTTTATAAATATGGCGTGCTTCGGCAGAACCTCCTCTGACAACCCGTCAGGGGATCACACACTTAGACACAGACACCGACCTCACCGGCAAAGTCAAAGGTCCAGTTACTATTAATTAATCATTTATTCGCTTTCTAGTTTCTTGCCGAATTCTTTTTGAAGGTTGTATTCCGAATCGGTGGTCAAGTTTAATTAGTCAAAGGGCTCCTAGCCATTTTGTCAGGGCCCCCTGGATCAATTCTAACACTAGCGATCCAGGAGTGTTTTATCTGATCTCTGTGATCTAGGTCGCCCAAGCCAAGGTTCGTATCCCCTGGGTGTTCTTATTGCGGCGCCCCCAGTCCGGTGACGCTGTAGGAGTCGGTAGAGACCAGCAGTAATAGGAGTGTTTTTCAAAACTTTGTCCCGTCACGAAATTATTTCGTAAAGAAAAAATAAAATAATATATGAAGTTAAATTTCCTAACGTCAAGAGAATTTGAGGAAAACGAGTTTTGTAACTGAAATATAATTGATAATAGCCATCAATCAAGCATCAGCGTCAAAACATCATTATTGTGGTTCTAAAATCTAACGATACCAGCTATCGACCCGTCATCATTAGCCCGTGTCAGTTCACTGCTGGACATAGGCCTCTCCCAAAGCATGCCACTGAGCCCGATTTTCGGCTCTGCTCTTCCATCTGCTGGCAGCCACTTTGCGTATATTGTCGCTCCACCTAGCTAGAGGGCGCCCTACACTAATAATAAATAATAAAATGTATTTGTTGCAAACAAACAAACAAAAACAATCAACATAATCAACAAAATAGATATTCCATGACTCGCGACAATAAGTAACATTAAATTTACCGTGTCGCGCGTCATGTTAGCATGCATATCTGATGTTTTTTTCTTACAATACCCTACCCCAACGGTTATCAGTCCTTCGACAGATATGACCAGCCCACTGCCACTTCAGCTTACTAATCCTAAGGGCTTTGTCGACGACTTTGGTTCTCTGCCGGGTCACCTCATTCCGGTTACGATCTTTCAGAGAAACTCCGAGCATAGCCTTTTCCATAGCCTGCTAAACACCGCTGAGCTACTTTAAATTGGTGGAACATCAATAGTCCTACGGAACTATATATGTACTGTGCCAATAGCGAGCAGACTACGAAAACTGTCGAAATCGTCAATTTTCATGCAATCGAGTTGCGTTGCCGATGTTCAATAGCTAACAGACTTGGGCTCCTGTAAATAGGTATAGCTGACATTAGCAGTGCGCGAAAATGAGATGCATACCAGTAGATCATTGGGTGGCGATATATCTAGCATTGCGCACTGCAGCGCGCATATTGCGCGTGCGCGTCGCGGTAAGCGACTGGTTAAGAGGATTATTTACCGCGACCTTGTGCATACAAAAATAAAACCCTCGTTTCTACCTCCTAATATTGTCTGATTTCGGTGGGTTTTTTTCCTTGTAATTAACACATTATTTACTAGGCTTATGCGTCTTATTTTTTCCAGTCTTTTAAATCACTTTAAAGTTACAATCATCTGAATCAGCCATATTTTTGCGCTGCAACTATGGACTTATTTTTCAGAATCCAAAAACTTTTTTGTATATAATAACACGTATAAGCCTAAAATACATCCTATACGAGCGATTGACACAGATAACAAAACATTTTGCTACAATTTAAGGGGTGGAAAGAGGTTTGCCCCGGAACGTAAATTCTATCAAAATGTACCAAATAAACTCACGAGGGCAAATCTCAAAGGGATCAACAACGGAAACAATGTTCGGTATCGGATCCTCTTAAGTAGCCTGAGGTTTGCGACTGAATAATGATTAATATTATTACTAGGCTCAATTTTTTGAAACAAACCAACAAACAGATTCACCAACGAAATCACAACACTTATGCCACCAATGATGTTGTAGTTTATTTCTTACAAGTAATCAACACATTTTAGTTCATAATTTTATTATCTTCAGATTGGAACCAGTAACAAGCTGCTTGTGGTTGGCTGCGAGAGTGGTTTAGTTATCTGTGCCCACGTTGCCGGGAGACAGGAGTTGTACTCCAAGCAGCTGAATTCCGCTTGCAATGCTTGCATTGTAGTTGAGCAGAGCATCATCATTGGCTGTGGAGATGGGAAGGTATATTTTGTTTTTTTTTTTTCTTAGCTAGGTTCGCATTATTACTTCGACTGATTTTTGTTTTCTGTGGAGGTGTTCCACTGAGTTATTCGGACTCAAACAGATATACCTACATAGTTCCAATAAAATGAAATACAAGAAGTAATTTTTGTATTTTTTAATTAAAATATTATATTTTTACTTTATTTTTTAATGCTTTGTCATTGAGTTGTGAGCTACTCGTACCCTGAAAGTTTTAGCCGGATGGATAATCGGGAAGTGCCCGTAATTTGAGTTGCAAGATTCCAGGACAGACAGAAATACATACATACAAGTGAAGTTAAAGAAAAGCTTTTAATAAGTATCATATAAAAAAAAAATATTAAAAAAATGCATTGTATTTTTCTTCCTTTTTTTCTCTATTTTTCATTGTATTGTCATTGGTTTGTGAGCTACCCGGATAGCTAACCGGAAAGTGCTCGAAATTTGAATTGCAAGATTCCAGAACAGACAGAAATACATAGATAGATACATAGATACGTACATGCAAGTGAAGTTAAAAATGTCATTAAAAAACCCATATAAAAACTTATTTTTTTAATTTAAGATTTTGTATTATACTTACAATTTTATTGAAACTATGTCTGTGTATAAAATTTCAGTACTATTAGATAATCTGGACGGATTGGATAAAGAAAAATTGCAGAAATTGCTTGTCAGTGCCAGTTGTTGTAAAATTCTACGAAGCCCACTATTCGCTTCGGTTTATCGCTTCGTATTTTCGAAGTATTTGTACTATTATTTATTCTGTGGTATTACTAATTGCCGAGCAAAATCTAGCGCTTTGATTTTAGACCTTAATAAAATGCATCATGTGCCTATTTTCGATAATAGATGACCACCATAGTATAGCCCCTATTGGTCCGATTTTGACAAGCGAGGTATTAATCGATTCGTCTTCATCGCAAGAGTGTCATAGACTATTTTTTACCCGACCGTAGTTTTCGTTTTTGAACTTATTATTCGACGGTGAAAAGAGCGCAAACATGAATTTGTTCCCTTTAGGGCGTCACAGACGATTAAGATACTATAATATTTGATGTTACGATATCTGCATATAAAATATTATAGCATCTTAGGGTATCACACACGGTAAAGATACGATAATATATTAAAATTATTCATTCGCTCGCAGGCCGTCCTAGGTGCCACACGTATTTCTTCACCACTTTCTATATACAGAATGATAAAATATGATTTATATGGTTTCATTATTAGATTTATTATATAGCTCATCAGACGACGATTCTGATTTCGAATTTGATATGCATGTGCTCATTGTAAAAGGTGATCAATTTGGATAGAAAATCACATTAAATTTAGAAAAAGCCGCGGTGAATTTAATCTTTACGCAGATGTTTCTAGAAAAAAATATCATACTTATTTTAATAAGTCGAAGGAAACTTTTCTCGAAATTCATAATTTGATTAAAGAAGATATAGTGAAACAAAACACGAACATGCGAGAGCATTTGTACAGAACAACGACTTGCAGTATGCTAAGAACCATCTCGTTTACCTCAGCTTTCGAACATAAAAAACCCGCAGCTAAATCAGTCCATTCGTTCGAAAGCTACGATTCACACCGCTCCCGCCCCCTCACCCCTCCATCCTCAAGTTATAGCTATGAATCTTCTTGTTTACACCAGCTTCATTGTTTGGAAGCTACGATGCAACACACACACGCACACACACACACACAAACACACACGCACACACAAACACACACGCACACACCCACATACACCCACACATACACACACACACACGCACACACACACACACACACACACACACACACACACACACACACACACCCTAAATTTATAATACCAGTCTCTTTGTTCAGGGGTTAAAAAATACCGTCATGAATACAAAACAGAGCAACCTGTAGAGCATTACGCTATATTTTGTATCTTAAGATGACATCTTTTCAAAAATTCCATATCGCTCGATATCTTAAGATACTGTAAGATGCAAATATATATTATCTTCGCCGTTTGTGATGGTTCATACAAATTGTATGGCGAGCGATATTTTATCTTAAGATAACATATTATAGTATCTTAGTCGTCTGTGACGCGCTTAATTCTTACCGCTTTGAAAAACTTTCCTATAGCCCTGCTAACCTAGCCCTGCCTTACAATTTCAGTTGGTGCAGCTAAACCTTCAAGACGGCACACAAATGAACGAATGGCACGAATCCGCCAATCCAGTGTTGAGCTTAGCCGCCTTACCGAACCAAATGTTCATCGTTGGCCGACAGGACGGTACCTGCACTGTCATATCATTGCAAGACACACATACTTATATCAGAGTGCAGCTGACTGGAGCAGACTGTGACGGCATCCGAGATATAGCGTTTAATGGCAAATGGATTGTAACTGGTTGTAGGGATTCGATCGTACGAAAATATGACTATAACCAAGTGAATGTTCATTTCAAATGATAATAGGTGGTAAGATGAATAATATTTGTTTATGAATTTATAGTGTAGTTTTAATTGTGTACTAGCTGCGCCCTGCGTGGATTGGTGATGATGACGATGAAAAGTATCCCATGTGTTATACCAGGACCTAAAGTATCTGTATACCAAGTTTCATCAAAATCTGTTCTGCCAATTCAACGCTAAGTGGCAACAAACATACATACAAACTTTCACTAACTTATCATTTATTGACCGAGCGAGCGCGAAGCGTCTCCGTTTCAGCTTAGGCAAAAATGCTTTCGTATGTCCAGCGGATGTCCGGCTGGTCTCCTCTACAGGTCGCATTAATCTCGTGAAATTTAGTGAGCAGGTTCGATAATTATATGTCTTTTTTTTTTCGATACATTTTTCGAATTTTTTCAAAATTCTGATGTACGAGGGTTGAACGCGTAAGAAAAAAAACATTTCAGCAATCTCGAAAAGTGATCAAGAGTGTCACTAAACTTTTTTCTTACCTTTATTAAGACGCATAAACTTTAAGGGATCAGGGGGTATGAGGGGGTCTCTCAGCTTTTTGTTTTAAGCGCACCTTAACATTTGTTCAGATGTAAGCTATGCAAAGACAGACTCCCGAGAGGTCACAGCCAATAGTAATATTAGTAGGAAGAAGGGGTACTATTTGTAAGTAAGTATTAGTAAGTACTTACCTAGATACATCAGATATTATTTGGGATGCTCCGAGCAGGCACACGTGATTTCGTAATTAGTTTGCATCTGAAAAATCATACAACTATATAATTAAGAATTATTATTTAAGAATAATTTAAACGTTGTTACTTTCAGTATGTACCTCTGATCGTTTTTGATACATTTTCTTATAAGATTGGATTCTCTCTCGAGTATTTCGGTTTAATTTCTTCCACAAAGTGGCATCTTGGTGGATTTTCCTCTTAAGTTTCATCCATTCTTTGTTGCCACATCTTTCAGGGCACTCCAAAGCACCTAAAATATCTTTAGTTTATTTAATAACTAAAATCACATTTGTTATTATTAAATACTGAAACGCGTCTCGTGTAAAATAGAGTTTTTCGGAATAACACGCTCTAGTCGCAAGGCGCGATATATTCATCTTACCAATTATCGGAATACCACGCTCTAGTCGCAAGGCGCGATATCTTCAAATTATCAATTTTCGAAATAACACGCTCTTGTCGCAAAGGCGCGATATCTTTATCTTACCAATTTCTTGTTGCAGCAAACAAACGGTCTTACTAGTGTGGTCTATCCAATCATTCCACATTTTCAGGTTTTCGTAGCCTTTGGCTAAATCACGGCACCATCTTCTAACGTCGTTTTCGCCCATTATTCTACTTTTTACTAGAACAAAGAACATTTATAACAGACTTAAAAAACTGAGTTATTACGTCTCAATTGATGTAGAAGTGAAAAATGTAACTTGCCTACCCTAAGCTAGTTACATACTACAATCAAGATAAAATGAATGGATGGCTCTAAGCGGCGGATTTTTGAAGTGTGTTATGTGAGCGCCGGCTCTCACTTGGTCTCAGTCGGTCGTTGTCCCTGAGAGGGGCGACACGTGAGCAATAGATAAATACAGGTTATCTCATTTACTCACGTGTAAATTATATTAGTTTCGTTTTTTTTTTGGTAACAAATGCACGATAAATACTTTCAATTAGGTGTTGAAGTATATTTCAACCGGACTCTGATCGTCTACTCGCTATTTTTGAGCAAGTTTTATGGAAAGTCTCGTCCATTCATTTTATTCATATTGTTCAAAGATTACATACACATACATAGAGGTATCAACGAAGTTGCAAATATTTCATATATTTTCTATAGCATAAAAATAGATTACGAACGGGACTCGAACCCGTATTATCCGTGCCTCTGCGCGGCTCATATTTTTGCCAATTAAGCCACCGTAACCACTACATCGCAGTCCAAATTATTACTTCCGTTTTTTTCGATTAATTGAGACGGCAACGCCATCCTTTTGTGGTTGAAATACCTCGCACAAGAACGAAGCGTAACGCTTCTTCATTTATTATAAGAACGTCTAAGGAGTGGAATGCCCTGCCCTCGTCAGTGTTTCCGGTAAATTATAACCCCGGTGTGTTCAAGTCAAGAGTGAATAGGTATCTACTAGGCAAGCGTGCTACACCTTCGACCACATCATCGCGTTCCAACAGGTGAGATCGTGGTCAAACGATTGCCTACACAGTGATAAAAAAAGAAAAGAAGAAAGTCTTCTATTAGTACAAAAATAACAAACAGATATGGAACGAAATTGTTTATCTGAGATTAGTAGAGGTATTTTTACTACTCACGAAATTGTAGGTAAAAAAATAACAAAATTATTATTATGACCAGTGTTAGCATTATGATTACGGCCAGGCTCCATTAATACATTTCCCCACGCTAGCTCCGCCTCTACACTCTGTCACCCGCTAATACCTGCAACCAGCACTGAAGTGCCTGCGTAACAACTTAACAAGGTTGAATATCGCGAGCGCTGTTTGAACACACAATTTAGCTCGGAAATAAATGACGTAAGTCTCAAAAGTTATTTATTTTATTGGCAGGCTAATAGTTTAGTTATGTAAATTTTGTATTGACAGCGGATAATACACTATTATTATCAACCAGATGAGGGTTTATTAAAAAAATATATAATTTAATATAATAGGTATTATTAAACTTCACAAAGTAAACTTAACATACCTATGTTAAGTTGCACATTTATTAGATTTGTGGTTAAATATTGGAGCCTTGGTCTTAAACAGATCAGAACAAAAGCTACCAGAAGTTTGTACCTTTTGTTTTAGTTTCGACATTGCCACAGATGCAGGTGGGTTCCGCATACGTTCTTGTTATCCAAGCAGGAGCTATGGCAGCATGCACTCCTGAAGTAAATAAAATTAATGTAAAATAGGTAAGTTAATTAAAAATCTTATATGCAGTAGCCATATCATTCATGATGAATTTAGAACGGGCTATCACAATTAATTGCGTATACAACGTTTCGTACATGTGCTGTTAACCGTTGAGGAGTTCCCAAGTCAGGAATAGGGCATGCAAAACTCGGGTTGTTTAAAAAAGCCGGGTTTTTCGAGTTTTCAATTTTAAAAACTTTTTTTTTTTCGAGTTTTTCGAGTTTTTCTTTATTTGGGCCTTAAAAGTATCATTATTAGTGTGTGTGTGTGTGTGTGTGTGTGTGTGTGTGTGTGTGTGTGTGTGTGTGTGTGTGTGAGTAAAGAAAAGGCTGAAATGTAATTAAAATTTGTATTTACTTTTGTATTCTTATTTTTTAGCTTTATCAAGAGATCAATCAAGTAACATATGGTTTATGTACGAGTATTAATAATTAAAGTAAGATTTGGTACTAGTAATAATAAAAAACTGACTGTCCGTCTCCAAAATCAGAGCACGAATTCTATCGAATTGAAAAAAGGGTGAGATATGGAGACGTTATTTCTCCGAAACTGTTCACCTCTGCACTGGAAGATATATTCAAGCTTCTGAGCTAGAACCATCAACTTCAATGGCGAATGCATCACTCACTTTTGACTTGCTGATGATATAGTCATCATGGCAGTAACCCTTAAGGAACTAAGCACGATGCTCAGTGACCTCAATATTGTTTCCCAGCAGGTGGGTCTTACGAGTAAAATGAACATGGGTAAGTTGAACATTAGTTCAAATGCCTATGTTTATGACGGTATGCCGGTTTATTTTGGGAACGGTATTATCGAAGCTGTTGATCACTACACAACACCTCATCGCGTAGTCCACCTAGCACGGCTAGAAATGCAAGAGCCCGTTTGATCCGACATTATACCGAAGATATCCCAGACGTCAGCCTTTACGAGATCAGAATGGCTCTCAAACAGCTAAAGAGCAAACAAGGCACCAGGGGAGGATGGAATGACGACAGAGCTACTAAAAGCGGGTGGAACACCGGTACTTAAAACACCCCCTTTAAGAATTATAGGCGCATTTCGCTGCTGAGCCAAGTCTATAAGCTGTTTTCGAAAGTAGTTACTTACCGTCTTGCTCGTAGGTTTGACGACTTTCAGCCTCCTGAACAAGCTGGATTCCGGAAAGGTTTTAGCATCGTAGATCACATCCATACGCTCCGGCAGATTATACATAAGACCGAAGAATCAGCCACTAAGTCTAGCGTTTGTGGACTACGAGAAAGCCTTTGATTCAGTCGAGACCTGTCAGTCATTACAGCGGTGCCAGATTGAATACCGATACATTGAAGTGTAGAAGTGTTTGTACAGCAATGCCACCATGACTGTCCGTCTCCAAGATCAGAGCACGCAGAATTCTATCAAATTACAAAAACGGGTGAGACACGGAGAAGTTATTTCTCCGAAACTGTTCAACTCTGCACTGGAAGATATATGCAAGCTTCTGAACTGGAACGGATATGGAGTTAACATCAATGGCGAATGCATCACTCACCTTCGATTTGCTGATGATATAGTCATCATGGCAGAAAACCTGGAAGACTTAAGTACAATGCTCAGTGACCTCAATATTGTTTCCCAAGTCCCACCTGGGGCTTAAATGAAAATGGGTAAGACGAACATCATGTCAAATGCCCATGTCGCACCCATGCCGGTATATGTTGGGAGCGATATTATCGAAGCTGTTGATCACTATGTCAACTTAGGTCAGACGATCCAACTGGGTAGATCCAATTTCGACAAAGAGGTCAACCTACGAATCCAACTCGGATGGGCAGCATTCGGTAAATTACGCCATATCTTCTCGTCGCAGACACCGCAGAGCCTCAAGACGAAAGTTTATAATCAATGCGTGTTGCCAGTGATGACATACGGCATTGAGACGTGGTCGATAACTATTGGTCTCATACACAAGCTCAAAGTCGCGCAACGTGCAATGAAGAGAGCTATGCTTGGTGTTTCACTACGTGACAGAATCCGAAATGAGGAAATCCGTAGAAGAACCAAGGTTACCGACGTAGCTCTCAGAGTTTGTAAGTTCTGCGAACTATATGGGCAGGCCATATAGTTCGCAGAACCGACAATCGCTGGGGAATAAAGGTTCTGGAATAGCGACCACGAACAAGCAAGCGAAGTGTAGGGAGACCTCCCACACGATGGACTGACGACATTGTGCCCATCACAGGAAGTAGGTTGATGAAGGTGGCACAAGATTGCTCGTCAGGGCTTTCAGTCAGGGAGGCTTATGTTCAGCAGTGGACTTCTAAAGGCTGACATGATTTTGATGATGATGATAAACAAACAAATTTCTTCCCCTTTCATAGATAACACATTTAGATAAAGATAAGGTACATTACATACACACGCAAACACATACACACACACACACACACACACACACACACACAGACACAGAGATCACACACGAGATAATCTAAGCAACACCTTATCTATAATTAACTATTATGTAGCATTTAAAAACAAAATCAACAAAATAAAATGTTTTCAAATAATTATGTGTGTCTAACTGGTAATTATAATAAATTGTATCGTATCGTATAGTAAATCACATAAAATGAGTCTTAATTCTTGTTTATTTAGTAACTTAAAATAAAAAATAATTCTTTATCACGGACAAATTCTTTATCAAGAAAAATCTTTAAAAAAAGAATAGACTAAGACGATTCCTAATCAAATTAAAGTAGAAATGGTGCAAATTTATTATTAAGGTTCTCTGTCATGTTGTCAAGGGACTGTAATAATAAATCTGCACAATTTCTACTATTTTATTGAACATATTGTGACAAGGGTTACAAAATGTTCAATAAAATCCGCCGTTACCCGATTACTCCCGTAGTCTCAAGCCCGTAGACCAAAGCCTAACAAGTAACAATGTATTACTCCCTAATATCTACTCGTAATAATTATTATAGATTGTGGTCAGCATGTCCAATTTATTCGCTCAATAGAGTAGAAATAGGGAAACAGTAAGTTTTTGAGAAGTTTGATTCATTATTAATGTTCAGGTGGTAGTATTTTACATAAACCATCATGAATGAAAAAACTCGAAAAACCCGGGTTTTCAATCTTAAAAATCCGAGTTTCAAATCAGTCAGTTATTCGGGGTTTTCGGTTATTCGGGTATCCGGTTTGCATGTCCTAGTCAGAACCCAACCCTGAGTGCAGCAACCATGTCATGGTAAAACTTAAAACCGGCAATCATAATAAAATGCGTAGAAAACATTTCGTGTCTTTGCTGTTGACCGTTGAAGAATGCCTTTATCTGAAACTAATAATGGATGTCGATGTCATGCTTACCATAAAAATGTATTGTCATCGGAAATGAACCAATTTGTAAAAATTCAACTACGTATAGGATAGGAGGAAGTGGTTCTAATTCAGCTTGCAAGATTGGACCTAAACATACTTACATACATACATACATTGCAAGTTAAATAAAAGCTTTCAACATGAATCTATGACATAGATCAATTATTCAACGTTAATTTTCTTCAGGTTAAAAAGTGTTTAAGTATCCCTATTACTAGCTTTGCTTTGCCTGCTTGGTCTTTTCTCTGGGTAAGTTACCTGTGTGTTATTCCAGGACCAAAAGTACCCATAAAGTACAAAATACCAAATTTCTAAATTACCTAAAATCGGCTTCTTCTTATCAGATTGAAATACCAAAAACACAAATTTTTAAGTCAAAACCTAAACTGTCCAACAGTGAAACCGCAATCGGTTTAGTAGTTTTTACGTAATTCGCGAACATACAGTGAGACAAACAAACAGACAAGATAAAAAAAATATGATGTTGTTCAGTGCCCTAGCTACACCATTTTTTGTATTATCTTCATTGTACAGTCTTCTTTGTACTTACTGTTTTATTATAAGTTATAAGATAGATGCTGCCACACCAGCTATACAGGGTGAATTTTTCAAGTGGGCGTGGTTGGCTAAATCAGAAACTATGAGGAATAGCGAAAAGTACTCAAATGAGTCTCGGGCCCGATTTTGATGATAACTAAAACTGCATATTTGGATTTTTGAAAAAAAACAATATTCAATAAAAAAAACAATAAAAAAAAATTTTCGTAGGCAGGAATCGAACACCTTGATTTTGGAAAAAAAAACACATACTGTATTATTACACCATTCGATAGTGTCGCTTATAAGGATTGAATTCTAGGAAAAAATGACATACGGCAAACTTAAGGAAAATGTTGTATTTTAATAAACTGATACATATTTTAAAGTACTGTTTTCAAATTCATCCTGTATACCTACATATTGTTACGAGCTAGGGTTCGGATAAAGTTAATGTATGCCAATTAAACCAAAAATTAACACCTTTATTCGAAAAACCACAAAAAGAAATTAAACTGAGAAGTAACACTCAAACACTTCTTAAATTGACTATACACACTAACTAATTATCACTGAATATTCGCTTCGAATCACTTTGATAGATTCGTTCCGAATGCCAAGTCAAGACTGTTCCAGACAGCCGATGCGCGCCCTATTTATGCCGCCACGGAGGTTTCTAGAAGGTGATGGTATATACTCGCAGTAGTCGGTAGGTACGTGTACTTTCAAGGCTGGCGCCGCCTTTGATATTGCCGCGTCGCGCCGCGCCCGTAGGTACCTAAGGCCGGAGCTGCCTTTGATTTTGCCGCGTCGCGCTGCGCCTTTATATACCTACAACGCGCTCCAAAAACTTCTCGTAGGTACCTACGTGCCACTGGTTTGTACCTATAGATGTAGGTATTGCGTCGTCCAGCCCTGGCTTCTCAAACATACAGGTACATATTGTTTGCTAAGAATCGACCGGCGTAATAATATTTATAAATATATAAAAATAAATATATTCAGGACAATTCACACCAATTACCTAGGATACACTGTAGTATGGGTACTAGAAAACGGATAAACATCCTTAGATACAAATATTATATCATGACTTGGAAACAAACATTTCAGCTCATTACACAAATGATTGCATCTTGTGGGATTCGAACCCATGACCATTTGATTTCGTAGTTAGGGTCACTAGCCACTAGACCAATCGGTTGTTGTGTGGTATGCCTCCCTTATAGAACGTCACAACGAGCGGTCGCTAGTAGCATCTAAAGTACCCAACTCTTACCAGGTCGTCGGCCCCCCAATGTGACGGCCCCTCACGTCATTCGTAGAATGGATTCCATGATCACCACTCGATAATCTTTCTCCCCCAACAGTTTTAGATTCTACTTGAATATGTACATTGCAACTTTAACTTGCTAATTGTAAAAGCTGTGTTGGTAACATTATATCTTCTCATAAAATATCAATATGTGTAGGTTAAAATAGTGAACTTACTGTAATCCGGTTTTGGCTTAACCCTCAAGGACGAAAACTTAACATCTTTCGCCTTTTCCACGTCATCTTGACCCAGGTCTTTGACACTTTTACTAGTTCCTGCAGCTTCAATATCTTCAGTCTTTGTTTTTGGTGATTTTATTTTTCTTTTGACTTCCATCTTTGCTTTGGGAATAGGTTTAGGTGCTGGCGTTATTTCAATCTTTGTTTTTCGAGTATCGATAGGTCTTTTCTTCTTCGCTACCTGAGTTGCTTTTTTGCTTGAAGATTTACTTGTGATACTTTCGGAAATTCTTTTCTTTTTTTCTTGAGCCCCGACATTATCAGCTTTTTCTAAATCTTTAGGAGCCGTTACTTCCTTTGTTAACTTATCATCAATGTTATCTTCATGTTCAGGCTTAGTTTCTTGTGCAGGCGTTCCTAATAATTCTATTACGGATTCTTGTTGAAGTTGTGTCTCAACTTTGTCAGCCGTAGAAATTAGTTGGTCCCGTGTGTTTTGTACTTCTATATCTCCAGTTTTTTCTTCTAATGGCTCAACTTCATTACCCTGTGCCTGTTTTTCTATTTCAGCAGATGTTTCGATGGGTAGGATAGACAACTTTTCTTCATCTTCATTTATATTTCCCAGTGACGTGATGGACTTGCTGATACTTTGGCTAGGTCTGACGACTGGTGGATGAAATCCTCCTGGCCATGATTCATCTGCATCACCTAAAATATAATTATATTATTATTATTATATCTAATACTGAATTCCTCAAAAAATAATAATAATGTAACTTTATTAACATAGCATGTTTGTGTATGTAAAAAAATATGTTTTAGTTTGTTAGGCAATAAGAAAATAAACTCACTTAATAAATCTTCGTTCGGCGCTGCAAACACCATTTGATCAATCGAAGCTTTCCAATCTACATTACCTGCATCAGATTTAGGTCCAGTGATTAGTTTTTCTTCATTTACTGAAACATTTTTAATAAAAATAAATTAGTATTCTGATAAAAACATTGCATGTCAAATAATCATTATGTCAGCCTTTAGAAGTCCACTGCTGAACATAGGCCTCAATCAAAAGAGCGCCATGACGAGCGATCTTGTGCCACCTCCATCCACCGACTTCCTGTGATGGCTACACGGTCATCAGTCCGTCGTATGGGGGGTCTCCCTACACTTTACTTCTTTATTCATGGTCGCCATTCGAGAACCTTTATTCCCCAGCGGTTGTCGGTTCAGCCTGGGAACTATATGGCCTGCCCATTGCCGCTTCAACTTGCAAACTCTGAGAGCTATGTCGGTAACCTTGTTACGGATTCTATTCTATCACGTAGTGAAACGCCGAGCATATCTCTAAACTCCAAATAATACGACCTAAACTCCAAATAAGTATATCAAAGTACAAATATAATAGTTATTCCATAGTCAGTCCACTCGGTCAGTTATAAAATAGTTTTAGAAAAAAATAAAAAAGTCTTCGTCTTAAAAATGTTCTTTTATAAAAAACCACTAAAAAACAATTGATCTAGCATAATATCACTTTTTTGAAATTATCAATGTAATAATAATGCAAAAATACAACTTAGGATAAGAAAGACTTTTTTGAAGGCGGTGCCAAACCGAGCCATTATTATTAATACGGTTGATCTTATTCAAAAAGATGATGTCTTAAACGACTTGACGTGCTATATAAAATAGGTAATTTAATTTAAAGCTATTAAACTAATTATCTACAAAAACTTTATCATTTACTAGATTGCTGTATTCGTGTAAATCGGTTTGTGAAAGTGTGAAAGTCAAAATCCGCTCATGTGAGTCTCTTGTTTTGTCGCTTCTGCGTTTCATGTTTAGTATGAGAATGCGTTATAGACAACTCTAGAGTACGAAGTAATCTACACAGGCTCTTGACGAACGTCGCAAGCAAATCCATAGAGATCAGTGGGGTGCGTAGATAGGTGTGTATTAATTTTGTTGTAAAGATATTAGATTTAAATGATGCCTAGGTTTGGCATCGCCTTCAAAAAACCTTTTTTTATCGTAGGTTGTATTTTTGCATTATTATTACATTGGTAATTTCGAATAAGTGATATTTTTCTGTATCAATTGTAATGATTTTATTCATTTTAGTAGTTGTTTACAAAAGAACATTTTTAAGATGAAGTCGTTTTTTTTGGAAACATATTTTATTTATTTATTTTGAGTGGCCTTAGCAAACATCGGAAGGAAATATGCCAAAAATTTTTAGTAAAACTCACTTTAGACTCAAGGCTTTGGTAAATTAAAACCAAGGATGAATAACCTACATATAAAACAACTGAATTATTATTATGTTTGAAAATAATTTATGATTTCACTGGAATGAAATGGAACTCTTTAAAAAAAATGGTTTTGTTTTACATCGTGTAGATATGAGGAAACATAAACGAAAAAACAAATGTATTCATAAATTATAAATATATAAATCCCTTTTTCAAAGCAATCTTTTACGAGACACCACCAGTACCACTTAAGACTTGAGAACTCATCAAGACCAATCAAATAAGCTTAATCTCGAATGGGTTGCATCATTTGATTGATGGGTAATGGGTTTTTATGACTCCGGCTCCATCATCAGACCCTCGATACCACATTAGACCAGAGAACTTATCAAGACAAACACGATGAACCCAAACTCGAAGGGATTCCATCATTTTGTTGTAGAGTCCCTGTGGCTACATTCTGGCTCCATCATTAGACCCTGGATACCACGTAATACCAGAGTACTCATCAAGACAAACCCAGTGAGCCCAAACTCGAAGGGGTTTCATGATTTATTTGTTGAGTTCCTGTGACTATCTTCCGGCACTATCATCAGACACTAGATACTACATAACACCAGAGAACTCTTCAAGACAAACCAAATGAGCCCAAACTTGAAGGGGTTCCATCATTTTGTTGTTGAGTTCCTGCGACTACCTTCCGGTTCCATCATCAGACCCTGGATACCACATAACACCAGATAACTCATCAAGCCAAACCAAATGAGCCCAAACTCGAAGAGGTTTCATCATCCGATTGTCGAGTGCCTTTGACTACTTTCCGGCTCCATCATCAGGTCAGCTCAATAATACCTACCATAATTGTCATCAGAACTACACTCATGTGCAAAACTTCAGCATCTTTAGACGTCTTTAAAAATTGACGCGCAAACTAGTCCCAAGCATAATAACACAGTGAATTAAATTAAAGCTTGTTTAAAGCTACTAAACCAATTTTGATGAAATTCATACAGTACCTAGAGGTCTTCTTTCTCAAGAAAAAACATCTACCTCGGTTCAGAAATCCCAAGATATAAGAACATAAACTACAAAACAAATAGATTTTCTAATAAAAACTACTGAACCAATTTTGATGAAGTGTATATGGGAGTATTCAAAAGGGTAGATAAAGACCCTTAGAATACCCTTAGATGGTAGATGGTAGATGATAGATGGTAGATGGTGATGGTAGATGGTAGATGGTAGATTCTACCCTTTTGAATAAAAAAACAACCATCTAAATCGGTTTAAAAATCTTGGAGATTTGAGGCAATCTAAACACACAATACACTCCTTTTTTTTGGGCAGTCGTGTAAAAATCAAGGCGAAATAAACCCAAAATCAAAATGGATTTACTAAAAGAACTATTTATTCTCGAAAAACTACTGAACCATTTTTGATTAAATTTATGCGGGACTAAATGTATACGTAAAATAATGGTCAGCAAATGGCGGAGAAATCGGCCGACATACAAAAACATAAATATATTCGAACATTATAACCGTCTCCTTTTGTGAAGTCGATTATGAATAATCTTCAGGGTTAAAAATATTACCAATCTTGTCGAATTTTACTTTTTTATTATTCTCATCACTGGATTCTTCAGAAGGTTCTTTATTTTCCTCAGTAGCATCGGCAAATATTTCATTGATATCATCAGTATCTAGACGAGGAAGTTCTGCCATCTCACTTGGTAGCAAGACGATATCATCATCGGATTCTAGATATTCATCATTTTTTATATCTGTGTCTTGTTCTTCTGCATTCTCACTTGTTTGCAATGCAGTTACATCTTCAGAATCTATAAACTCTTCATGTTTTACATTGGTGTCTTGTTCTTCTGCATTATCATTTGTTTGCAATGCAGTTACATCTTCAGAATCTATAAACTCTTCGTGTTTTACATTGGTGTCTTGTTCTTCTGCATTATCATTAGTTTGCAATGCAGTTACATCTTCAGAATCTATAAACTCGTCATGTTTTACATTGGTGTCTTGTTCTTCTGCATTTCCACTTGTTTGCAATGCAATGTCATCTTCAGATTCTACAAATTCGTCATGTTTTACATTGGTGTCTTCTGCTTCTGCACTCTCACTTGCTTGCATTGCAATGACATCTTCAGATTCTAGATATTCGTCATTTTTCATTTCTGTGTCTATTGCTTCTGTATCTTCAGATTCTAGATATTCGTCATTCTTCATTTCAGTATCTTTTGTTTCTGCATCCTCACTTGACTGCCACTCAGGACCATCATCCAAATCTTGAGATTCTTCACCTTTCGTAGCTGCTTCTTTATCGATGTTATTGATCATTGTAATTAATTCAGTTTTGAAATAATCTTCAGTATTTACCTTGTTTTCGGAAATAATATATGTCTCTGGTAATGCATAAGTTTTTTCGTCTTCTTCTAATTTTAAGGAATATTCAGAACAAGCTTTTTCACTGGTAGCCGGTGGCTCTAGCATAATTTCTGCTTCTTCGTCTCCAAATGCTACTTCGGATATGCTAGACGGTTCCTCGTAAACTTCTGGCTCTGGGATACAAATATCCTGAAATATAATTAACGGTTAACTGTCATTACCTCTGTATGTCATGTTTTAACATCAATTTCAATACTGTTGTTACCAAAACACCGTCAATCAAGTCGTCAACGACGTCGAGCGCTGGACCAACTTCTTCTTTGAGATCTGAAATATGTACTTACATATTACAAGGCATATAATGCTATTATAATGTATATCCAAATCCAATATCAAATAGTAGTTTTCATGTCTTTTGTCATGGGTATATTCATACGTTGATCTGAGTAAAACAAAGTTACCTCTTAATTGATCTTCTAACATTTTGTCTGACGATTCATTTAAAACGTCAGATATCCAAATTGTTATCTGAAAAATATGTATGTAGTGTTTTAATTACATTATACAATATTTTAAGACTGAATTTATGGTTTTACAAACCTTGTTTGTTATTTCTGTCTGAATCATTTGGTTCATTCTATTGTTTATGTCGATTGTTCTTGATTTGCAGATGAGGTCCGCAATGTCGTATGAAACAACATTTGCAATTTTTTGTAAACTGGAATTTGTAAATGTACCTATATTCAAAATATGTTTAGTTTAAAGTATTTAAAAATAACATTGGTATCTTCTTACTCAGAGTTTAATTTTATATTGATCGGTAAATTCAGCTTCTTTGCAATTTGATGGCCAAATATGGCGCTTAAAGTTTTAATTTCGTTTGTCTGAATTAGTTTCTTGGTCTTCTTACTGTCGCTAAATAAAATAAACTGCCGTTAAAAGATTATTTCGAAAACATTGAATGACGTTATCCATAGGATGGGTCAGGATTGTTCCTAATCTTCGACAAATATAAAGTGAAACGTAGTAAAATCGCTTAGGAAATGTACCTAAACTAACTAACTAACCTAAACTCACCTTCCAGTATTCTTGTCGGTTTTTTCATCCTTTCTTTCCTTTTTGCAAGATTTACGCTTGAAACAGTGTATCGCGTGTGAAATATGAACTACAGGTCGTAGGTCCATGACGTGTTGACGTAAACGTTCGACCTAAAACATGCAGTAATACGGAGAATCTTATCGCAAAAAATACAAAAAGAACGCATTTTCTGTCTTATTGGTCTGCAACAGACTGAACGATGAACAACTGCACTAAAAGTATGCCATGTCAGAAACCTTCGGGCGACCTGAAACACTCTGACACCAGAGGCCAGCACCACGCTAGCACTACCTCATACGTAGACGCGAGTATGTACACCTCATACGATAAACTATACCTACTCAAATAAATACATTAAGGACAATTCACACCGACCTCAAACTAGGATAGGTAGGTACTATGCACTATGGGTACTAGACAACGGATAAAACATAGATACGAATATTACATCCATGACTCGGAAACTAACATTTCTGCTCATCACACAAATGATTGCACCTTGCGGGATTCGAACCCGCGACCGTTGGTCTACTTAAACCAAAGTTTAGGATAACCAACATAAACTTTGTATATTGCCCATTAATTATTATAAATATTGCTTCTACTTATGTATTATCAAACCCTTCGCCACAGAACTAATAATATGTACAACTAAAAATGCTGAGATGCTTGACTTTATCGTCTGAAAGTATTAGACAGTGTTGTGGATGCTTCTCACTATTCCGTTAGGTTGTTTCAACATGGAACTACAGAAATAGATGTTTCAAGGCAAAGAAAATGTTTAAATTTCCTTACCATAAATGCAGGAAGTGTGTCACACTTGTTCCTCCAAGTGTCAAGGCATTGGCGTTTAGTAGGCACAGCTAGTTCGGCTATTCTCATGCCGCACGTTAGTTTGATCTTCGACTTTCGGCTCTTTCTTTTTGTAGTTTTATTGGATCGTGATTCTCGACAGTTACTGGAGCTGGATCTCGACGTCTCTCTTTTCATATTTTTCTTTGGAGATTTCGCTCTGCGTATTCAGTACGGTAGGTAGGTAGGTAGGCAATACAGTATTTAGTAAGACTAGAAGGTGGTTTTTGAGATGGGGCGCAGGCACCAACCGTTGTAGCTACATTAAAACATTCTTAGGAGACTGTCCATAATTTTTGGAAATTTTATGACCTACATTCACAGATTTTGGAAAAAATGTACAGTCAGGAAGATAATGGTCACTTTACACAAAAACTTTTTTTGATGCCAATGATCCTGTTTCTCAAATGGTTCAAAAGTCTCTATAGGACAATTGAGGATTGAGTACTGGAAAGCTGCGAAAAACTTTTCCCATACATTTTGTAACAAGTTAAATACCTTAATGTGCCTTTTTGTAACAAACTACACTAACCATTAGCTACAGGAACACGTTCTAAGGAGAATTTTCTTTTCTCTTGGATATATTTTGACCAGCATTCACAAATTATGGAAAAAAATACAGTCATTATTTTCTTGATGACTGTAAAATGGTAAGTTATAGTAAATTAAAAGAATATGGGCAATTTTTTGTATAAATTGCCCATTTTCTTGAAGACTGTATTTTTTTTTTTCATTATTTGTGAATACAGGTCAAAATATATCTAAGAGTTAAGGACACTCTCCTAAGAACGTGTTCCTGTAGCTAATGGTTAGTGTAGTTTGTTACAAAATGTATGGGAAAAGGTTTTCACAACTTTCTAGAAAGTACTCAATCCTCAAACGGTCCTATAGAGACTTTGATCCTCAAAAACAACAGGATCTATTGGCATCAAACAAAGTTTTTGTTAAAGTGAACATTATCTTGCTGACTGTACATTTTTTTCAAAATCTGTGTATGCAGGTCATAATATTTCCAAAAGTTATGGTCAGTCTCTTAAGAATGATTGTCTACTTTACCCTTACCCTTCCACCGTGTGTTGCCCGGCAAATAATAATAAGATCTTTCTTCTCATTCCGCGGATGCTTTGAGAATCAGGTAAGAATTTAGAAAATGGACAGCAGCATGCACCTGTGTATTATCTTATCACCAACTACTGCCATCACCAAGACGCCTCCCAAGCGAGGTGATTTTGGCAAACCCTCTTAGGATAGTGACAGTGAGCAACCACTCGTTGTGTGGTCCTCTCAGTGTCGTGCAGTGGACGTCTACCGGCTAATGATGGTGGGTGGCGGTGTACTTAGTAGGTACTACAGCATATAGTCTGTTCAAAAAGACTTGGCCAAAAGGAGAAAGTAACTAACATTACGAATTATTATAACCTATTATTGGAACTATAATCGGGAGTTGGTTTATTTCTTTCAGTCTGACCATGAACTAATAAAACTGGCAAAAGGATCAAGCGCGCTATTGTGTTGCTCGTCACACAAAAAAGGTAATTAGCTATAATCGTAATTTAGCACAGTTGCGTCCCCAAATCCCAAGTTCACTCTCTTTTTGAACAGACTCTACCCATCATACTATGAAAAAGAAGAAGAAAAAAGCCCCCGACCACCCACCCCGCAAGCTAAGAAGCATCTCGATCACATCAGCTTTCAAAAATAAATCGGTCCATTCGTTTGGGAGCTACGATGCCACAGACAGACTCGGATACAGTGATACATACATAAGAGTACAATACACACCCTACACTTATGCCACCTCTCTTACCGAGTTCGGCGCTTATAAATAATAAAAATTGGCTTGCCTGCGACCACGATTCTTCAAACTACAAGGAGGTTTTATATAGTCGATGCTAATAACATCGGGCTCTCGTCGTGTAGGTATGGGTTTCGGTTTCTCTTGGCGTAGTTGTGTTCCTAGTAAAACTGACTCCTCTACGGTTTTGTCAGCCCAATAACCGATGAAATCCAACTGGCTTCCGCTAGATCGCTTATGACCACCTGTTTATATTTAAAGTTTCGTGAAAAAGCACAACAACCTGTGCACTATTTTTTAAGCTAAAGATTCTGAGAAAACTGAGAAACTGGCTGGATAGGAGGCAGAACAAATTTAAGACTAAAAAAATGAGCAGAATTGAAGTACCTACTTATGTAGTAACTTTGCTACTCTAGTGGCTAGGTACCTTATGTCTATACTTATTTCCGTTTTCAGATCGGCCGCACCTACCTGAAACTGAATTGTTGTCCATATCTATAATTTAAAAGCCAAAATTATTCAATCTAAACAGAAATTTAGCTACATATCGTACTTATTAAAAACAAATTTAAAAGGACCGGCATCTACGATCGATAAGGTCATGGATCATACCCAAAGACATGGGCGTCGCCAAGGGAGGGGGGGGGGGGGGAGGGGCAGGGGGGGGCAGATTCAAAAAAAGGTAGCCAAATGCAGAGAAGCCAATGTATGCCCTAAGCTAGTCGTTTGACTGATTATTTTCCATTTGACTTTATTTAGATTCCAAGTGCTATCCGCACTGCTACAATCTATTCTAAGTCCAAACCTACGCCCGCCTAAAACATGTGAGGTCCTCGGGTTAGCGGTAACCTGCAGTTATCCGGGTTGAACTGAGTTCCCATGCTCTATTTATGTCTCTTCCTGCTGATGCTTACGATTATAATGTTTTGAGTTTCGGTTCTAGAAAGCCATTGATATTAAAAAAAAAAAATATCACATAAA
Source organism: Alsophila aescularia (assembly GCA_946251855.1). Classification (NCBI taxonomy): domain Eukaryota; kingdom Metazoa; phylum Arthropoda; class Insecta; order Lepidoptera; family Geometridae; genus Alsophila; species Alsophila aescularia. The sequence continues at coordinate 10,618,620 of OX276377.1, read as the reverse complement.
TAATCATTTTATTAAGTACAGCTTCTTGATTCGAAAAAACCTTGAATAACTAACTGTGTTATTTTTGGAAATAAATGGCATATACTTTAAATAAACAGATTGTTTTTTCTTGTTTTTATATCCTCGGTTTCTCTATAACATTTCCTCATTTAAGAAAAAATGCAATCTTTGTAATAATTCTAATATCAGCACCCAAAGATATTGGCGGAAAATCGCCGATCAAAACTTATTTTTGGTGAATGGCATAGGTAGTTTCAACTTTTCTTTTTTTTCTTACAATAAATGACATAATGTATTATTTATATACCATTATGGATAAAACAATAAAAAACCTCGAAAAAGTATTAAACAGTAATAAAACTATCTATAAATATACCTACCCTACTCACGAACGAAATCCGTCTTCCCGCCAAAACGGCCCCTTTTTGTTTACAAGTTTTTGTTGTCAAGAGCTCTAAAATAATTATTTTACAGTTAAAAATAGCTCGTCTTTTTAGCAGTTTTTTAATTTATATGCAGGTATTAGTAGCTCAACATTTACGCGATCTCTATCAGCACCAATTATAGTTTTTTTTTTTACATTATTTAGGTACCTATTATGTTTCGTTTTGTACATCAAAAGAATGTAATTCAAAAATATTTTACGCTCGCTGCGCTCGCGCTTTTTATCACTCATTCCAGTTCAAAAATATTGCCTATTCGTCAGAAAATCTCCAAATTCACTTTACCTACTCATAATCCGATCATTTCGAAAAATGTTCACGGGTCAGTGGCGGCCGGGCCTATTATAGCGTCCAATGAAAATAATGAATTGGTACAGTTCCTTCATTTTATTTTCTAACCTAACTCGATCTGCAATAAGGTTGGTTTTGTTGTTTTATATTGGTTTATTCCAAACTAACGGAACTATATTTTAAGTAAATTATCGAAAGCAATGACTCATTTTCGCGCTCGCTTTGCGCCTTTTGTGCTTGTCCATACAATGAATTTTATATGATTCTGATTATTATCAATTAATTTCAGTATTGATAGAAATAGCTCAAAATTTCGCGCTCGCTTCGCTCGCGTTTCTTTTTGTTTGCCAATAGGTATTGTGAAATATTAGATTTCATTTTCCACACTAAAAGAAACAGCTCCACATTTTTGCGACCGCACTGACCGCTTCTTTTAAAAATTTCTAAATAAATTTGGAATAAAAAAAATAGGTGGTGGCAAATTCCGGTTCGGCTCTGGGCGGCAAAAACTCACGCTAAGCTACTGTTAAGTATCATGTGTTCTTGACTGTGTACCTACAATTCAAACTTCTTCTGTCCTCCATACAATATCAGGTTGCCCCCCCCCCCCCCCCCCAGAGCTTGCCATCTAAATAGCTACTTAGATCCTATATTTGGAAAAAAGTTACACTGAGTTACACTGAACTCAGTGAGAGTACTCAGTGAGTATCTGAGTCTCACTGTTTGGAGTTACACTGATTACAATAATTTATCTCATTCAACCATAACTTTTAAGTATCTAGGTACTTAGGTCTGAAGGAAGTTGATATTACTAAACTAAACATCGCGCGTTTTCGTAATTACGCATTTCCGGCAATACTAGAGATGTTACTGTATAGTCTATGTTTTTAGTTTAGTTCGAGCGTAATTCAAAATATTTTGAACGCTGTTTATCTAGGGGTTAGCCCCAAAAAGACGTTCGCGTCGTTGATTAGCCCCGTGTTCCGTAGTGCTATTGTCCATCTTGGTTTCAATCCGATTTTCAATATCACTAATGCGTTGCGATAGAGTCGAAATTGCTATGAAGAAAGTGACAATCTGATTGAAACCATGATCGGTAATAGCATTAAAGATCTTACAGACATTTCGTACAATGGTTCAGACTAGGTCGGCCGTCAGTGTCAGTTTCAAAATTTATATTTTTAACAAGCCATTCGGATTGGCCAATTTTAACACTTGCAATTTTTGTCTGTATCTATCCTGTGGTGTCGACTTGACTGACCTAGTGTGCACCGTTCCTAACTTCTCCCCACCAGCTTTGTCCCACTAGTGGGGAGAAAGGGAAAAATAAAAAATGTATGGCCTTTCTCCCCACTATGGAATATATTATTTGATAGTGAGGAGAAAGATTATAATCGAAAAAGTATTGTCTTTCGCCCCACTACGCAATCCTTGATATCCTTGATATTTCCATAATTGCCCTTACTGAAATAAAGTGTGCTTCTTACCAAGTTATTCTTATTACTACTATGATAGGTATATTTTTTAATTCCATAGTGGGGACAAAGAGAATACTTTTTCGATTATTACCTTTCTCCCCACTGTCAAATAATATATTCCATTGTGGGGAGAAGGGCCTTACATTTTTTATTTTTCCCTTTCTCCCCACTAGTGGGAAAAAGCTGGTGGGGAGAAAGGGAAACCCGTTCCTAATCCTGGAAAGGTATTTTGAGGTTTCCAGAAATTACATTACGTAGTAGGCACTAGGTAGGTAGATTTTATATGGTTGACACACAAATATAAGTATTTATTAAAAACATAAAACAATAATAGTTTAACGCAAGTTCCCGATTGCTCTAACTTATTTTTTCCAATTTGACATTGTATTGACAACCTTCCAAATTCGACTTTTTACCAAAAACCAACCATAAACAAAATAAGGTTGCAGGTTTACGTCACACACTCCGTCAGAGAACGGCTTACGGCGGATAATAATCTGGAAAAACTATTTTTCTACCGTATCGCGTACTATGATCACGGCTTACACATGATCTGCTCTGGTCAGGTGGTTTGTGTAGTAATGGTGATATTTCAGGTGTTGTCTTGGGTGCAGCTGGTTTTTCAATTTGTATTTCAGGTTGACGAGGTTGCTGGTTGGATGTAGCAGTAGGAGATTCTACGAGCATGTACGCCGGTTTCACTCTGTCGATTGAGATGGTAAGTGGTTTTCCTTTGAACAGGATTTTGAATACTTTTTCATCTCTTTCCAGAACTTTGTGCGGTCCTGTGTATGCGGGTTGCAGTGGTCGGCGGTACTTTTAACTGATGGTGAAATCTGTCTAATAAGCCATTGCAGGCTGGGTGGTATGCTATCGTGCTTTTGTGTATAAATCCCGTTATTTGTGACAGGTATTTGAAAAGAGAAGACTGAAATTGTGTTCCTCTGTCTGATACGATTTCAGATGGACATCCAAAACGAGCAATCCATCCTGTAAGTAATGCTCTTGCTACAGTCTCTGCAGTTATATCGGTGATTGGTAAAGCCTTAGGCCATCGTGAAAATCTGTCGACAGCGGTAAGACAATAATTGTATCCATGAGAGACTGGGAGAGGTCCAATAAGGTATATATGAATGTGTGTGAATCTGGCTCTTGGTAGTTGAAATGTGCCTAGAAGTTACGACACATGTCTTGTTATCTTTGCGCGCTGGCATGCATAGCAGCTTTTAGCCCACGCTCGGCAATCTTTGCGTATGCATAGCCACACAGAACGCTGGGACACTAGTTTTGCATTCGCGTTAGCGCTGTGGTGACTGAGTGAGTGGATGCTTTCATATACTCGTTGCCTTAACTCCTTGGGTACGTAGGGTCGAGTAATGTTTGTAGATTCATCACAGTATAGTTTGATGTCGGTTCCGGGTATTGATATTTTCGTCAGTTTCAGTGATGTTTCTCCATTGAGCAGACCGTTCAGTTCTGAGTCAGTTTGTTGTAATCTTGACAAGTCTTCCAGTTCTATGGCTTGTGCTACCTCTCCAATTCTGCTCAGAGTATCAGCGACCACATTATATTTACCGGAGATATGCTGAATGTCAGTTGTGAATTGGGAAATGTAGTCTAAGTGTCTATATTACCTAGGGCTGCATTGCTCTATTCTCTGGTTGAAGGCAAAGCATATATGGGTTTGTGATCTGTATATATAGTCAAGTGCCTTGCTTCCAACATATGACGAAAATATTTGATTGATTTGTAAATGGCCAGCAGTTCTCGATCATATGGCGAGTATTTCTGTTGTGTAGGACTTAGCTTTTTCGAAAATAATGAAAGTGGTTGCCATGAACCTTCTGTATGCTGTTGCAGGGCTGCTCCCAATGATGTGTCCGACGCGTCTGTGGCTAAAGCCAATCTTGCTTCAAGGTCAGGGAATGCTAGGAGTGCTGCTTGACATAAGCTTTCTTTGCAACGTTCAAACGCTTTCATAGTTTCGCCAGTAATTTCGACTGAGTATGAGCCTTTTACTAAACCAGTTAGAAGTGAATTCAGGGGTGCTTGGTATGATGCTGCTCCGGGTATGAATCTTCTGTAAAATTTGAGCATCCCCAGAAAATGCCTTAGCTCTTTAACTTTTTTTGTGTGGGGAAATTCCGTATAGCTTAGACTTTGGAATTAAAGGGCCTCACGCCTTCGGCGGAGATAGTATATCCCAGGAACGTTACTTTTGGTGCACCAAATTTGCACTTGGATGTGTTGATTACCATGTTGTATTCCTTTAGTCTGGTGAATAGCTGTCGTAGATGGTCTTCATGGCTTTGCTCATTTTGAGAGAACAGGATAAAATCATCCCAATATGTGTAGCAGAATTCATCGAGTCCACGGGTTATTTCATCGACGAAACGCTGAAATGTTTGGCCTGCGTTCCTTAGACCAAAATTCATGAAAGGATATTCAAATAAGCCAAAGAGTGTGGACATGGCAGTCTTGCAGATATTCTCCTCCGCGACTTTCAGCTGAAACAGGCCAGGCTGATAACCAGGTCGATTGTCGAAAATACACGACAGCCTGATAAGCTATGGGCGAAGTCATTTATTTGGCGTATAGGGTATCGATCTGGAATTGTCCTTGCATTCAACATCCGTTATCTTTCTTGGGTGCTAGATGTAATGGAGAGACCAGGGGCTGTCTGATTGTCTGACAGTGCCATTTTTGAACATCTCTTCGAATTCTTGTTTGGCGATTTTTAGCTTGTCATGTGACCGAGACCGAGACCGAGACCTATGATGAGGCCGTAGTATGTGAGGAAGTCAACGCCTATAATCGGCTTTGTGACGTCTGCGACGATGAATTGCCAGCTGTAGTCTCGATCAAGTCCCAGGTTCAGCACTAGATTGGCGGATCCGTAAGTTGATATTGCAGTCCCGTTTGTGGCATATAATTAGTAGCCAGTAGGTGCTCGGCGTTCACGAAGTAGGGTACGTGGATAGACGCAGAGGTCGCTACTGGTATCGACAAGAAACTGCATTTTGGTCTTGCGGTCAGTGACAAATAGATGACCTGGCGTGTTGGGGCAATCGTCTGTCGCCATTAGCGACTGCTCTGAGAGTTTCCCTGTGTGAAGTTGCAGGGTTTCATGCACTTGGTTGCTTTCCCGCCAAATTTACTGTGATACCAGCATGTTGGAAAACGCCTATAGTTCGATTGGGATCGCGTGTTGCTGTTTCTGCGGTTGCGCTGGTGGTTGCGATTATTCGAGCGTGACCTATGTCCTCCGTCTGTGGTCAAGACTTAAAATTTCTTGGTCAACTCAGCGATTTGTTTCGACATAATGTCCAAAGCAGATCCAGAGGGAAAAGAAGCGGCTGAAACTTGCGGCGTCGATGTGACCATATCCATCACTGCGTCAGCTAGGTCAGCTAGCCTGTTGAGGTCGGAGCGTGGTTGTGATATGATAGCTGTTTGGACATGTTTGGGAACTCGACTGGTCCAGATAGTCTTTTAGAATTCTTCTGGAACTTCAGATCCTGCCAAATGACGCAAATGGCGTAAAAACTGCGATGGACGGCGATCTCCCAGTTCCTCATGGGTCAATAGTTGCTTCACTTCTTTTTCCCGTGATTGTGATAGTCGTTTTATAAGCTCACTTTTCAGGGTCAGCTACGAGACCCTGAAAAGTGAGCTTGGCTTTGGCTTGATCCAGTTGACGGAGTGATGATTATGTCTTTCACCTCCACTGCATACTTGTGCTGCAATTGTGAAATCACATAATAACATTTTGTTTTATCATCTGTGATTCTTGATAGTAGGAAACTTGGGCGAACCATACTCCAGGCTCATCAGGCCAAAATGGTGGTATCCGTACACCCATTCGAAAAAATGTCGGACGACTCCATGTAAGCCTTGTCACTTGTTTCTGCTTGAGCGTCTTCGAATGTCGTCATTTCGCACTTGTGTTTTAAATAGGTACTTGCGTGATTCTCCGCGTATAATATTCTTTATTGCAGGTTGGTCACCAATGTGGTGTCGATTTGACTGACCTAGTGTGCACCGTTCCTAATCCTGGAAAGGTATTTTGAGGTTCCCAGAAATTAAATTACGTAGTAGGCACTAGGTAGGTAGATTTTATATTGTCGACACATAAATATAAGTATTTATTAGAAACATAAAATAATAATAGCTTAACACAAGTTCCCGATTCCGAACAAGTTCAAGTTCTCCAACTTATTTTTTCCAACTTGACATTGTATTGACAACCTTCCAAATTTGACTTTTTACCAAAAACCAATCTTATACAAAATAGTGGCATATCCGATGTAATTTTTAAATGTTTTCATGCAAATGGTGCAAAACGAACGGTGATCGAAAACATTTCAGCAGTGCGATTCCATAGGCCAATGCGATTTGTAGCAATCAGATTTTCAAAGAAATATCAACTCTAACGCACTGCATTAGGTACACGTGATGAAAATATAATTGCCCTGCAGGATGCTATATATGTAATTTTACCCACAAAATTTCAAAACACATCAATGCACATTTAAGTGCAATTTAGCATGCATGCTTTTTCAAATAGCTACTGGAATTAGTTTAGTAGCGGCTATTTGCTTGCTTAGTGCCCGTATTATGTAACTTTTATTCTATAAATTTATTAGTTTATTGCGATTAATTTTGTTTGTATTGGGATTACACAACTTGTCCTTTCCTGCTTTTATGCCTTTTCAATTGATAATTAAATGTTTAAAGTTGTCACCTACCGATTATGAAAATATATAATGAAAATCTTAGGGCCGTTCGTTTTGTAACAATCGGCGAATATAACTGTTAAAAACGCTAAATATGATCACGTTTGGCGTTCCCTTTGGCCATTTGTGGGCGAATTAGCGTTCTGAACGTTTTCAATCACCTTTCGTTTTGCAAGTTTCGATGACATGTTGACATAGGAAAATCGTCTTTATTCCGTCAATGATAGGGTTGTTTTTCATTCAATTTGGAAAGGATCGGTAGTAGCCAAAGTAATGAAAATTTTCAAAGAAAACGGCTTGTTAAATATGTACATTTCGAAACTGCCCACAACGCCATCTCATCATTTCGAACGCAGGGTTTATTGTAAGTATTTAACAATACTTACAATAAAACCATTTTATCACTTTTTTCATATGGTAGCCCATAGAGTAAGAAAAAATGTATGATTGTAACCACAGATTAAGTTTCTGCGGCCAGCGGCCCGACTACATAACTTGGCTTCAATCGAATTCTCAATATCGCAACCACTATGCCTTGCGATAGAGTCGAAATTGCTATGAAAAAAGTGGTAATCCGATTGTAACCAAGTTCTGTAATTGGGCCACAGACCACATAACTTAGCTTCAAACGGATTCTCAGTATCGATATCACTAATGCCTTGCGATAGAGTCGAAAATGCTATGAAAAAAGTGATAATCCGATTGTCACCAAGTTATGTAATTCAATTCAAGCAATTTCGACTCTATGGCAAGGCATTAGTGGTTGCGATATTGACAATCCGATTGTAGCCAAGTTCTGTAATTGGGCCACGGGCCTCAGTGGCCCAATTCCATAACTTGGCTACAATCGGATTATCACTTTTTTCATAGCAAATTCGACTCTATCGCAAGGCATTAGTGGCTGCGATACTGATAATCCGATTGTAGCCAAGTTATGGAATTGGGCCACTGTAATTGGGCCACTCGAAATCGTTCACGGCGTCGTCCGAGCGTTCGCCTGGGTCATCCGAAAAATAGTAGTGGAGGGGAGGAATAGTATGAAACTGACACATGACAGTTGTCAGTTGTATGTGGACGTCTAAAGTCGTTCACGATCTCCGGACGATCGAGCGATAATCGCACGGATGATTCGAGCGTGTATGTGAACACAGCCATTAATGACATGCGTAGTCCAGCCGCAGCTATCAGCTGTCGTTTGTTTTTCTTGTCATGTCAAACAAACAAATAGTTCTGTTCATTTTTCAATGGTCTTCGAATAAAAACAACTCTCATCGTGGAACGGTTTATTTATATAATACTTGTAAATTTCCAGTTTTATTACAACCGTAAAAAAACTAGATTCAATAAAATTTAAATAGAACTTGATCTATATTTCGATAACGTGCGTTTTGTGTTATTTTTGGTATAATTTTGTACGTTTTTTTAATGTGCGTTGTAGACAACAAAGGATTGCTGAAAATATTTGCATACAAAGATGTGGTCTCATTTAGAAAGAGGAAGCTCGCCTGTGGATTGGTGTGAATCTAATTATTCAATTTCTCCAGTGATAGCTGAATTCGTTAACACCGTAAGTACCTAAAGGCACAACTTCGGAGGCTTGACCCACGATTTTAGGGGCGGGGCGGGGCGGGGGGGACGGGACGGGACGGGTAGGGGTGAGTGAGTATAACCCCCCCTGAGAGTGGGGGGGGGGTAGCCCTCCCCCTCCCCCCAACTCCTGTCCATCAATTCTATATATATCTCCCCCGGCCCCCCAGCTTCCGAAGTCGTACCGAAGTACCGAAAACTGTACCATGAAGAATATTAAAAAAAGTTGGTCTAGGGGACAAGCTAAACAAGCTACTGAACAAGAATATAACATTTAAACAAAATTGTGTCTGTATGTTCGCACATCACGCTAAACTACTGAATCTATTGAATTGCCATTCACTGTTAGAGAGCTTAGATTTTGACCTATAATCTGGTGTACTTTGTATCTCAATTCAATATGAGATACAAAGCTGAGCTATCATTAAAAACCTATGTAATGGCTGAGCAAATGTTGATATGTAGTATAATATAGTATTTCATAGGTACCTACCTACTTTTGGTTATGGGATAAAACAGGTTACTTTTATCCTAGAAAATTTACCACACGGGCAAAGCCGCAGGCACAGCTAGTTGTAAAATAATGAGGTTAATATATTCTTCCCTAAAAACAGTATTGATGTGCCATACTCACTGATTGACTGCAGACAACGCACAGCAACTTGTAAACAGAGATTTTAAATATGTAGTGCCCTTGGCAGGTATCTTGTTAGTAAGGACTTAGTTGCTTAGTTAGTTTGAATGTAAGCAAAGCTGAGAGGTGTAGCTAGTTATTATTATGGTTCTTCACAGTCTAACTTATAATTTTTACTTTCAGATCAGCAATGCTTTATTTTTCCTTTTCCCTCCAGTTTTAATTCACCTTTTTCAAGAATATTCCAAGTTTTTCAACCCTTGCATAAATGTGATATGGGCTTTGTTGATGGTGGTAGGGCTTAGTTCAGCATACTTCCATGCTACTTTAAGCCTTGTTGGTAAGTACTACCTACATTTTCTAGCTGTCCAAACTCCTTACTCTAAAAAACTACTTACAAACCTAATCTACTTCTGAAACATCTCCTTAGTATGTGTACTATTTTCAGGTCAACTCTTGGATGAACTGGCAATATTATGGGTGTTCATGGCTGCATTTGCAATATTTTTCCCAAAACGATATTTCCCCAAATTTCTGGGAGACAACAGGTAGGTAAATTAAATTAAATACCACCTTTAAAAATATTATAACATACGTTACAATTAAAAATAAATATCATCGTCATCCTGTGGTCGTCCACTGCTGGACATAGGCCTCTTCCAATGAACGTCTCAGAGCTCGATCTTCGGCTCTGCTCATCCAGTTTCTGCCAGCCGCCTTTAGCAGGTGGTCACTCCACCAGGCCGGTGGGCGTCCTACACTACTTTTGCCTAGACGCGGTCTCCACTCGAGGACACGTCTACACCAGCGGTTGTCTTCGAGAAATCTGGCGGATTACATCTTTTCGGATTTTATCTTTCATGGAAACCGCAAGCATAGCTGTCTCCATAGCTCGTTGAGCGACTTTAAATTTTTGGACAAGTCCCACTGTAAGTGTCGACTTCTAGGCTCCGTATTTCATAACTGGTAGGATGCACGCATTAAAGTCTTTCTCCTAACTTTCGTCTTCAGGCACTGTGGAATGGACGACGAGAAGACCTGACGAAGTTTTCCGAATGCCGCCTAGCCCAATTGAGTTCTTCTGTTGGCTTCCCTTTCGAAGTTGTGTCTATCCAACTGCAGAGTTTGCCCGAGATAGACATTCATTAACATCTTCGAGGGGTTCACCATTGACGACTACAGGTCTTGGGGTAAAAAGACCGTTAAACATGATCTTGGTCTTGTCTAAGTTCATCCCGAGACTGATTTGTCGAGAAGCATTAGCCAGGCCGTTCAGTATTCGCTCAAGTTCGTCCAGCGATTCCGCCATAAGAACTATATCATCAGCAAATCTTAAGTGTGAATATCAATATACTTATAACGAAGGTTTCTTTATGTTAAGAATGAGTATAAAACAGATCATTTTGAGGCCTGTGCCACACTCATGGTATCTAAGTACAAAATATGACTGTTATTCTACTGTCAGTCAACTTAAATAGCAATCTAACAATAAATAGGTACCTACATTTTATGCAAATTGGATTTTACCAATAACTGAAGTTGTAAGTGTTCTGACTTCACTTTTCATTGACCCATGAGTCATAATTATGAGCAATGCGGTTCAGTGAAATGAACCTGCCTCTCTTTATTTGGATGAATATGACTGCAACGATTGTTCATCATTGATAAAATACAATGCTTCAACAGGCATTCCTGAACATAGGTACATGTTTTCACAAGAGTGTGTGTGTGACCAACACATTTAAAGAGTACATACCTACTCGTAGCTACCAATTTATTCAAAGAGTACTCATCTAACATACCTAGCACACAAGAAACTAATTAAAAAGAAAATAATAATACCTAATAAGGTAACATTATTATTATCGTTACTTTTTGTGTATAAATATACAAATATGGATTTATGTGATGTGAGGCTGTAGCTGTACATAGCAAACCTATGCCAAAAAGTTTTGATGTCATACACTTTTTGATATAATGACGTGCTCATCATAATTAAGGTTCCATTATTCCAGTAATTCCTACTAGTATACTAAGCTATTTTCCAAAAGTTCTCACGGAATAAACCTATAACCACATTGGTATAATTAATTAAAAGCTTTTATTTAACTTCATTTGAACTTGTATGTATGTATGTATGTATGTATCTATGTGTTTCTGTCTGTCCTGGACTTTTGCGACTCTTAGCTATCCTGCTGAAACTTTCAGGGTAGTTCACAAATCAATGACAATGCAAAAAAAAAAGAAACGTAAAAAGTGAAAACGCAATAAAAATAGAAAATAAGTAAAGAAAGCCAAGATTAAAAAGTTACATTCATTTAAAAAAAAAAAGTCTTAAATCCTTTTTTTTTCTTTTTTTTTAAATTATTCTTATTCTATAAAAAAAAGTCCTCTAATAAATTGTTCGATTTGGCTTCATTTCAGACGAACCCTGGCATTGTACTCGAGTATAATCTCGGTGATATCGACGGGCCTGCTCGTGTTACACCCCGCCGCAAATGCCTTCGTTCTGATGTCGCTGGCCGCACCCTCTGTTGCCTTGCTGCACCGTGAAATAAGCAGGTACTATTTTCTACTGGCTTATTAATCTAGCCTACAACATCCATACCAATATATAAAAGTGAAACATTGACTGTTTGTTTGGGGAGCTTTCACGCGATAACGGCTGCACAGATTTTGATGAAATTTGGAATGGAGATAGCTTATATCATGGAATAAAACATAGGATACATTTATCCCGTAGATAATTTCTACGGAAAAACTGAAAAAAAACTGGAAAAATGTTGATTACTCGCTGTAAGAAACGGTTGCCATGTAAACGAAATAACAAGTATGTCAAAAAACATCAAGAGTATCAGTGCTATCCCTACTTTTGCAGTGGTTTTTTATATCCTAGAAGAACATAGGATGTTTTTTTTCGCGATTTACAGTTGTCCGCGCGGACGAAGTCGGAAGTCGAAGTTCAAAAACTATTAAAAAATAGCATATGACATTCTTGCGATGCTGGCTTGTCAAAATCGAACCAAGTTTTTAGGTAGAACACATAACGCTTCATTTGCTACGACGTAGTCGGATAAGAAAATAGGCTATGATAAGATAAGAAATATTGTCATAATCGGATCAATAGGGGCGACGCTGTGTTGGAACATCCACATACCCACATACATAGCTACATACATATAATGTTAAACTATATAATAAATAATATATACAATATAAATTGCTTCGCCTTAGTCGGGTAAAAAGTCCGCGACACCATAATTATGTATTGTGTTACAAATAAGCACAAAATAAAGTTAAAAAAATAAGATTTTCAGTTACAAAAAACCTTATTTTTTTTACTCAACTTTCTAGCAACTTTTGTGCTAAACTGTATTTATTAATCCTTATCAAAAATCGAAGTATTATTTCTTATTTCATGTTGATCTATTTTGCCTTTGACACCAATCTCTTCAAAGTCTTTTTATGTTTAAAAACAATGAATATTTTGTGAATAAATAAACTATTTTAGGTTACATTGATAAATCAATAATCATAATTTCATCAAATTATTTGTTTTTCACTACACATTAACATAAATGTGCATATTCAAAACATTATTTTGTGTTTATTATATTTTTATATAGGCTGTTTAGCGGTTTTGCCAGTGCCTTTATTTACACCTGCGCGTACATCGCTAGCGGAAAAAACAAAACCAGCGCGCCATTTTCCATAAATATTTGTTAACGTTTTGTTCGTGTGGTTAATTATTATCAAAAATGACGACTTCACGTAGGGAAGAAGAGCAATACGTAGATTTGATTCCGCCGGAAATACTAATCGAGGCACGAAACGCGAGTGATAGCCTGTTGCCACCAAAATCTAGAGAGAAATGCCAACAAAAACTGTTCGAGAATTGTACTTTTACTGATTGTTTAAATATTTAAAAATTATTAAACAATACAAGTCTGGTTTTTTTTCCTCGCGAGTATGTTGAAAAACGACGTATGAAACGCTGTGCATTGATCATTACACACTCGGCTCCCTTATCGTCTATACCGCCTCGAGTGTAATTGTTTGTTTGTTTGTTTGTCGTATGAGGTAGTGCGGGCTTCTGATGTCACAGTTTGTCAAGCCGCCCGAGGGCCTCTGACATGGCTTAACGACTGTTATAATTCAATAACAGCCGGGACCGATAGCTTAACGTGCCCTCCGAAGCACGGAGCGATGGAAAACCGCACATAACTCAGAAAAGTTATTGGTGCGGAGCCTAGGTTTTGAACCCGGATATCGTTGGATTCTAAATTGCACTATAGAACCGTTAGGCCACCATCGCTGTATCGAGTGTAATAACATGACATGATGTACTATTATAGATTGTGAAAGTTGAGAGCTAGTTATGATTCCATAGTTTTATAGTTTCTGATGCACGTTTACCATTTTCAGAGTAAAATGTGCCCGCGTGTACCGGCTTGGCATGCGCTCGCTGGCCGCCTGCTTTCTAGCGGTGTTCTGCTGGATAATGGACCGAATGTTCTGCGACGCGTTCCTTTACATCAACTTCCCTTACCTCCACGCAGCCTGGCATGTCCTCATCTTCATCACAGCTTACTCATCAGTAGTGCTGTTGGCTTACTTCAACGTTTACGACGAGAGACCAGAGCAGAAGCCGCAGCTTAGATATTGGCCTCGGAACGACTTCGAACTTGGCATCCCTTACATCACGGTTAGACGTCCGTGCAGGAAGGACCTTGAAATCTAACACGCATTGATGCTGTTCTACGACTTGGGCAGTTTCTGTAAGACTGAATCTGTTATTATTATGGATAAGATCTGAGTAATCTGGAGGCAGCGCTCTAATAGTGTAAGTCACTTATTTGATTTTAGTAATATTATTGTACTCTTTGAGCTAGTTTTGTGCACTATTTCAAAGCTGTACTCAATATTATAAACATGACAACTTTGTAAAAAGAATTTATAAAGACACGGCATATTTAGTTACCATAGTTAGTAAGTAGTACAATTAATGTAGTGTAGGATTTTGTGGTTATATTTGTATAGAGGTAACATAGTTTTCCCTGAAGGAATGCAAAAGGAAATACTTTGATGTAGTTGAATGTCCGGAAAAAATAATTAATTCTAATCCAATGTAGGCCCTATCCTATAAATATGTACACCGGGATCATAGATACGAATCCTAAGGAGTGGAATAGTGAAATGTATTTCTGTACTTACAGGTGGTTTTTTGAGACGGGACAGTAAGGGCAGGTACCTTAACCGTTGTAGTTACAGGTAAACGTTGTTAGGAGATTGTCATTAACTTTTAAAAATATGTTGACCTGTATTCACAGATTTTGTAAATAACTATTGAGGAATTGGGCAAAATACACAAAAAAACTATCCTGTTTCTTATAAGCATCAAAAGTATACGGGACCAACTGAGGTTATAATACTATAAAAATCAGAAATCGCTAATGTCTTTTCCGGTACACACATATACAATTATATTTGTATGTATAGGAAAAGTTTTTACTGTTTTCTGACTTTTCAAGTACTCTAACCTCAGTTGGTCCCATAAAGACTTTTGATCTTTGTAAGAAACAGGATCGATTTCCCAGTTTCTTGCCGACTGTATTTTTTTTTCAATAGCTGTGAATGTAGGAAAAGTTTTTACTGTTTTCTGACTTTTCTAGTACTCTAACCTCAGTTGGTCCCATAAAGACTTTTGATCTTTGTAAGAAACAGGATCGATTTCCCAGTTTCTTGCCGACTGTTTTTTTTTTTCAATATCTGTGAATGTAGGAAAAGTTTTTACTGTTTTCTGACTTTTCTAGTACTCTAACCTCAGTTGGTCCCATAAAGACTTTTGATCTTTGTAAGAAACAGGATCGATTTCCCAGTTTCTTGCCGACTGTATTTTTTTTTCAATATCTGTGAATGTAGTAAAAGTTTTTACAGTTTTCTGACTTTTCTAGTACTCTAACCTCAGTTGGTCCCATAAAGACTTTTGATCTTTGTAAGAAACAGGATCGATTTCCCAGTTTCTTGCCGACTGTATTTTTTTTTCAATATCTGTGAATGTAGGAAAAGTTTTTACTGTTTTCTGACTTTTCTAGTACTCTAACCTCAGTTGGTCCCATAAAGACTTTTGATCTTTGTAAGAAACAGGATCGATTTCCCAGTTTCTTGCCGACTGTATTTTTTTTTCAATATCTGTGAATGTAGGAAAAGTTTTTACTGTTTTCTGACTTTTCTAGTACTCTAACCTCAGTTGGTCCCATAAATACTTTTGATCTTTGTAAGAAACAGGATCGATTTCCCAGTTTCTTGCCGACTGTATTTTTTTTCAATATCTGTGAATGTAGGAAAAGTTTTTACTGTTTTCCGACTTTTCTAGTACTCTAACCTCAGTTGGTCCCATAAAGACTTTTGATCTTTGTAAGAAACAGGATCGATTTCCCAGTTTCTTGCCGACTGTATTTTTTTTTCAATATATGTGAATGCCCGTCTAAATATCTCTAAGAGTTAATGACAGTCTCCCAAGAACGTTTTCGTGTAGCTACAACGGTTAAGGTACCTGGCTTTTACTGCCCCATCTCAAAAATCCAGTCAGTATTGTGCAAGGACCTAACAGAACACATAAACACCATATGGTATTATGCTATTCTGTGTATTAGTGCGAAGCACTTATGACACAGTATATTATATAGTCCTTTTTATGTACTGTGCTTATGAGCTAAGTATATCTGTTTTGATAAAGTTATTGCAGCCACTGTGTCGTCTCGTCTCTCTGAGTGCTCTTTCAGCCACAAGGAGATTGTAGGCAGTATTATGTCCGTTTTATGATATGAAAATAATTCATGCTGATCGTGTATCAAACGCTCAATGTAATGAAAAGTCATAACTTGTATTATGACTTTACACTGGAGTTTACCGTACGGTGAACTTAAATTTACTTAATTGTACAAAAGTATAGAGGAGTATTGAATTTTTGTTCGGGTAGAAGAGTTCTCGGGTGGAGACTACGTTCAGGCAAACGTAGTGTAGCACGCCCTGTGGCCAGGTGGAGTGACGACCTGCGAAAAACGGCTGGAAGAGAATGGACGAGGAAAACTTGAGACCGAGCTCAGTGGCATGTATTAAGGGAGGCCTACGTCCAGCAATGGACAAATATAGGCTGATGATGATGATGACATTTTTTATGTTTTGTTGTGTGAACACCCAACTGAGCTGTTGGTGGGGTCATCGCGGACATTTTAAATTATGTAACTATACTTCCCGACGATCAAATAATTTAAATAGAACTTTGCAAATTTTGACATAATAACTGGAATAAATAATAAAAGTGTGATATAGTACATTCCCACACCGGTGGGGTCCACGGGAATACAAAACATGAGAAAAACGCTAGTTATTGATTGCTAGGACTGAAAGGGCCGTTGCCCGGCTAAGGAAACGGACCTCCTTCTCTGGTAAAGGCGAGGAATTAAAACAAGATGGTAAATTCAATAACAAAGGGCTTTATTACAAAAAATAGAAAAAGCACACATGAGTTATCGAATATTGGTACTCTCCCCTTTACTGAGGAATTCAAAAAGAAATATTTTACACTTAATTTAGTTTGTTCTGCATCAAAATAATTCTAAACAGCAAGATCTTATAATAGGAAATACTTCTAACTTAATACTCAAAACTCAAAATTCTCAAATATGATTACAATTTCCTCTAACATATAAATTTTAGTACATAACTCCGGCCTGTATGTTATGAATTTACTATAGTACTGGAGAATCCTAGGCCAATAAAACTTAGAGAGTCTGTGCTCAGCAGATTAACATGTATTGGTCACAACGCAACGGAATAATTTTGTCTTTGCTTTAGAATTTTCTAAATTAAAAGAGAACTAGTGCAAACAGAGTGTGTGTGTGTGTAAGATTGTGTTTCCCAGAGGGATATTAAACTCTAAAAACAGAAAGTAAAACAGAATCTAAGACAGAAAGTATATAGAAAGTATATAGAAAATAAACAGAAAGTATCTAGGAAATAAACAGAAAGTATCTAGGAAATGAACAGAAAGTATCTTTCAACAATATATTAACCCACAAGTAGGCGAAAGCTTCCCTCGCTACCGTAGCTTGCTGACTCAAAATGATTTGGAGTGGACCAACCTGGAGGCTTCCTGGGACGCCGTACCGTCGTCTCGCGTACCGCCGCGGAACGCCTCCTTACTCCACTGATCAGCTCCTACTGCTTGACCACGAACGGTGGTGGTATCTTCTACTGGACAGGTGGTGCGTTGGAGTCCTTCTGGAGTCCCTCGTAGACCGGCTTCTTCCACGAACGGTGGTGAGCCCCGGGTGATCGCGCACAGCAGCTCGCAGTGGTGACGACAATAGCCGACCGTAGATGCACGATATAACCTGGCTTTTGCACTCGTATACTTATTTCGCCTGTAACAGGGCAGCTTCGTTCTGGACAGCGTGCCTCGGTCGTTTTGTTCACACAAGAGAAACTGCGTATTTTTCTGCCGCCTCCGTCGATCTTAATTACGTGCCAACTATGTAAAGTAAATTCGGTTTTACGTCCGAAATCCAAATCCAATCCACAGGCTTCTCTCTTGTATATATATGATCTTTGGTTTGCAACTTCGAGTAGCATTCTACTGAGGTCTTGAACTTCCGGTTATCTCGAAAAGTCCAGAACTAACTCTGCCATGTGCTTCGTAAAGTAGACCTTGTCGGCCTAGTAATACTGGTCACTGTCCTCCAGCCAGTTCTGCTACATACCAGCCAGCTTCCTTGTTTACATCAAAAAACTCCATATAAAAAAAAACAACTTTCCGGAACTTTCATGCGATTTAGACATTATGTCAAAACCTTCCATGGTGTGATCATCGCAAGCGATTTCTAGATTTAAATTATTTTCGACATATCAAACGCTGCATTCTGTAATTATTATTTGTTAGCCAACTTAAAGATGCGACCTATTCTGGTTTTTTTAAACAACTCGTTCCTCGTCCAAAGTTATCCAGAGCCCGAAATATTCCTGAAACGTCAATTATTAATAGCAACACTAAGAAGCTCGCTACTTGCCAATAGAGATCACCACTTAGTTTCCACCTTTCTTCTAGTTCACGCCATTTGTAGCTAGCTGTCGCTGCGTGGATTAACCATTTTATCTATTTTGAGACAGTAGATGAAAACTTTTCCCTTTCACTCGCAGAGGCAAATTCAACCATTATTTCTTGATTCTTAGATAGGCGAAATTATCAATCTGTCTTCAACAAGAAAAGCTTTCATTATTCCTTTAACGAAGATAGTGGCGCACGCGTGGTGGAGTTCGGCGTTTTTTACAAACTCGGCGTCTGGTTTTCAGATACGGAGAAAACACAACTTGATCTAATAGAAAAGACGCTGCTCCTCGCCAGATGGCGTTGTACTATATATTTTATTATCGAGATCTATAACAAAAATCTAACTTGGAGTCATGATTTAACATGTCACAGGACTATCAATTCAAAAACCGGACCTCCTATTAAGTAACTTCATCCTTCACGCACCTATAAGCAAAGAACAAACACACACACACACACCCCCTCAGACAGACACATCTACTACAGAGGTCAGTCACAGAGGTCAGTGTAATGTTTGACACGTACCTACCTATTTAAAATTGCTCATCATCATCATCATCTTCCTACTGACGTAGGCAGTAACGTAATGCACGCCACTGAGATCGGTTTTCAGCTCTCCTCATCCATTTTTTCCAGCCGCTTTCTGCAGGTCGTCACTCCACCTGGCCACAGGGCGTCCTACACTAAGTTTGCCTAAACGTGGTCTCCACTCGGGAACTCATCTACCCCATCGGTTATTCGGGGAATAAAATTGCTCATGCTAAGACAAATGAAACCATTAGTCATACATACCTAGTGATTTTAAGTGCTAACTGCTAAGGGCACATACAATTCAAACGGTTGATAAACTATACTTATATAACTAAACATAAATTGTGAAGTCCAGTATTTTATCTATACTTCTAATAAGTAGTAAGTAACAATAAGTCTGTACAAAGAAGATAATAAAGAAAAAATTGCCTAGGGTACTTAAAATAAGCTACTGGAGGTATGAATTACTATGTTGAAGGGGGTAGAGCCAATATTATTTGTGATCCGGGCTCTGTGCAAGCTATTTTTAAAAATTATTGTTATTATTTTTTATTACAAATTATTGCGTTTTAAATTTTAATTAGATAGTTACATAGATTTTGTGGTATACTACTTTTCACTTCATATTCGTCGTTGATAGGAAGGTACTATCGGTAACTATTATTGGAAGTTTCCGTGATTTAATATTGTGTACGAAAATAATATCTAGAATGTGTTATCTGTCAATGTTACCATGTAAGTTATCTCAATTTGATATCGAGGGTCTTGACCTACGAATAACAATAAATAAGGAAGCATTAACTCGCATAAAAGTACCGCTTCAATATTGGATCCACTCACCCATACCAACTAACAGCAATACAACGAAACACTCACACTCTTAACGTCTTCTCTCCACGTCAATTGCATTGGTTCGGTTATTTGGCGGTACTGCATGCACTTTATGCATATTGGCGAGGATCTATTTTTAAAATAGATCCTCGATAAAATTGATATATAAAATAGTATTTTAAAACCTTTTATTTAACTTCACTTGTATGTATGTATGTCCTGGAATTGGAATTAATATTTCACCCACTTCCACTGATGCTATCGTGTTGAAACTTAGCACACACGTTTGGTTCTCGTGACATTACATGGCTGCTGCTTATAAGCTCTTTTTTATTTATATGTTTTTATTAACTTATTTGAGGTTGATTTACATTTATTTATTATTATTCGTAGATCTTGACACTATTATACCTAACCTACGTTTATAACAAATAAGTTATATTTAAATGTTCTTCTGATATGAATTTAAAACCCTCTAGTTAATAACATAATATATATAAACCATTGTTTTAATGAACCTCAGTAAAATATATAATATAATATTTTATAATCTTCGCTAAGAGAAATGAATTATTTATATTTATTTGTGCTACCTACGCATATTTTATTTGTGATTTATAATTTAACTTTATGAAAGTTTAAAATTTAAATAATAAGACGATACAGAGTAAAAAGTTAAATTAATATAATTATTTTTAAATGAAATTATATTTGAAAGTGTCAAAAAATAAATTTATGAATTATCTAACATGAATTTAAATTTATACCCTATATCTAATCTATACTTATAATAAAGCATTAGGTACGAAATAGTCTGTTCAAAGATGATAAAAAAATGGTCTATGTTAAAATAAGGTACTACTGAACAAGAATATAACATTTTAAATAATCGTGTCTCTATTTGTTGATTTGTTTGCGCATCACGTCAAAACTACTGCACCAATTTCAATGCGGTGTTCACTGTTGGATAGCTTAGGTTGACTTTAAAACTGGTGTACTTGGTATCTAGATTCGATCAGTAGAAGAAAAACTTTTTGACGGCTGAAGGAAGTTTGATCAAATGTTGGTATATTGGTACTTTATTTAGAGTACTTTTAAGCCAGAGAAATGACTACGCGTGCGAAGCCGCGGGCACAGCTAGTTATGAATAAAGCAATAGGTAACAAAAAGTCTGTACATAACCAGTGTGTCATGCAAAAAATATATGGTTTTAGTATAATATTTAGTTAGGAATCACTGTTCGTTTTCAGAATAAAATAAAATAAATGAACAAGTATAATTTAAAAAAAAAATGCTTAAAGTGACTTAAATCTTTAAAAATAGTATCTATTCGAGTGTCACGTAAACACTATTGGACCAATTGATATGCAGTTAAGGTTTTCTTTGTATTTCAATCAGATAGGTAGGTCAAGACCGAGCAATCGATAAAAGATTATTTGGCGGCGGAACAAATTTTGATGAAATAATAGTATGAAAGTAGTACATATGAAATGTAATGGTAAATGATGAATTATTCTACATTATAGGTATTTTTGGTCTTATAATGACACATTTAATTTTACTCGGAGAATAATCACGCGGACGCAGCTTAGTAAATTAATAAAATTAATTTTTAGTAGCTTTTGACAGCATAAAAATTAAACGTAAAAATATACAAGGAATGTTTAATTTCAACATATTACAAAACTGCTTATAAAAATGAGAAGCATATAACAAGTACAATATAAAATATGTTCCAATATAAAACTATAAAATAGGAATATTTGTTCAATTGTTGCTTAACATCTAAATACCAAAAAGTGTACATAGTAACACTTCTCGGAACATACGCTAGTGTCTTACTGGAACACTCGGAGTCAGAGATAAAGTAAGCTCATATAGTAGCTTATTCTAATAAATGTGTCAATAGACACTTGTTATAACTTGTTACAAGCAAGTTTTGCGTTTTGGAAACCTATGAGGCAGTGGCGTTCTAGGCTACGGGTACTGTGCTACGGGTGTGTACCCCTAGTACAAGTTTTATAGTTTTGGCAGTGCCTCTAGAGGAAACTTGCAATAAATGTATGGAACTAAACGAAACTACATTTCGTTTACGAAAACTATAAACACCCGTACAAGCGGTACCGATCTTCACTTAACACGTGAGACACGCCAAATTCTACTTAGAATATAAGAAAAGAAACACACTGAGGACTTGAGAGAGATTCAAAAATTATTTGTCTTGTACATACACGTTTGCATTCAAAGATACCGTAGAGTAGACAAAGTCTCAAAATCTTAGAAATGAATGGGATTTATTTTGCGAATCATCAAATTCCACGAATGGGACTTTTTGCGAATTAAGAGATTCCACGAATGGGACATTCTGTTATGCACAGACCATTTGTTTTGAATTCATGCAGATTCCGGCGACTGCTTACGATTTATAGCATGGTTTTAAACCTAACAGATTTGAACACATGAATCTAATTTAAACAGGACTAATCGCGCTGATGATATTGATTTTGTTTACCTCGACGTTTCAATCAAGTTGCATTAATCATGATCACAAAAAAAACCGGCGCGATTAAGGCCTGTTTAATTTAGATTATACGATTACGATACTTGATACTAAGCAAATTAAGGAAGGACTTTTCATCTCTGCCTCCAAATCATAGGAAGATCATTGGGAATAAGTTTCAGAAGCTACGGAGACATCTCTTTACCAAATTAGTCTGAATCCGAAGAAACAAGGTAATGTTTTTGATCAGGGTTGGAGTGCAAGGTGGCGGCTTCGAACTTCTTCCGAGGATATGTGGTGCCGCCGCGGTACAGCACGTGGTTCTTCTCTGTCTCCAGTATCTTGACTTCGTGAAGCAACTGTGGCTTGGGCATCACCTTCTGCAGCTGATCCCAGATGAAAATGGCGAGGTTTTCTGTCGTGCTTACCTGAAATAAGTAAGAGTTTTATTGATAGAACCAGAATTAAGGATGTAGATAATTACTATGTTTTTAAGAAACAGTTAATTTTACAAGAAGTGTTTATATGAGTGGCAACATCATGATTTCCTCCTCCTCATCTCTGTTAGCCTAGGCAACCTTTGGTGAGGCTTTATCTATATGGCCTTGAGGTACTCGTCCTACTACAAATGAGGTACTCGTACTACTGCAGATGAGGTACTCGTACTACTACAAATGAGATATAAATTTTAATAAATAATAATGTTAGACCAGTCAGTGAGGGGAAAAAGTTATGTGCCCTACAAAAGGTGACCATGCATATTTATTCTGTAAGTCTTACAAGGGACGGAATAATAATTCAAAATACATCGGTATTTCGAAATTCCGCAGTTGAAGTTATTGACTGACCTTTTTATAAACCTATCCAAGATTATGTGCTTGAACTTTGTACCTATTAGACTTAGAGAATAAACATGGTTGCAAAAAATGATAGAAATTTTGTTTTCATATCTATTTCTCATAAACACCTTTGTGTCATTAAGTCAACTGCCAGTCCAGTCGCTTGCTACGCGTGCGCACGCGCAGTATGCGCGTGGTAGCTTTTTCACGCGCAAGCAAGGTAGTAGATAAGAAGATAAGAAATTATTAAAAGAAAAACAATTTTTTCGCACATTCAATTCAAGTTGTTGGCTAATCTACTGGACCTTCAAGGTCGGTAAAATTTGATTTTACAAATAGACCTCAAATCACAACTTTTATAATAATCCATCTTTTGTATGGAAAAAATACCTATTGACTGGGTGTGTGTTTCAAATCATTAGTAGGAGCTCATTTTGTAGGTATCTATGCTAAATTCTAGTAAAAGTTATCTATTAATGTAGTTTAGGTATAATTATAACTTAATCTAACAATGTATTACAACATTGTATAACTTTAAACCATCCTTATCAGCATAAATTATCATTTTCTCTAATTGGTTCTGCTATTTATAATTATTCTAATTATTATAGTTAAACTTATTGCCAATTATCATACCACTGCTTTAAAGTAAGGGACATCTTTATCTAGGTTTTTGTGGTCAAGGGGCTCCATGATGGCTTGTTGCATGTATTGTTTCAAGTCGTGTACATTCATGACCATGCCCGTTGTGGAGTCTATGGGGCCCTTGACTGTCACCAGAACTGGAAAGGAGATTTTGTAAGATAGTTTTGTCTACATTACAGATGAAACATATAAAGGTAAAAGAAACCACCAATGTAGTGTATATAGTCAAGTACCTTGGGACTTACTAAATATATCCTTTCAAAACTTGTTTAGCTCTATGATTGGCTTAAGCAATTTTATATGTAGCCCAACACTAAATTGTGCAAAATTAGATTAGAATGTGACTAACATAATACTGGTGAAAGGATTTTGGACCAACATGGTGAACAAAGAAACCGAGCCAGTCTCTTTTTGTATACTGCCTCAGTTCATGGTAAAATATTGGCAAAATGATTATTATTAATATTGTAGAACTACCCACATAATAAATAATAGTTTTAGCTTACCAACATAGTTATGTCCATGTCCATTAGGATTATTACATTTTCCATAGAGCTTTTTGTTTTCTTCATCATTAAGAAAGGGACTAAAAAAAAGGACAAATGTTTATGAGTACCAAACCTACTTAATTAAAAAATTACTAAGTACCTACCTTCTAAAATTTAAATAGGTAGGTTCATAAGTACAGGCTAAGTACTTACGATTGTAAATTAAGTAACTATACTTACTTGATTACCTACTTACCTAGTAGTTAGACGTATAGATTAATTTAGCGTATTTAGAAAATAAAAAGATAAGTTTTTATTTAGCCTTCAGATTTGTGCGATAAGTGGCAGTTTTATTTTTGGTATTGATTCAGTTAAAAAGGGTCAGACTTGGCCTTCTAGGTAGGAACTTACTAATAACGTTATGAAATAACAATCAATTACCTGTGCAGCCTGTGACACGAGCTAAAAGTTTCCCTGCGCGTAATAGAAACAACTGGTAAAGAACTCATTTTTTAATTTTTACAAATAATAATACGGAATACTGATTCAATACTCGCTATTATTAGAAAACGTTAGAAGAGGTTTGATAACGCTACATGAACTACCAAAATGCAATGAATAAATGAATGAATGAATTTCAAAGAAACTACTTCTATTGATAAAAAAATGTTGAATGATTGGTTTACGGACTTTACGGTTCACACTTCACAGTAGACGATTGGTTAGTTCGTTCAACTTCGACTTTTGGTCAATGTGCTTGAAAGAGACAGATATAGAGTTGTTTTTTTTATACGTTTTTTTGTGATCTCGAAACGCGAGAAGAAACAAGATGAATGACGTCTGACAGTAAAGGCGTTCGTTTTGACTCAAACGGCAATATAATTAAAACGCTATACCAAAATAATAATTAAAACGGGCGAAATTAGCATTAGCGGTAAATATTGTCGTTCACCGTTCGTTTCGCATGTTAAAAATGACATGACACTAAAAAATTCTATCGGATATGCCACTTTATAACCCAAGTAATATGGTCGTTTTTCGTTCGTACATTATCGAAGGACTTTATATTTTTTAAAAGGCCGTTCGGTTTGACCAACTTCAATACTTTAGCAATTTTGACCGTTTTTGCCACTAACGATTCTTCCCAAGACGAACGATAAACGACCCTATTCCCTACGTTACTTACATACTTGGTGGTCGGGCTTCTTTACCGCAACTAGGCTGATCATCGGCCCCTTTGAAAATAGGTGGACCAAGGCAGTCACCGAATGGTATCCAACAGAAGGGCTAAGACCTCGAGGCAGACCACCCGCCCGATGGTCAGATGACATTGTGAGGTACGCTGGGGTCCAATGGATTAGATTAGCATAGGACCGGAAAGACTGGCGTGAACGAGAGGAGGCCTATACTCAGCAGTGGGTGGATACGGGCTGATTAGATAGATAGATAGATAGAAACTTGCTCGGATTGCAGGGGCACTGTTTTACGTTTTCCGTGTTATGCATTAACGTAACCGTAGTTTCAAGCTAATTCAAATTATGCATATATTTTTGAAATAGCTCGTGAATTGTTGATGGGAAACGGTTTCAAAGCAAAAATGAATACATGGCGGGTATTTTTCAGTTATTTTTATTAACTTATCATTATTTTATTGAATTTTAAATTAAGAAAAAAAAAGTTTTTTTTAATATCAGGCCTATATTCTTCCGCCAAAATATATTTTCGCGCCAAAATCTACACAAAAAAAGGAAAAAATTGTTAATTTTTTTCTTGTTTTTCTGATTGTTCTTCACAAATCCCCCCAGCATTTGCGAAACTTCGACGAGTCTTCTCGTCACCAATACCGCAAAGTTTCAGGACAAAGTCTTTTAAGACATACGGAGCGGAGTCGTGGACACTCACGGTACGAATAGTCCACCAATTTAGAGTCACTCAGCGGGCTATGGAACGGGCTATGCTTAGAGTTTCTCTGAAAGATCGTATCCGGAATAAGGTGATCTGTCAGAGAACCAAAGTTATCGACATAGGCCTTAGAATTAGTAAGCTGAAGTGGCAGTGGGCTGGTCATATCTGTCGAAGGACTGATAACCGTTGGGGTAGACGTGTTCTTGAGTGGAGACCGCGACTCGGTATACGTAGTGTAGGGCGTCCTCTGGCTAGGTGGAGTAACGATATACGGAAAGTGGCTGGCAGGAGTTGGAAGAGAAGAGCCGAAGATCGGGTTCAGTGGCGTGCTTTGGGGAGGCCTATGTCCAGCAGTGGACTGACACGGGCTGATGATGATGATGATGAAATTAAATCTATCAGATTAGGCAAATTATCGCCATTTAGGCTACCTCAGGAGGTCAAATGGTGACCAAAAAATCCGATCGACTACCAGTAGTCATTTAGGCTACGTAGGGAAAACGGTCGATTTAGGCTATCTCAGGATTACCCCAAATTTATTAAATAATTCCTTTTTAATTCTTTAAAATGCGTGTA
This sequence comes from Alsophila aescularia, assembly GCA_946251855.1. Lineage (NCBI taxonomy): Eukaryota > Metazoa > Arthropoda > Insecta > Lepidoptera > Geometridae > Alsophila > Alsophila aescularia. Next base: position 10,592,024 of record OX276377.1, on the reverse strand, counting down.
CGAAACGTAATATGCACGTTATTTGCTGTGGTTTAAATTGCACCAATATGCGCTGTGTACTGTCAGCGCGCACAAAGTGTGATTAAAATGCGCATTTATTCTCCACGTCTTACACATGACGTCAGGAGTGACGTTATTTTGGTGTGCACACAATGCTCACAAAAAAGAGGTAGAGCAGGGGTGCGTTTAAATCAATTATCCGGTATAAAATTTAAACTGACTAAACGTCAAACACCCCGTTCAAGCACACCGCGAGGCGAAAAATTAACCCGGCTAAAATTTAATCTGCCCCGTTCACTACGTCCGCTGGTATAAGTTTTCGCCTGGCTAGGATACATTTTAGCGAGCTTTTGAGGTCGCTAAATTTTAGCCTGCTGTCAGAATGACAGCTGTTTGTCATTCGATACGTGGTTAGATTCAATTTGTTGATTGTTTTATTCGTATTACTATCTATATTTATAATAATGCAGTAACATAAATTCTGTACAACGAATATAATATAAAAATGATCTAAAGAACACAAATTAAGATATTGAACATAAATTTGACAAGTCGACAATTGAATTTGACAGATAAACATATGACTTCGTTTGGCGAACCCTCGCTAGTTAATTTTTATCCGGTGAAAATTTCGCCGTCTTACATAAACGCACCCCTGCGTATGCGGTAACGTCAAATTCAATTGACATATGTAATTCTGTGTTGATATGTTGTTGGGATTCCCGCCAGACTGCCAGTACATATAATAATGATTATATTCTTTTTGCAGAAACAAACGAATTCAACTGAACTAAATGAGAAAACTAAAAACAAAATAAAACAACAGTAGATTCACAGAAAAGCTGACTCAAATGACTTAAGCATGCAATCGTCGGTTTAATTTGTTAGCGTGCATATGCTGACCAACAATTTAAACCGGTTGTTAGCAGTGTTTTCGGTCTCAGCACTGTAAGTGCAATTGCAGATTGTCACTTTCTTCGTAGCAATTTCGGCTCTATCGCAAGGCATTAGAGATAGCGATATTGACAATCCGATTGAAATCAAGTCCTGTGGTCGGGGCACAGCAGTGCGACTACGTAATGTTGATCATATCGGTTTCAAGCCGTCAAATTCATTAGTGCCTTGCAATAGAGTCGAAATTGCTATGAAAAAAGTGACAATCTGATTGCAGCCAAGTTATGTGGTGGAGTGTTCAAAATCAAAACAAGAAAACGAAACGCAACTTCACAACTTGTACTAAACTTGTAGTCTTGTACAAACTGGCTGCGTGCGAATTTTTCTACTGTTTGTTGTGATCGTTTCATTCGTAAGTTGTTGTTATCATAAAAAAAAAGTTTGTTATTGTAAATTTTGTACAAAAGAAGACCGATTGACGCAGATGGATCATCTATTACCGCCACAACTTCTAAGTTGAAATAATGATTCGCTCTCTGATGATGATGGTGAACTTCTGCAGGAAGTTATTCTTTTATTAGAAGAGGATATGTAACGAATAAAAAAACGAATACATTAAATAAATAAAAACGTGATCTGATGCTTAACTTTGCATATTGTATAATTATGTTTTAGCTTTAAGTAATTTTTGTTCGTTTCTTCTTTATTTTCGGCTAAATTTAGGCTAGTTAGCTCAAAATGTTAGGTGAATTAGGCTACCTACTTGACAAATAAATAATAGGCGATTTCGGCTACTCGGTCGTCAAAATTAGGCGAATTGAGTTAGCTGTTATCTGGCAACCCTGGTTAAGTTAGTTGATTAGTTGTACATTGGACTTTGTTGTAACCTTCTTTGCAAATGAATTGTAAATAGTGTTTTATAATTAAATTTTCTATTGATCTATTTAATTTTAGTTACAAAATGTTCTCGCCTAGCAGCAGGCATTTGTTTTTCTCCACTCAGGTACGGATAAGTTTCTAACATTGATGGCGATAATATTCTTACATTGAACACATTATCATTTATTTGTAGATAAGCTTGTTGACTTGGTACCTATCTATAGGCCAATTGCAAAATTAGTATTTAACTATTAAAAATGTGCAAATAATGGTTTTTACATTTTTAATATATAAAATATTTCATAACAATTATTTTTATCAGGAGGCCAAAATCTCTGCGAGCCACCTCATACTTCTTAGTCGTTTCGCTCTTGACAGCGGTCGTGCTCGTCATGTAGTATTATTGTCTGGGGCTGATGTAGCTTGCCTCACTATGACCACCTCTCCCAATTTCTGGTCATCCTGGTACACTCACACAAGGTGCCACCCAAAGCTGATTTAATCTGGTTGGACCATCGCATGGGTGACCTTCCACACAGTCTGGTGCCTTCCACTTGGCCCTGAACGTAAGATGCTCTATGGAGTCATTGTTCCGCCTCGAAATATCTCCAAAGAACTTTAGTATGCGAGATTATGCTAATCCCAATAGGCAACTTCTTGGATTATAGAGTAATTTTTCTGAAACTCGGTCCTCAATACCCCAAGCATTCTGCTCCAGCACCACATCTTCAGATCATCTAATATCTTCTTTTAAATTTATTCTTAGAAACTGATGGTATCTGGTCTGAATGTTGATATCAGTGCTTCACAATTCTATGTTACTTATAACCTCAGCCATGCTTAAATAACCTATAGTAACTTCAGCTTTCAGCAGATTTTGTTGCCATGACACAAAAACTATGAAAAAAAACAGTGTTGAATCTGGGAAACTCTGTATCAAAATTCAAGGTTATTTTGACAACTATCAATATGCACTGGGCCACGGTGGTGGATTGTGGACCCGTCTTTGCTCCCTGAAAGAAGGCTGGTGACCCAACGACAGAATTTAATAGGTTGATGATAACAATTGACTATTTCAAACTTATTGTATTCTATTCTTCAAGCCAGTTCTTTACAAATAGAATTTGAATTTGGAAAGAGAAATAAATTGTTTATGTTTTTATTTACAGCTAAGGAGGTTACAAAGTACACTTGTACTTGCTGAGCACAACAATGAGGTTCTATCACCAGCTACTCAAAATGCCTTGAGCGCAGCAAAGAAAATAGGCGGTGATGTGACAGTCCTTGTTGTCGGCACTAAATGTGGACCTGTAAGTGTACATTTGCTTATATTATACAATATTCTAAAGTAGGTTCTAGTTTTAATCTCTGTACTTCCATGTTAAAATGTTGGTACTTATTTGGCTCATCAAATTAACATTGTAGCCAAATGGAGCATGTCTACCAGCAAGTTTAGTATGATTTCAAGTAACAACTGTTATTGGGCTAGAACACTGGCTACATATATGGCTGTTATGACCTATTTAATAAGGCCCTTATAAAAACAAAAAGTTATGATTTAAGATGAATGTCTTTATGGTCTTAACTACTTAATTTTGCTACTAAAGCCTGGTCGCAAAACAGAAGGAATTTCGTACAATGACAGTAATGTGCGAGCACAATGGCAATACTTTTGTTCAAGAGCCATAGAGATAAGTAATAAGGGGTCAATGTACGAAATTCCTCCTGGTCAGCGTCCACAATTTACCATAGATTAAGGAAGGAACTACTACATAAATCCTTATTACTCAATTTCAGGCAGCCGAGACTGTCGCCAAAGCGAGTGGTATCTCTAAAATCCTTGTAGCCGAAAGCGATATCTTCAAAGGCTCCTTAGCGGAGACCCTCACTCCGCTCATCGTGGCTACTCAGAAGCAGTTCAAGTTCACCCACATCCTGGCCCCCGCCACAGCTCTGGGCAAGGCGGTGCTGCCGCGAGTGGCTGCCAAGCTGGACGTCTCTCCTATAACAGACATCATTGGAATTAAGGATGCTAATACTTTTATTAGGACTATTTATGCTGGTAAGTACTAAAGTATGGGTACAAATTAATTGAAAACAGGTACAGTTTTTGGTTTGAACATCAAGATGTTTATCTAAAAATAAATAGAGTCTTATTTCAGTTTTGCTGCATCCCACCGCTTAGCCTGCGATTATTCTATGCCTGTGTGCAAACATTGCTCCTCCCGTTCACCTTCAGTAGTTTAAAAAACAGGAGACCAGCTTATTGTTTGATTTTTGTAATTTTCAGGCAATGCAATCCTCACTTTTGAAGCCAAAGACCCCATCAAGGTGATCACAGTCCGAGGCACCGCCTTCGCCCCGGAACCCTTAGAAGGTGGCTCTACCGCCATTGAAAAGGCCCCCGAGGGTGACTACAAGTCAGATCTTGTGGAATTTGTGTCACAGGAGCTAACCAAGTCTGACCGGCCAGAGCTGACCAGCGCTAAGAATATTATCTCCGGAGGTATGTATGGTGTTGTTAAAATAGTTTCTGTGTATAGAAAATCTTTTCTATGTATATTATTAAGTAAGTCATATTCTTTGGATTTAATTTTGTAAATGATTGCCATTAACTTAACTTCTCAATATTGATAATTGAGCGCTGCCAATCAAAACTTGCAGCAATTGGTGTTGCTATTATGTGAAATATTGCCAGCTCAGAATAATTTACTTAGTCAACAAATTTTATTTTCGGTTTATACAAAGAGTTTGGAATAAAAAGGATTTAGATGCATAATAATGACTTACATTCTGCTAACAAAATAGAACTTTTGTGCTCACTAATTATTTCATAAAAAGCCTTCAATTCGTTTATTATTAAGAAATAGTTAAGCTCTATTTAGAATACTTAGCAGCACTAAGATATTTGTATAGGTATTTAAAAAAAAGAAGATTTTTATCCATTCAGGCTTTAGCAACATACAATCATTTAGACTATTTTTTTGTTCAGGACGTGGCCTAAAGTCCGGCGACAACTTCAAGCTCTTGTACGACCTCGCCGACAAGTTGAACGCGGCTGTGGGAGCGTCCCGCGCCGCCGTCGACGCGGGCTTCGTCGCTAATGACCTGCAGATCGGACAGACCGGCAAGATCGTCGCGCCCGTGAGTACTGTCTACTGACATAGCTAGCACAGTAGTTGAATATAGTCGACAAGTTGAACGTGGCCGTGGGTGCGTCCCGCGCCGCCGTCGACGCGGGCTTCGTCGCTAATGGCCTGCAGATCGGACTGACCGGCAAGATCGTCGCGCCCGTGAGTATTGTCTACTGACATAGCTAGCACAGTAGTTGAATATAGTCGACAAGTTGAACGCGGCTGTGGGAGCGTCCCGCGCCGCCGTCGACGCGGGCTTCGTCGCTAATGACCTGCAGATCGGACAGAACGGCAAGATCGTCGCGTGTGTGAGTACTGTCTACTGACATAGCTAGCACAGTAGTTGAATCTAGTCGACAAGTTGAACGCGGCCGTGGGAGCGCCAGGCGACGCCGTCAACGCAGGCTTCGTCGCTAATGACCTGCAGATCGGGCAGACCGGCAAGATCGTCGCGCCCGTGAGTACTGTCTACTGACATAGCTAGCACAGTAGTTGGATATAGTTGACAAGTTGAATGCGACCGTGGGAGCGTCCCGCGCCGCCCTCGCTATAAGACATTGCTTCTTTGTCAACGGGATAACGATAGGTTTTGATTCTCTTTCCTTCTCTTAGCGAGTACCAAAATATGCGGCATAAACGGCCGTTTCTTTTGATTGCTTTGACTTACAATTTTGTTTTTTTTTCACAGCTCAAAGGGATTGCAGACCTGAGTATTTGATATTAATTTCAACTTGATACCTGCACGCGTTCCTGAGACAAATAGTTTTGAAAGACAGACAGACTGATAACGAAGTGATCCTTTAAGGGTATCCTCTTTTCCTTTTGAGGTACGGAACAATGTTTAATTTAAATTGTAATATCGTCAGGACTTGTACATCGCCGTGGGCATCAGCGGCGCCATCCAGCACCTCGCCGGCATGAAGGACTCGAAGACCATCGTCGCCATCAACAAAGACCCAGACGCGCCGATATTCCAGGTGAGCGCACCGCGCCATGCTTTCTGTATATTTTAATGATCGAGTGAAGTGAAGTCTCCAATTAACTTGGACTAATCGAGTTTGTTTGTATGTTTGTTTGTTCAAAGATAACTTTGATCCTTGATTTATTTAATAGCTACGTTAATAACAATATAACTTTCAAGCCCGTAAATGAGATACGACCAGGGGTTGTTGAGGTACGGAGGTCTAAAAGGGACATACTTTCTTTTTACCCGAGTGTGGCGAAGCAAGGAAATGGTAATGAGTTTAACAGTCTATGTACCTATGTATGTGTGTAAATAGGTGCTATTTCCATCATAGAGTCGCCCCTATTAGTCCGATTTTGACAGGCGAGGTATAAATTGATTTGTCTTGAAGAAGTATTCGAAGAAGACGAATTCCAGCCTCCTGAACAGGCCGGTTTTCGCGGAGCATCATAGACCACATACATACGGTGAGGCAGGTTATACAGAAGTCTGAAGAGCCCCTGTGTCTTGCTTTTGTGGACTATGAGAAGGCCTTTGACTCCGTTGAAACCTGGGCGGTTCAGGAGTCTTTGCAGCGTTGTTAAGTGGACTGGCGATACATCGAAGTGCTTAATTTTCTGTATGACGTCGCGACTATGAGTGTCCAAGTACAAAACCAGCAGTCTGTTTAGCAGTTTGTTTGTCTGTCTGTCTGTCTGATATGTTTATATCCAAGTGCGCAGGGGAGTGAGACAGGGGGATGTTATATCCCCGAAACTGCTCACTAATGCACTGAAAGAAATGTTTAAGACGCTGGATTGGAAAGGGATGGGCATTAATATCGATGGCGAGAAACTCACACACTTACGATTTGCTGATGATATCGTCCTAATGGTGGAGTCGCTGCAAGACTTGCAAAGTATGATGACCAACCTAGATGATGCTTCTCGACGCTTCGGTCTCAGAATTGACCCGGAACCGATTGTAGTCAATGGTGCACCTCTTAAAGTTGTCCAAAAATATGTTTACCTTGGACAAATTTTACAATTAGGTATCAGCAACTTTGAAAAGGAAGCCAACAGAAGAATTCAGCTGGGTTAGGCAGCATTCGGCAAGGTTCGTCAAGTCTTCACGTCGTCCATACCACAGTGCCAAAGACAAAAATCTTTAATCAGTGCGTCGTACCAGTCATGACCTACAGAGCCGAAAAGTGGACACTCACGGTTAAACTAGTCTACAAATTTAAGGTCGCTCAGCAAGCAATGTAGAAAGCTATGCTTGGCGTTTCTCTGAAGGATAAGATTCGTAATGAAGATATCCGGCGGAGATCAAAGGTAACAACATAGCTCGAAGGATGAGCAAGATGGCAGTGGGCTGGTCAAATTTCCCGAAGAACCGATAACCGTTGGGGTAGACGAGTGGAGTGGACAAGTGGAGACCACTTTTAGGCAAACGTAGTGTAGGACGCCCTGTGGCCATGTGGAGTGACGACCTGCGAAAAGTTGCTGGAAGAGAATGGATGAAGGGAGCCGAAGACCAAGCTCAGTGGCGTGCATTAGGAGAGGCCTACTTTCAGCAGTGGACAGATATAGGCTGATGATGAGGTATCAATCTTATCTTCATTGAAAGAGTGTCATAGGCTATTTTTACCTGACCATACTCTGATATTAGATTTTGAACTTATTCAATTTAAAATTTATTTTTTAACCAACTTGGGTCACATGTTACAAATACAAAAATACAATAAATTCATCAAAAATAATAAGAAAAATATTACATACAAAAAAATATATTAAAAAGGATAGAAACAAAATTAAATTATGATAATTATACTTACTTAAAACAATAATTTGACCTTAGTCAGATAGATAGATAGATAGATAAACTCTATATTGACACCGAGAAAATAAAAAGATACAGACATAGGAAAACACTTAGATTATAGGTACCATGATGGTGATTATAGGTCAGGTGAACCTTGTGGTACACATACTGACAGTCAAAGCGTTCCACAAATGCTCCCAGGCAGGTTACTGATACTGTTGCGGCTGCCCCGCACACCAAGGATGTGCACCGTTTGCGCATGATTGTGTAGAAGCAGCCTACACGTCTTCGGCAAACAACCCCGAAGCGCTGCAGAAGCGGGGCAGCTGCAGGAGCACCCGGAACGCATTATTGCATTGGACGCGTAGAGCGCTGTACTGCTTTAGCGCACACACCCACAAACTGCTCGTGTAGAAAGACGTACAAAATGCCCTAAAAAGGGTGATTTTTGACGTCTCTCGAACATCGAGCAAATCTGAGGGCTATCATATTAGCTCTAACAGACGCTCCCTCTCTATGTCAGCAGCATATTTCAGATCCGAGGTTACGAGATGTCCTAAGTACTTCAATTTTTCAACTCTATAGAGGACAGCCGTTAAGTCTTATATATTATGTCTTGTTGGATATAGATGACTTAAAGCTCGAGAACAGTGGGATTAGTGCTAAAACAGATTTCTTCTAGTTGACCATTGGATAAAGAACACTAACGGAGCTGCGGAGTGAGAGAGGTCGCCGGTCAATACAGATAAAACGCTTATGTAAATAATTTTCCGTTTACATAATAAACTATGTGAACTAATCTATTCATTATTGTAATGATAATTTATTATTCGAACATATTATTATAGAATTGCAAATTCATTCGCTTTATCAGTCTACAAGTTCAATGCCAAAAGATAAAATGCTTTTAGATAATGATAATACAAGTGGGATATTTAGATATAGATTGAATGCCGAATTTTTTCATCATTCATTCTTTCATCACTCTTTACACCATAGACAGCTTTTTTGTTTAAATTTGAGATGCTATGTTAGCGCAACTGGCGCGTCGCGACTATGTCTCAATGTACATATTCAAGCAAATCGACAAACGACCGTTCTTAAAGACGCGTAGGGAAATCATTCTTAAACCCATAACTAGCCCTTAATAACTAGCTGTTCCCACACCTGGGCCTGGATTCTGTATGACCACTCACTCAAATTCCACGCGAAATCCACGTCGATTCCACGCTGCCTGCGTGGAATCACGAACAAATTCCACGCAGGCGGCGTGGAATTGGCGTGGAATTGGCGTCTTAAAATTAGAGAATTAGGCCCCAGGTCATTTTTCTGTGGTGTGTAGACTCCTTAAGGATCCTGTGAGTTATTCCGGATCCAAAAGTACCAATATACAAATTTCATTGAACTTCGTTCAGACTTCAAAACGTTTTTTATTGATTGCTCGGCTTTACTCATCGGATTGAGATACCAAGTACATCGGTTTTTAAGTCAAACCCTAAGCTAACTATTATTGCAAACCGCATCGCAATCGGTCCATTATTTTTTACGTGATGCGCTAACAGACAAACAGACACACTATTTTAAAAATTGTTATAGTCTTGTTCAGTACTTCGTATTTTTTTATCATCTTCGTTGTACAGACTTTTTGTTGTTTACTTTATTATAAGTATACGTGTTTTTTTTCCAGGTGAGCGACTACGGCCTCGTCGCAGACTTGTTCAAGGCAGTCCCCGAACTAACGTCTAAGCTGTAAACTGACGTCTTGAAGCGCAGTGTATAGTTAAAATTGGTATTCGACAACTTTTTACCCATCATCGTGAGATTTTTGAAATGTTTACTTTTGTTGATGATATACAATATTATTTACCTAATCATGTATAATTGGAAGTAATTGTGAAAAAAATAAAGTTTGTTAGAAAATTGGGACTTAATTATTTGTTTCTACAGTAGGTAACCTGTAGAAGTAACGTAAAGTTTTTGATTATAGCTGGTAAGTTCTAGGGACACTCCCATAGAAATACGGGGTCTTCTAAAGAGTTTTAAGCAGTGCACAATAAAAGCTAATACTCCATGAACTAAAGGCCGACTTACACGTCTCCATCATTTAGTACGTAGTAGTTGTAGAAGCATAAAATGCAGCAACATATAATCTTTGCTTTTAACAAACAGACAACGTTTCACTTTTATATATTGATATAAAAGTGAAACGTCTGTTTGTTTGGGGAGCTTTCACGTGATACCGTCTGGACGGATTTTGATGAAATTTAGAATGGAGATAGCTTATACCCTGGAATAAGTTTCCACGGTAAAACTGGAAAATATTGATTAGGTACTTGCTGCAAGGAATGGTTGCCATGGTGACGAAATAATAACAAGTCTTAAAAAACATCAAGAGCGTTGGTGCTAAACATTTGCATTGGTTTTTAATGTCCTAGAAGAACATAGATAGGATGCTTTTTTTCGCGATAAATTGAAGAGCGCGGGTGTAGTCTTGGGCGAAAGCTAGTAACTAATAACGTGTAAACAATAATTTTAGTATAGTTAGGAACCATTCTAGTAAACATTTTGAATTAACACGACTCAATGACTGTGGCGGCCGATCGGCGTTACATGGTGTGTGTGCTTGAGGCTTGTGCGTACGAGCGGATCGGCATATCTTGGGTGCTTCACTTTAGATTTGGCGGTGTGGATTGCGTATTTTTTTAAACATTCTTGCATACAAGTTAAAAAATACTGCGTAATGAATCTCCGTTTGGGGAGACAAGTGGACGGAGCAAGGGCTTAGGTAGGGGGGGGGGGGGGGGGGGGGTGAAATGCCTTAGTAAAACACCCATCGTTTTATACACGGAAAGACCGAAAGCTCAATTTATAATGAAATTTTACTATAGGTAAAAGTGCAGTTAAAATTACATATTTTTTAATGTAAATTGGAAACGACATGAAAATTCTATTATATATATATATATATATATATATATATATATTTGTGTTTGGTGATTTTATTAAGGGAGAAAGTTAAATTAAGTATTAAGTTAAAAATTAGTATTGCAATACAGCATGGCAATGCAGCATTCTGGGCACTTTCCCTTCCTCCGAAGGACTTTTAGATTTGTGTTTTGTGTAAATAGTTAAGTTTTTAAAAAACAGTGTCTACTTTTTGTATGGATTTCTGTAATAAAACCTAAATTCCTTAATTTTATGATTGAATAAAAAGTATTTCCCAAATAATGTTTCAATTAAAACTAATGTAGATATAAATAACACCGGTCATTAAATCATCAAACATCGCAATGTACCTATCAATGTAATGTATGTAGATTTTTTATATTGTTAGGACCCATGAGGGAGAGTAGTTTATATAAGTTTGCAACACTGAGCTACTACCGTGGTGCTTGAAATTCTGCCACTTGTTTCAGATTTTTTCGGAAGCGTTTTCGGGTACTTATCTTTACTTTTAGTTTTTGAGGAAACTATGAGGCGTTTTAAAGCTAATTGAATGAAATTGAAGCTAATTAATTTCTCTACAAATTCCTCTCTCATGACTTTTCTATAAAATTGTTTTTCCAGTACTTATCTTGGAAATGACCAAACCGATAATTATACATATTTTTTTTAAATTTGCTCACCTTTGACTGGCAGTATCTCCACAAGCAATGGACTTGAGTTCAAGTTGAGCTCAAAATTGTCGAAAATATAGTTTCCTATACAAAAGTGTAGATTAAGGATACCCGGAAATTGCTCTCTTAGTGTAGTTTGTTTGAAGAAACCGTAACAAGTGCCACAATCTCGAGTAGCACAAGAATTTCAGTGTTCCAAACTTGGGTACCTATATATAAAAAACATTCGTAAACACTCACAGGGGTCCTAACAACATAATAATAATAAACACTTAATAACTCACTTAATAAAGTTTTTATTATCATTAAGAAACCTTTTTGGTGTCAATAGAGACCAAGATTAAAGGACAAATATATATATATATATATATATATATATATATATATATATATATATCTTATCGCTAAAAGCGATCAACATAGAAACAAGAAATAAGTTCAAAACTAAAACTCGACTACGGTCGTGTAAGTGCTGCCGTAGTCGAGTTTTTTTTTCATATGGTAGGTACTCTATAAATGAAGAATCGATTGATACCTCGCTTGCCAAAATCGGACCAAGTTTTTAGTTTGAATACATAACCCTTCCCTAGTTTCGCGAGTAAAAAATAGCCTATGACAACCATATACCCACATACCCACCCACATACATACATACATACATACATACATACATACATACATACATACATACATACATACATACATACATATCTACATACATAAACTGTTAAACTCATTGCCCTTCCCTTGCTTCGGCGTACTCGGGTAAATAAACTCTGCTCCTAAGCTCGACCCCCCCCCCCCCAAATGAATTCCTGGCTACAGCCTTGGGATGGAGGCTTAATTAAATATGGCTCCGTAGCTTATAACTGCCTACTGATATTTTTTTAGGCAGATTCATTGTGTCGTGACTAATGAATCTTACTGGTAACATATAAACATTCACTTAAATATACTAATTGGCCAGGGGTGCGATTTTTGAGTGTCACCGGTGATTTCGAAATCAGCTTTTCGCAAAAGTGGTATTTTTGAATATCATACCTGTATTATCTCATTCGTTTTAGGAAAAACAACACACGAAAAGTAGGTTAATTTATGAAACTATGAACGAAATGTCAAAAATATCACCGGGTGATTTTAAAACGTAAACGAAATCATACGTATGATATTTTTTCTCATCCAGTGAAATTCAAAAATACGACTTTTGGGAAATCGGTGACTTTTTATCATTTCACTCGGTGATATTCAAAAATCGCACCCCTGAACTAAAATTTGGAAGGTCACTTATATAAGTACAAATTCGTTGGAATTACATATATCTCCGCGCCTCCGGGCTCTAAAACACACTCTAGGGGTAGGACTGACCAAAACCATGGCGTGTCGGGGTTGACAAAGTCGGTTCTGAATTCAAGTTCATTGTAAGGCCATACTTACTTTTAAATTACATGGAGTGAAATGTCGTCTTTTTCAATACAAAACTATAAATAATTCTACAATTAAAATCGCCGAAACTATTCATTTCCGACGGTTGAAATTTAGCAAATCGTTTTCTTAAATTAGTAGATCCCTACAATAAAAATTACAACATCCTAGGTTTAATGTACAGATATAAGTGACTAGCCTAAAAAAATATTCTTCACTAATCAACCCCTCAACATACGTAATGACAAAATACATGTCGGTGATCACAGCAAGTACCTATCTACTATTATTTATTTTGTGGTTACGGTACACTGCATTCTTTCATATATTTTTTGGTTTTGCTACTCGATACTAGATGGCGCTAGGTACCTACCTGGTGCCGTCGATCATAGTACAAGCTACGAGCACCGTGATTGAAAATTATGCATGTGAATGTGCTACGAGCAGCTACGAATACAAGCGTAACGTAATCCAACTTTATGAGGCCGATATGCGAACGTTTGATCCATAGATGAAGAGTATCTGTATATTAAGAATCAATAAATAATTCAAAATCTTTGTTAAAGAGGTTAAATTAATGTTAGGATTTAATTTGCGTACCTACTTGATGTTGTATTCTGGTTTAATTTACTACCACCCTTAGATAAATCTTAGCCACCTCCTTACACGATAATTGAGAAAAGTAAGTATAATTTACATATCCATTGTAATTTTCTTTTTGTGAGTAGTATTGTTTCTAGGTAGGTATTAATTTGCAGAGTGTAGGTACCTAATAATAGATTTATTTTTACGTCAAAGAATAAGTATAATTATCCTACAATGTTCTCGGTAACAAAAGTTTGCTAAGTCGTCCAGACCCGATGATTATATGTATAAGTATAAACTTCAAGAAATTGGACCAATTAAAGGTACGTGCAATAAGTGGCACACTGCTCAGTAGACTAACCAGTGAGGGTGTGTAGTTTCGTGCGTATGTGTAAACCAACAGGAGGTAAGTGCGCAGTCAATCACTGCGGTAATGATAGCGGAGATGCGGCGCGGCTCGCCTGCTGAGTGGCATTCTCGTTATCGCGTCTGCCGACAACCGAGCCCGAGCCGCAGCCGCGGGGCGGAGCGCCCCACGCCCCGCCTCCGACACCACGCCCCGCGCCGCGCGGCTCGCGCTCACGACCACGCCAGTCCTCACCGCCGTCGATCATGCCGCGGCCAACGCGCGCATCCTACGGTGACCAGAAACCTCCGTACTCGTACATCTCCCTGACGGCGATGGCGATCTGGAGCTCGCCGGAGCGCATGCTGCCGCTGTCGGAGATCTATCGGTTCATCACGGACCGGTTCCCGTACTACCGACGCAACACGCAGCGCTGGCAGAACTCGCTGCGGCACAACCTCTCCTTCAACGACTGCTTCGTGAAGGTGCCGCGCCGCCCGGACCGGCCCGGCAAGGGCGCCTACTGGACGCTGCACCCGCAGGCCTTCGACATGTTCGAGAACGGCTCGCTGCTGCGCCGCCGGAAGCGGTTCAAGCTGCAGAAAGGGGATAAAGACAACCTCGGCGCTGAGTTGGTGGCATTGGCTAATTTCAACAACTTGTTTATGGCAAGTCAATCCAATGCGAGGATACCCCCCTTACCTGCATACGACGAACCGCCCAACTTCGATACCAATTACAGTATTAACAGTTCAATAGTGAACCCCAAAAAATCGTTCACCATAGACAGTATTTTGGCAAGTGACATTGACAAATCTAGTGATGAAACTAATGTGAGTGTGTGTGCGCCGATGGTACCGTACCACCCTGAATTGTTGGCCATGGCGGCTGCGATGTGGTCGCCCATGTTCCGGCAGCCCACGGCATTTTCTCCGTCCATCTATGGACCTCTCCATTTAGCGTTTAATTTGCAACATACGTTAGATCATTTGCAACCTAGTCTACATCCACCATTGAACCCGTTATAACCACAAGAATTCCCGCAATATGGACCTACCTAGGTGTATCTTCTAATTATCTAATATTCTCCCTTTAGATATGAATAGCTTCAAGTTCCTATGGTAGCTATTAGATATATTTTGAAAAAAAAAGCTTGCGTATACCTATAACTTCGGCGCTGGTGCTTTTTCAGTGTTTAGGTTTTTGGCCTTGGGTTGGATATACCTAGAGATCAAAGAGTTTTCCACAGCCCGATCGGCATCTATAAAAAATGCATTAAATGCTGATTAAATAAATGTTTTTTTTATTGCAATGACTGGAGATTAAAAAGAAGTCGATTGGCCGTACCTACTCTACTAAGAATTTTAAAAGGTGGGTACTTAATAAGCGCTACATGATAAGTTGTTGCAATTAAATTAACGGCGAATTATTGATGCGAGTATAAATGTAACATTATAATGTATTAAAAGTTCCCTTTCAGTAGGTAGGTATAGCTGTCAATAATCAAAATACCTTTAGGTTCAAGTTATAATGAAAACAATGTCCTTATACATTTTTTATTATTCCCTTTCTCCCCACCAGCTTTGTCCCACTAATGGGGAGAAAGGGAAAAATAAAAAATGTATAGCCTTTCTCCCCACTATGGAATATATTATTTGACAGTGGGGAGAAAGGTAATAATCGGAAAAGTATTCGCTTTCTCCCCACTACTATGACAGGTTTATTTTTTGATTCTATAGTGGGGATAAAGAGAATACTTTTCCGATTATTACCTTTCTCCCCACTGTGAAATAATATATTCCATAGTAGGGAGAAAGGCCATACATTTTTTATTTTTCCCTTTCTCCCCATTAGTGGGACAAAGCTGGTGGGAGAAAGGGAGTAACCCCCTTATATGACTGTATTGACAGTAGGTAAACACCTACTTTGTTTCTATTTATTTTTACATGAGTATTCTAAATAGGTACTTCCTAGGTTAATAACTCCTGGACTACTTGAATTGTAGTACGTTACTACCTATTGTTACTAAAGTTCGATATTTATTTCATCTCAGCTAGTTCATATTATGTTACAAGGTCAGACACTACTAGATAGAACTTAGGTATTATTTAACGAGAACTAATTAGTTTAGGCCGCCACCCCATTAGACAGAGTCGTCATGTTTTCCAGCCGACATCCGCCAATAGTTTGCCAGTTCTTATAGAAAATAATAATGCATTTGCTTTAGTACTTAGGTACTACTTCCTTTTAGTACTAAGTACTTACTACTAAAAGGAAAATATTTAGTCGCAAACTCTGCTGATGGGGAGCGCGCCCTTATTGTTGATTATAATAAGATTTTATATAAGTTACAATTAATAATTTAAATGAATGACATTAAAACTTAGCGTTTTATATCCATGCTACATTTTACTTCACACCCTTTCATTTGATACCTTCTCAAACGTAGCAGAACATGCCCTCATGCTTTAATTGAAAAATATAGGGCAGGCACAGGGCAGGTGATACAAAATAAGAACCATTTTTATGGACATTAGCCAGCCTACACGGTGTTCCACGTTTTAAAAGATAAATCGCCCGAATTCGTTTACGCTTGAACTTTGAAGTAAGGGGATGTAGCAGTGCAATCGGTGGATTTAACACCCGTGACGAAACCACAGAATAGCCAGTAGTACTGAGTCGGAACATCGGGTGAAGTTACTATATCTTAGGGTTACCAACGCGTCATTTTTTGTTATTTATGTGTTACGCTAAAGGCGAGGGCTGTTTTGGTAATTAATATAGAGGAATGATCAAATTGAGTGCCGTTTACCCCGGGGGCATCCCTTCTGTTCGGATGCGAACACCTTTTCGGCGTCTATCAGTGGTAATAAATTAAGTTTGGTGTCATCTATTAATATGGGGCTTTAGGTGCAATCCGTTTTGAAGGGAGACTGAAGTAAATACCCTATGTAGTATCAGATCATTGTTAATAAAATAAGATTTGTTAAAAGCAGGGTTCGACAAAATGCGATACTAAAATTACAAAATATCAAAATATATAAAAAACATATTATATCAGATGAAATATGTACATTTTGATATCTTAATGGTGCGGCGAATGGCACTTCATACAAAAAGTAAGGAAAAAGTTTTATGAGATTTTTCCCAATTTTACGATTTCATTAAGTTACTTTGGGAAAAGTTTTCTTGATGGAAAATAGAGTTGATTGAAACTAACTTTATTTTTTTTGAGATTCCTTATTTTATTTGGTTGACACTAATTTTATGAAAAATCAAAAATGCATTTGTCAAAATAGACCCAATGTTTCAAAAGAAAAAAGCTTTTAACTACAAAGAAAAAGGTTTCCCATTAATTTGCCCCCTCCTGTATTGTCCGCTTATATCTGCGAACCCTGATATTACCCTTTTCGTCATACTACAAATATTTATAATATAAAAAAATAGCATTGATTTAGGTCTGTTGTATAAATATAATGGATATAAATATAAATATACCTATGTATTATGCATTGCTTCAATTGTTGTTACGTGAACCTTCCATTTAAGAATCGATATGTTATGTACGCTTCATATATAATAAAACCATAACCACCATACCATATACCATATAGTTCTTATAATATACCTAGGTACACATACGTATAGGTCATATAGACAAATATGAGACTGAAAAACCAACATCTACTCTCCATCTCTTGTCTCTAAAATGCGAACTTTGCCTTACCTTTGCTCCCCGCTCCGTAGCATCCTAGCTTACCTATTTAATAATAATGTAATAATATATTCAGGATAATAAATTCATACCAATTACCTAGCCCCAAACTAGGATACCCTGCACCATGGAATACCTAATAACCTGTGCTATGGGCAATAGATAACGAATAAACACACAACTAGTGGCTCTGTGAGCTGTAGAGCTCGCGTGTACAAAACAATCTAGCGGTGCACAGTAGCGCCATCTAGTAACCTTAAATAAAACTAACATTAATAACCAAGGTGCTCCATCAATCCCTACCTAGGTAAAGGGCTGATTCCACTGGTAGAAACCTAAAAGTTAGCAATTTACTGCATTTTGGGAAGCTATTCTGCTCATCACGCCGAAGATCCTCATCAGATTTTAAACAATTTTTTATGATACCAATTTAAAGTTACTTTCAAATAAAAAAAGAGCCATCGAAATCGGATCTAATAAGACGGAGATATTCAGTAGCCCCCTTTTGGGGGAAGTACCTACCCCCCCATCAAAAATCCCTGAAGATTAATAATACCTAAAAATTCGTTTAACCTGTATACCAAGTTTCAAAGATAAAGATAAAGATTAAGATTATTTATTTGCATAAAACACGAGTACAAAAATGCACAGATGATAATAGTCTGTCTTCAGATCTCTTGAATTGAAATAAAAATAAATAATAACATAGGTCAAATGGAATGCAGATAAACTCAAGCAATTAAAAAAAAATACAATACAGTGCCATAAAATAAAATTAGTAATAATTGAATGATATATATTGAATGTAATGAAATATGTCAAAAATATATTTAACATACCTATTAACTTAGTACAATAAAAATTAATCATATCAACAATAATAATTATAACTAAAAATTAAACTGTCAGCGCGTCCAATAAATGAAAAAAATAAAATTATTTAAATGAAAACAAATATTAAGTAAAATAAAAATAAAAAGCGTATCAATTTGGGTCAAAATGTTATTAAAATTTAACAGTTAAAAGGTAATTTATCGTATAATAACATTTATCAGTCAATAATTTCTTCAATGTCTTTTTAAAAAATATTGTTTCGTCTAGATCGGTAGAGAAATGCGACCTGTAGAGGAGAACAGAGTTCCAGACTGACTTCGGCGGGACTGACATCCGGAAGGACATACGAAAGCATTTTCGCCCAAGCTGAAACGGAGACTCTTCGCTCGCAATTATATACACATATTACATCCATGACTAGGAAACAAACATTTCTGCTTATCACACAAATGATTGCACCTTGCCGCGACCGGTTGATTTCGTAGTTAGGGTCACTACTAACTAGCCGTAGCCACTAGACCAACCGGTCATCAAGGTTTATGCAACACGTAGGTAAATTAAAAAGAAGGATGTGCCAGTGTTGTACTATTATTTATTCTGAGGCCAGGGTTTAAAGGTAACGTACTAGACCGCAAGTATATTTGCAATACAAAGTATGGCCGTGGCATGCCAATGTCAGGGTTAATAAGCGAAGCAATATCGCGCTGACTTGAGACGAGCCCCCTCACAATGCATCGGTCGCTGTGCCATTGCATATTATTGAGTCGACGACACCGGTCACTCGCAATACACTGGTACAGGAGGAGCACAACATTCTAGAACAATTTCAGAGGTGAGGTTTTACCACTAAACTATTACCACCCAGTATAGGTAAGCGTTATTAAACCTCTTTGACGACTAGCGGCTGAATGCAGCAGTTTGTCTACACTCTACCAAAACGTAGTGATGATATTATCTTTGACTCTACCTACACTGTAGACTAGACGGAACTCGTGAGAATTTAAATTCTATCTTTGATTAGAGAAACAATCTTAAATCAAATAATTCTATAGTATCTGGCTTAGAACTTTCGCTGTGGAAAATTACAATCGTAGATTTATCATCTCTGATTTCCACGTGATTTGTTTATATCGTCAGTAGTTTCTTGTTCTTGCTGTTTTGAGGGATTTCAATCTTATATATCTACCTATAAAATAGTACCTACCGTGACATATCTAAACCAGTGCACGTAGAGATTTGATATTTTGGAAGAAATATTCCTTGAGTAGGAGCGATTTTTTGAAATTCCATCCCTAAAGGCAAAGAGAATCTAATCACTACGTATACTCCTAAAGGGTCAACGGGGGTGGTAAACTTTGCACGCAGGCGAAGCTGCGGGGCTAGTTAATCTATGATAAAAGTCGTTAGCTACGATTTTATAGGTAGGTAATTAATTAGTACCTAATTAGTAACTAATACCTACCTTAATTAATTCATTATGATTTTATTTCAATTAATCAAATTATTATAGGTACAGTTAGTAAAAGGTACAGATAAATAATCAGGTATATTAATAGGTATACTGGCAGATCTTTAGAAAATCAACTCCAAATGTATAATTTTCACGGTCCGCTGCAGATCACGATCAAATTTTTTGTGATTTAGTTATCAACGTAACTGTGGTTACTTTTTTGAAACAGACTTTACAAATAAGTTTAATAAACTATTTTTAAAAGTGTACCTAATTCAATACCTCCCCATCTATCTAAAGTTTGTTAGAGACATTTCTACGAAAGCAGTTTCGTTTCATTTTAATTCAAACAATTTTGTCCGTAATAACGAGAGAAGACGACTCAAAATGAGCATTTTAGAATCGCAACTTCAATCGTTTATGTCACCTGTCTACTTCTAGGTACCTATATTTTATTATGTGGTGTGGAATCTTCAACAAGGAATCATCGATTCTTTGAGGATGTCTCGTGCAGAGGCGAAACACGTGTCGTACTAAGGAAGTATTAGTTGGCGGAAGTAACCTACATATTTGTAGTATTAGGCCTTTTATGCGAGAGGGCACCTGAGAAGTGGCTGGCTACATCCCATTTTGGGCAACATACCATTTACCACACCTTTGTCAGTTATTCAACCGTCAAGCAGTAGTGTGTAAACATTTTTGTTTCGATTTGACGGGCAATGTTTCCAGCGAAATCACGGGGCAATGAGACTTAACGACCAATGTCTCAGGGGACGAGCGCAGTGCAGTGTTGCGCAAGATTTTGCAATTAAAGTTCTGGGTGGCACTGCAATTGTTATGGGCAGTCGTGACGCTTACCAACACGCGAGCGACCTGCTCGTTTCGTCACTTAACACAAAAATAATAGTAATAATAAAAACATATTATATTTTCTTCATCATATTTTTATGTGAACAATCATTAGTAAATGCGATAGTTTTTGGATGTGTATATACTTATTAGTCAACTAGCTGTACACTCGGCTTTGCACGCGTGGTCATTTCACTGTTATTCTAGGACCAAAAAGACCTATAAAGTATACATTTCTTGAAAATTCTTTCAACCGTCGAATAGTTTTTGCTTAGCTTCTAATCATCGGCTTCAGATATAAGTACACCAGTTGGAAGTCAAAACCTAAGCCATCCAACAGTGAAAACCGCATTGCAATCGGTCCGTCAGCTTTTAAGTCATCCGCGAACAAACAGACAGACAGACACGATTTAAAAAACGTTATATTCAGTATCTTAATTTAAGTACCCTAGACCATTTAATTTACATCTTCTTTGTACTGTCTTTGTGGTACTTACAGATTTATTAGAGAAGTATTCTATAGAATATAGGTATATATATCAAAAATATATATAAAAATATAAAAAATGTATATATATATATATATATATATAACTTTTTTTATTACCTATATTACAGTATTCTATATTATTAGTATTATTATTTATTAATAATTCATCCTGTAAAGCATCGCTCTGAAGCCGAGCGGGGTAACGACACCGCTCGCGGCGGTGACACACAATGGGTGATTTCGGATCTCATCTCTTTGGTTATCTTTAACATAACAAATATTGGATGATCCACTGTTATGGGACTTTGTTAACGAATATGTTGAACCTTTGTCACTTTACTGGAGGCACTTACAGGCTTCGCTATTATGGTATTCTACATCTTGATATAATAATGTCTTTAATCTCATAAGTGGAAGATAAAAATAAATCTAAAGGTGGTATAACCGCCAAGTAAACGAGTGAAGCATAGCAAAAGGCGGATGCGTAAGTTTGTGTGAGTGTATATAATGATGTGACGGCCGATCGGCCTAACATGGTGTGTGTTCGTGTGGCTGTACGTACGAGCGGATTGGCATATCTTGGGTGCTTCACTTTAAATTTGGCGATGTGGAATCCGTATTTTTATACATTCTTAGTGTTATCATATCCTGAGGAAATCTATGAGTATATCTATGTCAAAGTGGTCCAAAATTTTGATATTTGGTTGATGATGGTGAAGACAATTCAATAGCACAGTAGGTAAGTAATTATTACCGTTTATGTCCAGTTTTTAGTGTAACTATTTCTATTCGTTTTCAGCACATTAAGGTTTTCACTAAGGGAACATCATTAGGTATAAATTATTTTCAATTCAACAAAGTAATGTCACAATAAAATTGTTCACCTAAAACGTAAGCAGAAAGCACCTTGTATAAGCTCGTAATAAAAACAGTGCAGAAAGAAAGTATGGAAATCCAAAATATTCCAGTTTTTTAGATGATAAATGTACATAGTATATAGCAATCCCGTAATATGCATCAGTCTATGTTGGAAATCCCAGTTTTTTTATTTTAAATATTGTGCCAGTTTTGTTTTTATTTTTGAAACTTATCAGAGGCTGCAGAAAAGATTTTTCCTTTTTTTTTCTATTTTTTCTATTCGTCCAACAGAGATTTCAAAATATAATGTATTGTCCAAAAATAAACTTTAAAAGTCAATGTGACTGAAAATAGTATTGTTGAAGCTTTGTGTAACAGTTAATTTTATTCACATTCTCTAAAAAAAAATATAACCGTCTCCTTTTCTGAAGGCGATTAAAAATGGATTCGTCTCATGAAAGTGAGTTTAACTTTTGTTGTAGTTTTGCCTAAAGTTTTCGCTGCAGTGTAAAGACAAGCAGATTATGACCCACGCTAAAGTGACTTTTTGCTCCACTTGTGTATTTAGAGCTCTCGCTAAAGCTCGGGCTCCAATCTAACATTCGGTGCAGCGTAAAGTCACTTCCCGCGCGATGTAACAATCTACTTTTACCCATAGTTTCTTATATTTCATTTTCTATTAGTTTAGTTTAATAGTAAATCTACCACCGATTCAAGGCAAAAAGTAGAAAATGATAAGTATTTCTAAATAAATACGTACGATCGATAATAATACACACAAAAACTGAAATTCAGTGTCGTGAAATAAGTTCAACGGCCGACCGGAGCACTATTGCCGTGCAATTTCAGTGAATCGTGCCGAGATCGGATTCTCGAACACTCCGAGGCCACAGATCAAGGAAATTTTTTGATTTTGCTTGAAACTTTTTGCTGGTGAACTATTTGCAATTACTGAATTTCAATTTATTTCGTGGAAACCCTGGCGTTAGGGAAGGGTAATGATTTTAACAGTCTATGTATGTATGTATGTATGTATGTATCTATCTATCTATATGGTTATGTGGATGTTCCACTATAGCGTCGCCCCTATTGGCCCGATTTTGACAAGCGAGGTGTCAATCAATTCGTCACAGGCACAGAATACCTAATAATACCTTCAGGTATAGATTGTCATAGGGTTATTTTTATCCAACTACGGCAAGTCAAATGAATGGTTATGTGTTCAAACTTTGTCCGATTTGATAAACGAGGTATCAATCAATTCGTCTTCATCGCAAGAGTATCATGCAGTCTGTTTTTTTTGTTGAAGGAGTCGTGCAGGTCAGGTAAGCGTCACGCCTGCCCATTACAATTGCAGTGCCACCCAGAACACTGTATTGCAAAATCTTGCGCATCACTGCACTGCTCTCGTCACCCTGAGACATTTGTTTTAAGTTGCATGCCCAATAATAACGCTGAAAACATTACCCTTCAAACCGAAACACTGTACCTAATGTTTGCACACTACTGGTTGGTGGTAGAATATCTGGCAAAGGTGTGGTATTCCCCAGGCGAAATTTTTCAGAAGATGCCTGCCACTACCAAGGTAGTATGCGTAGTCTAGTGTGAACATTTAGAACGGTAGATGCGTGTATCGGGCCGCAGTTATATAAAAGGAGTGAAACTGATTGATAGCGTATCCAATGGTAGGCTTTGATTAGGTTTATCAAAGCCTACCATTGGATTTTTGATGTTTTATACATATTCAAGTTCGTTACGAAATCAGTTGGTTGTTCGCCCGATTATCAGCGTCAATCCTGCCGGTAAAACAAGTAGTGACATACAACATTATTTATTTATTGTACAGAAGATCAGCAGCATTTACAAAAACATAAGATACACAAGTGTAAACATATTCGCAATATAGGCCAATAAATAAATAAATCTTCCTAAACTAACTTACAACTCTCTAGCGTTTGAATGTGTAGTATTAGAACGCATTCTACGAGTATAAGATTATTAAGGCTGCTATACTGAAGCTTTAGACAATCATCACGTGTCTTGATTTTGATGTTTTTTTTTGTCGTAAGCGTAGAGTACGTGTTTAACATTAATGTCGAAACTTAAAGGGAACACCAATATGTCAACGCAAGATACAGCCCAGGGCCTGCAGTCTCGACATAGATACTGATTTCTTTCCTACCGAAATCGGTACATGTACCAGTGACAATAGTTAGCTTTGACAGTTATTGTCAAAAGATATCGTCTGTCATCGTTGTCTGTACTGACTAGCGTTGCCAGAAGTCCCGTATTTCCCTGGACGTCCCGTATTTCAACCTTATTCGATTAATATTACGCTCCGTATCGCGCATGCCTCCGACGACGATGAAACAAACAACATTTTTTAGTCTAGTTGATAGAAACAACAATGAACATTATTGAATCAGATTCTATATCAGTTGTTGAAATGCATGCTGAAATGCACGGGGTTCGCGAAAATATGGAGCAAAGATTTGGAAGTCAAGTAAGACAAATAACTAGCGGATTATCTACTTATGCCAAAGAATCTATCGAAAACGATTTTCGACAGCTCGAATATTTTACACTACGATATGATTTCTTAGAAAGCAACATCCTTTCAAGATGCTATTTTTAAAATTTGAAGTTGTCAATCACAAACATTTACAAAAAGCTACAGAACTTTTGAGGTTCGATTAAATATGGAGGACACGTTATACGAAAAATTTCAAATTATTAAAAAAAACCTGGAAATTACAACATCTTTGAATGAAAAAAATAATAGAAGGGGTTTCCAGGAATGAAATTCCTATAATTTTTCTAATTTTATCGTTTATCGTACATCAGTCCATTTCTATGGCATTGAAATGGACTGATGTACGCTATAAATGTACCCCTGATTTGATAAAGAGCGAATTAATTACCGTTTTCAACTATGATTATATCAGCATTGCATTTTACAAAAATGTGAAATCTTACAAAGATTTGTTAAAACTTACACGATCTTCTTAAAATATAACTAGCAGTAAAAACACATAAAAATAAGATTGCAAAATACATGT
This sequence comes from Alsophila aescularia, assembly GCA_946251855.1. Lineage (NCBI taxonomy): Eukaryota > Metazoa > Arthropoda > Insecta > Lepidoptera > Geometridae > Alsophila > Alsophila aescularia. Next base: position 10,567,125 of record OX276377.1, on the reverse strand, counting down.
TTTTCATTTGTCCCGGCGAAAAATATAAATTCCCGTTTTGTTTGCAGAACTGAGCATTTGTCCCTCACAGGATCAAATAAAATCTGGCAACCCTAGTACTGACATTGACCATGATTGAAATAGATATTTAGTAGAGACTACGAAATCTCGTTATAGTCGGACTTTGCGACGGATTTCGATCGTAAAGCAATATCTATCGATGTCGAGAATGCAGCACCAGATAAGAGCAGAAGAGGCAAGGAACGCTTGCAGCTAAGTAAACCGTTAGTGTGACGCTGAAATCGGTTCTCACGGACACGCGCGTCGCATAAAAACCTGTAGGAAGACGGTAGCGGCCGACGCAGTGATGCATTGATATGTACATTCGAATACAGCTGATTTTCTTTTATAATAAAGCAGTAGGTAATAAATAGCACAAAAAATGATATCTAGGACTTAAAATGAGCTACTGAACAATATTTTTTTTGTCTTGTCGTGTCGTTTTTTGTTTGTAATGCGCGAGCATTACGTACAATAACTACAGAACAGATTGCGATGCAGTTTTCACTGTTGGATAGCTTAGGGTTTGAGCAGGAGAGTCAAAGAACACTTTACTTTTGCAGCTTAGTAAACCGTTAGTGTGACGCTGAAGTCGGTTCTCACGGAGTCACGGACACGCGCCTCGCATAAAAACCTAGAGGAAGACGGTAGCGGCGTATTAATCAGTTGCAGCCGCAGTGATGCATTGATTTGTACATTCGAATACAGCTGATTTTCTATCAATATTTATAATAAACCAGTAAGTAACAAATAGTAAAAAATAAGTTGTATGGGACTTAAAGTTTCAAAAGTTTGAAACTTGTTGAAACTTTTGAACAAGTTTTTTTTTAATCTTGTCGTGTCGTGTTGATGTTTCATCGCACTTCACGTCAAAACTACGGGTCCGATTGAAATCTGTGTACGTGCAGTATGCGCGTGGTCGTGCGCGTGGTAGCTTATTCGCGCGCGAGCAAGGTAGTAGTTATATATAGATTTTGACTTACAAGCTGGTGTACTTTGTATCTCTATCCAACGAGTGCCAAGCAATCGATAAAAACTACTTGATGGATAAACGAAGTTTTATGAAATGGTTCATATTTTTTGGCATAACGCACCGACCGGTGGTCGTATTTGAATCCTCTTCTGAATCTGTATTAATTTATTAGGCAATGTGGATGTCGTTAATATACAGCTGTATTCAATAGACTTATAAATGTCGTGTTAGAAAACTTATATCTCTCGTACCTTAGTACTTCTTTGGCGTAGTACGCGAGTGTACAATTTGTAGCGCAGCGTCCGCTCGGTGGCCGTGCGTGACGGATCCACTCAGCGTCGAATTCACGGCAAGTCAAATGTTTAATTTGCTCTATAAATCAGGCCATTAGACGCATTTCAAGGGTGTCATCGTAGTCTCATTGGAATCGTGACGGACCGCGCTGTGTGGTCGCCGCTCGCCGCCCGGCGAACGGTAGCTCTCTTGTTGGTATACTCATTGTGAGACGCTGAACAAATTCAATTCGTGATCGAATATTTGATTTGCTGGAGAATGACTTGAGCTTAATAGTGTCGGTATGTGTATTAAGTTATCTGGATTTAGGAAATAGGTTCAAATACAATCTTGCGGACATTGTCCATTTTTGTAGACTATAATTACCTAAATAGGCAGTTCTCTACCGGGTAAATATTAGATTTTTAGCAGTGATGCCTGTTTAGTGAAACCATAATGTCATATAATGTTTGTAAAGCATAAATTTAGCTTACGGACGGGAATTGAACCTGCACCAGCCTTGCCCATCAAGTCGATTCTTACTCGCATTCACAAACAAAACGGCTAAACAGATTAATATGAAATTTTATACACAATTCTGAGATATAATACTTTTTATTCTGGAAAAAAGAAAAATACCGTAAGAAAATCGTTAAGTCCAAAACGGCTTAAGATATGTTGATGAAATTTTGAAACTGCTGTACGTACAATACAGAGATAAAGAGATAATATACATCCATCGCCGAAAAAGGTACTTAAGTGAAAATGGTAAATCAGGAAATTTTTGGTAGATTGGTTGTACTCGATAACAAATCAAAACATATTGAAGTAACACAAAGGAACCTATTAAATTGAATACGCTGGCAAAGCTGCGGGGCACAGCTAGTCTATTTCTATACAAATAAATAAAATTGAAGTGTCTGCTTGTAATGTCAAAATAATAGCTTTTTAATAAATGCATATGAAAGTATACACGTACTCATACCAAAAAAGGCATTTTTATTTTTTTTGTCTGGCTCTCTGTCTGTCTGTCTGTCTGTCTGTCTGTGTGTCCCACTAATATCCGAAACGGCTGGACCGATTATGACAGGACTTACACTGGAAGATAGCTGATGTTACAAGGAGTAACATAGGCTACGAAAAATAATTAGAGTACAGCGAAAAAAATACATAAATTTTGACCACGCGGGCAAAGCCGCGGTCACAGCTAGTAATTTATAAAATCGTCAAGCTACTGAAGCAAGAAGAAATCCACAAAATGTATTCTTTAAATATACCAGTTTTACTATTATTACTGTAGTGTGTAAACAGCGGGTTATTCCCTTTCTCCCCACCAGCTTTGTCCCACTAGTGGGGAGAAAGGGAAAAATAAAAAATGTATGGCCTTTCTCCCCACTATGGAATATATTATTTGACGATGGGGAGAAAGGTAATAATCGAAAAAGTATTATCTTTCTCCCCACTACGCAATCCTTGATGTCTCCTTAGTTGCCCTTACTGAAAATAATGTTTGCTTCATATCAAGTCTAGTGGGACATTGGTAAGTTTGGTTAATCGGTTTCTCCCCACTACTATGATAGGTATATTTTTTGATTCCATAGTGGGGACAAAGAGAATACTTTTTCGATTATTACCTTTCGCCCCACTGTCAAATAATATATTCCATAGTGGGGAGAAAGGCCATACATTTTTTATTTATCCCTTTCACCCTACTAGTGGGACAAAGCTGGTGGGGAGAAAGGGAATGACCCTAAACAGCGTACGTTTCAAATCCTGTAAAGCAATGTCTTAAAATCGTTAAACAGAAGGTTGCGTGACGGAGTCCCGAGTCCGGGCCGAGTCCGGCCGGAGGAAGCTCGGCTCAAATTAAATTAGATTAAATTGATTTATTGGTGGAGGAGCGTGATCCGGTCCTCTGGGCCCTAGTCAGTGCTGCTATTACAACTTTATAATTTGCTTACAACAAAAGAAAAACTGATGGCAAAACTTAAATAGCGCTTAATTTAAGTAATTGAAGGAGCAATTATTTTGGAAACGTTTAGAACTAACTAGATAGATAGATAGATTAACTCTATAGTGGACACCACAAGTACAAGTGAAATTATAACTAAAAATAAAGATATACTTACCTAGTCTAATGTTTTATTAAACAAAATGTGATCATGAAGCACTATGCACAATTAATTTCTCAGATAATGTACCTAGTACCTAGATATTGTTAGGTTTAAAACACTTTCCTTTTACTGTCATATAGTGTTCGTATAGTGTTGTTTCTCTTCACGTTTATGTATCGCTCATCATATTTTCATTAAAGATATTGTTGAGAAGGTATCTTGAAATACAATCTACTTTATTTCCATCCATAAGACAAACACCAGTACACAGTAAAATATAGTTATACAATTTTTCAATTTACTACAAAATCACGATGGATGGATTTATGCCCTTCCACAAACTACTGGTTTAATTCAAATCCGATTTTCTTTAATTTTCTTTGAATTGACTAGTAAATGGTAAGTCTGGTTATATTTTTAATTCTTTAAGAAAATCGTTACATGCTTGAATAAAAGTCCATAAAGTGCTAGGGTAATTTATAAAACTTCCCGTTTTGAAAGGGAAACTTCAGAGCCTGGCAGCACCGACCGGCTCTTCCCTCTCCCCGCTCCCGCTCCGCTTCGTTCCGCCGCACTCCATCACAACCTTAATTAATGCCATTCGGTTCGGAAACTGACCGGAAAAACGAATCACCGCCGAGAAAACAACGAGAAACGAAAGCTATTATGAAATAAATTAGCGTTATCGTAAGAACGTCGTACTTTACAACATAACTTGAAATTCTTGGAAACAGACTTACTTCCACATTATATTTATACAACATAAATAAATTACTTGCTTTCCCGCCCGCTACTGCGTCCGTGCGCACTACTGTTTATCGCGAAAAAAAGCATCCTATGTTCTTCCAGGATAAAACCAATGCAAAAGTAGGTATAGCACTAAGGGCCGGTTTTTTGATCCGTAGTTAAAATCGACCGGACCATTTGTTAAACTGACCAAGGCTTAAAATATAACCAATTGTTAACTCAAGTTTCCGTTTTTTGATCGCCATTCATCGATTGGTAATACTGACTAATGGTTAACTATGTTGCCACTGCAATATGCAATAGCTTACCAATTTTTTCGTAGGTAGTCATTATTTTTTCATGGCAGCACTTGCATTTAGATGTTTATTGCGGAAGCTTATGTCAAAGATGTCAGTCTATAAATGACAGATATTTAATTGCTTCAATCAATCAATACAATAAAAAATGCTTTGGAAATAATTCATAAACTTTACGTGTTTTTCAGAGGCCGCACCACCAATTTTATAATAATATTATTTAAATAAATAATAAAATTATTTAAAAAAAAAAAAAAAAAAAGTATATTAATATCATAATTAGAATATTTACGCTGGTGTAAATATTCTAAGGTATAGCACCAATGCTCTTAAAGTTTTTAGACGGACTTATTATTTCGTTTCCATGGCAACCGTTCCTTACAGCGAGTAATCAACATTTTGCAGTTTTCCCGTAAAAACTTACAATTTTCCGGGATAAAAATTATCCTATGTTTTATTCTAGTCTATAAGCTATCTCCATTCCAAAGAACATAGGCGGAATTTTATGCGATAAATCTTGCAGTGTCTTGACATATCATTTCTACAGAACTTAAGTAATTATTTTTCTACGTTTTTTCAACATAACAGCAATGTAAGCTAGAAAAACCCAGGTTAACAAATCAATTTAAAAAATCATGAAATTGTAACGTCCTTTCCTTCCTACAATGTTTAACCGGCCTTGTTGCCTGCCCAACGGGTGAAAAAATTTATATAACATTTCCGGTTCGGACGTCAAAATTTTCAACATAGTATACTTCCCACCCAGATTTTTAAACCAAAGGAGATTGAATTAAGCTTACTGGCGTTAAATCTTTTAACAGTAAGCGTAATTCAACCTCCTTGCGATAAACAGAATAATAATATAGACTGTGCTATAGACAAAATGGTACGTCAATATAAAACCTCTATACAAAACATTATATTCGTTACCAAAAGGATTACAATGCACTATAGTTTATAGAGGAAGTGTAAAGAATTGTTACTATAATGTTAATTTATTTGATTGTTTTGCACAAAAATGGTGTAGGTACAAAGGAGGACTTAATGCTAAACAGCATTATCTACCAGTTATCCAGGACGTGTAAAAAATAATAGTACATAGGGCGTGTTGTTATAAGTATTGAACAATAAATACGAAAGAAACAAAGGTTTGTGTAAATAAAATATTTAGTGTAAGGAATTGTTGCAAAATATTTGTGCTAATATGGCACAACTGTTTCCCTGTACAGTGAAACAGCAGCAACATATCTAAATATATTGTTTTGTAATCTCGCCAGGCAGTAACAGATTGAAAATAATTCTTATTCAAAAGCGAGTGTATTACTGCAGCAAAATGTTGTGGTTTAGAAGGATGAGAGTATGATAGAATATTAGAGTGTCGTGAGGAATACATGTGCCCAAATAGCAAAATTTGTGTGTCAAGTACTTTCAGAAATAATCATAATAAACTGATTTTGCTGCGGTAATGTTTGAAACGTTACCCCAGCAAAATTTATTTTTCAAAATCGATTTAGCTTGGAACCAAATACATAAATACGTAGCTTTCCTTGATTAGTTAATGTGCCCAAATAGCAAAATTTGTGTGTCCTTCGGTTTTTGAGTTATTCAAGTTATTACTGGGCTAACATTTTGTGATTTGCCATATATCGAAAATGGCTTGACATAAAAGTATGAAAAAAATACCACTAATAGGCCTTAAAATATATTTATTTTTATGATTATTAGTTTTTTGAATAGTTCGACAAATATCTACTAATTAATTTGTTTCCGAAAACATAAAAATCACAATTTAAAGTAAATGAGTGAACTTAAAATCAAATGAATAAATGCCAAATGCACCCCCAGTTTCGGTTAATCCTAAGATTATCCTATAAAACCAAAGATTAACAGAAAACTTTCTTCTAACTACGAGCTATGCTACGGTTACGAGAATGTTTACAATGGACGAGGTAGGCTTAGGTAACTGTAGCAAAAATTTGATTCATTTTTACTAATAGGACGCTTGCAATTTTTGTTCCAGATAAGTAAACAAGTTTCAATGAACCTCTTATACTAGAATCTCTAAGTTATGCAATCTAATTACTTGACTCGATATGAACTGACAGTAATTATTATAATACAATCGCTCGTTCAGCTCAGTTAGTTCGGCACGCTTTACTGCCTCGACATTAGGGTTTATGGTTTCGCGAGATTTTTAATTTCACGGGTCTCGAGAATTCTTCAGCTCCATTTCTCGGGACTTCCCGGTAAATCGAAAAAAATCCTTTTATTACTGAATTTTTCGTTTAAATAAAGCAAAATCCCGTCATGTGTATTTTTCCTTTAGAAAATTATTAGAATTATTAGATACTATAGGTTTATTAAAATGGACAAAAATCAAAAATCACTGAACTATTTTTGATGCAAACTATCAAAAACATGCATTTTTTCATTACACAGAAACACTTAATCAAAACATTTTTTAAATAGTCAATTTTAATAAGAATTATATAAGATTCTCTCAAACAAACAAAAATAGTCAAAAATCTCTTTAAATATTCAGCTAAAACATTTTAATAAATTAAAAATAAACAAGAGAAAAAATATTCCTTTCTCATAAAAAAGCATCCAAGTGCATATTGGACACTCATAGATTCTGGGTTCTGTAGCCAGGTTCCTAAGCTTTTCAACTAAGAAAACCGCATGTCAATTGGTTCAGTAGTATTTACGTATTATGCCAACGAATTAAGCGAGCTTAAGATTTCGTGTTGGAACCAAGCAAAAAAATACTCTCAAAGAAAATCATTATACTGTTATAATCCCCGTAAAACTTGCAATTTATTTGAAGAGAAAGCTCATGTACATGTTCAGTATCCCAATCTTTACATACCAAGCACAAGCCTGTCTTCAGAGGTCTGCATTAAGGGTAGAGCTATGGAGCACAGTGTTCTAGGCGTCAAGTTAAAAGATCGTATTTGGAACACTATTCTGCGCTCCACAAATTGCGGATGTGACTCAGAAAGCGGTTTTGTAAAAATCATAATAATTAAACTAATATACATGTGCCAAATTTTAACCTTGTGTAGTAATGTCTGAATAAAATAGCTGTGACATACAGATGGAAGGACGGATGGACTGATAGACTGACATTGACATGGTGAAACTATAGGGTTCCTTGTTTGACTACGGAACCCCAATAAAATCAATCAAATCTCTCTAGGAGCAATCAATTTTTTATCAACAAAAACTGTGTTATTACTGAAACATCACGAGTAAGAAAATAAGACTGCAAAAGTAGTGTTTAGTTGGATTAGTCGGTAGTAAAATAAATGATAGGAGGAAGGCCGCCTGCCACCCTGTCAAAGGATGTCACCGCATGGCAAAAGACAGGCAAAATGCTAAATAGCCGATATTTTGTTAAATAATGATTTCTCGACTTCTTGATTTTTCTCGAGCCAAATTTCCCGGGAACGAGAACTGCTGATTTCCCGGGAATTCCCGGGTAAAAACCCTACTCGACATCTACAACTTTATTAAGCTAATTTCAGTCATAGCGCGCGTTTTTATTTATTTAAGTAATTTAACTAATGCCGCAAAAACGGATAATCTTCGAACGGTCGATTAACCGATGGCAATTCCAATGTTCGAATAAAAACGGTTTCCTACATAGAATCGACGCGGACATACAAAGGCGATTTATATGCGATAATTCCGATACATAAAACATTTCATTATAGGCAGCGCGGCCCCATTATTCAAAGATATTTATTCATGTCGAATGATTGCCTTTCTTTTGTGGATCGACAATGGCTACGCGGCCCGTATTCCATTTGCGGGCCGCTCAGCGCTCGTTCGCTCATTGTGCACGCGAGACCGTTTTGTTTCGGCTCCACAGCGGCTTTTCACGACGCATATTCTATTCTTAAATTAAATGGAGGCAAGATTGATGAGTTTAGACACGACCTGTGACACGAACTACCGAATGTAGCTTGTTCGGCGTGCTAGTGTGGAATGCGCCTTATTTCACCCTTTATAATAAGCGGTAATTATTGGTAGCGATCCAGTCATGTTTGTGTAGGTGTGTATCGGTTTTTGTATGTTTGGGTTCACTCGCCTGACTAATAGGATTTTTTATTGTACACATCTCGTTTGTTATGCCTAGTAGAGTAGCCGTTTTAATACGACGTTAATCTAACCATTACTTTGACGTTTCTGTAAATACATCAATCATTGTGAATTGATGTACAAATCAAATGCACCGCAAACATAACCTAACAAGGGTTAGGTATATAAGTAGGTACGAGGACAAACATTTTTGTAGATTTATGTAAAACTTATTAAACTGTTTCTAGATATCGTAATTTCATTGAATTTCAAGCCATTCATAACAATAAAAATAAAACTACCATCGCGCACACTTCCGACGGTCTCAGTATGATCGTACCTTTAGAGGCTTTGTTTAACAAGAATTTTTAGTGAGTAAAAGAAACAAAAATAAGTAGATCGTAGTCATTACAAGTTAATTCGATTGTTTGGGCAAGGCAGAGAGTTTGAGCGGCGGCGGAGCCCTGTAATTTGTGGAGCCGCCGTTCTTGGAAGCAAACTATCTGTTCTATTTCCAAAAATCAAGTTTTAACTTACACATGACCAAACCAATCTTGGTTTCTCTATAGTATTAAGAAAAATATTTGTGTTTTTATGCTTCATTGGCTGTCGCATTCGTTTTTGGCCTTATGTTCTCAAAATGTAGACGCCTTACGGTTTCAGAATGATTGAATTAAGTTTCACTGGAGTACTTCGTAAACTGATCAATATGATGGTGAAGCCTATATTTTAACAAAAAAATCACTGGCCTTCAAACTTAGTACCACACTATTAATGTCTCTCTGTTCGCGCATCACTTTAAAACTACTGGACCGATTGCGATGCGATTTTCACTGCTAAATAGCTTAGGGTTTGGCTTACAAACTGGAGTACTTGGTATTTCAATCCGATGAGTAGGATTTTATAAAAACTCAATTAATTTTAAAAGTGTGGTACCTACTAAGTTTTGAAGGCAGTGTATATGGAGGAAACAAGCAAAAATCGTTATATTTATGCACTTTTGACAATTGTTAAATTGATTTGAGCCAACACGAAAGAAAGAAAGAAAATACATTTATTTATGACAACACACAACAATATACAGAAAAACAAAGAACAGTAATTACAAACAAAAATAAAAGGTACGAAATTAATGCTGTGTGTTGTCACAAACAGGTCCCGACTCAGCAAACGCTAAGGCCATAAAGCCTTGGCACTGATTTTCTGTCGGAACCTATTTGTGACAGACATCACGAACGCAGAGTGACAACACATAAAAATTAATACACATAGAAAACATAAAATAAAATCCAAAAAACTGAACGTAAAATATAAAAATATAAATTTGCCAAAAACGTCATCATGCCAATCCGAACGTAGCTGAAATTGAAACTGTCAGTTTCATTGACGGACGAGTAAAATGAAATTTGACATAAGTAGTATCTCTACCTAGTCTGTGATTTGACATTACCCAATACAAAAAATAGCAACAAAACAATTCCACGCAGATATCTTAACGCGGCGCTTTACGTGGCCGAGTGGCAATAGAGAATAAGGGCCCTGTTATGGCGAACGAATGGCGTCACTGCTCCGCAAAGGTATTCAAATCGCAAGCCGCACAGGGCAAAACAACCGCGAATCATTAAGAGGATAGGGCACACACGCGGCTTCTACAGGTTTTGCCATACATTTGCGTTTTGGGAGAAAATGTTTCTACCGTACTAAACCATAACCAAATCTAATAATTCTCTTTTTATTAATCACATAATAAAATATATTTGTAGTTTATTATATTTTTATCATAATTTGTAAACAATTTGAATTAATTAGTGATTTAATACCGATATTTTCTCTCAAGTTGTGTAATGTTTAAATGAAAAATAATAATAAATTAAGAAAAAACAAAATCTATAAACGTAGTTTAATCTGTGATTAATAAAAAGAGAATTATTGGATTTGGTTATGGTTTAATATGGTAGAAACGTTTTCTCCCATAACGCAAATTTCACGGAAATGTAAGGCAAAACCTGTAGAAGCTGCGTGGGTGCCCTTCGGTCTTAAGCAGTGACGTCACGAGCACCGCGCAGTGTTTTTAGTCAAATGGCGAAATTTTACTGTATTTTTTTATTATTTATGAATTAAGTTTAACATTTTCGGAAATCTTCTTCAAGTCTTCTCGTCATCCATAACACAGAGCCAGAAGACAAAAATCTTCAATCAGTGCATCCTACCAGCCGGAGCCAAAACTCACGGTCAAACTAGTCCACAAATGTAAGGATTCTCAGCGAGCTATGCTTCGAATTTCTCTGAAGGAGCAAGATTCGTAAAGAAGATATCCGACGGAGAACCAAGGTAACCGACATAGCTCAAAGGTTAAGCAAGCTAAAGTGGCAGTGGGCTGGTCACATTTCCCGAAGAACCGATAACCGTTGGGGTAGACGAGTTCTCGAGTGGAGGTTTAGGGAAACAGTGTAGAACGCCCTGTGGCCAGGTGGAGGGACGACCTACGAAAAGCGGATGGAAGAAAATGGATGAGGGGAGCTGAATACCGAGCTCAGGCGCACCGTGAATACTTAACAAAGATTAAAAAAAAACTGTTCTGGGGCAATAATAAGAACTAATATTACGAAATAATGCGAATCTTTTTTTTATTGATGTCGGTTAAAATTCTAACACTGTGACTCCACTAGCTCGTCAACAATTTGTACATATGGTGTGTTGTATTTGTTTGGCCATTAGACGAATAAATATTTATGTTTGCTAGTAGCGAGGCCTGCAATTACGGAGCTAGTGGAAACGGCAAGTTACTCGCACGCCGCTATAGCTCTACCGCGGGCTGAGCGTAGAGATGGTACACTTACGACAGAAAAGCCAAGAATGTACGAAAGCTTTCAAATATGTCTCATTTACAGTATTTTTTTGTGTTTTTTCAAACTTCAAATGGGTTGATAATATATTTTTAAATACTTCTTGCTTCTGTGTTACATTTCTTTTTTACAATTTTTATGAATACTCCACTATTTTCAAACACTAACCTCATAGACGTATTCGTAGGTAGATGACTCAGCCTGTCACCGGAACAAAATAACATAAGAAGTATAAACATTTGAAACGGGATATTTACCACGGATACTATTTTTACTGAGTACCCGATGCCAAGAATTTAGATTCCCGATTCACTCCCGATTTCCGAGTGCCGAAATATCGGGAATTCAGTAAAAATAATATCCACGATAAATATTCCGTTTCAAATGTTTATACTTCTAATATTTGTGACCATATTAGTTTTAAAACATATAAAATAACACAAATTATCATCTGTACTATCTCTTTCCTCTAACCTTCCAATCTAGTCACAAAGCTCACTTACTAAAGTGCACCGCAAACGAACTTAACTATTAAGTGTACCATCTCTACAAACGCAAACTCTACCAGCTTGTCCGATTTTATCTCAAACGGCTCACCGACGCGTCCCGCGCGGTAATTACAGAGGTTAGGCCATCGAGTGAATTATTAGACGCGCCGCGGAGGGCAATCAACGTAATAATTGTTGTGAGGCTAGTACGCGGGGGCTACTTGCAAATGACGAAAATTCAACTTTCTTCATCGAACATGTTATACTTGTTTTTGATATGAAATCGGGATTGGGCACAGACAGTGTTCTAGATGTAAATGTGTTTTCGTTCAATAGTATTCGCTCGCTTTTTCGACAAGCAAGTTTGGCCATAAAAAAAACAACCTGTCTATACCAAAAAGGCTGATTGAATATTATAAATTATTAGCAATCGCCGTCGATGTCGAGACTGCAGGCCCTGGACTAACAATGAACACGTGGGCAAAGCCGCAGGCACAGCTAGTATGTACAATAATGATATTATAGTCTTAAATGAAGACCTTGATTCATAAGTTTCAAAGTCATGTATGTTCTTTATTCGTGACTAAAATTTTCTACCGCACTACCGTAGTAGGCCCCTATTTTTGTGGTCGGTTCCTCACAAATTGAATTTGGTACAATTACCATGTAACGGTGCCGCTTTGTTACCATTTTGGTACTATAGCCGTGCGTACTACGTGGGTAGGTGTTGTTTGTACGAAAACATCAGTACGCTTCCATTGTATGCGCTGTGCCTTATAATTACCACAGTCTAAAAATATTTAGTTCTGTTTCCACTGTGTAATTATTATGTGTTTACTGTACACGCCGCTACTTTTAATCTAATTGTAAATAAAAACGCCATCAATTTACTACTGAAGATAAAAGTAATTATTGCATTTGAGTAATTGCTGAAATAGCTAAAATTTTACGTTTCTTCTTGACTATTATTGTTAGCTAGCTGCGCTGCCCTACGGCTCTGCTCGTAGTTTTTGGGCGTACCACGAAAACTTTGTTATAAATAAAATTAAAATAAAGGTTATGTAAAAAGTAGGCAATGTTCGTCTGGAATAAACGAAATCAAATATTCGAATAGTCTGGAATCAGTGAATACATATCTAAAATCGGATAAGCAAACTTGCTTCTTTTTTTCTTTTTTAGGGTTCAGTGCCTCAAAAGGAAAAAAGGAACTGTTATATGATCAGTTATTTGTCTATCTGTCTGTCAAGACCCTTTTTCTCAGAAACGCGTGGAGGTATCAAGTTGAAATATACATATATCAAATACTTAAGGTCTGCAATCCCTTGGCGCTGTGAAAAAAAAAACAAAATTAAGTCAACGTAATCATAAGGTAGGTATTTTCCGTTGACCTTGAAATTTGGCAAGAAGCAATGTCTTATAGCACAAGCAAAGGGAAAATTTCTAAAATCGTAAGTAGTTACATTACATATTTTTTTGCGGTTATTTACTTATTTGCTAAATTGACCGCGACCTATGTCAATGTATGGGGACAACAACAAAGGCAAAGTTAAGTCGTTCTTTCCACTTGAACCCCCCCTTTGGAACCCCTGAGGGGTCCATGGATACTCACTATTACACTTGGTCCCCCAACAAGGGGGTACAAGAATAATTACAAAATTTTAATTCCACTTGAACCCTCTGAGTCAAAAACGAAATAATGAAAAGAAAATTGATATATTTATTATAATTTAAATAATAACATTAGACATAACTGCATATCTTTTTTGATAATGATTGCGCTATTGCTACGAAGTTTATAAATACCGGTATTTAAATTTATTGCTTCGTAAAGACCGCTTCAGATTCAAATGGCAGAATACTTGTTACCAAATCTATTCCTTTGTCTTCCAAGAGAGTCTTGACACATTCGTTATAGATAGTAGGAATAGGTTGAAAATTGTGGTCCTTAACTTGTCTCCTACAATCATTATTCTTGCTTTCGTCTTTTATGCAATCGGGACCATGTGCAACTAATTTTAACAGAAGAATTGTCCTCCTGAAATAGTAAAATTTTCTTTCCTGATTTCTTTCATCTAGGTATTTGTTAATTATTATTTGTACAATACATAAATTTGACTTACGCTAATAGTTATGTATCCTGCGCATTTTAACTTTTTTTGTATTGGCACACCTCCACAGCATTGATTTATTCTTATAAGTTTTTTCATGTGATACTGATGACCAAAGTAAAAAATCACCTTTCCGTCTTTACAATCAATGATTTCAATATAATTAGAAAAATCAGCCATGGTGCCTTTCTCGATTATAAAAAGGCTTTCGACAGTGTCGGACACTGTGTCGGCCGTGTTTCATTCTCTCCATCATTGCGGCATTGATAAGCGTTATGTGAATATCCTCCGGGAGCTATACAGCAGTGCCACAATGCAGGTGCGCATGCACAAAATATCTGATCTAATACCAATTAGGAGAGGCGTACGGCAAGGAGACACTCTCTCTCCGAAGATATTTATCTTGGAAGATATAATGAAGACTTTTTTTGAAGACCTGCGGTTTGCTGACGACCTCATCTTGGTAGCTGAAACCGCTGCTGATCTTCATATCATGCTAACTGAGTTGCACGAAGCGTCTGCGAGCGTCGGTTTAAGGATGAACATGTCCAAGACCAAGGTTATGACAAACCTTCCGTCACGAAGACCTAATATAATTCAATCAAATCAAATCAAATCAAAAGTTTATTTATTTTTCCTCACAAATGGCTACACAGTAATTGCGATCAGACAGAAGTAAAAAACAAACCCAGCTTTGTGAGGAGCTGGTGCCTGAAATAGGTTTAAAAAAACCTGTAGTACAGGTCACCAGGATCCCCTCCCGTGGGAAGAAAATTATCTTGGCATCCCCATCCTAAATAAACAATTATTTAATTTTGTGGGTAGAAGAAAAATAATAAACATAGCTACATATTTGTTCCGAGCGGTAAGAAGGCTGTGTGAGTGTTGTGTAGTGATAAGTACGTGAGTGTAGCTGTGGTGCGTGTGGTGAACGTGTCCGTGTTTGTGTAGTCGAGATATAAAATGAGAGTCAGTAGTAAAGTTACAAGTGATTTCATACTTGTTACAAGCAGACTCAAAATTGACATTAAGGTACATCTAATGATGAGAAAAAAAAGGCAAGGAATGGAACTATTAAGTTACAAACAGTAGATTAGAGGTGCTTAGGCTTATTTACATCATTATGTACCGAAAGTTGGCGCTTTAAAATGTTAAATAATGGTCATTTATTGGATCATTATGAAATTTAGAAGAATGGTATACCATTGCGGTGTTAAGAGGTTGACATCCTAAAATGAGATCATTATAAGTCAAATCAAATTGAAGTACGCTAAAGAAACTATTAGACAAAAAGAGGAAAAACTATAATTATTATTAAACTAAAGGTTTCAGTAGTTTTTCAGTTTCATCATAGTCCAAAGTTTTGAGATATTTAAAGAGAGTTTGTTTGCAACTATGGCGGTGTAGCTGGTATAAATTTAAAATTTTGTTTAGCTTATTATATAGATAAGGACCTTGGAAGCAGAAGAAATTATGTGACCTGGCTGAATTATGTAAAGGTGCCTGACAGACAGTGCCCTTTCTGCGCTTGTCTTTCATAATTTCAGGGTTGTATTCGAGTTGAGAATGTTTTTTGAGGACAGTGTGAAAAATGAAGAGTTGCCTGACAGTTAGGACCTCCCATTCTTTGTAAAGGTCAACAGTTGGATATCGGAAGGGTAGACAAGCTCCGACTTTTAATATCGCACGTTGCGCTCTCTCAACCTCAATCAGATGTGTTTTAGCAGCACCACCCCAGGAGATAATACTGTAGCCAACTAGAGACTGACATAGGGCAAAATATACCATTTTGACAATTTTACGGTCAGCAGTATGTCGCAAGCCCTTAAAAATATAAATGAGTTTACGTAATCTGGTCACAAGAATGTCAAGGTGTGGCTTAAAGGTAAGTGTGTGATCTATAATAACACCTAGGTATTTCATTTTGTCAGTTCTTTGAAGAGCAGGACAGGAGCAATTAAGAAATCCTGGATCACAAACATGGGCAGTTATGGATAAGGTCGACGGTGGAAGAAAATCTGACCTCAAGGCAAAGGGGACATACCTAGTTTTAACGACATTTAATGTCAGTACATTATTTTGTAACCATTCACAGACCCTATTAACTCCATTTTGAGCAATATCAAATACCTCGTCCCAGCTATCACCGCTAAAGAAAAGAGCAGTGTCGTCGGCAAATGTGAGTGTTGTGCCACCACCAAGCTGGAGCTCACAGAGGCCATTTATATAAACTAAAAACAGTGTTGGACCCAATATACTGCCTTGCGGAACTCCGTACTTAGTAGTTTGCTCATCACTAAGCCAGTTCTCAATTTTAACTCGCTGCTTCCTTGAGGCCAGGTAATCATCAAATAACCGCAACTGAATGCCTCTGACACCAAGCATTTCCAATTTCTGTAACAAATGTAGGATAGAGACCGTGTCAAAGGCCTTAGCCAGATCAAGGAACACAACCAAGCACTTCCTCTTGTCATCCAGATTGGTTAAAGCAGAGTTAACCAGTTCATGAACCGCATCATCTGTAGACCTACCACGACGAAAGCCATATTGAGAGTCTGAAAGAAGATTGTTTGATTCTAAGTAATTGATTAAACGACGGTTCATTAGACGTTCAAGAATCTTTGAAAGCGTGGGTAAAATAGAAATAGGCCTAAAGTTATTGACGCAGTCTCTACCACCACCCTTATAAATTGGTTTAATAACCGCAATTTTAAACGCTGACGGAAAGACTCCCGTTGACATGGCCAAGTTACAAATATGCATGATAGGAGATAAAAGAACGTGAATATATCTCTTTAATACTCTGCCAGAGATCAGATCGATCCCCACCGAACCGCCATCTTTTAGACAACTAACAATGTGTAAAATTTCGCCTTCATCAGCAGGTAACATAACAAAAGAGTCGCGGGTGGAAGAATTAGTTTCATTAAAGGTATTTGAAGAGCGTTGGATAATTTTTTCAGCAAGCCTTGTGCCAACATCCGCAAAGAAAGAGTTTACTTTATTGACACTCATTTCAGGAGTGTCAGACGACAGAAGACAGGACGAAAGATCCACTGACCGATCTGAACCACCAATCTTTTTAATAGCCTTCCATAGCATTTTTTTATCACCTTTAGCACATTCAATTTGCTTTTTCTCGTAGTCTCGTTTAGATTTCTTTACGCGAGAGTTACAAAAATTTCTGTAACGTTTGTACGTTTCCTTTAGAACGTCATTACTAGGATCTTTTTTTAGTTTTTTATAGAGATTATCTCTATTCCTCATGCAACGCAACAAGCCCTGGGTAATCCATGGCTTGTATGTCCGTTTTCTCGAAGGCTCAGTTTTTAATTTAGTGTTAGTTTTAATTGCCTCAGTTAAGTAATTTACTAATTGATCTGTCGCTTGGTTAACATCATCAATTTCGAGAATATCCTGAAAATTTATATTTTGAATGGTTTGATCTAAACTGTCATAGTCAACAAAATGGATAACTTTTTTAGAATAATCTATCTGATTCACTAGATTGAGACTAATAGCCACACTTTCGTGATCCGTAATTGATGATTCAAATATAACACAGGTTGCATCCAATTTAGTTCTAAGCATCATATGGTCTAGAGATGACCGACCATGAGTTGGCACAGTGTGTGCAGGTAGGATGCAATAGCTTGCAAGAATATTTAAATACTCGTAAGATCGTTTGTCATGAGTATTAGGAAGTATATCGATGTTGATGTCACCACACAGGATTAAATTTTTAAAACAATTTAGCTTAGAAATAAGTACGTCAATAGAGTTAACAAAGTTGCTGGTGTTGAGCTGACTAGGCGGACGGTATATTCCTATGATGCAAGTGTCATTGTTTATTTTTAATAACAGACAATTTGCATCATCAATTTGAGGTTCTTCATAAATTACTTTTAGATGCTTATTGTAGTATATTACCACTCCCTCATTCTGCGTTTTGTGGGACGTAGTGGCTACGTAGTTATAATTGTCAAGGTCCGGTATACTTTTAGTCGATGAGAGCCAACACTCTGAAAGAACCAGTATATCCCATGACATCTGGGATCTCTGAAGAAGCGTAGTAAAGTTGGGCATATTACAGTTTATACTACGAATGTTTTGAGAAAGGACATTGAGAGTGTGATTATTATCCATTAAATTCGCTCGTAAATTATCAACATCGCAGACCACTTCTCTAGCTACTGAAATGGAATCCAGATCCAAGTTTATAGTTTCAATATTATTCATACTAACAATAAATAAAATTATTGGGATAGTCACGGCTTATGCGTGACATGGATGATACATTTTTTAAATAGAAACCCAGATCTGGTAAAGTAGGAGCTGCAGAGCTAGATGAGCAATAGAAAGCGAAAAGTGCCAAAATGTCAAGATTATTAAACATTATAACTCGCTTGGACAACGTTGAGTAAGTGTAGTGTAAGCGTATGAGTTTTATGTGAAGTGTACATAGTGTGTATATAAATTTACCATTCTCGGACAAAGAAAACCAAAAATACAATAAGTATCCAGCATGCATTATTACATAATAAATGCTACGAAGAGCTGCCAATATAAAAAACGTAGTAATACTAAAGAAATAATAGGTATATACAACAAAAAGTAGTCAGAAAAATAGTTTAAATATTTCAGTTTCTTCATCAATACGGATCGGCGCATCTCCTTCTTCTTTTTTCACATAAACCTTTCCAAAGGCAGTCCAGGCTGCAGCCAATTTTTTGTTCTTGACGTTTTCACGCGCTACATAGAATACTCTTCTTGCTTTACTTATCAAGTACTCCGAAATAAATACGGCACGAGAGGGACCCGGTATTTTAAAGTGCCCAGAATTAAACTGGGGCTCCTTGTTTTCTCGTCTTGACTTATTAAAAGATTTCAGTTTTGAAATAATTGTTTCCTTCCGAAAAGTGGTACTAAAGTCAACCACTATGGCCTCAGACTTGGAGCGATAAAGCTCCCTAATATCAGACTCCTGAATTGGAGTGTCCAGGCCGAGGGCTGAGCCAAGGTTTTGAACAATGTTAATTAATTCCTTTTTATTCTCATTGGGTTGTTTTAGAACGTTCCGAATCTCAATGGTAGAAGAGCGGGAGTTTTTTTCTAGTGAGTCAACCTTAGCTTCCAGAACAGACACCCGCTTTTTATATTCGTTATTTTCAATCAAATTGTTAATTGCTACCCCTTAGAGGTAGTAGACGAGTACATTTATGTTGGTCATTGTTTGTCCTTCAACCGGGGCTCCCAGCTGAAGGAGATCGCTAGGCGAGTCCAACTTGGATGGGGTGCCTTTGGAAAACTTGAGGACATTTTCAAAACTTAAATAGTAAGGTGTTGAACCAATGTGGCCATGTTTCGGCACATAGGGTGCCGAAACATGGCCGCTCACCAAAGACCACCACATATATAAAATAAGAGTGGCCCAGCGAGCTATGGATCGCGCCATGCTAGGCATCCGCCTGGTAGATCGCATACCAAACGTCAAAATTCGTCGTCGTACTAAAGTTGAAAATATAGGTATGCGAATTGCCAGACTAAAGTGGAAATGGGCAAGACATTTGGCAAGACGGGAGGAAAACAGGTGGACAAAGGCAGTCACCGAGTGTTATGGTATCCAAGAGATGGACTGAGATCTCGAGGCAGACCACCAGCCATATGGTCAGACGATATTGTAAGGTACGCTGGAGGCCAATGGATGAGGCTATCACAGGACCGGAAAGACTGGCGCGTACGAGAGGAGGCCTATACTCAGCAATAGGTGGATACGGGCTGATTAGATAGAAAGATAGATAGATATGTTCCGTACAACCGTACGGAACCCTCGGTGCGTGAGTCCAAAACGCACTAGGGCGGTTTTTTTTTGTGTAGATTTCAGCGGTTAAAAGCATAAGCTAAGTTAATTAATGTATGTAAATAAGAATATAAATATTTATGAACACAAGCCACTATAAAAACAATAATAATAAAAACAAAATAAAAACTAAGTACCTACTAAAAATAATATTATGTACATGAATGCATTTATAGCTTGTACCAAAGGAGCCTGCTCTATGAAAAAATGACCAGCTGCCACAGAACTCTGGTTTTCGGATAAAACCCGCGGGTGATGTTGATGGGTGATTTTGTTGTAGATAGTTGATATTGTTATAGGATATCTCTTGGTTTTGAGACATATCGCTACAGCTTGGATTTCTTTACCTTCGTATTTAATTTCTTCGGAGTGATCAAGGATTTCTTTTGCAATGACGGCGCTTCCACCTCTTGCAGTATTACCTGGATGTAGATAGATAGATAGATTAACTCTTTATTGACACCAAGAAAATAAAACGATACAGACAGGAAAACACATGATGTAGATGCGATGCATGTGGATGTAGTGCATGATAAATGTTGTATTCTTTAAATGTTATTTTTCATTGTTTCGTGTAGTGCGTTTCGGATATTAGACACGTTTACGTTTTATCTAGGACTACCTGTAATTTATTTTGATGGTTTTGTAGTCCATTTGAGTTTCATGTCATAATTTTAAGTGTGTGATTCATTTTTTCGTCTTGGATGTATGAAAAACATATAAAAACATTTTCATACTACGAATACATTTGAAGATAGTTCATTGAATAGGTACGTGTCTTCAAAGGTATTCATACACGAGGCCAGTGAAAGGCCATTGACTGAACTGTCGCAAAAGTGTCCGGTGGACATAATTTTACGGAATCATTAGCGCAAGTCCGACTCGCAATTAACCTTATTTCTATGTGCTTTATTTTGTTCTATAGTCACCAATTTAGCACTTGTATCTAGGTATTTATGTATTAACTATAGAGCAAAAACAAAAACATTGAAAAAAAAAACACTTTGTTTAAGGCAATACCAGCAAGGCCTTGCTAAGAAAGTTTAGAAATAAAATTAAAAATATCGTGGTTAATCAAAAGGTATTATATGAAATCAGTCATTTATCTTAAAGACTACAAAATATAAAAATAAAATGGTAACTTCTAACATAAATGAAAACAAAATTAACCCGTTTTTAAAATCATGCCAGTAGGCCTTAATTTACTATGGTAAAGTGATAAGGCCTATTACTTTAACCATCATAATTATTTAAATAACTAATATTATTATTATTATTTTGTTTATGTGGCACTTGTGATCAATAATCAACTATAATAAGTAATTTAATATTAGGTAATATGAAAAAATGCTATTAATCCTCTTCACTAGATCATCTTCCTGTTCTTCATTCAGTAAGGCTTTTCGACCCAGAAATTTTCTCAAACTGCGTCTCTTGAGATGATTTCTTATTGTTCTTCGAGGGATCTTGTACCTATCTGCAGTTTTAAACGTACTTAGAATTCCCCTTTAAACAGCGCGACACAAAGTCTGCTGACACCAGGTATTCTTCTGACCACAATACCCGTTTGGGAGGCATTGTGGTCGTAGACACTGAAAATAAAGCATCAACCATTCAGCTTTCTTGTTATGCCCTACCTTCTATAGGTATACATAATATCTTAAATGGAACTTAAAATATAGAAAAAAAAAAAAGTTTGAGGCTATAAAGGCCTATCACAAATTTTGATAGGCCTTAATATCCTACGTCCATGTAAGTAAACTAAAATAAAATAAAATTTGGACTAGGATACTTAATTTAAATACCTAGAATCATAATCTGTGTGATGTAAAAGATAAATTGTACACAAATGTATATAGGTAACTGTAATGTAATTTTTTATTATTCGAGCAGCGCGACTTCGCGTCAAAATGTATGGTACAACAATAGTGACGGAGAGCGGGAAAACGCGTAACCTCGAGCTTTCAGCAACTTATGCAAGCGTATGTGTGTGACGTTTGAGTGAGTAAGCTCATTTTATGTACGACTAGCTGATGCCCGCGGCTTTGCACGCGTTGTCATTTTAATATATAGCCTATGACACTCACAAATAACGTGGCTTTCTATTGGTAATAATTTTCATAATCGGTTCAGTAGATCTAGAGATTACCATCTACAACCTCACAAACCTCTTTATAAAATTAGGATAGATTTCTGTTCCTTAGGCCTTATTAGCCGACAAGCCTCAACGCCAAATTTTTAACTATGTACCAGCGTACATAGTTAAAAATTTGTGATTTTTTGTTGTTTTATATGTTAGGATATAAAACATAGTGATGTTTGTTTGTCGCATGAGGTAGTGCTGGCCTCTGGTGTCAGAGTTTGTCAGGCCGCCCGAGGGCCTCTGCCATGGCTGTTCTCAATTACAGCTGGGACGGACAGCTTAACATGCCCTCCGAAACACGGAGCGATGGAAAACCGCACATAACTTAGAAAAGTAATTGGTACGGAGCCTAGGATAGGACATGACCCGGTATCATTGAATTATAAGTTGCACTATTGAGCCGTTAGGCTACCAAGGCTCGCCTTCCTCGCCATAAAACATAATAACACCATGTAATATTGTGTGAAAATTTCAACCGGCTGCCTATTACGGATCAACAGATTCATTTACTTGTAGGGTCAATAATTGGGCTTCATTTGGACTCTCTGCTACGGAACCCTAAAATTACCCCTCTTTATAAATAATCTTTGTTTTGCAATAAACATATTTTCTTTTGAAGTTTTGATCCGTATCGCCAACACAATCGATTGGTGCAATAATACTGTTATATAACTTTCAATTCCTATCCCGCAGGTACAGGGTCGGACTGGGCCGGAAGGGCCTGGGTGGCTCCTCATAAGTCCGGGGCCCGGGACCGGATAATGGTCGATGGAATACTATCGAAAAATAATGAAATATAAAAATTATTAATTGTCAACGATATATATATTATTGAGTAAATATAGTTCCAATCCACACCAATATATAAAAGTGAAACGTTATCTGTTTGTTTGTTTATTTGGGGAGCTATCACGCCTGATCCGATTTTAATGAAACTTTGTAAATAGGTACAGTACAATATAGAGACCAACATAGGATACTTTTTATCCCGGAAAATGGTAATTTTCCACGAAAAACTGGAAAATGTAAATTACTCGCTGTAAGGAACGGTTGCCATGGAAACGAAATAATAACAAGTCTATCAAAAAGCATCAAGAGCGTTGGTGCTATACTTTTGCATTTCTTTTTAATATCCTAGAGAAACAGGATGCTTTTTTCGCGATAAACTATAGTCCGTGCGGACAAAGTTGCGGGCGAAAGCTAGTAACTTATAATACTAGTGGCTCTGTGAGCTGTAGACCTCACGAGTACAAACTTTTTTGCAAACAATCTAGCGGTGCTCAGTAGCGCCATCTAGTTACCTTATTGTAAAACTAACATTAATAACCAAGGTGCTCCATCAATACCTACCTAGTAAGTAAAGGGCTGATTCTACTGGTAGAAATATAAAAGTGAGGAATTTACTGCATTTTAAGGAGCTCTTCTGTCTTTATTTGAACCAGCCAGCATAACAAGCGCGAAAATCTTAGAAAAAACACTTAGCTGCATTATACTATCATAATGCAGGTCAGTGGAAAAAAAACTAGACATTAATGGAGTTCCTCAGCGTGCGAAAATATATAAATATACAAGGCACTAGAAGAGAGCACAAAAATAACGCACTATTAATTTATTATAGCTGTGTATACGAAAAAAATAATTATTGTGTAAAATAATTATTGTGGATCTCTTTAGTAGCAATATGAAAGCAGCCAATACTAAAAACAACGCGCGAGGGTAGCGAGCGCGATAATTTAAATCTACTTCTAGGAAAAAAAAGGATCTTTTGGGTGCTCAATAGATTCACCGTATACCGTCATAAGAAAGCCTACAAATATATGGAAGACGCAAGCGCAGCGAGCGCGTTTTTTTTAGCTATTTCCACCAGGAGTATAAGAAAAAAAATGCCGGGCCCTAGCCTGTGCCAGCCCCCTACTGTACCTACCTACTGGCAAGCCCCGCAAGTCCGCAGGCCAGGCCCGCTGGGGGCCCGCGCAGGCTAGGGCCAGGCTGGCATACGCCGCCTCGACTCTATGGCCAGTCCGACGCTGCGCAGGTACACTTTATTTTTTTGGGATAAAACTTATCCTAAATGTGTCTTTGTTTTGCCATATGACATTTATTTTCAAGATTTCAACCGTTTCGCCAACACTATCGATTGGTGAAATAATATTGTTACATAACTTTCAATTTCTATCCCGCAGGAACTCTATAGTTTTTCGGGATTAAAAGTATCCTTGATAATTAACCCATAGTATAAACTATGACTGTGCCAAGTTGCACCGAAATCCAACCAGTACTTACAGCCTGACTTAATGTTTTTTTAGATAACTTTCAACCCTTTAGTTTTTCGTGATGAAAAGTATCCTAAATGTTATTCCATAATATTAGCTATAATTTTGCCAAATTGCATCAAAATCGGTCCGGTTACAATTTTTCAGTCGTCGGGGATTTTTGATTGGGGAGGTACTTCCCCAAAAAAGGACAAAAAGGGGGCTACTGAATATCTCCGTCTTATTAGATCCGATTTCGATGGTTCTTTTTGTATTTGAAAGGTAGTAACTTTAAATTGGTCTCATTAAAATTTGTTGAAGATCTGATCAGGATCTTCGACGTGATGAGCAGAATAGCTCCTCAAAATGCAGTAAATTTCTCACTTTTAGGTTTCTACAAGTGGAATCAGCCCTTTACCTAGTAGGTACTAGGTAGGGATTGATGGATCCCCTTTGTTATTAATGTTAGTTTTATAATAAAGTAACTAGATGGCGCTACTGTGCACTGATAGATAGTTTGCAAAAAAGTTTATGCTCGCGAGGTTTACAGCTCACAGAGCCACTAGTTATTGTAATAGATAGGTATGAACATCTTTTATGTATTAATAAGGAAAAAGCTCTAACCCTATTTAATAAGTTAAAAGATTGGGAGAGCTTCAAGATAGACCTAGATAGTTGTATAGATCTCAAGGTTCCACTCATACACCAGAACACTTGAACATAAAAGTAGAAAAGCCCGTTGAGAACACGTTGGCTTAAAATAACAAAAATAAATAAAAAATAATAAATAGCTTGGAATAACATGCTTAAAAGCTAGAAAAACACGCCTTACCTGCCAAAAAAGAACGTACCAATAAATTATATACTGTTGGAATGTGCTTATCCAAGACCTTCAAATTGATACCCATATTGTAAAATTTGAAGAAAATAAATATTTTTTCGCACTTGAAAATGGAGCCATACTGCAGTGTCTTTTAAAAAAAATGTCTATGTTACTCGGGGGATGTAAGGATTCTAACGATACCCCACACGTCTAAATCTGTTCAGGAATTTAAAAGTTATGGTGGAATAAAGAAACACACATCCATACATACATGACTTTTAAAAACATTACAATCGTGTAAAAATACACCAATCACATATAAAAAGACCAAATTGAAATACGGGCTAAGGATCTAATAACTTATAAATGAAAAGAGAAAGCAAAGAAAAACAAGGCATCAGTCTAGATGTCCCGAAGACAATAACAAATAGTTAACAGGCTGATCCAGGATTTCAACGATGACTCCACCATAAATACCTTGAAAAGCTAACCAGTGACCGCAGTACAGATTACTCTCTATGAAAAGCTACAAAGAAAAATGAACAAAATAAAAATATGTAGCTTACTTCCGCCAAAACTGTAAGTCAGACAAATGATAAATGGTAAAATTAACACAAGTAAAACCCCACGCTAAACAAAACCCTACCCAAAATTGAACTAATGAAAAATATAAATGAAATGAAAGCTAAGGCCTGGAGGCCAGAAAAACACTTATACAAATAATATATATAAATATATATACACAATAAAAAACCCCCAAGCTAAACAAACCCTACCCACATACACTTATATAACTACTACTACTACTACTACTACTTGTAATCTACCAAGGTCATAGTCAAATTAACAACCCTTATTAATGCCACACTAAGGCATGCTTCAGCATGTACCAGACTTATGGAAAGTTACGGAAGTAATCATGCTAGTAACGCCTACCACCTCATGAAAGCACATCATACAGGCAGATATCTTTGCCGTCAAAGCTTTTTCAAAAGTTGTTTCTTAAAAGGCTGAAACCAATCATAGATAGCAAGAATATATTACCAGAGCATCAGTTAGTGTTTTTGAGAAAAGCACTCGACATCAAGTGCACAGAATAACAAAAATCATAGAAAAAACTCTTGAAAGTAAAAAAGTGTGTTCTACAGTATTTATAGATGTGGCGCAAGCTTTTGACAAGTGTGGCATGAAGGTCTATACATCATCTGAATAGAGTGTTTAGAATAAAACAAGAAGATTCGTTCTCATAACTTAGGGAAATAAAAGCTGGAGTACCTCAAGGAAGTGTCTTAGGTCCAGTCCAGTACACTTACACTTACACTTGGTTGCTTTACACTTGTGATATTCCTGAGTTAGAAAATAATATCATCGGGACCAGTGCTGACTATACTGCTATAATGGCAGTAGGAAGTACCCATCAAGAAGCAGCAGAAAAGGTCGAAACAGTGGACAATCGAGTCTATGATTGGACTAAACGATGGAGGATCAAATTGAACTAATCCCAAATCAGTTCACATAATGAGTTTTGTTTTTTTTTGGATTTCAGCAACAAGATACAAAAATATTCTTCAGTTGATATAAATAATTCAAGAATACAGCCAAGTATCTCGGTATGATGCTTGATGCGAAGTTCCGCTGGAAAGCGCACGTTAAGAAGGAAAAAAAGAGTTAAATCTACGATAAAAAATAATTTATTGGCTGTTTGGAAGACACTCCACACTGTCAACACACAATAAATTGTTATTATACAAGTCCTAAAGCCAGTCTGGACATATGGTATACAGCTGTGGGGCTGCACCAAACAGCAATACATTAATTATACAACTTTTCCAGAACAAGGTACTAACGGCCTCAGATAGAGTTTGTTAAAGTAATTAAAAAGTATGCAGAAGCTCACGACCGTAGAAATCATAATCATGTGAACATAGAGGTAAACCAGCTCTTCGATCACACTGACATAGAAGACTTAAAAGGACAAAACAGCTATAGTTAGTATAGTGTATGCCATTGTATTAGTCTAGTGTAGTGCGTAACAAGTGCTACTTATAAAGAACACATGAACAAAGTGTCTTACCTTAATAGAGACTATAAAAAAAAGTGTTTACTCATTCTTAGTATACTCATTCTTAGTAAAGTTATAATTAAAATACTTATAAGATAATTCGTGGCTGGATTGTAATAAAAATAGGGTGGGACATCTGTATACTAAAAAAATAAAAATAAAGCTTGTTTTTGATTAAAGTTAATCGCGAAAAAAGCATCCTATGTTCGTCTAGGATTTTAAAAACTAATGCAAAAGCAGGTCTAACACCAACATTCTTGATGTGTTTTGACAGACTTGTTATTTCGTTTCCATGGCAACCGTTTCTTACAGCGAGTAATCAACCTTTTCCAGTTTTCTCGTGGAAAATTACAATTTTCCGGGATAAATATCCTATGTTTTATTCCAGGGTATAAGCTATCTGCATTCCAAATTTCATCAAAATCCGTCCAGCCGTTATAGCGTGAAACCTCCCCAAACAAACAAATAAACAAACTGACAACATTTCACTTTTATGTATTGGTATGGGTAGTATGTATAAAGTGCACTTCCTATGTATTACATACCTACCTATGTATTACATAGGTAGTATACAAAATGTATTAGATAAAATCATACTTTGACTGACGTCCTATGTGTGCTTTGTATTTCTTTTTTTATGTGCCTAATACACGTATTCCCAAAAAGCAAACCTTGTAGAAAAGCAGGAGCAAGTCCAATTACTAAACATGGCAAAAAAAGAAACAATATAACAAGCTCCCTAAGCCACAACCGAAATACTTAACTAAAATTTAATTTATAGTCTGCGCGCTGCAAGTGTTGCTTTTTCTGACTTGCACGCGAGCACATTGCTTATTCAAGTCAAACTGAAGCTTTTAAAAACAAAACAGGGAAACTATGCGGCAATTTATTTTGTTAGGGCGCCGCCCGCCCAGCAAATTCATTACCAGCACAACCTGCCGCTTCCGTTTCCGACAACTAAACTAAACTTCCTTCCACTACCGCGACTCTTTAGTTCAAAACAACATACAACGCTGCTTTTCTTTCTAACTTTCTAGCTTGTAGGACTGTTAACTTTTCAATGTAAGCATTTTATATTCAGATTGAAGATTGTAGTGGCGTGCAGTGGTGAAGTTTCGTGATCGTGATTGTATTGCCTTGACGTGACTCGGTCTTCGTTTGCACAGGCGTTGCTTTGAGGAAAACTAACATAAACTTGCACGGTCTAGTTATTAGGTATTTTCGTTGTGTGAATTTTTGTTTTATTAGGCCCGGCGTGATTTTCGTATGCAGGAGTTATGTGGAGAGAATACGCAACGAAATCCTTGGATTCATGTTTTATTCTGTTTATTTTACCCACGGTGTTTGCTCTCTAGCAGTTGATATGCAAGGCTGTTTGATATTAATTGACCGATACTGATACGTGTCGGTCCGTCGCATATTATCGGTCACTGCACGTTTTATTTTTCAAGTCAAACTTATAGAGTAGTTTTGAATATTACAATCTAACGGTCCTATTAGGATCTTTAAGAGCCTCATAAAATTTCTAACTACCTTACTCTAGTAACATAACCTTACCTACATAGAATACCACAGTAAACCAATTCATGTACCAACTTACGTAACTCACCCATTTATTCATCAAACTATTTCGACAGCAGTTCTATGAAGGGTAGTCAAAAGGTTACACTAAATAATGCAGCACTTTTCTATCAGTGTGTCATTGGGAGGTTATGAAGCACAGGTGGAGCGAAGTCACTTTGCGATTCATGACTGACGGTCACGTATATACTAAGGATATACATAGCTAGATAGATAGATAGATAGAAAATGCTTTTACTGTACACCTGTTTACTGACCCGTGGCATATGTGGAATCTGTGGCATCAAGGAACTGTTTTCAATATATATATATTTTTATACTTATGAAGCGGTTATAAATATGTATATATAGTGTATGAATAAAATATCTGTGCTCTGACTATGGTATACAGACAGACGGATGGATGGACAGATGGAAAGACAACTGACAGACGGACAGATGGCCTGGGTCCAGGATAGGGTTCCTTGTCTGATTACGTATCCCTAAAAATATCTCCACCTCTGCACCCATTTGAGGATTAGTGGCGCTTTATAAATATTGCCCTAAATGCGTTTATAGATGTATACATTTAGAATGATTAATTTTTTGGAGCAAAATTTTGAAGTCATGTTATCGTTTTTATTTATACCACAACCAAAGGTCCACAATTCAATACATAAATAGAATAGAATTCAATTTAAGAAATGATATAAATAATACCTTGCTTATTTTGAAGACAAAACAAGAATTAATGCATTTACTTACATCATCCCTTTACTTGTCCACTGCTGGATGGAGGCTTCTCCTAATGCACGAAACTAAGCTCGGGCTCCAGCTCTCTGCATCAAATTTCTGCTGCCGCTTTTCGCAGATCATCACTCCACCGGAGGGCGTCCTACACTACGTTTGCTTATACGTGAACTAATCGAGAGCTCATCTACCCCAATCAATACTCCAAGGTTCTTCGGGACATATGGCCAGCCTACAAGGCTTATCATTTACTTTTGTGATTATATTATTTTGAAAGTTGTAAGAATAAATCTGTTTTACTGCTAGAGTCCTAATAAACTTTACCAATGCTACGGACAGCCACTTATTTTAGATACAACCTATAGATCTTCATACAAGTGATCTTACCAATTTATCGATGTAAGATAAGAGGCAATTAAGCCTGTACAGATATACGACTGCCGGTTTGACAACGTACATTAGTACCACTTTTCCGGCGTCGATCAATAAATAAAATCTCGTATTTGCGCTCGCCCACTGTTCAATGATATATAACGTTTGTTAATTAGGTTATCTTCTCGCCGGCATCTACAAAGGGGCGAAGGTTTAAAAGGCTCGTTGATATTAAAAATGCCGCTTACAACTTTTATCATAAATCACCCTCTGGCAAAGAC
The DNA here is from genome assembly GCA_946251855.1 of Alsophila aescularia. NCBI lineage: Eukaryota > Metazoa > Arthropoda > Insecta > Lepidoptera > Geometridae > Alsophila > Alsophila aescularia. The sequence continues at coordinate 10,537,055 of OX276377.1, read as the reverse complement.
GAGAGGGCGCGCGAAAAAATGTCGATCTACCTACTTTGAACAAAAAATATGCAAGTAATGACGAACGCACCCTGAGAGCTTTTTTAAGTCACTTGAGCTTGCGCTTGGAATTAATTATAGAGGCCGATAAGAGCCAAGTGCTGTCACACGATCTTATATCGTCATTGTTTTCTTTCAATAACGTCATTTTATTACTCTTTTAAGTATTACTTTTATTATTTCGCAGTTAATATCAATTTCATTTCTCAAAAGCCCCTCGAGGGTTGTCAGAAGTGGAGCGTCGGCATGTCAGTGTCGGTATACGGTCACTATAATAATGACTACTTTCGACAAGCCTTTATCGGCTGCGTCTGCGATAAGCACCCGCGACGAATTCGCACCACTTTGCTTCTCACACTCACACGACCTGCACCCACACAACCAATCAAAAAATAGCATAAGTAAAATGGTCACATTCAAACTGGGACCGTAAATGTTTACAGGTAAGACACACTTTGTCTCAAGTTAGAGTAGTTGTAAAAACAGTTTGGAACTTGGAAAGAATGATTTCCGAGATATATGTATCGATACTTTATTTCCAATTATAATACTTATCAGTTTTTTATGTTTTTAACTTGTGGACTTTCCTTTTATTATAGTACTAGCTGTGCCCGTGGCTTTTCCCGCGTGGTCATTTCCCCGGATCAAAAGTACCCTATGATATTCTGAGAGAATTATATAATGTGAATATTAAAACATCGTTAGAAATTAGGCCAGCCACACGTACACGAGTATAATTTGTAGACTTCGTAAAGTGAAAAGTCATACAGTGCAACCGAATTATCTTCGAAATTAACTAAATTATTTATTAAATTATTATTTTATTTGTGTTTCAATAAAGAGTTATCTATCTATCTATCTAAAGCCGCCACGAATGAGTTTCACATTTTCTTTATTTTTCTATTTTTTTGATTGGTCTACTTTATCGATTGACTGGAACACTCACACCACCATTCAGTTCACAATTAAGTTGGTGGCACTGTAACAAACTAACAAATTTCAGTCAATTAGGCCAAACCTATGATTCATTATCGTGATTTGACTGATTATTTTTTGTAATAATACGATTGACTTCAAGCCATAGTCACAATCATTAAAGCCTGTTGCTTACTTTTCGTATTGGTTAGTGCTGGCTTCTAGTGTAGAGTTTGTCAGGCTGCCCGAGGGCCTCTGCCATGGCTTAACCGGGACCGACAGCTTAACGTGCCGTCCGAAGCACGGAGCGATGGAAACCCGAACATAACTTCATTTCCGAAGAAAAGTCATTGGCGGCGGAGACTATAGAACCGAATCCGGTGTCATTGGATTCGAAGTCGCATTCGTTAACCGCTAGGCTTCAACCGCTCTTCAGCAGCATACGTTTACAACGAGGAAAGATTTAAGCTAAAAAAAAGGAATAGAAGTTGTTTTTTTTGCCTAATTTAGATGATCACAATTATTTATTGTCAAGACAATAAATAAATTGTTGAGATACTATTTTACGTGAATGTTGTACAAAAACGACAAATCGTAGCATTTCTCGGCACAATTGCTGCAATTGCTATTGATTGTCGAAAAGCATTATTCGAAATATTAAAAAATCCTATTATTGTTGCTTCTTCTATGTTATTTTATTTTTTCTGATAACTAACAGATATAAAACATAGAAAAAAAAACTCTGCTATGTTATTATTTGTTTCTAATTTCTTCTTCTATGGATGGAGGATTGTGTCTGATTGTATTTTTTTTAAATAGTACCAGTTAATTACCACATGTCAACCAAAATATATATTTGAGTTGCATACGTTCCCCCCGTTCTCTAACTCCTCATCAACTGATCTGAAAAATTCTAGACTATCAGCATAACGTACGAAATTATAAAAAAAATATTAGATCATTTAGTTGACGTAGCCAACCAAGTTAATCTGCCATTAATCCTGCGTCAACTAGGAGCAAACACCACAGTGAAAAAACTGGATGAGTTAATACGTATATTAAATGTAATTTAATAATTTTGGTTTATTAACTTTTATTAATTGACATAGCTATATTATCATTTTGCGGGACCTGATACCACTGATCTCTATGGATTTGCTGTGCCGTACTTTCGTTTGTGCTGATTCAATCTAGCGTCCATGGAATTAAAATTAATATTGTTTCACCTCCTTACGTTAGTTTCATAGTACAAAAACCATAGTTCCGTGGACGCTCTCTACTGCCAAACTACTGCTATCAGTGCTAAAATGGCAATAATCAAATGCGCTTATTGCGACGTTCGTCAACAGCCTGTCTAGAGTACGGAGTAATATCACAGAATAAATATTAGTACTAATAAGTAATATGCAGTTGTCTATGCCTGATACACACTATAGCCACAGTACATACTACAGCTTCTTTAATTCTTAAAGTAAGTTTTTGAAAAAACTAATTTAATAAATAAAACTTAGAACTTCGTATATTATACGAGAAACAGATTAGGTACCGGATAAAATACAGAAACTGGTCAGTCATAATTGAAAAAGTAAATTTTCAGTGCAATTGACTGAAAAATATGAATGGGTATAACATTTTAAATAAAAAATAATTATTTATTAAATAATTGCAACATTCTCTAAAAGAAAAAAGAAAAGGTATTGAACCAGAATAAGAAGAGTAAGGTATAGTAGGTAGGTATTGTATTTTTTTACTATTGTGTTTACTCGAATATGTAACAATAACTCATATTGAGTAAATATATTGTACGAATGAATGATTAGCTTAAACAATTTCCGATGCTCGCAGTAGTTGAATCAGCTGCATAATGACTGCAAAGTAAAATGTTTGAATATAAAATTAAATAGTACCAATAAAATGACAATATACTTAGCTAACATATGACATAGTCAATTGTAATAGGCCCTTTATTTACAATGGAATAAAATATAATAATGTTATAATATAATATTATACAATTACTATAGTTTTAATATTAATCTAAAGATTGTAGATATATAGATACTATGCCGCCTGATTTTTTATAAATACAAAAAGAAAATTCTCAATAAAAAAATATATTTGTGATGAATATTTAAAATAATATATCTCTAGGTATGTAGATTGTATCGCAACCAGGTTGATGACTCTTGGTACATGTGTATTGATAAATCGATATTATGGCTAAGTAGTAATCAGTTTGTAAATAAAAATAGAAGCCATAAATAATGTTCAATATGTACTAACTAGTAGGCATGGGTCTAGTTCTGAGTTTAATAAATGTGGGCTGGTACCTTTCATGTTCATTATCTACCAAAGTTTTATCTCTCCGATTAAATGATAATACCGAGAGCTTTTAATAATTCTCATTCATCGTCGGATCGGTGTATAATTCAAATCTCTTTTTCTGTATCACTGTAATTTACATACGCTAAATAAAAAGCGGTGTCATCACAAAAGATATTTGGAGGCAATATAAACATAATATCAATTTAAATTCCTTGTTAGTGAAGCGAAAGCCGACATCATACCTGAAAGTGAAGGCTTCGGATTGGTCGCAGCGCGGACCAATCCCAGGCAGCGATGGGCGCACGGCTAGCCAAGAGCGGAGCCCTGCGACCGCGACCCGAGCGGGCGGGCCGAACGCCGCGCTGCCCGCGCCTCAGTACTTCTTCACACCTCGCTTCGAAGTGACGCGACCGTACACCCGTGCTGTGGTTTCCAGTCACTGACTTTTTTTTAAAGATTGTTCCTCGTTTGGCGCATTGACGATGCCGCGACCGTCGCGCGAATCTTACGGTGATCAAAAACCTCCATATTCGTACATCTCGCTGACGGCGATGGCGATCTGGAGCTCGCCGGAGCGCATGCTGCCGCTGTCGGAGATCTATCGGTTCATCACGGACCGGTTCCCGTACTACCGGCGCAACACGCAGCGCTGGCAGAACTCGCTGCGGCACAACCTCTCCTTCAACGACTGCTTCGTGAAGGTGCCGCGCCGCCCGGACCGGCCCGGCAAGGGCGCCTACTGGACGCTACACCCGCAGGCCTTCGACATGTTTGAGAACGGGTCGCTGCTGCGCCGCCGGAAGCGGTTCAAGCTGCAGAAGGGTGAAAAAGATAATCTGAATGCAGAGCTGGCAGCGCTCGCAAGCTTCAACCGTGCGTTTTTGGCGAGACAGGCCGGCGCTCCTCCGCCGCCGGCACCGATGCCATCAGCGGGTTTGTACACACCGACAATGTGCCCGCAGCTGAGCCCGGAGCCGGCGGAGCTGCCGGAAACGTGTGTTATGACCATGTTGCCGCGGGAGAGGCCACGGCGGGCGTTCACGATCGAAGCGCTGCTGGAGCCCGACTCGCCGCGGCTGTCTCCGTCGCCCCCGCAGCGTGCGCCGAGCCTGCCCATGCACGCCATGGTGCCGCGGCTGGAACTGCTGGCCTCTCCGTACGCGCTGGCAGCGCAGCGCTACCACGCCGAGCTGCTGCAGGCGGCAGCGCACGCCCTGCGCCCGTGCTACCTGCCGCCTCCGCCGCTGCCGGTGGCGTGACAACCACTCCTGCGAGCCGACTGCTCCGACACTATGTGCAATGTTAGATTGTAAGTACTATTGTTTACAATGATTCAAATGTACCTATTCCTACCGTAGGTTCGTGATGAGCTAGTTCACGTAGCTGTTAGTGTTACTATGTAGTTATTTATTGTTATTTTTTATGTAGATATGTCTCTTTTATAAAAGTACAGAAGTCTTGTTTGCTGAACATTTTTCTTAGTATCAATAATAATACTAGAAAGTGAATGTGTCACAGATTATATTTTGATGAACAGACACCGTGCCGAAAAACTCTTAATGATGGTATTTAGGCCTAAATGGTCATTATGACTGAACATTACTTAGATGATTCATTTCCCTAAAAATATCGTGAATGATATGATGATCTCACTTAATATTAATAAGAAAAAGAATTTCATATTAAGCCAGTATATTAATATATACTGGCTTAATATAAGGTTTTTTTTTATGATTAATTAATCGTACTGACGTTTTCTTACCAATTTTCGTGCATATAATAATAGGCCTAAGTTTGTTACAAATTTAATTAAAACAAAATTGGTGGTTGATTGGAGTAAAAACATTAAATTCTGACTCACATTTGTGTTAATACGCCTAATCTGCTTTATTGGAATATTATAATTAGTTAATGTGATGTTGTACCTATAATTGTGTAATAAGGACTGTTATTTATTGTAGTACCTACTCACTAAATAGCGTAAGTATTAAAATTATTGATCGTTTTATAGTCGTGTCTGTATCTTTGTAAATTATTGATCGTTTTATAGTCGTGTCTGTATCTTTGTAAATTATTGATCGTTTTATAGTCGTGTCTGTATCTTTGTAAATTATTGATCGTTTTATAGTCGTGTCTGTATCTTTGTAAATATAGTTTAACTTGTTATAATATACAATTTCAGTAGTAATATTAAAAAAAGTATCGATATGAATTAGTTGGTTTCATTATAGCTTTTCATTTTACTTTATCGTCTATTATATTAATTTATTAATAGAGTCGGCGCTAGTTATTGTATCCAAAAAATAAACATTCATTTTTTTTAAATATGGTTTGAACGTTGTTCAAATAGCTATTTATGTGCAAAATTATATTTTTTTAACACGTTTTGGTGAGAATTTAAGCGACACTTTTACAATATTCAACATAGCATTAGACACAGACACAGGGCCATAGGATAGGTACATATTATATGAAACTGTCACACATATGTAACTAAGATATTTTTGGTGTACCGGGGAATTATCTCAAAACATAATGAAATGATGACGGAAGGCAACTAAACATGAAAAAAATGACACATGTATTGTTTTTATAGAAAACATTAAATGATTAAAACATTAAAAATCAAATATACACCCGCTGTGGACATACAAATTAAGTTAAGAGCAGCACTAATGCAATGGGGTTTGCCCAGCGGTGGGACAAAAACAACGAATTTTTAATCGTAGGCCTATTTTAACGATGCACTTCCAAAAATATTGCAAAGGATTTAAACAACAGTAATAATTTGTAAAGATGATAATTAAGATTTTCAGTTGTCATCATTTAACAAAAATCTTAAATCATACAAGTCTTTATAATAAAATGCGTTTAACTAGATTGACAAGAAGTATATCTTATAGGTTATAAAGGAGAGAGCAACAATAAGTCTGTATAACGATAATAAGGTAAAAAAAATTGGTCTAGATGACTTAATACGAGATAAACTACAGATCAAGAATATAATATTTTTAAAATGGTGACTATTTGTCTGTCTATCTGTTGGTGCATCACGTAAAAACTACTGGAAGATTGAAATGCGGTTTTCACTGTTCGCTAAATAGTTTATCTTTATATAAAAAATGTTATGTATACGTTTCCACTTTGCTTCGACTCAGACTCTCTCTCTCTCAAAGAGAGAGGTCGAGAAAGAGTTTCAATATATTTTTATTCATCATCACCATCTGCCTATTGTCCACTACTGGTCGTCTAGGCTGCCATTGAGCCCGATCTTCTGTTCTTCTCATCCAGCCTTTGCCAGCCGCCTTTCGCAAGTCGTTACTCCTTCAGGGCGGCGCGCAGTCTCCAATCCAGAACTCATTTTCCCCAATGGTTGTCGGTTTTGTGAGAGATGTGATCAGTACATTGTCACTTCTGCTTCCTTATGTTTTGGGCTATTCCGGTTACCTTGTTTCTCTGACGGCACTGAGACCACAGAATATCTGAGTCGCGATAACTATACGATGCTCGGAGGATGGGCATCGCAATAGTTAAGTCAGCCTCAGAATCGTTTTATTTTTTCTAATAGACATCCAAAAGAGTTAAAATAAAATAAATAAATATATTCAGGACAATTCACATCAATTGTTACTTAGCCCCAAACTAGAATATCCAATATAACAACTAGACAATGGATAAACATACATAGATACGAATATTGCATCCATGACTCGGATGATTGCAGCTTGCGAGATTCGAACCCACGACCGTTGGTTGACTTCGCAGTCAGGGTCACTAGCCTCTCAGCCAACCGTTCGTCAAGTTGGTACTGAATTTTTTATTTTATTTATTATGGTGAAGTAATATTTTATTACTTAACTAATAATCACTAAATTTATTTATATATTGCTCTAGAGTGGTCTCAAAGGTCATCATCAAAATGTACGTAATGCTCAGTACTTTTTTAGTAAATAAATTTGAAGACGATATTTTGGTTCGATTTAATTTTACTTTCTTCAATACAGCAGCTCTCCTCAAATACTTTGGAAATCTTTGAAATTCTTCGTGTGAGGGCTCCAAAACTCCAGTGGTGGCTAAATGGTAAAAAATGGTGGTGCCGGTGGTCTGTTTCACGGTGTAACTCGCCGCGACGACCACCATTTGTGTCCTAATAAGTCGTGATATTGGCTGCAAGGGACAGTTGCTGACTCACCGTCCGACTTGTTACACAGATTAGGGCCAATAAGGACCTCAGCGATGGCTGTTTTTTGGTTATGGGAGGTATTTGGAATAGATGACCTGTTGTTTTGGAGTTGTTATTATGAAATAAATATTTCAATCAAATAACAACTTAAAATTATTTTTTTAAATAAAACTACTAATTTTTCAGACTTATTTGGAATTACACTAATTTAACCTTTCGAATATAAAATAATCATTTGAATCGGTTCAGAGATATGATTGAACACGAAAATAAAACAGTCGAATTGAGAACCTTTTCCTTTTGAAAGTCGGTTAAAATCTTTTCTTTTTGTGCAAAATATTAAAAGTGGATTGAATTCGTGTTTTGTATTTTTTTTTTTAAATTATGTATTTTTTTTCTTAGTCTGAAAGACAAAGAAAAAATAATGAAAAATTGCCGTTAGATGGAATTGAGCCCATTTTTTTAAAATAATATATATATTTTTCGCACTATAGGCACTCTACATGTTAATAACACTTCTTCATGTGTACAAGTTATGGGCACGAACATAAGAATTAGTTTCTTACTTCCTTGAAAATATTATTAATAGAAAGAGAGAAATAAAGAAAGAAAGAAAAATCATTTATTGGCACTAATCACATCACAACAAAAAATACATGCAGATATACTTAAAAAAACTACAAAAACAGGTGACAAATTGTAGTTGCTGCTGTACCAAAAGGGCCTGTGCTCAGCAAACATGTCTAGTGGTAGCCTCCAGACGCTGATTTTCAGACTAACTCCGCGGGTGTGTCATTCATTTTAAACAGATGCAACATACATAATATGATAATAATATAAATACATACGAAGATATAAAAAAATAAATGATTAACAAGATAATACATAATAATTAAATTATATAAATACAATATTCCATAAATATATTTATATATAACTGACGGCTGGTTGGTCTAGTGGCTAGTAACCCTAGGAACGAAATCAAACAGTCGCGGGTTCGAATCCTGCAAGGGGCAATCATTTGTGTAATAAGCAGAAATGTTTGTTTCCGAGTCATGGATGTTGATATTAGTATCTATGTATGATTATCCGTTATCTAGTGCCCATATTACAGGGTATCCTAGTTTGGGGCTAGGTAATTGGTGTGAAATTGTCCCGAATATATTATTATTATTATTAATTAAAGAAAGTGTACACAGAAACAATACACATAACTCCAACAATAAGAATTATTTTAATTATGTAAGTATCCTGAAAACGAGTGAACCAGCACAAGAACCGACAAATAATAATAATAAAACGAGTGAACCAGCGCAAGAACCGACAAATAATAATAATAAAAGAAAAAATAAAAGGGTAAGTGCTGGTATAATTTTAAATGACCAGTGGAAAAAGATTTTTAATGCTTGCTTTATATAAATGACTTATCAATATTGATAGTCCTCTGCTCGAACAGACTGATATGACTCTTTTTGCAGAGTCCGTTTGAATATGCAGTTACAATGTTCTAAACTTCAGCCATTTTGGATCTGAAATGTTAGTTAACTAACACACTTAATAATGTGGCCGGCCGAGGATGAATTGTCCAACACGTAGTTCCAGTAAGTTATTTGTAATTTATGCATATTTCTACAACATTATGATATTATTCGATTTCGAATAGTATTAATCAAAGTTCAACACTGTTTTTTTCCCAATACACTAAATGTAACGAAATTTAAGTTAATATGGCATTTTGCATGGACATTTCATCCTCCGCCTTCTTCCTTAACCTACAACTACTAATAAATAAGTGACTATGGACAAAAATAGTTATTTGTTATGCAAGTCTGCACATTGTTTTTTTTGGCAAGAGTACTTGTATTGAATCCTGCGCGTAGTTACAGAATAAATAATAGTACAAGGCGTAGCGAGGTTTTCAAAAGTACCAGATGCCGAATAACTTTACTGCCGTGCGAAACACAACTTTTCACCTCACTACAGCGAGGAAAATGGCTAAGTGCTAGATAAATAGCTTAAAAATATATAAATTTGTGTTTAACATAACAATAATCAAAAATGAGAGGCCTGGCAGATGTGTAAAGATAATAGAATAGAATAGAATCGAATGTAATCAATTTGGATCGAATAGAAACGAGTTGAATCGAATAGAATCGAATAGAAACGAATAGAATCGAAACAAATTGAATCGTATAGAATCGAATAGAATCGATCAGAATTGATTAGAATCGAATAGAATCGATCATCATTTATTAGATTCGAATAGAGTCGACTGATTAGAATTGATGAGAGTTGAATAGTTTTTATGTCTAAAAACAATGAATATTTTTTTGAAAAAATAAACTATTTTAGGTTACATATTATGATAAATCAATCATCAAAATTATCATCATTTCATCGAATTATATATTTTCACTACATATTAACCTCAATTTGCGAATTCAAATCATTATTTTGTGGTTATTATATTTTGTATATAGGTTGTATGTATAGCGGTTTTGCCAGTGCCTTTATTTAAAACAGCGCGCGCATCGCTGACGTGGCGCGCGGTAAATACAAAATAATCGCGCCATTGTCCATAAATATTTGTTAACGTTTTCGTTCTGTGGTTAATTATTATCAAAAATGTCGACTTCACGTAGGGAAGAAGAGCAATACGTAGATTTGACACCGCCGGAAATACTAATCGAAGCACGAAACGCGAGTGATAACCTGTTGGCACCAAAATCTAGACAGAAAAACTGTTCGGTATCATTTTGGGAATTGTAAATTCACTAATTGTTAAATAATTAAAAGTTAATACAATACAAGTCGGATTTTTACTAGCAAGTGTGTTTAAAAAAAGTGTTATTAAACGTGTGTGTATGTAGTTCATTACACTCTCGGCTCTCGGATAAATAATACCACCTCGAGTGTAATGAACAACATCGCATACTTTTATCATAATGTACCTACTATTATCTACACTTATATCGTAAAATCCAAATTATGTACTCAAAAATGGTGGCATAGTGACATACTTTAAGCATGTCGCACAAAAAAAAAACAGCATTATAACACTGCTTTTTGAACTAAGCAATGTTACAATTAGGTTACAATATATAATATTTTTTTATTGGAAGGGTTTTTTTCATATATAGGGCTCCATAAAATTGTGTTATTCCACGGAATTCGTGGAATTTTCCGTGATAAAAAGTATCCTATGTTTTAGTCTAGGGTATAATAAGCTATCTCCATTCCAAATTTCATCAAAATCCGTCCAGCGGTTATCGCGTGAAAGCTCCCTAAACAAACAAACAAACAAACAGACAACGTTTCACTTTTATATATTGGTATGGATTAAACCCACCACCCTCTCTTTAAAGCACACCAGTTTAGCCCCGACCAACGAGTGTTTTGGCCATTTATTATCTATGGAAGTGCGTGCTAGACCGTATGCGCATGAATTCGCTGTGGACTGGATTTTGGCACCACAATTCACTTTACATTAGTACCTAACCTATTTAATGAGTTTTTGTTGGTCAAAAGATTTACCCTAATTAAAAATGTCCGAGAGCAGCTTTAGTGAGAAGAATTTGACTCCACCTGACATCACGGATACAGCAACGAACATGACGAACGAGCTTTTACCAGCAACATCAAGAAAATATTACGACAATTATAAAACGACACATATATTTTTCATTAAAAGTAAATTCCTTTTGCACGGGTATAGATAAAGTAGTGTATGAAACAGCACATAACTAGGAATGAAAACACTCGAATGATACTATTAAAACTCGTTTTTTAAACTCACTCTCGTGTTTAAATAGCTCGTGTTATGCAACCGTTTCATAAACTACTATTATTCTAAAGATATTTCTTTACGTTTAAATCTTTATGAAATTGGCGATTGTGTTACGTTTTGAACATTTTGTTATTGCACTTGTATACTAGTGATTGTTATCAAGTAACATTATAACGTCATTCTTACTGAAACGTGTAAAGCCTACATAATTTGAGTACATAGTTACGTAATTATGCAATTAGTTGCCGCAATATACCTACGTATAGCAGACGTTTGCAGTATACTGACATAGATATATCTATTTGCTCGATATAATTATGTACACAATAAAATTTAAGGCCCTTTCTATTGTGATTCTAATACTATTAGATTTTTTGACGCGACCCTTTCTGGTCATCCTATTGTTATGAGATCATTTTTTGCTCTCTACTATAGTTTTCCTGTTTTGAGGTGTTGTAATGATAGTCCTGACAGCCTGTCCGACCAAAAAAAAGTACTTCAAATCTCATAACAAATAATAAATATTTGTAGAGGCAGCTGTTTGAGGAACATGAACCTAAAATAATAATCGGGCTCTCTTAGCACTTCTGTTGATGTTTTTGCCCCGAACACCTTTGCACGGAACGCTCTAGCCTATAATTTCGAAATTAATATCTAACACATTGTGCCTATCCGTTCGTCCCTCGATTTGCCGTTTTTATGGCTTTCCCGACACCGTAACTGCTAATTATTTCTACCGCGGCATCGCCTCAAGGCTGTCCGAAATATCCGCGCGCACCCAATGTCGACCTTCACTTTTTGAAATAAAGTTTAATATTCACATTTCATAACAGATTTAATCAAATCTGAGCTAAACGTTCGCGGCGCGTTTCGGAACTTGGCCATTTTTATGGTAAAACAACGGTATTTTTATTGAACTTGCGTGTTGGTGATTATTGGTTTATTGTTTTTCTAAAACGTTTAGATTATCCTTATAAACATAAATCAAATTTCTACCATTTTGAAATTACTGGAATACAGTTTTTGCCGGTTACTCATGGTAGTAATTTGATAGGCTTATTGCATTATTTGTAAATAATTGGGTTCAATCGAAACTGATGAATTCTTACATTGAAAACATAAAACATTAACAGAACGAGATTCAATTAAAACATTTAGACATAGACATATCTTTATTGTGACATAAAATAAATAACCAAACAGGTTAATCAAATGATAAATACGACTAAAAATAGGTTTTACCTACATTATCGTTTCTTTTGCCACAAGCCGGCCCCAACTCAGAATTGCGCTGGTTGCAAAACAACCAGTGCTGGTCTTCCTTTGGGAACGGCAGGTGACGTCACGCACGGAAATACATCACAAAGTTATGCACATACATTATGATACGACGAAATCAGTGATCGGAAATCAGTAATTATATGCTGGAAACACTAAATAAAATAAATAAATTAAAAAACGGGACAACACAACACACATACACAACACACACACAACAGACTATCCTAAAATAACACAAATTAGGCAAACCATTTCTTTGACAAAGCATCCAACTTCATTAAATTCTCTTTGTCAGAAAGCTTAACTATATAACGTGAATTTAAAACACAAAAAACTGAAATTTGAGTTTTAAGGGATTTAGAATACAAAACAATGTTTAACCTTAAAATGTAAGTGGGTAAGTAATGATTATATAACACTGGTGTCAGTTTTTAAAAGTTCTTCGCTTTATTGATGTGTGAAAATATATTTTTTCAGCTTAAATTTAAAACCATTACTTTACCGAATACTAATGAAACCAGAAGTTTACGCTCTCAGGTTAGGCTACCTAAGATAAATATTCAAACATTTTCAGGAAAGTATTCGGAGTGGAAGAGCTTTCAAGATCTTTTCAGGTCTCTTGTTCATGAAAGAACTGATTTGGACGATGTCGAGAAGTTGCTCTATCTCAAAGGATGAAACTACTTGAGGACCGGTACAACAACAAACGGTACATTTCGCATCACATACTAAAAAGCTTGCTAAGTCAAAATAATCTTGCTCATGAATTAGCTAGTGGTCTGAAAGATTTGTTGGACACTACAAATGATAGTTTAGCAGCATTGTCAAATATTGGAGTAAAATCGGAAAATTGGGATATACTAATAATTCACATGATCGCACTTAAATTAGATCCGGAATCCAAAAGACAATGGGAATTCTATGCTACGACAGCGATGTGCCAGATGAATTGTCCACATTCAAACAATTTCAGGATTTTTTGACAAAGCGCTACAGAGCACTCGTATTTTTGGATTCTGGGTCTGTCTATCGAAACAAAAAACCTGTAAATAAAATGAAATCAATGCACGTTACAAAGATTCAGTGCCGGTTTTGTACGGAAGGTCATTAATTAATTTTAGCATACATTCAGTCTAGATACTGGATTGTGGGAGCATAACAGTCGGTAAAGATAGATACATAGATAGATAGATAACTCTTTATTGCTTACCACTTAAAAGTAAATCGTACATTGTACATCATAAATCACAAAAAAATAATAGAAATTGCGGTATAACAATCGGCAGTCTTATCGCTTACAGAAATCTCTTACAGACAACCTTTGAATGAACTAAAAAAGATGGAAAAAGAGAAGACGGTAGTGAAAATAAAATAAACAACTTAAAAGTAATAGTATCAGGAACACAATAAATAAAAATAAAAATAAAAGAATACTTAACAAAAATATGAATATATCAATATTTATAAAAATAATACATAAATAAATAAAATAAAAGCAAATTATCACAAGTTTTGGCTTTGACTGATTGGAAACCAAATCCTCAACCTAAACTTAGAATACATACTTTACAATGAAAAGCTAAGACAGAATTCAATTATCAAAAGTCAATTGAATAAAGGCTCAGAACAATGTCGTCACGGCGATCATAGGGCTGCGCTATTGTCCGTGGCCTCCACGGCTGAATGGGTGATGCGACGCGTCCTGCGGTGGAGTTCCGGCGATTGTGTCGGGCTCCGCCCGAAAGGTGCTTGCGGCCCTCGACTAGGTCTGTGGCGGCCCTTTCTCTTGGCGACAAAGGTGAGATTTGAATGGTAAAATAAATGACATACAGAAAGGTTGATGTGATTTATAAATCTTAATAGGCACCTTTATGTTAAGATAACACAAAAAAAACATTTACTAGTTTTTGTTTACTTACATAATACAATGAAGTATAATTTGGGTCTATTATATGCAACAATAAAACGTACTTATTTGGTTACGTTTTGACTTGAATTTTTCGTCGCGACCCTCACAGGATTTCAAACTTCTGCCTAACCTTTTATTTCTGATGAAGCGATGGTGAAATTGGTGAATTATTTTGTAAACAAGCAAAAATCTTAATGATTTCTTGCTGTATACGCTAATAATAGTGGCTGGTTGTTTCCTGATGTGTGAGCTGTATGATAGAGCTATTATCTAGTGCCCGAGGTTTAATTGAGTACATGCTTGCGAGTTTTTGCCAACTACTCAAGCCGAGTCAGCTAACCAAATTTACAAAAACAAATTGTTATAATAATGTTATAACAAATGTTGTTTAATTCATTTTCTCATCATCTTCAACAACAGGTACATTATGTCATCCTTATCTAGGAGTAAATATTGTTTTAAGATATTTATTCGCAAGGTGTAAAACCTAAACCAATATTTAGGTTACTCATTCATAAAATATCAACGATACATATGAAATGATTTGTATATCACGACAGCTCCCATTCTTGTAGTCTTCTACTGGTACCTAAGTACACCTTAGTATTGACTTAATATTTCTAAAAAGATCACATTCAATTATTTGCTAACACTTTTTTGGCAAATCCGATATTCAGAGCTGTCATTATAATGCGCTATTTAAGGAAAGCACCCTCTTCAGCCAAAGGCATAACGTACTCTATTTCAACACCTTAGAGTCTACTTTGGTTCAAACCCAAGTTATTTATAAGAAGATGGCTGTCATTAGATCACGTATGGTGAGCCAGAGACATGCCAGAGGCTCAGCCGATGGTGTGAAATGAGCGGTCGTCGGCTCGTGTGAAGTCTGGCCGGTACCGTTTTGAACAAGTTAGTTTTTGTGGCGCACGTTTAAGATGCGACCTATTTTTTGTCCGATGTTTGTAATGCCGAACTGTGTGGGACTTGACACGTAGGTAACTATTGTTAATTCAGTCCTGTTTGTTATTGATGCATTCCTGTTCTGTAATAAGCTTTTTGTGCCGATCAATGGATGATTATGTTTGGTTCCCTTTTCGGTTCAGGGTTTGTGTTGTGTGTTAGACGTATAGACAATGGTATTGGTTTGGTTAGTGCTTACAGTATTGGTTTTTCTAATGATATAGTACTGAAATGTGTCAAAGTAATGTACTTTATATTATTTTATTTATTTATTTTATTGGAAAACCAACAGCAGAACAGGATGTCATGAATAGGTCCTCACAGATATTGAAACGATAGCTTATAAATGTAAATAATAATAATAATAATAATAATAATATATTCGGGACAATTTCACACCAATTACCTAGCCCCAAACTAGGATACCCTGTACTATGGGTACTAGATAACGGATAAATATACATAGATACGAATATTATAACATCCAGGACTCGGAAACAAATATTTCTGCTCATAACACAAATGATTGCACCTTACAGGATTCGAACCTGCGACCGTTTGATTACGTACCTAGGATCACTAGCCACGAGACCAACCGGTCGTCAAATAAAGTAGAAACTAACATATCAACCAATAATTTTATTAATATATACAAAACATATAATTTAACATATTCATGGAAACTTATTTAGTCTATATATTCACTGCCGGCTGGCACTTTATACTTATTTGCGATACTTTATACTTTTATGCAATACTTTATACAGAATAGAGGCGTTTACTCAATATTAGTTTTTTTTTGCCTGCTTAGCGTAAAGATATATAATAATTTTCTAATGGAAAAATTTGGGTCACGGAGGAGATATCTCTATATCTCTATGTATCTCGTCCGTGTCCGTCCGTATTATTGTTAGGTTTTTTATATACATAATCTTAAAGTATGAACAAAAATTAAATTTAGATAAATAACAACAGTAATCGATAGTGCAGACACCGAGGACTTGTATATATATAGACACATATTATGAATAAAACTAACTAGGTACGTATACATTATAAGACTGTTTAAGAAAAGACGGGTACTGCACCGCCAAATTGAAAGTTTAGCACCCAAGATATGCCGATCCGCATCAAGCCTGACGCACACACTTACACCATATTATGCCGATTGGCCGCTACATCGCAGCAAGATCTCAATTTTGTTAGTCATGTAAATTCTGTCAGGTGCTGATGAAAAATCAAAAACAATGCAGTCTTTTCTGATGAAATTGTATATCAAACAAAACACTACAAATTATCCACTCACGCACACATACGCGTTTGTTTGGCGGTGTTGACCCTGTTTTTATTTTAGCCTTCTAGCTTGTGGCATCATAAAAAATAATGCAAGTCCAGAATAATTATTGATACCAAATCGCTCAAAGCAGCATCTGCTACGACGAGTCTACGTATTACTTGTTTTGTTCCAATTATTGTTTAAAACTATACAGCAGCAGCTACGAGCACCTACGATATCTGTTCTACGGCGTAGCTGCGATCTCTTGTCTACTGTCTAGGTCTAGATCATGTAGTGATCCAGCGGAAGAATGTAAACTAATCACAGAGCTGTGCACCCACGGCTCCATTTACAATATTTCGACTATTATTCTAAACATGATTGAGGTATGTTAAACACGTTTAAGTTTAATGATTTATTTTACATTATATGATGTACAAAAGTAAAAGTGGTTAAGTGCTAAAGCACAAGTTTTGAGTGCCAGTGGGCTGATCACATTTCCCGAAGAACCGATAACCGTTGGGGTAGACGAGTTCTTGAGTGGAGACCACGTTTAGGTAAACGTAGTGTAGGACGCACTGTGGCGAGGTGGAGTGACGACCTGCGACAAGCGGCTGGAAGAAAATGGATGAGGAGAGCTGAAGACCGAGCTAAGTGGCGTGCATTAGGAGAGGCCTACGTCCAGCTGGACAAATACAAGCTGATGATGAAGGTGGTGATGATTCCTAAAGACTCGTAGTGTAGGTAAACAGAACCATAATTGGGATTGGGACGGATTTCATGTGCAAAATTTCATGAGAATCGTTTGAGAAATTGAAAAGCCTGTCACAAGATTTGATACAAATATACAAGTGATCTATAAAACCATAGATATAGCTAAATGCGGAAAGATACGGCACGATTCAATAACACTTCAACCAAAACTGGACTAGATACAATTACATGCAAACCACACGCTAAATGCCCACCATTGTACTTCATGTGCATCAACCGCAAAGATCGAAGCCTAAGGTGCAACTAAGAATCCAATGATACCGGGTTCGGTAGACTCTGCAACAATTACATTTCTAAGTTATGTGTGGTTTTTTTACCGCTCCGTGCTTCGGAGGGCACGTTAAGCTGTAGGTTCCGGCACCAGAAGCCAGCACTCCCTCATACAACAAACAAACAAAGATAAGAAGTATACGCAGACTAGCGCGAATTAGAGTCACTGCTAACACGTGCTATGTCAAACGGCACTCCGATTGTGACTAAACCCAAAGAAGGCCAATTGTGTTCGTTGCACCTAATTTTTGCGGTCCACGACCGAGGAGCTGGTACCTAATTCACTTATGGTTAGATCTATGTACAAAAACTTAATTTTTCGTATCTAAATGCTTAATGCTCAAAGCAAAAGGCATTAGACACAGTTGGTGTTTTATAGACTTTCTCCTCGCGGCCTTGCAAATTCATAACATTTATAATTGCTCTATATCGTGATTAACCGTTCTTAGAAAAGGTAATGCACCGTGCGAGGAAGTAAGGTGTCGATATCCATTAGAGTCATTATCATTAGATAAATTGTTGCTCCGAGTGAGTCAGTCCTCCGCAATTTATTTAATGTTTACACGCAAGTTAATAAATAACCCTGCGATCAATTAGACGAATATAACGTTTGCATAAAGCGAAGTGCTTTTTCGACCAAATTGCGTGTAATTTCGTAAGTAATTTTAGGTTAATAACAAAGTGATAAAATGTAGATTTTTACTATCTGGTTTTTATAGCAATTAATTAAGGTGTCGGTCGATATGTTTTTAAGAAAACAGTTTTAGTGCTTTTTTATAGTGTTTGTGATTGATCTCTAACTTTAAAATATTACACGAGGTGATTGAGTGTTACTTCAATGCTTTTGAGTAGCAATGCTTACGTTTAGGTACAATTTTTCTTTGTGCTATATTATTTTTATAAATAAGCTAGCAGTTTTTTTTATAGATAAGTAATGGTTTCACTGTACAACTAGCTGTACCCGCGGCTTTTCTCGCGTGGTCATTTCATTTAAAAGAACCCCATACGTGTTAATCCAGGACCAAAAGTACCTGTGAAGTACAATAAAATACATTTCTTCGAAATTCGTTCAGCCGTCAAAAGGTTTTTTATCGATTGCTCGGCTTCTACTCATCGGATTAAGATGCCAAGTACACCAAGTTTTTAAGTAAAACCCTATTACTATCCAACAATAAGCAATAAAACCAATATTCTTTGTAATATTCTTTGTACATACTTCTTCGTTCTTACTGCTTTATTATAAGTATAGAATAGGCAAAATAATATCAATTTTACAAGTCAAAACGTAACATCTCAAGAATAAGGAAAATACATAAAATACCTATCATAAATAGATCAAATCAATTAAATTAGTTTGCTTTGAGTTTGAAAAGAAAATTTCCCTTTCATGTGTCAGCAGAGTTAAAATCTCACACTGGAAAAGGAAATACCCTTCTGACTCTACCGGTGCTTCGGAAATACCCCCGTTAGAGAAGAGAGCACAAGGAAAATCTATGCGGATGTCATTTTTTCCATTTTTGACAATTCTTTGTAATTTTTCAAATGTCTGAAATTGTTCTAATACACGTTTAAATGACATTATACCGAAGATATCCTGGACGTCAGAAGCGAAGCGTCACCGTTTCAGCATGGGCAAAAATGCTTTCGTATGTCCGGCAGGTGACCGGCTGTTCTCCTCTACAGGTCGCATTTCTCAACCGATTCTCGTGAAAATTTGTGAGCAGGTTCGTTTTTTTTTGTCGATTCATTTTTTCAAAATGGCGGAGATTTAAGGGTTGACAACGTAAAAAACCTTATATCAGCTATTTGAATACTTAAATGCTCTGAATATTTATTATTTTTAAGCTATGCACTAGTATTTTATCTTTGTCAAGCATGATCAAGTGCCATGTGAACAACCAGTTGTCTTGCAGGTCGTCGGGGTCTGCCCTGTGTTTATTTACACATTACATTTAGCCGGCCTTGTTTGCTTGTCCTTATTAGTTTCTAACTACCACCTAATGATGCAAGGGTTGCGAGCAAAAACTTTACGACTTATGACAGATTTTATGACAGATGATTTGGAACATCATGTCATGATAGGTATGACATTAACAAGGCTTAGGACTAAATAAAGAAAGAAAACTAACAGTTCCTCATACAGAATTAATTTTTATATATTTTTTTTAATACTATGACACAAAATTCCAAAAAAAAACACAATCTGTAATATCATGTTTTAGTATCTAAAGTTTACTATTTTACGTGATTTAACATATTATAATAAAAACTGCTGGACTGGTTGCAATGCACAAATACAGTTAGGTAGCTAAGGATTGTATTTGCATGTCCAACACGCACTTGGCTGGTTCTTTTTAAATTCATTTTTTATGCCCGACGGACACGAGGCCAGTTTGCGAGTGAGTTCAGTCACTGGCCCTTCACTGGCCTCGTGTACGATTACATTTGAAGACACTTACTCACTGAACTGTCTGTCTGTATTCCTCGTGACCGGCGGGCATTAACATTTATGACTAAAGACTATCATACGAAAGACCTAATATTTACAGTGGTGGTATGAATAGTGAAGAACAAATCAAGCAATAAATTAACGACCGGTTTTAATTAAAAATACACCGTACGTGGGGAGGACTAACGAGAAAATTGTATACATGACAAACCATTATACATCGTCTTAATATATAACTGATGAGTCTCGAAGCCCGTCTTAATAGCTGTGAATACATTTAATGTGCGCACGCAAAAAAACACAATGCATACACTCTCGCAACAATTTATGCGCAGCAAATAAAAAGGTTATAAAGTACATTAGCAGCAGCTTCTTTGTCGTGGAGTGGAACCGATTTTGCTTCGTTATAATGGAGGAAGATTGATTCCATCACAAAGGCTGTCAGCCGTTGATGAATAAAACGCAAAACTCATTGTTGTTACAACAAAATGAAGTCGTAATGAGTAGGAGTGAGACGGCAGCGTGCACCGCTGCAAGCTTGATTGCGGAGAATGTCGCTCGATTGAAATAAAATTGCTTCAATATTGTGGCTTTAAAACGTTGACATTTGACAGGCGTTGTTGACAGCTGTCAGTCGTCAGTGTGATGGCAGACGCCGCGGGCGCAGCCGCCGGAACAAACCTAAATGCATAATGATCGTATCTAAGTAATTTGATTACTACCTCGTTGTTTATATAATATCATCATTATTCTCGTGAATTTGTTTTGTATCAAGATTGTGTCATTTGTAACAAATTGTTGCTTTAGCTGTGATTACAACTGGGCCTGAGATCGCATAATATGATACTTACAAAACTAATGAAGACGCTGAAGGTTCTTAAATTTTTGTAACGCTCGTGCTTCGGAAAAACGCCCGTTGAGAAGACAGCATTACTAAACTACGGGGATTGTTATATTATTGTAGACAATATGTTTCTATTTTTGTTGAGAATAAAGACTAAAATGTAATTGAGAAGACTGCTCAAACTGTTTTGAAGTTTCGAAGTACTTCACCCAAAGGTGTTTAAGTTGCATAAAAGCGAATTTCAAGTACCTAAAAAGTTTATACAACCACAAAGTAAAAAGCGTCTTTACAATTTGTTCGACAAAGTATACAAGCCTTGTAACTTTTCTGCTGAAAGTACATAATACCTACCTGTTCAATCCACGTAATCATATCAGATTATTTATTCAGTACAATGTGTCACAATCTACTTGCCCATTTGAATAAGGAACTAACGACAATTCACTTATTTTAGCGAAGTCAATGAAAACAAGCCTGTTTACAGTAGATACAGATTGACCAACTAATCTGTGAAATGGCGAAAAAAGGGCGACGGACACACCGTTTTGTTGAACTACAGCCGCCACGAATGAGGTTCACATTTTCTGTTTTTTGATTGGTCTATTTATCGATTGACTGGAACACTCACGCCACCATTCAGTTCACAGATAAGTTGGTGGCACTATACTGAATTTTCCAGGAAGGTTTTTGTTTACAATTTCACAATTTATTCAAAAAAATAGTTGTAAGTTTGGTATAACCGCGCGGTGGACGAGCCATCATAATATTTCCATGAGTGATCAGCACCACAGAATATACGACAGTTAGTTAGGTAAGTACCGGCACAGAATATGCGATAGTGTGTACGTATACGTAAGTGTCGGTGACTGTAAAAAAGCGAGATGTGGAGAACGTGTGTAGTTAGCTGTGAGACTTTTGTCTTGTTTGTTATTATCAACAATGAGCCGATCCGAGGAGGTACGGTTGGAAGTAAAATGTGTTTACAAATTATGTGCTCTCTTTGTTGATTGATGATTTGTTATTGATGTGGCTTTATTATAAAAGCTAAAGATTTTCATGACATATTTTATTTCTAAAATAAATATGAGATTCCAACTTTTAAGTTTTTATTGATGATGATTGGAAATACGTATTTTAATCTGAATATAATTTCTTAGTTATCTATCGAAAAAAAACCAACAAACTTTTTATTAGTCAACATTCCTATTAACAATCTTAGCACCCAAGATGCATACTGTACCTAAACTACCTTGTGTCTCATCCCCACTAATATATAACAGTGAAACGTTTGTTTGTTCTTTTGGAGCTTTTACGCGATAACGTCGGGACGGATTTTGATGAAATTTGTAATGAAATTTGTAATAACACAAAATATACTTTTCATTCTCATCATCATCATCATCATCCTTCACGCTCATACGGCTGAAAGGATTTTGATGAAATTTGGAATCGAGATAGCTTATACCCTGTAATAACACGTAGGATACTTTTCATTCTCATCATCATCATCATCATCATCCTTCACGCTCAAACGGCTGAAAGGATTTTGATGAAATTTGGAATCGAGATAGCTTATACCCTGTAATAACACGTAGGATACTTTTCAATCTCATCATCATCATCATCATCCTTCACGCTCAAACGGCTGAAAGGATTTTGATGAAATTTCGAATGGAGATAGCTTATACCCTGTAGTAACATATAGGATACTTTTCATCATCGTCATCATCCCCACTAATATATAAAAGTGAAACGTTTGTTTGTTCTTTTGGAGCTTTTACGCGATAACGTCGGGACGGATTTTGATGAAATTTGTAACGAAATTTGTAATAACACAAAATATACTTTTCATTCTCATCATCATCATCATCCTTCACGCTCATACGGCTGAAAGGATTTTGATGAAATTTGGAATCGAGATAGCTTATACCCTGTAATAACACGTAGGATACTTTTCATTCTCATCATCATCATCATCATCATCCTTCACGCTCAAACGGCTGAAAGGATTTTGATGAAATTTGGAATCGAGATAGCTTATACCCTGTAATAACACGTAGGATACTTTTCATTCTCATCATCATCATCATCATCATCCTTCACGCTCAAACGGCTGAAAGGATTTTGATGAAATTTGGAATCGAGATAGCTTATACCCTGTAATAACACGTAGGATACTTTTCATTCTCATCATCATCATCATCATCATCCTTCACGCTCATACGGCTGAAAGGATTTTGATGAAATTTGGAATCGAGATAGCTTATACCCTGTAATAACACGTAGGATACTTTTCATTCTCATCATCATCATCATCATCATCCTTCACGCTCAAACGGCTGAAAGGATTTTGATGAAATTTGGAATCGAGATAGCTTATACCCTGTAATAACACGTAGGATACTTTTCATTCTCATCATCATCATCATCATCATCCTTCACGCTCAAACGGCTGAAAGGATTTTGATGAAATTTGGAATCGAGATAGCTTATACCCTGTAATAACACGTAGGATACTTTTCAATCTCATCATCAACATCATCATCCTTCACGCTCAAACGGCTGAAAGGATTTTGATGAAATTTCGAATGGAGATAGCTTATACCCTGTAGTAACATATAGGATACTTTTCATCATCGTCATCATCATCAATCAACAAAGAGAGATCAGTGATGAGATGAAAGATGAAAGAAGAGAAGAGAGATGAGTGATTTTTAGTTTTTGTATAAATTCTGTAAATGTTTCTGCCATCCATACCCTGTCCTAGGCAGGCAAGCCGAGCCGTGTTGCGGGAGTGATTAGCCGCAGCCCTGTAATCAGGGCCTGCTGCCCGAGCGTCTGCGTCGACGCATCCCCCGCCCCGCCTCGCCCCTCTGCCGTCTCCTGCCTCCAGGCCAAATATCTTCACGCCAAACGAAAAAGATACAAAATAAAAGCTGGATCATTAGTGGAGACAGTATCGAAGATTGTGCTGCTTATGGAGACGATGTAGGTTTTAGGATTTTATGGTCTAGTAGTCTTTCTATACAATCTTTATACTGCAGAGATAGTTATAACTGTGTACGTATTATATATATATTATCACGAATCATAGGTTCTAGGAAATCCAAACGTGTAACCTACTGTAGGTACAACCTACAACTAAAACGCAATGGTCTGAAAACGTTAGTGAATTTTAAGGTAATTTGTAAGACGCATTCAAGAGAAGATTATTGATTTAAGATAGGAAATTCCTTTTTGTAGATGGCTGTTGTTTTGATGTTGAAAAAAACCCATTGAATAGTGCATAGCTAGCAGAGCCAAGGGCCGTGTCATCATGCATCTTTGTGGCTTGCATCGAACCGCCTGCCGTGCCGTTTGTACGCACTTCAGTCTCTCCTGCCCACTGCCCGCAACCTTCGCCGTGCGTACTCCGTTAACGATCCGACCAGTTTTCGATTGTGGGAAGATTTAGCGAATTTGAATTTCGATTGCTCGATGCCTTTGCCAGCTTCATCCATCACGAGAATTGATGGATTCGGGGCCAAAAAGATGCGAAAAACCTGGCGAGATGAACGCTGGCCGTTTCGAGAGCGGTATTAGTAAGCGTCGCTATTATGCCCCTTTGTTTTTTCTGTTTGCCTCTAACTTGTGAATGGGTTAGTTAGAAGATCGATGGTGTTAAAAGTGAATTAGAGTCGAGAACTGTCCATTTGTTTAATGTTTTGCAAAAGTGAAGAAGTCACACGTTGTTAAAGCAGGTGCCCATATCTAACGGTCATTATTTGGAAATGGAAGTTGAAGAGATTTGGTAACAATCATAAATCATGACCGTTTTACCACATTTTAAAGTATGCCAAATAATAAAAACTGTGAATCAGATGGTTTAAACAGTAGTTTGTTGATGCCATTTTACCTTAGACATTTATCCGCACGAGCCGTAGACGAGGGTACATATTAAAGGTGAGGATGAAATGTCTTGTTTTATAAAAGAGTTTTACGACTCTGCTTTTCACTTCAATTGCAAGGAAATAAAAAAATACTTAATATAACCAAACATTTAAATACTGCTAAGAAAAGACGAGCCTTCTTAACCGCCACTATATTTTTTAAACTTTCTTCTTGAAACATTGGATTCGGATCCAAAGATTTTGAATTACGCTTACTGGCTTGGGTCGGAGACTAGAGAATTGGAGAAGTAAAACACTTTATTGCAGTACGAGCAGAGAATAAATAATAGCACGAGGTACGTGCCTGAGAAGAGAACAACATTAATTTAGCTTTGTCTAAATCATCACACCCTAATCGTAACCCTTTCAGTTATTCGAGTACGACATCTGTATTTACATAAATACATCTTCCCATATTATATACGAGCAGTTACCTTTAACTCTACATTCGCACCTTCTACCATATCTTTTTTTATTTTTGAAGCTATTTTTATATTTCAATTAAATCGCGGCTCGGCAATTACATGATGCTGTTGGCTCACATTATTTTATGGCGTGTCCAGTAAACTGCGCTGGATACCTATTGTGTTGAAGTTAATGCACTTCGGTGCCGCATCGTCTGTCCGTGCCGCTTCTCTCACGGGCCTTCTTGGGTGCCTACTCTTGGTTATCGAAACTGAACCTACCTTTGCTTACAGCGATTGTCTTCTGCGTACAATCTATCTATACATACCAATATATAAAAGTGAAACATTGTCTGTTTGTTTGTTTATTTGTTTGTTTGTGTGTTTGGGGAGTTTTAACGCGATAACGGCTGGATTTTGATAAAATTTGTAGTGGAGATAGCTTATACCCTGGAGTAAAACATAGGATAGTTTTATCCCGGAAAATTGGAAAATGTTGATTACTCGCTGTAAGGAACGGTTGCCATGGAAACGAAATAACAAGTCTGTCAAAAATCATCAAAAGCTGTTCTACTTTTGCATTGGTTTTTAATATCCTAGAAGAACAAGGATGCTTTTTTTCGCGATAAACAGTAGTCCGCGCGGACGAAGTGGCGGGCGAGAAAGCTAGTACTTATAAGCAATAGGAACGAAATAGTCTGCACAAATAAGTAAAAATCGTGTTGTATGTTTGTTTGTTTGTTTGTTAGTTAGTTTGTTTGTCTGTATGTTTGTTCGCTCATCACGTAAATCTACTAAACCGATTGCGATATAGTTTTCACTGTTAGATAGCTTATGGTTTGACTTAAAATCTGGGGTACTTGGTATCTCAATCCGATGAGAAAAAGCCGAGCAATAGATAAAAATCTTTTGACTGCTGAAGAAATGTTGATCAAATGATGGTATATTGGTATTTTAGGGCCTGGAAAAGCAGATGTAGTGCTTTTAACCTAGAGAAATGTCCACGCGTGTGAAGCCGCGGGCACAGCTAGTCATTCATAAAACTCTGTCTAGTACCTAGTTTACCTAGTTTAGTACCCCGTCCCCCCCCCGTCCCCATTATAGCTAAGAACCATCTCGTTTACCTCAGCTTTGAAACATAAAAAAACGCAGTTAGATAGGTCCATGCGTTTGGAACATACTATTCTTACCCCTCTTTTCTCAACTCCCCCTGCTTCCCCATATAGCTAAGAACCATCTCGATTACATCAGTTTTCAAACATAAAATACCGCATCAAAATCGATCGATTCGTTTGCGAGCTACGATCCTCACCCCGCCCCCTCCTGCCCCCCTCCTTCCTCCAAACACCCTCCCATCTCCCAGTATAGCTAAGAACCATCTTATTTACCTTAGCTTTGAAACGTAAAAACCCGCAGGTCGTTCCCGCAGTTCGCGGTCCATTCGTTTGAAAGATACGATTCTCACTCCCCTTCTTTCAACTCCCCCCCTCTCCCCCTCCCCCATATAGCTAAGAACCATCTCAATCACATCAGTAATCAAACATAAAAAACTGCATCAAAATCGGTCCATTCGTTTGGGAGCTACGGTGCCACAGACAGAAACACACACACAAACACACATACACACACGCAGTGATACACACCCTTAACTTATAACACCCGTCTCTTTGTTCGGGGATTAAAAAGGTGTGGTACTTCCCCACGCGGGCTCTTGCGTAAGAGGCCTACAACTACTTAGTACTAATACGATTAGTAGTAGAATTAATAGTAGAAATAGGAATTTACTAAATAGGATTATAATTAGACATATTAGAATTAATACTCTAACGATTGTGTGTATTATCTAATAATTTTCTAAACTGTGTGTATTATTTATACAAATAAATTCATAATTTATCGAATTCGCAATATTGAATAGAAATTTATATAGTTATATATGTTTTTAATTATTTAGTTAACAAAGTAAAATAAATTATCTGAAAGAGTCGTGAGGATAAAATAAATTATGTGTAAGGAAATAATAAAATATCGAATTATTAAATAAATAGATTATAACATTGCTTTCGTCTTGCCAAGTTTATAATCAGTGCTTGTTGCCAGTGATGACATACGGCACTGAGACGTGTTCAATAACTATTGTTCTCATACACAAGCTCAGAGTTGCGCAGCGTGCAATGGAGTTTCACTACGTGATAGAATCCGAAATGAGGAAATCCGTAGAAGAACCAAGTTTACCGACATAGCCCTCAGAGTTTGCAAGTTGAAGTGGCAATGGGCAGGCTATATAGTTCGCAGAACCGACAACCGCTGGGGAATAAAGGTTCTTGAATGGCGACCACGAACAAGCAACGAAGTGTGGGGAGACACCCCACACGATGGACCGACGACATTGTAGCCATCGCAGGAAGTCGGTGGATGGAGGTGGCGCAAGATCGCTCGTCATGGCGCTCTTTGGGGGAAGGCTATGTTCAGCAATGGACACTGAACTAGCTAACGTTCGTTTTTGTTTCACTTCTCGTAGTTTTTCAACAAACATCTACACTATATAAGTCCAGTTACACCATTGAGGTATTATTGTAGTAATAACACCTTGATGAGATTCACACAAAAATAACTAAAAACATATCAAAATAAATAATGCAGTTACGATCTCCGGCTAACTTCTTCACAATTTGACGTTTATGAAACGGCAAATTGTCGACAACTTGTATTTCCGCATATTTCTTAAAAATATCTTTTCCTTGATTACTTAACTATAAATTTTAAATACATATTTTCTTTGTTTTAAAATATGTGCATTATTTACGTCCCTTTTAAATCATCTATTTCAATAATGGTACTAAATAATACCATAGATAAATTCTCTTGCAAATAAAACCTTTCTTTCCGCGGCTTTATAAATCTATAATTATCCTATCTAAATTGGATAAAATTACTTAAATTATAATATATTAATATCTTCTAAAATCTCATACTTGTGTAGTGAAGGAAAACCCCAAATATTGAAGTTTTTCCGAAACCTAGAGGTATCCCTCCACCAGAGCGCGGCCACGGGACTGCGCACACTTGTCTCCTGCGAGCTGCTCTGCTGTACTGCTTCGGCACTACTGCACCTCTGACTGTTATTACGAGTACATCTACGACCACTGCTGCTCGACCTCACGATCTCCACCATCGTGGAACGTCTTACCGCGCGCGCCTCTAAATTTAAGTCCCAATCCAAGGGGCAATATTACAAGCACCACCACCTCCTTGAACTCACTGCCTGAGGTTTTAACTTTGGTGGTTACCTATCTTACATCTTGTTGTGTTGTATAATCCTAGAGAAGGCGTTGTAAGGTAGTAGACCCCAGCACTACGCCATTATGTCTGCCAGCCCCATGTTTCCTTTATTATCGACCACCTCCTCTACGATAAAATAACATAAACTCATTAAATTACTTTAGCGACAGTCTTCAAATGAAAAACGTTTAATTTGCCGTGAACGGGCCCTGTTTTTTATTTTATAATGTAGCTTTAAATAAGCAGGTTGTACTGTAAATTGCGGTTAAAATGTTCGCAGTAAATGCTTGGAGATTTATAAATGAATCAAGTAAAAGTTAGACTTGTAATTTTCTGTTTAAATATATATAGTAAGGCTTTTATTACGTCACATAAAGCATTCGCTGGTTTTATATAATTTTAAAATTTATTTTCCACCGGTCAACAGCCGTCCGTTTGCTTCGGCACATCTGCTACATTTCACGGTACCATTCCAATTTCCCATCGGCCTTTCTTATGTCCCTATAAAAGTTTATGCTTTCAAAAAGGAGAACGGCAATAGTCAATACGGAGTAGATGTTCCCCTACATTGGTCATGCAGTCTGCGGGCACCCTATACATTGCGCAAGGCTGTCAAGCTAAACACGTCTGTATATTTGCGTTGTTTAGAAACAGAACTCCAGTGGCTGTTTCCGCGGAACGCAGACGGCATACGACAAGCAACATGTCACACATGTACACGTAACTAAGCGTTGAACAATTCTTTTGAATTGGTTATTAAAATATTTGTTGTTCCGACGTTATTTATTTGTATACGTGGAGAGGCTTTGTGGCGCGCCGCCCCGGTCGCCGCCGATGTAGGTGGCTCAGCGCACGGCGGCCTTTGTGGACCACTGTGACCAATCCTCCTGTGGCAGATAATAACATCGCAAAATTAGTGTTATTCAAATTCAGATCACAATAGTTTTTGTACAAATAAACAAATGGAAAGGAAACCGTGCCTTTGTGAAATGCCCTTCTGAAATGTTTGCTCTTCTTTTGTCTTAATACTGTAACAGCACACATATAAAAGTGGAGGAAACTACTTGTAAATAGGTAAAGGAGGCATTAATATTCGAATAGTTGTCGACAAACATGAAGATAGTTGGAAGAACTTATAAACACTTTGGCTGCGAGTGTGTCCTAGTGTGGAAGTTAAGGAATCAATTACAGGGAATCGATTAGATTGGTACTTGAAGTGTGGGGCGGCTTCTGCGCCGAGTGAGGCTCGCATAGAACGAATCGGGGCAATTACGGGACCCGAGGAGGAAAATTAAATTGGACGTCGGTCGGCTCGGTGCGGCCGATCATCAGCACCAGCCGGTTTAGTGGTCGGCCACACTTCATTTTCGGGTTTGAGTGTCGATAAAATTACGATTTTGGATCGAAAATTTGTTTGACAGATTAAACACCTTTAGCCTTATACTTGATCAGGTTCTTTTGAGTTATATAATTTTCATGATTACCTATACAAAAGACAATGAGGTTTGTCTGTTTTGTCGTATGAGGTAGTGCTGGCCTCTGGTGTCAGAGTTTATCAAGCCGCCCGAGGGCCTCTGACATGACTGCTGCTATTAATCAATAACAGCCGGGACCGACAGCTTAACGTGCCCTCCGAAGCACGGAGCGATGGAAAAGCGCACATAACTCAGAAAAGTCATTGTGCGGAGCCTAGGTTTTGAACCCGTTGGATTCTAAATTGCACTATAGAACCGTTAGGCCACCATCGATAATGAGGTGAAAATAATAAATTATTTCTAACAAGTATAAACGACACGACACGCGACAAGTATAAACATACATAACATAACCGTTGCAAATAAAATGAGCGTATATTTTATTAGAATTTTCTTATATTTTTCAATTGAGCCTTTAGCGGCTAAACTAAAGGTTATAGATGCACCTTCACACTTACCCTTTTCTGTCTACCTATTTAGACGACTACGTTACTGTAGATTGAAATCGATTTGGACGTCGATATCGATCTTCATTTAGAAAGGAACCAATTTTGGGATGTACCCGGCCTGGCTGTTAAAACATTATGAGCCACGGGGTTTATCTCTTTCTCGGATCTTTAAACAGAGGACCCCGCAGACGCTCCGGCGCAGTCGAAAAGGGATAAAACATACAAGAGCAAAAGAGATGAGACACTCGACCGGCCGTCAGAGGTCGAATATAAATGTGGAATGTTTATGGCTCTACCGTTTTATTTTATTCCTGTGCCGATGCCGGCAAAGCATTAAATATTGTTTCAATTGAAAGCGGGCAGATCAGACGGTAGTGTCTAATGAAGAATAGATTAACAATGAAAACCGACAGTTGATTGAGTGCGATTTGCAACCGCATTGTAAAGAGGGCCGCATTGAGAGTAGTTTCTTGGTGCTCTCTTCTCTAACGGGCGTATTTCCGAATGCTCCGGTAGATTCAGAAAAGTATTTTCTTTTACGGTGTGAGATTCAAATCTGTATGAAAAATTTAAAACATAGTTTACCAATTGATTTGGTCTGTTTATCTTAAATAAATCTTTGTTAATTGTTTTTGTCTTTGTTTTTGAATTTGATAAGTTTATTTGTATTTTAATTCGGTCTAATTGTAGAGGTTATCTATTTGTAGAGGTTTGACTAACTAAAGTCACAAAAGTAGTTCAAGACAAATTTATTATAGAGGAAAGCTATACAAAGGTGTAGCTATAACAAAGAAAGTGATTAATATATAATGGCATACTGTTCTTTAGGATATATTGACCTGCAGTATGTGCTTCTCCGGGCCGACGTCGAGACGTACTGTTATGTGATGTACTAATGGGAATGTTTAACAAAGATTTGTTTAAGATAATTAATTCTAGATGGCGATTGTGTGTTTACCGTAGACTGAGGCATGCGGCATTCAGCATGCCTCGAGAGCGTACGACCGCCCGCCCGCCCGCGCACAAAAGCTTTGTCACCAGCTTTCTACTCAGCTTTGCATAGCGGGCATCGGCAGCATTGTCGCGCGATTAGTCGCGGCGCCGGCGCAGTTGTGTCGCTAGTGTTGTGACAGCGCACCATCAGAGACGCCGACACACGCACCGACTGTTTGCATTGTACTACGTGCCGTGACATATCGTTTGACTCGCGGCCGCCATCAACGCAGCCGCTCGTACCTCTATACTCCTCCGAGCTTTGTCGTCGCTCAATGACTCGAATGTAAAGGAGGGTTAACAATTACTTGAGACCTAGCCTTCGCTAAAGACCATTGTCTGATATTTTATGTAAGCTTTCAACTGCGTTTTACATGTCAAAGTCTCGATGATGCAACATGTTTATTAAACGTCATGTTTGCAGTGTGAATAAGTTTTACCCGAGTATGGTTTTAGATTAGTTTTCGTGTAAAGTGATCACTAGGGACGGCTTACAAAAACTTAATTTAAATTATGGAACTTTATAAACAAAAGTTGGGTTGGGGTGAGACGATCGTTCTGGTTGAGTACAAGACGATCCCTTAGAATTACCTGAGGTAATTCAAAATGTTTAACTCTCTTTTTGCTTACAATATTGTGCCGCGTAATTACAACAAAATAACCAAAAGTTGAGCGTATGATGGAACCAGACTGATTATTTCATCAACAATATAATAAAGGTTTTAGAACCTTTTTTCTTAGTAATATCTTATAAACGATATTATTTTTGTTATGTTTATTTAATGATAATATAATCATGATTTTAATTGAATTATTATTGGATGTCTTGTCCATACCCCAAGGATTATCGGCGACGGACTCGTGGTCACATCGTTTTGTCATTGTTGGACACCCCGGTGTACCTACTTGAAGATAACTTTTAGAAAATGAGTAAAATTGTAATGATCTACACTGGACCGCAATGAAAACGGGTTGGTAATTCTTTTTAGCTGATTAATAACTAAAATATTTTCATCGTTCAACTTTGTGTCTAATGGTGTCTAACAAAGAAACCTACGCTTACACCTGCAACACCTCTATACCCTGAATAAATATAAATGTTAGTCAAGTAGGAGCTTGAGCTTTGTTGAAGCTTGTCGTGAATCAATGCTTAGAAAAGTTTATTAAAATGATCGGGATTTTAATTGATTTGATTAATACAAACATACAAAACACTTTGTAGACACCTGTTATGTTAAATAGTCGCTGGCAATATTAAATCTCTGTTTGTTACGCTTACTGTTAAATCTATAGCTCAGAAACTAGATAACTGGAATAAAGAAGCATACTAGTTTATTATATTAGCTTAAACAAATGCTCTGACTATATTATCTTCTTGACTAGCGTATATCAAAGTGACTTAAGTAACAAACATCAAGAGGTTTCATACAAGAATCATTGAACTTCCCATAGCCATTTCTTAGGAAAATGTTATAATACATTTTCTTAATAAGTAGTGAGTGAACTACATATTAAGAAAATGTATTGGTATATTTCATGATATATATATGGCTAATTCTCATCGCTTCGATTCTCATAGTCACCTTCATGGCAAATTTTGTTTTTTGCTTATTTGAACTATTTTTGTAAAAAAACTTACAGCGCTTGATAAGACGAATAAATTCATATGTAAATTAATCGAATCGTGAGTCTTGTTTGGAAGAATAATGGTTTTGAAGTTCTAGATGCCACGAAAGTGACGCGATGATCCACGAAAGTGACTCAGTAACTTTACAGACATTATTTTCTCACAATTTGCTACCGTTTATGAGACTAAATATTCATTAAATAACAACTTAATCCTTTTTCATAATTAAACAGGCAAAAATATGTTAGGTATCAGTAATTAAAAGAGATAACTTATTATCAGTTCGGTCCTAAGTTCGGTCATCCAACAAAATAGGTATACTGATATGCTACGTTAATTAAAACTACACAATTTTAGTGGAAGGTTTTTATTCTAAAAAATATTAATGTAGGTGACAAATAGGAACTACTGTGATTTTATTAACCAGGTATATTTTTTCAGAGTATATTTTTACTTTAAAATAAAATGTTATTACATACTTATGTAAGTATGTTTTTTTATACTATGTAGTAACAACAAACCGAAGTTATGTACCTATCTAAACTTTTAATATAATGATTTCATTTCATTTCAATGTCATTTGAGTACTTATTAAATTATAATGTTACAAATTATTTATAACATTTACAAATAAGTGATAAAAAAGTCTAAAGTGATAAAAAAAAACCATAAATTTAGCCTAATTTGTCGTAATATGAAGTTTTCCTAACTAAGAAGCATATGAGTTTTTAAAGAGTCTTTAAAAACTTTTTAAATACACCACCATTCTTTTGAATATAATATATGCAAAAAATCACTTTTGTGGCATAAAATTACCTTTATGGATAAAATATCATGAAGGTGATGCCACGAAGGTGGCGAAAATATCCTTTTTTTATAAATTACTGCAATGCTTTGGTGTAAAATTTTAAATCAAATACGAGTACTACATAAATATTTCGCACATTTTGGCTAATTTTGATTTGAATTGCTAAAATACAATGCACAAAAATGTTGTCCACGCAAATGATCGGTACACCTTTAAATAAATATAAACTTACAAATCATTATTTTCTCACGGCACTATTAGCCGCACTTCTCACTTCTGCGATGCCGGAACACGACAGACGTCCGACTAAATCGAACTCTGTGTTTGATTGCTAATGTTGTGTTCAACTGCCAGCCGTTATACTACGCAAATCTAAGGTATCTAAAATCGTGTGACCAACGCATATGTAGTTAAAAATTCAAAATTATGATCAAAAGATTTTTCTTTTACTATTGGGTGTATTTAATTACGATGACTTTACTATAAGTAACATATAAATACACTGAAATGTGGTGAAGCAGTAACAAAATGTGCAACGGGAAGTGTGACTCGATGAGAATATTAAAAATGGCCCCGTTTTTGACCATTCGTGTTAATTTTTGGTATTATTTTTAGTTTTATTCTGACAAGTTTTATTTATTTTGTAGCCTAATAAATGTTTAATTCTCGAATACGAAAATTATGTTTCTATCTTATACCGTTTAGAAAATATAACTGTGTGACCATCAAAATTGAGCTTCGATGAGAATTACCCATTACCCATATTTTCTCAGCTAATCTCGTGGTCTAAAGTGTATATATTCTGTGTTGTGGTACCATCTCACCCGCCGCGGCGACAACGTATTACGACTACGAATGCAACCTCCTAATTCAACAAAAAGTAAAGCCCACTTTTACCAGGGATGAGCATTGCGAATTCCACATTGCAAAAATTCGCAACTTTTTACCTAATCGCTCAGGCAATTAAGTTCTCATTACCCATTGAAGAGAACAGTCGTCGCAAACGGTACTGTTGTTCAATTGACAACAAAGAAAGACTATATTTTACCGTCTAATTCCTTTCAAAGTATATAATTAGGCGGCCATTACATAATGGGAACTGAGCTTCAAAATTGAAAGTTGCCCATTGTTTCTGGTATTGCCGACTAATTAATTTGTACAAGACTCTCGTTTTAGGTTCTTGCTTAGAACTTAATAAATTACAATTAGCTTTTGCGTTTTTATGCGCAGTGGGTAGATACGGGCTTAAGATACCTGGCCTTCAAATTCTTCAAAACCAAGTACCACATTTTTAAAATTAATAGTTTTTTTATTAAATTGCGCGGTTTCTACTCATCAGATTGAGATACCAAGTACACCAGCTTTTAAGTCAAAACCTAAGCTATCCAGCAGTTAAAATCGCATCGCAATTGGTCCAGTGGTTTTAATGTGATGCGCCAACAGACCGACACCAACTTTTTGGTTTTTATTTCTTTTTAGTTCAAAGCGTTACTAACATACAATAATGACTTTTCTAAGTTATGTGCGGTTTTCTATCGCTCCGGAGGGACTTCGGAGGGTACGTTAAGCTGTCAGTCCCGGCTGTTATTGATTAATAACAGTCGTTAAGCCATGTCAGAGGCCCTCGGGCGGCTTGATAAACTCTGACATCAGAGGCCAGCAACACCTCATACGACAAACAAACAACACATGTACAATAAACTATAATCTATACTTATAATAAAACTGTAACGGGTCCAATTCTGTACATTGAAGATATTTTGATTTTTTTTTGGAACGTTCTCTTGATACTGAAGCCAAAACTATTTTTTTTTTCATTTTAATCTGTCTGTCTGTCTGTCTGTCTGTCTGTCTGTATCTTGGCTAGGTATCACGCCGAAACTACTGAATGAATTTATATGAAACTTTGAAAGTTATTTCATAAAACACTTACCACTCTGAAACTACTGGACGGATTTTGATGCAATTTGGCACAGTTATAGCTTATATGATGGGTTAAAATTCAGGATACTTTTTATCCCGAAAAAATAAAGAGTTCCTGTGGGATAATGTCCCAAATTCTGTAAATTACAGTTTTTTTTTTGGTGCCGTTACATTTTCAATACTAAAGCCAAAACTGTATTTTTTAAGTTTTGGTTCCTCGGGATAATGTCCAAAATTCTGTAAATTGAAGATATTATGTAAAATTTTTTGGAGGCCGTTCTGTTTTTAATACTAAAGCCAACACTGTATTTTTTTTATTTTTGCCTGTCTGACTGTCCGTCTGTCTGTACCTTGGAAGTGCATCACGCTGAAAATACTCAATGAATTCAAATGAAATTTGGTATAATTTGAGTTCATACTTCGAGGTAGGACATTGGATACTTTTCATCCCGAAAAATTAAAGGGTTCTTGCAGGATAGGCGTTGAAAGTTATTTAAAAGAACACGTATCACGCTGAAACTACTAGACGGTTTTTTTTTGTAACTTGGCACATTCATAGTTTATATAATGGGTAAAAATTGAGGATACTTTTTATTCCGAAAAATAAAGTGTTCCGCGGGATAATGTCCAAAATTCTGTAAATTGAAGATATTATGTAAAAATTTTTTGGAGGCCGTTCTGTTTTTAATACTAAAGCCAACACTGTATTTTTTTTATTTTTGTCTCTCTGTCTGCCTGTCTGTCTGTACCTTGGCAGCGCACCAAGCCGAAAATACTCAATGAATTCAAATGAAATTTGGTATGATTTGAGTTCATACTTCGAGGTAGGACATTGGATACTTTTCATCCCGAAAAAACTCTTCTATTCTTCTTCTCTTCTGTGTTCCTGCAGGATAGGGGTGGAAAATTATTTAAAAGAACACGTAGTACGCTGAAACTATTGGACGGATGTTGATGCAACTTGGCACAGACATAGTTTATAAGATTATGGATACATTTTGTCCCGAAAAAATAAAGGGTTCCTGTGGGATATGGGTCCAAATTCTGTACATTAAAGATATAGTGTTTTTTTTGGAAGTTACTCCATTTTCGATAATGAAGCCTAAACTGTATGTTTTTTCATTTTTGTCTGTATGTCTGTCAGTCTGTATCTTAGCCACGCATCACGCCGCGGAACTACTGGATGAATTCAAATGAAACTTGGTACGATTTGAGTTCATACTACGAGATAGGACATAGGATACTTTACATCTCGAAAAATGTATGGGTTCTCGCAGGATAAGGGTTGAAACTTATTTAAAAGAACACATACCACGCTGAAACTAATGGACGGTTTTTGACAACTTGGCACTGTCTTAAGTTATATGATGGGTTAAAATTTAGGACACGTTTTATCCCGAAAAAGTAAAGGGTTTCTGCGGGATATGGGTCCAAAGTTATGTTAATATTTAAGTATTAAAAAATATTTTTTGAATGGTTCTGTATATTCGATACTGAAGCCAAACTATTTTAATTTTTAATTTTGTCTGTCTATTTGTCTGTATCTTGACCGCGCATTGCACCCAAACTACTAAATGAATTCAAATGAAACAAATGCTCTTGGATGCTTAAAAAGGTATTGAACAATTATTTTTTTGTTAATTGTGTCTTTCTTTCTGTTTGTCTGTATGTTTGTTAATTGGTATCTCAATCCGGTGAGTTAGAAGCCGAGCAATTGATAAAAGTATTTTTGACGGCTGAAGAAATTTTGTTCAAATGTTGGTATATTGGTCCTGGAATAGCACATTATGGTACTTTGAACCTAAAGAAAATACCTCGTGTGTGAAGCTGCGGGTATAGCTAGTTTAAAATAAAGTTGATGAAATTTGCTATAAAACGTTTTTCCTCTCAAATTCTTACATCTATAGTTTGGGAAAATTGCAATTTTTAAAGTTCGGTACTAAGTTTGAAGGCCAGTACCTACATAGATAGACGTTACTAAAACTTACTGGTATTACCAAGAGGTTTTAGGTACATACATAAGCGTCACAGATTTGAATGAACATGTAGGTTATTATATCCTGAAATAAATAGATATACCTTTGTAAAAATAAAACAACGAGCAACAATTAACACATTTCTATTCACTTTTTTACTGACTAACAGGTATTAATTATAATTTATAAGTCTATCTTTTCATCAGCGATTAATCTAACACTGTACAATTTCACAAATACACTATTTACAATAATAATCATGCTTAAACTAAATATCACAGTTCAAATTATAGGTATTATTAAATACATAGCCAACATTATTTAATCAGCGAGTTGTATAAATAAATAATATAAATAAAATGTATCCTATTATTTTGTGGAAAAGGACCAGTTTTTTTTATTTAAGTTGATGCCTCTTGACTACCTGAAACAAGGAAAAATATTTCAAGATTATTCAAATATCGTCCATAGGCTTATGGAATACCTACTAGCTGCACCCGCGGTTTCACCCGCGTTTGTGATGATGATGATGATGATAATGATGTTGAAAAGTATCCCATGTGTTTTTCCAAGGTATGCTATCTCCATTACAAATGTCATAAAAACTCGTTTAGCCTTTTTAGCGTGAAGGAGTAACAAACATGCACACACAACACACAGATACATACAAACTTTGGCCTTTATAATTATTGTAATAATCTATGTATCTCTCACTCACTCTTACGTGTTCTATAGCATACATGCCTCTCGTTTTTGCATAAATGTAAGATCCATTTAGTCTTCCACCGAATTTAGTGATTGATTTTCAAGGTTCCTTAGTCAGCCGTAGTATTGGTTTAGTTTTATAGTTTCGTCTGTCACAGCCATTTTATTCAGAAACTATTAACACTACAAAGTTGTCAATTGGCACATGTATAGATATTTATAACCGCTACTTCTATCTTTCTATTAAACGAATACTTTTTTGTAGTTCTTGGGCTATTTTTTAAATAAAGAATGATTGAAAAGTTACCTAAATGAACCGTTGTTTAAATTTATTATTTTTGTTTTCCTTGAGTGCAAGTTTTGCAAAAGTAGTCTCATTTATCCCGTACGGGATACTGATACTAAAAATGGAATGCTGTTCGTTGGGAAGCGCATCACTTGAGTACGGCTGTACCGATTTGTCTATTTATTGTTTTAAAATATTCGTAAAAGTCCCAATCAGTTTTTCTGGAAATAAAAATAAAACTAAAAAACTTAACCGGAAAATTTTCAGATTTGGGAAATAGTGAACGTCCTTATTTCTATTGGATTTCGTATGAACTCAAATCTGACGTGGATGCTTCGTTCGAAAATCAAAAATAAACAAAAGACGCCTGGCAGCATTGACATAATTCAATGCCTGACAGTCGTGCTTCTCTCCTTTAGCGGTCCTAATTGCACATCAAGAAGAAAGAAAATACATTTATAACTGATAACACACAACATTATACAAAAAATATATGTAATAATAAACAAACAAAAACTAATGCTGTGTGTTGTCACAATCAGGTCCCATATCAGCAAACGCCAAGGCCATAATAAGCCTTGGCACTGATTTTCTGCCGGAACCTATTTGTGACATCACGAACGCAGAGTGGCACATTATAGGTAAACACATAGATTTTATAAGTACAACAAGATACCTAGTGAGTGTTTTATACATACTTCCACTCAAATGAGTGAAAAATTCCACTCAATGCTCGATCCTCCCGCCAGACGTCAATGAACATTTACTGAGAGAGTCGGTGCGATTTCATATAGTCGGTGTGATTACACTGCATAAAAAAATTTAAAAATTTTAGTGCCGCCATACAGCTGTTTTGGGTTTGCCAAGGTCATGAATGCTTTTTAGTGCTATTTTTGTTTTTAGCTACGCAAAAATGAGGGTTGATGAAAAGAATTTCACTAAGTTAGATTTCTACAAAGTATAAAGTAAGTAATAAGTAAGTAAGTAAGTAGTAAGTAGTAAGTGTATTGATGTCAGACGTATTTGTGGTAGGTATTTGGATTGAGGTATATGTTTTTCATTGTGTATTTATAATATATGTATATAATATATAAGTGTTACGATACTTGTATTTGAGTGTTTAGGGTGGGGTTTTATTTTTTTCTCTGGCCTCCAGGCCTTACCTTTCATTTCATTTATATATATATATATATATATATATATATGGATTTCCGCAAAGTAACGCCTGAATCTATCAACTATACAAAGTAACGTCTAATTCTATTGAATGTTATGAATATAATGTTGTACCCACACTAATACAAAAACGGGAAACGTTGTCTGTTTGTTTGTTTGTTTGTTGGAGGAGCTTTCATGCTTTGCCGAATTTAATGAGAATTTATGTGTATATGATGTTAACCATAAATACCATAGGATGCCTTTTGTCCTCGAAAATTGTACTTGCGGGCAAAGCTGCGGGGCGCAGCTAGTAAAATATAAAAGCGAAATACTACGCACAAAATCTTTAAAAAAATACTTAACCTATGGAACTGAAATTAGGCAGGTACGTACAACGTAGGTAGTTTATAGGTAGTAGACGTCAACCAAGAAAGGATTTTGCGACAGGGACGAATTAAGGGAGTCTAATGGCGATTGAAAGATTATATGTTTTTTTGCTGTATAGGCAAGAAATTTGGTATTTAGGTTGATAATGTAAAATAAATAAATACATAAAAATAAAATAATTTAAAAATACAATGTTTAAATGTTATCGGCTGAACAGATTTTGATGAACAGTTTTACATAGATTCTTTGGATCCTAGAATAGCACATAGAATACTTTTCATCATTGTCCAAGCTGGTAAAACCGCGGGCCGCAGGTAGTAATATTATATCATAGATAGCGTCCTACCACTTATGGATCAAAAAGGAAGGTAAGCTAGAGCACCTTCAGGCCTATCATTGTAATGCTACGTATGTTCAACTATTTGTAATAGTTTAGGAGTTACAGGATATTATAGTTTTTTTAGCCCATTCTAGATTTCATTAGAAATTTAGTAATTGTGACCAAACTAAGAGCTCCATCCAACCTTGTTTTTTTTCTTGTAGGTAGTATAATGATGGTTTCTTTTCAAATAAATAAATAATAATTTATAGTTTTTGTGAAAAAACCTAGCCATTGAAAATTTTACCTCAAACAAAAATGACTTTTCCACTTTTGAAGTCACTTTTTGCTGTGTTGCCCTAAGTTTAGGCCAACTAAATGTATTGGTGACTTATAGGCATAACATTGGAAAAGTTTTTGAGATATTAACTATAACAATATATTGTTACTATTCAAAATTATAGCCCTGTAAATATTGAAGACAGTTTTTGTATGAGATACATATTTCAATTGTGATGTGGTTTTCACAGAATTTAAAAAATATGATGCAGTAGTATTAATGTATTAAAATATATGTGTAGGACCCATTATTATACTACCTACACTAAAAAAAAACGCACAACGTTTGTGATAATAGTTTGGTCAAAGTCTAGATTTCATTACAAAATTTCTAATGAAATCTAGACTTGGGCTAAAAAAACTTAAATGTCCCGTAACTCCTAAACTATACCATATCACTGAACATACATGGGGGTTAAAACGATAGGAATAGCGATGTTCTAGGTCACACCCCATTTTGATCCATAAGTGTGAAAACATCCTATATGCAGAATGTCCCAAAAACACAGGGTGGACACGTGGAGGCTTTCCATAAAAAAAAAACAGTTTCGTGATACCTACTACACGCTAGCAAAAATATTGATGCACGGTGTTTGTAAATGCTATAGAGCGCTAGTGATGGTGAGCGCAGCCTGTCATAGTGTTTGATATTTGCGTAAAACCTAACCTGATATCGCAAGATCGATAAAAATCCAAATCCAAAATGGCGGACATGTTTTATTTGAGTAACTATGATATGGTACTTACAAAGATGGCATGGACATTATTTTTAGTAAAGTTATGTGGGTGTCATTTTCATGATTTCCCGGGGAGTGTTTTTTTTATATTTCACTAAATGATATCATGTCCGCCATCTTCAATTTGAAAATGGATGTCACTTTCGTTATAAGCACGCCAAAAAAACTTAATAATGACACCCATATAACTTTCCTAAAAAAAACATGTCCGCCATCTTGGATTTGAAAATGGATGTCATTTTCGTTATTAACATTGGATTGGAAAATATATATTTTTAAGCACCCTGAGAAATCGAAATTGGCTCATCAAATTAGCATTGCAGTTCAACGGGGCTATGCCACCAGCATGGTTGGGTACGCTGCAAACTGGTAGTGGGCAAGACC
The DNA here is from genome assembly GCA_946251855.1 of Alsophila aescularia. Classification (NCBI taxonomy): domain Eukaryota; kingdom Metazoa; phylum Arthropoda; class Insecta; order Lepidoptera; family Geometridae; genus Alsophila; species Alsophila aescularia. Next base: position 10,494,862 of record OX276377.1, on the reverse strand, counting down.
AATTGGACTTCTATGGCATGCGGGTTGTCCCACTGTTTCATGTTTCGTACCTATACGCTATTACTTGTTAGAGTGCTATTATTTATTCTGTGGTACTAGTTGTATTTTTTAGTAGTTAATAAACAAATTACTTGTACCATCGATTTATATTTTGTAATTTCATCTTATATTTTTAAACTCCCAAACTATAAAAAGTGCTAATGTTTTGCATTATCTCTAAGAACTGGTATAACTCGCGTCAAAAAGTGCCAAGAACCTGCTTCTTAGATTGAAATGAGCTCAGTATTGAAATTTGGCCCTCGGATAACAGTGTGTATCCAACCTCCTTGGGTAAACATAAAAGTTTCGAACGATGGATATTCGTACTTTTTATCATCATCATCCACGAGGGTAAAACCGTGGGGCGTATCTAGTAGTTTTATATAAATACTTTATTTTAGTAGCTCCCATATTTGAAAATATGTAGAACGTAAAAAAACTACTCCATCGAGTGGAGTCTCGTTGAATAAGTATTTCAAATTTTTATTGAGATTTCTTTGACAGTTTTTTTGTCATAGAAATCTCAACGGGCGAAGCGTGAGTGAAGCGTCTCCGTTTCAGCTTGGGCAAAATTGCTTTCGTATGTCTGGATGTCAGTCCAGATCATTGTTCTCCTCTGCAGGTCGCATTTCTCAACCGATCTAGACGAAACTTGGTATACAGGTTAAACGAATTTTCAGAATTTTTTAATCGTCGGCGATTTTTGATTGGGGGGTACTTCCCCCAAAAAGCCTCCAATTGGATAGCTTAGGGTTTGACTTAAAAACGGGGATACTTGAAATCTCAATCCGATGAGTAGAAGCCGAGCAATTGATAAAAATAATTTTGACGGGTGAAGGAAATATATATGATAAAATTGAGAAAATAAAATTTTGGTATATTGGTGAATATAATATTGATATGATAAATTTTTGGTATATTGGTATTTTAGGTCCTGGAATAGAGTACTTTTAATCTAGAGAAACAAACACAGCTATGAAGCCCGCGGCTTCGCACGCGTGTATTTAATAAAAAAATAATTCATAAATATTATCTGCAAACAAATTCAATAAACACGCGGTCTATCTATCTTTTCTTTACCTATTAAACAGTAGGTACCATGACTGACTGACTGACTGACAGACAGGGCACAGCCTAAAAGATTTGAGATTTAGAGGAAATATTCCGTGAGTCAATAATGGGCGTGTTTTCGAAGGAGCGGATAGTTTCCGGTACTTAGGGTTGAACCTAAACTCCCAGAATATGATGGAGGAAGAGATTACAGCCGGGAACAGATGTTTCTACACTTGCAAGGCCATGCTAAGCAGTAAGCGTTTTTCTATCAAATCCAAGATCACAGTATACAGAACAATAATTTGACCGGTTGTGAGATACGCTTATGACACCTGGACTCAGACACAAATAAACGAATAAAAATTGCTACTGTTCGAAAGAAAAGTCCAGAGGAAGTTGTTTGAACCAATGCGGGAAGATGACGGTGCATATCGCACGAATGAATCACGAACTTGACGCACTGATTCATAACGAGACAGTAGTCAGGTACCTACTGCAAGTCACAAAGGTTAAGATGGGCAGGACACTAGAGATAATAGATGGCATTAGAGTAGTCAAAACCATGCCTGAGTTGTATAAAACAACAAAAGCGACCTAGAGAAAGCGCTGGAAGAAAAATTAAGAAAAGAGAATTGTGTGGATACTTTGTCGAGTCCTCTCGTCGCCAATACCACAAAGTATGAAGACAAAAGTCTTCAACCAGCGTGTCCTGTGACTAGTGTGTACGACTAGTACACCAATTTAAGGTCGCTCAGCGGGCTATGGAAAGGGCTATGTTTCGACTTTCTCTGAAAGAGTATAAGACCTCGTTTGTCATAATCTGACCAATAGGGGCGAACGCTATGGTGGAAATCCACATACCTACATATATACTGACTATTAGACTGTTAAACTCATTACTCTTCCCTTGCTTCGCCGTAGTTGCTATCGGTATCATAATACTCGTATCCAGAATGAGGTGATCCGGCAGAGAACCAAAGTTTAGTAAGTTGAAGTGGCATTGGGGTGGTCATATCTATCGAAGGACTGATAACTGTTGGGGTAGATGTGTTCTTGAGTTGAGACCGCGACTTGGTAAACGCCCGCGTGTAGGGCGCCTTCCAGCTAGGTGGAGCGACGATATACGCAAAGTGGCTGGTAGCAGTTGGAAGAGAAGAGCCCGAAGATTGGGCTCAGTGGCGTGCTTTGGGAGAGACCTATGTTCAGCAGTGGACTGACACGGGCTCATGATGATGATGATGATGTGTGGAAGAAGATCTTAGGAGAATGGGCAAACTAACATCTTGGAAATGGGAGGCGAGAGAAAGAGCGAAATGCCAAATTATAACACAGGGAGACCAGAAATAAAATAATTAAAGTATAAAAGATCAAATTATATTTTAAGGGGGTGCCAACACTGCCCAACACTGCACAAGAGCGTGTTGAAAATTCATTGGTATTTAACAGTAGGTATAGAACAAATGTATTATTTGTTTATTTTATATTCATAAACAACGACTAGAACGCCTAACAAAAAAGATTTTTGATGAATTTTGTTACGGCTCTATCTTAAAAATAGTTTGACTTAGAAACTTGAAACATTTTTTAGCGCTTTAAAAAAGAAACATTAACTGCACATTACTCCGTACCATAGACGCTCGGCGGGGCGTTTTGAACCGGCACAAAATAAAGTACGGCAAAGCCTATTCATAGAGATCAGTGAGAAGAAGACACTAACAAAAACTCACCTCTTTATCACACTCCCTGTCCGTTCCACTAACACTATCATTGGTGGTCACAAAGCGTCGCCACCACTAATGTTCTAAATTACTGCATACATCAACTGACTCTATATAGGATTATTATTACAGCTACATGAGATCATCGGCGCGTGATACTCTACCTGCGGATAAGAGAAATAAAGTTATAGAAGAAAATAAGGAGAGTGATTAAGGGATAGAGTCATAGTCATAAGAGTGGTTAGGTAGGCAGATAAATAAATTTACAAACGCATATAGACATATCCATACCAATGTATATATTGATATACAAGCACAAATAAAAATAAATATAACCCCCGACCTCCACCCCCCAATATAGCTAAGAAGCATCTCGATAACACCAGTTTTCAAACATAAAAATCGTTCCATCCCTTTGGGAGCTACGATCGTCACCTCCATTCCCCCCCACATTCCTCCTCCCCCCAATCCTCCACCCCCCCATTCCTCCTCCCCCCCCGTTATAGCTAAGAACCATCTCGTTTACTTCAACTTTGAAATTGGAAAATACTATTATTCTATTATTTTTTGTGTTTTATGATGTACAATGTACGATTTACTTTTAAGTGGTATGCAATAAAGAGTTATCTATCTATCTATCTATCTATCTATCTATCTATCTATCTATCTATCTATCTATCTATCTATCTATCCATTTTGCCCCCCTTTTCTCAACACCTACCCCCCCCCCCCCCCTCCCTTTATTTCTAAGAACCATCTCGATCACATCAGTTTTCAAACAGAAAAAAACCGCATCAAAATCAGTCCATTCGTTTGGGAGCTACGATGCCATAGACAGACACACACTGATTCACACACATATACACACAGTGATACACAACCCAAATTTATAACACCCGTCTCCTTGTTCGTGGGTTAAAAAGTAAAACGTAGTCTGTTTGTTGGTATGTTTGGGGAGTTTTAACGCGATAACGGTTGGACGGATTTTGATGAAATTTGGAATGGAGATAGCTTATGCCCTGGAATAAAACGCAGGATACTTTTATCTGGGAAAATTCAAAGTTTTCGTGAGAAAACTCGAAAACGTTGATTACTCGCTGTAAGGAACGGTTGCCATGGAAACTAAATAATAACAATTCTGCCAAAAGACATTAAGAGCGTCAGTGATCTACTTTTGCATTGGTTTTTAATATCCTAGAAAAACATAGTATGCTTTTTTTCGCAGTAATCTATAGTCAGCGCGGATGAAGTCGCGGGTGGGAAAGTTAGTAGGTACATAATAAAAGAAGTCCAAAGTTGGCAGGTGCCTAATTTTTATTTGAGTCTCTGTATTAATTTGTATTGTGTAAATGTGTATTAATTTGTGTGACCGTGTGTGTGTGTTATTTCTTTGTTTAAATTTATAATTTGGTGTACCTGTGTGACGAGGTCCAAACCTCTTTCATAATAATACTCATTTGATCTCTTAATTCTTTCATAATCCATTTCTTTTCATTTTTGATAGTTGGTCATCATTGATTCTAAATACAAATAACCTGTCATTCGAATATTAATTTTTGGGAAAAACGAAATAATATTATAAAATTCATAAATAAGTCTATAACAACTTGAATTACTCTTTTAAATATATAACAACTAAATAAATAAGTCTATAACAACTTGAATTACTTTAAAAGAGTAATTCAAGTTATATAACATATATAACTTGAATATATTTAAAAGAGTAATTAAAATAGTAGAGTAATTAAAAGAGTATATATTTAAAAGAGTAATTCAAGTTGTTATAGACTTATTTATGAATTTTATAATATTATTTAATTTTATAATTTTATTTTTTTATATATATATATATATGATAATACCTATATAAGAGATTATTTTCATCCGTATTGTATCACCACGATATTCTCAAAGTGCTCCCTATTGTTCCTGTTCCTGTAATTCTGTGTCACTGAGGTTTGGGTCCTGGGCTAGTGGGACAAACCCAAACCCTGGGACCGCCTCGTGACACTTGAAAATGTCTTACTTACATGAATGACTGGGATGCAAATCTATAATACACTTGAGTTTAAAAAACGGTTCTGGGTTTGCCAAATATTTCCAAACTTAAATCAAGATGGCCTAGTGCCTTTTAGAATTTTGTGGGAATCACCGCTTAGAAAAAATAGCACACGGATTAACAAATTAATTCTTTAAAAAAAACTAACTTAGGAACTTGAAGATAGGTAGAGCTGGGCTGGGTACGGACACGTAGAGGGCGCCAGTGTCACGAGGCGGTCCCAGGGTTTGGGTTTGTCCCACTAGCCCAGGACCCAAACCTCAGTGACACAGAATTACAGGAACAGGAACAATAGCTTTGAGAATTTCGTGGTGATACAATACGGATGAAAATAATCTCTTATGAAGGTATTATCATATATATATATATTTAAAAGAGTAATTCAAGTTGTTATAGACTTATTTATGAATTTTATAATATTATTTCGGGTTTTCCAAAAATTAATATTCGAATGACAGGTTATTTGTATTTAGAATCAATAATGACCAACTATCAAAAATGAAAAAAAATGGATTATGAAAGAATAAGAGATCAAATGAGTATTATTATGAAAGAAGTTTGGACCTCGTCACACCTGTTCTTGATCCTTGGGTGGGCGAATTGGGAGTCTGTAATGCCCACCTATAGGAATGTTGTTAATAAATAAATATACACACACCTTATTGTATATTATATGCCATGTCATGCAATATGGCATAACATGTGTACTTGATGGAGTCTAGGATTATATACACTATTTTTGAGATCTAATATCTCGGAAAAAAACGTTTTATGATACTATTATAGTAGCCTGTAAAAAAAAAAACTTAGAATTATAGACTATACTAGAACTACTTGCTTAGAACTATACTTATAGAGCTCTAACAGTTTTTCTTTGTATTAAAGTCCTCTAGTTTGATAAGTGCTATCGATAAAAAACTATTTGACGGTTGAACGAATTTTGAAGAAATGTAGTATATTGTACTTTATTACTTTTGGTCCTGGAATAACACGTGTGGGCTACTTTTAAATGAAATGTCATGCAAAGCCGCACAGCTAGTTTATAAAGCAATAAGAACGAAAAAGTCTACAAAAAGAAAATAATTCAAAAAAAAGGTTTAAGGTTCTTAAAATAAGCTACTGAACAAGAATATAATATATATTTAAATCGTGTCTTTCTGTTAATTGGTTTGTTTGTCTGTATGTTTGTTCGCGCATCACGTAAAATCTTCTGGACCTATTGCCTGGGTCTGGACCGATTGACTGGGTTTTCACTGTTGAATATCTTAGCGTTTGACTTATAACTGGGATACTTGGTATCTTAATCGGATGATTAGATGCCGAGCAATCGATTAAAAACTAATTGACAGCTGAACAAATTTAGAAGAAATTTAGTATATTGTACTTTGTAGGTAATTTTGGTCCTGAAATAACACGTATGGGCTACTTTTAAATGAAATGACCACGCGGGCAAAGCCGCGGGCATAGCTAGTAAAGCAATAAGAACGAAAAAGTCTGTACAAAGAAGATAATTATAAAAAATGGTCTAGGGTACTTAAAATAAGCTACTGAACAATAATATAACATTTTTATAAATCTATCTGTTTGTTGGTTTGTTTGTCTGTAAGTTTGTTTGCGCATCACGTAAAAACTACTAGATCGATTGCGATGCGGTTTTCACTGTTGTACTTGATATCTTAATCCGATGATTAGATGCCGAGCAATCGATATAAAACTATTTTGAACGAATTTTGAAGAAATGTAGTATATTATACTTTGTAGGTCCTGGAATAACACGTGTGGGCTACTTTTAAATGAAATTACCACGTGGGCAACGCCAGGGGCACAGCTAGTTATCTAAATAAAAATATCCATGACTGTGTCACATTATTTTAAAATCATAAAGCACTCATAACGCAGTAATTCTATAATTATATTCTTATACTTTTATAACAGTTTTCATACATAATATACCCTGATCATTTTTCCTTAGTAAGGCAGGTTTAATGATCAAAATTAGTAAGCATCATAAGATTATACCGTAATAATCGATAAAAAATATTATAACTCGTTATAAAGCACAATAGTTTGAAATAATTATACTGAAAATAGAACTTAATTAATTGTGCTTTTTAGTTATTTTATAAGTTTGCCATTATATGGATTGCTGGTGAAATTTTGAAACATTTTTTTATTGCTACAGCTACATTTTGAATGTCTATCCATACTAATATATAAAAGTGAAACGTTGTCTGTTTGTTTGTTTGTTTGGGGAGCTTTCACGCGATAACGGCTGGACGGATTTTGATGAAATTTGGAATGGAGATAGCTTAGACGCTGGAATAAAAAATAGAATACTTTTTATCCCGGTAAATTGATAGTTTTCACGGGAAAACTGAAAAAACTGGAATTTTTTTAATTACTCACTGTAAGAAACGGTTTTTAATGTCCTAGAAGTACACAGGTGTTTTTTTTTCGCGATAAACAGGTACGCGCGGATGAAGTTGCGGGCGGGAAAGCTAGTTTCAAATAAACAAAAACAATCATTTTTTTGAATCGCTTCTCTTTCATACTCCACTTGAGTTAACTGATTTTGAAATTAAGAGAGATAATTTATCTATCCGTTTTATATCTGTTCTTTAGGTTGACATAACAACATTGATGGTGACAGATAGGTAAGCGTACTTTATAGATATTCTAATATTTTTAGCAGATAATGCCAGTTTGATAAGCGTTCCAGAAAATGAGTGTTACTTTTTGAAAGAAATGTGGTAAAGCACCATTATGTACCTATGAGTATACATACACAGATATAAGGACGCACTTTAGGTATGTGGAAATATTTATTATGTTTTGAATGATGCCAATTATGGACAGTAAATCGAGATAATTAATCAATATATATCTTAATTAAACTTGGCATACAGCTTGACGTGGGTATTTCTTTTTTTTGTAATTATTATAAAAGTCACATAAATGATGACACTTATAATCCAGCCAGTGGGAGGAAAAAAAGGCTTTGCTCTAAAAGATGGAGTAGAAAAGTTTTTGATTTGTATTGCTTATGTATGGGATACTAAAGAAAAATACAAGTTTTTGACCTCAAGGGTTGGGAGAATTAGCCGCCATCTTGAAACGAAGGTGCAAAAATTTGATAATTTGTGAATAATGCTTCAACAGATAATTTTATGACAAAAGGTTTTTTTATGAGAAGTATAAAGAAACAGGTTTTGGCTAAATCGAGTCACTCATGTTCGAGTTATCGCCAAGTCAACAGGTCAATCGGGAAGAAAATGTCAACTATGCCTACAGAAAATTGAGTTTCGCGCTGTCATAAAGTTCCTCACCAAGATGGGAAAAACGCCGCAGATCATCATGGAAGAGATGTAATCTGCTTACGGGGACTCTTGCCCTGGGAAAACCATGAGTTACAAATGGCATGGCCTATTCAAGCAAGGCAGAGAGTCAATTGAAGACGATGACCACCCAGGTCAGCCGATTGAAGCACTTCCTCAGACATTATCGAAAAAATGGAAAAACTTGTTCTTGAAGATGCTCGCTTCAAGAAAAAGCAATTAGCAAAAATAGTTGGAATATCATCTAGTACAATTTTGAACATTCTCCATGATCATCTTGGCATGTCAAAGGTCAGCGCAAGATGGGTGCCGAGAATGCTCACTCCGCTTCAAAAGCAACAGCGTGTCGAGTGCTCGCAGGAGTTTTTGGAACTCTGTAGCGAAAACCGAGATGTGTTTATGAACCGAATTGTTACTGGAGACAAAACGTGGGTTTATCACTATGAGCCTGAGTCAAAACAGGAGTCAATGCAGTGGCATAAGAAAGGCACACCCCCCTAAGAAGTTTAAAGTGTCACACTCGGTTGGAAAGATCATGGCCACGTTTTTTTGGGATACTGAGGGTATTTTTTTGATCGACTACAAAGAAAAAGGCGTCAACATCACCGGAAAATACTACACCAGCTTAATCGAAATGTTAAAAAATGCCATCAAGGAAAAAAGAAGGGGAAAATGGACTCGAGCAATTTTGGCCTATTTTGAAAGCCTCGACAAGGAAAAATGTATTAGAGTTTAGGGAGAGTATATTGAAAAGGAAAAATAATTTTTGGTTTAATTTTATTTTCTGTCCTTGCCATTCCGCGAACGTTTTGACCGACCCTCGTATATCTATCAATCTATCTTCTATCTTATCTTGTAATAAAGCAATAGGATCAAAAAATCTGTGCAAAGGAGATAATTATTAAAAAATTGTCTCAGGTACTTAAAATAAGCTAACGAGAACAAGAATAAAACATTTTTTAAATTCGTGTCTGTGTGTTTGTTTGCCTGTTTGTCTGTTTATCTGTTTGTCTGTATGTTTGTTCGCGCATCACGTAAAAACTACTGGACCATTTTTCACTGTTGGATAGCTTGGGGTTTGACTTAAAAATTGGTGTACTTGGTATCTCAAACCGATGAGTGGAAGCCGAGCAATCGATAAAAACTTTTTGACGGCTGAGGGAATTTTGATCACATGTTATTTAACCTAGAGAAATGACCACGCATGCGAAGCCGCGGGTACTGCTAGTATATAGTACCCGCATATATATATATATATGTATATTGCCATGTTATCAAGTGATAAACGGTGCTGAGGAACAAGATGTAACTATGTAGCATTACAAGCACATATAGTACACACATTTCATATTTTTACATACATCATCATCAGCCTGTACTCGTCCACAGCTGGACATAGGCCTGTCCTTATGCGCGCCACAGAGAAAAATAAAAATACTTTAGAGAATTTATATTTTTGTTGTATTTATTATTTATATATCTCTTGTATTTATATTCATATTATATCATTATGTAGGTGTACCTATGATGTATACAATACAATATAACAACTCTTTATTGAACACCAAGAAGTAGGTAATATAAAGGAAACTTATTAAAAAAATGCGGCCTTAAGATTCGCACTTTATTTTAACTTCGACAGAGGTTTCTTTCTGTCATTTCTTTTCAGCTCTGGTTCTTTTGCACATTACACTCGCATCGCGTGTAATGCACGTGCTATGTTGTATATTTACTTTTTTACCCAGCAGCATGGAGGGTTATGTGTTTAGGTTGTATGTATGTTTGTTTGTAAGTTTCTTTGGCACGTCGTACAGCCTAAACGGCTGGATGGATTTTCATAAATGAGGTATCATTGGATTCGTCTTAGTCACGAATGTGCCATAGGAACTATAGGATATACGAATTGTCAAGAAAACTAATATGGCCACTTACAGCTGCCATATTGTATACCCTACAGAACAAAAATATACCAAAACCTAGCGAGTGAGGTATCAAAATGAGGGTATTTAAAAGAACATTCCAAAATATATAATGGAAACTAGAAAGTTAAAAATAAATTATCATAAAAACAAAAAACCCGACTGCGAACAAAAATATACCGAGGCAAACAAGTTTTAGATTCTTCATTTTGAAATATAAGGTACAGCTTTTTTCGAATTGGTTGAGAAAATTCGCCCCAGATCGACCAAATATATAGAAAACACTTATAAATTACACTTTGAAACCTTCCTCTTGAATCAACCTACGCCTAAGAGTGGGTCAAACCGCATGCAGGAGCAGCAGGAGCAGCGTTGAGAGCTTATGACGTTATAATTTAAGGAATATTATTGGAAATGACACAACGAACGCACGTTGCTGTACCGCACATCACGACAAACTGTCCGGTGTGACAGTCTACGCAACGCGCTGCGCTGCAACGCTCTGCTCTGCAACGCACACGCATCCGGTTTGACCCACGCTTAAGTGAAAATTGGAACAAAATCGGTTCAGTGTTTTCTGAGATATTTATGGACAGAAAGACGCGTTCGATAACTTATAATAGTGATAGTGATTTTATCCATGTTTATAATAAAATTGTAACAGGTCCAATTCTGTACGTTAAAGATATTTTGTAAAAAAATATGGAGGCTGTTCTTGGTTCGATACTGAAGCAAAAACTGTATTTTTATCATTTTTGTCTGTCTGCCTGTCTGTCTGTCTGTCTGTCTGTCTGTATCTTGGCTGCGCATCATGCCAAAACTACTGAATGAATTCAAATGAAACTTTGCTTGATATGAGTTCATACTACGAGGTAGGACATAGGATACTTTTCAACCAGAAAAATTAAAAAGCTCCCGCAGGATAGGGGTGTAAAGTTCTTTAAGGCCAGGCTCCAAGGTTACATATTCCCACTCCCCACTCCCCTGCCAACTCCGTTTGAACACACAATTTAGCTAGGAACTAAATGACGTATGTCTCTAAAGTTATTTATTTTATTGGCAGGCTAATAATTTAGTAAATTTTGTCGAAGCATTAGATAATAAACTATATTTTCTTGCTGTGAGATTTATTTTAGAGATAAAACTTGAACCGTTGAGTAGAAAAATGTAAATATTATCGAAAAGAACGTAATTTTTGATAAGAAAATGTATCGAATGAAATTCTGTTAATCATATTTTTGTCTTAATCTTAGAGAGATAAAGATCGCAAAAACATATATGTTATGTTTCACATTTATCAGGTTTGTGGTTGACCCAGCATATGTATGGAAAAACCCTTTAAAAAGCAGAGCCTGGTCTTAAATGAACACGTATCACGCTGTAACTACTGGATGGATTTTAATGCAACATGGCTCAATCATAGTTTATATGATAGGGGAAAATTGAGGATAGTTTTTATCCTGATAAAATAAAGTGTTCTTGCGGGATAGGGGTCCTGTATATTGAAGATATTGTTTTTTTTTGTGGCTGGTCTATATTTGATATTGAAGCCAAAACTGTATTTTTTTGTCTCTCTGTATCTTGACCGCGCATCACGCTAATTGAATGAATCAGACTAAAACTTGGTGTGATTTGAGTTTATACTACAAGGTACGTTATTGGATACTTTTCATCCCGAAACATTAAAGGGAACCCGCAGGATATTGATTGAAAGTTATTTAAAAAATCACGTATCACGCTGAAACTACGGGAAGGATTTTAATGCAACTTTACACAATCATAGTTTATATGATGGGTTAATATTGAGAATAGCTTTTATCCCGTAAAAAAAGGGATTCTTGGGGTCCACCCTTTCCCGCAATTATGTTAATTTTGACGTAATAAATATCTATACTTATAATAAAGCAATAAGTACGGAAAAGTCTGTACAAAGAAGATAAAAAAAAAGTGGTCTGGGGTACTTAAAATAAGCAACAAGAATATAACATTGATTTAAAACATTTCTGTCTGTCTTTATGTTTGTTTGTTCGGACATCACGTAAAAACTGCGGCTATCACTAAGGGTTTAACTTAAAAACTGGTGTAATTGGTATCTCCATTCAATGACTAAAAGTCAAGCAATAGGTAAAAATCATTTTGAAGACTGAAAAAATTTAGATCACATGTTGGTATATTGGTATTTTAGGTCTCGGAACAGCAAATATACTACTTTAACCTAGAGAAATGACCATGCGTGCTAAGCCGCGGGCTCAGCTAGTTGACTATAAAATCAATAAAATCACTATCACCTATTGTCCAGTGTGACGAACAGGGTAGCGTACCTGGTTTTTACATTATTTTATTCAGAAAAACAAAAGGACTTAAAAAAAACAATTACTATGCTAACCTAAAACAAAGTAATACTATAACTAGTCTAACAATCCGCTATCAGTGGGCAACGTTCCAAAAATGCTGTATGGCAATACTTAATCTTTGGGCAAAGTAAAGCATCATTTTGGTCACGTGTTGTTTCGACCAGACGCCCCGATAGATCTTTGTATATTAGATGAGCTCCTGGTCCCCACGGCCCTAGTTTCTCTACCCCAAAAGGCTCAAATAAATATGCGTATATTGACCTGGTTTTTAAGCTAACTGTATAGGTCGTACGCACCGACCTCGGCACACTCGGATGATGAGGTAGAAGATATGTTTGATGGCATATCTTCGGCCCTACATAGCACCACAAGGGACCACAACAATGTTATCATGGGAGACTTTAACGCCAAACTGGGAGTACAGAATTACAGTAATCGACTAGCATAAAAGCTAAAAAATTACGCCTGCCCTGCCAAAAATGAACTTATGCGAATAAATTATATACTATTAGAATGTGCTTATCAAGGCCTTTAATTTCATACCCATATTGTAAAATTGGAAGAAAAAATATTATTTCTTGCAGTTGAAAATGAAGCCATATTGCCGATATATCGAATATTTTCAACAACAAAAAAATGCCCATTGTTACTCGGGGGGATGTAAGGATTCTAACGATACCCATACGTCTACATTTGTTCAGGCATTTCAAAGTTATGGTGGAACACAATACACATAACAAAAACATACACATGAAATACATGAATGCTAAAAACATAACACTCACTCACTAAAAATAAGATTGACTATATAATAACACATATTCAGGGATGTCTCAGTAATCAGCAGGTTTAATACCGGTAGTGATCACCGACTTGTCCGAGGCTCCTTGAATATCGACCACAAGCTTGAAAGATGCCGTCTGGTGAAGTCAACGCTCCGACTAAACCTGCTCTAGGCTGCTGTTGGATTAGAACAGTTCCAACTCAAGTTAGAAAATCGATTCAATGCCTTGGAAACCGCAACTGACGTGGATGAGGAACTCCAAAAAGTTGTGAGAATCCTTAGGGAGGAAGACATTAGATTTTGTCAGCTGTAGCGCACGGGCACGAAGTCTAAAATCTCGAATGAGGCTCTTCGGCTTATGGAAGAGAGACGGGAGTAACAGTAAGTCACACCGTCAGAGAAAAGAGAGTTCAAAAAAAAATTGTAAATTGGTGCGACGTGATCTCTGATGCTCAAATACATTCCGAATAGAAAAGGCAATTGAACCTTATCAGGGATCAAAAGTCTTCACCCAGTAATTGAGTAGATCCCTCCTGACGAAGCTCAAGACCCATAATGCCACAACCGTCATCTCTAAGCCGGAGATCCTTTCTGAGATCGACTTCTATGGCCGATTCTTGTTCTCGATTGTATGCTCAAATACATTCCGAATAGAAAAGGCAATTGAACCATATCGGGGATCAAAAGTCTTCACCCAGCAATTGAGTAGATCCCACCTACCATCCTTTCTGAGATCGACTTATATGGCCGATTCTTGTTCTCGATTATGCTTCTAGATCCGAATTCAGCACAGAGAATTCCCGCGAAATACTAACCCGCCACTACGCTGATGAACTGCCTGACGTCAGCGTAAACGAGATTGAGATGGCGCTCAAACAACTTAATAATGGAAAGGCCCCCGATGAGGATACTCTAGGAGTGAAACACGTATTTCAGGAGCTTCAGGGGTTATTTAACACCTTTCTTAACAGTGGAAGAACTTCAGAGGCGTGGAGCAAGAGTTTGGCAGTACTCTTCTTTAAAAAAAGGGATAGACCCCTTTTAAAGAACTACCGACATACTTCAATAGCCACGTCTATAAGTTGTTTTCGAGAGTCATAATTAGAGGTTGATTACAGGGTCATCTCTAATTGTGTCACAAGAAGACTTTACGAATTCCAGCCTACTGAGCAGGCCGGGTTTGGCGGAGGATTTGCACCATAAACCATATACACACAGTGAGGCAGATTATACAGAAGTCTGAAGAGTATAGTCCATGTTTCTTGCTTCTGTGGACTATGAGAAGGACTTTGACTTGTTGAAACCTGGGCAGTTCTGGAGTCTTTGCAGCGTTGTCAAGTGGACTGGCGATACATTGAAGTGCTGAGGTTTCTGTATGACGCCGCGATTATGAGTGTCCAAGTACAAAACCAGCAGTCTAAACTGCGCAGGCGAGTGAGACAGGGGGAAGTTATAACCCTGAAACTGTTCACTAATGCCCTGGAAGATATGTCTAAGACGCTGGATTGGAAAGGAATGGGAATTAATATCAATGGCAAGAAAATCTCACTCGATTGCCGATGATATCGTCCTAATGGTGGAGTCGCTGCAAGACTTGCAAAGTATGCTGACCAACCTAGATGATGCTTCTCAACGACCAAGATCATGTTTAACGATATTATTACCCCGGAACCGATTGCTCAAAGGATAAGCAAGCTAAAGTGGCAGTGGCCTGGTCACATTTCCCGAAGAACCAATAAACGTTGGGGTAGACGAGTTCTCGAGTGGAGACCGCGTCTTGACAGCCCACCGGCCAGGTGAAATGTCGACCTGCGAAAGGCGGCCGGCAGAAACTGGATGAGAGGAGCCGAAGATCGGACTCTGTGGCGTTCATTGGGAGGCGCCTATATCCAGCAGTGGACGAGCACGGGCTGATGATGATGATGATGATGATTATTATTATTTCCAGTATATCACCGACACTTTTTTTTATCTGGAATGGAATCTCTGCGTCACTTGTTGCGTGCTTATAAACATCTTGTATAATATGTCGTGGCTAGATCTAAGAATTGGTCACTTCATGAAATGGAAAGTATCCGCTACCCACATTATGATATGGTTTGGTCAGATCAATGAATAATCAACGTTTGACGATACATTTCCAAATACACGGCTTCTTCATGATATGGTCAAACATCAGTGATCATATCGTAAAATAGTTACAATAACAACCTACAGGGGCGAACCGAGTTGACCGTGATAGGTTTGTGTATACATCTATTTTTTAACCTTAAAACCTATCTGTTTGAACACTAGATAATGATATGGCCAAATGTGGATTAAAATGTCATCAAACCTTGACGTTTAAAAGATATGGTCAATTTTAGCGGGCCAAACCATGCAATAGAACTATTTCATGCAAAGGTCAGCCACATAATAAAATGATCGATTCTACGATCTGGCTACGACATATTTATAAGGACTCTATCGATCGTAACAAGGGCTTCAAAATGTTTGCTAGAGATTTGTCTTTATGGCAAAGCCAAATGGCGAACCTGAAGACTGACAGTGGTGATGTCGTCTCGTCCAAGCCGTAGGTTTTGAGAGAGATCGAGAGGTTTTATGGACAGATAAACCTCGACACGAAAAGCTGCCAGCACGGCTAAAGATTGAAGTGCCGAATTAACCCGACACATAACGAACATCCCGGAAATAAGCTTGTGCAAGATTAGAATCGCTCTCAACTAGCTACAGAACAACAAGGCAGGTGATGATTGAATTACGGCAGAACTTATGAGAGTGGGAAAACCAGTGCTGTCAGTCCTACATCATTTATTTAATTCCGTTATCCTAAAGGTACTATGGCAGATGCGTGACACAGGAGCGTGGTGTTGTTCTTGGAGAAAAACAATAAAACCTTTGTACAAGACTGGCCAAAAAAGGAGTGTACTGTTTTTAGGATTCATGTATGTTTGTATTTTTGTATGTTTGTATGTTTGTATGTTTGTATGTTTGTATGTTTGTATGTTTGTATGTTTGTATGTTTGTATGTTTGTATGTTTGTATGTTTGTATGTTTGTATGTTTGTATGTTTGTATGTTTGTATGTTTGTATGTTTGTATCTTTGTATGTATGTATAAGTATATGCCTAAACAGATTTAGACGTATAGGGTATCGTAAGAATTCTCACATCGCCCCGAGTAACACAGGCAACATTTAAAAAAAAACATTGCGGCAGTATGGCTATATTTTTTAGAATTTTACAATGTGGTTATCAAATTAAAGGCCTTGATAAGCACATTCTGACAGTATATAATTTATTGGCATACGAATAAGTTCTTTTTTGGCAGGGCAGGCGTGTTTTTTGAGCTTTTAAGCTAGTTATTTTTAACAAGGTTTAGAGAAAGTTCACTTCGCTCGTGTTGCTTGATGACTTAAGGAACTGAAATGTGGTCACGTACTTGTGTGGCCTGATTCATGAGCTCAAAGTCACTCAACGAGCTATACCAAATGGATATATATCAAAGAACTAAAGTTACCCACAAAGCTCTCACAATTAGCAAGTGGCAATGAGCAATCCACATAGCTCGTTGAACCGATATAACCGTTCGGGAAGAAAGGTAATCGAATGGTGATCACGAACCGGGAGACGGAGCTTAGGACGGACACAAACGAGGTGGATCTACGACCTGTTGAGAGTCGCAGGGAAACAAATAACAAGCAACTGCTCGATTTGGTGCTATATACAACATACTTAATTAGAGCAATGGTAGCCTAATGGCTCAATAGTGCAACTTAGAATCCAACGATACCGGGTTCGGTCCTAGGCTCCGCACCAATGACTTTTCTAAGTTGTGCGATTTTTCATCGCTCTGTGCTTCGGAGGGCACGTTAAGCTGTCGGTTCCGGCTGTTATTGATTAATAGCAGTCGTAAAGCCATATCAGAGGCCCTCGGGAGGCCTGACAAACTCTGGCACCAGAGGCCAGCACTACCTCATACGACAAACAAGTTAGAAAGTAAGGGTTCAGAAAAACTAGATTTTAAGGCCATTATCACTAAAATGTCTTGACTTGCGGTAGCTCTGCGTAACTGGTCACTCCCTTCCCTCTAAAATGGTTGAGTGGGTGATGGCTGGAAGACAAGTTGTACTGGTGAACGGTTGCTGCTTGTGGGAACTGGTCCAGCCTGGTATATTATTAGTCATTTGTTTTGTTCCCCCATTGTAATCCATACCAATATATAAAAGTGAAACGTTGTCTGTTCGTTTGTTTGGGGAGCTTTCACGCGATAACGGCTAGACGGAATTTGGAACGGAGATAGCTTATACCTTGGAATAAAACATAGCATACTTTTTATCCCGGAAAATTGTAAGTTTCCACGGGTAAACTGGGAAATGTTGATTACTCGCGTTAAGGAACGGTTTCCATGGAAACGAAATAACAAGTATGTCAATAAACATCAAGAGCGTTGGTCCTATACCTACTTTTGCATTGGTTTTTAATATCCTAGAAGAAAAAAGGATGCTTTTTTCGCGAGAAACATTAGTACGCGCGGACGAAGTCGCGGGCGGGAAAACTAGTGGTTTGATAAATGTGGGACATTTCATTGGCTCTTTTATCCTTTACTTGTGTATTATTATAATATCAGTCATTTGAGAAAAAAAGAAATGCATAAATAAAAAAAAAAATGGCCTGTTTTTCTCTTCTCTAACGGGCGTATTTCCGGAGCACCGGTAGAGTTAGAAGGGTATTTCCTTTTCCTGTGCGAGATTCAACTAGTCCGCACGCGAAAGGTAGATTTCCTTTACAAACTCAAAGCATATTAAATTTATCGAATTTTATTGTTTCGATCTATCTATAATGTTGTATCATTTTTCTCCTTGTTCATGAAATGTTTGTAAAAATGCTGTTATTTCGTCTTTTTACAATAAAAATACTTTAACTTTTTTTTTTCTATAAGGAGGCCTGTATTCAGAAGTGGACGTCTACTGGCTAATGATGCCAATGATTCTCATGCAGGCGCCTTCCTTATTGTAACATGTTCTTATACTTGTTACTTAAATACTGATTGCAGTTCTTAAGCCGAGGCCTGTAACTCTAGTCCATAATAATTACTTTAATTTACTCGGCGCAGGTAATTTGCTAAACTACTTTAACTAAATAATTAAAACATCATAAACTACAAAAATAAGGCTGTAAATGACATTGAGTATCTAAATGCGTTCTCCTACTAAATGTGGAAGATAAATATTGTGCAACTGTTGTTAAAATCTACTTAAACTTAGAACTTATCTCTCAGTGCTTTGAATAGTGTATAATAGGCACTATAAGTAGTTAACCCCAAACTGAGACCTCACGTTGTACCTGTTTTACCACGTTTTTTATAAACTCGCTTTCTTATCTGCCTGTTTATTTATTTACTAGCTTTCGCCCGCGACTTCATCCGCGCGGAGTACTGTTTATCGCGAAAAAAAGCATCCTATTTTCATCTAGGATATTAAAAACCTATGCAAAAGTTTAGGAGCAACGCTCTTGATGATTTTTGATAGACTTGTTATTATTTCGTTTCCACGGCTACGTCATTCCGTTCTTACAGCGAGTAATCGACATTTTCCAGTTTTCCCGTGGCAAATGACCATTTTCCGGGATAAAAAGTATCCTATGTTGGTCTCTATATTGTACAGTACCCATTTACAAAGTTAAATCAAAATCGGATCAGCCGTTTTGGCGTAAAAGCTCTCCAAACAGACAAATAAACAAACAAACAACGTTTCACTTTTATATATTATTGGTGTGGGTTTAACTGTTTGGTAAATAATTTGCATTTTAAACTAACTTCCCGATGAGCTAGAGACGACCAACTTTAAACTTAGCTCAGGATGACAATTCAATAGTCGCTTTCTTGTCTGTCTGTTTGTCTATGCGGTAGAAATTTGTACAAAAATGTGTTTTTTTTTTATTTTACCAACTTCTTATATTTACCAAATACAGAAACAGGAAACCAGGTCTGAATATTTTTTCGATTAAGCCCTTTTAACAATACCAATAAAATTTATTGGGTATTGTAAAAAGAGCTTTTCAAGTAGTTTTTTTTTTTTAGTAATAAACAAAGACATGGTGCGTAACCACCAAACAGCTTTTTTGACGAGTTTTGTAACAGCTCTATCTCAAAAACGGTTGTACTTAGATATTATATACTTATATACTCATTTGAGACTACAAAAACGGTTGTACTTAGATATTATAAACTTATATACTCATTTGAGACTACAAAAACGGTTGTACTTAGATATTATATACTTATATTCTCATTTGAGACTACAAAAACGGTTGTACTTAGATATTATATACTTATATACTCATTTGAGACAACAAAAACGGTTGTACTTAGATATTATATACTTATATACTCATTTGAGACTACATATACCTACTTTATTAACACTACTAACAAAAAATTGGGCACGTATATTTGTTACGTTTTTAAGTTGTTCTGTTACCAATCAAATAAATGTTGCGGTTCTTGAAATAAGTCGATATATATGTCGCAGGCAGATAGCTTAATCTGCCGTTTAATTAACTGCCTAGGCTTTTGATTGAATGGTGCCATTCAACTAAAGGCCTGAATTGCTTAGGCCATTCATACAACAGGGTTACCATGTGACAAAAATTACGCAATTGTATCAAACATAGTAGTTAGCAAACAGGCAAATGTTTATAAACAGTTTTTATGTTCAATCTAACTGACCCACTTAGATTTTAAGACGCAACTCTATTAAACATAGTAGTTTGCAAACAGACGAGCCATACTAAATTCACATTATTTATGTCACAACACTCTTCCATTGTACCTACCTATTTTTTTTATGCGTAAGCGAAATCAAACTGTGAGAAACACCAACAATATTATTGCTTACCGACGCTATATTGACCACAGACTAGGTAGCGATACTAAGTATATTGACAGTGTATGGACTTCAGAGCCAGATGACAGAAAAAGGAACTAAATAAATAGCCTAGCCTAGTCTGGCCTATTTAGCAAGTAGTTAAACGTGATTGAATCCGAATCATTTGCAAAGCTGTTTGATTGAATGGCTGAATATCATTCAGGCCGACAGTTGAATGGCACCATTCAACCATAAAGCTAGGCAGTTAATTAAACGGCGGATTAAGCTATCTGCCGGTGACATATACAATAAAGTTACCGGCCCGGGTTCAGAATTTAAACGTTATTTTTTAGTGACGATGCATAAGGTCACGGTAGCCGAACAGATTAGGGGCATGTGCCACGCAGAGGCTGTATGCGAATTCGAATCTCGTCCGTGATTCAAATTTTTCCATTAGGAAATTATCACATATATGATCAAATGTCTTTAAAGCACAAAACCCAGACTAATCTACGGACGACACGCAGTTTAATTTAAAATTTGTATGTAAGTTTCATAGTTTCCGAGTAAAGCACTGATGCGGCAGATGCGTTGAGGTGGCCATCATAAGGGAGGTGGCCGTACTTTTTCGTGCCTATTACAAAGAAATTGAACGGACAGGTGCAGTGTGGGCTCGGCTTAATAATCGGTCCACCCCTTTCCATCCGCGAGCAAATAATTGACTTTGTGTATTCGAACCTATTTATTATTTACTTTTACTGGTGATTTAAGGATTCCGAATTGATTATTTGAATGAAGTCGACTATAATCACCTAGGTGATTACATTCACGAGTGATCAAAAGACACTAAAGAGTCGCCTATGATTACCCAGGTGATCATAGTGAAATAGACCTGTACTTTTGAGTCGCTGATGACAGTGTCGTGTTTACTTTTATTCTCATTATCGTTTCACTTCAATTTTGAAGGATTATATTTTGAAAGGGGATAGTTGCTAACAATGATTCTGAATGAGTTTAAGAGTCTACAGCATTATAATTATGATCTCCCTAACAGATGGAGTAAAAACGTACAGTGGCGTTTTGCTTTTACATTTTTACAGCACCTGCCGAAGCCGAAGGTATGTAAAACTATCTGCAAAGACTAGGTAATAATGAAAACTGATCTCACCATTCATGAATTAAGCGTATAATGTGAGAATTGACTGGTGTCCCTCCACGTCCACAGTGGCGGCAGGCAGGACTGTTGCAGGCCCGCCAGCAGCTCCGCGTGGTAGCGCTGCGCCGCCAACAAGTAGGGTGGTGGCAGCGGCAGGGGACAGTGCGGCGGCGGTGGCGTCGGCGAGCGGTGCGGTTCCGGCTGCAGTAGAGCGTCGATCGTGAAGGCGCGCCGTGGGCGCCCGCCCGCCGGCAGCAGCGCGCCCGTGTCCGTGGACTCCGTCGGCTCCGGGCTACGCCTTGACATAAACGACGACGGTGACGTGTACAGTCCACCCCCTGGCATGCTCGGCGGCGGCGGCGGAGCCCCAGCCTGTCTCGCCAGAAAAGCTCTATTAAAACTCGCCAGCGCCTGCAACTCTGCGTTCAAACTGTCCTTCTCTCCCTTATGAAGCTTGAACCGCTTCCGCCTGCGAAGCAGCGAGCCGTTCTCGAACATGTCGAAGGCCTGCGGGTGCAGCGTCCAGTAGGCGCCCTTGCCGGGCCGGTCCGGGCGGCGCGGCACCTTCACGAAGCAGTCGTTGAAGGAGAGGTTGTGCCGCAGCGAGTTCTGCCAGCGCTGCGTGTTGCGCCGGTAGTACGGGAACCGGTCCGTGATGAACCGATAGATCTCCGACAGCGGCAGCATGCGCTCCGGCGAGCTCCAGATCGCCATGGCCGTCAGGGCTATGTACGAGAAGGGCGGTTTTTGGTCACCGTAGGACTCACGTGTAGGCCGAGGCATCGTTTAAAGCGTTTAGGTTTCAGCGATGGGTCACTGAAATATCACCTCAGCCGTGAAAAGTTTCAGGCGACACGTCTCTCACGGCAGAGTGGAAGATAAGGACTGGGTGAGCGAGCGAGAGGCGCACGTGAGGCGGGCGGTGCCCTATCGAAGCGCCGCCCTGCCGCTCGCCCGCCAATGGCGCGCCCCCGACTTTGTTTGTTGTTTTTGTCGGCTCCGGACCCGTTACAGAGGAATTTAAATTGTTATCACGTTTACATTATACAAAATTTATTCGACACCGACAACACTTGAGCTTGTTTCGAAATTGCAATGACTAAAGTAGTGGTACTTATTGATGCTCGCGCGAGAAGAGTGGATGTAAAACAATCTTGGTTCTGTAGTTATGTCGATGCTAATCCGTAATGGCTGATATTCATTGGGATTTTGTTCATTGATTTTCTATCAAATAAATGGTGGGAGTGAAATGATTAAACAGTGGCATATACGTTAATTGAATTTGTTTACAGTTATTTTATTGGCATACCATTGCAGTAGTGGGTTTAATTTTGTTCATTTATTTTTGTTGGGAGTTTTATTGTTAAATAATAAAATTTTATGATTATACTTGTAATGCAAAATATACTGTAAGAAAATACTGCTAAAAATTATAAATGCGAACGTCTGTATTCGTATACGTATAATATGTTTGTTACTACTCAGGCTGAATCGATTTTGATGATACTTAGTATAAAGAGATTTAAGTCCTGGAATAATTCTTGTGATACTATTTATCCCGGAATATTGACAGTAAGTATTTGAGTAAACATATTGCAACCTACTGAAAGTACTGACCTCAATTTATATATATTTTGTACAAAAAAATACGATGTGAGCCATGCTAATGTAAAGAGCCTAGAATAAATTATACCTATAGGTATAAACAATTTATTTATAGATCATACAAATAATAACGATGAAGCCAGGGGAAACTAGTTGGCAAATAGGTATAATATTACCTTGTCTAGGTGTCAGGTCGGAAACACGTACTTATAAACGAAGATTTGAACACATTATTTGTTGAATAAGTTAACTAACATAACTGATTTAATTATTTTATAGCCTGTATTGAAATAAGAAAATATACTGAACCACCGAGAAGCGAAGAATGAAAATAAATATGGGCAAATTAACTATTTTCCAAACTCTACAAGATAAGGTAGTGACGAACGGACGGAAAACAGACATACAGTTGCCACAACAATAAGGCTCTGTTTGGACCCTTTGGATAAGGAACTTTAAAAATGGGCCAATTTGTCTACATGCAGTTTTTCCACCGGAAATCTTTACATCCTGGATTAAACAACAACCCAAGTGCTACCTAATAAACAAAACAAAACATGGACTATCATCTATATCTATTTAACAATTTTACCTTTATTTGGTGCTAGCTTTTGCCTGCGACTTCGTCCGCGTAGACTACGATTTATTATAGTAGTCCTATTAAAAAACCACATACCTCAGGGTGATAAAGATTTCATGGTATAATATGTAGTGATTAGAAGTAGTATATATATTAATATATACAAAGGTATAAAAAAAAACACGACTTCAAGAGTTTTTTTTAACCTTATACATAAGAAAGAAAATGTTACATAATAAATTAAGCAACAAAAATGTGCGGACCCTGGTGTGCGCAGAGTGTAATTTATATATAAAAAAAAAGATTTCACCGCGATCTATTTTGCATACTACTAACGCCATCTAGTTTAATTTCAATGTACTAAAAACCAAAACAAATTAAATTTTATTCGTTTTTTACCCGACTTCATGAAAGCAAGGGAAGGCTAATGAGTTTAACAGTCTATGTATGTATGTATGTATATATGTATGTATGTATCTATGTATGTGGGTATGTGGATGTTCCACCATAGCGACACCCCTATTGGTTCGATTTTGAAAAGCGAGGTGTCAATCGATTCGTCTTCACGTATACTTCTAGTATTCGTGACCTAGGTAACTAATGAACAAAAAACTTGACTTTCGCGAGCATATTGATTTTATTGCTAAGAAAAGAGCTCAAATATCTGGTTTTGTAATTCGGCAAACTAAGATATCTAAAGATCCGAGCATTTCAACACTTCTTTTTAATTGTTACGTTCGCAGTCTTTTGGAGTATTGTAGTCCCGTATGGAATACCAGCTCTAAAGTACACATTGCAAGACTTGAAAGCCTCCAAAGGCGTTTTCTCTACCATCTTTGTTATAATGATAATCGATGTGGAGCTCTCACGTCCTACAAATCTAGACTCAACTTCTATAAAGTTGTTTTGCTAGATGAGAGAAGAACAGTCGCCGATATAGTATTTTTATACAAAACCATCAATGGATTGATTGATTGTTAAAAATTATTGGAACGAATTAAATTTTCAGCACCTCGCATGAGTAGTCGTCTCCATAATAGAAAGACCTTCGAACTACCGGTGTGTCGTACTAATCTTGGTCATCATCCACCAGTCTATCGAATGTGTTCAGCTTGTAACGATATAAGACACGAAGTTGATATTTTCAGTGCATCAAACATTGTTGTCAAGCGACGTTCTATATTGTTCTTCAACACTAAATAATTATTTTTTTTCTTTTTAATTGTTCAAAAATTATTATAGATATGTGTTTTTTTCTTTCTTTTTTTTTATTACTGTCTAGGCAATCGTTTGACCACGATCTCACCTGATGGAAAGCGATGATGTGGTCGAAGGTGTAGCACGCTTGCCTAGTAGATACCAATTCACTCTTGACTTGAACACACCGGGGTATATCTTCATTATTATTTTTTGTAGTAAGAGTGTTATTCACGCATGCTGTGTTTGCATCTAGTATGCTGTTCACTAGCATAATACAATTAACATAAGGTACTGTAAGTTTTTTTCAATTAAATAAAAATTGAATAAGGAAATGCATGATACAATAAATAAAATACTACAATATTATAAATCTTAAATTGAATTTACATAGATAGGTACTCAAATAATAATACAATTTAATAAGATATCTGAATCATATTTTAATTAATTAGATTTAAATGAGTAATAATATTATCCAAATATAAAAATATAAAAGTTTATTGTTTATTTGTGCCTTGAATTGAATGATGAATATTATGTATTAAAAAAAAACGTGACAGTGCAGAGTGTTCTAGTTCTAGTTCTAGTTCTACTTCAACATGCACTTATAGAATATGATCCCAATATCACCGAAAAAAGAGTTCCTCATAATGTTTGTGCTGTGATTCCAGTAAAAACTGCCTTTGCTCGCAAATATTTCACCGTTCTTGGACCGTTCCTTTATAATAAAATAAATAAATGTAATAAGATATACCATTTGACTGCGTTTGAAGTTAAAAAAATACTGTTCAACAAACTAAATATATTAAACTACAATGAGACTGAAAATTTATTTATTACACTGAAATAATGTTTTGGATTAATTAAAGTACTCGTATACCCTTTACCCTCAATTATACTACTCTCATACATTCACACACACACATCTAAAAGATTTCTTTTTATGTATAAATTCATAGAATTTAGGTATCTTATTTTTGTGTATAAGTAGGCAATTATGTGTTGTGCTCCGATGAAAGAGGACTGGGACCTATCGTACGGGTTTCGAATCTAGTTTAGGACCCAGGTGCTCCATTGAACCATAAATGTACCTTTTGCCTTTATCCCAAATAAAAGATTTATTATTATTTATTTATTATTATTATGTAATAAGGAATAAATATGAACTTGACATGAAAAACAATATGTTTTTTTTTAATTTATAAATTATACATTTAAAATAATTCTTTTTAAGGTATACGAAAATTTGTTTTAGTAATGTATATTTTATTTGATATTGTTCTTGGAAATAAATGGCTTATATTATTATTATATTACTGTAAGTTTTGTTTATGTGATAATGCCAGTTTTGTGAACATTTTAAATTAAAAAAATAAATATTTTTTACCCGACTACAGCAAGGCAAAGCAAGGGTTATGTTATGTATTCAAACTAAAAACTTGGTCCGATTTTGACAAGCGACGTATCAATTGATTCGTTTTTATCGCAAGAGTGTATTATTGTGTGTCGCTATTTTTTACCCAACTGTAGTCGGGTTTTACCTAGTTTTGAACTTATGTCTGGTTAAAAATACCTATTATTATATAGTTTAAGCTATCTAACGGTGAAGACCACATTATTATAAGTAAGTAATTCTTGCGTAATGAGGAAATACGCAGATTTGCAAATAGTTTTAATTATTGCTTGGCTTCTACTCATCGGATTGAGATACCAAGTACCTACACCAGTTTTTAAGTCAAAACCTAATCCAACAGTAAAAACCGACCAATTTTTTTATTCTTTTTTGTTCAGACTTTTTACTCCTCTATTATAAGTATAGAGTTAGATATAGATTACGGTAAGTTTACAATTGATGTTACCTTCAACTGTTCTTAATTCAATAGCTGTTGTTTTAATTTTATGCATTGCAATTCAGCGGGGCAATGCCGCCACCATGTTGGTGGGTTCGCTATCAACTGGTAGTGGGACACTTGGACTACCTATAAACTTGGAATGGCTATGGGTAGTCCAACTGTTTCGTAGTAATTCGTTAATAGAGGCACTTGTCCGGTAGTAAAATATACAGAATGAGTTTTTACAGGTAAGGAAGGAGTGATCACTGAATCAATGGACATTGAAAAAAACACATATCGCTTTTAAGTGAAAAAGTAAATTCATTAAATTGGATGCTGCTAATTTATCGAACAAAAAGTTATGTTTTTTTTTCATGTGATATGATTTATAGAATAAAAAATTGTACACCTTTTTTGTTCGTTATAGGCAGAAGAACTAACTTTGCAAAAAAAAAACACATTTAATCGATTATAGGTAAAAAAATAACGATTTTTCTTAACATAAAATAGCTACATATCTTTAACAGATATCATAGCTGCCATAGAGATCATTGTTAAATAACTCAGCCTATATATTGTTAAAGTACAACACGAACACACCGACAAGGCAGCAGTTTCGCCTAGATTTGATCACGTTTGAGCCATATCCGATAACCAATCCATTGATTTGTAGAGGTGAACTATACTGGCAACCTCGTACTCCTAGCATCTCGTAACTGCACGACATATTGGTCTCGTTTCCTAAATTGCCCTCTACATACCTGTCCTGTATCTTGTATCTGGACATCCTTTAATCCTGCCGCCATAGATACTCTACCACGGAAGAAAGAATGTCGATTTATGCCTCTATTACAAAAGAGGGAAGGCTCAAATTAGACTGTAGTTCATGTTATCTCATACATGAGTTATCTGTAGTTTCGCCACGTACGAGTATCGCTAAATCGTCGGCTCCTCCGATAGCTCCATTAAATTCAATCGCTACATAAGACAGAAGCGACGGTTATCCCCCTATATAATTTAGAGATATTAAGCACAATGTCACGACAGATTCCCGCGGTTCGTATGCCAAATGCCCCGTCTATTGTGGTACTTATGTCAACGTCAACGGGCGGCACGCAGCAAAGCACCGTTTTCTTACACAAATTGCTTGAAGATATGATATTTTTATGTTACGTCCGTATAAATGGAAAATGAATTTGAGTTCGAAAAGTATTAAATCGTTCATGCAGCTTGCCAATTGTTTGATATGTATAGAATTTACAACGTTGTAAATACAATTTGTTACATTTAAATAAAAAGAGGGTCACTGATACAATTAAAATCATATTGTGTCGTAGTTCCGTCACAGTTGACGCTTTTTTACAAAAATGTTACGCTTGTAAATTGTAAAATTCAATATTTTGTAACGGAGTATAATTTCTGTTTATGAAATACAGTACGAATGCGTGCAGAATATTGTTATTATTCCAATAGCGTAAAGCTTTGTATGTTTGTTTGCACATGTGACGGCATCTATTATGTAACTGTGAAATTAGATACAGACAAATTCTTTCGTTATTTAACGCTTTTACTTATAGCTCAGCTAGTGATATAAGTGATTAGGAAAGTAAAAATATATTTTGAATACCAAAAAAAAAACTGTTTTTTTTTCTGCCTTTTCCTAAGTTATGTGTACTTCCTGTGGTTATATTGGGATTACAGACGAAGCGCTGCAATGTTTTAGCAAATATTTTAATAATCCCGTGTTGAAGTAATTTTTAAATTAATTGATATTCAAAACTAAATTATACAGTGATGCATCGTTGCAGATGCAAGTTGTTTTTAAATGATACAGATGTGTCCGATTATACGATTACTTAATTAACTTACGTATTTGACGAATAACTGTTTAGACGAATTGCAAAATTGAAGAATTAAGCTTTTGACTTGTGTAGCGTTTAACCAACCAAGTATTTGACAAGTTTGCGAAACCAGACATCTCATTGGCACTTTCATCTTTTGTATTAGACATTTACAGCCCTGTCATTTATTATAAATTTAGGCATCTAAAAAAAAAAATTGTCAAAGATAAAAACTATATCTCCGTAGAGTTTCTTGTTGATCTCTTCTCAAACAGGTGTATTTCCGAAGCACTGGTAGAGTCAGAAGGGTATTTGTTTTTCCTCTGCGAGATTCAAGTGAGTTGGCACATGAAAAGGAAATTTCCTTTTCAAAGCATACTACGCTTAGTTACCTAATTGTACTAATTTGATCTTGTATGTGTATATATTATGTTTCTCTCCTTGTTCATGAGATTTAAGTTTGACTTGTATAAGTGCTGTTCTTTTGACTTTATATACCATATTAATGGTTTGACTTTGTGAAAACGGAATGAAAAAAGTACAGTAAAATTACCTGTAGGTACATCAATAATGACGATACAACATACTTAGGTACAATTTTAACTTTATTTTTTCTAATTTGATTGTTTGATGATTGTGGGACTACATCTCATTATAACTTTTATCTTTTATATATATATACTAGCTTTCCCGCCCGTGACTTCGTCCGCGCGGCGTACTGTTTATCGCTAAAAAATGCATCCTATGTACTTCCAGGATCTTAAAAAACAATGCTAAAGTAGGCATAGCACCAATGCTCTTGAAGTTTTTTGACAGACTTGTTATTTCGTTTCCATGACAACCGTTCCTTACAGCAAGTAATCAACATTTTCCAGTTTTCCCGTGAAAACTTATAATTTTCCGTGATGTTTTATTCTAGGGTATAAACTATCTCTATTCCAAATTTCATCATAATCCGTCCAACCGTTATCGCGTGAAAGCTCCCAAAACAAACAAACAGACAACGTTTCACTTATATATATTGGTATGGATTATAATTACTGACATTTAAAAAAAATATAAAGAATTAACAAGTATGGAAAAAAATACATTCCCGTAGAGTTTCTTGGTGCTCTCTTCTCTAACGGACGTATTTCTGAAGCACCGGTAGAGTCAGATGGGTATTTCCTTTTCCAGTGTGAGATTTAACTTTGTTTCGACACATGAAAGGGAAATTTCCCTTTCAAACTCGAAACATACTTTGTTTACCTAAATTTTATTGCTTTGATCTATTTATATATTTTTTTATTTCTCTTTGTTCATGTGATGTTAATTTTGTCTTGTAAATACGCGATTATTTTGCCTATTTTACTCGTACAATAAAATATTATGACTTTGACGAAAAAAATGAAACAGTAAAAATATTAATTAAAATATATATATTTCATTTTGTTTATGCATTCAGCCATATTGTGTATATTTCAAACAACTACTACCTGAGACTGATTTTCTCTTTCCGATTTAATAGAGGATGTAAATTAGATGGATAATTATATTATAATTAGACTAATATCCAAGGACACATTAAGAAGGCCGCTTGATATCTGATACTTGACTGAGACTTTTATTTATATGTCCGCACCGGATACAGATTTTTTATTATTTCGGACTAGCTTTCGTCCGCGAGTTAGTCCTCGCAGACTGCACTTTACCGCGAAAAAAATCATCCTATGTTCTTCTAGGATATTAAAAATCAATGCAAAAGTAACGCTCTTAATGCTTTTCGACAGACTTGTAATTATTTCGTTTCCACGGCAACATGACATTCCGTTCCTTACAGCAAGTAATCGACATTTTCTTACCATTAAACTGAAAGAAAAGAATTAATCTTACCATTTCCGGTATAAAAAGTATCCTATATTGGCCTCTATATTTTATCGTACCTATTTGCAAAGTTTTTTATATTGGTGTGGATATATTCTTCGCATATGGAAATCCATAACAACTAGGTACCTCGTCTACTAATTAATCCATTAGTATTCCCTAGCTATATATAGTACGAAAGCTTTTAATGTTCAGAGCGATGGTGGCCTAACGGTTCTATAGTGCAATTTAGAATCCAACGATACCGGGTTCAAAACCTAGGCTCCGCACCAACGACTTTTCTAAGTTATGTGCGGTTTTCCATCGCTCCGTACTTCGGACGGCACGTTAAGCTGTCGGTCCCGGCTGTTATTGATTAATAGCAGTCGTTAAGCCATGTCAGAGGCCCTCGGGTGGCTTGACAAACTCTGACATCAGAGGCAAGCACTATCTCATACGACAAACAAACAAACAAAATGTTTTGAAAAAAGGGGGTTTTTGGATTATACAGTGTAAGGCTACGAATTATTTATGTACATTCTGGAAAACAAAACCATACCGCACCCTAATGTGTATCGTGTACCCAAAAATGTTTGACACTTACGGCTGCGTGTGCAAGTTTTGTGGAAGAGCTGATACAGGATGTGACCAAATTAGAAAGAAAAAAGGACGGAAGTAAATGAGAAAAATACGTATAGCAATATTTTGTGTCTATTTCATTGTTTAATATTCTGATAGTATTAACAAGGTCTTGTGATTAATAATATATGATAAAATTGTTATAACGACTAGAAAACTAAAAAGTGAGCCATTAGCATTTTTTCCCCGCTCGTCAAAATAGTGATATATAATGTAGATATTATTATATTTTTTTCAGATTTTTTGATTAAGTAATAATTGGGTAGAGAATAACGATTACAATATACCCCAAATTTTCAGCTGGATTGTGGTACCTGGGCCTTCATTTACAAAATAACTTATTTTTTACATAGAGCTGAATAGCAAACCACCTTATAACAGAGCTATTTCTATCACCCTGTCACCTGTTGCAATATCCCGTCGAGTCAATCATACTCGTAGCACATCTCCACTCAGGCCAGCAAATCATCTTCCTTTGATAACGCCGCCAACGATCTCTGGACACGAGTGGAAAAAACCTCCACCTTGTTATTAAGTGTGAATTCTACAAATTGTTCACAAATATTTGCGTCTACCTGTGCTTTTTACAACCATTTGTTACATTTGCCGTGACCGAATCAAGGACGCCGTTAAAGATGTATCTGATTAACCATGGTGTATTAAAGATACGTGTGAGGTTAGTTGAAAAAGGAGCATTTGTTGCGATAGGCACATATGTTCCGCTGACCACCTTAGAGCAATAAAAAGAGGCAAAATGTACATCCATACCAATATATAAAAGTGAAACGTTGTCTGTTTGTTTGGGGAGATTTCACGCGATAACGGCTGAACGGATTTTGATGAAATTCGAAATGGAGATAGCTTATACTCTGGAACATAGGATACTTTTTATACAAGAAAATTTTAAGTTTCCATGGGAAAACTGGAAAATGTTGATTACTCGCTGTAAGGAACGGTTGCCATGGAAACGAACCAACAAGTCTGTCAAAGACATCAAGAGCTTTGGTGCTATACCTACCTTTGAATTGGTTTTTAATATCCTAGAATAACATAGGTTGTTTTTTTGCGATATTTGTAGTCCGCGCGGACGAAGTCGCGGGCGGGTAAACTAGTTTAATAATAAAAAATATTAGAAATAAGCTCCACCAACCTAAACGCCGTTTTTATCGCAATATATTAAAACTAATAATTTTCTAATCGGAAAAAGATAATAAGAAGTGGGATTTAAAAGTACAATGCTAAAATATAAAAATATATTGTAATCTTCAACATTATTATTAAGTATCTTCCTATAACCAAGTTACGGCGTAAAACTTAATTCGTTCTACGTAGGTGTTTTTAGTAATTTCTTATCTCGTAAAGAGCTTTCCCGTCCCGATACCTCGCCGAAGTGTTTGTCGGGCTATTTTCTAATACTCGTATAACGTCCTTTTTATTGAGTGTAAATAATTGAGTTTGAATCAACGCCGCACCGCCATCTGCTCGCTTGAATTTAACTCACTTGGATTTCCCACTTAAATTTAATGTTCCCATAAAATTTTACGTTCTTCAACAAGCTAGTCGAAAACGTTCCTTAAACTCAAGAGTGAAGCCCGAAATTGGATCGGCCGATCGGATTGTATATCACTCCGCCAGAATTGGAAGAAACTTTATACTGGTGAGGATTTAGCGTGCCCAACATTAGTCCTTAGATGGTAAAGCTGTGAGACACATTTTTATATGATTTGTTTTGGGCTGTATTCACGTACGGCTCGACCGCTTTCGGTTATTACAATATTTGTTGTTGAAGGTTATTTATATCGTATGTAGTTGTCAGCGTCGCGGCGACTGTTGCCGGTCGGCGGCATTGATGTCACGGACCAAATTGAAATTGTAAATCTTATTTGAATTACATATTATCTCCTACCTTAAATTAGTATTTGAGGTTTGTTTATTTTATACGCTTTGTGCGTGTTTCGACTGCGTATATCGCAGTACTTAATATTTGAGAGCAGCTAAATTAAAGCCTACCTACTCGTACACTAAAACTTGCAGATTTCATATTGTATTCTGATTTCGGAGTTTATAATACTAAAATTAAGTTAAATTTATGATGTCGATCTGCCATAAAATCCACAAATTTCAAACATAAATCAATCGTTATCGAGAAATTCCAACAACAGCATTGTCTGCATTGTGGAACGAAAAGAGTGACCCCTGTTCCTGCGGCCAATATTTTAACAGGCACGTCACGAGTGCATTGTGTCGCTGCTCGTTTACCGAGCGGTACAATGGGGCAGTCGATAATCGCCCAATCAGCCCCGGAGGCATTGTCATTATTATTTAATATCATTGTAAGTAGGTACCTAACAGTTCGCCTCCCACCGGCCGCAACACATGGCACTCGTCGCCTGCGGCCACGCGATTCTTAAACACACCGCAAAATTAATTTAATTCTCTATCATACGAATAAAGCAATAACGGATGTAGGTGGGCAATTAGAACAGCATTTTGTAATAAATAGGGGTTTACACGAATGTGCATTTTTAGCGTAACGCTGACCGTTAACTTTCAATTTGCACTTGATGGTTGGGCTTTCAAGAGCTTGCAGGTGTTCGACTTCAACATTTCTTTACAATTTAAAGGGTAGGTATACTAATTTTATTTATTTCAATAGTTCTTGCAGAACTGTTTACTAGTTCATCGTTGTTTTCTATTTTATTTCAGACAATATTAGGTTCTATAGTTACAAATTTACTTTGATATTAAATAGAGACTTTTTAAAGAAAAGATTGAAATGCTGTCTAGAATTTAGGCGTAGCTGAGCAAAGTGAGGCTGAACACTGTACCTACACTAGCGCTAAGACGAGGAGCTCCTATGTGTACTTGCTTTCACTCCTGACTGTATCATCAGGCTATAAGACAAATTAGTGTTAGTGCATTGTCATCGACACAGCTTTTTACCAATTCATGAAAAATCTTATCTCAATTTCCCTAAATTATGAGAGCCAATGGAATCATTAACAAGAATTCTATAACAATTTATCTCAATACAAATGTTGTTTAATTAGACATTAATGTATTCCTTTTAATAAAGATATTTAGATACATAGGAAAATAAATATACTGGACCTCGCAACCGAAGCCAGAGAGGCCCGCAGTTGTTCAGTTGTTCGCCGATATTGTACTATTATTTATTGTGTGGCCGATATCTGATGTTTAGATTGTTCCATTGCTAGCGCAGTGCGATAATCTCCTTAAAGGTGTTCGTAGAGTTGTAGATAATTAATATTGAGGGTCGGAGGGCGCCCCGCGGCGCGCGCGCACCGCCCCTTTGTGCGCCCGCGCCGACACTCACATTTGTCATGTTAGCGCGCAAAGGTGTGAATGACTTTTTCTAACCATTATTAATGACAATCATAGGAAATATTGTTTTTCCTACAACACTGCTGATTGTTGTCAATTAGTTTTTGTACGACGTTTCGATTATGACCGCGACCGATCGATTTGTATCGAATGTTTGGATTAAAATATGGCGAGCTTCGTTAAACATTTTGATGTGATTAAGTATTTGTTTTTTGTTTGGGAAGTGAAAAAGAATTAGTGGCCAAGTGTGAGTACGGTTCGTGCATTCAGGGTTTCTACATATTTTAATATATAACTACCAGAAAAATAGGTCAACTAATGTGAAGGGAAAAGTTCGTAATTACTAATAGTAGTGATAGTTGGAGTTTTTTGGAGATATTTATTTTATCATTATTATTTGTTTATTTTTATTCGTTTGACTGTTAAGTAATAGAACGATATATATATCTTATCCAGAAACTCAATTTAATTTTGCAAATATTTTTACATTAGGTATATGAACAGTAATATGGAACAAAAACATATGTTTTTGTTATATTGGCAATTTTTAACAAAAAGCCATTGTAAACTTTCAAAAGTACTTATTTTTCTACATTAAAAATGAGCCAATTCACGGAGCCAAGAAAAGCTCTCAGGGTTGCGTGCTCCGAACAATGAATAATAAGGAGCTACATCATCCATCCATTTTCCTCTCACCCTAACAACAACTGGGGCTCGAAACGGACGTTGAAGGAATGGAAACAATTGAAATTTAAATCTGGTAAGAAAAATACCTTCGGGTGAGAGAAAATATTGGACGAGTTGAGATGTGCCGAGAGTAAAATGGGCTTATTATTCCTTGTTATTGTATTGAAAAATTCAGAATTTATTCTGGTCCATTGTGGCGCTTTTATTTGACGTGATAACAATATTATTTTGTAATGATTCCAAATGAGCTGGAAAGGGATTGACTGAAATCTTTCTTTTCTTTTTGTAATTATGTAGCTTTTTTTAGAACTCGTATTAGAAACAAACCGTATTGATTATGGCTTGGGTTACATTATTGAAATTTTCGTACGGATTTCTAATTAACTGAAAAATAAAATACTGCTCATTGTTACTCGCTGATAATGAAGCTTTTTAATATGTGAAATAACTTTTAAAATCGGTTCTGTATTTTTTGAATTTACCCATTACAAATAAACATAGAAAAACACAAAAAATACAATCTTTCCTGTTTATAATATTAGCGTAGACACAGGTACGGTATGTTCCATCTATAGTTCTACTGATGGTTCTACCAATATAACTACTTGGAAAAAAAACGATCTGCTCTATCAAGTACTGCTTTCGTTAACACAGATACCCACAGGTGTATGGTATGATTCATCTAGTTCTACTAAATAGCGCTACCAGTATAGCTACCTTTTTAGAAAAAATACTCCAGTCTCTTCTACTAAGTACTCCTTTCAGTAAAACAGATATCCACGGGTATGGTTTATTCCATCTAGTACTAACACTAATAGTGCTACCAGCAGCTACTTTTTTTTTTGAAAAAACACTATTCTTTTCTACTAAGTACTCCTTTCGGTAAAACAGATATCCACGGGTATGGTATGTTCCATCTAGTACTAACACTAATAGTGCTATCAGTAGCTACTTTTTTAGAAAAAACACTAGTCTTTTCTACTAAGTACTCCTTTCGGTAAAACAGATATCCACGGGTATGGTATGTTCCATCTAGTACTAACACTAATAGTGCTACCAGTAGCTACTATTTTAGAAAAAACACTAGTATTTTCTACTAAGTACTCCTTTCGGTAAAACATATATCCACGGGTATGGTATGTTCCATCTAGTACTAACACTAATAGTGCTACCAGTAGCTACTTTTTTTTAGAAAAAACACTAGTCTTTTCTACTAAGTACTCCTTTCGGTAAAACAGATATCCACGGGTATGGTATGTTCCATCTAGTACTAACACTAATAGTGCTACCAGTAGCTACTTTTTTTAGAAAAAACACTAGTATTTTCTACTAAGTACTCCTTTCGGTAAAACAGATATCCACGGGTATGGTATGTTCCATCTAGTACTAACACTAATAGTGCTACCAGTAGCTACTTTTTTTAGAAAAAAGACTAGTATTTTCTACTAAGTACTCCTTTCGGTAAAACAGATATCCACGGGTATGGTATGTTCCATCTAGTACTAACACTAATAGTGCTACCAGTAGCTACTTTTTTTAGAAAAAACACTAGTCTTTTCTACTAAGTACTACTTTCGGTAAAACAGATATCCACGGGTATGGTATATTCCATCTAGTACTAACACTAATAGTGCTACCAGTTGCTACTTTTTTTAGAAAAACACTAGTATTTTCTACTAAGTACTCCTTTCGGTATAACAGATATCCACGGGTATGGTATGTTCCATCTAGTTCAACTAATAGTGCTACCAGTAGCTACTTTTATTTAGAAAAAACACTAGTATTTTCTACTAAGTACTCCTTTCGGTAAAACAGATATCCACGGGTATGGTATGTTCCATCTAGTACTAACACTAATAGTGCTACCAGTAGCTACTTTTTTTAGAAAAAACACTAGTCTTTTCTACTAAGTACTCCTTTCGGTAAAACAGATATCCACGGGTATGGTATGTTCCATCTAGTTCAACTAATAGTGCTACCAGTAGCTACTTACTTGGAAAAAATACCAATCTGTTTTACACTCTTTTTTGTAAATTGAAATTGAAATACGAGTAGATTTTACACAATTATTGAAAATACGTTTTAGTATGGTATTTTGGTATTATACATATAATTCACTATAGAAACCGAACCCCACAACCCAAACCAACGATATTATAAACTCACTAAAAGAGCTTATAATCAACCCAAAGAGCTTATAGTCAAGCTTAAAGATACTACAGATTACCTAAAAATATAGCAGATAACAGTAAATCCTACAATTATTTACCTATCAATAGTTTAACACCAAAACACAGAAGACATCAAACGCCTTCGCCGGAAGCAATACTTTACTATTATTGTACAACATCCATTTGCTTTGAATATAATAGCTATTGTTCTAGCTGCCCCTAAAAAATAATCACGGGAAGTTACCTTGATTTATGGAATGGTTTGATATGGCTACATTGGCATGTTTTCATCGTTTTGATGTTACGTAGGCTGGCTGCCAACTATACTTGTAGTTGGAATCTATAGAGGATGACAGCTACGAGTGTAGTCGTAGTGCTCTAAGGAGACATAGTATGAAACTTAATTTTTGGAGTACTGCGAACGGATTTGTTTTTTTAGGTTGGCACTAGTAATAAAGAAAAAACCGAAAAGGGCAATTCTACATTACTTTTGAAAAAAAAAATCATTTTTTAAACAAGTACATTTTCAACTTTAATTAGACGTTTTACGCATATAATAACATCTTTTATACTCATTTATATCAAATTACATAAAATAATAACCATAAATTCTAAGTAATTTTAGAAAAGTAGATAATATTAAAAACCAACAATATTACGTGATAAACTTTAAAGCTGTTAGTAATGCCACAGAATAAATAATAGTACAAGTACAGAAGGATAACTAAGTAAAGTCATTTAAATACATAGCAACTCTCATTACAACGCAATAAAGTGCAATTTGCTGCAATCTTTCAATTATATTTACCTAGAAGACCCATTGCGTGCAGGCTAGAATGTATTGTATCACTACGCGCGAGAGCTTCCATTGCTCTAACCGTTTCAGAATCTCTCTGTCACTCGGTAGGGTCGTATCAAGATATGACTAGGTATTTGTACTAGTAATTATTCTGTAATATGATATGACTTAGATATTGTAACGGAATAAAGAATTATGTAATAATGTATTAGTTTATTACATATTATTATAAATGTTGATAGTTCTGTTACTACATATAATGACATTCTTATCAGAATAGAACTAATTCCTCATTATTTGATTATTTGGTATTGCACTTTGATGAATAAAAGGTGCCTGTCTAAATTCCATCCTTGAAATGAAAAAAAAAGAATGAAAAAGAAATGGCTACCTACGTAATAAAATGTCGGTATGTAGGTATTTTACGAGACTTGTCAGACCGAACGCTATGCAGTACGTTCTAGGTTTCTTCTTGGTACACATAATTATAAAAAGAATAAAATTTGACAAATACTTTACGTAAGTAGATACTTTATCGTTAAGCACACGGCGCGCGACTCGTCGAGCGCATGCTTGACACGCTACTGATTTAACCCCAATATTGCGGCCTCGAAATGTAGGTATAACATTTGTACTTGTTGAGGAGTGTGACCAGTGTGGTAATGCAGAGTGGTCGGATATCAAAGGTACGCTGGTTCTCTTCATAATTTTGTCTATTTTATTTTTGATAACTCGTACCGGTACTATAATAACTGTATGGTGGCAACTCATTACAGGCTCTAAAAACTTTCGGCAGGCAATGGGTTACAATTACAATGTGTTAAGAATATTAACTATACCTGACAACCCAATGACGAGTAGCAGAACTTAAGTACGAATAAGTGCTAAAAACACAAACACCGGAATAATATACAATTTGAACAATACATAAGGTAAAGGCACCTTATTCCGAGGGGTTCTAGAATTGGCACCATATTCCGAGGTATTTAGAAAAACGGCGCTTTCAAGGGATTTAATAAATAAAAATGAATTTAAGATCTTTTATTCAATAGATAATATATCTTTGCGCAGTTATATCACCAAAAAAATGGTTTCATGTGTAAAAGGTTTGAAATAATCTGTTAATATTGCGTAAGCGGCTGGCCCGATCGCACGCTTCATACATTTTGGAACCTGTGCACGTGAGCACCATGTTTTTCTCTTCTACTTCTTTGGGATAAACTAATGCAAAAAATATGTTTTTAATCGAAAACACTTAACTTTTGTGGATTTTTCTGAGTAAATTAGGGTAAAAATATATTTTTAATATACCGCGGCATTAGGTGCCAAATATTTTAGTCAGTTTCTCATTCCGATTTATACCGCGGAATAACGATTTCATAGATTTGTTTTATTTTTTTGATTTTCCGGGTTGTTTTTATGATTAGGCATTTCTCAGTTTGGATTTGACAACTTAAATAGTACTTAAATATTAAAATCTATTTCCGAGGTACATTTTTGCGTCACATTCACTAATTATAACATGTCATAGGTGATCAATTTGAGTATTTTATTAATTCGTTGTATGGAAAAGATGAAATAGAAAATTAAAGTTCATACACAATCCATTGTAAGTGTTAGCAAGTATTATATATAGTTACGACGAAATTGAAATTAATAATTTTTCAGTACATAATATATGATATTTTAGTACTCGGAATTAGTAAACGTGTTTTTTTGGTATGAAACGATATTTTGATGTACAGTAGGTCGGAAAAAGGATCAATAAGCACGTTATTCCGTGGCATAGACACAACTAAAATGTAGCTTTCAGCTTTTTTCACAACTTTGTAAAGGTTACTATGCAGTTTTCTTAAGTTCAATAAAGCAAAACCAAATTAAAAAAAAATACTTTTACAATAATTACACTTTTCACTTTGTATATTGTTTGGGTTTGAGATTGGGGACCAAATACATCGGAATAAGGATTTTTACATCGGAATTAGGTGCCTAGGACTTTTTTCAGATTTAATTTAATTTTGAATACAATTTTAAACCCAATAATAAATCAATAGTCTATTTAAAAAGTAAAAACAATTAAAAATAGCCAAACCGTCAGAAAGGTTCAGTAAATGCTTAATTTTCAACGTCATTTCTAGTTGTGGTGAAAATACCGCGGAAATAGGTGCCTTTACCTGATATAACTTTTTATTGTACACTACATTAACATAGAAAAAACACGAAAACATGTTATGAGCTATAGCGGCCTTATATCTAAAAAAGTGATCTGTTCCTCGCAACCTTTGGATGGAGAGGAATAAACATACGGCAAAGACTGTGGTGCATTAATTTTCATTATTTATCCGTCTGTAAAAAAAGTTTAGACACTCTCCACTAAAAATCACAGTCCAGCGGGTGACATGGATACATGCCACAAACATCCAAGATCCGAGAATAAACATTTATACTCATCACACAAATGTTGTGTGTAATGATCATAATGTTGCCCCGGCCTGGATTCGAAACTGAAACCCATAGCTTATAGAAGGCGCACGTCCAACTGCGCTAGAGCGCCGACTATAGATTCAAAAACACTCACAACTACAATGAATATTTCCGGAAACAAATTATGTGATAAAAACTATTTTAGTGTGAATAAAATACTCTCTTCATACCCACGGGTGCTGTCAGAGGCGGTGTACTATTAACGCTTGGTTTGTAGATACCATCGGCCGACAAACTCGATTAGCGGCCCGAGTGGATACTGCGGCTGGTGCAAGTGATGGGTGGCAAGCGAGTATATATGATGAAATGCTAATCCATATTCATATTCATGGGTGCAAATGGGTGGTTGGAAGGTTGAGGGAGATGATGGCTGGTACAAAAGTCATACTCGTGAACAGGTGCTGTTTGTGGGCTCTGGTCCAGCCTGGTTTCTTATTAGTCAATTTGTATTATTTAAATGCAATGTTTGTATGTTTGTATTGTATCTCTATACGGGAAAATGTGGGGAGATGTGGGGGAATGTTTGGGGAAGTGGGGGAAGTGGGTAAAGTTAGGGGAGGGTAGGGGAAGGGGATTTCTACCTACTATTCCCATTTTCTCCCACTTTGCCCCCACCCTTCCTTTCGGTCTTCTCCCACTTTGCATCTCCTGCCCTCCCTCCTCCTGTTTTGTTCAGGTCAAATCTTGCAAGCTGAATTAGAACCACTTGCTCTTATCCTACTGATTTGATTTTTTGCATGTTGGTTCAGTTAAAATAAAAATAAAATAAATATATTCGGGACATTTCCACACCAATTATCTAGCCCCAAACTAGGATACCCTGTGCTATGGGCACTAGATAACGGATAAACATACATAGATAAGAATATTACATCCATGACTCGGAAACAAACATTTCTGCTCATCACACAAATGATTACACCTTGCAGTTCTGATGACAATGCATGTTTATGGTAAGCATGACCTGCATCGACATCCAGGAACAGCTCCAGAGAATTAACTCTTCAACGGTCAACAGCACAGTCACGAAATTTTGTGCACGCATTCTATTATGATAGCCAGTTTGAAGTTTTACTATGACATGGCTGCTGCACTCTGAGTTGACTCCTTTCTAGGAAAATAGATCGATAGATATATATATATATATATAGATAACTCTTTATTGCATACCACCTAAAACGCACAATGGTTGACAGCACAGACATTAAATTTTGTGCACGCATTCTATTATGATAGCCAGTTTGAAGTTTTACTATGACATGGCTGCTGCACTCTGAGTTGACTCCTTTCCAGGAAAATAGATCGATAGATATTTAGATAGATAACTCTTTATTGCATACCACCTAAAACGCACAATGGTTGACAGCTCAGACATGAAATTTTGTGCACGCATTCTATTATGATAGCCAGTTTGAAGTTTTACTATGACATGGCTGCTGCACTCTGAGTTGACTCCTTTCTAGGAAAATAAATCGATAGATATATAGATAGATAACTCTTTATTGCATACCACCTAAAAAGCACAATGGTTGACAGCACAGACATGAAATTTTGTGTACGCACTATATTAAGCTAGCCGGTTTGAAGTTTTACCTTAACATGTTGCTTCATCCGGGTTGGCTCCTGATTAGGGAACTCCTCAACGGCTAACAGCACAGACACGAAATGTTGTAACGCATATAATTGTGATTATTCGTTCTAAGTTTCTTCATGCATAAAAGTTTTTTTTATTTTTGTTTATATCAACTTATTATTATTTGTATCTGTTTGATGATTGTGGGACCTCTCATTGGCAATTTATATTTTGTATTTAACATTTACATGTGTTAAAATTATAATTTTTGACATTATAAATATATATAAGAAATTTTCT
Organism: Alsophila aescularia; assembly: GCA_946251855.1. Classification (NCBI taxonomy): domain Eukaryota; kingdom Metazoa; phylum Arthropoda; class Insecta; order Lepidoptera; family Geometridae; genus Alsophila; species Alsophila aescularia. The sequence goes on along the minus strand of OX276377.1, from coordinate 10,452,680 downwards.
CATAAATGATGAAACTAACATCCCTGTTTCTGAAGCACCGGTAGAGTCAGAAGGGTATTTCCTTTTCCTGTGCGAGATTCAACTCTAAGTTCAACATGAAAAGGAAATTTCCTTTTCAAACTCAAAGCATATTTAGTTTACCTAATTTAATTATTTAGTCTATTTATAAAATAATAGCTGCGCCCCGAGGTTTTACCCGTGTGGATTATGACGATGGATGATGATGATGATGATGAAAAGTAGCTTATGTGTTAATACAGGATATAAGCTATCCTGGTATAAAATGTCATCCAAATCCGTTCAGCCGTTTGAACATTAAAGAGTAACAAACATACACACACACCCACTTCTAAAGATAAAAGATAGATGGCGCTAATCGGTTTTTGTGCGTATTATAACGTTTTGTATGGACTGACACTTCTAAATTATGTAGTTCTGCATCGCGCTTACGAAGTTTTCCGCTCGATAAGAGAATATTCACTTTTAAAACTCTAAGCTCTGATTGGGTGAAGTGTGATAGTGTGATTGTGTGATTAGTGTGTGATAGTGGGATTATATTTTTCTCTTTTTTTATGAGATGTTAAGTTTGGACTTGTAGGTAAAGTGCTATTATTTTGCCTATTTACTATATAAATACTTTGACTTAGACTTAAGAGCGCTGGTGGACGAACGGTTATACTAGACTGCGTTATATTCCCACGGTACCGGGTCAATCCTCGACTCCACACCAATTACTTTTCTAAGTTATGTACAGATTTCCATCGCTCCGTGCTTTGGAGGGCTTGTTAAGCCGTCGGTCCCGCTTGTTATAGATTAATAGCAGTCGTTAAGCCATGTCAAAGATTTTCAGGCAGACCGAGCTGCCTGAAAAACTCTGACACCAGAGACCAGCACTATTTCACACGATAAGCAAGCATGGATGTAGGTATCTGTGGATCCCCTATACTCCAGAGCAGTACTATAGTACTGCACCATGTTCCTGCTGTATATATACAGCAGGAACATGGTGCAGGATTTCAGACATTTACAATATGTGGGCATAGTGAATATGATATTTGTCACTAAACAAGCACAAATTAAAAAAAAATGTCCCCCCCCTCCCCTTTATAGCTAAGAACTATCTCGATCACATAGCTTTCAAATAGCAAAAAAACGCATTATTTAAGTCCATTCGTTCGGAAGCTACGATGCCACATACAGACATAATACACACACACACACCCTAAACTTGTAACACCCCTCTCCTTTAAATTGCTAAATACTAAAAATAATTACTGCAATCACTGTACATTTCTGGGCAAATGAGATTTTAAAACCAATGGTGATGAGTGCAATGTCACTCAACTGGCGTGACGCTTACCATTATGAGTCACAACAACTCATTTAAAAAAACGTGTTGTGCTTGTCCCTATATTAATATTATATGAGACCGAGGCGTTTTCAAGTCAAACTTCTTACTTTCTTATTATACAATGCACTGAAAACGATAAACAGACAACTTAGTCAAATACCTGTAGACTAAACCTGTACCTGTTAGATTAATAATTTGAACGGCATTGATAAAATTAGCACAAACTCAGTTCTGGCAGGCCAAGAATCAATAAATGAATTACAAGCTACGGCGTAGCATCCTGCTACGAGCTACTCAACGCGCAATAAAACTTTAAAGTTGTGGTCTTGGGAACTCAAAGATAATTTCAAAGTCATAATCATAACTAAGTCGGAGTTAATTAGTTTGGGTTTTCTCAAACAAGGCTTTGGCGGTAACAGGCCTTCTCATAACTCATCGCGGCGCATCCTCTCTGACGGGACGCGTAGACGCATCGGCGCAGCTAAAGCGAGACACAGCTATAAGATAAAAAGAGAAGTATGTATCCTACGGACATAACACAGAAGGTTTATAGCCCGAGAACTTCCTTTTAGTTTTTTTGGAGCACTATTTCAAATATTGTTTTAATTGATTGCCGGCAGACCATTTGGCGGCGGCGCGGTATGAACGGACGCCTAATTGCAGGGATTAACTATGTTTCATATCATTTTCCATTAACTAAGACAGTTTACTACAATCCGACTTGACAACTGTAATTAAGTTCAACTTATCATGTTGATTTTTAATGTTTCATTTGTGTTTTAATGGGAATAGCCAGAGGAACTGAGAATGAGATAATATATCACAGATATTTGATTGTATGAGATCCTTTTTCCCAAACCTCGTTAATATTTATTTAGAGCTAGTATTTAAGTTTTATTTTGTAATCATGTACGCTGTAATTGAATATTTTTGCTCAATGTGGAATAAATATTTCAAATTTTCATAACATAATTTGTATAACTTGAATTACTTTTACGGTTGTCATAACTTTCTGAACAATAATCCGTTATTAGCCCTGTATTTGTAGTTTTATAATAAGTCAAAAAATCAGAAACACTCCGTAATAAATAGTCTATCGCCCGTTAGCTATTCCTGGGAAGTAAGACCTCTTAGAAACGGGCCTGATAATTGCCGTAAATGTACACCTTGCCAAAAAGCTACTGCGGCATAGAGCAACAATGTTGAGGTACACTCTACATAGCTTATTGCACTGGCTATAATTCTGGCAACAACTGCCGTAAAACTTGCTGAGGACCTTAAAGAGCTTTAAGCTGGGCATTTTGAAGTCGACAAGGCTAAAATGGTTATTTCTAGTCAAATGTGACCATCGTCAACCGCATCAACGTTTCACATCAGATTAAATAGTGGCCAAACGCAAGCCATACTTTTATCCAGTACTAGTAACCGCGGCTTTTCCCGCATTGTAATTTCTCTAGGTTAAAAGTTACTTATGTGTTATTCCAAGACCAAAAGTACTTATAGAGTACAAAATACCTAATTTCGTTCAGACGTCAAATAGTTTTTTTGTCGATTGCTCGGCTTCTATTCATTGGATTGAGATGCCAAGTACACCAGTTTTTAAAGACAAGCCCTAAGCTATCCGACAGTGAAAATCGCATCGAAATCGGTCCAGTATTTTTTACGTGATGCGTGAACAAACATACGAACAGATAGACAAACAGACAGACACTAATTATATATTCTTATTTTAGTTCAAGTTCTTTCTTAACTGTCTTCCTTGTACAGACTTTTTGGTACTTAGTAAGTACCAAAAAGTTACTTTTTTAATTTAAGTATAGATAAAAAAGACATAATCAAAGTGCTAAAAACCCCGACGGCGAACAAAACAAAAGAGAGGCAAAAATGTAAAAAAAAACCGTGTTTCTAGCCATCTTTAAACCGTTATAGATACTAAAAGGTAATTTAAATGAAAAATGATAACAGAAACCTACAGATGATTGTGAAATACCTTTTCAATTATACCGCACTTAACATAGTTCTTACCGTAGTTCGCCGACTTTAATTTATCTCCATTTCACTATATTTCGTCTGGTTAATTTTAAGTCTTTAGTAGCACTCACAAGATTAGGACAAATCGATTGGCGTAAGAATCATCAAAATTGGTACACGCGTTTGGTCTATATAGTGACACAAAGGAACAAACGTACATTGGCTGATAAAAATGAGTTTTTGATACGAGCGTGTTGAATATTTTGTTGCTCTAAAACCCGGATAGTTGGTCACTATTTGCGGCCACACACGGTGGATCATAGGTTAATTCATAGGTGCCTAGTATCTACTTATAATTAACTTGTCACAAATCAAGATTGAACTCGATTTGAGCTCAAGCAACATTTCCATGCGACAGTGTTTGCTAAATAAGCGGTGTTCGATGTAAAACAGCGATAAATAGTAATTGACAGTAGTAAACCGGCAGGAATGGCGCCCGCATCGGTCGCGACCGCAGCGGCGACCGGCCGCCTATTGTGCATGCGTCTTTATGCACCGTAATAAATTTAACTCTATACATTTACATATCAACGATAATTTTATCAGTTTTTGCGGTTATGTCGCGTTTGTGTTGTGATAATCGTGGATTATTTTTCGAAAATGAGTATAGGCTGGATTTCAAAAACCTCACCATCATGTAATAAACAGCTAAAAATCACTATTGATTACGATATTGCTCTTTAAAATTCAGGGATTAAATAGCTTTGAGCTATTATTATATATTATTTTTAACTTGCTGTGCTCGCGGCTTTGCCCGCGTGGTCATTTCAAAGTAAGTGCAATATATACTACATTTCTTCAAAATTAGTTCAGCCGTCATACATTTTATTACAGATTACTCGGCTTCTACTCATCGGATTGAGATATCAATTAAACCAGTTTTTAAGTCAACTCCTAAGCTATACAAAAGTGAAAATGTAATCGCAATCGGTTCAGTAGTTTTTACGTGATGCTTGAACAAACATACAGACAAACAGATAGATACGATTTTTAACAATGTTATGTTCTTGTTTGGTAGCCTATTTTAAAGTACCTTAGATTTTTTTTTTTAACTATTTTCATTGTATTTATTACTAATGTTTGGGTTTTAATAAAGGGTTATTTATCTAACTGTTCGTGCCTGTACGCTAGCGGAACTTTAACTATCAATTTGCAACAAGCCGTACAGTTGCATGCACGAAGCTAATTGAAAATGTACATTCACGTGTTGTTAACGTTAGGTACATTAGTGAATGGTGGTGAAAGCTCATTGAAAACAAATGACCGTCGCGCGAGGTGGTCTCATGTCGTTAATCTTTCATCTAACACGCTGTAATGTTAGAGAAAAGACACTCTTTGTGGCGATGTCACGGCCGCCGTGGCACCGGCCGTGACGGATCAACCGACGCCGCGGCCACACCTACCGACACCTCGCCATTGTGTTCCATAGTTCACAATCTGATCCCGACACATTAGCCTTTGTGTCTACTGCCTAATGTCTATTGTCATTATGTCAGAAATCATTTGACACAGGTAACTTAGAAATGCACGTAATCAAATTACCATTTGCGTTATGAATTGAAAGAGTTACATTTGGCAGACTCTTTTATAGGTGAAATCGGTCGAATTGAAATACAAAGGCAAGATTTTTAAAACAAATTATAACAGAGATTAAAAGAAATCAAGGCTCCTAATGCTGTCCCCCGCTGCGGCGGCCTCATGTGAAGCCACTCGGGTCCCTCAAGCAGTATTTGCTTATGAGGATTCATTCGATTAAAATCCTGAATAAACTCATTATAGCTGAATGCGACTGCCCGCCGAAAGGCTCCTTTCAAACGATATTATACCGCATTATCCGCGTTTATTCCCGGCCTTGATTAGTACCGTATCATTTAGTCCTGTGTTGTAATTATCAACACACAACTTCTAATCTACCTTATGCCTTTAGTATTACGATTTATAGTTGTTTGGTGTGATATCCGGGCGGCGCCTTTGACCATACGAGATGAAAAGCGCCGCCCGCGACCATTTATCATTGACAAACACAATTGTATTGGGACATGGCTCGAAAAATTGGTGGATAAACAATCAGAAATTCAGATTCTTGCGGTGAGGCTGTCCCTCTACCTGTGTGATTCCAATTTACGATTTGATACGATCGATCAACTCAAAGGAATTCTATTTGAAAAGATTCAGTATAATAGATTCAGTTGCTTCGGTCAATCTATACTTAAAACCTATCATATAATTATAAGCCCGAGCCCTCATAATATTATACAATAATCTATAACAATTAAATTTCCACGCAACATTTACCGAACTGTCGACAATCCATGCCCTATATCCGAGCGCAATTTCATGTTGATTTCAATTTAAGTACCATCATTTTCATTGTTTAACCTTTACTATCCCACTGCTGGGCAAAGGTCACCAAATTTCTCCCAAACATCATAGTCCCCTGTAATCTCTGACCATCCATCCCTCCTGGAAGGCATCGAGGTCATCACGCCATCGCTTCCTGAGTCTGCCTAGGAGACGTCGCCCCCTGATCAGGCACCTTGCCCGGCGATCTGGTTGCATTCGGCTAACGTGTCCTGCCCAGTCCCATTTAAGCCAAGCAGTCTTATTCCCCACATCAGCGATTCCTATTGTGGAGCGAATTGTGGAGTTCGGAACTCTGTCGATCCTCTTAATTCCTAACAAGGTTCGCTTCATTGCTGTTTTCAAACCTTGAGTTTGGACTTCTGAGCGTCGGTCAGCTACCACGGCTGAGCACCGTATCTATACTTATAATTAAGCAATATGTATAACGCTGACGTTTGCTATCTCAATTTTAACGAGGAACAGCTGAATAAGCTTGAGCGTTTACAAAATGTTGCTATCACGTTCATATTTGGCTTGCGCAAATTTGACCATGTTTCTCACTTTCGTGCAAAGCTCAAGTGGCTACCCATTCGCCTTCGCCGGAATGCTCATATCCTAAACCTTCTATGTAACATCTTGCTTAATCCTTGTAACCCGAGCTATCTTAAAGAACGCTTTGATTTCTTGTACACATCCAACACCTTCCATCTTAGATCATCGGAAAATCTCACCCTCAAGCTACCTTTGCATTGCAGCACTTTTTACGGACGTTCTTTCACGGTAGAAGCTGTTCGTCTGTGGAATAAATTGCCAGTGTATATACGGCATACGCCATCTTTGGAAGTTTTTAAATGTCAAGTGAAGAGGTTTTACTTGGAAGTCTAGCTAATATTATGTTTATTATCACGTTTGTCATGTTGTTTATATTACAGTTTTGTTTTTGTTTTTGTTTTTTTTTATCATCTCGTAATTATATTTAGATATTTATGTATTCATATAGTATATATTTATATATTTCAAATATATGTTTATATTATAAATCATAGTTTTAGTATAATTAGAAATTTGATTTACTGAAATTAATAATTTTTCATAATTAAAAACGGGTAGAAGCCAAGCATTAAAAAAATATTATTTGACGGCTGAACGAAATTTTGTATTATACTTTATATAGGTACTTTTGGTCCCGTAATAATACATATGTATTTTTTTCACAGCTAGTATTTAATAAGCGTGAAAAGGAATACCATCAAAAAGTTAATTTCCAAACCAGCTGGTGGTTCCTTTATTTTGAACCCGTCAATCTCTTCAACTTATAAACATTTATTAGGATATGTCAAGTACCTCTTAAGTGTTAATTTAGACATCTTTCATTTCGTTACGCAATATAATATAGAAGTGGCTCGGATTAAAATGATGTATCCACCCTCTCCCAAACATTATTCTTACACCCTCGAAGAGGCATTTAAAATTCGTGCCGAAATATATTTTATTTTGAACTTCTCTATCTCAACTTTTTAGTATGAAAGCGATTATGATTTCATTGGCAATTTTTGGGAAATATCTTTTAAATATATAGATTATTCATTATTTAAGTTTATTATTCACTAAATAACTTATGCTAAAAAATATATTATAATATATATAAAATATATAAACAAATTATAATTTTAAATGTCTGTGCTAATGCGCTTGGTCACGTGACAGGTTTTGAGTGTGACGTCAGTCCAATAGCACAGAATGAATAATAGTAAGTCCCTATGTTTGCCTATATTGACAATACAGGACCACCACTACAGGACCAAAGCAAATTCTACATTATTATGACGTCACGTGCGCCATTGAAGTGTTCCAGACGATAATTGAACCACAGAAATCAAAAATATAAATTTTATTAAAAGAAAAATCACTTCATATTATTATTATAAAATAAAGTCACCAAACGCGTCTGTCTGTCTGTCCATAAATATCACGGAAAATAGTTAACCAATTTTGTTCCAGTTTTCTCTAAGGCGTGGGATTATTAGAGAGGAAGGTTTTAAAGTATACCTAATTCATAAGGGTTTTGTATAAATTCAGTCAATCTATTACAAATTTTCTCAAAGAAGTCGGAAGAAACAGCTGTGTCGGTAGTGGTTTTTATATGAACGCTGTGAATACCGTTAGATACCAATATGAAAGTAAAGTATGAAAGGACTTCTCATAAAGGTCTTCCTAATAGTCAACGACACTAAGTTTACCTTTTACAGAAAACCCAAAACAAACGTTATTCTGTAACAAAAAAAAAACATATTTTTTTTACACAACATTCTAGAGCTATTTTTGTTAAACTATATAAATTTTCATCAAATTAAATATCACAATAGTCTTTCTTAGTTTGTGTAAATTAATTTTGCTTCTTACATCATTCTTTTATATGAGTAGTTTGAATGTTATGACGATGTTTTTGCTGAGCCGATTTCAATAAATTCTGTGTGACCCGTTCTACTATATCTATTTATTTATTTATTTAAAGGGACACATAACAGAACACTCCCAATATAAACATTAGATAGGTAGGTACAAAATAGTTGTGGACTAGACAGTTTTCCTAAAAATGTGCACTCAGCATGAAACAATTTTTGTTAACAAGCAGTTACCTAAACCTAAAGTCTAATGATAACTAATATAACTAATATACATGAAAATAGAAAACAATAAAATAAGAGTATTAACAAGCAACAAGCATTGCAGCGAAAGTATGCGCAAAAATATGAATCAACAATTAAAAGTCTAATGATAACTAATATATTTGAAAATAAAAAACAATAAAATAAGAGTATTAACAAGCAACAAGCATTGCAGCGAAAGTATGCGCAAAAATATGAATCAACAATTAAAAGTCTAATGATAACTAATATACTTGAAAATAGAAAACAATAAAATAAGAGTATTAACAAGCAACAAGCATTGCAGCGAAAGTATGCGCAAAAATATGAATCAACAATTAAAAGTCTAATGATAACTAATATAACTAATATACTTGAAAATAGAAAACAATAAAATAAGAGTATTAACAAGCAACAAGCATTGCAGCGAAAGTATGCGCAAAAATATGAATCAACAATTAAAAGTCTAATGATAACTAATATATTTGAAAATAAAAAACAATAAAATAAGAGTATTAACAAGCAACAAGCATTGCAGCGAAAGTATGCGCAAAAATATGAATCAACAATTAAAAGTCTAATGATAACTAATATACTTGAAAATAGAAAACAATAAAATAAGAGTATTAACAAGCAACAAGCATTGCAGCGAAAGTATGCGCAAAAATATGAATCAACAATTAAAAGTCTAATGATAACTAATATAACTAATATACTTGAAAATAGAAAACAATAAAATAAGAGTATTAACAAGCAACAAGCATTGCAGCGAAAGTATGCGCAAAAATATGAATCAACAATTAAAAGTCTAATGATAACTAATATAACTAATATACTTGAAAATAGAAAACAATAAAATAAGAGTATTAACAAGCAACAAGCATTGCAGCGAAAGTATGCGCAAAAATATGAATCAACAATTAAAAGTCTAATGATAACTAATATAACTAATATACTTGAAAATAGAAAACAATAAAATAAGAGTATTAACAAGCAACAAGCATTGCAGCGAAAGTATGCGCAAAAATATGAATCAACAATTAAAAGTCTAATGATAACTAATATAACTAATATACTTGAAAATAGAAAACAATAAAATAAGAGTATTAACAAGCAACAAGCATTGCAGCGAAAGTATGCTCAAAAATATGAATCAACAATTAAAAGTCTAATGATAACTAATATATTCGAAAATAGAAAACAATAAAATAAGAGATTAACAAGCAACAAGCATTGCAGCGAAAGTAAGCGCAAAAATATGAATCAACAATTTCACCGTATTCGAAGAGGATACCAAATAATACCAAGGCATGATTTGGCATCCTCTCAAAAGAAAGGATGGCTAAAATTTGTTTCTTAAATTTATAACCTCGTAGGTTGACATTGAATGGTTTTATACCAAATTATTTTCTATCTGCTCATCAAAATATTCTTTAAAATTACTTATCAGACGAAGGTTTTTTCTGAGATATAATTGTTCTGTAAAATATGGTATGATGTTAATATTTTCTCTGTGTGTACTCGTTAATTTTGCCAATTTGTCAGCCTCCTCGTTACCTCTTAGACCAATATGAGCCGGTACCCATTGCAATCTCGGCTGAACTCTATTATTAATAAGATTAATAATGGAGTTCAGCCGAATTAATGGAGGAGAATTAATGGATTACGTATCTTATTTAAATTTGTATATCCTACTGAATCATCTCTACTATGTCCAAAGGCGCATTGAACAGGTTGTTGCAATGTACTTTTACTGTCACTAAAAAACCTATAATCATTTGAACAGTAAGCTGATCTAAATTTTTAGTTAAATGCCAACTACGTTTTATTATAAGCTTTATTTCAATAGTAACACTTTCACAGTCAATATTCCTAGATGAATCTATAATAGCCATAGAAAGATAAAAATGACATATTCATGCATATATTACATTTATTTTCCTATCACGACCCTTGTTCAATATATGTGTCTCAAAGTAATAACATACACGGCCACAAGTCTTCAATGATCTGCTAATATTTCATCACGAACTCCAGGTTGGTTTCCTCATTAATCTAGGAGAGTCCAGAGGCGTGAGCGGAGCCCCGCCCTCCGTGGCAGAGCCAATGGCGGCGTCCCGGAGCCCGGGCGCTGCGCCCCCCGCGCCTCTATTGTCTCTACCGATGTCACCAGGGGACGTCTCATTTACATGACATCGTCCCAAAATAGGGATGTCTCATTTTGACGCATTGCGCCGAGTCTACAGATGGGGATCTCGTATATATTCAAAGTTGATACATATTGGATCCCTTTTTTTTTTGCTAAGTTGTGAGATCCGGTTTTCTAGTTAGTTTTTTATTATAAGCGGCTTGTAAGTACCTACTAAGTAGTAAGTAGTAGTAAGTAATAGAAATATCCTACATGCGAAAGTCTGTGTGAAAGGAAATTAGTTGCATACTTTTGCAGTTTTTTATCCGTAGAATGGAGGTAATGACGTAAAGTGAAGCTAGTTCATAATAAAAATATTACTGTTGTTTTTGTAGACGTCGATGAGGAACCTACCTCATATAATAAAAAACTGTCTATTCTAAAATTCAGTTTTTAATTTAGATTTCAACAAATCGTACTCTCATTATAGTGATAATCAAGGTCGAGATTCTAATTGAACGGGTATCGATTTTAATTGGCGGCACAAACTGTTATCCATCAAAATTGGCGTTCGAACATTTTTAAATAATAAATATTTATACAGGTAGCAGCTGCACTAAAATCCCGCTCCGATACCCAAATAATAATTAGCCTGCCCTTAGCACCTCAGTCGGCGTCCGAGAAAAAAGATCTCGTCGAGCCTCGGCTCGCGAACCAACATAACCTGTAATTTGGAAATTATTATCTAACACATTGTGCCTTTCTGGTTATCCCGCCGGTCAATTTGCCGTTTTTATGGCTCCCACAGAGCCGCGGCCTTTAATTATCTCTGCCACGATCTCGGCCCGAGGCGCGAACCCGGCCCACTGACTCTACCTCCCATAGTACACCCTATCTCAACTGTAACAAGGTCCGAAACGCAACGGCACAACTCCAGCTCACGTTAGCTTAGATTAGAAATATGGGAAAATAAATAAATACCTATGTTTCAAAACAGCGCGAATACTATTTGTTTTATCGCCCAGTCCTAATTGCACGTTTAATTTATTTTGAGCTAAGCTTCGTTAATAGTCAACGAGTTTTAAATAGATTTGCCAGCACCCAGGGTCTATGAAATTATGCATAAAACTAAATCGATGACAGATAAGCAATTTGGTTAATTATCTTTTTAATGAAACAGAAATTATAGAGAGTCGTTACAGACTGTTTAGATCTCTACCTTGTTAGTGAAGCCCTATCATAAACCGTCACAATTTCCTTTTTATACGCATTTATCTATGCATAATGTCATAAATTTAAATTATAATCGGTGAGTTTTAACGCCCAATTTTTAAATTAGTGAAATGTAACGAACCGGGAAAACATCCGATCGTCCGTTTGGGAGCGACGCGACGACGGCCCTTGCTCGTATTCTATTACAGAGAACTACTAATAAAATTAATTTATTTCTCGATTACAACAATAACGCGAGTTCAAAAAGGAGCCGCTGCACCGCGTCATTAATCATATTAATTAAGACGAGCATGAGCGCCTTTGTTCGTGGCTCTCTCGATAAACGAACGCTTTTTACGCTTGGACAAATTACAGAAAGCTCGTGTGAGCTGCCCATAACAATTTGGTAAATCGTGCTCAGTGACAAGCTCGGTGCCGTGATAGTGGCACATTCCGGTGCTTGGAGGCGGCCGTCGATTTTCCAGAGACAATATTGTTAAATAGATTTGATGTGTGCGCTCTTTCCGATATTAGACTGTTATTAAAGTGTTAGGTGTGTAATCAGATCGCACGGGCGGCGATGTGCTCAGAGATGTACTGGCGAGCATTCAAGCGGGTACAATTAGATTCGCTCGTGTTCGTAATTACTCCTGATCTACCATTGTTTTGACGAAATACATTAATAATAATTGAAAGTGCGGTCCGAGCGTGCTGTGATTAACAAAGCGTCTCTTTTACAATCAATATTTTAAAACGGCAGTAATTAATGGTCCACGTCAAATCTATTTCATATTCGATTTTAATTGAATGGCCGGACATAAAACTGAGTTTCGACACTTAGGTGACTGCCATCGTTTAAGTAATGAAACATGTACACTTCATCATAACCTTTTGTTTTGTGCCCGTAGGCTTTTATTAGCCTATTGCAGTTACGTTGATTTATGACTTTGAGTTAGGATTTTTAAAAGTATTGTCAGAAAATTCAAAACAAAACATTCTAGCACAAAGAGAATTAAGTGCCGTACTCAGAGACATAACTATTTAATGTCTCTAAGTTTGGCTGTAATATGTAAATTTTTAAATACAGATTTGTTTATAATATTATTCCATCATGGATTACGTAATATATTAGATACTAGTGACTCGCCCCGGCTTCGTACTGGTAGCGCTCACACCGCGGCATTTTTCTTACTTTTAGCATTTACAAGACGTAGTTTCTAAAAAAAATATGACAGTAAGCGTAATTCCAAATCTTTGGCAGCAACGCAACGCCAAGGAGTTTGAATCACGGTTATTTTGAGGAACCCTCGTGGTGATTTTAGACAGACTTGTTGTATTTCATTTCCACGGCAACGTCATTCTGTTCCGTATTTGTAGGCGAATTTTTGAAACCATGTACGTAGTATTATTATCTACTAGTTTTCCCACCCGCGACTTCGTACGCACGACTACTGTTTATCGCGAAAAAAAAAAACCAATGCAAAAGTAGGTATAACACCTTGATGTTTTTTGACAGACTTGTTATTTCGTTTCCATAGCAACCACAGACCATTCTATAATGGCAACCGTTCCTTACAGTGAGTAATCAACATTTTCCAGTTTTCCCGCGGAAATTTTCAATTTTCCGAGATAAAAAGTATCCTACGTTTTATTCTAGGGTATAAGCTGTCTCCATTCAAATTTTCATCAAAATTCGACCAGGCGTTATCGCGTGAAAGCTCCCCAAACAAACAAACAAACAAACAAACAGACAACGTTTCACTTTATACATTGGTTCTAGGGTATAAGCTGTCTCCATTCTAAATTTCATCAAAATCCGTCAAGCCGTTATCGCGTCAAAGCTCCCCAAACAAACAGACAACGTTTCACTTTTTTAGATTGGTATGGATTCTGTGACCTTGGGTTACATTATTGTAATTTTCGTAAGAAAGTTTAATTTAAAAAAAAAAAAAACCCATGTTATTCGCTGATCATGTATATATATAGATATAGCATTGAGCTTTGTATAGGTGAAAGAATATTTTTTAAATCGGTTCAATATTTTTTGAGTTAATCCATAACAAACATACAAACAATCAAATCTTAGCTAGTTTAGATATTAAGATATCGTATTTAATCTGTGAAGTACATGATTATATCAGCTAATTCACTTATATATATATATATATAGAAAATAAATTAGTTTTGTATAGGTTATTAATGTTTACACATACCGATAATGTCAAAGAGGAACTATAAAAATAAATTAATTTGCATAAAATAATAAATGGATTCTGACATTCAGATAGATGTTTTTATTAGTTTTGTTAGCACAATAGTATTTTAGTAGGTGTGTTTATATTTAAGCTCCCGGCCGAACCATTAATAGTTTTAATCTCTGTGTATAAATATAGCCTCAAAGCCGCGTTCAAGTAAGATAAGATTATATTAACACATTTTTGGGATTCCGTTGCCTGACAAAGAACCCTTCTTTCTTATGTTACAGACATTTTATTCAGACAATATTAAGGTGCAAACGTTTGCTCAGCGCGCATACTAGCTTTCACCTTGATTTTTTGGTTGGTGTAATTTCTTGAAACAACCTATTTATTGCTGCAACATAAATTTTCATGAACCCACGATGAGAATTAGAGCATGTAATTGAGAGAAAACGCAAGAAAATTGAAGAATTTGGCGCGCTGAACAAACGTTGCGCCTTAACAAGATAAATTTGATGGGGTCCCAACATTTTACTTGCGTAGTGAAAATCCGCCAAGTCGCAAAATCGCGACCTTTATCAAAACTTAATAAATTGATAGAAGATTTCAATACAAAAAAAAAGTTACAACACTAGTATCGTAAAGTGTCGCGTTTCTGTGATATTGGAGCTCAAAGATAGCATGACGCCTACATCAACCTAGATCTTTATAAGTTAATAACTGTGCCCGCGACTTTGCCCGCGTGGACATTATGTGACGCGTGTCTGAGATATTGGAGCTCAAAGATAGCATGACATCTACATCAACCTAGATCTTTATAAGTTAATAACTGTGCCCGCGACTTTGCCCGCGTGGACATTATGTGACGCGTGTCTGAGATATTGGAGCTCAAAGATAGCATGACGCCTACATCAACCTAGATCTTTATAAGTTACTAGCTGTGCCCACGTCTTTGCCCACGTGGACATTATGTGACACGTTTGTGAGATATTGGAGCTCAAAGATTGCATGACACCTACATCAACCTAGATCTTTTTAAGTTACTAGCTGTGCCCGCGTCTTTGCCCCCGTGGACATTATGTGACGCGTTTCTGAGATATTGGAGCTCAAAGATAGCATGACACATACATCAACCTACATCTTTATAAGTTACTAGCTGTGCCCCTTTTCTTTACCCGCGTGTACATTATGTGACGCGTATCTGAGATATTGGAGCTCAAAGATAGCATGACACATACATCAACCTACATCTTTATAAGTTACTAGCTGTGCCCGTTTCTTTACCCGCATGTACATTATGTGACGCGTATCTGAGATATTGGAGCTCAAAGATAGCATGACACCTACATCAACCCAGATCTTTATAAGTTACTAGCTGTGCCCGCGTCTTTGCCTGCATGGATATTATGTCACGTGTTTCTGAGATATTGGAGCTCAAAAATAGCATGACACCTACATCAACCTAGATCTTTATCAGTTACTAACTGTGCCCGTGTTTTTGCCCGCGTGGACATTATGTGTCGCATTTCTGAGATATTCGAGCTCAAAGATAGCATGACATCTACATCAACCTACATCTTTATAAGTTACTATAGCTGTGCCCATTTCTTTACCCGCGTGTACATTATGTGACGCGTATCTGAGATATTAGAGCTCAAAGATAGCATGACACCTACATCTACCCAGATATTTATAAGTTATTAGCTGTGCCCGCGTCTTTGCCTGCATGGATATTATGTCATGTGTTTCTGAGATATTGGAGCTCAAAGATAGCATGACACCTATATCAACCTAAATCTTTATCAGTTACTAGCTGTGCCCGTGTTTTTGCCCACGTGGACATTATGTGTCGCGTTTCTGAGATATTCGAGCTCAAAGATAGCATGACATCTACATCAACCTACATCTTTATAAGTTACTAGCTGTGCCCGCGTCTTTACCCGTGTGGACATTATGTGTCGCTTTTCTGAGATATTGGAGCTCAAAGATAGCATGACACATACATCAACCTACATCTTTATAAGTTACTAGCTGTGCCCGCGTCTTTGCCTGCATGGATATTATGTCATGTGTTTCTGAGATATTGGAGCTCAAAGATAGCATGACACCTATATCAACCTAAATCTTTATCAGTTACTAGCTGTGCCCGTGTTTTTGCCCACGTGGACATTATGTGTCGCGTTTCTGAGATATTCGAGCTCAAAGATAGCATGACATCTACATCAACCTACATCTTTATAAGTTACTAGCTGTGCCCGCGCCTTTGCCCGTGTGGACATTATATGTCGCTTTTCTGAGATATTGGAGCTCAAAGATAGCATGACACATACATCAACCTACATCTTTATAAGTTACTAGCTGTGCCCGCGTCTTTGCCTGCATGGACATTATGTGACGCGTTTCTGAGATATTGGAGCTCAAAGATAGGATGTCACCTACATCAACCTAGATCTTTATAAGTCACTAGCTGTGCCTGTGTCTTTGCCCGCGTGGACATTATGTGATGCGTTTCTGTGATATTAGAGCTCAAAGATAGCATGACACCTACATCATCCTACATCTTCATAAGTTACTAGCTGTGTCCGCGTCTTCGCCCGCGTGGATATTTTTGGAGGGAAAAATAGTATCTTATGTGTAGGTAATTCCAGAACCAAAAGTATCTATGTTCAGCCATCAAATAGTTTTTATTGGTTTCTCGGCTTTAACTAGGTAATCAAATTGAAACATAAAGTACTCCAAATTTTAAGTCGAAACTTATGCTATCCAACAGTGAAAACCGCATTTCAATTGGTCGCGTAGTTTTCACGTGATGGGCGAATAAACATCCAGACATGTCTACAAATAAAGCGATCAATGCATCAGGAGATATCGAAAAATCTGAAACTTACTTTCTTGCAAGCAATGGGCCAGACATTAAATTAGACACTGTTAGTGTCTAATTTCATGCCATAAATTGTACCTATAGCTAAGTAGGTACATTAATCATACGGTGCGGGGCAATTACCAGTCCCTGGTCTAACAGACTACGACAAACTGATGTATCACGCACGACTCGAGTGCCCTCATTAATTCATCGAAGAATTATATCTTCATCGACTACTGTGAGCGAGCTGGCTCCTTCTCTGTAATTATCTCGTATTAGGGCCTATTACTGCGGACGATGCACTATCAATATAATGCGTCGCCATTCCGATAATCATCCTTAGACAATAGCCCCTGGATTGAACACACATTACCGCGATACGAATTCCGCAAATATCCTCCGCGTGTATAATGTATGGGCGTGTTAACTATTGACTGCTTCTTGAGTATTATACTGTGAAATTCACTTTGATAATATAGTTCACACAGTTACAATAGGAAATTCTATGAATTTATCAGGACATTTCGATTGAAATCGGGCATAATGACTTGTATTACTTATATATAATTAATATGCATGGCGTGCGGGTCGCTGCAATGAAAAATACGTTTAATTATTTGCAATGCTATAATGCCCTTTTCAATTCAGGTAGACGCCCGCCCTCGAGTCAGTCGAAACGCGAAAGCTATTTGCGATTATTTCCAAATTTCATTATTGCGTTATCATTTTGTTAATCACTGAAGTTTGATTTGGAAATATTTGCTTAATGGTGTAGTGGTAGGGTTTATTTTAGAGCGGTAAAGTAAATGTGAAGAGATGAAAGATGCCGCCACCATTTGTCACTACTTTCGGAACGAGATGGTGGAGTAAATGCCGGTCCGCCCTGTTTGCACCTCGGTCCGAGACACAATATAAAATACAGTAAGGGTTATGCTTAGTAGAAATTAAATCATCTTTAAAAATACTCACGACTCTTAACACTGTTCCTACAACGTCTATCTTGGCCACTATAAACTGTCAAAGTGAGCTTTTATCATCACGTTTGAATCGTAACAAAATCTAAAAAGTTCCCTTACTCCATGTGCATACCCTCAGGGCTCCCCAGCGAGTTTCCTTTTTCTTGGCAGCCGCAGCGGCGGCAGTATCAAGGAATGCGAATTTAATGGTGTCTGTTTTGAAACCATAGCCAATCATTCCGTCAGCAAAATTAAGGAGACCTTACGCGTGGCGGCGGTACTTTAAAAAACGAGCTCCGAAGAGGGTGAAAAGTGGAATAATAATATAATGGGCATTGTATTTGATACTCGCAATACTAACTCTTAACCTATGGAAACCATTTTTGAGTAACTAGGCTATTTTTTAAATATAGAATGATTAAAAGGTTTGCCATACACAACATCAGTATTTGAGGTTACCTACCTCAAATACTGAAATAAATTTACTTACTATGAAATAAATTTGTTATATTTTTATTATTATTTTTATTTATGTTGTTGCAAAATTTGCAAAAATAGTCGCATTTGCCCCGTATACGGTCTACCGACAGCCGAGCAGTTAATTCGAGATAGTAGGTTCAGTTTTATTGACAAGTATAATTCATGTTTTAATAGGAGTTTTTGAAGTTGCGTGTAAAACGTTGGAGCTGTGGATGGCAATTAAATAATTTGTGGCAGTAACATGACGGTGCGTGGTCCGCGGCCGCCATTAGAAGCAAAACGCCAAATCATTTACGAGAAAGCGAGAACTCGCCTTGTACTATTTACATAATTTATTCACGCCAAAGCTCTAGTGGTGTAAGTCTAATATTCGTATTTTTATTTCCTTCACATTATTCATTTTATAGTACCTAAGTGGCAAAAAAATTAGCTACTTATTTATTTTGTTAATTAAGATATATATGTGAGCGTTTAAATTATGGAAACGTGTAATTTTTGAGTTCTTAGGCATTTTTTTTAAATACAGAATGATTAAAATGTGTGCTATACCTACACATAATCAGTATTTGAGGAAGGGTAATCAAACAAATTTGTTATATTTTTATTATTGTTTTTATATATATGTTGTTGCAAAACTTGCAAATATTGTCGCATTTGCCCCGTATACGGTCTACCGATAGCCGAGCAGTTAACATAAACATAAAATAAATGTCCTGTTTACTTTATTAGGACCTGTGGAACTGTTCATAATACAAGTCCTGCTCTACCTTCCTACTATGGGGAAAGGCTAACATAACTTTTCTCTCCAAATAAAATTTAAACTAGTGGGTCTGTGAGCTGTAGTCCTCGCGCGTTCATATTTTTTTGCAAACAGTCTAGCAGTGCATAGTAGCGCCATCTAGTTTACTTATTGTAAAACTAATATTAATAACCAAGGTATTCCATCAATCCCAATCAGTCATTTACCTTGTAGGTAAAAGGCTGATTCCACTGGTAGAAACCTAAAAGTGAGCAATTTACTGCATTTTGAGGAGCTATTCTGCTCATCACGTCGAAGATCCTGATCAGATCTTCACCAATTTTTTACGAGATTAATTTAAAGTTATTACATTTCAAATAAAAAAAGAACCATTGAAATCGGATCGAATAAGTCGGAGATATTCAGTAGCCCTTTTTGGCCCTTTTTTGGGGGAAGTAATAATCAATAATTCCCAACGCATAATACCTGTATACCAAGTTTCCACTAGATCGGTTGAGAAATGCGACCTGTAGAGGAGAACAGAGATCCGGACAGCGTGCGAACAGACATACGAAAGCATTTAGCCCAAGCTAAAACGAAGACGCTTCGCTCGCGCTTCGCGCTCTCTCGGTCAACAAACACCTAGTTGATAGACTCAGGACTTAATACTTTGCAGAAATCCATATTAAAAAGGATAAAACCGATTTTTATTAATATTTTGGCGGAAGAAAGCTTCGCTTTAGCATCTAGTTAAAATAAATTCGCTTAAAATATAAAATCTTGAGTTACACCTTCGCCTAAACCTGCCTATGATACGATCTCCCAAATATTAAACTAATATTTAGGCAACGCTTTGCCGCGAGCCGCTCATTTGCATAAGGTGCGGTCTCTATGGACTGATAGGCCGCTACCTTTGTTAACAACTCGAATTACATTTAGTTTTTTTTATATGCTTGATCTGGGAACTTGATGTATTTGAAAGGATGTTATAATTCCTTATGATCGTCAGATGGATCAAAGAATTTTACGATTGTGCACCTTCGGCGGGTACAATAGTAGTATCCATAAGTTAAGCGTAAATGATTACTACTATAAATTCTTAATATTCAACATAGTAGAAATGCGTGTAGCATCACTCAAAGTACTGAATAAAGTCAAATGAAACTGCTGTGCGTTGTCTGTCAGTCAATCAGTCAGGAGGTATGTCACGGTACTGTTTTATAGGCATGATTAAAATAATTTAATAAAACACATCTGTTTATTATTCTACCCAATTGTGAAGAGCCCATTCATAAAGCCCGATGATAATAATATTTATTTACAGGATAAAATGTACAAAAAAAAAAGTTCATTTTACATATAAATAAAAAAAAAAACTATTTACACAAAACTATCTAAAAGTCCTTCGGAGGAAGGGAAAGTGTCTAGAATGCTGGCTGCATTGCCACGCTGTATTGCAATACAGCGTGGCAATGCAGTATGTAATTTTTGAAAAAGAAACCAGTATTGTTAAATAGATAAACTCTTTATTTAACACGAACATAAATAAAAATGTATAAGATTGATCTTCCAAGCTTTAGCAAAGTTTTTCGTTACAGTTCAGTGGTTAAACACAAACACTTCTTGCGTAGACCTATTATCGCATTTGAATGTTTGTAGTCGCAGCAACGAGACCGCGGCTTAACTCCGTCGCATGTGGCATTAAATATCATAATTTCAACCCATTAGCCGCTAATGTAATGTCCCTGCCGGCAGCTTTGAGGTTTATTGCTTGGCTATTAATTCCGAACGAGCGTCTATGGGAGTTTAAAAGGCTTTGTTTTTCCGATGTACAGGATTCATTTTGAACGAAATTGATCATGTCTACTTCCACATAAAGAAATAAATTTCTTGTTATAAATGAGTGCAGTAGTTTGTTCTTCTTCTTCATTGTATCAATAGACCAGTTTGACCAAAAGTCTATAGTAAACTTGAAGCGATGCTTAATGACGTGATTTTGCCAGCAATAGGCAAAACTTATGTTCAAAAGCAGTTGTGATTCATCATCGTCATCATCAGCCTATATCCGTCCACTGCTAGACATAGGCCTCTCCTAATGTACGCCACTGAGTTCAGTCGTCAGCTCCCCTGATCCATTCTCATCCAGCCGCTTTTACAGGTCGTCACTCCACCTAGCCACAGGCCGTCATACACTACGTTTGCCTAAACGTGGTTTCCACTCGAGAATCATCTACCCAATGGTTATCGGTTCTTCTGGGAATTTGACCAGTCCAATGCCACTTTAGATTGCTTATCCTAAGAGCTATGTCGGTCACCTTGGTTCTCCGTCGGATATCTTCATTACAAATCTTGTCCTTCAGAGAAACTCCAAGCATAGCTCTTTCCATAGCTTGCTGAGCGACCTTAAATTTGTGGACTAGTTTAACCGTGAGTGTCCACGTTTTGGCTCAGTAGGTCATGACTGGACGCACGGATTGAAGACTTTTGTCTTCAGGCACTGCGGTATGGACGACGAGAAGACTTGACGACGCTTGCCGAATGCTGCCCAACCCAGCTGAATTATTCTGTTGGCTGCCTTCTCAAGTTGCTCTTACCTAATTGTAATATTTGTCCAAGGTAAACATATTGTTTGACAACTTCAAGAGGTACACCATTAACTTCAGTTGTGATTGAATTTGACTAACTATTGGTGAATACCTTCATCAATTCGAAAACATGACAGGATTGCGTTTTCTAATTCTTTAATTACAGATAATGATGATTGATTTAATTAACCGCAGAAGCCAGTTAGTTTAACTTCCGCATCCAAGATATTTTCCAATTAGGCACATTAACGTAATACGTTTACGAAACATTAATCTTATAATCTTTGAATAAATAATCAGACACATAATACGATTTTGTATATAAAAAATGCGATTGCTAATCGATTTTCGTTTTATTGCTCAAAAGGGATTTAAATAACATGAATTTTAATGTGTGTGTACAATGCCACTGAATAGCTATGGTCGTAAAAGCCTTTAAAGGCTACGCAGACGTAACTTACTGCAAAATAACAACAAATTGTTGTATGTTTAATTTGACATTGGAGAGGATTTCCCATTGTTATTCAAATTGTAGAAGCAGGTTAAACAAGTACGAAAACATGATAAATGTAGGTATGAAGGTGGACAGGTTTGTTGTTTTGAGGCATTAAACAAACTATATGACATGTCAAACAAATCCTGCTATATTACGAGCAAACGAATCTAGCTCTTATGCCGCGTTAGGATTATAATTTCATGAAATTCACAAAGTATCGATTATATTTGGATCATGTCATCACGACTCGTATCGCATTGAATCTTGTGGATAAATAGTATTGGCACATCATAGTGCGGAGGGTTTGGTAGTACACTCATGCTGTCATATTTATTGTGGTGAAATGAGTCCTGTATGTTTGTGTGTGTGTGTGTGTGTGTGTGTGTGTGTGTGTGTGTGTGTGTGTGTGTGTGTGTGTGTGTTTGTGTGTGTGTGTGTGTGTGAGTGCGTGTCTGTGAGTGTGTTAGTGTGTATATTGAAGTAAATGAGTATTGAGTAGTGTGCTTACATCTTCACACTGTCCGCTTCCCCCACTGTCATGCTAACTGCGAGAGATAAACTGGGGTGCGATTTTTGAATATCACCGAGTGATTAAAAGTCACCGATTTCCCAAAAGTCGTATTTTTGAATTTCACTGGGTGATAAAAAATATCATACGTATGATTTCGTTTACGAGTGCCACTCGTTTTGAAATCACCCGGTGATATTTTTGACATTTCGTTCATAGTTTCATAAATCAACCTACTTTTCGTGTGTTGTTCTTCCTAAAATACGAACAACGAATGAGATAATACAGGTATGATATTCAAAAATACCAGTTTTGCGAAAAGCTGATTTCGAAATAACCGGTGACACTCAAAACTCGCACCCCAGGAAACGAGCCAAATAAACGGGGTTTGAGATCCCATCGTTGTAACGATCAAAATGAGGCAGTTCTATGACAATATAAAACAGAATTTTTGTTATGTGTGTTTTTGATACGATTTTATTAAAGCGTTACGAAACTGATTTACGTGCAAATTCACGAGCTCTAAGCAAAGTGATGTCTTCAAGCCTGAAACTAGATCTGTCGGAGCTCTTATCTACTCTGTGGTGTAAAGGCGGACGGAGGAAAGAGCCGCCCCTTTCCCACTGAGGGACGCCCTTGTCTCTAAGAGATCACCTAGAGAGTCTACGGATCCATCCGGGTGGAGTAAGTTGGAAGAATAAGCGTGATAGACGTTTACACACTGAAACTCCTGTTCTAGATTTCCCGGTGTCGCTGGTGGCCTGGACAGTGGACACACCAAGACACCACAAACATCTAAGACCCGAGAACAAACATTATTTATGATAATCACACAAAATGTTTGCCCCGGCCAGTATTCGAACTTGGTAAAATAAGCTCAGTGGGCAGGGGAACTACTGCGCCACAGTGCGTGATCGTGGTATATAATTTGAGACAAGCAACAATATTCGTTGAATGTTAAAATATTCATAGATAGATAGATAACACTTTATTGCACCAAATGAAACACAAACAAAAATAAACTTAAAAAATATAGTACAATCGGCGGCCTTATCGCTAAGCAGCGATCTCTTCCAGGCAACCGTAGGCCGTGAAAAAAATATAAATAGCAACATAATACTAATAAATATATAAATAGCAAATACTAGTAAATATGTAAATAGCAAATACTAAATATGTGACATTATAATAAACTAATAAATATTGAATGGTAGGTACATAAATTATATACATGAGGAATAGATAGTTTCAGCCAAAAGTGATAAATTACAACGATGAAAGATGAAAAGTTAAAAATCTTTACCTGATATTTGAAACTTTGCAATGATTGTGCTTTTCTTACAGGAACCGGTAGAGTTCCACAGTCGTACTGCTTGTACGGTGAAAGACTTATCATAGTAAGTATAACTATTTCATTCCATATATAAGACAAAACGGTGTTTGGGACAACACTACATTCGATTGTGTCGTCTCCTTCTTATTCCGTACTTGAAAACTTCAAACACAACCACATTGCCATTTCTCTCAGTCCAGCACTCGACGAGTCAACATCACCTGAAGATGCCTCGTGCAGAGGCGAAACACGTGTCGTATTGATGTCAGACGTTTGGTATTTCGATTGAGGTATATGTTTTTTGTTGTGTATTTATAATATATGTATATAAATATATAAGTGTTACGATACTTGTATTTCAGTAGGGTTTGTTTCGCGTGGGGGTTTTATATTGTGTATTATATATATATATATATATATATATATATTGTGGCCTCCTGGCCTTAGCTTTCATTTCATTTATATTTTATAATAGTTCAATTTGGGTAGGGTTTGTTTAGCGTGCGGTTTTACTTTTGTTTATTTTTACCATTTATCATTTGTCTGACTTACAATTTTGGCGGAAGTAAGCTACATATTTTTTTATTTTGTTCATTTTAAATATGGATTTCCGCAAAGTAACGCCTGATTCTATCAACTACATTGCCAGCCTTTACAGGTTGCGCTGTTGCTGCGGCAACGCTTTCTATCTATCCATCTGTCATTATCTTTGACGCGCATCTCTCTAAACTGTAGTGGCGTGTGAAATCTTCTAATCGCTGAAAGCTTCCAACACAGTCCTGATACTACAACGCACACCGCTTTCATAATCCAATTAAGAATAATTGTCGATAAACTGACAGCCACGATAGCGATTTATGCGGTGATATTTCAGCATCGTTAATAAATTTATGCTTGTTCTTGCCTTTAGATTGCCATTAACGGTTTCGATTCGCAGAGTATCGACAACATGTAATCCGAGAAAGATTTAACGCAATATCATGTCAAAACACTTGCGTACATAGCGAGGTAGAATGTGTAATTGAGCTGAGGTGTTATTTTGGTTATTTACTCCACGTCGGCTACTGGTCACAGAGCTCTGCGTTTAATTGTAGGTTTACGGTACATAAAGTTTATTTATGTAGGTCGTATATAACGTGCGGCTGTTTAGATTTGTGCGATAACTCTACATAGGGCCCATGAATATTTATGTGGAAATGGTAATTTTGTTTATTGTTTTAATTTAATATTTCAGACGGAACTTTATTAACTTTTGAGAAACTGACTCGAATATGTTTATTTAATAATATACTTACTCAAAAAATTCTATTGCTTTCTTGAAGCAGAAACAGTACTTAAAGTAATCGCCGCGGAAGTATGTGTCTTGGATGTTATCTGCTAGTCGCTGCGCAAACTGCTATTTTTCAGGCGCTATCCCAACGTTGAAGGTGAAGACAGCATTGTATAACTGCCTCGCTCACTCGCTTACGTTTTTCGCATATTCTATCTCGCTCTTACTTTATGCTGTTTTATCCCCACAGCAGTACCTGTGCAATCGTTCACAGAGCCTAACTTCGCAAACATATAGATTGGCTGCGACTACTGTACATATTATTTTTGAAAATGACAGTAACAGGCCAGGAATATACCTACCTAACAACTGTAGAACTAAATAAATGAGCCAAGGCTGGCTAAGGTATTTGTGGATATATGTAGCGTCAAAAGACGCTGAAAATGTTAAAGCTTTACGCATAGTGTTTACTTGAATGCTTTTATACAACTTAGCTATGCCGCCGACTGTCTAAAATGTAATAAGTTAGGTATGTCTATGACGAAACAATCATAAAAAATAATATTTTATTTAGCTAGGACAAAATGGCGTTGAAGAAAGACGAACTTTAAAAGAGCACAAAAGTAGGCATTCGGTCGAAACAGCAATAACCCGCCATAAATATCAGAACAAGTTTAGTGATACCTACGTACGATATTTTTTAACAAGGGAGATACTATGACCCATTTGAGGCTTTATAAACTTAAATACTACAAAACAGAACCAACTCCTCTTTAACTACTACCACAGAATAACTATATATACTCGTAGATACCTACAAGGAGTACATAAAAAATATCAAGGAAAAAAGGAGGCAAATTGTTCCATAAATTCGAAGAATACAATGTATGCCACGTATATTTGTAATGTTAACCTACCAACCCTGTCTGTAAACAATGCAATTATATTTATCAACTAGCTTTGACTTTGCCCGCGTGGTAATTTTTCTGGAATATAAGGACTAGGTTTGTATTATTCCAGAAAAAAGTACCAACATCATCAAACCTCGATAAGATGTCGAATGGTTTCTATCGATTGCTTGACTTATTCTCATCGGATTGAGATATCAAGTACGCCAGTTTTTAAGTCAAACCCTAAGCTATCCAACAATCAGAACCGCATCGCAATCAGTCCATAATATGTTTAAGTGATGCGGGCACAAACAGACAGATAAAATAAATTTAAAAAACTAATTTTTTAACTAGCTTATTTTAAGTTCTTATTCAATTTCATTTTTTTTTTAATTTTAACATCTTCATTGTACAGATTTTTTGTTATTTACTACTTTATTGTATACATGGGTAGATAGATACATATACATCTAATGGTCACGGCATGTGACCAGTATAGTATGGAACTACAAGCGTATCACGAACGATACCCGGTGTACCTCCGCACCGCAGCCAACTTTTCTCAAACTTTGCAGTCTATTGATTTCGCGGGACATTGGGCATGAGTTACGATCTGCGGTGAACCCTGACTCGCATCCTGCGGATTTATTAGATCATTCCACCGCATCGAGGCGGAATAAATTCCACCCCGTAGCCGTCCCGCGGTCCCCGTCCCGTATTCCACGCCGTGACAAATTGAGAACCCTATGCGGGTAACGTCTTTCTCGGGTCGCGGTTCGATCTTGTTTTTATTGATCCTAGTACTGTTTGCTAGAAAAATATATGGGCAATTGTTTAAAAAATTATAGGTAGTATATATTAGTTTTAATGCTCACAAAAATACTATCCGTTTATCCGTGACGCTAGTAAAACTCCTAAATGTAAATGGTAACCCCAATGATTTAGGTAGGTGATGTAAATATAATTATATACATTTCTATTAATATTTTAGAGTAATCAATGATGATCATAATAGATACCGTTCAACCTCGTGTACATTTTTATCTAATCTAGAAAGTTCCTATTTTCGGAAATGTAATCACTGCAAATCATTAGTTTTTCGGCAAATTCATATTATTATATAAAAGTGAAACGTTGTCTGTTTGTTTATTTGTTTGTTTGGGGAGCTTTCACGGCTAGATGGATTTTAATTAAATTTGGAATGGAGATAGCTTATACCCTGGAATAAAACACCCGACGGCCGGTTGGTCTAAGTGGCTAGAGACCCTAGGAACGAAATCAAACGGTCGCGGGTTCGAATCCTGCAAGGTGCAATCATTTGTGTGATGAGCAGAAATGTTTGTTTCTGGGTCATGGATGTGATATTCATATTTATGTATGTTTATCTGTTATGTAGTGCCCATATTACAGGGTATCCTAGTTTGTGGCTAGGTAATTGGTGTGGAATTGTCCCAAATATATTTATTTATTTATTTTATCCTGGAAAATTGTAAGTTTCCAAGGGAAAACTGGGAAATGTTGATTACTCACTAAAAACTATGTAAGGAACGGTTTCCATGGAAACGAAACAACAAATCTGTCAATAAACATCAAGAGCGTTGGAGCTACATCTCCTTTGCATTGGTTTTTAAAATCCTAGAAAAAAAAAACTGTAGTCCGCGTGGTCGAAGTCGCGGGCGGGAAAGCTAGTACTTAATATTCTGTGAATTTGGTAAGAAACATGAGCGCAACCAAGGAGGGTCGGTATTCCTTTATCACATCAGAAGCTTACAAAGTTCGCATACGATTCCAAAGGGTAATTTCAACTGTATGATACGGTCATTAAACAGATATCCTACATTGTTGTCGAAAATAAATGGGCGTATTTTGTCATGCGGGGAGCTGTCACAACAAACATTATTTCATTTTATTTTATGATTTTGTAACGCGCCATGAAGCAACTTGCATTTTGAAAAAGCCGTTTTACCGTAACAATAACAATATTAATGGTTATGCAAGGGTATAAGTGCAATACCTAATGTATTGTCAGGCGATAAATATGAACATCGTGACTGTCAGCATTGACACTGATAAAATTCTAAATATAAAAAAGACATTTATTTTTAAATTTCCTAATTACACACATCCTATCCACTGGCCAGTAAAAGTATGAAAAATTTGGTCCTATAGAACCCAAACCAGTGACCTTAACTATTTAAAAAATATGTAAGGTGCTATAGGTAGGTGTTGCATCCATAATGTGTAAAATTTGCAGCCAATCCTTTTCAAGCCGTGACGACTGCCAGTTTGCCCCTAACACCTAAAAAAACTGGGCCTTATGGATTTCCAAAACCACTAATTTTAATGTTTAATCCGGTATATTGATCGGCAATAAAAGAGCCTCCATTTAAATTCAAAATTATAGTGTGAAATTCATAAAAATTGAAAGACATGGCGTGAATCAATAAACACATTCCGTACTGCCGTCGCATGCTAGTTCCCAATGAACACCGTAAATAAGCCTACCCAGTATAACAACAGTATTCGAATTTCCGATTGGTCGCGGATTTAAACAATAACGTTCTATTTAATAGTGGAATGTTCGTGGCACGGGTGTGGGTAATTGTGGCCGTAGCCAAGCATCTTTCGGTGTTGGTTTCGAATCGATTTGGTGGTAATCGGGTAATCGAGTAATCGAGTCTCGAGACGCGTGCTGGTTGCTGGTACGACATTGCTGATGCCGGTGCGGTGTTCCGCTCGATTTTGGTCGATCGTGTCGGCAATTTGGATAGAAATTCAATAATTTGGATACGATCGCGTGCCGCTCGCCGCAGTCCCGAGTCCTCTACAATCAACGATTCGACAAAGGCGAGGTATCGATACTATTTTAATATTGAAATTTCATGCGTCGCTTTGTTTATGGACAAGAAATACGTGATTAAAGTACAGACCCAATAAAAGCACCTACCTACTGATTTATATCGAATACAAATTCGCCTAGTAGGTAGAATAGAAAAAAAACTTCACTGTACTTGGAAGAGTGAATCTTCGTTATCAATCCCCTTGGCTTTTTTTTGGAAGTTACAAAGCAAATATACCTTGAATATCTCTCGGTCTTATGGTACTACAATTTTCTTGTAACAAAATTGCTTGTCAATTAAAAGTTCGAATCATCATGTCTTCAAAATAGCCCATTAAACATGTTATCCAATAAGAAAACCTCATAATTATGTTTTTACATGTGTTCCCTAGCCTCGCAGTCCCCTTGCGGTACAAAACGCGTCCGGATGAGGGCGCCGAGTACAAAACGTATGGGCGGGCAGAATGCCAGTTCGGTAATGATATTATTATATCAATCATTCAATTTGTATAAATATGAAATATTATTTCGAGATTGAATGCAACTCGATTTGATTGATATGAGGAAACAAATTTGAATGAATGCAATAAATTATCTTGCGCGGAAATAGGTATATGAATATTGAATAGCATTCGTTAAAAGTTTCGTAACAGTTTTCCAGACTATTAAAAATTCTGATATTCATCGTCTTATTTTTTCATATTTTTTTTGTACGTCTGATAATAGCATAGCAAGTAGAAACGAATCCCAAATAGGTAAGTAAGTATAGGTATAATATACATTGTACATACAATTTAATAACTGACAAACAATAACTGAAAATGTAGCTCTATCGATAGAAAGTGGTAAATTATAAGCCACTTATAGAATTCACACAAATATCAACAAAAATACTAACTTATTAAAATAGTTTACGCCTAAACTGCTTGTAACTTTGTTTTCCTACTTGTTATCAGCAAAACTTTGTCGGAAATTGTCAGATAATATTGAAGCAAATGCTAAGTTTACAAATTATCCCTTGATACTAAAACTCGAGGCAGTGTCTGAGCAATAATAAATATTTAAAGAGGTTAGCAGGTGCAATATACCTCAAATTGATGTCCAAATAACAGAGTAAAGGCGTTCGTGTTTATAATAAAGATGCCAAGCGTGAGTTGCATGTGGGCGTTTTTGGTTCTGTTTATGGACATGTAATTAAATAACTGCGTCCCACGGGTTTACGCGTGGACAATGATGATGATGATGAAAAGTATGCTATTTGTTATTCCAGAACTTAAAGTACCCTATATCAAATTTCATCAAAATTCGTTTAGCCGTTTCAGTGTGAAGAACTAACAAACATATACACTCATTCACAAACTTACGCATTTATTGTTAGTGTGATTGTATGCGATAGCCTTTTCGAGAATGCCTACTTGATGAAATAATTAAAAACAAAACTGCTTTTAAAATAAGAGGCAAACAAGCTTTAGACTCTTCATCATCAGATTGAGATATCAAGTCCACCAGTTTTAAGTCAAAGCCTAAGCTATCCAACAGTGAATATCACATCGTAATTGGTCCAATAGTTTTATTGAAATGTAAGTACCACATTTTTTTTTCTTTTTTAAATTGCTTGGCTTCTACTCATTGGATTGATATACCAAGAACACCAGTTTTTAAGTCAAAACCGAAACTTATCAACAGTGAAAAACACATCGCAATTGGTCCAGTAGTTTTATTCTAAGATAAGTACCACACTTTTAAAGTTACTAGTTTATTCCTTGGCTCCTACTTATAGGATTGTCCAGTTCTTAAGACAAAATCTAAGCTATCTAACAGTGAAAACAGCATCGCGATCGGTCCAATAGTTTTAACGTGATGAGCGAACAGAAAGGCATAAAAAGTTAAGTACTAAGTTAAGTAAATACTAAGTTTTGAAGGCCAGTGTAAAAAGATGCAGTAGAAGGCATCATGCATTTCATTTCTCCTTTGACGGGATCAGCTTGAACCTGGCGACCTGCTCCTCATGCCTCCGACTGCATCATATATTTCAAAATTAAGAATCTAAAGTTTAGAATTATAAACATTTGAAACAGGATATATTTTATTATAAAATAAAATATATTTTTAATGAGTTCCCGATATTTCGGCACTGTTGCAAGCGCCATGATCACGTATAATTGAAGTAACTGCGGGTGGATTCGTTATTACGATCAGACAAAATGGTTTATTCTCATTCTAACTCTTTTATTACGCGCGACACCAGGAGGTACTATTGTTATCACTTTCATTAGTAACTCAATCTCGACACACAACACTAACAGTATCACTTCGCGTATCTGGGACGATATATCTTCGGTTTTCACATAGACGTATCACTGGATTCCAGACACGCTATAGATTAAGCCCATCCTCACGATTGAAGTTTTTACGTTAGTTCAATTTGAATAAGGGTTGGTTACCGTGTTTGTTTAATATATTTTAGTTTATTTTCATATTTCCATTTATCATTTGTCTAGCTTAAAGTTTGGCGGAAGTAAGCTACATATTTTTACTTCGTTAATTTTAAATATGGATTTCCGCAAAGTAACGTTTGAGTCTATCAACTATTTAGTTCATATTTATAACAATTCTATATTTTTGGAATGATCTTTTGGATACCTTCATTTTGATACCCTACTCGATAGGGTATCAAAATGAAGGTATATTATTTTGGGCATATTGTGTTATTACAGCTATAAGTCTGCCATATTAATTTTCTTGATACTTCATAAAATATATCCTATGTCACTCTCGTGATTAAGACGAATCTAATGATACCTTATTTATCCATCGAGCCGTTTAGGCTGTAGGACGCGCCAAAGGAACATACAAATATATAGCCCTAAAACATAACCCTCCGCAGTCGGGTAAAAATAAATAAAAGATAAGAACATTATATCACACTGCGATTGGTCGAAGCCATCTGAAGAAGTTGAACCACATCAAGCAGGAAAGTTGTCGTTTCTAAGCCGGAGATTCTCGCGGAAGTTTATGATTTCTCTGGCCGACTGTACGTGTCACACGCGTCGCAACCCAAACCCGATATCAATGATTCCAGGGCCACTCTGATGATTCGATGAATTCCAGCCAAAGGAGCAGGCTGGTTTTCTGGCAGGATACGACACCTTAGACCACATCCAAACAACGCTGCAGATTATAAGGAATACAGAAGAGTATAATCGGCCCCTGTGCCTAGCGTTTGTGGACTATGAGAAAGCCTTTGACTGTATCGAGATTTGTTCTGTTTTGGAGAGTCTACAATGATGCCAAGTTGACTGCCGGTATATGAAAGTGTTGAGATGTCTGTATGATGCCGCAACAATGACAGTCCAAGTACAGAACCAGCAGACTAAGCATATCCCCTGCATCGAGGTGTGAGACAAGTGGACGTTATTTCTACGAAATTATTCTCAAATGCAGTGGAGAATATGTGGACTAGAAAGTATGCGGCATTAACATTAACGGTGAGTTCATCTCACACTTGAGATTCGCGGATGACATCGTCATTGTGGCAGAAACGTTGTAGGACTTCCAACAGATGTTGAACAGCCTAGCTGATTCGTCTCAACGCATTGGTCTCCGGATGAACTTGGACAAAACCAAGATAATGTTCAACGAACATGTTATTCCGGAACCAATTGCTGTTAACGGAACTGTTCTCGAGATTGTTCAGGAGTATGTTTATCTGGGGCAAATTTTTCAACTAGGTGAAAACAACTTCGAGAGAGAGACCCCCAGAAGAATATAGCCGGGCCGGGCAGCATTTGGGAAACTTCGTCTAGTCTTTTTATCATCAATGCCGCAAAGTTTGAAGACAAAAGTCTTCAACCAGTGCGTTCTACCTGTTATGACATACGGAACCGAGTAGTGGACACTCACGGTACGACTAGCCCACCAATTTAAAGTCGCTCAGCGGACTATGGAAAGGGTTAGCTCGGAGTTTCTCTGAAAGATCGTTTCCAGAATGAGGTTATCCAGCAGATAACCGAAGTTGTCGATATAGCCCTTAGGATTAGTAAGCTAAAGTGGCAGTGAGCTGATCATATCTGTCGAAGGGTTAACCATTGGGGTAGACGTATTCTTGAGTGGAAACCACGACTCGGCAAACGTAGTGTAAGGCGCGTTCCAGCTAGGTGGAGCGACGACATTCGCGAAGTTTCTGGCAGCAGTTGGAAGAGAAGAGCCGAAGATTGGTCTCAGTGGCATGCTTTGGGAGAGGCCTACACAGGCTGATGATGAACACACTGCAAGTTTTTGCGGCAATACAGCATCGCGTTTCGAGGAAAACTTATTTCATGCTTAATTGACTGTTTCCACATGTATCTACAATTTGGTCTTACATATAAAAATTGTATCTTATAGCATGGAACACTACAGAATATTTGTTTGAGGTTCCGAAAAAATATTAAATATTACAATTATAAAATACCTATACACACGTAAAGAATGACCGAATAATGTTGTATTTTTATCATTAAACAAGTTTTGTAGAGAATAGTAAGTAGCTTGCATTTTTTGATGAGTTGTATCAAAAAAGGTAGGTCGAATATTTTTCTAAATCTTTTAAATATAGGGGTACATTATGTTTATTATTTATGTTACATGAGTGCTATGCATTTTCATTTTAGAATTTGGGAGGAGCTGATTAAGTGCCTTTCTTTATGTCTTAAATGATGTGAATCTTCACTTCATCATTAAACTTAATAAAAATGGCGTTATTTTTACAAATTTGCAAATTAAAAAATTAATAATAATTAAAAATAATATTTGATTGATGTTCGATAAAATGAGGCTTGCAACTTTCAGTGCTTTCAATTTATTCAAGAATTCGAACACATTTTTGCAGTATAAATAAGTCATCGGCTTCGGTGGAGTTCCACCACAGAACCAGAAGTCAGCGTAAGCGTGTAGGCTGAAAGTGCCGTTGTGATGTTTGTTGTTTTCTTGAGCTGCGACAAACAATCAACTGCATCGCTACAAAAGGCTGCAACGCGCGGCAGTAGCAATACAGTTGCAATACAATCGCATTTTAGCAAACGTTTTAGAACTGAGTCCCAACGACAGCAAGAAATTTCTATGCTTCTACCGAATATCGGTGGAAAGAAAAGTACCTACCGATTCAGAACTACGACAGCATCGCGACTGAATATAGATACAAACGTGCGTGTGACTTCAATTTCAGGTAAGAAAGAGAATCCGTAGCATTATGCACCTGTTCACTACAGGCCATTCTCATCGGCAGGCTAAATAGAGTCTGTATAGATGCTGCAGCACGTACTGTATGACGATTGCTTTAGTATCGCGGCTTTTATGTGAAAAGTAACTGCGGTAAATAGTAACCGCGTGCTACCATCCTCGATATGCGTCGACATTTTCAAGCTTAGAAATTTGTATCTATTTATTTCTTATAATCTTGAAAATATTTATGGAACACAATAAGTGAATGTCGATGAGGCTTCGTCGAATAAAAACGCAACATGATATTGTACACCGATGGTTTTTCTGTATGAATTTTCTTGTGGAATTCTAAAACCAAGTTCGTTTTTAAGAGCAGGCGAGTCTGCAATTTGAGAATTAATTCTATCACATTTAAGGCGAGATGTGCCTTTATGGCAGTTCCGACACCAAAACAGCTGATTAAGTGCGGAACACTTGCAATCTCGCGGTATTATCGGCTTAACTCCAAGTTTGCCGAAATTAAAATTAAACCAAAAACTGTATTTCATATGTTTTTGAATATATTAAACTAGTAGCTCTGTGAGCTGTAGACCTCGCGCGCACAAACTTTTTTGCAAACAATCTAGCGGTGCACAGTAGCGCCATCTAGTTACCTTATTGTAAAAATAGCTTTAATAACTAAGGTGCTCCATGAATCCCTACCTAGTGGGCAAAGGGCTGATTCCACTGGTAGTAACATAAAAGTGGGAAATTTATTGCATTTGCTGCTCATCACGCCGAAGATCCTCATCAGATATTCACCAAATTATTACGAGACCAATTTAAAGTTACCACCTTTCATATAAAAAAAGAACCATCGAAATCGGATCTAAAAAGGCGGAGATATTCAGTAGCCACCTATTTGCCCCTTTTTTGGGGAAGTCAAACCAATCAAAAATCCCCGATGACTAAAAAATTCTAAAAATTCGTGTAACCTGTATACTAACTGACATCCGGACATACGAAAGCATTTTTGCCCTAGCTGAAACGGAGACGCTTCTCTCGAGCTTCGCGCTCGCTCGGTCAATAAGATTTTTAAAGTAGATAGTTGTGTGATTTCTTATTTATTTACCAATAATAGTATCGTAGAAGCAGAGAGTGTATCTATATCTAAATATATGTCTTCACTATTGCTAGTGAAGTAAACAGGATGCCCAGCAGTAGATCCGGCCAAGTAGAAGAAGCTTACATATTCCACTGCTCTACTGGAATTAAACCTATTGGTAAGCCTCTTAGCTCAATCTTTAGCTTTTTTCTCAACATTATTCTACCAAGAAGTATAAACATTTGAAACGGTATAATTACCAAGGATACTATTTTTACTGAGTTCCCAATATTTCGGAAATGTTGCAAGCGCCATGATCCCGGATAACTGAAGGAACTGTGGGTGGATGAAAAACTTTTACAGTGGTTCTACGTCTATGTAGAAACCGAAGTAATATCGTCCCAAATACGCAAGGTGATACTGTTAGTGTTGTGTGTGATGGAGTTATTAATGAAAGTGTGAACAATGGTACTGGTGTCACGCGTAATAAACGAGTGAGAGCCCTCTATCTCACTCGTTTATTACGCGTGACACCAGTACCATTGTTCATTCTGTCTGTAGATCATTTTGTCTGCTCTTAAAAATAAAATTTCCATCCATCTGCATGATCATGGCGCTTGCAACAGTGCCAAAATAACTCAGTAAAAATAGTATCCATGGTAAATATCCCGTTTCTAATGTTTATACATCTTGTGTTTGCGACCATGTTACTTTTAAAACATACATACATTTATCCTACCTTGCATATATCATCACTAAATCAACTAAACTTTACTACACTTTGAAAATTTGCGGTCTTCACTATTAAAAGTATGGAATGGATTTAATAACAGACATGAAGAAACTAGAATCAAAACAGCTAAGTACCTATAACAAACTGAGCCATAAAAATGTTACGCAATTAGCCATAAAAATAATCTGTATAAAATTATGCTAGCCTTATTTCATCGACTCGTTCTAATCTAAGCACTCCTCTCACTTTCAGAACACAAACTATTCGCAAATTAAATACATAATTACATCATTTAGCCGCGTCCAATAAGCTGCTACTGTTATTGTGCAAAAACTCAAGGTTAATAAATTCTAATACGGCCAAATTGGTGTAATAAGGAAAATACACTAATGACTATGCAAATAGCGGCTATAAACACATAAGTATAAAAAAACGTTCGGAGCATTAGAGGTTGATGGTGCTACTCGCAAAAATGCGGATGGTTTAAGTACGTATGCAGGTAGGAAGGTTTTGTAGTGGTAGGCCTCTACTGAAAGAGTTTACCTGGATGAAGTTGGTACCACCTTGCTAGATATTCATCCGCCAAGGAGATTTATTAATGTCTATGGTGCCGAAAGCAGTGCAGTGTCGCGCAAGATTTTGAAAGCAAAAGTTCTTGTTGGCTCTATAATTGTAATGCTATGGTTGCGCTTACCATCAGTCGTATGAGCTGCTCGTGTCATCAATCAGTTGTATAAAAAGCCAAAAGTTTTGTTTAATACTAAAAACAATTTCTAAAACTAATAAACACAGCACGCAAATGGTTGCTCAATAAAATCCAGATTAAAAATGTCACATCACCAGCATTACAATAACTGTTATATACACTGGTAATACTCTAATCTAAACATTGAATCTTTCTGTCATTTAAATATTATTATGCTGTTAGTGAGAAAGAAAGAAGAAGAAAAAAACATTTGGAAAGCGAAATACGTTTTTGTTGGCAGTAAAAAAATACGCTACATAAAGCATTTTAAAAAAAGAAAGAAATTTGCTTAAACTATAGTTTAAGCAAATTAAATTCCATCAGTAAGTTCACATTTTGTTTTAGGTATTCAAAGTAAATAGTCGGTGCTAGTTAATTGTCAGAAAAATTATTAATCGGTCAGCAAAATGATTAATTGGCCAGTTAAATGATGACTTTCGAATTTACAATTATTGATATGTAGCTCCCACCACTGATTTCGTGGTTATTTTTCTATAAATCCCATCCAGCTGTGTACTGTAAAATAAATTTATATCACCTACTATTTGCTTCTTCATTATTTGTACTTATACAGGGCTATTGGTAACTGGATGTATTCCTGACAGGACGTGGTAGGGGTGCTAATATGCAACAAGTTTAAGGATACAAATATATGGCCGAAAGATAATAGTTTTTGAGATATTATTATTGATGAAAATTACCCCAAAAAGAAATGTCATAAAATGTAATTGTTTTTTGTAAAAATTTGTTGCATATTAGCACTCCTATCATGTCCTGCGGGAATACGTCGAGTTACCAATAGCTCTGTTTAATTAAGTATATAATTAGCTGTACAAATAAAATTAAAGCTGTACAAAATACCATATTTTTTTCTCGCTGACCGCACGTTGCTGCCCAATTCCATTAACTTGCCTACAAAATATATTTTAGAGATGACTGGGTGGAAAACAAAAAAAATACTGCTGATCGTTTAAAATTACAGAAACACATCAATGTAACTAAAAGCAATCCACAAATTACGATATTGGTAAAAGTATTTAAATTAGTCACCTTTACGTCACTCGCCACACGGCTTCGAGCATCCAGCGAAAAACCAACTCCCTATTACGAATTGTTTTTTTACTCGATCCGATTATATATAAAACCGTAAGAAAACCAGTAGCCGATAAAGTTGCTATTGGTGGTGGTGATGAATGTGGCAACGATGATCCATCAATTTATCAAACCATTAAAATTATAACTAAAATATTGTTTAAACAACAGTTGTGTGCAACTGTTAGACTTAGGTTGCGTGCACATAGCCCATCTCGTAACATCGGTGCATCAAAACCATAAACCCCGATAACCACTGGCCTCTTCACTGCATTCCATTTGCCTTGCTTTTCATTAGGTTCCCAATCAGTAAACCGTATCTGAGCCGCGATTCGACACGAAGGATTAAAGCCCTGCCCTTCGAGGTCAAGGTCACCCACAACCCCACTAAAGGACCCGGCACCTATAAACACTGGCCATAAATTATATCATTTGATTGGTTCCAATCAAGCACTACCTCGATTAAAAATATACCAATCTGAGCCCATCAAAGTCATCGGTTACCACGCTCAATTTCAGGTAACACTTTAGGATTTTTTCTTCAAATTCCCTTCGATTCGATTCAGTGTGTTAGTCCGAGTTCCTTTTTTAATTATTTTATGTTTTTGAACACGAACCGTTTGCTAATTACAATGTTTTACTAAGTTAAGAGGTCGCGAGCAGTTTTGTCCATCACATGTTGTGCTGTGACCACTAATCGAACGTAACAATAGGGCACGGAAAAAAGCGGAAGCGTTGCAAGTGCTAATTCGAAAAGTAGAAACCGCAACCTAATGTACAAAGACAATCATCGAAGTCCACAGTGAAATGACTACTGAGGGCCTACAATTAGTCGACGAAGCAAAATGGCTGACTGGACTCGGTGACCACCTTTACAAGGGCTTCTTTGCGTTTCCTATCCTTGGAAGCTCTATAAGATAAAAGAGCCAGTTTAAAAAGTGCAGGGGTCAATCTTTATTGGTCATTTACCCTCCCCGAGTTACACGTCGTGCGTGTGTGTTAATTTAATTTTCTACTTGCAATAATTGGTGTTAGACCCCGCGGCAGACGAGCGAGGGCGCAACATGACACAGTAACTAGTTATTTGTATATTGAACCATTCGTATGTGTGAGTTCACCCGTCACCGCACCTCTATTAGTTGATTGAATAATTTAAGTTTATTAATCTAATAAACATTCAAATTTATATTTTCGTTTCTCGATTTTATGATTTAAAACTTAATTGAAATATGTGTCGGCAAAGACGTAAATCAAAATTATCATATTTGTAAAATTGATTTGTTTTATTCTTGAGTTTGTAGTATCCGGTTGAGTAGAGGTTGCAGAAACCTTCACAGCACAAAGACGAAAGAGTTTTAATTCCCTGAGGATCGATTTATAAGTTCTATCTGTGTGGTAAAGTGGGGCCCGTTGATCGGGAGCGGAGCGTGCGCCCCGCCGCGCAGCGCCCGCGCCGCTTTGTGTGCCGCTCGCATTTGTCATGTTAACACTGATCGTGTGAAGAGCTCTTATTAATGACTCTGGGATTACGTCCCACCGCCGGACTCGTTGCTGCCATTGTCGGCTCTGGTGTGGCCGCATTCACTCACTTTTTCTACTATTTGCCTTTGGGATTCATTCAAATACATAATAGGATTTATTTGAAGTTTGTATAAAAAAATCCAAACATTTCTCGACGTGTGTAAAGAAGTAAGGCGAGCTGTAAACATTGATTGTGCGCAGGTAATGAACTCGAAACTTATCTCTGCCGTGTTGTAGCTATGAAATGAAATACGACATAATTCGTCTATTTGTATCTAATTTGTAGGCGGCCAAGTTTTTGTCTAATAAAGCGATCGTTTATGAGCCTTTCATGAAGCAATTACCAGCAGGGGTCTATTCTGAGCCCAGAGGTGTAATGTTATAAACTCATAAACTGCTGGCCGGAGCTCAGGTGTTTTATCCCATTTATTGCCACGGCTTCTCTCTCAGTCCTTTTTAAAAAAACAATATCCATTGCTTTTTACACTCATCACGACGAAAATATCTCTAATGCAACACCAGTGTATGTAAAAGAGAGGCTACAGTCGATGTTTGTAGAACAAAATCTCGTTTTTTTCCCTTTGCACAGAAGTTTTGTGGTATCGTTTACAAATTTATAACAAAGTTCTGGGAATCCCGCGTCATGGGCACTCATTGAGTTGAGCTGTAAAGACACCAATTATGCAATAAAACCTTTTGTGGAAAATCTTGAATGAGCAGCCTTAGAACGTGGCAATATTTGGAGCTCTTGCCTCAATCACAACAAAATCTTATTTAATTTCCCTTACAATGTAAAATTAAATACAAGACCTCGGTTCCCTAACGACGACAATATGCATAAATTCAGTTTCTATGGCAACTGAAGACGTCTCTCAAGATTTATTTGCTATTTATTCAAATAACAAAGTGCAATAAACCTGCGCAAATTATTTGACGTAATAAGAATTAAACTGTTAGTTTAGGCCTCATGAGATAAAAACTGCACATATTTCACCATATTTATTATAGTAGACGCCCATTTAGCTGTTCATTACTTGAACAAATACATGACAAAATTCATTTTAACATCCATCAAGATATTTACTGCCCATTGTCTGACAAGCGTTCGAAAATAAACGAATGAAGATTATAGTCG
The DNA here is from genome assembly GCA_946251855.1 of Alsophila aescularia. Classification (NCBI taxonomy): domain Eukaryota; kingdom Metazoa; phylum Arthropoda; class Insecta; order Lepidoptera; family Geometridae; genus Alsophila; species Alsophila aescularia. The sequence goes on along the minus strand of OX276377.1, from coordinate 10,412,298 downwards.
AGTTGGAGTGAGATTGCAGGGCACTGGTATTATTTACGTAGATAATTTGCTTGGGACAGATTTTGTAGTAATTTCCAGCACTTTGTAATTTATACGGCGATACTGTATTACTTTTACTTATACGGTCGATTTCCAATTTGGCGTTAATGCAAATAATTGGCGGAGACGTCCGGCTATCCTGTGTTTCGATTCATCGATTTCACGCATTGATCTATCTATCCAAGCAGAAAATGTAAATAATTTATAATAGTAAAATCAAGATTTATGTTCTATTGTTTACAATGCGAGTAGTATGGAAATAAATAATAGGTATAACATTTCATTGAAATATGCAATTTACTTAGTAAAATTACAACTAACCACTCAATTTTGCTTACAAATTAACTAAATTAGTTTTAATAGCCCAAAATCTAACTAAGCGCATGCGCATTAATAAGACCCAGTGAATCTTCTTCCAAAACTGCTTACAAAAGACATCGACGCGCGCCATTGTTCTAACAAAACATTTAAATGTTAATCCGATCCCAGCCGCAGCGGAAACCTAACGATGCCTAACGCGCCGTGAAAATAAAGAGCACAGCGCTTGTGCCGACACAAACTCGTATCAAAACACAAACGGATCTAGTATTTCGTGATCGGGGCGTGCCCGTTGCGTATTAATGTACCAGTATACGATAAGCATCTCTCGCTTTGTGCCGCGCCGGCCCATTGTGCGCGCGCCGCCGCGAGAAAAGTTATTCTTAATAGACAATACGGCCAGCGTTTAGCGTTTTTATTTATGTAACACAATGCTTCGGTTTGCGAGAGATATATGGACCGGGGCGCTAAGCCGGCGTTGCAACAAGAGCTTAATGGGGCAAAAACTGGAACTGTTTTTGCCAATACTTAACTCGTGCTTTTTGTAGTACCTAGTTCCGTAATATGCATTAACTAATTTTATTTTTGAATAGTGTTTTAATTCTTGCTAACATCATGTTTCTTGATCTATCTGGTCCGCTTGGTTGTTTGTTTGCATGGCCTCTGGTGTCAGAGCTTGTCAGGCCACCCGAAATTCTCTGACTTGCCTGCTATTAATCAATATCAGCCGGGACCGAGGGCTTAACGTGCTCTCCGAAGCACGTAGCAATGGAAAACCGCACGTATCTTAGAAAAGTCAGCGGGGTGGAGCTCAGGACCGAACCCTGAATCGTTGGATTCTATGTCGTACTAGTATATCTCCGGGATACCATCGCTCTTAAATTATAATAATTATAAAACATAATTGTATATTAGGTATGGCACTAATATATATAACCAATATCCACATTATACTTCCTATTTCTTTTTGATTGAAACACATTTGAGCCTTGCCTAAATGTGTCTTCTTGAACAGAATTTCACCAAAGAAGTGCTATCAGCCAAAGGTACAAAAATATCTGTCACTATCTCTTGCCACTCCAAAAACACAAGCGATGAGATCCCTCGCTTAAAATTTCGCTACAATCTAAACATTTCTCCAACGCTAAGTAGGTACAAAATCACTACCTTGTTAGCTTCGGTAGAGCTTAGGCTTACTCTCGTTAACCTTGTAAGTCGTGTTATACGTCTAAATTACGCTTGCAAGGAGATCACACTCTATGCCTATCATGCTACCCACTATCAGCATTGCTGTGCATTAACTCGCTACAATGTAAGCATTTCTTCAACGTTAAGCACGAAATCGCTATAACGTCAGCATCAGCAGTGCTTAGGCTTGGTCTCGTTAATCCTATAAGTCGTGGTTATTAGTACAAATTACGCAGGCTCAGCGGAGATAAATTAGCCGGTGAGCTGTGGCTAATTGCGGCACTACACAAATATTTAATAACAATCCCAGATCCACCGAGATCGCCACTTAACTGTTCAAAAAGGATAGCGAGTGGTGTAGAGTCGATAAAGTTAACATTAGGATAACTGTGTTGAACCCTCAATCTTTCTACGGATGGGCAAAGGTTTCATTTTTCTCGTAACTTTTATAGTCTAAAATGACTTTCCGTAGTCTAGGATTTTAACAAGGAAGCTTTCTGTAAACTAAAACATTTACTGAATATTGTACTAACTTTACAAATAGTTTAAGAGTGGTTTTAAAGTTTCTTACTAATTATGAATTTTGGTGAAAAATGCCCAAATCGTACAGTTGTAGCACAACTATTTGAAATTCATCATCACAACATCATAATTAAATGTCATGAGATCATGACATGATGTCACGTTGTTTTATACAACATACTGCATCTCAGAAATATTTATGTGATGGACGTCGGCCAGCGGTATGCGAGCGGGACCAGAAGCGACGTGCGCCGGCGCTGAGTACATAAAGATTAATGACGCGCGTTTTTTTTTTAGAAAGGATATGTACTGTTGGTCTATAGCTGACCTCTACAGCGTCACCGGACGGTGTCGCGGGCGCAAAAGCGCTCCGCCGCAACGCAGGAGCGTTGCACCTGTGCGCTAGTTTTATACTGTGCGAATGCGACAGGAGATGCGCGTCATCAAAACTAATGCTGCACTTTGCACTGACATTGCAAAAACAAACAAAACAAACAAAAAAGTTTTTATTGGCACATCAAATAAAATATACAAACATATAATTAATACCTAATAATACAAATTAACATGTTCATTATAAGCTACGGCGTGTACCAAAAGGGCCAGTGCTCAGCAAATGGACGCTGGTTTTCAGAAAGGCCCCGCGCGGGTGATGTTAAAAAAAGGTGCGAATATATTTAAAATACATAAGGAGTTATACATATAGATATAAAAATAATAAATGCACTTAAGTAATTAAATAACATATAATAATTTAAAATACATAAATAAGCTATATACTTACTTAGAAAACAAGAAACATAAATTAACTATACAGAATTATTATGATATTTTTCAATGGCAATCGAAAGGCATGGCAAATAGAAGAAAAATCTGCCAATAGGAAGCGAAATCATTTTATGGTTAAATCACGTGACCTCGGCCTAGTCTACCTTTAAAATATTGTGAAAGTAACCCAGAACCTGGAAAAAAAATAAAGTGAACTAAAGAAAGAAAAAATATTTGAGTGAACCAGGAAAGGAACAATAATGGGGCAAGTAATGCATTATGTACTAATAAAATAATTAAATTGACAAATTATAGACCCCAATAACTAGGCAGATAAAATTAAAAATAAAATAAACAATGACTGTTTTTTTTTATCTCATATGAAAGACATCAATATTTGCATATCCGTGCTTTATCTGCTCGTCGACCAAGATCTTTTTTAGTTTGAGTCTAAACATAAGTATTTAAATATTTCAGCGCTCTGATTGGTGGCGGGAGATTGTTCCAGCACTTGGACGCGGCATAACGGAAAGCGCCTCTGAAATTTGCTGTGCGGTGTCGGGGGATGGACAACTGCTGAGAACCCTGTCTACTGGAACAAAGCCTGCTATCTGCGACCCATTTGAACTTTTCATACAAATATGAAGGATCTTTAAAATTAAATACTTTGAAAAGTAGACATGCAAGGTGAAGTTTACGGCGTGATTTCATTTTTAAAGCGTAGTGTTTATTGAGAAATGGTGTTACATGACTTCGCGGCGGGATCGAGAAACAAAATCTTGCACAGGCATTCTGCACTCGTTGAACTAACCGCTGCGTTCGAGATAACAGGCGAGGTCCGTAAACAGTATCGGCATAATTTAATTTCGACAAAACAAGGCTTTCAACTAGTTGTATGCGCAGCTCTTCGGAACGATATGGTCTTAGTTTATATAATGTTTTTAGTCTGTAGAAACAATTTTGCACGGAAGCAGCCAAATGCTTTTCGAACCTTAACTCTGCGTTGAGATTTAAACCTAGATTACGTGCCTCGTAAACTCTCTGTACTTTCTCACCCAAGAGTAATAGATCTACAGCCTCTGGAAGAGAGGCGAGTTGGTGTTTGCTGCCTAAGATCATAAATTTAGTTTTCTGTGGATTTAGTAAAAGACAATTATTTTCTGACCAGTCCGCAATTCTATTTAGGTCTTCACCTAAATGTTTGACGGCACTATCAAGGTCTTTTGGGCTAAAATGGATATACACTTGCATGTATGCTGCGTAACATCTGTTAAGATATTGTTACACTTTTCACGTAATCACTCCCATAGATTGCAGGAAAGCGAGAGGAAAGATGTTAATACAATGTTAACACTGTTACACATTTCACGAAATCACTCCCATAGATTGCAGGAAAGCGAGCGAAAAGATTTAAAAAAGTTGATTATATAAATATTATCTCAATAACCAAGCAACTTTAATTGGGTCATTTTGTGCCCCTTGGTGGCTGGACACCTTTGGGACACCATATTTTACTTATATTATATATATTTTACTTTATTTATAATACCTATTAGACTGACTAATTTGAATTTCAGTTTGAATTTCAGAGCTTTCCTTACGGACTCGACTCACTCGAATGTGAACTCATAAAAAAACGTATGCTCGTATGTAACATACAAGACAATGAAACCATTTTAGCACAAAACCTACTCTATCCCATTCTCTGTTCAAATTATCGCTGCACGATTGTTAAACATTATTACGTCGGGTGTTGTTTAATAGAAACAAAAATATCTGGCGGCTCGCCTTGTGTTTGATCTCGAGGTGCGCGCCCGTCGACTGCGATTAGCCCTCTCTCAACGTATAATCAAATGTGCCCGAGGCCCGAACCCACACAACACAACATGACTACATTTTCTCACACACCAACCATCGATGGTTTTAAACTGTGTAAAATTTGCGATCGCCAACAGAGCAAGCGATGTGCATCAAACAAGGTGATCTGCCCAATGTTGTTTTACAAAAAAGTGCCCACTCTTGACCGTCTTCGGCGGATGAAGCCTCTCATTTGGCCGCCATTTGTCGACCATTTCGGTGCCGATCATAAATGGAGCCCGCTCCGGGTCACGTTAACATCTCGGGAGAAAACGTGAAAAATCACACATCCACGCGTGAAATTACTATCAATATAGTTAAGTATGAGTATCTAGTTATGGAGTCCGCTGTAAACTTGAAGGCAAAGGGAATGTTCTTAGATGAACTTATTCACAACACGATTACCTAATGTGGGACATCTATCTAAACCTACTTAAAATAAATCAGTAACAAAAAGTCTGTACAAAGAAGATTACTTAAAAAATGGTTTCGAAGACTTAAAATGAGCTACCGAACAAGTTTTTTTATATCGTGTTTGTCTGGATGTATATTCACGCATCACGTAACAACTACAAGACCAATTTAAATGCAGTTCACTGTTGAGTAGCTTATTTGACCTAGAATCTGATGTACTTTGGGTATCAATACAATGAGTAGAAGCCGAGTAACCGTTAAAAACTATTTGATAGTAATAGCGAGCAACCGTACGTTGTGGCATTATAAGTTACAACGAGCAGGTGTGGAGGTTTTGCTATGATTGACAGAGCGAGCGCGAAGCGTCTCCGTTTCAGCTTGGGCCGAAAAGGCTTTCGTATGTCCGGCGGATGTCCGTCTGTTCTCCTCTACAGATCGCAGTTTCAACCGATTCTCGTGAAATTTTCTGAGCAGGTTCGGTAATTATATGTCTTTTTTGTCGTTTCAGCTTTAGAACTTTTTCAAAATAGCTGATAATGTCTCTCAGCTTTTTGTTTTAAGCTGCGCGTTTATTCAGTTTTCAGCTATGCATAGACAGACTCGCGAGGTCTACAGCTCACAGAGCCACTAGTTTGCTTGGCTGGCGTTTTACGTTAATTTCCTCAAGTTTACATACCATATAGACCTACTATCAAATGTCTGTCAATACGTTTCGAAAAAGATAACCGTTTTGTTTCTAAGGCTATTGTTTAACCTTTTGCGGAAGTTCCTTATTCAATATCATTCTTTAGGTGAGGCTGATGTCCAGCAGTGGATATGTGTACCAGGCAGATTAACTCCAGAATATTTTTTTGTTTGTATATTTGTTCTCTATCCATATATGTATACAGGTTTCATTTTGCCCGTAAACTAGAAAAAAAAAACAGTGTATGGAAAACTAAGCCAGCCTAGTAAAAGACAACTTCTATACGCTTTCTTTTTCAAACTCAATGCATACTAACTTAGTTTATCTTATTTTATTGCTTTTATCTATTTATAATATTTTATGTTTTTCTCCTCGTTCATGTTGTTATATTTTGACTTGTAAAAGTGCCATTATTCAGCCTATTTTTATTAAATGTTTTCAATTTGAATTTGAAGAGGAAAAATTTGGATATTAGATTTACTGGGTGATGATGATGATGAACGTCAAAAATGCATTTCCATTTGGTATACTAATGAATACTAACTTAATCAATGCTATTAAAGTCTAGAAATTTATAATTTATGTCTACTGTTATAGAATTCTGCATGTGCCTGTATTTTCTCTAGGCATTCGTCGAAAGCGTAGTGAAACCCTGCTTATGAGATGCTGCAGGCATTGTAATCACAGAGCATGGTTTGGCAGTACCAAAACTTGCACGATTTCTAGAGTTTCGATGAATAGTAGTTACTAATTAAGAAAAGTTAAAAATAATGTTTATATGATTTTAGCAATAACGCCTACATATCTAATAATTTTCTGGAGGAAAAACCTGGAAACCAAAAAATATATAAAATATATTGATGCGGGTTCGAACCCCGAAGTGATCCAAATTTTTCCTTTAAAAAAATATTAGATATTGTTACGCTGGTCGATTCTTAGAAAAACAATAGGTACCATGTACATGTTCGAGAAACCACGGCTGGATGACGCAATACCTATATCTACAGGTACCTACTGGAACACACCATAAGCTCGTAGGTACCTACGAGAAGTTTCTGGAGCGCACAGTAGGTACCTACGTAACAATAATCATATTATGTTATCTCTAAGCAGGAGTTATTGCTAAAATCATATAAACATCAGATTTGGGAGGCGTTATCTTTTATGACACGAAGTCAATTGCAATATTAGCAGTGATCAGTTGGTCAGTTCCGAATACTGCCAATAGATGGCGTTACCGACCCCCGTAAGACAGGCTTAAAAAGACTACGAGAGACGAGCGTAGTTAGTACTACGCTCGTCTCTCGTAGCCCGAACAGTAGCCGAATTGGTAAAGGCATGTGCCGTGCAGAGGCACTGAGTGTTGCGGGTTCGAACCCCGTCCACGATCCAAATTTTTCCTTAAGAAAATTATTAGATAAAGTTAAAAAAAATGCCCTGACTAGTCCGAATTTAAAGAAAGCGTTATTTTAGATTATATAAATTCATAAATTTTTATCTGGGTCTTGAAAACTGGGAATCTAAATACAACGCTAAACGGTCTCATTTCAGTGTCATACTAGCTGTGTTACGGTTAGAAAAGCGAATTCCTATCCTTAATACTAGTGTGATGGTTAGTAAATTTTCTTCCTAACCATCACAACAGTGTGACAGAGCAGTGTGAAGGTTAGTCGGTCGCGCTTCCTAGCAGGGACATTTGAGTGTTGAGTTCATGTAAGTATGTGTGTGTCGAGTTGAAGCGCTCGCGCCGTCCAAATCTTGTTCACTCATTTCCAGAGTCTTGTAAGCAGGTTGTATATCAGGCGAGGCAGCCATCCTTCACAAATTACCCGGCGTTCGAGCCACACTACTGATTTATTTATTTCACTTAAACGGTCTCGTAAACAGTGCCTGTAAGGGACGCAACGCGCAATGATATGCCGCTGGTAGTCTTGAGGTATGGCCTTTAATTTAGGTTTTGAGGAAAATTAAATGTGCGTGTGTGTGTGTGTTTGTGTGAAAGTTTGGAGCTTTAAATAGGCAACTACTTGGATTGTATCTAACCCTCTTCTAGTACGAATATACCTACATATTTGAAAAGTACCTGTAGGTACCTACTAGATTTAGTCAGGTTGCAGTTGCATTGACAAGTGGACATTCTAATTAGCAGGTTAATCAGTTTCTCGTGGATTGCGGCAAACCGGGTTTTGTTCGCATTTATGAATTATGTAAATAAGTATAGAAACGCGTGACTATAACATCTGAACAAAACTACCAAAAAATTTAATAACCTACCTACTTATATTTTACTATTTCCATAAATAAATCTAAACTATTATCCCAAAATTGCTGAACTTGATGTTATCGGACCCACTAAAGAAAGTGTTTTTTTCAACGCCTGAGACGCGATCGAAAAACCTTTGGGTAGCCCGCCGTGCGCCGTTCGCCTCGTCCTTTGCAGACCTGTTGGCGCAGAAAGAAAGAGACACCCGCACTCGTTAGACTGAGATGAACGATTGCTATAAAACTAGACCTCATACTACTTAGCAGAGACATGAATTTGTACCTACATACAGTACATACTCCAAAGTAGTCTCAAAAAGATCTCCAGGTTTTAAACATAATTGTCTTATCAAAAGAAAATTTTATACCCAGTAATGAATAACCAGTAATTTTCAGGCACTGCCGCAGGCGTAGGTATGCTTCCTGTCACGGAATATTTAGTATTTTTATGAAATTATGAATGAATAATGTCGATGTTCCTGAATGGTATTTGAGGTACCTATTTTTTTTTTATTACGTACTAGGCAATCGTTTGACCACGATCTCACCTGATGGAAAGCGATGATGTGGTCGAAGGTGTAGCACGCTTGCCTAGTAGATACCTATTCACTCTTGACTTGAACTCACTGGGGTTATAATTTACCGGAAACACTGACGAGGGCAGGGCATTCCACTCCTTTGCAATTCTTATAATAAATAAAGAAGCGTAATGCTTCGTTCTTGTGCGAGGTATTTCAACCATGAAAGGGTGGCGCTTTGCTGATCGTCTAGTACCTACCTATGTACCTATCAATTTTGTCATATTTAATATATTTTTAGACAGTAAAGTTTTTGTTAGAAAGTTGCGAGGGAAAAGTATAATTAACTATAATAATTAAGTATAATTGAACTTTTGAACGCAGTTGGTTGAATAATGAATAAGTAGGTACTAAAAAATGAGTAGATGCAATTTTTGTTTTTAAACTCTCTTAATGTAGATGTACGAGTAGAGTATTGAACAGTCTAGCAATGTAATAAATTCTTTATTACTAATCTACCGAAGCGTGCTCTCCAAATCAACTTGAGCGAATTGGCGTGTATACACGCCCAAAAGGTTTCAGGTGTCGAAAAGGTTTTGCGTCGATTAGATTTTCATAATGAATAAGGCTAGGTTTAGGGAAATAATTATTAGAGATGAAATAGATAGCTGTTTAGCCGGATACCGGATATCCGGCCGAACATTGCCAATTGGCGCATCGTAACGAGCAAGCTCGCGTATGTGGCGCACGTATGATCGAGCGGGCTCGGGTGAATTCGGGTCTTTTCGTTCATGAGCGAAGTGTTTTATTTCATGTTTCACTTGTTGAATTGAATGCAAACACGATCACGTGAGGTAATTGCAAGCTTGCTATTATAGTTTGAGGTTATTATAAAAGTTTTTTATAATTCTAAAAGATATACAATATGCCCCTAGTCCAGTACGATTACTATTATTATTGATGAAAAAATAAAATTTGGTGATTATATTTTGTTATGTGGATTAAAGAGTACCTAAATTGAACATTCCGTACTTTTTTCTAAAATCTGTTATCCGGCCGAATACTCGCTTACTATGCGGTATCGTCAACCGACGAATACAACTCGGATGGGCAGCGTTCGGGAAATTACGCCATATCTTCTCGTCAGATATGCAGTGCCTCAAGACGAAAGTTTATAATCAGTGCGTGTTGCCAGTGATGACATACGGCACTGAGACGTGGTCGCTAACTATTGGTCTCAAACACAAGCTCAAAGTTGCGCAGCGTGCAATGGAGAGAACTATGCTCGGAGTTTCACTACGTGATAAGATCCGTAACGAGGAAATCCGTAGAAGAACCAAGGCTATCAACATAGCTCTCAGAATTTGCAAGTTGAAGTGGCAATGGGCAGGCCATATAGTTCGCAGAGCTGACAACCGCTGGGTAATAAAGGTTCTCGAATGGCGACCACGAAAAAGCAAGCGAAGTGTAGAGAGACCCCCTACATGTTGGACGGACGACATTGTAGCCATCGCAGGGCTACAATGTCCGAAAATCCGTTTCATCTGTAATATTAATATAATTTTTACGTTCTTATAAATATGTAAGCTGAATCGGCTAGGAATTATTGAAGTATCAGGGTCCAAAGACTCAAAACTGACGATGAAAATTTTAAAGTGATAGATTTATGCCAGCAGGCCGTTTCCTATGACATTCCATCATACTCGTAGGGAACGGACTGGCGAGGATGTGGAGGAATCAATTTGACCCTGCTCATTTTGTTTTGTGTATAGTTTATTGTCCCGCAGTCGTACGCCGTATATAAGCTATTTGTTGTTTCATTTTAGATTTCGTATTTTTTTTAAATATGGAAATCTTGTCAAATTGGGAGGGCTGCATCTGGAATAAGATATCAATTGGATCAATCCATTAGTCTCCGCGTTCTAGTGAGCGGAAACCGGTAAAAAGAATTTTCGAGATCTCTAAAAATAAATAAAAATAAAATAAATACATCATCAGCCTATATTTATCCGCAGCTGGACATAAGCCTCACCTAATGCACGCCACTGAGCTCAGTCTTCAGCTCTCCTCATCCATTTTCTTCCAGCCGCTTTTCACAGGTCGTCACTCCACCTGGCCACAGGGCGTCCTACACTACGTTTGCCTAAACGTGGTCTCCCTCCACTCGACAACTCGTCTACTTCAAAGGTTATCGGTGTTCGGGAAATGTGACCAGCCCACTGCCACTTTAGCTTGCTTATCCATAGAGCTAAGTCGGTTTTCTTGGTTCTCTGTCGGATATTTTCATTACGAATCTTGTCCTTCAGAGAAACTCCAAGCATAGCTCTCTCCATAGCTCGCTGAGCGAACTTAAATTTGTGGACTAGTTTGACCGTGAGTGTCAATTATATAGCTTTATAATAAATACATTAAGCCGATGATCGACTAAATGTCGACCATAACGGTGTTAACTACTTAGTGTTTTTCCAATTTTTGACATCTTATCTCTATCAAGTTTTAATCATTTTTACAATTTTTTCCTACATCTATTTACACTAATATTATAAAGAGGAAAGATTTGATTGTTTGTTTGTTTGTTTGTTTGTAATGGATAAACTCAAAGAATACTGAACCGATTTTAAAACCAGAAACCAGATATTTTGAGTGAGCTCGAGAAGTTCTATGAACAATTACATACCTCATAAATAAGAGTAAAAGTTTTGGAATGGCTCAAGCAAGCGAAGCGTAGGGAGAACCCCCACACGATGGACGGACGACATTGTAGCCATCGCAGGGAGTCGGTGGATGGAGGCGGCACAAGACCGTTCGTCGTGGCGCTCTTTGGTGGAGGCCTATGTTCAGCAGTGGACTGCTAAAGTCTGAAATGATGATGATGATGATGAAAATGATGATTTAAAAAATTATTTCACCTATAGAAAGCTACATTATCAGCGAGTTCCTAAGATGAGCAATATTTTATTTTTAAAAAACATAGATTTCCCTACAAAAATCGCAATAATGTAACCCAAGGTATCAAAAATTTGCGAAAATGACGATTGCTTACTTTGTCTAAGGAATGTTGCCATGGATACGAAATAATAACAAGTCTCAAGTACGCTCAGAGAAGTTATAAGTTCTCTGAGCAAGTACGTGAGTAATGCAGTTGTCTATGGTCAACAAGTAATGCCACAGAACACTTATTAAGCACTTCTGACAATGATTTTGAATTACGCTTACTGGCGTTTTTTTTTATAAGTTACGATGTGTATAAAATGCTAAGATTAAGAAAATTACCGATAAACTCAATAAATGCAAAAGATACGTACTTAACCGATTTTAAAAATTCTTGATGTGGCGTAGACGTCTCACGACAAACAAAGGGCCGTGCAGTCCCACCCAGATTTTGAAACCAAAGCAGGTTGAATTACGCTTACTGGCGAATAAACCTTAACTATTTTAAACAGATAAGATTTGTTTTTTGTAAGTTTGTTTGTTTGTAGTAACAGGGCGCACCAATGATGTTATATAATCATTGGGGTGCACAGAGCAAAATCAGCCAAATTGATATTATTGTGATCTTTAATTCGGTATAACTCGCGATTTGTATGTGGCGTCCACGTTTTACGTCAAACAAACGGCCCTGCGCCCCGACAGAGCTCCATCCGGGTTTTTAAACCAAAGGAGGTGGAATTACACTTATTTCCTACCCGGTTTTTTAAGCCAAAGGAGGTATACGCTTGTCACGAGGTGGTCCTAGGGTCAGAGTGTACCCTTAGGGGCTCTTTTCTTTTTTCCATAGCGCCTCTAAGGGTACACCCCAACCGGTCCTAGTCTTTGGGTTTGTTCCACTAGCTCAGGGACCAAGCCTCAGTGGACAACATAAAAGGTCAGGAACAATTAGGAGCACATTATCACAGACTTTTCGTACTTCAACGATACGGATTAAAAACCACTAATGAAGGTATTATTATATGTATTTAAAAGAGGGTCCAGTTGTAATAAACTTATTATTAGTATTTTAAAACATTATTTCCTAAAATTCGGTTTTGCTAAAAATCAATATCGGAATGACAGGTTATTTGAATTTAGAATTAATAATGACAAATGAAATGAATTGGATTATGAAAGAATTAAGATATCAAATGAGTATTATTACGAAAGAGGTTTTGACATCGTCACACGCTTACTGGCGTTAAACCTTAAATAATCGTAAGCGTAGGTAATTCAACCTCCTTGCGTTAAACATAATTATACTATTTGTCCAAATAAAGTATTATTATTAAGTTAGTAATTTTATCTTTATACATATCTACCCGTGCTAAGCCAGGGCGGGTCACTAGTTTACAATAAATTAAGGATTGATCTCTCAGTCCAGACGCTTACCCTATCCGTAGATGAACTACTAGTAGTTTGATTGAAACATCATCCGGCGATTGTTAGAAGAGCTCAACTATTTTATAAACATCTATTTAAGTTTTTTTTTTGGCTCCACTCTTCTTGTGCATTTAACTAGTGTCAGTCAAGTAAAAAATATTACAAGTTGTATGTTTTTTCAACAAATAGTCAAAATGACGTGTCCCAGCAGTCAGGTAGTCAAAAGTCTAGTCAAGTCATGATTCAGTAAAATGGTGGAGCTTTACAGAAACTTCCTAGCGAGTTCCGGAGAGAAAACAAAATAGCACGTTTTCAGTTTGTATCATTTGCCCACATTCGTGTAAGTTAACAAACACCTAATGGCTAATATTATTCATTAACACTCGAAGAAACACAAGTTTGAGAGAAAAATACAATGCAAAACACCCGTCTCGGTTTCATTTACCGCTGAAAGTCTTATGTACTCTTCATGAACTAAATATGAAGTAAGTAAGAAGGTAAGTAAACATAAAAGCCCAGTAACTGATCTGCTCCAAAACAAGGTTGACCACTTTCAACGGTTCATCGTTTACCGCTGAAAGTCTTATGTACCTACTCTTCGTGAACTAAATATAAAGTAAGTAAGAGGGTAAGTAAAAATAAAGCCCAGCAACATATCTGCTCCAAAACAAGGTTGACCACTTTGAACGGTTCATCGTTTACCGCTGAAAGTCTTATGTACCTACTCTTCGTGAACTAAATATAAAGTAAGTAAGAGGGTAAGTAAAAATAAAGCCCAGCAACTGATCTGCTCCAAAACAAGGTTGACCACTTTGAGGCGTTCATCGTTTACCGCTGAAAGTCTTATGTACCTACTCTTCGTGAACTAAATATAAAGTAAGTAAGAGGGTAAGTAATAATAAAGCCCAGCAACTGATCTGCTCCAAAACAAGGTTGACCACTTTGAGCCGTTCATCGTTTACCGCTGAAAGTCTTATGTACCTACTCTTCGTGAACTAAATATGAAGTAAGTAAGAGGGTAAGTAAACATAAAAGCCCAGCAACTGATCTGATCCAAAACAAGGTTGACCACTTTGAGCCGTTCATCCGCAACCGAGCGTCTAATGAGTTTCTTACAAGATTCACGCCTTCACCATGATGGATGGGTTACAAACACTGTTTGATTAGTTACCTACCAGCCTGCTCCTTCTGTACGAGCCTTAATTGCCTTATTATTTAAAAACAATAAAAGAAAGATATTGTTTTCTTTTTGATTTGGTAAGTATACGTAACTTTACAATGTTTTAAGACTCGAATGTATTGTTAAGGCATTGTCCAACAACTTATTGATCTATCTGCAATCCCGGCAAATTTAAATTAAGTTTAAGTCATCATCATCATCAACAACAGCTTGCATTAGTCCACTGCTGGGCATAGGCCTCTCCTAATGCGCGCCACTGATCCCGATCTTCGGCTCTTCTCATGTAATTGCTGTCAGCTACGACTATTTGTCACTCCATCTGGCCGGAGGGCGTGCTACACTACGTTTGACTATACGTGGTCTCCACTCAAGAACCCGTCTACCACACCGGTTATCGGTTCTTCACCTAATGTGACCGGCCCATTGACACTTCAGTTTGCTAATTCTTTGAGTTATGTCGGTGACTTTCGGTCTCTGCCGATCGGATGCGATCCTTTAGAGAAACCCCAAGCATAGCCAGTTCCATAGCTCGCTGAGCGACCTGAAATTTGTGTGTCGGCTCCATATATACGGGAAGGACGCATTGGTGAAAGACTTTCGTCTTTAGGCAATGTGGGATAGCCGAAGAGAAGACACGACGAAGTTTCCCAAATGATGTCCAACCCAGCCAAATCTACTGATCGGCTTCCTTCTCAAAGTTGTTTCTGCCCAACATAAGAGTTTGTCCTAGGTAGACATACTCCTGCACAAGTTTGAGAGGCATGACACTAACTACTATTGGCCGCACCATACTATATACTATACTATATACAACTGCAAATAACGGTTGGTATAACCATTTTTGAGCAGTCTTGTAATAAATAAACATACTACATTACATACATGAACCCTGGAAATATTACACTCCTTTTTTGGGCAGTCATGTAAATATTACCACGCGCTGTGCAGTTTCTGGGTGATATCTTCTTTAAAAGGCGTATTTCCAAAGTACCAGTTAAGTTTTCCTTTTCCTGTTCAAGGTTCAACCCTGAATTGGTATATGAAAACGACATTTATTTTTCAAACTCAAAGTAGGGTGAGGTTGCCTATGTCGTACCCCCTAAGGATATAATACTGTAACATATAAGTGTAATTAAAATGAAACAAAATTTTCTGCAGTAACTAAATCTTTATTTATTAAACATTAAATTAACATTAATATGAATCGAAAATGCTTTTTATAAAACAGGTAACCAGGCATTTTTTTAAAAACACCTTTTGTACGACTAAGGCGCCTGGTCGCCGTATTCTTACCACCTAAGACGTACTTAGAATAAACTCTACAGAATAATACTTAACACGAGATAGCATAAAAAAATAAAAACTACAATCAACGCAGTCTATATCAACTTACATTCTAATTATTGACCTTAATTATTAAGTATATTAGGTACTTACACAGATTTTTTTAAATATTCATAATTTATCCCTTGTATTTTAAAGGTACGATTAAGGAAGTTGCCAAAGGTACGACATAAGCAACGAGGTCTTAAAATTTGAAAACCTAACCTCAAAATTTTCTTCCGTTTGAGTGTGCAAAAATGATTACCATAAAAGCATAGAAATAGACCGTAGGTAAAAAGAAAAAATACTTAACGATCATATTTCTCATTGGATTAGCTTACGAATGAATGAAATAGTTTAATGAAAACTGTGGAAAAATACTTACTTGTTAATTATTTTTGCCTTTCGAAGCCGGCTTGACACTACTAGATGTCACTTTTTATCTTTGTTAGCTGAGATATTACTGAGGTACGACTTGCACAACCTTATCATATAGTAACTTTACCTTGCTAAATAGGTATATTGTTTAATACACTTATCATATTGAAATTATATTTTTCTCATTTTGTTGTGATGATTTTGTTTGGTGTAAAAAGCTTTTGTCCCTTAAAAGTGCTCTATATTATGTTGCCTACTTTTAGCCCACCAACTAACAAAAACAAAATGATAAGAGTTAGAGTTTGATCCTTTGAACCTTCGAGAAAACATCCAATTAACGGAGTTGGATGTTTTTTCGTAGCTCTGAATTTACTACTCTCCACATCTCCTAGCGCCATCTATCAGCGAGTGGCTTAGACACAGCAAAAGCTCAGGAGCGTTCGTTAATATTGTATCGATGGTATAATTATGTAGGTGATGAGCTTTCCGACTGAACCAAACTTAGTAAATAATTAAGTATGTTATACGACCCGCAATTTACATACCACCTCATTAATTCACAACACAAACAATTTCTAAAAAAATAAAAGAGGTCGTACCTATTAGCATTGCTATTCAACGGGACAATGCTGTCAGCTTGTTGGGAATGCTGCCAATTGATAGTGGACTAGAAAACTTGGACTACTTTTAAGCTTGTAATGGCATGTGGGTTGTCAAACTGGCGATGGACTCGTGGTCACACCGTTTTGTCATACTAGTGTGACGACGAGTAATAACTATTCCTCGTGGTCACACCACGACACGATATCGCGCTATATGTTTCATGTGGTAGTTAGCTAGTTATATATTCTAGTAGTTAATTATTAGTTTAGTAAACAAGACATAAGCTCAAAAACTAAAACCCGACTACGGTCGGTTAAAAAATAACCAATGACACTCTTGCGATGAAGATGAACCGATTGATCTTGCCAAAATAGGACCAAGATTTTAGTTTGAACGCATAACCCTTCCTTTGCTTCTCCGTCGTCTGGTTGAAAAAATAGCCTTTGACACTCTATACACAAATCAATAGATACCTCGCCAAAATCGAAACAATAGGGGCGAGGCGCGTCGCTATGGTGGAATATTCACATATCCGTATGTATGTATGTATGTATGTACATACATACATACATACATACATACATAGACTGTTAAACTCATTACCTTTCCCTTGCTTCGAATAGTTTTGTTATAGTTTTTGACACTGCATCAGCAATCTTGTATCATCATAGTTCTTATTCAGAAGAAACTCAACAGCAATTGTTTTCACAGATTTGACTACAAACGCGTCACGTCATAAATTAAAAGCCAATTTATTCCAAAATGTTATTCCATTAGCCACGACAACAATAAAAGAGCATTGCCGAATTTGTCCTCTCTGCGGGACGCAGTCCCATTTATTTATGGCTTACCAAAACATTTACCCTATTATTGTTACGTTATGGCTGTATTAAAGCGCTATAAAATTTATGACGCTTGCAAATTTTGTCACAATCAATGTAACACCTTATTTTTACAATCATAGGCTTTATTTTCGGTTGAAAATTCAGAGATGTAGGGTAGGATGACAAACGCGAGCGTCCCCTTCGATTACAAAGTCGCGAGAAGTCGTTGTGACGAGGACTAAGCATATTGTACAGGCTCCCTTAGTAGGGGTGACACTAAAGGGGTACAAGAATGGCTACGTAGCAAATTGATTGTGATTTGGTGTCGTACAACATCGTAAACGGGATTTAATTTAATTTAACGGAAACGTTTTTATGATAATGCGTCGCGGAAGATATTTTTCACGGTGCATTGAGCGGGGTACTGATGATGGGATAGAAGATTAATCGGTTTAAAAAATTACCAGGAGTGAATTATAAGTAGCATTTCGTAATATGTACGACTGTACGTATATACTTGTATACGTAAGTTAGGTATAAGTAAGTTTTTAAGCAATGTAATTTGGTAAGTTATCTTTCTACAAAGGCTCTACCCGTGCACAATGTTGAATAAGTTCTTCGGAAATCATTTGAAACCTTCTCGGGGTTTATTCCGGAAAAAAAAACCGGACTGGAATAAAAGCTGGACAAGTGCGAGTTGAACTCGCGTAGATAGGATTCCGTACAATGAATATATTATCTCACAATATTAAGAGATTTACCATGTTATATTTTAAGACCATAGACTTCTTATAAGTTTTGTGATACATTATTCCGAGAAAATTCCAGCAGCTATGATATATACCTCATTTAAAAGCTTATTTACTGGGCTACATAAATGTATGTAATTTATATTAGATATAAAGTTGAACAAAGCTTTTAATATTTTTCATTCTATTGAGTTAGTGCGTTTTTCGTGCACTGGGAATAAATAAAACAGATTTATATATTTTATATGTTTTGTTATTTCAATATTATATTATACCATGTGAATCTAAATAATAATAAAATAACAAAACGTTCATAACGCAATGTCATCAAAAAAGAACCCGTGTGAAGCCTGTAGAAAAAAAAACTTAAGGTCATCTGTCATCCATCAGCTGTCAGTGCCAGATCTACATTCATTATGCCGTGTTGAATGTCACTGTCGTCAGTAGTGTCAGATCAGAGTTGCCAGAGGTAAGGTCTAGGTACCTTCAACAAAACTAAACTCAAATAAAAAAAATTGAGTTTTTTTTTGTCAGAATAATATTTCCTTTCTTCACTAATATCTAATATCTTGTTTAGAATTTTAAATTATTTTAGTACCAGCTTTCATACATTTTCCGAGCATCACTTTTTGTTCTCAGTACCTAATTTCGGATTTCAGGTTGGTCAATTTTCATCTGTTTTCTTCAAGTCTTTTCATTTGAAATGTCACAAGGCACAGTTTGCACAACGTTTTTTTATTTTCTATTCTGCCATCAAATGTGACTGCCATATTCAAAATTGACCTATTTACATTACACAAATAAGTCAAGTTATAAAAATTATTTCACAGAAATTCATAAGTGAGGAGTGTATTTTCAAAAGGGCTTAATTCGTGTTTTTGTTTTTTTTTATACTGGTGATGCCGTTTGATTCTCCACATAATCCGTCTTATTTCATCTTAAATTACAATTTATAAAGTTATGTTTGCATCAAAACAGTTTAATTAACAACTTTTTTGCCCATACATTCGGCAGAAATGTATTTTTCAAAATGGTTTATTTCATGGAGAAAATAAAACTAATAGGTACTTTCTCTCCGCGACAAATAGACTTATTTCGAAACCGATGTGTGACTTATATGTTATATATACTTTATGGTTAAATTAATATTTCGCCTATTTTTTGAGCGTATTCGTACATGTTTTTTCATAACCTTAGGAGTTTTTTATTCTTGCCTAGTACTTCTTGATGGTAAAAATAAGATTCCAAATTCCACGACACACTACTACCTTGCTCGCGCGCGAAAAAGCTACCACGCGCACTTCCACGCGCATACTGCGCGCGTAGCAAGCGACTGAGGCAAGAGACAAGGAAATTTAAATGCTCGACGATTACAATGCAACATTTCCAAATCAAAAACGCTTAATTAATATAAGTCATGCTGAAAAAAACATCTTATTTCTTAAAGTCCCTGTCAAAAGTGCTTATTTCAGTTCTAATATGTCTTGTAATTTAAACAGAATAGATGTACAAGTAATCCGAACACATTAAAGTTATTGTTTAAATAAAGTTGACATAATTATGTAGGTAATAATTATGTTAACTTTCTTTAAATTTAAGATAGTAATCAGTTTTTTGCTATTTCTTAAAAAAAACCTCAATGTGTAAATACCCCTTTGAAAAGTAACTCCTCATGTGTATAAGGGTTCTGTTTTTTTCATTCGGACGTTGAACCCTAAAAATGTAAATGAAAGGGGATAATCAGAAATTTATTAAACTATAACAGAATAGAAGACCAAAAGATTTTGTAACAGCCTCCATCAGTACATCAGTAAACGAATCAATTGTTTATAGAACACTCGACCAAACAAGCAAACAACCAAAAAGGTGAGTGCAAGTAATTCTTAAGCCAATCTTGGGTCTATAAGGCCGATCGCGTGCGTGTGCTAATGGCCTATTAGATCGCGAATGCAAACACAGGGATTGTTTCCATCGCGTTGACCTCACTTGAACCCAGGCTTGGGTAATGCAAGTTTAGTTTAAGTCGTGATTATAAAGTCAATTTAATTTGCCTGAATAGCTTTCAATTAAGTACCCATCTACTTAACTTTTAAAGTTTTAATAAGTTGAGATGGTCTGTGGGATACTTTGACATCGTGATCATTTTTACCTAACTGTGGAGGTTTATGGTTTTGGGCTATATGTATGTGGGTACCTGTGTAGTTTGTATATTCCTTTGGCGCGACCTATAGCCTAAACGGCTTGATCGATTTTGATTCATGAGGTAGCATTGGATTCGTCCTAATCATGATAGTGACAAATGATTGTCGGCTCACAGCTGCCACATTGTATTTCCGATGTATCAAAAATTACCAAATCTATTAAGCGATGTATCAAAATGAAGGTATTTAAAAGATCATTCCAATAAATATTTAAAGAGAAGCTAATAAGTTTACAATAAATATAAAGTATTATAAAAATAAAAACACCTGACTGCGAACAAAACTGAAAAGAGGCAAACAATGCTAAGATTCTTGATTTTGAAATATCAACTATATCGATACCTTTAGGCTCAAAGGGCGTATTCACCAAAAGTCGACTTTACAGTACAGCAAAAAAACGAAAAAGAAAAACTGTTTTATAATATAACTTTTTTGTTCTTGTACCTATAAAAAATAAATATTTATTTTATTTATTTAGTAATCCAACAGCGATGTTACAGAAATATTAAACATAAATAGACTTAAAATTAGGCCAAAACAGGACTACATAATAAGTTTCAGACATATATTACAAAAGATGTTTGAATTTCAAGATAAAGGACATCGTAGAATAATATTTCAATTAGATCTAATAAACAAAGAAGGGTTTGTATATGTCCTAAAAAATAAATGAAGTATGTCGGTCACACCCCAATAAAAACCTCCTGTACTAACTGCTAAGGATGTAAGCCATGCATGGATGGATGCTAAGGCCATTTTGTATGATATTAACTAATAATTTATAATGCAAGTGACAATCAACTTTGTATATCACTATCTATTATTCGATGTAAGCGATAAATTGTTTAGGAGTTTTCTGTGGAATATGCGGTGTAAACGACTGTTGTTATATTTCATAACAATAGTTAAATATTTAAACGGGACTTAATCGCGCTGAAAACTTAATATTTATTTACCTCGACGTTTCGATCAAGTTGCATTGATCGTGGTCACGAGAAGACTGAAGTAGCGGGTGTCAGCGTCGAGAAGGGCGAGCGTATCTCCAACTACCCGCATTTGGTTTTGTAAAAATTCAGAATTGTCACGACACACGACACTAACGACATCTGCAGATATCTTCTGACATAAACCGCGACGCGAACACTTGCTTATCATGGGATTCCAGGACACAGCCAACTTGAAACCATCCTCTCGGTTGAAATTTACATACTTTACTTTTATATACTTTTTAATTTCAACCGCTTCACGTACAATCCTGGAGTAGTAGTGACGTTCCGTGGAGAGGATCTTCGGGTCATGGAGTTCAATCCAGTGATTAGGGCCCGATTCGAGCAAATGCTCAGCAATTGCAGATTTATTTATCTGGCGGTTTTTACAGCTGCAATGTGTTCTTTGACCCTTTCCGCTATAGTACGCTTGGTTTGTCCAATGTAGGAACTACCGCAGCTGCAATTTATCTTATATACGCCAGTTTGAAAAGGTATGACATCTTTCGGTGTTCTAACATGCCTCGCTAACTTGGAAAAAGGAGTATAAACGGTCTTGATAGAAAAGTCTTTTAATAAAGCACCGACTTTATCCGTCACTCCTTTTACATAAGGCATGAAAGCCGGCTGTCTATCGACATCAGACCTACTCTTATTATATCTGCGTCTAGGACGCCAACGTCTGGTCACCACATATCCGTTTCGCTTGAGTACCTCCTGAACATGAGACACTTCGGCATCTAAATGTTCAGGGTCACAGAGGGCATGAGCTCCGTCTAAAAGTGATCTGGCTACTGATTGTAAATGCCGCGGGTGGTGATGTGAAAAGGCGTTGAGGTATCTGTCAGTGTGCGTTGGTTTCCTATAAACAGAATGAGATAACGAGCCATTAGGTCTCACCGACACTCTGACATCCAGGAAAGCTAACGTTTTCTCCACCTCCAGTTCATAGGTAAACTTGATGTTGCCATGGATCGAGTTTAGATGGCCCAAGAATTGTTCCGCTGTCTGTTCATTGACTTTCATGATACAGAAAACATCATCCACATAACGCTTCCATATCTTCACCGTCAAATAAATATTAAGTTTTCAGCGCGATTAAGTCCCGTTTAAATATTTAACTATGTGTTCGAATCGCGAAAGTTTAAAAGTTACAATTCATAACAATAGTTGAAATTTGAACAAATTCATTCGTTGAATTTTGACAAGCAGCTTATTTGCTTGATAGTAAGTGCTACGACTACTGATAACAAGTGCAGTGCAGTTATTTAAAATGTTCTCATATATCTGTAGTAACTTTACACCATGTTTAGTATTTAATATTATAGTAATATGGTCATCAAAGTTTAACCATAAACCCACTTTAACGCCACAAGCGATTGCTCTCTAGAACTTATATTACTACCATATATTAGCGGGTTGGTAAATCTTGGTGATCGCAGTAGTTAACAGTAGTAACTGATATTATTTTGCCTATTTTTTATAATATCCTATTTTTCTGTGATTATACTTTCAAGTTTTAGTACCTATTCGTTATAAGTACCTATCTATGAGTAAATGAAAGTTGGTAGGCAGATAGTTTTTATTTAGATCCAGGAAAAGTAATAAACTAATGTGTATCATGACTAAATCAACGTTGCTGCAAAAAACCTGCTAGAAGATACTTAGGAAGGCTCATTTTGATCACGTAGGTCGAATTGGGGGCAAACTGGCTTCATACCCCGCGGGTAGCAGTTTTTTTGGTCCCTGGCCAAGTCGGTCGAAGTGAACTTCTGCCGCCCCTCACTGCCACCATTGCTGAAACCTGATGGATCACTAGCTTACACTGCTGGAGAAAAAGTAAATTTATTTGCTTCTCTTTTTGCAGAAGCTTTGCATATAGACGCTTCTAGCAATATACCTTCCTGCCTTCCTCATTGCGGGGTTTTTATGCCCGAAATACGCATTTGCCAGAAGGAGGTTCTCAGAACGCTTTGAGCTCTAGATGTGAACAAGGCCAGTGATCCTGATGGCATTCCAGGAATTGCGTTGAAAAACTGTGCGCCCAAATTGTCTCCCATCTTAACGCGTTTGTACCGCGTCTCTCTTCACTCAGGTAAAGTTCCGAAGAGCTGGAAGCTTGCCAATGTACAACCAGTACCAAAGAAGGGTAGTCGTGCTGATCCGGCCAATTATCGTCCCATCTCCATTACCTCCTTACTCTGTGAGTGTGTGGAGCGTGTCATAAACATTAGGCTCTTGGAATACCTTGAGGACAATGATCTCCTCAGTGTCCGGCAATACGGATTTCGCCGAAACCGGTCTACTGGAGATCTTCTCGCGTATGCCACTCACGTACTGAGCGAAGCCATCGAGATGCATGGTGAGGCGCTTGCCGTCTCCTTTGACATATCGAAGGCATTTGATTGGGTTTGGCACGATGGCCTTTTAAACAAGCTTCCCTCATGTGGTTTATCTGTTGGCTTATGCAATTGGATAGTTGATTTCTTGAGGAAACGATCTATTCGAGTAGTCCTAGAGGGCTGCTCAAATAGCTATCGACCCTGGTGTACCTCAGGGATCGATCCTCTCGGCTACACTGTTTTTATTGCACATTAATGACCTTCTGAAGCCCGGTACCTTATGCTGATGATAGTACTGCAGTTGAGAGATACACTTCCAATGCTCAATCCAGCTGCGACACTGTCCAATTCCAGAGATAGGCTATGGTAGACCGTTTGAATTTAGCCTTAGAAGCTGCGTCCAATTGGGGCTATGCTAACCTGGTTAAATTTAATGCTACTAAAACGCAGGCATGTTCTTTTCTGCTAAGAAAAGTCCTCTAAACCGATTTCCGTCTTTTCAAAGTGTAACAATACCAATATACTATTTGGAACTTTGGGTGTTGAACTCACATCTGGCTGCAAAAAAACATGGTATTTTGTCTAAAGTTAGGCGGTAATTTACACCGGGACAGCTTTTGAATCTTTATCAAGCACAAGTTCGATCTTGTATGGAGTACTGCTCCCACCTCTGGGACGGTTCTGCCAAGTATCAGCTCAAGGCTTTGGATTTAATTGAGAGACGTGCTATAAGGCTCATTGGAGATGACACTCTGGTAAAGAGTAGGATTCAAAGTCTGGCGGATCGACGTGAGGTCGCAAGCCTGTCAGTATTCTACAGATTGCACTATGGAGAGTGTGCACAAGAACTGCTCAATCTGATTCCCCCATCACCTTTCCGTTACCGTACGACTAGACTATCGGCAATGCGCCATCCTTTTATGGTTGAAATACCTCGCACAAGAACGAAACGTTACGCTTCTTCATTTATTATAAGAACTTCTAAGGAGTGGAATTCCCTTCTCTCGTCAGTGTTTCCGGTAAAATATAACCCAGGTGTGTTCAAGTTAAGAGTGAATAGGTATCTACTAGGCAAGCGTGCTACAGTTTTGACCACATCATCGCTTTCCATCAGGTGAGATCGTGTCAAACGATTGTCGAGCACGTAATAAAAAAATATGTCACCACCACTTCTCATCATGAGAGTGCTGTGAAAACCAGCCGAGGGAATGCAAGAAATAGGCAACAGTGTTTTGTTGCGTAATATCTTATGACCAACTATTGCAATCATCAAGATGCGCCAATCCGCTAATGTAAGGTAGTAATAGAACTAATAAAAAAAAACGACATTTATGAAGAAATATTATATGATGATAATAATGATGTAGACATAGTAGTTAGTTTATATTAATAATTGCTCACCTACGTTTTTTTTAAGATGCGCTAAATAAATAAATCGCAGTGGCAGCTAAAGTCTAGACATCCGTTTTTTGTATAAGCACTCTGACCTCATAAAGGTATCGTAGGTAGTAAGTAATAAAGCTTACGAAAATTAAAAAGTCAGTCTTTCGATCTGATCAATTGTTGTTTATAGATCACATCACTATGAGGTCCGGCATTTTGGATCTTATGCTATGCTTCATGCGATGGAAGACATGACCAGTCCTATCATAAAGACATTTCTTACTGTCGTTGCTCGTAGCCCACCCCTTTGTCACCCAATAATCATATCTATTTCTCTCAGAACAAACACATCGCTTGTACTCGTATTAGAAAGAGAAAAATACATTTTTGAAAGACAGAATACAAGGTAACATGGCGCTTGAAAGAAGGTAATAAACAATATTTTACTTCATTACGTTGGTGATTTAGTCGCATAATGCCATAAACATTTTGAATTTAAGGTACAATGTTATTATGAAAAATATTACAATAGGACGAATATATCATCTATACCTATAATAAAACTGTAATGGGTCCAATTCTGTACATTGAAGATATTTAGTTTTTTTTTTTGTACCATACTCTAGATTCGATACTGAAGCCAAAACTGCTTTTTTTTCTTTTTTGTCTGTCTGTCTGTCTGTCTGTATCTTGGCTAGGCATCACGCCGAAAATACAGAATGAATTTAAATGAAACTTGGTATGATTTGAGTTCATACTATGAGGTAGGACAAAGGCTACTTTTCATCCCGAAAAATGAAAGGGTTCCCGCAGGATTGGGGTTGAAAGTTATTTCAAAAAACACTTACCACTCTGAAACGGAACTGGACGGATTTTGATGCAACTTGGCATAGTCATAGTTTATATGATGGATTAAAATTGAGGATACTTTTAATCCCGAAAAAATAAAGAGTTCCTACAGGATAATATCCCAAATTCTGTAAATTAAAGATATTTAGTAGTTTTTTTTGGGGGGCCGTTCTATATTCAATACTAAAGCCAAAACTGTTTTTTTTTTTATTTTTGTCTATCTGTCTGTCTGTCGATCTGTCTGTCTGTACTTTAGCAGCGCACCACGCTGAAAATACTTAATGAATTGAAATGAAATTTGGTATGATTTGAGTTCACACTTCGAGGTAGGACATTGGATACTTTACATCTCGAAAATATTAAGTGTTCCTGCAGGATAGGGGTGGAAAATTATTTAAAAGAACACTTAGCACGCTGAAACTATTGGACGGATGTTGATGCAACTTGGCACAGACATAGTTTATAAGATAGGTGAAAATTATGGATACATTTTGTCCCGAAAATGGTTTCCTGTGGGATATGGGTCCAAAGTTATGTTAATAATTAAGTGATAAAAATATTTTTTGGATGGTTCTCTATATTCGATACTGAACCCAAACTGTTTTACTTTTTAATTTTATCTGTCTCTTTGTCCGTATCTTGACCGCGCATCGCACCCAAACTACTAAATGAATTCAAATGAAAAAATGCTCTTGGGTGCTTAAAAAAGGTATTGAACTTTTTTTTTTGTTAATCTTTTCTTTCTTTCTGTTTTTCTGTATGTTTGTTTGTTCACGCATCACGTAAAAAGTACTGAACCGATTGCGATTCGGTTTTCATTCTTAGATAGCTTAGGGTTTGATTTAAATCTGGCGTAATTGGTACCTCAATCCGGTGAGTTAGAAGCCGAGCAATTGATAAAGTATTTTTGACGGCTGAAGAAATTTTGTTCAAATGTTGGTATATGGGTCCTGGAATAGCACATTATGGTATTTTGAACATAAAGAAAAGAACACGCGTGCGAAGCTGTGGGTACAGCTAGTATATAATATATATTACAATAGGATATTAAATTGTTAAATATTCAAAAGCTTCTGGGAGCATAATCACCAAATTTTATCAAACCTTGGGTTGATTCCTTCGTTAAAAATGTTCCAAAATGGATTCTTAGATAATTTGTTAATATTTTTATTTATATTGGGACGTAAGCACCATTCTCGATAAAATCTCGGGTTGTATAAGTCAAGTATGAAAGAAATTCAAGCATAGCAGAGGCGTAATCACCAAATTTGATAGATTACGGGATATACAACCAATTTTTGAATCTTATTTACCTTTTACGACCTTTGCTGTAATGAAAAATTAAATATTACTCATATAAGGCCCAAATTTTCAAAATGACGTGTTTAGCGATCCAAAACTTGTGGGCTGTATATACCACTTTTTGCGAGTTTTGATATTTTAAATATACAGTTCGACGACGAAGAGGACGAAAAACTGAATATGACTGCATTAAAATCTCAGTTTTGCCATAATGGTGGTTACGCCTTTTGAGTCTAAAGGTATCAATATTGCAGTCTGGGGTAGATCTAGTTGAACCCGTCAAAGGAGAAATGAAATGCATAATGCTTCCCACTGCATCTTATATTTCAAATCAAGAATCTAAAGCTTGTTTGCCTCTTTTTTTGTATATTTTTAGACTTGACTCGTCTATCCAGCAATCTCCTCTTTTTTTCTGTCTTGTCGCGATAGGTATCATTTGGAAATCTGAATCCAATGGGACTTCCAGCCTAATCCCATTTCAGTTTACATATTTTGAATCGCATCTGTGATTTTGAGTCCAAATGACTAAAAGGTTTAGTTGAGCCACACAGATTTAGTAAAATCACGAAGCAGATTTATCAAAGCACAGAAATAAAAACCCAAAGAAATATTTGCACTAAGTAAAACACATAAATCCGACAGATTTATGCGCTCGCCATTAAAGCTCGCGAGCAAAGTGTGAAGCGGTGTTAGTAAGGTTAGGAAACGTAGCGTATTTATTTAAGAGGCACTAAGGAGCGCTGGGCAAACTGAGCACTCTCGCCGGAAATGGGCCACGACGAATGTGGCGCGTGGGGAGGGCGGCGATCCCGCCCTGCGGATCAATCTAGTTGAGGAACACGTAGTAACATATAAAGTTATTGTGCTAAATTAACATTGGATTATTTTATTAATATATTTATGTTTTCAACTATTGTTAGTCCGTACCAATGGTTTTTCAAAGTTATATGTGGTTGCCATCGCTCCGTGCTTCGGAGGGCACGTTAAGCTGTGGTCCCGGTTTTTATTGATTCATAGTGGTTGTTAAGTCAGATATCATATCAGAGGCCCTTGGGCGGCCTGGCAGCAGAGACTATGGCAGGTCTCTGCTGCCAGGCCTGCCATAGCTTGTACGGAAAAACAAAAAAAAACATTTTTTTATGATCATTGCGCATTAATCTTAAAAATTTGGATGACCGAGAGGAGGGAGGAGGAGGAGAGGAGAGAGGAGGGAGGAGGGAGGGTGTCCAAAATTAGCTTGGATATCGATGGTTTGGACGAATGCGTTTCTTACCAGTGTTGAAGTTGTTCTTCCTCATGATGCGTACCATTTCCCTGTCAATTTTCACCAGTATCGGTTCAGCAGTTTAGTCGTGATAGCTACATTCGCATTAAATATATAATATTAGTTCGATACTAATGCAATGTGACAACCTAACCTAACTAACACATTTCATAAAGATCGGATCAAATGTTCAAAAACATAAATGCACACAAACTCCAATTTATCCAAGTTGCTTTGGAGAAGTCTCTTCAGTTCGACGATGTCAAAAGTCTTTTCAATGCTCGCAGCACGGCAGTAAGACCTAAAACTACTCCAAAGGTACGTCCTGAATAAACCTTTTCCTGAGTTTAGTGAGCCAATATTTGCAGCGGGTCTCTACGCCGGGCAAATGTGTCGAAACCCTCTTTTGGGGGCAAAAGAGGGGGCCATTTGCCCGATTACTTACTTTAGCTGAAATATATCACAAGTTCGTGCGCAGAATGTTCTTCAGTGTTTTGGCGGAAGTTGCGTTGTGTTCGTGTTTGTTGAATGTAGAAGGGTATATTTGGCTAACTGCTCTGCCCTAGGCTCCGCCCGTAGTTTTCCTGTAATTCCACGGAAACTATACATTTTCCCTGGGAAAAAGTACTTTAAGTGTATCTGGAATAGTGTAGCTTTCTATTTCCTTTTCTTTCCTTCCTTTTCCTTTGCTTTTTTTTTTTTTTGAAGGCCGTTTTTTCTAGTGGCTAGAGCTACGAAATCAAACGGTCGTGGGTTCGAATCCCGCAAGGCGCAATCATTTGTGTGATGAGCAGAAATGCTTGTTTCCGAGTCATGGATGTAAATATTCGTATCTATGTATGTTTATCCGTTGTCCCATAGTACATGGTATCCTAGTTTGGGGCTAGGTAATTGGTGTGAAATTGTGAATTGCCCCGAATATATATATTTATTTATTTATCCGTAAATAATTTTCAGAATCGGATTATTAGTTCCAGAGATTACCTCCTAGAAGCATATTTACATCAAAATACCAAGATACCTACTAACCACCTCTTTATAGTATTGTGTAGATAGAGCCAATGAGCTGATAACAGACGCTATAGATGGCGCTAATTGGTTTCCATGCATTATAAGACTTTGTTTTATGAACTGTCCGTTCTATTGTACTTATGTAGTTCTGCATCGCGCATACGAAGTTTTCAGCTCGATAAGTGAGTTTAATTTTTAAAACTCTAAGCTCTGATTGGCCTGTTTACGGCAGTAGCTACTACTACTACTACTACTACTACTACTACTACTTCTCTGATACTAGCTACGTTTTATTTAGAGATATTCCTCTTCCCCCAAATTCCCCACACAGTCCCTCACCATCCCACACACTCCCTCTACCCTTATCCAATGTTTTCAGACCTTGCCCCACTTCCCCCACTCTTCCACACCCTTTCCCTACAAACTGTCACTTTGACACCTGTCACTTCTCCCGACATTCAATTGTTTTTCTGATAGGTATTCATTTCATTTCTGACATTCGTTTGTGTTTCTGATGTTAATTTATTTTGCGAATGTGAACTTTAGTTCGGGAATCATCTATTTTCTAGGGCAGTTTTTTTTTGCTCGGTGGCCATTTTTTTGTCAGATCCTGAAGGAACCAAGGGCCCTGAATAATTTTAGACCCAGCACCATCCCGTTGCAATTTGTACATTTTGAGATATTTGCAACAAAAAAACAACGATTTTTGCGGCCTTGAATAACTTTAAACGATGAGGATCTTCGGCGTGATGAGCAGAATAGCTCCTCAAAATACAGTAAATTGCTCACTTTTGTGTTGCTACCAGTAGAATCAGCTCTTTACCTACTAGGTACGGATTGATGGAGCACCTTGTTATTAATGTTAGTTTTACAATAATGTGGGTACCTACTGTGCACCGCTAGATTGTTTGCAAAAAAGTTTGTACACGCGAGGTCTACAGCCACTAGTTTTAAAAGAGCACCAAAATATATAGACAACCAAGGCGACCCTAGTCTATGTCTATTTAGTACGTAGTACTTTTATTTCTTCTGTGCTAGTACTGGCTGCCCCCCCCCCGCGGTTTAACCCGCGCTTGGACTATGAGTATGGATGATGATGATGATGATGAAAAATATCCTTTCTTTTTCCAGGGCCTAAAGTAGTACCCGATTTCATAGTCGTTTCAGCGTGAAGAAGTAGCTAACATATCTACGACTTACACACAAACTCACTCGCTCACAAACTTTCGTATTAATATAGGCACGAAAGTTCGTGAGTGAGAAATCACACTAATGTGTGATTAGGAATTTCTGCGAATAAAAAAACATTGCAGGTAACAAAAGAATACAAATAATAAAATAACATATGTATCTATCTTTTTTGTATAAAATACTTCATTAAAACATTACGCGCCTACATACAAGCACTTTATTGACATAATACATAACAGGAAATAGAAATCTTCATTTAAATTCTTTATTAGTAGGTATGGTCGAAAGTAATGAGAATAAAAGTAGCATTAATTACGATTCTTACATCTAAGTGCCATAAAAGTAATTAGTTAATTTACATTTACATTGGTAGCACGTAGCGCCCACTCTTATATCATTTTCACACGCGTATAAGAACGTTACAAAAGTATATCTCGGCATTATGTACCTATTAGGCTTATCTTTTACTGCAGTCGTAAAGTAAATTTACCCACACACATTTTTTTAGATGTATTTTACAATAGGAGTTATAATGAACTACAGTGGAATTCAAAACTTAGTACCACACTTTTAATGTCTGTCTGTTCAAGCATCACCTTAAAATTACTGGACCGATTGCGATGCGATTTTTACTATTGGATAGCTTAGGTTTTTACTTAAAACTGGTGCACATGGTATCAATCCTATGAGTAGGAGCCAAGCAATTTATTAATTTTAAAAGTGTGGTATAAAGTTTTTAATAAATCTACTCGACCGATTGCGATAAAATTTTCACTGTTGGGTAGCTTAGGTTTTCACTTAAAACTGGTGTACCTACTTGGTATTTAATCTAATGAGTAGGAGTCAAGCAATTTAAAAAAAAAATATATATATATATATATATAAAACTATGGTACTTAGTTTTGAATAAAACTACTTAAGCGATTGCAATGCGATTTACGTTTTTGGATAGCTTGGGATTTGACTTAAAAATTGGTGTACTTGGTGTTTCAATCCGATGAGAAGGAGCTAAGCTATTTAATAAAAACTCTATTAATTTTCAAAGTTTGGTACTAAATTTTGAAGGATAGTGAATTAGTAAATTAATACGTAAGTACAATCATCATCATCGTCATCATCAGCCGGTAAGCGTTCACTATTGAACATTAGGACGTCACAACACACTGTTTGCCTCACAAGGGTGGATTTTGTCGTAATCAGAGTCTTGGTAGTCAGAGAAGTTGGAGGATACGTACGAAATTTAGAATGACGATTTAGCGAATGTCTATTCCTCGAAGTCTATTCATCGAATGCTTACATCCTCGAAGGCCGCTTCTGCAAATGGTCAAAATTGCGAAGATACGCTTGCTCGGTCGGTCAAAACTGCTAAGGGTTGAATCTGTGATGGAGCTAGAATATTCTAATAAACAAGTTAATACTGTCGACATATTTTATTCCTGTTTATATTTTTAGATATTATTTACTTTTAGCTTTAAGATTATTTAACAAAAAGTACCAGGCCAGCATATTATATTGAAAGCAGGAGTCGACGTTTTTTCAACTCATTATTCATTTGGTGGCCACAGAGTCAAAACAAGGAGTATCTTGGACTCGAGGACAACAAAAGCGTTATTTCATTATTTGACCCTTTCTTCATTGAGGACCGCGACTTGGCAAACTTAGTGTACGGCTCCCTCCGGTTAGGTGGAGCGACAATATAGTTATGCAAAATAGCGTCAATAATAAGCCTTCGCAATATTGACCATTCGAAGCAAATGTACCTTCGTAATTTTGACCATTCGCAGATAC